>CM052027.1:16315450-17593664 GCA_028476575.1 Platygaster robiniae
GGACATTCCGATTGAAGGGAATCTCCACGGCCGTCAAATCCCTTTCGAGATAAAGCATCTGGCCCTGTGATCCCTCACTGGATCCTATTACAGGCGTCCCCATCTTGAAGACGCGCTCAGTCGCGTGAACATGACATGATATCAGGTTCATTAGAGCTGTATTCGATTGAAATTGACCGTTATCCGCTGGAAATACACCAGCTTGGATACCTGCCGATTCGAGCAGTTGCCGCTGTTCGCGCGTAACCGCTTGTGCCGATGCCTAATTTTCACATCTTTCAAATATTCATTTACGGATCCTGGCTCTTCCCCGCCTTCGAACGTGTGAACCATGGCATTTTTCTCCTTTGGTTTTGTGGCGTTTTGTGTGAATCTTAAAGTTTGTGGCGCATTGTTGAGTGGACATCGTCGCGATAAATGGCCAATTTGATTGCACTTGAAACACGTTATTTCACTTTCACTTTTTCTCGGTACAGAGGGTTGTTGATTGATCATTTCCCTGGTTTCGAGACTGATTTTCGGACCTGGGGTTGAAATTTCTGAATTGGTTGTCTCGACGAAACTTGTCATGTCCCCGACTCCGATCGTGAACATGATTACGGCGCTGTGTCTCGAGAACTTTATCCAGGGTGGTCACCTCGTTAAGCAAGTCGTCGATATCCAGGTGTTTATTGTTGAACACAAAAGTCGATAACTCACGGGCACGAAATCCTTCCGCTACTCGCTCTTTCGTCTCCTGACTCGACATTCCGACAACCTGGCAAAGTCTGACTTTATCGAAGAAATGTGCTGCCACTGACTCCTGGGGACCTTGTATGCGACTCTCCATTTTCTTCCAGGCTTCGGTGAGGTTCGTGCTCCGCAGGGATGTTTTTCGGAATGCAGCCCCGAACTCGTCCCACGTCTTCACCGACGAACATTTTATCGCCCACCAGGTCTTCGCCGCTCCAGTAAATCGCATGTTAGCCATTGCGAGGGTGAAGTTATCCGTCCACTGGTATGTTGTCGCTGTCAATTTTAGGCGCTCCATCCAAACTCTTGCTTCGTGTGAGCTAGTTTCGCCATTGAATTCTCCAATAATCTGCGTGATGTCCGGGGCAATTTGAAATCTTGAAGGGTTTTGGTTCTGTTGTAGGTATTGGATGATGTTAGAATTTTGTTGAGATAATTGGGTCAAGGTATTTACTATTTGTAGCATTGCAGGATCTATATACGCTTGGTTTTGCGGAATTTGGAAGGCTTGATGGTATTTCATATTCTGTGGAATTTGCTGGATTGGTGGGTGTGGTGACAGCTGCGGCATTGGTGGAGTTTTTGGAGCTTGTGTATTTGGACCCGCCATTTGAATTGTATTCTGTAACACTCGTTCTCCTGGATTCTGCCAGTTCAGGGTAAAATGATCCGTGGGTTGCGCCGTTGGGGGTTGAAAACTGGGACCTGGAGCATGCACTGCTGGGAGAATCGTGTTTTCAAGGTCACTGGCGTTAAATACAGTTGATTCATTGACACGTGTCGATGACAGTCCCCGCACATCCACTCGACGTTGGAAATTGATGAAATCGCCTTCACTATTCATTTTCGGGTTTTGAATTCTCGCGCCACTTTTCAAATTTCGCGCGCCGCGAACACCTTACAACCCCACACTTAGTATGTTGGAAATTTAATGTTTGACGGTATTGCTTAGAAGTGGCCTTTGGGTTGAAGGAAATGAATCACAACACACGAATATCCCTTTTGTACTATTTATTAACACTAACTTGATTTTACACTGATTTTGACATTTGAAATCAATCGCGCTCTTAAATCTATTCTCTGAGCGACGGCGCCGACCGTCTGTCTCTCTCGCACTCGCGTAACTACGGCTCCGACCGTTTTACTCTCTCGCACTCGTGTAACTTCGGCTCCGACCGTTCGATCTGCACTCTGCGCGTTTCTGCTCGAGACTGACTCACTGTACTGGCAGCGCTGATATTTATAGGGGAATAGTTCTGAGCCAGAACATTCTAGTCGCTTCTGGCGCCTTCTCGGTGTCGTCCTAGATTGTTCGCGATTCTTCCAACCCTTTCTATTACATTCTATCCCTTTCTGTTACATTCTACGCTATTCTAACCTGTGATTCGTGGCAATTTTGGATAAATAAACATTGAAAACGAGTAGATATGCAAAGACAGTTCTGGATCCCCCCACTCTTACTCCCATCACGTGACCCCCCTCGCAGGCCCCGCCCAATCCCCGTGTCGGTAAGGTAGAGAACCAAGATGGCGGCGGTCGGTAAAACAGGGCGTACCCTGGATCGGCAAGGTAGGAACTTGGTCAGTAATACCTGAGGTCGGTAATACCTGAGGTCGGTTATACTTTCTGTTAGTAAAACAAATGGTGGCTGCTTGAAAACATGTTTTCTCTTCTTCGAATTTACATATTGTATGATCATATTCATGAATTATAGTTTTGTCCAACTTCTGAAAATCTGTGTTCTTTCGAAATCAGTTTGAAGCGTGTTCTCTTATTACCTCAATCACTTTTTCTGATTTTCAAGGAAAGCGATCGATGCGAGAGTTGACTTTTTAAAACAAATGTATTTTGAAAGAGTGATTAATGTCTCGATAACAAACGCTTGCCTTCTAGACGCCGAGTAAATTAATCTATTCCGTAAATCCAACGCGATGCGATGTAGCACGTGTGTCGACAAGAAAGTAAAAGTAGAATCGAAGATAATCCATTTATGTTGCTGAAGAATGCAACGATAGAAAAGAGGAAACGGTATAAGATATGTCAATACATTGACCAAGTTCGGAATAGTCATAAAAGACTGTTTCCATGATATCATCCGCGAAGTCTTAAAAGCATATTCAAATTTTACGAAATTCGTTATAAATTCACTTACGCAGATCTGTTACTCTCGATGAAAAATTTCCATCGAGTTTAAACGCATTCCCTTTTAGAGAAAAAAACATAGATTTTTATTTTTTGCTGTGAATTAAATTACGTTAATATTACTTCGAAATTCTGTTACGTGATCTATCACTTTAGGCGTTAGATAAAAAGTAGAAACGGCGGCTTATATTTAAAATTCAATAAAATGTGAATATAACTTTGCTTTAAGTGTATTCCATACGTCAAAAATAATGATATGAAATAAGAAATTTATTATGTAATAGAACCTTAAATATTTATTACGTGACTAACAACTCTAAAAGTTTGGAAAAAAATAAGTATCATACAGTATGTAAATTCAAAGAAGAGAAAACATGTTTTTAAGCAGTTGAAAAAATTATGCGATTATAACTTTGAAATTCTATTACGTAATCTATTTTTCGAGTGTGATATAAGAAATAGAAACGACAGCTTTCCTTTTGAATTCATGGAACAGGAAACATCAGTATGCTCTTAGCCTATTTTACGTACCGAAAATTAGAATATGAAATAAGAAATATGTTATGAAATAGAACCTTGAATGTTTATTACGTAACTATGAACTCTGAAAGTTTGGAAAAAAAAAGGATCAGTCAATATGGAAATGCAAAGAATAGAAAACATATTTTAGCATAAAATTTCAATAAAAAATGAATCAATTCAAAGTATATAAGTTGCGAATTTTCAAACTGGGATCAGAAGTCTGATTCAGAACGTTTCGAAGTTTACACTTTCAAACCATAACGCGAAATCGTCACGGGTCATAGTAGCGCGGGTAATACCCACAATAGTTGGATTAATAAAACAGACATGAAGATAAAAAATTGTTTTATTCATTTCCGCACCACCAGAGCCCACATGGGGTGGTAGAATATGTGGCGCGTTTTTGGTAACGTGGTATCCCCAGTAGGCCTAATCCACGATATTTGCATTATTTAATGCAACTGACTGTACATATTTATATTTGCGTACATATTTACATATATATATTATTCATATGAACGCAGACATAAACGCTCGTTTATTTACAAACATAATCTATTCGAGCTCCATTAAGTCAGGTATTTTGTAATGGCCACGTGCCAAAGTGTCTGTTGTGTGTGGTAAAATAAACTGTTTGTCATCAAATGGATTTAACGCGAGTTTATTTTGCTCGGTTGTCTGGATTTCATGGAGGTGTGAACGAAACAGTCGCTGGGAGCAGAATTTTGTAACTTCGTTCTTCAAACAATATACATAGTCCATGAAATCCAGCGTTTTCGCGACAACTGACATTTTGACACCTTTGGCTCTCTTAATTCTATCCTCGCCTTCAACACGTAAACTATACATTTTAATATAATAATAATATATTATATTATATCGAGTTTTTCCCATGAGTCCAGGTACTCGTAAGGGAACGCTCCTTTCTTCATGAGGAGTTCGAGTTGCTGCACGCTGTAGCCGAGAAAGTTTTTTCGGACGATGACTTTTTCTTCAAGGTAGGAGGCCAGTTTTTTCAAGGATGACGTCATGAGCGGAATGAGTCAATGAAGCGCAAGGATATTTTACTGTCCTAATGAACTTTGTAAATGCAATATAGCGCTCCATCGCCAAGGGCAGAAGTTGTATACCATCATGTTAGCCCCTCCATTTTTATTTCAAAAAATTACAATTTTTCACGCTTACATCTAATACAATCTTTTATCATCGGAGCTATGCCAATGCAATCATCAGACGTCGAATTCCAATGTTTTTCACATCGCGTAAAACCAACAAACTCAGGATTTTTTTGTAATTTGGACGGGAGCTTTTCCCATGCTCTATCGATACATTTTTGTCGAAAGTATAATAAAAATTCTCGCGGCAATTCAGCGATACCTTCAGAATCCAACTCGTGGAGGAAGACGGTGTATGGGAGTAGAGTAAATGATCTCTTCATTGACGGCGCATCACCAAAATTTTCCATTTACCACATCCTGAGGTGGCGAACTTTTTCCGTGGCGCAGTGATGATCGAGTACAGGACGATGAAAATTGTTGGAAGGGCATGCAGAGACTCGCAAATCGTTCAGGGACGGGCAGCCGATATTTATCAAATCGATGATGATTGCATTTGTGTACTGCTTTAACCATCGCTTTTTGTCCAATCCTTTGACGAATATGAATGTAGCGTCCTCAAGTTGATTTTGCAGCTCTTGATAGAGTTCCTCGTATAGCACATCTCCAGAGTTCCAAGGTACACCATGATAGTTTCTCGTTAGCCACAAATTAGTCGCCTTTGTTTTTGGAGACAAACCATCCCAGGCACATGGTGGCTTAAATAATGTCGTCAGAGGGTCAGCGTAGAAGGACTCAAGCCTTAACACTGCAAGCTCCTTGACAACAAAGGTTTTTTGTATGGAGAAGCCCTGAATGTCAACGACGTACTTCACCTTGATGTACTGATGCTCTCTGACAACTCCATCGCCTTTTACATCTTCTCCCCCACCACCACCACCACTACCAACTACTTGAATCTCTCATACTTGACGGTTGACTTTTTATCTTTATCATCCTTTTTTTTTGTCCAGCACAGGTTTATATCTATCCGACGTTTTATCTTTGGACAAAAGACATCGACGATCATCGGTTAACTTATCCATCGCGACTGACGATTAATCAAGTTTGAACATTAATATATATATACCTTTTCATGTAGATTTTTACACACACACACTCATACATTTTATAGTTTTCTAACAACACCGCTGATTGGTTCATACTCTACAATTTTATCATGTATAATAAGACAGTACTCCGCAGTTGCAGCGGGAAAAGCTGCTACCGATTCAAATTCGAGACGAACATGAACTGGTCCAGTAATCAATGAATCATTTTGCTTCGCACAATCAATAATCACAAGAGGAGCATTGTCTTTGAATTGTTTTTTTGTCAGCAATGGAGAATTTTTTCTTTCATAATATGACGATTGAAAATTCGCAAACATTTCATACAACGTTGCAAACTGGTTTCGTTGAAAATCAATATTAAGATTTGTGTAAGGATAACACTGGGAATTTAGGTACAATTTCATATCGCGTAAATTACACGTATCAAAATTACTCATGTTTCCGGTTCTTACATTCTTTCTGCCAACTTGGAATCCAACGATAACATATCTTGGTTTTTCCAACTGTGTCGAAGTTTTAACGCTCCACACATGCTTAGTCATTTGCGGCAACAGAGGATATTCGTAGAGTTCCCAGCTTCGGAAACTCACAGCAATGGTTGGATCCGTTGAGATGTAGTTCAGCATACGAATTTTGTCCACATCGGAAACTTTGACGTACGGAATCAGCCATTCCATTTTACTGATTGTTATCTTGTATTGTTCATCGTTCGCAGCTTGCTGTAGGATGGCGTTCACGTCGGTGTTGGCTCGGAGTATGATGAGTTCATGCTTGGTGTTGACAATCACTCGCTAATAGTCTTCGGCGAATCCAAAGATGAAATCCAGAGGAATGCATATATCGGAATATCCATTGTTGTTGATCAATTGTCTGGCATCGTCAACGATCCATCCAGCATTTTCCATGAGATCTTTTTGGTTAGGGTTTTGTGAAACGTAGGCTTTCATTGAAGTTGTCAGACCAACGTTTTTCACTCTCTCGATCTCAATAGCATTGAGCTCGTAACGAATCTCTTCGAATAAGTGAGCTATACTATTCTTTATTATAGACGTATGCTCGACATTGGCTACGCCATCAGCTTTCGTTAAACGTCCTTGAATATTCAGCGAGCTCTTGCTCGGCAACATGTATGAGTCCTGATTCTGGATACTGATACGAATCTCATCGTTATTGTTATACGTTGACGATGCGTACGGCTGATGCGCGTGCACTTCGTACTGTGCTATCGTCTCGTCGAAGACGATCTTCTTTTCGATGGATAACATGGTATCAGACAAATTAAGCAGCAAATTTTCTTTGGACTCTCAGACCGAGACTTTTCAGGAACTGAACGTTCTGCGGTGTGAGTCGTTGAAGAGGTCGGCTTTGACTGACGATTTTTGGCCATGTGGCTGGACTTTTATACTCTTCGTAGACGATACCCATTATTCACTTTTTACATGTAGTCGTATAGTGATAACTTCACCTCGAAAATTCACTAGCTTTCCACTTTGATCGACTATGCGCAGCTGCAGATGATGTATTGCCTGTACGACGATTGGATGATAAATGACGTGATTTGGCAATTCGATGACTTATATCCTGGAGGCACCACTGGGAAGAACTCGTGGATGGTGTGTACGCGCTGCTCGTTTATAAACGCCCCTGCCGTGATGTTACACTCGATGCGTAAAGCGTTGACGGCGAGAATTCTCACCGGCGAATCCGACTTGTGCGCGACGTGAGCTTCAATGATTCTCGAATCAAAGCTCAGCAGTTTACCGATAGAGTCCTTGGGTTGGAAATCAATCTCCCGATTACATTTGATCTCACTGCGTAGTGTGCTACTGTTGGCCCGCAAACTCAGCTGAATATTTTTTGGTACTCGACAATAACATGTAAGTAATATTTTTTGGACTCGCTAAATCATGATACTTAATCACGATAGATTTTCGCAATGATCTCGAAATTACATACAGCAGTTTCTCGCTAGTATTCTCACGATTTCTGTAATACGAGGGGGGACCCAAAAGTAACGGGAATTAGGTGGTGGGGGGACCACGGAGGGGGGGATCGGGTTCTCCACTGGTTCTCTTCCAAGCTGCTACTCTCCCAAGTCAGTGTGCAAAATTCATTTGCTGTGAGTGCATTCATTCGTCCGTAAGAATTTTTCTAGTGAAACGACTTTTTCCGTTTCGGCGAAAACGTGAAATGGCTGAGTGCGGAGAGCAACGCGCGGCTGTAAAATTTTGTTTTTTGTTAGGAAAAACACCCGCGGAAACCCTTGTGATGCTGAAAACAGCTTATGGGGATAATGCTTTGAGTAAAACGCGTGTGTACGACTGGTTTTCGCGTTTCAAGAATGGAGAGATGTCAATAGAAGACCAACCTCTTTCTGGGCGCCCCTCGACTTCAAGAACCGACGAAAACATTGAAAAAATCAACACTCTTGTTCATGAAGACCGTCGCCGAACCATCGATCAACTTTGTGAGATGTCTGGATTTTTACTGATTTTTAGGATTTTAACTGAAGATTTGAGCATGAGGAGTATTGCAGCCAAATTTGTTCCTCGCCTTCTCTCCGACGATCAAAAGGAGCGTCGACTTCAGGCCTGTCTTGAGCTGCAAAATCAGTTGGATGAAGACCCAGATTTTTTTCTCAAGGTTATAACTGGCGATGAATCATGGTGCTATGGCTACGACCCCGAAACAAAGCAGCAATCAAGCCAATGGAAGACACCTCTCTCGCCTCGTCCAAAAAAGGCACGCCAAGTGAAGTCCAACATCAAGACATTGCTCATTTGTTTCTTCGATTGCAGAGGTATTGTGCACGCAGAATTTGTTCCTCCAGGCCAAACGGTCAACCAACACTTCTACTTGGAGGTTTTGAAAAGGTTGAGGGAGAACATCCGGAAGAAAAGAGCGGATCTTTGGCGCACAGGAGATTGGTTCTTCCACCACGACAATGCACCTGCCCACACAGCGCTGTCCGTGAAGAAATTTTTGACCAAAAACGGCATGACACCGATTGTTCACCCCCCCCCTATTCACCGGACCTTGCCCTCTGTGACTTTTTTTTGTTCCCTAGACTCAAAAGGGACATGAAAGGAAAACGTTTTGGGACTGTAGAAGAGGTGAAACAAAAATCGCTGGAAGGTTTAAAAAACATTGAAAAAAATGAATTTCAGAACTGTTTTGAACACTGGAAAAAAAGATTGAACAAGTGTATTACAGTCAATGGGGGTTACTTTGAAGGTGATAAAAATTGTGTGTGAAAAAATTTGTCGATAAAAAAGTTGTAACACAATTCCCGTTACTTTTGGGTCCCCCCTCGTACAGTATTCCCTGAACCAATTTGTAATCACGTACCGAACCGCGTTCTGCCCCCGTACGTTCATCTTCCGGTTTGCTCAATATCCCAATAATTCTATTCAAGCTCGGGTCACTCCGCTGGTGAAGCAAAACTTCATCTTCTTTCGTGACAATCGTCAAAATCGAATCAGTCCCCAGTTCTTCGTTCCCTGGAGTATCAACAGGTGCACGGGACAATGCGTCGACATGTCTCATTGACGAACCCGCCCGGTGTTGAACGCTGAAATCGTATTCCGACAAAGTGATACTCCAGCGTACGATCTGAGGGTTCGTGGACTTGTGCGCATTCAAGTAAACCAGAGCTTGGGAGTCAGTCACAATTTTAAATTTCAAACAGATCAAAAATGAACGTAGTCGTTCAACGGACCAAATGACAGCCATCAGTTCTAGCTTGCTTGAGTGATATTTTCTTTCTATTTCAGATGTCCTTCGCGACACCGCATAAATAGGTTGCAATTCTCCCTTTGAATTTGACTGGAATAAGATTCCTCCAATGCCCTCTGAACTTGCATCGCAATGCAATTCTGTGACTTCAGCTTTTGGATCATAAATCCCCAAAACAGGTTCAGAGCACAAGAGTCTTCGGACTTTGGAGAAAGCTTCTTCCTGCCTTTCCCCCCACTCAAAAGGAGCTTCCTTTCGGGTCAGTTCTGTCATCGGTGCTATAATTTTAGCAAAGCCTGGTACAAATCTCCTGAAAAAGCTGGCAAGACCATGAAACCGTCTTACTTCATGCACGTTTCGTGGTCTAGGAAATTGCTCAATTGCGCGTACCTTTCCCTCTCCAGGTCTTATGCCATCAGCCCCCAGTGAAAACCCGAGAAAATCTACTCTTTCTTTTCATTCATTCATTCTTTCAATTATTCAATTAATTTACGTTCACTCAACTTATCAGATTAGTAAACTATGCAACTGTTTCGGGTACTAAACTTTCTTCGCCTTAACATTTATGTTGCTCTGTGTAATTCACACACTCTTAACCGTAAAACTTTCTAATATATACATATATATACAAATTTCACGCTAGCTCTACGTTCGCTATCCTTTACCGCTGGTGGCACACTTCTGTATCCACGCTTTGCGTAAGGCTTGCCGCGCTCCAAACGCGCTTGCGAACTTCATGCGATTCCAGTCGGCCTGCGCTCCGAACTCGAAGATTGTGTTCCTCGTGTTCTGCCACACTGCTGGCACTTCCGCGTATTGATTGAAGTCATAGCAACGCCACGAGTGTGCATTGCCTTCGGCCTCTTTCTTCACGCGTTTAGCCATGATGGCTGCGCCTTGCACGCATCTCTTGTCGATCTGCGCGCATCCGACTACCCGAGCTTCGTCTTGCTCGATGTATTGGACATTCCGATTGAAGGGAATCTCCACGGCCGTCAAATCCCTTTCGAGATAAAGCATCTGGCCCTGTGATCCCTCACTGGATCCTATTACAGGCGTCCCCATCTTGAAGACGCGCTCAGTCGCGTGAACATGACATGATATCAGGTTCATTAGAGCTGTATTCGATTGAAATTGACCGTTATCCGCTGGAAATACACCAGCTTGGATACCTGCCGATTCGAGCAGTTGCCGCTGTTCGCGCGTAACCGCTTGTGCCGATGCCTAATTTTCACATCTTTCAAATATTCATTTACGGATCCTGGCTCTTCCCCGCCTTCGAACGTGTGAACCATGGCATTTTTCTCCTTTGGTTTTGTGGCGTTTTGTGTGAATCTTAAAGTTTGTGGCGCATTGTTGAGTGGACATCGTCGCGATAAATGGCCAATTTGATTGCACTTGAAACACGTTATTTCACTTTCACTTTTTCTCGGTACAGAGGGTTGTTGATTGATCATTTCCCTGGTTTCGAGACTGATTTTCGGACCTGGGGTTGAAATTTCTGAATTGGTTGTCTCGACGAAACTTGTCATGTCCCCGACTCCGATCGTGAACATGATTACGGCGCTGTGTCTCGAGAACTTTATCCAGGGTGGTCACCTCGTTAAGCAAGTCGTCGATATCCAGGTGTTTATTGTTGAACACAAAAGTCGATAACTCACGGGCACGAAATCCTTCCGCTACTCGCTCTTTCGTCTCCTGACTCGACATTCCGACAACCTGGCAAAGTCTGACTTTATCGAAGAAATGTGCTGCCACTGACTCCTGGGGACCTTGTATGCGACTCTCCATTTTCTTCCAGGCTTCGGTGAGGTTCGTGCTCCGCAGGGATGTTTTTCGGAATGCAGCCCCGAACTCGTCCCACGTCTTCACCGACGAACATTTTATCGCCCACCAGGTCTTCGCCGCTCCAGTAAATCGCATGTTAGCCATTGCGAGGGTGAAGTTATCCGTCCACTGGTATGTTGTCGCTGTCAATTTTAGGCGCTCCATCCAAACTCTTGCTTCGTGTGAGCTAGTTTCGCCATTGAATTCTCCAATAATCTGCGTGATGTCCGGGGCAATTTGAAATCTTGAAGGGTTTTGGTTCTGTTGTAGGTATTGGATGATGTTAGAATTTTGTTGAGATAATTGGGTCAAGGTATTTACTATTTGTAGCATTGCAGGATCTATATACGCTTGGTTTTGCGGAATTTGGAAGGCTTGATGGTATTTCATATTCTGTGGAATTTGCTGGATTGGTGGGTGTGGTGACAGCTGCGGCATTGGTGGAGTTTTTGGAGCTTGTGTATTTGGACCCGCCATTTGAATTGTATTCTGTAACACTCGTTCTCCTGGATTCTGCCAGTTCAGGGTAAAATGATCCGTGGGTTGCGCCGTTGGGGGTTGAAAACTGGGACCTGGAGCATGCACTGCTGGGAGAATCGTGTTTTTAAGGTCACTGGCGTTAAATACAGTTGATTCATTGACACGTGTCGATGACAGTCCCCGCACATCCACTCGACGTTGGAAATTGATGAAATCGCCTTCACTATTCATTTTCGGGTTTTGAATTCTCGCGCCACTTTTCAAATTTCGCGCGCCGCGAACACCTTACAACCCCACACTTAGTATGTTGGAAATTTAATGTTTGACGGTATTGCTTAGAAGTGGCCTTTGGGTTGAAGGAAATGAATCACAACACACGAATATCCCTTTTGTACTATTTATTAACACTAACTTGATTTTACACTGATTTTGACATTTGAAATCAATCGCGCTCTTAAATCTATTCTCTGAGCGACGGCGCCGACCGTCTGTCTCTCTCGCACTCGCGTAACTACGGCTCCGACCGTTTTACTCTCTCGCACTCGTGTAACTTCGGCTCCGACCGTTCGATCTGCACTCTGCGCGTTTCTGCTCGAGACTGACTCACTGTACTGGCAGCGCTGATATTTATAGGGGAATAGTTCTGAGCCAGAACATTCTAGTCGCTTCTGGCGCCTTCTCGGTGTCGTCCTAGATTGTTCGCGATTCTTCCAACCCTTTCTATTACATTCTATCCCTTTCTGTTACATTCTACGCTATTCTAACCTGTGATTCGTGGCAATTTTGGATAAATAAACATTGAAAACGAGTAGATATGCAAAGACAGTTCTGGATCCCCCCACTCTTACTCCCATCACGTGACCCCCCTCGCAGGCCCCGCCCAATCCCCGTGTCGGTAAGGTAGAGAACCAAGATGGCGGCGGTCGGTAAAACAGGGCGTACCCTGGATCGGCAAGGTAGGAACTTGGTCAGTAATACCTGAGGTCGGTAATACCTGAGGTCGGTTATACTTTCTGTTAGTAAAACAAATGGTGGCTGCTTGAAAACATGTTTTCTCTTCTTCGAATTTACATATTGTATGATCATATTCATGAATTATAGTTTTGTCCAACTTCTGAAAATCTGTGTTCTTTCGAAATCAGTTTGAAGCGTGTTCTCTTATTACCTCAATCACTTTTTCTGATTTTCAAGGAAAGCGATCGATGCGAGAGTTGACTTTTTAAAACAAATGTATTTTGAAAGAGTGATTAATGTCTCGATAACAAACGCTTGCCTTCTAGACGCCGAGTAAATTAATCTATTCCGTAAATCCAACGCGATGCGATGTAGCACGTGTGTCGACAAGAAAGTAAAAGTAGAATCGAAGATAATCCATTTATGTTGCTGAAGAATGCAACGATAGAAAAGAGGAAACGGTATAAGATATGTCAATACATTGACCAAGTTCGGAATAGTCATAAAAGACTGTTTCCATGATATCATCCGCGAAGTCTTAAAAGCATATTCAAATTTTACGAAATTCGTTATAAATTCACTTACGCAGATCTGTTACTCTCGATGAAAAATTTCCATCGAGTTTAAACGCATTCCCTTTTAGAGAAAAAAACATAGATTTTTATTTTTTGCTGTGAATTAAATTACGTTAATATTACTTCGAAATTCTGTTACGTGATCTATCACTTTAGGCGTTAGATAAAAAGTAGAAACGGCGGCTTATATTTAAAATTCAATAAAATGTGAATATAACTTTGCTTTAAGTGTATTCCATACGTCAAAAATAATGATATGAAATAAGAAATTTATTATGTAATAGAACCTTAAATATTTATTACGTGACTAACAACTCTAAAAGTTTGGAAAAAAATAAGTATCATACAGTATGTAAATTCAAAGAAGAGAAAACATGTTTTTAAGCAGTTGAAAAAATTATGCGATTATAACTTTGAAATTCTATTACGTAATCTATTTTTCGAGTGTGATATAAGAAATAGAAACGACAGCTTTCCTTTTGAATTCATGGAACAGGAAACATCAGTATGCTCTTAGCCTATTTTACGTACCGAAAATTAGAATATGAAATAAGAAATATGTTATGAAATAGAACCTTGAATGTTTATTACGTAACTATGAACTCTGAAAGTTTGGAAAAAAAGGATCAGTCAATATGGAAATGCAAAGAATAGAAAACATATTTTAGCATAAAATTTCAATAAAAAATGAATCAATTCAAAGTATATAAGTTGCGAATTTTCAACTGGGATCAGAAGTCTGATTCAGAACGTTTCGAAGTTTACACTTTCAAACCATAACGCGAAATCGTCACGGGTCATAGTAGCGCGGGTAATACCCACAATAGTTGGATTAATAAAACAGACATGAAGATAAAAAATTGTTTTATTCATTTCCGCACCACCAGAGCCCACATGGGGTGGTAGAATATGTGGCGCGTTTTTGGTAACGTGGTATCCCCAGTAGGCCTAATCCACGATATTTGCATTATTTAATGCAACTGACTGTACGTATTTATATTTGCGTACATATTTACATATATATATTATTCATATGAACGCAGACATAAACGCTCGTTTATTTACAAACATAATCTATTCGAGCTCCATTAAGTCAGGTATTTTGTAATGGCCACGTGCCAAAGTGTCTGTTGTGTGTGGTAAAATAAACTGTTTGTCATCAAATGGATTTAACGCGAGTTTATTTTGCTCGGTTGTCTGGATTTCATGGAGGTGTGAACGAAACAGTCGTTGGGAGCAGAATTTTGTAACTTCGTTCTTCAAACAATATACATAGTCCATGAAATCCAGCGTTTTCGCGACAACTGACATTTTGACACCTTTGGCTCTCTTAATTCTATCCTCGCCTTCAACACGTAAACTATACATTTTAATATAATAATAATATATTATATTATATCGAGTTTTTCCCATGAGTCCAGGTACTCGTAAGGGAACGCTCCTTTCTTCATGAGGAGTTCGAGTTGCTGCACGCTGTAGCCGAGAAAGTTTTTTCGGACGATGACTTTTTCTTCAAGGTAGGAGGCCAGTTTTTTCAAGGATGACGTCATGAGCGGAATGAGTCAATGAAGCGCAAGGATATTTTACTGTCCTAATGAACTTTGTAAATGCAATATAGCGCTCCATCGCCAAGGGCAGAAGTTGTATACCATCATGTTAGCCCCTCCATTTTTATTTCAAAAAATTACAATTTTTCACGCTTACATCTGATACAATCTTTTATCATCGGAGCTATGCCAATACAATCATCAGACGTCGAATTCCAATGTTTTTCACATCGCGTAAAACCAACAAACTCAGGATTTTTTTGTAATTTGGACGGGAGCTTTTCCCATGCTCTATCGATACATTTTTGTCGAAAGTATAATAAAAATTCTCGCGGCAATTCAGCGATACCTTCAGAATCCAACTCGTGGAGGAAGACGGTGTATGGGAGTAGAGTAAATGATCTCTTCATTGACGGCGCATCACCAAAATTTTCCATTTACCACATCCTGAGGTGGCGAACTTTTTCCGTGGCGCAGTGATGATCGAGTACAGGACGATGAAAATTGTTGGAAGGGCATGCAGAGACTCGCAAATCGTTCAGGGACGGGCAGCCGATATTTATCAAATCGATGATGATTGCATTTGTGTACTGCTTTAACCATCGCTTTTTGTCCAATCCTTTGACGAATATGAATGTAGCGTCCTCAAGTTGATTTTGCAGCTCTTGATAGAGTTCCTCGTATAGCACATCTCCAGAGTTCCAAGGTACACCATGATAGTTTCTCGTTAGCCACAAATTAGTCGCCTTTGTTTTTGGAGACAAACCATCCCAGGCACATGGTGGCTTAAATAATGTCGTCAGAGGGTCAGCGTAGAAGGACTCAAGCCTTAACACTGCAAGCTCCTTGACAACAAAGGTTTTTTGTATGGAGAAGCCCTGAATGTCAACGACGTACTTCACCTTGATGTACTGATGCTCTCTGACAACTCCATCGCCTTTTACATCTTCTCCCCCACCACCACCACCACTACCAACTACTTGAATCTCTCATACTTGACGGTTGACTTTTTATCTTTATCATCCTTTTTTTTTGTCCAGCACAGGTTTATATCTATCCGACGTTTTATCTTTGGACAAAAGACATCGACGATCATCGGTTAACTTATCCATCGCGACTGACGATTAATCAAGTTTGAACATTAATATATATATACCTTTTCATGTAGATTTTTACACACACACACTCATACATTTTATAGTTTTCTAACAACACCGCTGATTGGTTCATACTCTACAATTTTATCATGTATAATAAGACAGTACTCCGCAGTTGCAGCGGGAAAAGCTGCTACCGATTCAAATTCGAGACGAACATGAACTGGTCCAGTAATCAATGAATCATTTTGCTTCGCACAATCAATAATCACAAGAGGAGCATTGTCTTTGAATTGTTTTTTTGTCAGCAATGGAGAATTTTTTCTTTCATAATATGACGATTGAAAATTCGCAAACATTTCATACAACGTTGCAAACTGGTTTCGTTGAAAATCAATATTAAGATTTGTGTAAGGATAACACTGGGAATTTAGGTACAATTTCATATCGCGTAAATTACACGTATCAAAATTACTCATGTTTCCGGTTCTTACATTCTTTCTGCCAACTTGGAATCCAACGATAACATATCTTGGTTTTTCCAACTGTGTCGAAGTTTTAACGCTCCACACATGCTTAGTCATTTGCGGCAACAGAGGATATTCGTAGAGTTCCCAGCTTCGGAAACTCACAGCAATGGTTGGATCCGTTGAGATGTAGTTCAGCATACGAATTTTGTCCACATCGGAAACTTTGACGTACGGAATCAGCCATTCCATTTTACTGATTGTTATCTTGTATTGTTCATCGTTCGCAGCTTGCTGTAGGATGGCGTTCACGTCGGTGTTGGCTCGGAGTATGATGAGTTCATGCTTGGTGTTGACAATCACTCGCTAATAGTCTTCGGCGAATCCAAAGATGAAATCCAGAGGAATGCATATATCGGAATATCCATTGTTGTTGATCAATTGTCTGGCATCGTCAACGATCCATCCAGCATTTTCCATGAGATCTTTTTGGTTAGGGTTTTGTGAAACGTAGGCTTTCATTGAAGTTGTCAGACCAACGTTTTTCACTCTCTCGATCTCAATAGCATTGAGCTCGTAACGAATCTCTTCGAATAAGTGAGCTATACTATTCTTTATTATAGACGTATGCTCGACATTGGCTACGCCATCAGCTTTCGTTAAACGTCCTTGAATATTCAGCGAGCTCTTGCTCGGCAACATGTATGAGTCCTGATTCTGGATACTGATACGAATCTCATCGTTATTGTTATACGTTGACGATGCGTACGGCTGATGCGCGTGCACTTCGTACTGTGCTATCGTCTCGTCGAAGACGATCTTCTTTTCGATGGATAACATGGTATCAGACAAATTAAGCAGCAAATTTTCTTTGGACTCTCAGACCGAGACTTTTCAGGAACTGAACGTTCTGCGGTGTGAGTCGTTGAAGAGGTCGGCTTTGACTGACGATTTTTGGCCATGTGGCTGGACTTTTATACTCTTCGTAGACGATACCCATTATTCACTTTTTACATGTAGTCGTATAGTGATAACTTCACCTCGAAAATTCACTAGCTTTCCACTTTGATCGACTATGCGCAGCTGCAGATGATGTATTGCCTGTACGACGATTGGATGATAAATGACGTGATTTGGCAATTCGATGACTTATATCCTGGAGGCACCACTGGGAAGAACTCGTGGATGGTGTGTACGCGCTGCTCGTTTATAAACGCCCCTGCCGTGATGTTACACTCGATGCGTAAAGCGTTGACGGCGAGAATTCTCACCGGCGAATCCGACTTGTGCGCGACGTGAGCTTCAATGATTCTCGAATCAAAGCTCAGCAGTTTACCGATAGAGTCCTTGGGTTGGAAATCAATCTCCCGATTACATTTGATCTCACTGCGTAGTGTGCTACTGTTGGCCCGCAAACTCAGCTGAATATTTTTTGGTACTCGACAATAACATGTAAGTAATATTTTTTGGACTCGCTAAATCATGATACTTAATCACGATAGATTTTCGCAATGATCTCGAAATTACATACAGCAGTTTCTCGCTAGTATTCTCACGATTTCTGTAATACGAGGGGGGACCCAAAAGTAACGGGAATTAGGTGGTGGGGGGACCACGGAGGGGGGGATCGGGTTCTCCACTGGTTCTCTTCCAAGCTGCTACTCTCCCAAGTCAGTGTGCAAAATTCATTTGCTGTGAGTGCATTCATTCGTCCGTAAGAATTTTTCTAGTGAAACGACTTTTTCCGTTTCGGCGAAAACGTGAAATGGCTGAGTGCGGAGAGCAACGCGCGGCTGTAAAATTTTGTTTTTTGTTAGGAAAAACACCCGCGGAAACCCTTGTGATGCTGAAAACAGCTTATGGGGATAATGCTTTGAGTAAAACGCGTGTGTACGACTGGTTTTCGCGTTTCAAGAATGGAGAGATGTCAATAGAAGACCAACCTCTTTCTGGGCGCCCCTCGACTTCAAGAACCGACGAAAACATTGAAAAAATCAACACTCTTGTTCATGAAGACCGTCGCCGAACCATCGATCAACTTTGTGAGATGTCTGGATTTTTACTGATTTTTAGGATTTTAACTGAAGATTTGAGCATGAGGAGTATTGCAGCCAAATTTGTTCCTCGCCTTCTCTCCGACGATCAAAAGGAGCGTCGACTTCAGGCCTGTCTTGAGCTGCAAAATCAGTTGGATGAAGACCCAGATTTTTTTCTCAAGGTTATAACTGGCGATGAATCATGGTGCTATGGCTACGACCCCGAAACAAAGCAGCAATCAAGCCAATGGAAGACACCTCTCTCGCCTCGTCCAAAAAAGGCACGCCAAGTGAAGTCCAACATCAAGACATTGCTCATTTGTTTCTTCGATTGCAGAGGTATTGTGCACGCAGAATTTGTTCCTCCAGGCCAAACGGTCAACCAACACTTCTACTTGGAGGTTTTGAAAAGGTTGAGGGAGAACATCCGGAAGAAAAGAGCGGATCTTTGGCGCACAGGAGATTGGTTCTTCCACCACGACAATGCACCTGCCCACACAGCGCTGTCCGTGAAGAAATTTTTGACCAAAAACGGCATGACACCGATTGTTCACCCCCCCCCTATTCACCGGACCTTGCCCTCTGTGACTTTTTTTTGTTCCCTAGACTCAAAAGGGACATGAAAGGAAAACGTTTTGGGACTGTAGAAGAGGTGAAACAAAAATCGCTGGAAGGTTTAAAAAACATTGAAAAAAATGAATTTCAGAACTGTTTTGAACACTGGAAAAAAAGATTGAACAAGTGTATTACAGTCAATGGGGGTTACTTTGAAGGTGATAAAAATTGTGTGTGAAAAAATTTGTCGATAAAAAAGTTGTAACACAATTCCCGTTACTTTTGGGTCCCCCCTCGTACAGTATTCCCTGAACCAATTTGTAATCACGTACCGAACCGCGTTCTGCCCCCGTACGTTCATCTTCCGGTTTGCTCAATATCCCAATAATTCTATTCAAGCTCGGGTCACTCCGCTGGTGAAGCAAAACTTCATCTTCTTTCGTGACAATCGTCAAAATCGAATCAGTCCCCAGTTCTTCGTTCCCTGGAGTATCAACAGGTGCACGGGACAATGCGTCGACATGTCTCATTGACGAACCCGCCCGGTGTTGAACGCTGAAATCGTATTCCGACAAAGTGATACTCCAGCGTACGATCTGAGGGTTCGTGGACTTGTGCGCATTCAAGTAAACCAGAGCTTGGGAGTCAGTCACAATTTTAAATTTCAAACAGATCAAAAATGAACGTAGTCGTTCAACGGACCAAATGACAGCCATCAGTTCTAGCTTGCTTGAGTGATATTTTCTTTCTATTTCAGATGTCCTTCGCGACACCGCATAAATAGGTTGCAATTCTCCCTTTGAATTTGACTGGAATAAGATTCCTCCAATGCCCTCTGAACTTGCATCGCAATGCAATTCTGTGACTTCAGCTTTTGGATCATAAATCCCCAAAACAGGTTCAGAGCACAAGAGTCTTCGGACTTTGGAGAAAGCTTCTTCCTGCCTTTCCCCCCACTCAAAAGGAGCTTCCTTTCGGGTCAGTTCTGTCATCGGTGCTATAATTTTAGCAAAGCCTGGTACAAATCTCCTGAAAAAGCTGGCAAGACCATGAAACCGTCTTACTTCATGCACGTTTCGTGGTCTAGGAAATTGCTCAATTGCGCGTACCTTTCCCTCTCCAGGTCTTATGCCATCAGCCCCCAGTGAAAACCCGAGAAAATCTACTCTTTCTTTTCATTCATTCATTCTTTCAATTATTCAATTAATTTACGTTCACTCAACTTATCAGATTAGTAAACTATGCAACTGTTTCGGGTACTAAACTTTCTTCGCCTTAACATTTATGTTGCTCTGTGTAATTCACACACTCTTAACCGTAAAACTTTCTAATATATACATATATATACAAATTTCACGCTAGCTCTACGTTCGCTATCCTTTACCGCTGGTGGCACACTTCTGTATCCACGCTTTGCGTAAGGCTTGCCGCGCTCCAAACGCGCTTGCGAACTTCATGCGATTCCAGTCGGCCTGCGCTCCGAACTCGAAGATTGTGTTCCTCGTGTTCTGCCACACTGCTGGCACTTCCGCGTATTGATTGAAGTCATAGCAACGCCACGAGTGTGCATTGCCTTCGGCCTCTTTCTTCACGCGTTTAGCCATGATGGCTGCGCCTTGCACGCATCTCTTGTCGATCTGCGCGCATCCGACTACCCGAGCTTCGTCTTGCTCGATGTATTGGACATTCCGATTGAAGGGAATCTCCACGGCCGTCAAATCCCTTTCGAGATAAAGCATCTGGCCCTGTGATCCCTCACTGGATCCTATTACAGGCGTCCCCATCTTGAAGACGCGCTCAGTCGCGTGAACATGACATGATATCAGGTTCATTAGAGCTGTATTCGATTGAAATTGACCGTTATCCGCTGGAAATACACCAGCTTGGATACCTGCCGATTCGAGCAGTTGCCGCTGTTCGCGCGTAACCGCTTGTGCCGATGCCTAATTTTCACATCTTTCAAATATTCATTTACGGATCCTGGCTCTTCCCCGCCTTCGAACGTGTGAACCATGGCATTTTTCTCCTTTGGTTTTGTGGCGTTTTGTGTGAATCTTAAAGTTTGTGGCGCATTGTTGAGTGGACATCGTCGCGATAAATGGCCAATTTGATTGCACTTGAAACACGTTATTTCACTTTCACTTTTTCTCGGTACAGAGGGTTGTTGATTGATCATTTCCCTGGTTTCGAGACTGATTTTCGGACCTGGGGTTGAAATTTCTGAATTGGTTGTCTCGACGAAACTTGTCATGTCCCCGACTCCGATCGTGAACATGATTACGGCGCTGTGTCTCGAGAACTTTATCCAGGGTGGTCACCTCGTTAAGCAAGTCGTCGATATCCAGGTGTTTATTGTTGAACACAAAAGTCGATAACTCACGGGCACGAAATCCTTCCGCTACTCGCTCTTTCGTCTCCTGACTCGACATTCCGACAACCTGGCAAAGTCTGACTTTATCGAAGAAATGTGCTGCCACTGACTCCTGGGGACCTTGTATGCGACTCTCCATTTTCTTCCAGGCTTCGGTGAGGTTCGTGCTCCGCAGGGATGTTTTTCGGAATGCAGCCCCGAACTCGTCCCACGTCTTCACCGACGAACATTTTATCGCCCACCAGGTCTTCGCCGCTCCAGTAAATCGCATGTTAGCCATTGCGAGGGTGAAGTTATCCGTCCACTGGTATGTTGTCGCTGTCAATTTTAGGCGCTCCATCCAAACTCTTGCTTCGTGTGAGCTAGTTTCGCCATTGAATTCTCCAATAATCTGCGTGATGTCCGGGGCAATTTGAAATCTTGAAGGGTTTTGGTTCTGTTGTAGGTATTGGATGATGTTAGAATTTTGTTGAGATAATTGGGTCAAGGTATTTACTATTTGTAGCATTGCAGGATCTATATACGCTTGGTTTTGCGGAATTTGGAAGGCTTGATGGTATTTCATATTCTGTGGAATTTGCTGGATTGGTGGGTGTGGTGACAGCTGCGGCATTGGTGGAGTTTTTGGAGCTTGTGTATTTGGACCCGCCATTTGAATTGTATTCTGTAACACTCGTTCTCCTGGATTCTGCCAGTTCAGGGTAAAATGATCCGTGGGTTGCGCCGTTGGGGGTTGAAAACTGGGACCTGGAGCATGCACTGCTGGGAGAATCGTGTTTTCAAGGTCACTGGCGTTAAATACAGTTGATTCATTGACACGTGTCGATGACAGTCCCCGCACATCCACTCGACGTTGGAAATTGATGAAATCGCCTTCACTATTCATTTTCGGGTTTTGAATTCTCGCGCCACTTTTCAAATTTCGCGCGCCGCGAACACCTTACAACCCCACACTTAGTATGTTGGAAATTTAATGTTTGACGGTATTGCTTAGAAGTGGCCTTTGGGTTGAAGGAAATGAATCACAACACACGAATATCCCTTTTGTACTATTTATTAACACTAACTTGATTTTACACTGATTTTGACATTTGAAATCAATCGCGCTCTTAAATCTATTCTCTGAGCGACGGCGCCGACCGTCTGTCTCTCTCGCACTCGCGTAACTACGGCTCCGACCGTTTTACTCTCTCGCACTCGTGTAACTTCGGCTCCGACCGTTCGATCTGCACTCTGCGCGTTTCTGCTCGAGACTGACTCACTGTACTGGCAGCGCTGATATTTATAGGGGAATAGTTCTGAGCCAGAACATTCTAGTCGCTTCTGGCGCCTTCTCGGTGTCGTCCTAGATTGTTCGCGATTCTTCCAACCCTTTCTATTACATTCTATCCCTTTCTGTTACATTCTACGCTATTCTAACCTGTGATTCGTGGCAATTTTGGATAAATAAACATTGAAAACGAGTAGATATGCAAAGACAGTTCTGGATCCCCCCACTCTTACTCCCATCACGTGACCCCCCTCGCAGGCCCCGCCCAATCCCCGTGTCGGTAAGGTAGAGAACCAAGATGGCGGCGGTCGGTAAAACAGGGCGTACCCTGGATCGGCAAGGTAGGAACTTGGTCAGTAATACCTGAGGTCGGTAATACCTGAGGTCGGTTATACTTTCTGTTAGTAAAACAAATGGTGGCTGCTTGAAAACATGTTTTCTCTTCTTCGAATTTACATATTGTATGATCATATTCATGAATTATAGTTTTGTCCAACTTCTGAAAATCTGTGTTCTTTCGAAATCAGTTTGAAGCGTGTTCTCTTATTACCTCAATCACTTTTTCTGATTTTCAAGGAAAGCGATCGATGCGAGAGTTGACTTTTTAAAACAAATGTATTTTGAAAGAGTGATTAATGTCTCGATAACAAACGCTTGCCTTCTAGACGCCGAGTAAATTAATCTATTCCGTAAATCCAACGCGATGCGATGTAGCACGTGTGTCGACAAGAAAGTAAAAGTAGAATCGAAGATAATCCATTTATGTTGCTGAAGAATGCAACGATAGAAAAGAGGAAACGGTATAAGATATGTCAATACATTGACCAAGTTCGGAATAGTCATAAAAGACTGTTTCCATGATATCATCCGCGAAGTCTTAAAAGCATATTCAAATTTTACGAAATTCGTTATAAATTCACTTACGCAGATCTGTTACTCTCGATGAAAAATTTCCATCGAGTTTAAACGCATTCCCTTTTAGAGAAAAAAACATAGATTTTTATTTTTTGCTGTGAATTAAATTACGTTAATATTACTTCGAAATTCTGTTACGTGATCTATCACTTTAGGCGTTAGATAAAAAGTAGAAACGGCGGCTTATATTTAAAATTCAATAAAATGTGAATATAACTTTGCTTTAAGTGTATTCCATACGTCAAAAATAATGATATGAAATAAGAAATTTATTATGTAATAGAACCTTAAATATTTATTACGTGACTAACAACTCTAAAAGTTTGGAAAAAAATAAGTATCATACAGTATGTAAATTCAAAGAAGAGAAAACATGTTTTTAAGCAGTTGAAAAAATTATGCGATTATAACTTTGAAATTCTATTACGTAATCTATTTTTCGAGTGTGATATAAGAAATAGAAACGACAGCTTTCCTTTTGAATTCATGGAACAGGAAACATCAGTATGCTCTTAGCCTATTTTACGTACCGAAAATTAGAATATGAAATAAGAAATATGTTATGAAATAGAACCTTGAATGTTTATTACGTAACTATGAACTCTGAAAGTTTGGAAAAAAAAAGGATCAGTCAATATGGAAATGCAAAGAATAGAAAACATATTTTAGCATAAAATTTCAATAAAAAATGAATCAATTCAAAGTATATAAGTTGCGAATTTTCAAACTGGGATCAGAAGTCTGATTCAGAACGTTTCGAAGTTTACACTTTCAAACCATAACGCGAAATCGTCACGGGTCATAGTAGCGCGGGTAATACCCACAATAGTTGGATTAATAAAACAGACATGAAGATAAAAAATTGTTTTATTCATTTCCGCACCACCAGAGCCCACATGGGGTGGTAGAATATGTGGCGCGTTTTTGGTAACGTGGTATCCCCAGTAGGCCTAATCCACGATATTTGCATTATTTAATGCAACTGACTGTACATATTTATATTTGCGTACATATTTACATATATATATTATTCATATGAACGCAGACATAAACGCTCGTTTATTTACAAACATAATCTATTCGAGCTCCATTAAGTCAGGTATTTTGTAATGGCCACGTGCCAAAGTGTCTGTTGTGTGTGGTAAAATAAACTGTTTGTCATCAAATGGATTTAACGCGAGTTTATTTTGCTCGGTTGTCTGGATTTCATGGAGGTGTGAACGAAACAGTCGCTGGGAGCAGAATTTTGTAACTTCGTTCTTCAAACAATATACATAGTCCATGAAATCCAGCGTTTTCGCGACAACTGACATTTTGACACCTTTGGCTCTCTTAATTCTATCCTCGCCTTCAACACGTAAACTATACATTTTAATATAATAATAATATATTATATTATATCGAGTTTTTCCCATGAGTCCAGGTACTCGTAAGGGAACGCTCCTTTCTTCATGAGGAGTTCGAGTTGCTGCACGCTGTAGCCGAGAAAGTTTTTTCGGACGATGACTTTTTCTTCAAGGTAGGAGGCCAGTTTTTTCAAGGATGACGTCATGAGCGGAATGAGTCAATGAAGCGCAAGGATATTTTACTGTCCTAATGAACTTTGTAAATGCAATATAGCGCTCCATCGCCAAGGGCAGAAGTTGTATACCATCATGTTAGCCCCTCCATTTTTATTTCAAAAAATTACAATTTTTCACGCTTACATCTAATACAATCTTTTATCATCGGAGCTATGCCAATGCAATCATCAGACGTCGAATTCCAATGTTTTTCACATCGCGTAAAACCAACAAACTCAGGATTTTTTTGTAATTTGGACGGGAGCTTTTCCCATGCTCTATCGATACATTTTTGTCGAAAGTATAATAAAAATTCTCGCGGCAATTCAGCGATACCTTCAGAATCCAACTCGTGGAGGAAGACGGTGTATGGGAGTAGAGTAAATGATCTCTTCATTGACGGCGCATCACCAAAATTTTCCATTTACCACATCCTGAGGTGGCGAACTTTTTCCGTGGCGCAGTGATGATCGAGTACAGGACGATGAAAATTGTTGGAAGGGCATGCAGAGACTCGCAAATCGTTCAGGGACGGGCAGCCGATATTTATCAAATCGATGATGATTGCATTTGTGTACTGCTTTAACCATCGCTTTTTGTCCAATCCTTTGACGAATATGAATGTAGCGTCCTCAAGTTGATTTTGCAGCTCTTGATAGAGTTCCTCGTATAGCACATCTCCAGAGTTCCAAGGTACACCATGATAGTTTCTCGTTAGCCACAAATTAGTCGCCTTTGTTTTTGGAGACAAACCATCCCAGGCACATGGTGGCTTAAATAATGTCGTCAGAGGGTCAGCGTAGAAGGACTCAAGCCTTAACACTGCAAGCTCCTTGACAACAAAGGTTTTTTGTATGGAGAAGCCCTGAATGTCAACGACGTACTTCACCTTGATGTACTGATGCTCTCTGACAACTCCATCGCCTTTTACATCTTCTCCCCCACCACCACCACCACTACCAACTACTTGAATCTCTCATACTTGACGGTTGACTTTTTATCTTTATCATCCTTTTTTTTTGTCCAGCACAGGTTTATATCTATCCGACGTTTTATCTTTGGACAAAAGACATCGACGATCATCGGTTAACTTATCCATCGCGACTGACGATTAATCAAGTTTGAACATTAATATATATATACCTTTTCATGTAGATTTTTACACACACACACTCATACATTTTATAGTTTTCTAACAACACCGCTGATTGGTTCATACTCTACAATTTTATCATGTATAATAAGACAGTACTCCGCAGTTGCAGCGGGAAAAGCTGCTACCGATTCAAATTCGAGACGAACATGAACTGGTCCAGTAATCAATGAATCATTTTGCTTCGCACAATCAATAATCACAAGAGGAGCATTGTCTTTGAATTGTTTTTTTGTCAGCAATGGAGAATTTTTTCTTTCATAATATGACGATTGAAAATTCGCAAACATTTCATACAACGTTGCAAACTGGTTTCGTTGAAAATCAATATTAAGATTTGTGTAAGGATAACACTGGGAATTTAGGTACAATTTCATATCGCGTAAATTACACGTATCAAAATTACTCATGTTTCCGGTTCTTACATTCTTTCTGCCAACTTGGAATCCAACGATAACATATCTTGGTTTTTCCAACTGTGTCGAAGTTTTAACGCTCCACACATGCTTAGTCATTTGCGGCAACAGAGGATATTCGTAGAGTTCCCAGCTTCGGAAACTCACAGCAATGGTTGGATCCGTTGAGATGTAGTTCAGCATACGAATTTTGTCCACATCGGAAACTTTGACGTACGGAATCAGCCATTCCATTTTACTGATTGTTATCTTGTATTGTTCATCGTTCGCAGCTTGCTGTAGGATGGCGTTCACGTCGGTGTTGGCTCGGAGTATGATGAGTTCATGCTTGGTGTTGACAATCACTCGCTAATAGTCTTCGGCGAATCCAAAGATGAAATCCAGAGGAATGCATATATCGGAATATCCATTGTTGTTGATCAATTGTCTGGCATCGTCAACGATCCATCCAGCATTTTCCATGAGATCTTTTTGGTTAGGGTTTTGTGAAACGTAGGCTTTCATTGAAGTTGTCAGACCAACGTTTTTCACTCTCTCGATCTCAATAGCATTGAGCTCGTAACGAATCTCTTCGAATAAGTGAGCTATACTATTCTTTATTATAGACGTATGCTCGACATTGGCTACGCCATCAGCTTTCGTTAAACGTCCTTGAATATTCAGCGAGCTCTTGCTCGGCAACATGTATGAGTCCTGATTCTGGATACTGATACGAATCTCATCGTTATTGTTATACGTTGACGATGCGTACGGCTGATGCGCGTGCACTTCGTACTGTGCTATCGTCCTCGTCGAAGACGATCTTCTTTTCGATGGATAACATGGTATCAGACAAATTAAGCAGCAAATTTTCTTTGGACTCTCAGACCGAGACTTTTCAGGAACTGAACGTTCTGCGGTGTGAGTCGTTGAAGAGGTCGGCTTTGACTGACGATTTTTGGCCATGTGGCTGGACTTTTATACTCTTCGTAGACGATACCCATTATTCACTTTTTACATGTAGTCGTATAGTGATAACTTCACCTCGAAAATTCACTAGCTTTCCACTTTGATCGACTATGCGCAGCTGCAGATGATGTATTGCCTGTACGACCGATTGGATGATAAATGACGTGATTTGGCAATTCGATGACTTATATCCTGGAGGCACCACTGGGGAAGAACTCGTGGATGGTGTGTACGCGCTGCTCGTTTATAAACGCCCCTGCCGTGATGTTACACTCGATGCGTAAAGCGTTGACGGCGAGAATTCTCACCGGCGAATCCGACTTGTGCGCGACGTGAGCTTCAATGATTCTCGAATCAAAGCTCAGCAGTTTACCGATAGAGTCCTTGGGTTTGGAAATCAATCTCCCGATTACATTTGATCTCACTGCGTAGTGTGCTACTGTTGGCCCGCAAACTCAGCTGAATATTTTTTGGTACTCGACAATAACATGTAAGTAATATTTTTTGGACTCGCTAAATCATGATACTTAATCACGATAGATTTTCGCAATGATCTCGAAATTACATACAGCAGTTTCTCGCTAGTATTCTCACGATTTCTGTAATACGAGGGGGGACCCAAAAGTAACGGGAATTAGGTGGTGGGGGGACCACGGAGGGGGGGATCGGGTTCTCCACTGGTTCTCTTCCAAGCTGCTACTCTCCCAAGTCAGTGTGCAAATTTCATTTGCTGTGAGTGCATTCATTCGTCCGTAAGAATTTTTCTAGTGAAACGACTTTTTTCCGTTTCGGCGAAAACGTGAAATGGCTGAGTGCGGAGAGCAACGCGCGGCTGTAAAATTTTGTTTTTTGTTAGGAAAAACACCCGCGGAAACCCTTGTGATGCTGAAAACAGCTTATGGGGATAATGCTTTGAGTAAAACGCGTGTGTACGACTGGTTTTCGCGTTTCAAGAATGGAGAGATGTCAATAGAAGACCAACCTCTTTCTGGGCGCCCCTCGACTTCAAGAACCGACGAAAACATTGAAAAAATCAACACTCTTGTTCATGAAGACCGTCGCCGAACCATCGATCAACTTTGTGAGATGTCTGGATTTTTACTGATTTTTAGGATTTTAACTGAAGATTTGAGCATGAGGAGTATTGCAGCCAAATTTGTTCCTCGCCTTCTCTCCGACGATCAAAAGGAGAGTCGACTTCAGGCCTGTCTTGAGCTGCAAAATCAGTTGGATGAAGACCCAGATTTTTTTCTCAAGGTTATAGATGAATCATGGTGCTATGGCTACGACCCCGAAACAAAGCAGCAATCAAGCCAATGGAAGACACCTCTCTCGCCTCGTCCAAAAAAGGCACGCCAAGTGAAGTCCAACATCAAGACATTGCTCATTTGTTTCTTCGATTGCAGAGGTATTGTGCACGCAGAATTTGTTCCTCCAGGCCAAACGGTCAACCAACACTTCTACTTGGAGGTTTTGAAAAGGTTGAGGGAGAACATCCGGAAGAAAAGAGCGGATCTTTGGCGCACAGGAGATTGGTTCTTCCACCACGACAATGCACCTGCCCACACAGCGCTGTCCGTGAAGAAATTTTTGACCAAAAACGGCATGACACCGATTGTTCACCCCCCCCTATTCACCGGACCTTGCCCTCTGTGACTTTTTTTTGTTCCCTAGACTCAAAAGGGACATGAAAGGAAAACGTTTTGGGACTGTAGAAGAGGTGAAACAAAAATCGCTGGAAGGTTTAAAAAACATTGAAAAAAATGAATTTCAGAACTGTTTTGAACACTGGAAAAAAAGATTGAACAAGTGTATTACAGTCAATGGGGGTTACTTTGAAGGTGATAAAAATTGTGTGTGAAAAAATTTGTCGATAAAAAAGTTGTAACACAATTCCCGTTACTTTTGGGTCCCCCCTCGTACAGTATTCCCTGAACCAATTTGTAATCACGTACCGAACCGCGTTCTGCCCCCGTACGTTCATCTTCCGGTTTGCTCAATATCCCAATAATTCTATTCAAGCTCGGGTCACTCCGCTGGTGAAGCAAAACTTCATCTTCTTTCGTGACAATCGTCAAAATCGAATCAGTCCCCAGTTCTTCGTTCCCTGGAGTATCAACAGGTGCACGGGACAATGCGTCGACATGTCTCATTGACGAACCCGCCCGGTGTTGAACGCTGAAATCGTATTCCGACAAAGTGATACTCCAGCGTACGATCTGAGGGTTCGTGGACTTGTGCGCATTCAAGTAAACCAGAGCTTGGGAGTCAGTCACAATTTTAAATTTCAAACAGATCAAAAATGAACGTAGTCGTTCAACGGACCAAATGACAGCCATCAGTTCTAGCTTGCTTGAGTGATATTTTCTTTCTATTTCAGAGTTCCTTCGCGACACCGCATAAATAGGTTGCAATTCTCCCTTTGAATTTGACTGGAATAAGATTCCTCCAATGCCCTCTGAACTTGCACCGCAATGCAATTCTGTGACTTCAGCTTTTGGATCATAAATCCCCAAAACAGGTTCAGAGCACAAGAGTCTTCGGACTTTGGAGAAAGCTTCTTCCTGCCTTTCCCCCCACTCAAAAGGAGCTTCCTTTCGGGTCAGTTCTGTCATCGGTGCTATAATTTTAGCAAAGCCTGGTACAAATCTCCTGAAAAAGCTGGCAAGACCATGAAACCGTCTTACTTCATGCACGTTTCGTGGTCTAGGAAATTGCTCAATTGCGCGTACCTTTCCCTCTCCAGGTCTTATGCCATCAGCCCCCAGTGAAAACCCGAGAAAATCTACTCTTTCTTTTCATTCATTCATTCTTTCAATCATTCAATTAATTTACGTTCACTCAACTTATCAGATTAGTAAACTATGCAACTGTTTCGGGTACTAAACTTTCTTCGCCTTAACATTTATGTTGCTCTGTGTAATTCACACACTCTTAACCGTAAAACTTTCTAATATATACATATATATACAAATTTCACGCTAGCTCTACGTTCGCTATCCTTTACCGCTGGTGGCACACTTCTGTATCCACGCTTTGCGTAAGGCTTGCCGCGCTCCAAACGCGCTTGCGAACTTCATGCGATTCCAGTCGGCCTGCGCTCCGAACTCGAAGATTGTGTTCCTCGTGTTCTGCCACACTGCTGGCACTTCCGCGTATTGATTGAAGTCATAGCAACGCCACGAGTGTGCATTGCCTTCGGCCTCTTTCTTCACGCGTTTAGCCATGATGGCTGCGCCTTGCACGCATCTTTTGTCGATCTGCGCGCATCCGACTACCCGAGCTTCGTCTTGCTCGATGTATTGGACATTCCGATTGAAGGGAATCTCCACGGCCGTCAAATCCCTTTCGAGATAAAGCATCTGGCCCTGTGATCCCTCACTGGATCCTATTACAGGCGTCCCCATCTTGAAGACGCGCTCAGTCGCGTGAACATGACATGATATCAAATTCATTAGAGCTGTATTCGATTGAAATTGACCGTTATCCGCTGGAAATACACCAGCTTGGATACCTGCCGATTCGAGCAGTTGCCGCTGTTCGCGCGTAACCGCTTGTGCCGATGCCTAATTTTCACATCTTTCAAATATTCATTTACGGATCCTGGCTCTTCCCCGCCTTCGAACGTGTGAACCATGGCATTTTTCTCCTTTGGTTTTGTGGCGTTTTGTGTGAATCTTAAAGTTTGTGGCGCATTGTTGAGTGGACATCGTCGCGATAAATGGCCAATTTGATTGCACTTGAAACACGTTATTTCACTTTCACTTTTTCTCGGTACAGAGGGTTGTTGATTGATCATTTCCCTGGTTTCGAGACTGATTTTCGGACCTGGGGTTGAAATTTCTGAATTGGTTGTCTCGACGAAACTTGTCATGTCCCCGACTCCGATCGTGAACATGATTACGGCGCTGTGTCTCGAGAACTTTATCCAGGGTGGTCACCTCGTTAAGCAAGTCGTCGATATCCAGGTGTTTATTGTTGAACACAAAAGTCGATAACTCACGGGCACGAAATCCTTCCGCTACTCGCTCTTTCGTCTCCTGACTCGACATTCCGACAACCTGGCAAAGTCTGACTTTATCGAAGAAATGTGCTGCCACTGACTCCTGGGGACCTTGTATGCGACTCTCCATTTTCTTCCAGGCTTCGGTGAGGTTCGTGCTCCGCAGGGATGTTTTTCGGAATGCAGCCCCGAACTCGTCCCACGTCTTCACCGACGAACATTTTATCGCCCACCAGGTCTTCGCCGCTCCAGTAAATCGCATGTTAGCCATTGCCAGGGTGAAGTTATCCGTCCACTGGTATGTTGTCGCTGTCAATTTTAGGCGCTCCATCCAAACTCTTGCTTCGTGTGAGCTAGTTTCGCCATTGAATTCTCCAATAATCTGCGTGATGTCCGGGGCAATTTGAAATCTTGAAGGGTTTTGGTTCTGTTGTAGGTATTGGATGATGTTAGAATTTTGTTGAGATAATTGGGTCAAGGTATTTACTATTTGTAGCATTGCAGGATCTATATACGCTTGGTTTTGCGGAATTTGGAAGGCTTGATGGTATTTCATATTCTGTGGAATTTGCTGGATTGGTGGGTGTGGTGACAGCTGCGGCATTGGTGGAGTTTTTGGAGCTTGTGTATTTGGACCCGCCATTTGAATTGTATTCTGTAACACTCGTTCTCCTGGATTCTGCCAGTTCAGGGTAAAATGATCCGTGGGTTGCGCCGTTGGGGGTTGAAAACTGGGACCTGGAGCATGCACTGCTGGGAGAATCGTGTTTTCAAGGTCACTGGCGTTAAATACAGTTGATTCATTGACACGTGTCGATGACAGTCCCCGCACATCCACTCGTCGTTGGAAATTGATGAAATCGCCTTCACTATTCATTTTCGGGTTTTGAATTCTCGCGCCACTTTTCAAATTTCGCGCGCCGCGAACACCTTACAACCCCACACTTAGTATGTTGGAAATTCAATGTTTGACGGTATTGCTTAGAAGTGGCCTTTGGGTTGAAGGAAATGAATCACAACACACGAATATCCCTTTTGTACTATTTATTAACACTAACTTGATTTTACACTGATTTTGACATTTGAAATCAATCGCGCTCTTAAATCTATTCTCTGAGCGACGGCGCCGACCGTCTGTCTCTCTCGCACTCGCGTAACTACGGCTCCGACCGTTTTACTCTCTCGCACTCGTGTAACTTCGGCTCCGACCGTTCGATCTGCACTCTGCGCGTTTCTGCTCGAGACTGACTCACTGTACTGGCAGCGCTGATATTTATAGGGGAATAGTTCTGAGCCAGAACATTCTAGTCGCTTCTGGCGCCTTCTCGGTGTCGTCCTAGATTGTTCTCGATTCTTCCAACCCTTTCTATTACATTCTATCCCTTTCTGTTACATTCTACGCTATTCTAACCTGTGATTCGTGGCAATTTTGGATAAATAAACATTGAAAACGAGTAGATATGCAAAGACAGTTCTGGATCCCCCCACTCTTACTCCCATCACGTGACCCCCCTCGCAGGCCCCGCCCAATCCCCGTGTCGGTAAGGTAGAGAACCAAGATGGCGGCGGTCGGTAAAACAGGGCGTACCCTGGATCGGCAAGGTAGGAACTTGGTCGGTAATACCTGAGGTCGGTTATACTTTCTGTTAGTAAAACAAATGGTGGCTGCTTGAAAACATGTTTTCTCTTCTTCGAATTTACATATTGTATGATCATATTCATGAATTATAGTTTTGTCCAACTTCTGAAAATCTGTGTTCTTTCGAAATCAGTTTGAAGCGTGTTCTCTTATTACCTCAATCACTTTTTCTGATTTTCAAGGAAAGCGATCGATGCGAGAGTTGACTTTTTAAAACAAATGTATTTTGAAAGAGTGATTAATGTCTCGATAACAAACGCTTGCCTTCTAGACGCCGAGTAAATTAATCTATTCCGTAAATCCAACGCGATGCGATGTAGCACGTGTGTCGACAAGAAAGTAAAAGTAGAATCGAAGATAATCCATTTATGTTGCTGAAGAATGCAACGATAGAAAAGAGGAAACGGTATAAGATATGTCAATACATTGACCAAGTTCGGAATAGTCATAAAAGACTGTTTCCATGATATCATCCGCGAAGTCTTAAAAGCATATTCAAATTTTACGAAATTCGTTATAAATTCACTTACGCAGATCTGTTACTCTCGATGAAAAATTTCCATCGAGTTTAAACGCATTCCCTTTTAGAGAAAAAAACATAGATTTTTATTTTTTGCTGTGAATTAAATTACGTTAATATTACTTCGAAATTCTGTTACGTAATCTATCACTTTAGGCGTTAGATAAAAAGTAGAAACGGCGGCTTATATTTAAAATTCAATAAAATGTGAATATAACTTTGCTTTAAGTGTATTCCATACGTCAAAAATAATGATATGAAATAAGAAATTTATTATGTAATAGAACCTTAAATATTTATTACGTGACTAACAACTCTAAAAGTTTGGAAAAAAATAAGTATCATACAGTATGTAAATTCAAAGAAGAGAAAACATGTTTTTAAGCAGTTGAAAAAATTATGCGATTATAACTTTGAAATTCTATTACGTAATCTATTTTTCGAGTGTGATATAAGAAATAGAAACGACAGCTTTCCTTTTGAATTCATGGAACAGGAAACATCAGTATGCTCTTAGCCTATTTTACGTACCGAAAATTAGAATATGAAATAAGAAATATGTTATGAAATAGAACCTTGAATGTTTATTACGTAACTATGAACTCTGAAAGTTTGGAAAAAAAAAGGATCAGTCAATATGGAAATGCAAAGAATAGAAAACATATTTTAGCATAAAATTTCAATAAAAAATGAATCAATTCAAAGTATATAAGTTGCGAATTTTCAAACTGGGATCAGAAGTCTGATTCAGAACGTTTCGAAGTTTACACTTTCAAACCATAACGCGAAATCGTCACGGGTCATAGTAGCGCGGGTAATACCCACAATAGTTGGATTAATAAAACAGACATGAAGATAAAAAATTGTTTTATTCATTTCCGCACCACCAGAGCCCACATGGGGTGGTAGAATATGTGGCGCGTTTTTGGTAACGTGGTATCCCCAGTAGGCCTAATCCACGATATTTGCATTATTTAATGCAACTGACTGTACATATTTATATTTGCGTACATATTTACATATATATATTATTCATATGAACGCAGACATAAACGCTCGTTTATTTACAAACATAATCTATTCGAGCTCCATTAAGTCAGGTATTTTGTAATGGCCACGTGCCAAAGTGTCTGTTGTGTGTGGTAAAATAAACTGTTTGTCATCAAATGGATTTAACGCGAGTTTATTTTGCTCGGTTGTCTGGATTTCATGGAGGTGTGAACGAAACAGTCGTTGGGAGCAGAATTTTGTAACTTCGTTCTTCAAACAATATACATAGTCCATGAAATCCAGCGTTTTCGCGACAACTGACATTTTGACACCTTTGGCTCTCTTAATTCTATCCTCGCCTTCAACACGTAAACTATACATTTTAATATAATAATAATATATTATATTATATCGAGTTTTTCCCATGAGTCCAGGTACTCGTAAGGGAACGCTCCTTTCTTCATGAGGAGTTCGAGTTGCTGCACGCTGTAGCCGAGAAAGTTTTTTCGGACGATGACTTTTTCTTCAAGGTAGGAGGCCAGTTTTTTCAAGGATGACGTCATGAGCGGAATGAGTCAATGAAGCGCAAGGATATTTTACTGTCCTAATGAACTTTGTAAATGCAATATAGCGCTCCATCGCCAAGGGCAGAAGTTGTATACCATCATGTTAGCCCCTCCATTTTTATTTCAAAAAATTACAATTTTTCACGCTTACATCTGATACAATCTTTTATCATCGGAGCTATGCCAATACAATCATCAGACGTCGAATTCCAATGTTTTTCACATCGCGTAAAACCAACAAACTCAGGATTTTTTTGTAATTTGGACGGGAGCTTTTCCCATGCTCTATCGATACATTTTTGTCGAAAGTATAATAAAAATTCTCGCGGCAATTCAGCGATACCTTCAGAATCCAACTCGTGGAGGAAGACGGTGTATGGGAGTAGAGTAAATGATCTCTTCATTGACGGCGCATCACCAAAATTTTCCATTTACCACATCCTGAGGTGGCGAACTTTTTCCGTGGCGCAGTGATGATCGAGTACAGGACGATGAAAATTGTTGGAAGGGCATGCAGAGACTCGCAAATCGTTCAGGGACGGGCAGCCGATATTTATCAAATCGATGATGATTGCATTTGTGTACTGCTTTAACCATCGCTTTTTGTCCAATCCTTTGACGAATATGAATGTAGCGTCCTCAAGTTGATTTTGCAGCTCTTGATAGAGTTCCTCGTATAGCACATCTCCAGAGTTCCAAGGTACACCATGATAGTTTCTCGTTAGCCACAAATTAGTCGCCTTTGTTTTTGGAGACAAACCATCCCAGGCACATGGTGGCTTAAATAATGTCGTCAGAGGGTCAGCGTAGAAGGACTCAAGCCTTAACACTGCAAGCTCCTTGACAACAAAGGTTTTTTGTATGGAGAAGCCCTGAATGTCAACGACGTACTTCACCTTGATGTACTGATGCTCTCTGACAACTCCATCGCCTTTTACATCTTCTCCCCCACCACCACCACCACTACCAACTACTTGAATCTCTCATACTTGACGGTTGACTTTTTATCTTTATCATCCTTTTTTTTTGTCCAGCACAGGTTTATATCTATCCGACGTTTTATCTTTGGACAAAAGACATCGACGATCATCGGTTAACTTATCCATCGCGACTGACGATTAATCAAGTTTGAACATTAATATATATATACCTTTTCATGTAGATTTTTACACACACACACTCATACATTTTATAGTTTTCTAACAACACCGCTGATTGGTTCATACTCTACAATTTTATCATGTATAATAAGACAGTACTCCGCAGTTGCAGCGGGAAAAGCTGCTACCGATTCAAATTCGAGACGAACATGAACTGGTCCAGTAATCAATGAATCATTTTGCTTCGCACAATCAATAATCACAAGAGGAGCATTGTCTTTGAATTGTTTTTTGTCAGCAATGGAGAATTTTTTCTTTCATAATATGACGATTGAAAATTCGCAAACATTTCATACAACGTTGCAAACTGGTTTCGTTGAAAATCAATATTAAGATTTGTGTAAGGATAACACTGGGAATTTAGGTACAATTTCATATCGCGTAAGTTACACGTATCAAAATTACTCATGTTTCCGGTTCTTACATTCTTTCTGCCAACTTGGAATCCAACGATAACATATCTTGGTTTTTCCAACTGTGTCGAAGTTTTAACGCTCCACACATGCTTAGTCATTTGCGGCAACAGAGGATATTCGTAGAGTTCCCAGCTTCGGAAACTCACAGCAATGGTTGGATCCGTTGAGATGTAGTTCAGCATACGAATTTTGTCCACATCGGAAACTTTGACGTACGGAATCAGCCATTCCATTTTACTGATTGTTATCTTGTATTGTTCATCGTTCGCAGCTTGCTGTAGGATGGCGTTCACGTCGGTGTTGGCTCGGAGTATGATGAGTTCATGCTTGGTGTTGACAATCACTCGCTAATAGTCTTCGGCGAATCCAAAGATGAAATCCAGAGGAATGCATATATCGGAATATCCATTGTTGTTGATCAATTGTCTGGCATCGTCAACGATCCATCCAGCATTTTCCATGAGATCTTTTTGGTTAGGGTTTTGTGAAACGTAGGCTTTCATTGAAGTTGTCAGACCAACGTTTTTCACTCTCTCGATCTCAATAGCATTGAGCTCGTAACGAATCTCTTCGAATAAGTGAGCTATACTATTCTTTATTATAGACGTATGCTCGACATTGGCTACGCCATCAGCTTTCGTTAAACGTCCTTGAATATTCAGCGAGCTCTTGCTCGGCAACATGTATGAGTCCTGATTCTGGATACTGATACGAATCTCATCGTTATTGTTATACGTTGACGATGCGTACGGCTGATGCGCGTGCACTTCGTACTGTGCTATCGTCTCGTCGAAGACGATCTTCTTTTCGATGGATAACATGGTATCAGACAAATTAAGCAGCAAATTTTCTTTGGACTCTCAGACCGAGACTTTTCAGGAACTGAACGTTCTGCGGTGTGAGTCGTTGAAGAGGTCGGCTTTGACTGACGATTTTTGGCCATGTGGCTGGACTTTTATACTCTTCGTAGACGATACCCATTATTCACTTTTTACATGTAGTCGTATAGTGATAACTTCACCTCGAAAATTCACTAGCTTTCCACTTTGATCGACTATGCGCAGCTGCAGATGATGTATTGCCTGTACGACGATTGGATGATAAATGACGTGATTTGGCAATTCGATGACTTATATCCTGGAGGCACCACTGGGAAGAACTCGTGGATGGTGTGTACGCGCTGCTCGTTTATAAACGCCCCTGCCGTGATGTTACACTCGATGCGTAAAGCGTTGACGGCGAGAATTCTCACCGGCGAATCCGACTTGTGCGCGACGTGAGCTTCAATGATTCTCGAATCAAAGCTCAGCAGTTTACCGATAGAGTCCTTGGGTTGGAAATCAATCTCCCGATTACATTTGATCTCACTGCGTAGTGTGCTACTGTTGGCCCGCAAACTCAGCTGAATATTTTTTGGTACTCGACAATAACATGTAAGTAATATTTTTTGGACTCGCTAAATCATGATACTTAATCACGATAAATTTTCGCAATGATCTCGAAATTACATACAGCAGTTTCTCGCTAGTATTCTCACGATTTCTGTAATACGAGGGGGGACCCAAAAGTAACGGGAATTAGGTGGTGGGGGGACCACGGAGGGGGGGATCGGGTTCTCCACTGGTTCTCTTCCAAGCTGCTACTCTCCCAAGTCAGTGTGCAAAATTCATTTGCTGTGAGTGCATTCATTCGTCCGTAAGAATTTTTCTAGTGAAACGACTTTTTCCGTTTCGGCGAAAACGTGAAATGGCTGAGTGCGGAGAGCAACGCGCGGCTGTAAAATTTTGTTTTTTGTTAGGAAAAACACCCGCGGAAACCCTTGTGATGCTGAAAACAGCTTATGGGGATAATGCTTTGAGTAAAACGCGTGTGTACGACTGGTTTTCGCGTTTCAAGAATGGAGAGATGTCAATAGAAGACCAACCTCTTTCTGGGCGCCCCTCGACTTCAAGAACCGACGAAAACATTGAAAAAATCAACACTCTTGTTCATGAAGACCGTCGCCGAACCATCGATCAACTTTGTGAGATGTCTGGATTTTTACTGATTTTTAGGATTTTAACTGAAGATTTGAGCATGAGGAGTATTGCAGCCAAATTTGTTCCTCGCCTTCTCTCCGACGATCAAAAGGAGCGTCGACTTCAGGCCTGTCTTGAGCTGCAAAATCAGTTGGATGAAGACCCAGATTTTTTTCTCAAGGTTATAACTGGCGATGAATCATGGTGCTATGGCTACGACCCCGAAACAAAGCAGCAATCAAGCCAATGGAAGACACCTCTCTCGCCTCGTCCAAAAAAGGCACGCCAAGTGAAGTCCAACATCAAGACATTGCTCATTTGTTTCTTCGATTGCAGAGGTATTGTGCACGCAGAATTTGTTCCTCCAGGCCAAACGGTCAACCAACACTTCTACTTGGAGGTTTTGAAAAGGTTGAGGGAGAACATCCGGAAGAAAAGAGCGGATCTTTGGCGCACAGGAGATTGGTTCTTCCACCACGACAATGCACCTGCCCACACAGCGCTGTCCGTGAAGAAATTTTTGACCAAAAACGGCATGACACCGATTGTTCACCCCCCCCTATTCACCGGACCTTGCCCTCTGTGACTTTTTTTTGTTCCCTAGACTCAAAAGGGACATGAAAGGAAAACGTTTTGGGACTGTAGAAGAGGTGAAACAAAAATCGCTGGAAGGTTTAAAAAACATTGAAAAAAATGAATTTCAGAACTGTTTTGAACACTGGAAAAAAAGATTGAACAAGTGTATTACAGTCAATGGGGGTTACTTTGAAGGTGATAAAAATTGTGTGTGAAAAAATTTGTCGATAAAAAAGTTGTAACACAATTCCCGTTACTTTTGGGTCCCCCCTCGTACAGTATTCCCTGAACCAATTTGTAATCACGTACCGAACCGCGTTCTGCCCCCGTACGTTCATCTTCCGGTTTGCTCAATATCCCAATAATTCTATTCAAGCTCGGGTCACTCCGCTGGTGAAGCAAAACTTCATCTTCTTTCGTGACAATCGTCAAAATCGAATCAGTCCCCAGTTCTTCGTTCCCTGGAGTATCAACAGGTGCACGGGACAATGCGTCGACATGTCTCATTGACGAACCCGCCCGGTGTTGAACGCTGAAATCGTATTCCGACAAAGTGATACTCCAGCGTACGATCTGAGGGTTCGTGGACTTGTGCGCATTCAAGTAAACCAGAGCTTGGGAGTCAGTCACAATTTTAAATTTCAAACAGATCAAAAATGAACGTAGTCGTTCAACGGACCAAATGACAGCCATCAGTTCTAGCTTGCTTGAGTGATATTTTCTTTCTATTTCAGAGTTCCTTCGCGACACCGCATAAATAGGTTGCAATTCTCCCTTTGAATTTGACTGGAATAAGATTCCTCCAATGCCCTCTGAACTTGCACCGCAATGCAATTCTGTGACTTCAGCTTTTGGATCATAAATCCCCAAAACAGGTTCAGAGCACAAGAGTCTTCGGACTTTGGAGAAAGCTTCTTCCTGCCTTTCCCCCCACTCAAAAGGAGCTTCCTTTCGGGTCAGTTCTGTCATCGGTGCTATAATTTTAGCAAAGCCTGGTACAAATCTCCTGAAAAAGCTGGCAAGACCATGAAACCGTCTTACTTCATGCACGTTTCGTGGTCTAGGAAATTGCTCAATTGCGCGTACCTTTCCCTCTCCAGGTCTTATGCCATCAGCCCCCAGTGAAAACCCGAGAAAATCTACTCTTTCTTTTCATTCATTCATTCTTTCAATTATTCAATTAATTTACGTTCACTCAACTTATCAGATTAGTAAACTATGCAACTGTTTCGGGTACTAAACTTTCTTCGCCTTAACATTTATGTTGCTCTGTGTAATTCACACACTCTTAACCGTAAAACTTTCTAATATATACATATATATACAAATTTCACGCTAGCTCTACGTTCGCTATCCTTTACCGCTGGTGGCACACTTCTGTATCCACGCTTTGCGTAAGGCTTGCCGCGCTCCAAACGCGCTTGCGAACTTCATGCGATTCCAGTCGGCCTGCGCTCCGAACTCGAAGATTGTGTTCCTCGTGTTCTGCCACACTGCTGGCACTTCCGCGTATTGATTGAAGTCATAGCAACGCCACGAGTGTGCATTGCCTTCGGCCTCTTTCTTCACGCGTTTAGCCATGATGGCTGCGCCTTGCACGCATCTTTTGTCGATCTGCGCGCATCCGACTACCCGAGCTTCGTCTTGCTCGATGTATTGGACATTCCGATTGAAGGGAATCTCCACGGCCGTCAAATCCCTTTCGAGATAAAGCATCTGGCCCTGTGATCCCTCACTGGATCCTATTACAGGCGTCCCCATCTTGAAGACGCGCTCAGTCGCGTGAACATGACATGATATCAAATTCATTAGAGCTGTATTCGATTGAAATTGACCGTTATCCGCTGGAAATACACCAGCTTGGATACCTGCCGATTCGAGCAGTTGCCGCTGTTCGCGCGTAACCGCTTGTGCCGATGCCTAATTTTCACATCTTTCAAATATTCATTTACGGATCCTGGCTCTTCCCCGCCTTCGAACGTGTGAACCATGGCATTTTTCTCCTTTGGTTTTGTGGCGTTTTGTGTGAATCTTAAAGTTTGTGGCGCATTGTTGAGTGGACATCGTCGCGATAAATGGCCAATTTGATTGCACTTGAAACACGTTATTTCACTTTCACTTTTTCTCGGTACAGAGGGTTGTTGATTGATCATTTCCCTGGTTTCGAGACTGATTTTCGGACCTGGGGTTGAAATTTCTGAATTGGTTGTCTCGACGAAACTTGTCATGTCCCCGACTCCGATCGTGAACATGATTACGGCGCTGTGTCTCGAGAACTTTATCCAGGGTGGTCACCTCGTTAAGCAAGTCGTCGATATCCAGGTGTTTATTGTTGAACACAAAAGTCGATAACTCACGGGCACGAAATCCTTCCGCTACTCGCTCTTTCGTCTCCTGACTCGACATTCCGACAACCTGGCAAAGTCTGACTTTATCGAAGAAATGTGCTGCCACTGACTCCTGGGGACCTTGTATGCGACTCTCCATTTTCTTCCAGGCTTCGGTGAGGTTCGTGCTCCGCAGGGATGTTTTTCGGAATGCAGCCCCGAACTCGTCCCACGTCTTCACCGACGAACATTTTATCGCCCACCAGGTCTTCGCCGCTCCAGTAAATCGCATGTTAGCCATTGCCAGGGTGAAGTTATCCGTCCACTGGTATGTTGTCGCTGTCAATTTTAGGCGCTCCATCCAAACTCTTGCTTCGTGTGAGCTAGTTTCGCCATTGAATTCTCCAATAATCTGCGTGATGTCCGGGGCAATTTGAAATCTTGAAGGGTTTTGGTTCTGTTGTAGGTATTGGATGATGTTAGAATTTTGTTGAGATAATTGGGTCAAGGTATTTACTATTTGTAGCATTGCAGGATCTATATACGCTTGGTTTTGCGGAATTTGGAAGGCTTGATGGTATTTCATATTCTGTGGAATTTGCTGGATTGGTGGGTGTGGTGACAGCTGCGGCATTGGTGGAGTTTTTGGAGCTTGTGTATTTGGACCCGCCATTTGAATTGTATTCTGTAACACTCGTTCTCCTGGATTCTGCCAGTTCAGGGTAAAATGATCCGTGGGTTGCGCCGTTGGGGGTTGAAAACTGGGACCTGGAGCATGCACTGCTGGGAGAATCGTGTTTTCAAGGTCACTGGCGTTAAATACAGTTGATTCATTGACACGTGTCGATGACAGTCCCCGCACATCCACTCGACGTTGGAAATTGATGAAATCGCCTTCACTATTCATTTTCGGGTTTTGAATTCTCGCGCCACTTTTCAAATTTCGCGCGCCGCGAACACCTTACAACCCCACACTTAGTATGTTGGAAATTCAATGTTTGACGGTATTGCTTAGAAGTGGCCTTTGGGTTGAAGGAAATGAATCACAACACACGAATATCCCTTTTGTACTATTTATTAACACTAACTTGATTTTACACTGATTTTGACATTTGAAATCAATCGCGCTCTTAAATCTATTCTCTGAGCGACGGCGCCGACCGTCTGTCTCTCTCGCACTCGCGTAACTACGGCTCCGACCGTTTTACTCTCTCGCACTCGTGTAACTTCGGCTCCGACCGTTCGATCTGCACTCTGCGCGTTTCTGCTCGAGACTGACTCACTGTACTGGCAGCGCTGATATTTATAGGGGAATAGTTCTGAGCCAGAACATTCTAGTCGCTTCTGGCGCCTTCTCGGTGTCGTCCTAGATTGTTCTCGATTCTTCCAACCCTTTCTATTACATTCTATCCCTTTCTGTTACATTCTACGCTATTCTAACCTGTGATTCGTGGCAATTTTGGATAAATAAACATTGAAAACGAGTAGATATGCAAAGACAGTTCTGGATCCCCCCACTCTTACTCCCATCACGTGACCCCCCTCGCAGGCCCCGCCCAATCCCCGTGTCGGTAAGGTAGAGAACCAAGATGGCGGCGGTCGGTAAAACAGGGCGTACCCTGGATCGGCAAGGTAGGAACTTGGTCGGTAATACCTGAGGTCGGTTATACTTTCTGTTAGTAAAACAAATGGTGGCTGCTTGAAAACATGTTTTCTCTTCTTCGAATTTACATATTGTATGATCATATTCATGAATTATAGTTTTGTCCAACTTCTGAAAATCTGTGTTCTTTCGAAATCAGTTTGAAGCGTGTTCTCTTATTACCTCAATCACTTTTTCTGATTTTCAAGGAAAGCGATCGATGCGAGAGTTGACTTTTTAAAACAAATGTATTTTGAAAGAGTGATTAATGTCTCGATAACAAACGCTTGCCTTCTAGACGCCGAGTAAATTAATCTATTCCGTAAATCCAACGCGATGCGATGTAGCACGTGTGTCGACAAGAAAGTAAAAGTAGAATCGAAGATAATCCATTTATGTTGCTGAAGAATGCAACGATAGAAAAGAGGAAACGGTATAAGATATGTCAATACATTGACCAAGTTCGGAATAGTCATAAAAGACTGTTTCCATGATATCATCCGCGAAGTCTTAAAAGCATATTCAAATTTTACGAAATTCGTTATAAATTCACTTACGCAGATCTGTTACTCTCGATGAAAAATTTCCATCGAGTTTAAACGCATTCCCTTTTAGAGAAAAAAACATAGATTTTTATTTTTTGCTGTGAATTAAATTACGTTAATATTACTTCGAAATTCTGTTACGTGATCTATCACTTTAGGCGTTAGATAAAAAGTAGAAACGGCGGCTTATATTTAAAATTCAATAAAATGTGAATATAACTTTGCTTTAAGTGTATTCCATACGTCAAAAATAATGATATGAAATAAGAAATTTATTATGTAATAGAACCTTAAATATTTATTACGTGACTAACAACTCTAAAAGTTTGGAAAAAAATAAGTATCATACAGTATGTAAATTCAAAGAAGAGAAAACATGTTTTTAAGCAGTTGAAAAAATTATGCGATTATAACTTTGAAATTCTATTACGTAATCTATTTTTCGAGTGTGATATAAGAAATAGAAACGACAGCTTTCCTTTTGAATTCATGGAACAGGAAACATCAGTATGCTCTTAGCCTATTTTACGTACCGAAAATTAGAATATGAAATAAGAAATATGTTATGAAATAGAACCTTGAATGTTTATTACGTAACTATGAACTCTGAAAGTTTGGAAAAAAAAAGGATCAGTCAATATGGAAATGCAAAGAATAGAAAACATATTTTAGCATAAAATTTCAATAAAAAATGAATCAATTCAAAGTATATAAGTTGCGAATTTTCAAACTGGGATCAGAAGTCTGATTCAGAACGTTTCGAAGTTTACACTTTCAAACCATAACGCGAAATCGTCACGGGTCATAGTAGCGCGGGTAATACCCACAATAGTTGGATTAATAAAACAGACATGAAGATAAAAAATTGTTTTATTCATTTCCGCACCACCAGAGCCCACATGGGGTGGTAGAATATGTGGCGCGTTTTTGGTAACGTGGTATCCCCAGTAGGCCTAATCCACGATATTTGCATTATTTAATGCAACTGACTGTACATATTTATATTTGCGTACATATTTACATATATATATTATTCATATGAACGCAGACATAAACGCTCGTTTATTTACAAACATAATCTATTCGAGCTCCATTAAGTCAGGTATTTTGTAATGGCCACGTGCCAAAGTGTCTGTTGTGTGTGGTAAAATAAACTGTTTGTCATCAAATGGATTTAACGCGAGTTTATTTTGCTCGGTTGTCTGGATTTCATGGAGGTGTGAACGAAACAGTCGTTGGGAGCAGAATTTTGTAACTTCGTTCTTCAAACAATATACATAGTCCATGAAATCCAGCGTTTTCGCGACAACTGACATTTTGACACCTTTGGCTCTCTTAATTCTATCCTCGCCTTCAACACGTAAACTATACATTTTAATATAATAATAATATATTATATTATATCGAGTTTTTCCCATGAGTCCAGGTACTCGTAAGGGAACGCTCCTTTCTTCATGAGGAGTTCGAGTTGCTGCACGCTGTAGCCGAGAAAGTTTTTTCGGACGATGACTTTTTCTTCAAGGTAGGAGGCCAGTTTTTTCAAGGATGACGTCATGAGCGGAATGAGTCAATGAAGCGCAAGGATATTTTACTGTCCTAATGAACTTTGTAAATGCAATATAGCGCTCCATCGCCAAGGGCAGAAGTTGTATACCATCATGTTAGCCCCTCCATTTTTATTTCAAAAAATTACAATTTTTCACGCTTACATCTAATACAATCTTTTATCATCGGAGCTATGCCAATGCAATCATCAGACGTCGAATTCCAATGTTTTTCACATCGCGTAAAACCAACAAACTCAGGATTTTTTTGTAATTTGGACGGGAGCTTTTCCCATGCTCTATCGATACATTTTTGTCGAAAGTATAATAAAAATTCTCGCGGCAATTCAGCGATACCTTCAGAATCCAACTCGTGGAGGAAGACGGTGTATGGGAGTAGAGTAAATGATCTCTTCATTGACGGCGCATCACCAAAATTTTCCATTTACCACATCCTGAGGTGGCGAACTTTTTCCGTGGCGCAGTGATGATCGAGTACAGGACGATGAAAATTGTTGGAAGGGCATGCAGAGACTCGCAAATCGTTCAGGGACGGGCAGCCGATATTTATCAAATCGATGATGATTGCATTTGTGTACTGCTTTAACCATCGCTTTTTGTCCAATCCTTTGACGAATATGAATGTAGCGTCCTCAAGTTGATTTTGCAGCTCTTGATAGAGTTCCTCGTATAGCACATCTCCAGAGTTCCAAGGTACACCATGATAGTTTCTCGTTAGCCACAAATTAGTCGCCTTTGTTTTTGGAGACAAACCATCCCAGGCACATGGTGGCTTAAATAATGTCGTCAGAGGGTCAGCGTAGAAGGACTCAAGCCTTAACACTGCAAGCTCCTTGACAACAAAGGTTTTTTGTATGGAGAAGCCCTGAATGTCAACGACGTACTTCACCTTGATGTACTGATGCTCTCTGACAACTCCATCGCCTTTTACATCTTCTCCCCCACCACCACCACCACTACCAACTACTTGAATCTCTCATACTTGACGGTTGACTTTTTATCTTTATCATCCTTTTTTTTTGTCCAGCACAGGTTTATATCTATCCGACGTTTTATCTTTGGACAAAAGACATCGACGATCATCGGTTAACTTATCCATCGCGACTGACGATTAATCAAGTTTGAACATTAATATATATATACCTTTTCATGTAGATTTTTACACACACACACTCATACATTTTATAGTTTTCTAACAACACCGCTGATTGGTTCATACTCTACAATTTTATCATGTATAATAAGACAGTACTCCGCAGTTGCAGCGGGAAAAGCTGCTACCGATTCAAATTCGAGACGAACATGAACTGGTCCAGTAATCAATGAATCATTTTGCTTCGCACAATCAATAATCACAAGAGGAGCATTGTCTTTGAATTGTTTTTTTGTCAGCAATGGAGAATTTTTTCTTTCATAATATGACGATTGAAAATTCGCAAACATTTCATACAACGTTGCAAACTGGTTTCGTTGAAAATCAATATTAAGATTTGTGTAAGGATAACACTGGGAATTTAGGTACAATTTCATATCGCGTAAACTACACGTATCAAAATTACTCATGTTTCCGGTTCTTACATTCTTTCTGCCAACTTGGAATCCAACGATAACATATCTTGGTTTTTCCAACTGTGTCGAAGTTTTAACGCTCCACACATGCTTAGTCATTTGCGGCAACAGAGGATATTCGTAGAGTTCCCAGCTTCGGAAACTCACAGCAATGGTTGGATCCGTTGAGATGTAGTTCAGCATACGAATTTTGTCCACATCGGAAACTTTGACGTACGGAATCAGCCATTCCATTTTACTGATTGTTATCTTGTATTGTTCATCGTTCGCAGCTTGCTGTAGGATGGCGTTCACGTCGGTGTTGGCTCGGAGTATGATGAGTTCATGCTTGGTGTTGACAATCACTCGCTAATAGTCTTCGGCGAATCCAAAGATGAAATCCAGAGGAATGCATATATCGGAATATCCATTGTTGTTGATCAATTGTCTGGCATCGTCAACGATCCATCCAGCATTTTCCATGAGATCTTTTTGGTTAGGGTTTTGTGAAACGTAGGCTTTCATTGAAGTTGTCAGACCAACGTTTTTCACTCTCTCGATCTCAATAGCATTGAGCTCGTAACGAATCTCTTCGAATAAGTGAGCTATACTATTCTTTATTATAGACGTATGCTCGACATTGGCTACGCCATCAGCTTTCGTTAAACGTCCTTGAATATTCAGCGAGCTCTTGCTCGGCAACATGTATGAGTCCTGATTCTGGATACTGATACGAATCTCATCGTTATTGTTATACGTTGACGATGCGTACGGCTGATGCGCGTGCACTTCGTACTGTGCTATCGTCTCGTCGAAGACGATCTTCTTTTCGATGGATAACATGGTATCAGACAAATTAAGCAGCAAATTTTCTTTGGACTCTCAGACCGAGACTTTTCAGGAACTGAACGTTCTGCGGTGTGAGTCGTTGAAGAGGTCGGCTTTGACTGACGATTTTTGGCCATGTGGCTGGACTTTTATACTCTTCGTAGACGATACCCATTATTCACTTTTTACATGTAGTCGTATAGTGATAACTTCACCTCGAAAATTCACTAGCTTTCCACTTTGATCGACTATGCGCAGCTGCAGATGATGTATTGCCTGTACGACGATTGGATGATAAATGACGTGATTTGGCAATTCGATGACTTATATCCTGGAGGCACCACTGGGAAGAACTCGTGGATGGTGTGTACGCGCTGCTCGTTTATAAACGCCCCTGCCGTGATGTTACACTCGATGCGTAAAGCGTTGACGGCGAGAATTCTCACCGGCGAATCCGACTTGTGCGCGACGTGAGCTTCAATGATTCTCGAATCAAAGCTCAGCAGTTTACCGATAGAGTCCTTGGGTTGGAAATCAATCTCCCGATTACATTTGATCTCACTGCGTAGTGTGCTACTGTTGGCCCGCAAACTCAGCTGAATATTTTTTGGTACTCGACAATAACATGTAAGTAATATTTTTTGGACTCGCTAAATCATGATACTTAATCACGATAAATTTTCGCAATGATCTCGAAATTACATACAGCAGTTTCTCGCTAGTATTCTCACGATTTCTGTAATACGAGGGGGGACCCAAAAGTAACGGGAATTAGGTGGTGGGGGGACCACGGAGGGGGGGATCGGGTTCTCCACTGGTTCTCTTCCAAGCTGCTACTCTCCCAAGTCAGTGTGCAAAATTCATTTGCTGTGAGTGCATTCATTCGTCCGTAAGAATTTTTCTAGTGAAACGACTTTTTCCGTTTCGGCGAAAACGTGAAATGGCTGAGTGCGGAGAGCAACGCGCGGCTGTAAAATTTTGTTTTTTGTTAGGAAAAACACCCGCGGAAACCCTTGTGATGCTGAAAACAGCTTATGGGGATAATGCTTTGAGTAAAACGCGTGTGTACGACTGGTTTTCGCGTTTCAAGAATGGAGAGATGTCAATAGAAGACCAACCTCTTTCTGGGCGCCCCTCGACTTCAAGAACCGACGAAAACATTGAAAAAATCAACACTCTTGTTCATGAAGACCGTCGCCGAACCATCGATCAACTTTGTGAGATGTCTGGATTTTTACTGATTTTTAGGATTTTAACTGAAGATTTGAGCATGAGGAGTATTGCAGCCAAATTTGTTCCTCGCCTTCTCTCCGACGATCAAAAGGAGCGTCGACTTCAGGCCTGTCTTGAGCTGCAAAATCAGTTGGATGAAGACCCAGATTTTTTTCTCAAGGTTATAACTGGCGATGAATCATGGTGCTATGGCTACGACCCCGAAACAAAGCAGCAATCAAGCCAATGGAAGACACCTCTCTCGCCTCGTCCAAAAAAGGCACGCCAAGTGAAGTCCAACATCAAGACATTGCTCATTTGTTTCTTCGATTGCAGAGGTATTGTGCACGCAGAATTTGTTCCTCCAGGCCAAACGGTCAACCAACACTTCTACTTGGAGGTTTTGAAAAGGTTGAGGGAGAACATCCGGAAGAAAAGAGCGGATCTTTGGCGCACAGGAGATTGGTTCTTCCACCACGACAATGCACCTGCCCACACAGCGCTGTCCGTGAAGAAATTTTTGACCAAAAACGGCATGACACCGATTGTTCACCCCCCCCTATTCACCGGACCTTGCCCTCTGTGACTTTTTTTTGTTCCCTAGACTCAAAAGGGACATGAAAGGAAAACGTTTTGGGACTGTAGAAGAGGTGAAACAAAAATCGCTGGAAGGTTTAAAAAACATTGAAAAAAATGAATTTCAGAACTGTTTTGAACACTGGAAAAAAAGATTGAACAAGTGTATTACAGTCAATGGGGGTTACTTTGAAGGTGATAAAAATTGTGTGTGAAAAAATTTGTCGATAAAAAAGTTGTAACACAATTCCCGTTACTTTTGGGTCCCCCCTCGTACAGTATTCCCTGAACCAATTTGTAATCACGTACCGAACCGCGTTCTGCCCCCGTACGTTCATCTTCCGGTTTGCTCAATATCCCAATAATTCTATTCAAGCTCGGGTCACTCCGCTGGTGAAGCAAAACTTCATCTTCTTTCGTGACAATCGTCAAAATCGAATCAGTCCCCAGTTCTTCGTTCCCTGGAGTATCAACAGGTGCACGGGACAATGCGTCGACATGTCTCATTGACGAACCCGCCCGGTGTTGAACGCTGAAATCGTATTCCGACAAAGTGATACTCCAGCGTACGATCTGAGGGTTCGTGGACTTGTGCGCATTCAAGTAAACCAGAGCTTGGGAGTCAGTCACAATTTTAAATTTCAAACAGATCAAAAATGAACGTAGTCGTTCAACGGACCAAATGACAGCCATCAGTTCTAGCTTGCTTGAGTGATATTTTCTTTCTATTTCAGAGTTCCTTCGCGACACCGCATAAATAGGTTGCAATTCTCCCTTTGAATTTGACTGGAATAAGATTCCTCCAATGCCCTCTGAACTTGCACCGCAATGCAATTCTGTGACTTCAGCTTTTGGATCATAAATCCCCAAAACAGGTTCAGAGCACAAGAGTCTTCGGACTTTGGAGAAAGCTTCTTCCTGCCTTTCCCCCCACTCAAAAGGAGCTTCCTTTCGGGTCAGTTCTGTCATCGGTGCTATAATTTTAGCAAAGCCTGGTACAAATCTCCTGAAAAAGCTGGCAAGACCATGAAACCGTCTTACTTCATGCACGTTTCGTGGTCTAGGAAATTGCTCAATTGCGCGTACCTTTCCCTCTCCAGGTCTTATGCCATCAGCCCCCAGTGAAAACCCGAGAAAATCTACTCTTTCTTTTCATTCATTCATTCTTTCAATTATTCAATTAATTTACGTTCACTCAACTTATCAGATTAGTAAACTATGCAACTGTTTCGGGTACTAAACTTTCTTCGCCTTAACATTTATGTTGCTCTGTGTAATTCACACACTCTTAACCGTAAAACTTTCTAATATATACATATATATACAAATTTCACGCTAGCTCTACGTTCGCTATCCTTTACCGCTGGTGGCACACTTCTGTATCCACGCTTTGCGTAAGGCTTGCCGCGCTCCAAACGCGCTTGCGAACTTCATGCGATTCCAGTCGGCCTGCGCTCCGAACTCGAAGATTGTGTTCCTCGTGTTCTGCCACACTGCTGGCACTTCCGCGTATTGATTGAAGTCATAGCAACGCCACGAGTGTGCATTGCCTTCGGCCTCTTTCTTCACGCGTTTAGCCATGATGGCTGCGCCTTGCACGCATCTTTTGTCGATCTGCGCGCATCCGACTACCCGAGCTTCGTCTTGCTCGATGTATTGGACATTCCGATTGAAGGGAATCTCCACGGCCGTCAAATCCCTTTCGAGATAAAGCATCTGGCCCTGTGATCCCTCACTGGATCCTATTACAGGCGTCCCCATCTTGAAGACGCGCTCAGTCGCGTGAACATGACATGATATCAAATTCATTAGAGCTGTATTCGATTGAAATTGACCGTTATCCGCTGGAAATACACCAGCTTGGATACCTGCCGATTCGAGCAGTTGCCGCTGTTCGCGCGTAACCGCTTGTGCCGATGCCTAATTTTCACATCTTTCAAATATTCATTTACGGATCCTGGCTCTTCCCCGCCTTCGAACGTGTGAACCATGGCATTTTTCTCCTTTGGTTTTGTGGCGTTTTGTGTGAATCTTAAAGTTTGTGGCGCATTGTTGAGTGGACATCGTCGCGATAAATGGCCAATTTGATTGCACTTGAAACACGTTATTTCACTTTCACTTTTTCTCGGTACAGAGGGTTGTTGATTGATCATTTCCCTGGTTTCGAGACTGATTTTCGGACCTGGGGTTGAAATTTCTGAATTGGTTGTCTCGACGAAACTTGTCATGTCCCCGACTCCGATCGTGAACATGATTACGGCGCTGTGTCTCGAGAACTTTATCCAGGGTGGTCACCTCGTTAAGCAAGTCGTCGATATCCAGGTGTTTATTGTTGAACACAAAAGTCGATAACTCACGGGCACGAAATCCTTCCGCTACTCGCTCTTTCGTCTCCTGACTCGACATTCCGACAACCTGGCAAAGTCTGACTTTATCGAAGAAATGTGCTGCCACTGACTCCTGGGGACCTTGTATGCGACTCTCCATTTTCTTCCAGGCTTCGGTGAGGTTCGTGCTCCGCAGGGATGTTTTTCGGAATGCAGCCCCGAACTCGTCCCACGTCTTCACCGACGAACATTTTATCGCCCACCAGGTCTTCGCCGCTCCAGTAAATCGCATGTTAGCCATTGCCAGGGTGAAGTTATCCGTCCACTGGTATGTTGTCGCTGTCAATTTTAGGCGCTCCATCCAAACTCTTGCTTCGTGTGAGCTAGTTTCGCCATTGAATTCTCCAATAATCTGCGTGATGTCCGGGGCAATTTGAAATCTTGAAGGGTTTTGGTTCTGTTGTAGGTATTGGATGATGTTAGAATTTTGTTGAGATAATTGGGTCAAGGTATTTACTATTTGTAGCATTGCAGGATCTATATACGCTTGGTTTTGCGGAATTTGGAAGGCTTGATGGTATTTCATATTCTGTGGAATTTGCTGGATTGGTGGGTGTGGTGACAGCTGCGGCATTGGTGGAGTTTTTGGAGCTTGTGTATTTGGACCCGCCATTTGAATTGTATTCTGTAACACTCGTTCTCCTGGATTCTGCCAGTTCAGGGTAAAATGATCCGTGGGTTGCGCCGTTGGGGGTTGAAAACTGGGACCTGGAGCATGCACTGCTGGGAGAATCGTGTTTTCAAGGTCACTGGCGTTAAATACAGTTGATTCATTGACACGTGTCGATGACAGTCCCCGCACATCCACTCGACGTTGGAAATTGATGAAATCGCCTTCACTATTCATTTTCGGGTTTTGAATTCTCGCGCCACTTTTCAAATTTCGCGCGCCGCGAACACCTTACAACCCCACACTTAGTATGTTGGAAATTCAATGTTTGACGGTATTGCTTAGAAGTGGCCTTTGGGTTGAAGGAAATGAATCACAACACACGAATATCCCTTTTGTACTATTTATTAACACTAACTTGATTTTACACTGATTTTGACATTTGAAATCAATCGCGCTCTTAAATCTATTCTCTGAGCGACGGCGCCGACCGTCTGTCTCTCTCGCACTCGCGTAACTACGGCTCCGACCGTTTTACTCTCTCGCACTCGTGTAACTTCGGCTCCGACCGTTCGATCTGCACTCTGCGCGTTTCTGCTCGAGACTGACTCACTGTACTGGCAGCGCTGATATTTATAGGGGAATAGTTCTGAGCCAGAACATTCTAGTCGCTTCTGGCGCCTTCTCGGTGTCGTCCTAGATTGTTCTCGATTCTTCCAACCCTTTCTATTACATTCTATCCCTTTCTGTTACATTCTACGCTATTCTAACCTGTGATTCGTGGCAATTTTGGATAAATAAACATTGAAAACGAGTAGATATGCAAAGACAGTTCTGGATCCCCCCACTCTTACTCCCATCACGTGACCCCCCTCGCAGGCCCCGCCCAATCCCCGTGTCGGTAAGGTAGAGAACCAAGATGGCGGCGGTCGGTAAAACAGGGCGTACCCTGGATCGGCAAGGTAGGAACTTGGTCGGTAATACCTGAGGTCGGTTATACTTTCTGTTAGTAAAACAAATGGTGGCTGCTTGAAAACATGTTTTCTCTTCTTCGAATTTACATATTGTATGATCATATTCATGAATTATAGTTTTGTCCAACTTCTGAAAATCTGTGTTCTTTCGAAATCAGTTTGAAGCGTGTTCTCTTATTACCTCAATCACTTTTTCTGATTTTCAAGGAAAGCGATCGATGCGAGAGTTGACTTTTTAAAACAAATGTATTTTGAAAGAGTGATTAATGTCTCGATAACAAACGCTTGCCTTCTAGACGCCGAGTAAATTAATCTATTCCGTAAATCCAACGCGATGCGATGTAGCACGTGTGTCGACAAGAAAGTAAAAGTAGAATCGAAGATAATCCATTTATGTTGCTGAAGAATGCAACGATAGAAAAGAGGAAACGGTATAAGATATGTCAATACATTGACCAAGTTCGGAATAGTCATAAAAGACTGTTTCCATGATATCATCCGCGAAGTCTTAAAAGCATATTCAAATTTTACGAAATTCGTTATAAATTCACTTACGCAGATCTGTTACTCTCGATGAAAAATTTCCATCGAGTTTAAACGCATTCCCTTTTAGAGAAAAAAACATAGATTTTTATTTTTTGCTGTGAATTAAATTACGTTAATATTACTTCGAAATTCTGTTACGTAATCTATCACTTTAGGCGTTAGATAAAAAGTAGAAACGGCGGCTTATATTTAAAATTCAATAAAATGTGAATATAACTTTGCTTTAAGTGTATTCCATACGTCAAAAATAATGATATGAAATAAGAAATTTATTATGTAATAGAACCTTAAATATTTATTACGTGACTAACAACTCTAAAAGTTTGGAAAAAAATAAGTATCATACAGTATGTAAATTCAAAGAAGAGAAAACATGTTTTTAAGCAGTTGAAAAAATTATGCGATTATAACTTTGAAATTCTATTACGTAATCTATTTTTCGAGTGTGATATAAGAAATAGAAACGACAGCTTTCCTTTTGAATTCATGGAACAGGAAACATCAGTATGCTCTTAGCCTATTTTACGTACCGAAAATTAGAATATGAAATAAGAAATATGTTATGAAATAGAACCTTGAATGTTTATTACGTAACTATGAACTCTGAAAGTTTGGAAAAAAAAAGGATCAGTCAATATGGAAATGCAAAGAATAGAAAACATATTTTAGCATAAAATTTCAATAAAAAATGAATCAATTCAAAGTATATAAGTTGCGAATTTTCAAACTGGGATCAGAAGTCTGATTCAGAACGTTTCGAAGTTTACACTTTCAAACCATAACGCGAAATCGTCACGGGTCATAGTAGCGCGGGTAATACCCACAATAGTTGGATTAATAAAACAGACATGAAGATAAAAAATTGTTTTATTCATTTCCGCACCACCAGAGCCCACATGGGGTGGTAGAATATGTGGCGCGTTTTTGGTAACGTGGTATCCCCAGTAGGCCTAATCCACGATATTTGCATTATTTAATGCAACTGACTGTACATATTTATATTTGCGTACATATTTACATATATATATTATTCATATGAACGCAGACATAAACGCTCGTTTATTTACAAACATAATCTATTCGAGCTCCATTAAGTCAGGTATTTTGTAATGGCCACGTGCCAAAGTGTCTGTTGTGTGTGGTAAAATAAACTGTTTGTCATCAAATGGATTTAACGCGAGTTTATTTTGCTCGGTTGTCTGGATTTCATGGAGGTGTGAACGAAACAGTCGTTGGGAGCAGAATTTTGTAACTTCGTTCTTCAAACAATATACATAGTCCATGAAATCCAGCGTTTTCGCGACAACTGACATTTTGACACCTTTGGCTCTCTTAATTCTATCCTCGCCTTCAACACGTAAACTATACATTTTAATATAATAATAATATATTATATTATATCGAGTTTTTCCCATGAGTCCAGGTACTCGTAAGGGAACGCTCCTTTCTTCATGAGGAGTTCGAGTTGCTGCACGCTGTAGCCGAGAAAGTTTTTTCGGACGATGACTTTTTCTTCAAGGTAGGAGGCCAGTTTTTTCAAGGATGACGTCATGAGCGGAATGAGTCAATGAAGCGCAAGGATATTTTACTGTCCTAATGAACTTTGTAAATGCAATATAGCGCTCCATCGCCAAGGGCAGAAGTTGTATACCATCATGTTAGCCCCTCCATTTTTATTTCAAAAAATTACAATTTTTCACGCTTACATCTGATACAATCTTTTATCATCGGAGCTATGCCAATACAATCATCAGACGTCGAATTCCAATGTTTTTCACATCGCGTAAAACCAACAAACTCAGGATTTTTTTGTAATTTGGACGGGAGCTTTTCCCATGCTCTATCGATACATTTTTGTCGAAAGTATAATAAAAATTCTCGCGGCAATTCAGCGATACCTTCAGAATCCAACTCGTGGAGGAAGACGGTGTATGGGAGTAGAGTAAATGATCTCTTCATTGACGGCGCATCACCAAAATTTTCCATTTACCACATCCTGAGGTGGCGAACTTTTTCCGTGGCGCAGTGATGATCGAGTACAGGACGATGAAAATTGTTGGAAGGGCATGCAGAGACTCGCAAATCGTTCAGGGACGGGCAGCCGATATTTATCAAATCGATGATGATTGCATTTGTGTACTGCTTTAACCATCGCTTTTTGTCCAATCCTTTGACGAATATGAATGTAGCGTCCTCAAGTTGATTTTGCAGCTCTTGATAGAGTTCCTCGTATAGCACATCTCCAGAGTTCCAAGGTACACCATGATAGTTTCTCGTTAGCCACAAATTAGTCGCCTTTGTTTTTGGAGACAAACCATCCCAGGCACATGGTGGCTTAAATAATGTCGTCAGAGGGTCAGCGTAGAAGGACTCAAGCCTTAACACTGCAAGCTCCTTGACAACAAAGGTTTTTTGTATGGAGAAGCCCTGAATGTCAACGACGTACTTCACCTTGATGTACTGATGCTCTCTGACAACTCCATCGCCTTTTACATCTTCTCCCCCACCACCACCACCACTACCAACTACTTGAATCTCTCATACTTGACGGTTGACTTTTTATCTTTATCATCCTTTTTTTTTGTCCAGCACAGGTTTATATCTATCCGACGTTTTATCTTTGGACAAAAGACATCGACGATCATCGGTTAACTTATCCATCGCGACTGACGATTAATCAAGTTTGAACATTAATATATATATACCTTTTCATGTAGATTTTTACACACACACACTCATACATTTTATAGTTTTCTAACAACACCGCTGATTGGTTCATACTCTACAATTTTATCATGTATAATAAGACAGTACTCCGCAGTTGCAGCGGGAAAAGCTGCTACCGATTCAAATTCGAGACGAACATGAACTGGTCCAGTAATCAATGAATCATTTTGCTTCGCACAATCAATAATCACAAGAGGAGCATTGTCTTTGAATTGTTTTTTGTCAGCAATGGAGAATTTTTTCTTTCATAATATGACGATTGAAAATTCGCAAACATTTCATACAACGTTGCAAACTGGTTTCGTTGAAAATCAATATTAAGATTTGTGTAAGGATAACACTGGGAATTTAGGTACAATTTCATATCGCGTAAGTTACACGTATCAAAATTACTCATGTTTCCGGTTCTTACATTCTTTCTGCCAACTTGGAATCCAACGATAACATATCTTGGTTTTTCCAACTGTGTCGAAGTTTTAACGCTCCACACATGCTTAGTCATTTGCGGCAACAGAGGATATTCGTAGAGTTCCCAGCTTCGGAAACTCACAGCAATGGTTGGATCCGTTGAGATGTAGTTCAGCATACGAATTTTGTCCACATCGGAAACTTTGACGTACGGAATCAGCCATTCCATTTTACTGATTGTTATCTTGTATTGTTCATCGTTCGCAGCTTGCTGTAGGATGGCGTTCACGTCGGTGTTGGCTCGGAGTATGATGAGTTCATGCTTGGTGTTGACAATCACTCGCTAATAGTCTTCGGCGAATCCAAAGATGAAATCCAGAGGAATGCATATATCGGAATATCCATTGTTGTTGATCAATTGTCTGGCATCGTCAACGATCCATCCAGCATTTTCCATGAGATCTTTTTGGTTAGGGTTTTGTGAAACGTAGGCTTTCATTGAAGTTGTCAGACCAACGTTTTTCACTCTCTCGATCTCAATAGCATTGAGCTCGTAACGAATCTCTTCGAATAAGTGAGCTATACTATTCTTTATTATAGACGTATGCTCGACATTGGCTACGCCATCAGCTTTCGTTAAACGTCCTTGAATATTCAGCGAGCTCTTGCTCGGCAACATGTATGAGTCCTGATTCTGGATACTGATACGAATCTCATCGTTATTGTTATACGTTGACGATGCGTACGGCTGATGCGCGTGCACTTCGTACTGTGCTATCGTCTCGTCGAAGACGATCTTCTTTTCGATGGATAACATGGTATCAGACAAATTAAGCAGCAAATTTTCTTTGGACTCTCAGACCGAGACTTTTCAGGAACTGAACGTTCTGCGGTGTGAGTCGTTGAAGAGGTCGGCTTTGACTGACGATTTTTGGCCATGTGGCTGGACTTTTATACTCTTCGTAGACGATACCCATTATTCACTTTTTACATGTAGTCGTATAGTGATAACTTCACCTCGAAAATTCACTAGCTTTCCACTTTGATCGACTATGCGCAGCTGCAGATGATGTATTGCCTGTACGACGATTGGATGATAAATGACGTGATTTGGCAATTCGATGACTTATATCCTGGAGGCACCACTGGGAAGAACTCGTGGATGGTGTGTACGCGCTGCTCGTTTATAAACGCCCCTGCCGTGATGTTACACTCGATGCGTAAAGCGTTGACGGCGAGAATTCTCACCGGCGAATCCGACTTGTGCGCGACGTGAGCTTCAATGATTCTCGAATCAAAGCTCAGCAGTTTACCGATAGAGTCCTTGGGTTGGAAATCAATCTCCCGATTACATTTGATCTCACTGCGTAGTGTGCTACTGTTGGCCCGCAAACTCAGCTGAATATTTTTTGGTACTCGACAATAACATGTAAGTAATATTTTTTGGACTCGCTAAATCATGATACTTAATCACGATAAATTTTCGCAATGATCTCGAAATTACATACAGCAGTTTCTCGCTAGTATTCTCACGATTTCTGTAATACGAGGGGGGACCCAAAAGTAACGGGAATTAGGTGGTGGGGGGACCACGGAGGGGGGGATCGGGTTCTCCACTGGTTCTCTTCCAAGCTGCTACTCTCCCAAGTCAGTGTGCAAAATTCATTTGCTGTGAGTGCATTCATTCGTCCGTAAGAATTTTTCTAGTGAAACGACTTTTTCCGTTTCGGCGAAAACGTGAAATGGCTGAGTGCGGAGAGCAACGCGCGGCTGTAAAATTTTGTTTTTTGTTAGGAAAAACACCCGCGGAAACCCTTGTGATGCTGAAAACAGCTTATGGGGATAATGCTTTGAGTAAAACGCGTGTGTACGACTGGTTTTCGCGTTTCAAGAATGGAGAGATGTCAATAGAAGACCAACCTCTTTCTGGGCGCCCCTCGACTTCAAGAACCGACGAAAACATTGAAAAAATCAACACTCTTGTTCATGAAGACCGTCGCCGAACCATCGATCAACTTTGTGAGATGTCTGGATTTTTACTGATTTTTAGGATTTTAACTGAAGATTTGAGCATGAGGAGTATTGCAGCCAAATTTGTTCCTCGCCTTCTCTCCGACGATCAAAAGGAGCGTCGACTTCAGGCCTGTCTTGAGCTGCAAAATCAGTTGGATGAAGACCCAGATTTTTTTCTCAAGGTTATAACTGGCGATGAATCATGGTGCTATGGCTACGACCCCGAAACAAAGCAGCAATCAAGCCAATGGAAGACACCTCTCTCGCCTCGTCCAAAAAAGGCACGCCAAGTGAAGTCCAACATCAAGACATTGCTCATTTGTTTCTTCGATTGCAGAGGTATTGTGCACGCAGAATTTGTTCCTCCAGGCCAAACGGTCAACCAACACTTCTACTTGGAGGTTTTGAAAAGGTTGAGGGAGAACATCCGGAAGAAAAGAGCGGATCTTTGGCGCACAGGAGATTGGTTCTTCCACCACGACAATGCACCTGCCCACACAGCGCTGTCCGTGAAGAAATTTTTGACCAAAAACGGCATGACACCGATTGTTCACCCCCCCCTATTCACCGGACCTTGCCCTCTGTGACTTTTTTTTGTTCCCTAGACTCAAAAGGGACATGAAAGGAAAACGTTTTGGGACTGTAGAAGAGGTGAAACAAAAATCGCTGGAAGGTTTAAAAAACATTGAAAAAAATGAATTTCAGAACTGTTTTGAACACTGGAAAAAAAGATTGAACAAGTGTATTACAGTCAATGGGGGTTACTTTGAAGGTGATAAAAATTGTGTGTGAAAAAATTTGTCGATAAAAAAGTTGTAACACAATTCCCGTTACTTTTGGGTCCCCCCTCGTACAGTATTCCCTGAACCAATTTGTAATCACGTACCGAACCGCGTTCTGCCCCCGTACGTTCATCTTCCGGTTTGCTCAATATCCCAATAATTCTATTCAAGCTCGGGTCACTCCGCTGGTGAAGCAAAACTTCATCTTCTTTCGTGACAATCGTCAAAATCGAATCAGTCCCCAGTTCTTCGTTCCCTGGAGTATCAACAGGTGCACGGGACAATGCGTCGACATGTCTCATTGACGAACCCGCCCGGTGTTGAACGCTGAAATCGTATTCCGACAAAGTGATACTCCAGCGTACGATCTGAGGGTTCGTGGACTTGTGCGCATTCAAGTAAACCAGAGCTTGGGAGTCAGTCACAATTTTAAATTTCAAACAGATCAAAAATGAACGTAGTCGTTCAACGGACCAAATGACAGCCATCAGTTCTAGCTTGCTTGAGTGATATTTTCTTTCTATTTCAGAGTTCCTTCGCGACACCGCATAAATAGGTTGCAATTCTCCCTTTGAATTTGACTGGAATAAGATTCCTCCAATGCCCTCTGAACTTGCACCGCAATGCAATTCTGTGACTTCAGCTTTTGGATCATAAATCCCCAAAACAGGTTCAGAGCACAAGAGTCTTCGGACTTTGGAGAAAGCTTCTTCCTGCCTTTCCCCCCACTCAAAAGGAGCTTCCTTTCGGGTCAGTTCTGTCATCGGTGCTATAATTTTAGCAAAGCCTGGTACAAATCTCCTGAAAAAGCTGGCAAGACCATGAAACCGTCTTACTTCATGCACGTTTCGTGGTCTAGGAAATTGCTCAATTGCGCGTACCTTTCCCTCTCCAGGTCTTATGCCATCAGCCCCCAGTGAAAACCCGAGAAAATCTACTCTTTCTTTTCATTCATTCATTCTTTCAATTATTCAATTAATTTACGTTCACTCAACTTATCAGATTAGTAAACTATGCAACTGTTTCGGGTACTAAACTTTCTTCGCCTTAACATTTATGTTGCTCTGTGTAATTCACACACTCTTAACCGTAAAACTTTCTAATATATACATATATATACAAATTTCACGCTAGCTCTACGTTCGCTATCCTTTACCGCTGGTGGCACACTTCTGTATCCACGCTTTGCGTAAGGCTTGCCGCGCTCCAAACGCGCTTGCGAACTTCATGCGATTCCAGTCGGCCTGCGCTCCGAACTCGAAGATTGTGTTCCTCGTGTTCTGCCACACTGCTGGCACTTCCGCGTATTGATTGAAGTCATAGCAACGCCACGAGTGTGCATTGCCTTCGGCCTCTTTCTTCACGCGTTTAGCCATGATGGCTGCGCCTTGCACGCATCTTTTGTCGATCTGCGCGCATCCGACTACCCGAGCTTCGTCTTGCTCGATGTATTGGACATTCCGATTGAAGGGAATCTCCACGGCCGTCAAATCCCTTTCGAGATAAAGCATCTGGCCCTGTGATCCCTCACTGGATCCTATTACAGGCGTCCCCATCTTGAAGACGCGCTCAGTCGCGTGAACATGACATGATATCAAATTCATTAGAGCTGTATTCGATTGAAATTGACCGTTATCCGCTGGAAATACACCAGCTTGGATACCTGCCGATTCGAGCAGTTGCCGCTGTTCGCGCGTAACCGCTTGTGCCGATGCCTAATTTTCACATCTTTCAAATATTCATTTACGGATCCTGGCTCTTCCCCGCCTTCGAACGTGTGAACCATGGCATTTTTCTCCTTTGGTTTTGTGGCGTTTTGTGTGAATCTTAAAGTTTGTGGCGCATTGTTGAGTGGACATCGTCGCGATAAATGGCCAATTTGATTGCACTTGAAACACGTTATTTCACTTTCACTTTTTCTCGGTACAGAGGGTTGTTGATTGATCATTTCCCTGGTTTCGAGACTGATTTTCGGACCTGGGGTTGAAATTTCTGAATTGGTTGTCTCGACGAAACTTGTCATGTCCCCGACTCCGATCGTGAACATGATTACGGCGCTGTGTCTCGAGAACTTTATCCAGGGTGGTCACCTCGTTAAGCAAGTCGTCGATATCCAGGTGTTTATTGTTGAACACAAAAGTCGATAACTCACGGGCACGAAATCCTTCCGCTACTCGCTCTTTCGTCTCCTGACTCGACATTCCGACAACCTGGCAAAGTCTGACTTTATCGAAGAAATGTGCTGCCACTGACTCCTGGGGACCTTGTATGCGACTCTCCATTTTCTTCCAGGCTTCGGTGAGGTTCGTGCTCCGCAGGGATGTTTTTCGGAATGCAGCCCCGAACTCGTCCCACGTCTTCACCGACGAACATTTTATCGCCCACCAGGTCTTCGCCGCTCCAGTAAATCGCATGTTAGCCATTGCCAGGGTGAAGTTATCCGTCCACTGGTATGTTGTCGCTGTCAATTTTAGGCGCTCCATCCAAACTCTTGCTTCGTGTGAGCTAGTTTCGCCATTGAATTCTCCAATAATCTGCGTGATGTCCGGGGCAATTTGAAATCTTGAAGGGTTTTGGTTCTGTTGTAGGTATTGGATGATGTTAGAATTTTGTTGAGATAATTGGGTCAAGGTATTTACTATTTGTAGCATTGCAGGATCTATATACGCTTGGTTTTGCGGAATTTGGAAGGCTTGATGGTATTTCATATTCTGTGGAATTTGCTGGATTGGTGGGTGTGGTGACAGCTGCGGCATTGGTGGAGTTTTTGGAGCTTGTGTATTTGGACCCGCCATTTGAATTGTATTCTGTAACACTCGTTCTCCTGGATTCTGCCAGTTCAGGGTAAAATGATCCGTGGGTTGCGCCGTTGGGGGTTGAAAACTGGGACCTGGAGCATGCACTGCTGGGAGAATCGTGTTTTCAAGGTCACTGGCGTTAAATACAGTTGATTCATTGACACGTGTCGATGACAGTCCCCGCACATCCACTCGACGTTGGAAATTGATGAAATCGCCTTCACTATTCATTTTCGGGTTTTGAATTCTCGCGCCACTTTTCAAATTTCGCGCGCCGCGAACACCTTACAACCCCACACTTAGTATGTTGGAAATTCAATGTTTGACGGTATTGCTTAGAAGTGGCCTTTGGGTTGAAGGAAATGAATCACAACACACGAATATCCCTTTTGTACTATTTATTAACACTAACTTGATTTTACACTGATTTTGACATTTGAAATCAATCGCGCTCTTAAATCTATTCTCTGAGCGACGGCGCCGACCGTCTGTCTCTCTCGCACTCGCGTAACTACGGCTCCGACCGTTTTACTCTCTCGCACTCGTGTAACTTCGGCTCCGACCGTTCGATCTGCACTCTGCGCGTTTCTGCTCGAGACTGACTCACTGTACTGGCAGCGCTGATATTTATAGGGGAATAGTTCTGAGCCAGAACATTCTAGTCGCTTCTGGCGCCTTCTCGGTGTCGTCCTAGATTGTTCTCGATTCTTCCAACCCTTTCTATTACATTCTATCCCTTTCTGTTACATTCTACGCTATTCTAACCTGTGATTCGTGGCAATTTTGGATAAATAAACATTGAAAACGAGTAGATATGCAAAGACAGTTCTGGATCCCCCCACTCTTACTCCCATCACGTGACCCCCCTCGCAGGCCCCGCCCAATCCCCGTGTCGGTAAGGTAGAGAACCAAGATGGCGGCGGTCGGTAAAACAGGGCGTACCCTGGATCGGCAAGGTAGGAACTTGGTCGGTAATACCTGAGGTCGGTTATACTTTCTGTTAGTAAAACAAATGGTGGCTGCTTGAAAACATGTTTTCTCTTCTTCGAATTTACATATTGTATGATCATATTCATGAATTATAGTTTTGTCCAACTTCTGAAAATCTGTGTTCTTTCGAAATCAGTTTGAAGCGTGTTCTCTTATTACCTCAATCACTTTTTCTGATTTTCAAGGAAAGCGATCGATGCGAGAGTTGACTTTTTAAAACAAATGTATTTTGAAAGAGTGATTAATGTCTCGATAACAAACGCTTGCCTTCTAGACGCCGAGTAAATTAATCTATTCCGTAAATCCAACGCGATGCGATGTAGCACGTGTGTCGACAAGAAAGTAAAAGTAGAATCGAAGATAATCCATTTATGTTGCTGAAGAATGCAACGATAGAAAAGAGGAAACGGTATAAGATATGTCAATACATTGACCAAGTTCGGAATAGTCATAAAAGACTGTTTCCATGATATCATCCGCGAAGTCTTAAAAGCATATTCAAATTTTACGAAATTCGTTATAAATTCACTTACGCAGATCTGTTACTCTCGATGAAAAATTTCCATCGAGTTTAAACGCATTCCCTTTTAGAGAAAAAAACATAGATTTTTATTTTTTGCTGTGAATTAAATTACGTTAATATTACTTCGAAATTCTGTTACGTGATCTATCACTTTAGGCGTTAGATAAAAAGTAGAAACGGCGGCTTATATTTAAAATTCAATAAAATGTGAATATAACTTTGCTTTAAGTGTATTCCATACGTCAAAAATAATGATATGAAATAAGAAATTTATTATGTAATAGAACCTTAAATATTTATTACGTGACTAACAACTCTAAAAGTTTGGAAAAAAATAAGTATCATACAGTATGTAAATTCAAAGAAGAGAAAACATGTTTTTAAGCAGTTGAAAAAATTATGCGATTATAACTTTGAAATTCTATTACGTAATCTATTTTTCGAGTGTGATATAAGAAATAGAAACGACAGCTTTCCTTTTGAATTCATGGAACAGGAAACATCAGTATGCTCTTAGCCTATTTTACGTACCGAAAATTAGAATATGAAATAAGAAATATGTTATGAAATAGAACCTTGAATGTTTATTACGTAACTATGAACTCTGAAAGTTTGGAAAAAAAAAGGATCAGTCAATATGGAAATGCAAAGAATAGAAAACATATTTTAGCATAAAATTTCAATAAAAAATGAATCAATTCAAAGTATATAAGTTGCGAATTTTCAAACTGGGATCAGAAGTCTGATTCAGAACGTTTCGAAGTTTACACTTTCAAACCATAACGCGAAATCGTCACGGGTCATAGTAGCGCGGGTAATACCCACAATAGTTGGATTAATAAAACAGACATGAAGATAAAAAATTGTTTTATTCATTTCCGCACCACCAGAGCCCACATGGGGTGGTAGAATATGTGGCGCGTTTTTGGTAACGTGGTATCCCCAGTAGGCCTAATCCACGATATTTGCATTATTTAATGCAACTGACTGTACATATTTATATTTGCGTACATATTTACATATATATATTATTCATATGAACGCAGACATAAACGCTCGTTTATTTACAAACATAATCTATTCGAGCTCCATTAAGTCAGGTATTTTGTAATGGCCACGTGCCAAAGTGTCTGTTGTGTGTGGTAAAATAAACTGTTTGTCATCAAATGGATTTAACGCGAGTTTATTTTGCTCGGTTGTCTGGATTTCATGGAGGTGTGAACGAAACAGTCGTTGGGAGCAGAATTTTGTAACTTCGTTCTTCAAACAATATACATAGTCCATGAAATCCAGCGTTTTCGCGACAACTGACATTTTGACACCTTTGGCTCTCTTAATTCTATCCTCGCCTTCAACACGTAAACTATACATTTTAATATAATAATAATATATTATATTATATCGAGTTTTTCCCATGAGTCCAGGTACTCGTAAGGGAACGCTCCTTTCTTCATGAGGAGTTCGAGTTGCTGCACGCTGTAGCCGAGAAAGTTTTTTCGGACGATGACTTTTTCTTCAAGGTAGGAGGCCAGTTTTTTCAAGGATGACGTCATGAGCGGAATGAGTCAATGAAGCGCAAGGATATTTTACTGTCCTAATGAACTTTGTAAATGCAATATAGCGCTCCATCGCCAAGGGCAGAAGTTGTATACCATCATGTTAGCCCCTCCATTTTTATTTCAAAAAATTACAATTTTTCACGCTTACATCTAATACAATCTTTTATCATCGGAGCTATGCCAATGCAATCATCAGACGTCGAATTCCAATGTTTTTCACATCGCGTAAAACCAACAAACTCAGGATTTTTTTGTAATTTGGACGGGAGCTTTTCCCATGCTCTATCGATACATTTTTGTCGAAAGTATAATAAAAATTCTCGCGGCAATTCAGCGATACCTTCAGAATCCAACTCGTGGAGGAAGACGGTGTATGGGAGTAGAGTAAATGATCTCTTCATTGACGGCGCATCACCAAAATTTTCCATTTACCACATCCTGAGGTGGCGAACTTTTTCCGTGGCGCAGTGATGATCGAGTACAGGACGATGAAAATTGTTGGAAGGGCATGCAGAGACTCGCAAATCGTTCAGGGACGGGCAGCCGATATTTATCAAATCGATGATGATTGCATTTGTGTACTGCTTTAACCATCGCTTTTTGTCCAATCCTTTGACGAATATGAATGTAGCGTCCTCAAGTTGATTTTGCAGCTCTTGATAGAGTTCCTCGTATAGCACATCTCCAGAGTTCCAAGGTACACCATGATAGTTTCTCGTTAGCCACAAATTAGTCGCCTTTGTTTTTGGAGACAAACCATCCCAGGCACATGGTGGCTTAAATAATGTCGTCAGAGGGTCAGCGTAGAAGGACTCAAGCCTTAACACTGCAAGCTCCTTGACAACAAAGGTTTTTTGTATGGAGAAGCCCTGAATGTCAACGACGTACTTCACCTTGATGTACTGATGCTCTCTGACAACTCCATCGCCTTTTACATCTTCTCCCCCACCACCACCACCACTACCAACTACTTGAATCTCTCATACTTGACGGTTGACTTTTTATCTTTATCATCCTTTTTTTTTGTCCAGCACAGGTTTATATCTATCCGACGTTTTATCTTTGGACAAAAGACATCGACGATCATCGGTTAACTTATCCATCGCGACTGACGATTAATCAAGTTTGAACATTAATATATATATACCTTTTCATGTAGATTTTTACACACACACACTCATACATTTTATAGTTTTCTAACAACACCGCTGATTGGTTCATACTCTACAATTTTATCATGTATAATAAGACAGTACTCCGCAGTTGCAGCGGGAAAAGCTGCTACCGATTCAAATTCGAGACGAACATGAACTGGTCCAGTAATCAATGAATCATTTTGCTTCGCACAATCAATAATCACAAGAGGAGCATTGTCTTTGAATTGTTTTTTTGTCAGCAATGGAGAATTTTTTCTTTCATAATATGACGATTGAAAATTCGCAAACATTTCATACAACGTTGCAAACTGGTTTCGTTGAAAATCAATATTAAGATTTGTGTAAGGATAACACTGGGAATTTAGGTACAATTTCATATCGCGTAAACTACACGTATCAAAATTACTCATGTTTCCGGTTCTTACATTCTTTCTGCCAACTTGGAATCCAACGATAACATATCTTGGTTTTTCCAACTGTGTCGAAGTTTTAACGCTCCACACATGCTTAGTCATTTGCGGCAACAGAGGATATTCGTAGAGTTCCCAGCTTCGGAAACTCACAGCAATGGTTGGATCCGTTGAGATGTAGTTCAGCATACGAATTTTGTCCACATCGGAAACTTTGACGTACGGAATCAGCCATTCCATTTTACTGATTGTTATCTTGTATTGTTCATCGTTCGCAGCTTGCTGTAGGATGGCGTTCACGTCGGTGTTGGCTCGGAGTATGATGAGTTCATGCTTGGTGTTGACAATCACTCGCTAATAGTCTTCGGCGAATCCAAAGATGAAATCCAGAGGAATGCATATATCGGAATATCCATTGTTGTTGATCAATTGTCTGGCATCGTCAACGATCCATCCAGCATTTTCCATGAGATCTTTTTGGTTAGGGTTTTGTGAAACGTAGGCTTTCATTGAAGTTGTCAGACCAACGTTTTTCACTCTCTCGATCTCAATAGCATTGAGCTCGTAACGAATCTCTTCGAATAAGTGAGCTATACTATTCTTTATTATAGACGTATGCTCGACATTGGCTACGCCATCAGCTTTCGTTAAACGTCCTTGAATATTCAGCGAGCTCTTGCTCGGCAACATGTATGAGTCCTGATTCTGGATACTGATACGAATCTCATCGTTATTGTTATACGTTGACGATGCGTACGGCTGATGCGCGTGCACTTCGTACTGTGCTATCGTCTCGTCGAAGACGATCTTCTTTTCGATGGATAACATGGTATCAGACAAATTAAGCAGCAAATTTTCTTTGGACTCTCAGACCGAGACTTTTCAGGAACTGAACGTTCTGCGGTGTGAGTCGTTGAAGAGGTCGGCTTTGACTGACGATTTTTGGCCATGTGGCTGGACTTTTATACTCTTCGTAGACGATACCCATTATTCACTTTTTACATGTAGTCGTATAGTGATAACTTCACCTCGAAAATTCACTAGCTTTCCACTTTGATCGACTATGCGCAGCTGCAGATGATGTATTGCCTGTACGACGATTGGATGATAAATGACGTGATTTGGCAATTCGATGACTTATATCCTGGAGGCACCACTGGGAAGAACTCGTGGATGGTGTGTACGCGCTGCTCGTTTATAAACGCCCCTGCCGTGATGTTACACTCGATGCGTAAAGCGTTGACGGCGAGAATTCTCACCGGCGAATCCGACTTGTGCGCGACGTGAGCTTCAATGATTCTCGAATCAAAGCTCAGCAGTTTACCGATAGAGTCCTTGGGTTGGAAATCAATCTCCCGATTACATTTGATCTCACTGCGTAGTGTGCTACTGTTGGCCCGCAAACTCAGCTGAATATTTTTTGGTACTCGACAATAACATGTAAGTAATATTTTTTGGACTCGCTAAATCATGATACTTAATCACGATAAATTTTCGCAATGATCTCGAAATTACATACAGCAGTTTCTCGCTAGTATTCTCACGATTTCTGTAATACGAGGGGGGACCCAAAAGTAACGGGAATTAGGTGGTGGGGGGACCACGGAGGGGGGGATCGGGTTCTCCACTGGTTCTCTTCCAAGCTGCTACTCTCCCAAGTCAGTGTGCAAAATTCATTTGCTGTGAGTGCATTCATTCGTCCGTAAGAATTTTTCTAGTGAAACGACTTTTTCCGTTTCGGCGAAAACGTGAAATGGCTGAGTGCGGAGAGCAACGCGCGGCTGTAAAATTTTGTTTTTTGTTAGGAAAAACACCCGCGGAAACCCTTGTGATGCTGAAAACAGCTTATGGGGATAATGCTTTGAGTAAAACGCGTGTGTACGACTGGTTTTCGCGTTTCAAGAATGGAGAGATGTCAATAGAAGACCAACCTCTTTCTGGGCGCCCCTCGACTTCAAGAACCGACGAAAACATTGAAAAAATCAACACTCTTGTTCATGAAGACCGTCGCCGAACCATCGATCAACTTTGTGAGATGTCTGGATTTTTACTGATTTTTAGGATTTTAACTGAAGATTTGAGCATGAGGAGTATTGCAGCCAAATTTGTTCCTCGCCTTCTCTCCGACGATCAAAAGGAGCGTCGACTTCAGGCCTGTCTTGAGCTGCAAAATCAGTTGGATGAAGACCCAGATTTTTTTCTCAAGGTTATAACTGGCGATGAATCATGGTGCTATGGCTACGACCCCGAAACAAAGCAGCAATCAAGCCAATGGAAGACACCTCTCTCGCCTCGTCCAAAAAAGGCACGCCAAGTGAAGTCCAACATCAAGACATTGCTCATTTGTTTCTTCGATTGCAGAGGTATTGTGCACGCAGAATTTGTTCCTCCAGGCCAAACGGTCAACCAACACTTCTACTTGGAGGTTTTGAAAAGGTTGAGGGAGAACATCCGGAAGAAAAGAGCGGATCTTTGGCGCACAGGAGATTGGTTCTTCCACCACGACAATGCACCTGCCCACACAGCGCTGTCCGTGAAGAAATTTTTGACCAAAAACGGCATGACACCGATTGTTCACCCCCCCCTATTCACCGGACCTTGCCCTCTGTGACTTTTTTTTGTTCCCTAGACTCAAAAGGGACATGAAAGGAAAACGTTTTGGGACTGTAGAAGAGGTGAAACAAAAATCGCTGGAAGGTTTAAAAAACATTGAAAAAAATGAATTTCAGAACTGTTTTGAACACTGGAAAAAAAGATTGAACAAGTGTATTACAGTCAATGGGGGTTACTTTGAAGGTGATAAAAATTGTGTGTGAAAAAATTTGTCGATAAAAAAGTTGTAACACAATTCCCGTTACTTTTGGGTCCCCCCTCGTACAGTATTCCCTGAACCAATTTGTAATCACGTACCGAACCGCGTTCTGCCCCCGTACGTTCATCTTCCGGTTTGCTCAATATCCCAATAATTCTATTCAAGCTCGGGTCACTCCGCTGGTGAAGCAAAACTTCATCTTCTTTCGTGACAATCGTCAAAATCGAATCAGTCCCCAGTTCTTCGTTCCCTGGAGTATCAACAGGTGCACGGGACAATGCGTCGACATGTCTCATTGACGAACCCGCCCGGTGTTGAACGCTGAAATCGTATTCCGACAAAGTGATACTCCAGCGTACGATCTGAGGGTTCGTGGACTTGTGCGCATTCAAGTAAACCAGAGCTTGGGAGTCAGTCACAATTTTAAATTTCAAACAGATCAAAAATGAACGTAGTCGTTCAACGGACCAAATGACAGCCATCAGTTCTAGCTTGCTTGAGTGATATTTTCTTTCTATTTCAGAGTTCCTTCGCGACACCGCATAAATAGGTTGCAATTCTCCCTTTGAATTTGACTGGAATAAGATTCCTCCAATGCCCTCTGAACTTGCACCGCAATGCAATTCTGTGACTTCAGCTTTTGGATCATAAATCCCCAAAACAGGTTCAGAGCACAAGAGTCTTCGGACTTTGGAGAAAGCTTCTTCCTGCCTTTCCCCCCACTCAAAAGGAGCTTCCTTTCGGGTCAGTTCTGTCATCGGTGCTATAATTTTAGCAAAGCCTGGTACAAATCTCCTGAAAAAGCTGGCAAGACCATGAAACCGTCTTACTTCATGCACGTTTCGTGGTCTAGGAAATTGCTCAATTGCGCGTACCTTTCCCTCTCCAGGTCTTATGCCATCAGCCCCCAGTGAAAACCCGAGAAAATCTACTCTTTCTTTTCATTCATTCATTCTTTCAATTATTCAATTAATTTACGTTCACTCAACTTATCAGATTAGTAAACTATGCAACTGTTTCGGGTACTAAACTTTCTTCGCCTTAACATTTATGTTGCTCTGTGTAATTCACACACTCTTAACCGTAAAACTTTCTAATATATACATATATATACAAATTTCACGCTAGCTCTACGTTCGCTATCCTTTACCGCTGGTGGCACACTTCTGTATCCACGCTTTGCGTAAGGCTTGCCGCGCTCCAAACGCGCTTGCGAACTTCATGCGATTCCAGTCGGCCTGCGCTCCGAACTCGAAGATTGTGTTCCTCGTGTTCTGCCACACTGCTGGCACTTCCGCGTATTGATTGAAGTCATAGCAACGCCACGAGTGTGCATTGCCTTCGGCCTCTTTCTTCACGCGTTTAGCCATGATGGCTGCGCCTTGCACGCATCTTTTGTCGATCTGCGCGCATCCGACTACCCGAGCTTCGTCTTGCTCGATGTATTGGACATTCCGATTGAAGGGAATCTCCACGGCCGTCAAATCCCTTTCGAGATAAAGCATCTGGCCCTGTGATCCCTCACTGGATCCTATTACAGGCGTCCCCATCTTGAAGACGCGCTCAGTCGCGTGAACATGACATGATATCAAATTCATTAGAGCTGTATTCGATTGAAATTGACCGTTATCCGCTGGAAATACACCAGCTTGGATACCTGCCGATTCGAGCAGTTGCCGCTGTTCGCGCGTAACCGCTTGTGCCGATGCCTAATTTTCACATCTTTCAAATATTCATTTACGGATCCTGGCTCTTCCCCGCCTTCGAACGTGTGAACCATGGCATTTTTCTCCTTTGGTTTTGTGGCGTTTTGTGTGAATCTTAAAGTTTGTGGCGCATTGTTGAGTGGACATCGTCGCGATAAATGGCCAATTTGATTGCACTTGAAACACGTTATTTCACTTTCACTTTTTCTCGGTACAGAGGGTTGTTGATTGATCATTTCCCTGGTTTCGAGACTGATTTTCGGACCTGGGGTTGAAATTTCTGAATTGGTTGTCTCGACGAAACTTGTCATGTCCCCGACTCCGATCGTGAACATGATTACGGCGCTGTGTCTCGAGAACTTTATCCAGGGTGGTCACCTCGTTAAGCAAGTCGTCGATATCCAGGTGTTTATTGTTGAACACAAAAGTCGATAACTCACGGGCACGAAATCCTTCCGCTACTCGCTCTTTCGTCTCCTGACTCGACATTCCGACAACCTGGCAAAGTCTGACTTTATCGAAGAAATGTGCTGCCACTGACTCCTGGGGACCTTGTATGCGACTCTCCATTTTCTTCCAGGCTTCGGTGAGGTTCGTGCTCCGCAGGGATGTTTTTCGGAATGCAGCCCCGAACTCGTCCCACGTCTTCACCGACGAACATTTTATCGCCCACCAGGTCTTCGCCGCTCCAGTAAATCGCATGTTAGCCATTGCCAGGGTGAAGTTATCCGTCCACTGGTATGTTGTCGCTGTCAATTTTAGGCGCTCCATCCAAACTCTTGCTTCGTGTGAGCTAGTTTCGCCATTGAATTCTCCAATAATCTGCGTGATGTCCGGGGCAATTTGAAATCTTGAAGGGTTTTGGTTCTGTTGTAGGTATTGGATGATGTTAGAATTTTGTTGAGATAATTGGGTCAAGGTATTTACTATTTGTAGCATTGCAGGATCTATATACGCTTGGTTTTGCGGAATTTGGAAGGCTTGATGGTATTTCATATTCTGTGGAATTTGCTGGATTGGTGGGTGTGGTGACAGCTGCGGCATTGGTGGAGTTTTTGGAGCTTGTGTATTTGGACCCGCCATTTGAATTGTATTCTGTAACACTCGTTCTCCTGGATTCTGCCAGTTCAGGGTAAAATGATCCGTGGGTTGCGCCGTTGGGGGTTGAAAACTGGGACCTGGAGCATGCACTGCTGGGAGAATCGTGTTTTCAAGGTCACTGGCGTTAAATACAGTTGATTCATTGACACGTGTCGATGACAGTCCCCGCACATCCACTCGACGTTGGAAATTGATGAAATCGCCTTCACTATTCATTTTCGGGTTTTGAATTCTCGCGCCACTTTTCAAATTTCGCGCGCCGCGAACACCTTACAACCCCACACTTAGTATGTTGGAAATTCAATGTTTGACGGTATTGCTTAGAAGTGGCCTTTGGGTTGAAGGAAATGAATCACAACACACGAATATCCCTTTTGTACTATTTATTAACACTAACTTGATTTTACACTGATTTTGACATTTGAAATCAATCGCGCTCTTAAATCTATTCTCTGAGCGACGGCGCCGACCGTCTGTCTCTCTCGCACTCGCGTAACTACGGCTCCGACCGTTTTACTCTCTCGCACTCGTGTAACTTCGGCTCCGACCGTTCGATCTGCACTCTGCGCGTTTCTGCTCGAGACTGACTCACTGTACTGGCAGCGCTGATATTTATAGGGGAATAGTTCTGAGCCAGAACATTCTAGTCGCTTCTGGCGCCTTCTCGGTGTCGTCCTAGATTGTTCTCGATTCTTCCAACCCTTTCTATTACATTCTATCCCTTTCTGTTACATTCTACGCTATTCTAACCTGTGATTCGTGGCAATTTTGGATAAATAAACATTGAAAACGAGTAGATATGCAAAGACAGTTCTGGATCCCCCCACTCTTACTCCCATCACGTGACCCCCCTCGCAGGCCCCGCCCAATCCCCGTGTCGGTAAGGTAGAGAACCAAGATGGCGGCGGTCGGTAAAACAGGGCGTACCCTGGATCGGCAAGGTAGGAACTTGGTCGGTAATACCTGAGGTCGGTTATACTTTCTGTTAGTAAAACAAATGGTGGCTGCTTGAAAACATGTTTTCTCTTCTTCGAATTTACATATTGTATGATCATATTCATGAATTATAGTTTTGTCCAACTTCTGAAAATCTGTGTTCTTTCGAAATCAGTTTGAAGCGTGTTCTCTTATTACCTCAATCACTTTTTCTGATTTTCAAGGAAAGCGATCGATGCGAGAGTTGACTTTTTAAAACAAATGTATTTTGAAAGAGTGATTAATGTCTCGATAACAAACGCTTGCCTTCTAGACGCCGAGTAAATTAATCTATTCCGTAAATCCAACGCGATGCGATGTAGCACGTGTGTCGACAAGAAAGTAAAAGTAGAATCGAAGATAATCCATTTATGTTGCTGAAGAATGCAACGATAGAAAAGAGGAAACGGTATAAGATATGTCAATACATTGACCAAGTTCGGAATAGTCATAAAAGACTGTTTCCATGATATCATCCGCGAAGTCTTAAAAGCATATTCAAATTTTACGAAATTCGTTATAAATTCACTTACGCAGATCTGTTACTCTCGATGAAAAATTTCCATCGAGTTTAAACGCATTCCCTTTTAGAGAAAAAAACATAGATTTTTATTTTTTGCTGTGAATTAAATTACGTTAATATTACTTCGAAATTCTGTTACGTAATCTATCACTTTAGGCGTTAGATAAAAAGTAGAAACGGCGGCTTATATTTAAAATTCAATAAAATGTGAATATAACTTTGCTTTAAGTGTATTCCATACGTCAAAAATAATGATATGAAATAAGAAATTTATTATGTAATAGAACCTTAAATATTTATTACGTGACTAACAACTCTAAAAGTTTGGAAAAAAATAAGTATCATACAGTATGTAAATTCAAAGAAGAGAAAACATGTTTTTAAGCAGTTGAAAAAATTATGCGATTATAACTTTGAAATTCTATTACGTAATCTATTTTTCGAGTGTGATATAAGAAATAGAAACGACAGCTTTCCTTTTGAATTCATGGAACAGGAAACATCAGTATGCTCTTAGCCTATTTTACGTACCGAAAATTAGAATATGAAATAAGAAATATGTTATGAAATAGAACCTTGAATGTTTATTACGTAACTATGAACTCTGAAAGTTTGGAAAAAAAAAGGATCAGTCAATATGGAAATGCAAAGAATAGAAAACATATTTTAGCATAAAATTTCAATAAAAAATGAATCAATTCAAAGTATATAAGTTGCGAATTTTCAAACTGGGATCAGAAGTCTGATTCAGAACGTTTCGAAGTTTACACTTTCAAACCATAACGCGAAATCGTCACGGGTCATAGTAGCGCGGGTAATACCCACAATAGTTGGATTAATAAAACAGACATGAAGATAAAAAATTGTTTTATTCATTTCCGCACCACCAGAGCCCACATGGGGTGGTAGAATATGTGGCGCGTTTTTGGTAACGTGGTATCCCCAGTAGGCCTAATCCACGATATTTGCATTATTTAATGCAACTGACTGTACATATTTATATTTGCGTACATATTTACATATATATATTATTCATATGAACGCAGACATAAACGCTCGTTTATTTACAAACATAATCTATTCGAGCTCCATTAAGTCAGGTATTTTGTAATGGCCACGTGCCAAAGTGTCTGTTGTGTGTGGTAAAATAAACTGTTTGTCATCAAATGGATTTAACGCGAGTTTATTTTGCTCGGTTGTCTGGATTTCATGGAGGTGTGAACGAAACAGTCGTTGGGAGCAGAATTTTGTAACTTCGTTCTTCAAACAATATACATAGTCCATGAAATCCAGCGTTTTCGCGACAACTGACATTTTGACACCTTTGGCTCTCTTAATTCTATCCTCGCCTTCAACACGTAAACTATACATTTTAATATAATAATAATATATTATATTATATCGAGTTTTTCCCATGAGTCCAGGTACTCGTAAGGGAACGCTCCTTTCTTCATGAGGAGTTCGAGTTGCTGCACGCTGTAGCCGAGAAAGTTTTTTCGGACGATGACTTTTTCTTCAAGGTAGGAGGCCAGTTTTTTCAAGGATGACGTCATGAGCGGAATGAGTCAATGAAGCGCAAGGATATTTTACTGTCCTAATGAACTTTGTAAATGCAATATAGCGCTCCATCGCCAAGGGCAGAAGTTGTATACCATCATGTTAGCCCCTCCATTTTTATTTCAAAAAATTACAATTTTTCACGCTTACATCTAATACAATCTTTTATCATCGGAGCTATGCCAATGCAATCATCAGACGTCGAATTCCAATGTTTTTCACATCGCGTAAAACCAACAAACTCAGGATTTTTTTGTAATTTGGACGGGAGCTTTTCCCATGCTCTATCGATACATTTTTGTCGAAAGTATAATAAAAATTCTCGCGGCAATTCAGCGATACCTTCAGAATCCAACTCGTGGAGGAAGACGGTGTATGGGAGTAGAGTAAATGATCTCTTCATTGACGGCGCATCACCAAAATTTTCCATTTACCACATCCTGAGGTGGCGAACTTTTTCCGTGGCGCAGTGATGATCGAGTACAGGACGATGAAAATTGTTGGAAGGGCATGCAGAGACTCGCAAATCGTTCAGGGACGGGCAGCCGATATTTATCAAATCGATGATGATTGCATTTGTGTACTGCTTTAACCATCGCTTTTTGTCCAATCCTTTGACGAATATGAATGTAGCGTCCTCAAGTTGATTTTGCAGCTCTTGATAGAGTTCCTCGTATAGCACATCTCCAGAGTTCCAAGGTACACCATGATAGTTTCTCGTTAGCCACAAATTAGTCGCCTTTGTTTTTGGAGACAAACCATCCCAGGCACATGGTGGCTTAAATAATGTCGTCAGAGGGTCAGCGTAGAAGGACTCAAGCCTTAACACTGCAAGCTCCTTGACAACAAAGGTTTTTTGTATGGAGAAGCCCTGAATGTCAACGACGTACTTCACCTTGATGTACTGATGCTCTCTGACAACTCCATCGCCTTTTACATCTTCTCCCCCACCACCACCACCACTACCAACTACTTGAATCTCTCATACTTGACGGTTGACTTTTTATCTTTATCATCCTTTTTTTTTGTCCAGCACAGGTTTATATCTATCCGACGTTTTATCTTTGGACAAAAGACATCGACGATCATCGGTTAACTTATCCATCGCGACTGACGATTAATCAAGTTTGAACATTAATATATATATACCTTTTCATGTAGATTTTTACACACACACACTCATACATTTTATAGTTTTCTAACAACACCGCTGATTGGTTCATACTCTACAATTTTATCATGTATAATAAGACAGTACTCCGCAGTTGCAGCGGGAAAAGCTGCTACCGATTCAAATTCGAGACGAACATGAACTGGTCCAGTAATCAATGAATCATTTTGCTTCGCACAATCAATAATCACAAGAGGAGCATTGTCTTTGAATTGTTTTTTTGTCAGCAATGGAGAATTTTTTCTTTCATAATATGACGATTGAAAATTCGCAAACATTTCATACAACGTTGCAAACTGGTTTCGTTGAAAATCAATATTAAGATTTGTGTAAGGATAACACTGGGAATTTAGGTACAATTTCATATCGCGTAAATTACACGTATCAAAATTACTCATGTTTCCGGTTCTTACATTCTTTCTGCCAACTTGGAATCCAACGATAACATATCTTGGTTTTTCCAACTGTGTCGAAGTTTTAACGCTCCACACATGCTTAGTCATTTGCGGCAACAGAGGATATTCGTAGAGTTCCCAGCTTCGGAAACTCACAGCAATGGTTGGATCCGTTGAGATGTAGTTCAGCATACGAATTTTGTCCACATCGGAAACTTTGACGTACGGAATCAGCCATTCCATTTTACTGATTGTTATCTTGTATTGTTCATCGTTCGCAGCTTGCTGTAGGATGGCGTTCACGTCGGTGTTGGCTCGGAGTATGATGAGTTCATGCTTGGTGTTGACAATCACTCGCTAATAGTCTTCGGCGAATCCAAAGATGAAATCCAGAGGAATGCATATATCGGAATATCCATTGTTGTTGATCAATTGTCTGGCATCGTCAACGATCCATCCAGCATTTTCCATGAGATCTTTTTGGTTAGGGTTTTGTGAAACGTAGGCTTTCATTGAAGTTGTCAGACCAACGTTTTTCACTCTCTCGATCTCAATAGCATTGAGCTCGTAACGAATCTCTTCGAATAAGTGAGCTATACTATTCTTTATTATAGACGTATGCTCGACATTGGCTACGCCATCAGCTTTCGTTAAACGTCCTTGAATATTCAGCGAGCTCTTGCTCGGCAACATGTATGAGTCCTGATTCTGGATACTGATACGAATCTCATCGTTATTGTTATACGTTGACGATGCGTACGGCTGATGCGCGTGCACTTCGTACTGTGCTATCGTCTCGTCGAAGACGATCTTCTTTTCGATGGATAACATGGTATCAGACAAATTAAGCAGCAAATTTTCTTTGGACTCTCAGACCGAGACTTTTCAGGAACTGAACGTTCTGCGGTGTGAGTCGTTGAAGAGGTCGGCTTTGACTGACGATTTTTGGCCATGTGGCTGGACTTTTATACTCTTCGTAGACGATACCCATTATTCACTTTTTACATGTAGTCGTATAGTGATAACTTCACCTCGAAAATTCACTAGCTTTCCACTTTGATCGACTATGCGCAGCTGCAGATGATGTATTGCCTGTACGACGATTGGATGATAAATGACGTGATTTGGCAATTCGATGACTTATATCCTGGAGGCACCACTGGGAAGAACTCGTGGATGGTGTGTACGCGCTGCTCGTTTATAAACGCCCCTGCCGTGATGTTACACTCGATGCGTAAAGCGTTGACGGCGAGAATTCTCACCGGCGAATCCGACTTGTGCGCGACGTGAGCTTCAATGATTCTCGAATCAAAGCTCAGCAGTTTACCGATAGAGTCCTTGGGTTGGAAATCAATCCCCCGATTACATTTGATCTCACTGCGTAGTGTGCTACTGTTGGCCCGCAAACTCAGCTGAATATTTTTTGGTACTCGACAATAACATGTAAGTAATATTTTTTGGACTCGCTAAATCATGATACTTAATCACGATAGATTTTCGCAATGATCTCGAAATTACATACAGCAGTTTCTCGCTAGTATTCTCACGATTTCTGTAATACGAGGGGGGACCCAAAAGTAACGGGAATTAGGTGGTGGGGGGACCACGGAGGGGGGGATCGGGTTCTCCACTGGTTCTCTTCCAAGCTGCTACTCTCCCAAGTCAGTGTGCAAAATTCATTTGCTGTGAGTGCATTCATTCGTCCGTAAGAATTTTTTTAGTGAAACGACTTTTTCCGTTTCGGCGAAAACGTGAAATGGCTGAGTGCGGAGAGCAACGCGCGGCTGTAAAATTTTGTTTTTTGTTAGGAAAAACACCCGCGGAAACCCTTGTGATGCTGAAAACAGCTTATGGGGATAATGCTTTGAGTAAAACGCGTGTGTACGACTGGTTTTCGCGTTTCAAGAATGGAGAGATGTCAATAGAAGACCAACCTCTTTCTGGGCGCCCCTCGACTTCAAGAACCGACGAAAACATTGAAAAAATCAACACTCTTGTTCATGAAGACCGTCGCCGAACCATCGATCAACTTTGTGAGATGTCTGGATTTTTACTGATTTTTAGGATTTTAACTGAAGATTTGAGCATGAGGAGTATTGCAGCCAAATTTGTTCCTCGCCTTCTCTCCGACGATCAAAAGGAGCGTCGACTTCAGGCCTGTCTTGAGCTGCAAAATCAGTTGGATGAAGACCCAGATTTTTTTCTCAAGGTTATAACTGGCGATGAATCATGGTGCTATGGCTACGACCCCGAAACAAAGCAGCAATCAAGCCAATGGAAGACACCTCTCTCGCCTCGTCCAAAAAAGGCACGCCAAGTGAAGTCCAACATCAAGACATTGCTCATTTGTTTCTTCGATTGCAGAGGTATTGTGCACGCAGAATTTGTTCCTCCAGGCCAAACGGTCAACCAACACTTCTACTTGGAGGTTTTGAAAAGGTTGAGGGAGAACATCCGGAAGAAAAGAGCGGATCTTTGGCGCACAGGAGATTGGTTCTTCCACCACGACAATGCACCTGCCCACACAGCGCTGTCCGTGAAGAAATTTTTGACCAAAAACGGCATGACACCGATTGTTCACCCCCCCCTATTCACCGGACCTTGCCCTCTGTGACTTTTTTTTGTTCCCTAGACTCAAAAGGGACATGAAAGGAAAACGTTTTGGGACTGTAGAAGAGGTGAAACAAAAATCGCTGGAAGGTTTAAAAAACATTGAAAAAAATGAATTTCAGAACTGTTTTGAACACTGGAAAAAAAGATTGAACAAGTGTATTACAGTCAATGGGGGTTACTTTGAAGGTGATAAAAATTGTGTGTGAAAAAATTTGTCGATAAAAAAGTTGTAACACAATTCCCGTTACTTTTGGGTCCCCCCTCGTACAGTATTCCCTGAACCAATTTGTAATCACGTACCGAACCGCGTTCTGCCCCCGTACGTTCATCTTCCGGTTTGCTCAATATCCCAATAATTCTATTCAAGCTCGGGTCACTCCGCTGGTGAAGCAAAACTTCATCTTCTTTCGTGACAATCGTCAAAATCGAATCAGTCCCCAGTTCTTCGTTCCCTGGAGTATCAACAGGTGCACGGGACAATGCGTCGACATGTCTCATTGACGAACCCGCCCGGTGTTGAACGCTGAAATCGTATTCCGACAAAGTGATACTCCAGCGTACGATCTGAGGGTTCGTGGACTTGTGCGCATTCAAGTAAACCAGAGCTTGGGAGTCAGTCACAATTTTAAATTTCAAACAGATCAAAAATGAACGTAGTCGTTCAACGGACCAAATGACAGCCATCAGTTCTAGCTTGCTTGAGTGATATTTTCTTTCTATTTCAGAGTTCCTTCGCGACACCGCATAAATAGGTTGCAATTCTCCCTTTGAATTTGACTGGAATAAGATTCCTCCAATGCCCTCTGAACTTGCACCGCAATGCAATTCTGTGACTTCAGCTTTTGGATCATAAATCCCCAAAACAGGTTCAGAGCACAAGAGTCTTCGGACTTTGGAGAAAGCTTCTTCCTGCCTTTCCCCCCACTCAAAAGGAGCTTCCTTTCGGGTCAGTTCTGTCATCGGTGCTATAATTTTAGCAAAGCCTGGTACAAATCTCCTGAAAAAGCTGGCAAGACCATGAAACCGTCTTACTTCATGCACGTTTCGTGGTCTAGGAAATTGCTCAATTGCGCGTACCTTTCCCTCTCCAGGTCTTATGCCATCAGCCCCCAGTGAAAACCCGAGAAAATCTACTCTTTCTTTTCATTCATTCATTCTTTCAATTATTCAATTAATTTACGTTCACTCAACTTATCAGATTAGTAAACTATGCAACTGTTTCGGGTACTAAACTTTCTTCGCCTTAACATTTATGTTGCTCTGTGTAATTCACACACTCTTAACCGTAAAACTTTCTAATATATACATATATATACAAATTTCACGCTAGCTCTACGTTCGCTATCCTTTACCGCTGGTGGCACACTTCTGTATCCACGCTTTGCGTAAGGCTTGCCGCGCTCCAAACGCGCTTGCGAACTTCATGCGATTCCAGTCGGCCTGCGCTCCGAACTCGAAGATTGTGTTCCTCGTGTTCTGCCACACTGCTGGCACTTCCGCGTATTGATTGAAGTCATAGCAACGCCACGAGTGTGCATTGCCTTCGGCCTCTTTCTTCACGCGTTTAGCCATGATGGCTGCGCCTTGCACGCATCTTTTGTCGATCTGCGCGCATCCGACTACCCGAGCTTCGTCTTGCTCGATGTATTGGACATTCCGATTGAAGGGAATCTCCACGGCCGTCAAATCCCTTTCGAGATAAAGCATCTGGCCCTGTGATCCCTCACTGGATCCTATTACAGGCGTCCCCATCTTGAAGACGCGCTCAGTCGCGTGAACATGACATGATATCAAATTCATTAGAGCTGTATTCGATTGAAATTGACCGTTATCCGCTGGAAATACACCAGCTTGGATACCTGCCGATTCGAGCAGTTGCCGCTGTTCGCGCGTAACCGCTTGTGCCGATGCCTAATTTTCACATCTTTCAAATATTCATTTACGGATCCTGGCTCTTCCCCGCCTTCGAACGTGTGAACCATGGCATTTTTCTCCTTTGGTTTTGTGGCGTTTTGTGTGAATCTTAAAGTTTGTGGCGCATTGTTGAGTGGACATCGTCGCGATAAATGGCCAATTTGATTGCACTTGAAACACGTTATTTCACTTTCACTTTTTCTCGGTACAGAGGGTTGTTGATTGATCATTTCCCTGGTTTCGAGACTGATTTTCGGACCTGGGGTTGAAATTTCTGAATTGGTTGTCTCGACGAAACTTGTCATGTCCCCGACTCCGATCGTGAACATGATTACGGCGCTGTGTCTCGAGAACTTTATCCAGGGTGGTCACCTCGTTAAGCAAGTCGTCGATATCCAGGTGTTTATTGTTGAACACAAAAGTCGATAACTCACGGGCACGAAATCCTTCCGCTACTCGCTCTTTCGTCTCCTGACTCGACATTCCGACAACCTGGCAAAGTCTGACTTTATCGAAGAAATGTGCTGCCACTGACTCCTGGGGACCTTGTATGCGACTCTCCATTTTCTTCCAGGCTTCGGTGAGGTTCGTGCTCCGCAGGGATGTTTTTCGGAATGCAGCCCCGAACTCGTCCCACGTCTTCACCGACGAACATTTTATCGCCCACCAGGTCTTCGCCGCTCCAGTAAATCGCATGTTAGCCATTGCCAGGGTGAAGTTATCCGTCCACTGGTATGTTGTCGCTGTCAATTTTAGGCGCTCCATCCAAACTCTTGCTTCGTGTGAGCTAGTTTCGCCATTGAATTCTCCAATAATCTGCGTGATGTCCGGGGCAATTTGAAATCTTGAAGGGTTTTGGTTCTGTTGTAGGTATTGGATGATGTTAGAATTTTGTTGAGATAATTGGGTCAAGGTATTTACTATTTGTAGCATTGCAGGATCTATATACGCTTGGTTTTGCGGAATTTGGAAGGCTTGATGGTATTTCATATTCTGTGGAATTTGCTGGATTGGTGGGTGTGGTGACAGCTGCGGCATTGGTGGAGTTTTTGGAGCTTGTGTATTTGGACCCGCCATTTGAATTGTATTCTGTAACACTCGTTCTCCTGGATTCTGCCAGTTCAGGGTAAAATGATCCGTGGGTTGCGCCGTTGGGGGTTGAAAACTGGGACCTGGAGCATGCACTGCTGGGAGAATCGTGTTTTCAAGGTCACTGGCGTTAAATACAGTTGATTCATTGACACGTGTCGATGACAGTCCCCGCACATCCACTCGACGTTGGAAATTGATGAAATCGCCTTCACTATTCATTTTCGGGTTTTGAATTCTCGCGCCACTTTTCAAATTTCGCGCGCCGCGAACACCTTACAACCCCACACTTAGTATGTTGGAAATTCAATGTTTGACGGTATTGCTTAGAAGTGGCCTTTGGGTTGAAGGAAATGAATCACAACACACGAATATCCCTTTTGTACTATTTATTAACACTAACTTGATTTTACACTGATTTTGACATTTGAAATCAATCGCGCTCTTAAATCTATTCTCTGAGCGACGGCGCCGACCGTCTGTCTCTCTCGCACTCGCGTAACTACGGCTCCGACCGTTTTACTCTCTCGCACTCGTGTAACTTCGGCTCCGACCGTTCGATCTGCACTCTGCGCGTTTCTGCTCGAGACTGACTCACTGTACTGGCAGCGCTGATATTTATAGGGGAATAGTTCTGAGCCAGAACATTCTAGTCGCTTCTGGCGCCTTCTCGGTGTCGTCCTAGATTGTTCTCGATTCTTCCAACCCTTTCTATTACATTCTATCCCTTTCTGTTACATTCTACGCTATTCTAACCTGTGATTCGTGGCAATTTTGGATAAATAAACATTGAAAACGAGTAGATATGCAAAGACAGTTCTGGATCCCCCCACTCTTACTCCCATCACGTGACCCCCCTCGCAGGCCCCGCCCAATCCCCGTGTCGGTAAGGTAGAGAACCAAGATGGCGGCGGTCGGTAAAACAGGGCGTACCCTGGATCGGCAAGGTAGGAACTTGGTCGGTAATACCTGAGGTCGGTTATACTTTCTGTTAGTAAAACAAATGGTGGCTGCTTGAAAACATGTTTTCTCTTCTTCGAATTTACATATTGTATGATCATATTCATGAATTATAGTTTTGTCCAACTTCTGAAAATCTGTGTTCTTTCGAAATCAGTTTGAAGCGTGTTCTCTTATTACCTCAATCACTTTTTCTGATTTTCAAGGAAAGCGATCGATGCGAGAGTTGACTTTTTAAAACAAATGTATTTTGAAAGAGTGATTAATGTCTCGATAACAAACGCTTGCCTTCTAGACGCCGAGTAAATTAATCTATTCCGTAAATCCAACGCGATGCGATGTAGCACGTGTGTCGACAAGAAAGTAAAAGTAGAATCGAAGATAATCCATTTATGTTGCTGAAGAATGCAACGATAGAAAAGAGGAAACGGTATAAGATATGTCAATACATTGACCAAGTTCGGAATAGTCATAAAAGACTGTTTCCATGATATCATCCGCGAAGTCTTAAAAGCATATTCAAATTTTACGAAATTCGTTATAAATTCACTTACGCAGATCTGTTACTCTCGATGAAAAATTTCCATCGAGTTTAAACGCATTCCCTTTTAGAGAAAAAAACATAGATTTTTATTTTTTGCTGTGAATTAAATTACGTTAATATTACTTCGAAATTCTGTTACGTAATCTATCACTTTAGGCGTTAGATAAAAAGTAGAAACGGCGGCTTATATTTAAAATTCAATAAAATGTGAATATAACTTTGCTTTAAGTGTATTCCATACGTCAAAAATAATGATATGAAATAAGAAATTTATTATGTAATAGAACCTTAAATATTTATTACGTGACTAACAACTCTAAAAGTTTGGAAAAAAATAAGTATCATACAGTATGTAAATTCAAAGAAGAGAAAACATGTTTTTAAGCAGTTGAAAAAATTATGCGATTATAACTTTGAAATTCTATTACGTAATCTATTTTTCGAGTGTGATATAAGAAATAGAAACGACAGCTTTCCTTTTGAATTCATGGAACAGGAAACATCAGTATGCTCTTAGCCTATTTTACGTACCGAAAATTAGAATATGAAATAAGAAATATGTTATGAAATAGAACCTTGAATGTTTATTACGTAACTATGAACTCTGAAAGTTTGGAAAAAAAAAGGATCAGTCAATATGGAAATGCAAAGAATAGAAAACATATTTTAGCATAAAATTTCAATAAAAAATGAATCAATTCAAAGTATATAAGTTGCGAATTTTCAAACTGGGATCAGAAGTCTGATTCAGAACGTTTCGAAGTTTACACTTTCAAACCATAACGCGAAATCGTCACGGGTCATAGTAGCGCGGGTAATACCCACAATAGTTGGATTAATAAAACAGACATGAAGATAAAAAATTGTTTTATTCATTTCCGCACCACCAGAGCCCACATGGGGTGGTAGAATATGTGGCGCGTTTTTGGTAACGTGGTATCCCCAGTAGGCCTAATCCACGATATTTGCATTATTTAATGCAACTGACTGTACATATTTATATTTGCGTACATATTTACATATATATATTATTCATATGAACGCAGACATAAACGCTCGTTTATTTACAAACATAATCTATTCGAGCTCCATTAAGTCAGGTATTTTGTAATGGCCACGTGCCAAAGTGTCTGTTGTGTGTGGTAAAATAAACTGTTTGTCATCAAATGGATTTAACGCGAGTTTATTTTGCTCGGTTGTCTGGATTTCATGGAGGTGTGAACGAAACAGTCGTTGGGAGCAGAATTTTGTAACTTCGTTCTTCAAACAATATACATAGTCCATGAAATCCAGCGTTTTCGCGACAACTGACATTTTGACACCTTTGGCTCTCTTAATTCTATCCTCGCCTTCAACACGTAAACTATACATTTTAATATAATAATAATATATTATATTATATCGAGTTTTTCCCATGAGTCCAGGTACTCGTAAGGGAACGCTCCTTTCTTCATGAGGAGTTCGAGTTGCTGCACGCTGTAGCCGAGAAAGTTTTTTCGGACGATGACTTTTTCTTCAAGGTAGGAGGCCAGTTTTTTCAAGGATGACGTCATGAGCGGAATGAGTCAATGAAGCGCAAGGATATTTTACTGTCCTAATGAACTTTGTAAATGCAATATAGCGCTCCATCGCCAAGGGCAGAAGTTGTATACCATCATGTTAGCCCCTCCATTTTTATTTCAAAAAATTACAATTTTTCACGCTTACATCTAATACAATCTTTTATCATCGGAGCTATGCCAATGCAATCATCAGACGTCGAATTCCAATGTTTTTCACATCGCGTAAAACCAACAAACTCAGGATTTTTTTGTAATTTGGACGGGAGCTTTTCCCATGCTCTATCGATACATTTTTGTCGAAAGTATAATAAAAATTCTCGCGGCAATTCAGCGATACCTTCAGAATCCAACTCGTGGAGGAAGACGGTGTATGGGAGTAGAGTAAATGATCTCTTCATTGACGGCGCATCACCAAAATTTTCCATTTACCACATCCTGAGGTGGCGAACTTTTTCCGTGGCGCAGTGATGATCGAGTACAGGACGATGAAAATTGTTGGAAGGGCATGCAGAGACTCGCAAATCGTTCAGGGACGGGCAGCCGATATTTATCAAATCGATGATGATTGCATTTGTGTACTGCTTTAACCATCGCTTTTTGTCCAATCCTTTGACGAATATGAATGTAGCGTCCTCAAGTTGATTTTGCAGCTCTTGATAGAGTTCCTCGTATAGCACATCTCCAGAGTTCCAAGGTACACCATGATAGTTTCTCGTTAGCCACAAATTAGTCGCCTTTGTTTTTGGAGACAAACCATCCCAGGCACATGGTGGCTTAAATAATGTCGTCAGAGGGTCAGCGTAGAAGGACTCAAGCCTTAACACTGCAAGCTCCTTGACAACAAAGGTTTTTTGTATGGAGAAGCCCTGAATGTCAACGACGTACTTCACCTTGATGTACTGATGCTCTCTGACAACTCCATCGCCTTTTACATCTTCTCCCCCACCACCACCACCACTACCAACTACTTGAATCTCTCATACTTGACGGTTGACTTTTTATCTTTATCATCCTTTTTTTTTGTCCAGCACAGGTTTATATCTATCCGACGTTTTATCTTTGGACAAAAGACATCGACGATCATCGGTTAACTTATCCATCGCGACTGACGATTAATCAAGTTTGAACATTAATATATATATACCTTTTCATGTAGATTTTTACACACACACACTCATACATTTTATAGTTTTCTAACAACACCGCTGATTGGTTCATACTCTACAATTTTATCATGTATAATAAGACAGTACTCCGCAGTTGCAGCGGGAAAAGCTGCTACCGATTCAAATTCGAGACGAACATGAACTGGTCCAGTAATCAATGAATCATTTTGCTTCGCACAATCAATAATCACAAGAGGAGCATTGTCTTTGAATTGTTTTTTTGTCAGCAATGGAGAATTTTTTCTTTCATAATATGACGATTGAAAATTCGCAAACATTTCATACAACGTTGCAAACTGGTTTCGTTGAAAATCAATATTAAGATTTGTGTAAGGATAACACTGGGAATTTAGGTACAATTTCATATCGCGTAAATTACACGTATCAAAATTACTCATGTTTCCGGTTCTTACATTCTTTCTGCCAACTTGGAATCCAACGATAACATATCTTGGTTTTTCCAACTGTGTCGAAGTTTTAACGCTCCACACATGCTTAGTCATTTGCGGCAACAGAGGATATTCGTAGAGTTCCCAGCTTCGGAAACTCACAGCAATGGTTGGATCCGTTGAGATGTAGTTCAGCATACGAATTTTGTCCACATCGGAAACTTTGACGTACGGAATCAGCCATTCCATTTTACTGATTGTTATCTTGTATTGTTCATCGTTCGCAGCTTGCTGTAGGATGGCGTTCACGTCGGTGTTGGCTCGGAGTATGATGAGTTCATGCTTGGTGTTGACAATCACTCGCTAATAGTCTTCGGCGAATCCAAAGATGAAATCCAGAGGAATGCATATATCGGAATATCCATTGTTGTTGATCAATTGTCTGGCATCGTCAACGATCCATCCAGCATTTTCCATGAGATCTTTTTGGTTAGGGTTTTGTGAAACGTAGGCTTTCATTGAAGTTGTCAGACCAACGTTTTTCACTCTCTCGATCTCAATAGCATTGAGCTCGTAACGAATCTCTTCGAATAAGTGAGCTATACTATTCTTTATTATAGACGTATGCTCGACATTGGCTACGCCATCAGCTTTCGTTAAACGTCCTTGAATATTCAGCGAGCTCTTGCTCGGCAACATGTATGAGTCCTGATTCTGGATACTGATACGAATCTCATCGTTATTGTTATACGTTGACGATGCGTACGGCTGATGCGCGTGCACTTCGTACTGTGCTATCGTCTCGTCGAAGACGATCTTCTTTTCGATGGATAACATGGTATCAGACAAATTAAGCAGCAAATTTTCTTTGGACTCTCAGACCGAGACTTTTCAGGAACTGAACGTTCTGCGGTGTGAGTCGTTGAAGAGGTCGGCTTTGACTGACGATTTTTGGCCATGTGGCTGGACTTTTATACTCTTCGTAGACGATACCCATTATTCACTTTTTACATGTAGTCGTATAGTGATAACTTCACCTCGAAAATTCACTAGCTTTCCACTTTGATCGACTATGCGCAGCTGCAGATGATGTATTGCCTGTACGACGATTGGATGATAAATGACGTGATTTGGCAATTCGATGACTTATATCCTGGAGGCACCACTGGGAAGAACTCGTGGATGGTGTGTACGCGCTGCTCGTTTATAAACGCCCCTGCCGTGATGTTACACTCGATGCGTAAAGCGTTGACGGCGAGAATTCTCACCGGCGAATCCGACTTGTGCGCGACGTGAGCTTCAATGATTCTCGAATCAAAGCTCAGCAGTTTACCGATAGAGTCCTTGGGTTGGAAATCAATCTCCCGATTACATTTGATCTCACTGCGTAGTGTGCTACTGTTGGCCCGCAAACTCAGCTGAATATTTTTTGGTACTCGACAATAACATGTAAGTAATATTTTTTGGACTCGCTAAATCATGATACTTAATCACGATAGATTTTCGCAATGATCTCGAAATTACATACAGCAGTTTCTCGCTAGTATTCTCACGATTTCTGTAATACGAGGGGGGACCCAAAAGTAACGGGAATTAGGTGGTGGGGGGACCACGGAGGGGGGGATCGGGTTCTCCACTGGTTCTCTTCCAAGCTGCTACTCTCCCAAGTCAGTGTGCAAAATTCATTTGCTGTGAGTGCATTCATTCGTCCGTAAGAATTTTTCTAGTGAAACGACTTTTTCCGTTTCGGCGAAAACGTGAAATGGCTGAGTGCGGAGAGCAACGCGCGGCTGTAAAATTTTGTTTTTTGTTAGGAAAAACACCCGCGGAAACCCTTGTGATGCTGAAAACAGCTTATGGGGATAATGCTTTGAGTAAAACGCGTGTGTACGACTGGTTTTCGCGTTTCAAGAATGGAGAGATGTCAATAGAAGACCAACCTCTTTCTGGGCGCCCCTCGACTTCAAGAACCGACGAAAACATTGAAAAAATCAACACTCTTGTTCATGAAGACCGTCGCCGAACCATCGATCAACTTTGTGAGATGTCTGGATTTTTACTGATTTTTAGGATTTTAACTGAAGATTTGAGCATGAGGAGTATTGCAGCCAAATTTGTTCCTCGCCTTCTCTCCGACGATCAAAAGGAGCGTCGACTTCAGGCCTGTCTTGAGCTGCAAAATCAGTTGGATGAAGACCCAGATTTTTTTCTCAAGGTTATAACTGGCGATGAATCATGGTGCTATGGCTACGACCCCGAAACAAAGCAGCAATCAAGCCAATGGAAGACACCTCGCTCGCCTCGTCCAAAAAAGGCACGCCAAGTGAAGTCCAACATCAAGACATTGCTCATTTGTTTCTTCGATTGCAGAGGTATTGTGCACGCAGAATTTGTTCCTCCAGGCCAAACGGTCAACCAACACTTCTACTTGGAGGTTTTGAAAAGGTTGAGGGAGAACATCCGGAAGAAAAGAGCGGATCTTTGGCGCACAGGAGATTGGTTCTTCCACCACGACAATGCACCTGCCCACACAGCGCTGTCCGTGAAGAAATTTTTGACCAAAAACGGCATGACACCGATTGTTCACCCCCCCCCTATTCACCGGACCTTGCCCTCTGTGACTTTTTTTTGTTCCCTAGACTCAAAAGGGACATGAAAGGAAAACGTTTTGGGACTGTAGAAGAGGTGAAACAAAAATCGCTGGAAGGTTTAAAAAACATTGAAAAAAATGAATTTCAGAACTGTTTTGAACACTGGAAAAAAAGATTGAACAAGTGTATTACAGTCAATGGGGGTTACTTTGAAGGTGATAAAAATTGTGTGTGAAAAAATTTGTCGATAAAAAAGTTGTAACACAATTCCCGTTACTTTTGGGTCCCCCCTCGTACAGTATTCCCTGAACCAATTTGTAATCACGTACCGAACCGCGTTCTGCCCCCGTACGTTCATCTTCCGGTTTGCTCAATATCCCAATAATTCTATTCAAGCTCGGGTCACTCCGCTGGTGAAGCAAAACTTCATCTTCTTTCGTGACAATCGTCAAAATCGAATCAGTCCCCAGTTCTTCGTTCCCTGGAGTATCAACAGGTGCACGGGACAATGCGTCGACATGTCTCATTGACGAACCCGCCCGGTGTTGAACGCTGAAATCGTATTCCGACAAAGTGATACTCCAGCGTACGATCTGAGGGTTCGTGGACTTGTGCGCATTCAAGTAAACCAGAGCTTGGGAGTCAGTCACAATTTTAAATTTCAAACAGATCAAAAATGAACGTAGTCGTTCAACGGACCAAATGACAGCCATCAGTTCTAGCTTGCTTGAGTGATATTTTCTTTCTATTTCAGATGTCCTTCGCGACACCGCATAAATAGGTTGCAATTCTCCCTTTGAATTTGACTGGAATAAGATTCCTCCAATGCCCTCTGAACTTGCATCGCAATGCAATTCTGTGACTTCAGCTTTTGGATCATAAATCCCCAAAACAGGTTCAGAGCACAAGAGTCTTCGGACTTTGGAAGAAGCTTCTTCCTGCCTTTCCCCCCACTCAAAAGGAGCTTCCTTTCGGGTCAGTTCTGTCATCGGTGCTATAATTTTAGCAAAGCCTGGTACAAATCTCCTGAAAAAGCTGGCAAGACCATGAAACCGTCTTACTTCATGCACGTTTCGTGGTCTAGGAAATTGCTCAATTGCGCGTACCTTTCCCTCTCCAGGTCTTATGCCATCAGCCCCCAGTGAAAACCCGAGAAAATCTACTCTTTCTTTTCATTCATTCATTCTTTCAATTATTCAATTAATTTACGTTCACTCAACTTATCAGATTAGTAAACTATGCAACTGTTTCGGGTACTAAACTTTCTTCGCCTTAACATTTATGTTGCTCTGTGTAATTCACACACTCTTAACCGTAAAACTTTCTAATATATACATATATATACAAATTTCACGCTAGCTCTACGTTCGCTATCCTTTACCGCTGGTGGCACACTTCTGTATCCACGCTTTGCGTAAGGCTTGCCGCGCTCCAAACGCGCTTGCGAACTTCATGCGATTCCAGTCGGCCTGCGCTCCGAACTCGAAGATTGTGTTCCTCGTGTTCTGCCACACTGCTGGCACTTCCGCGTATTGATTGAAGTCATAGCAACGCCACGAGTGTGCATTGCCTTCGGCCTCTTTCTTCACGCGTTTAGCCATGATGGCTGCGCCTTGCACGCATCTCTTGTCGATCTGCGCGCATCCGACTACCCGAGCTTCGTCTTGCTCGATGTATTGGACATTCCGATTGAAGGGAATCTCCACGGCCGTCAAATCCCTTTCGAGATAAAGCATCTGGCCCTGTGATCCCTCACTGGATCCTATTACAGGCGTCCCCATCTTGAAGACGCGCTCAGTCGCGTGAACATGACATGATATCAAGTTCATTAGAGCTGTATTCGATTGAAATTGACCGTTATCCGCTGGAAATACACCAGCTTGGATACCTGCCGATTCGAGCAGTTGCCGCTGTTCGCGCGTAACCGCTTGTGCCGATGCCTAATTTTCACATCTTTCAAATATTCATTTACGGATCCTGGCTCTTCCCCGCCTTCGAACGTGTGAACCATGGCATTTTTCTCCTTTGGTTTTGTGGCGTTTTGTGTGAATCTTAAAGTTTGTGGCGCATTGTTGAGTGGACATCGTCGCGATAAATGGCCAATTTGATTGCACTTGAAACACGTTATTTCACTTTCACTTTTTCTCGGTACAGAGGGTTGTTGATTGATCATTTCCCTGGTTTCGAGACTGATTTTCGGACCTGGGGTTGAAATTTCTGAATTGGTTGTCTCGACGAAACTTGTCATGTCCCCGACTCCGATCGTGAACATGATTACGGCGCTGTGTCTCGAGAACTTTATCCAGGGTGGTCACCTCGTTAAGCAAGTCGTCGATATCCAGGTGTTTATTGTTGAACACAAAAGTCGATAACTCACGGGCACGAAATCCTTCCGCTACTCGCTCTTTCGTCTCCTGACTCGACATTCCGACAACCTGGCAAAGTCTGACTTTATCGAAGAAATGTGCTGCCACTGACTCCTGGGGACCTTGTATGCGACTCTCCATTTTCTTCCAGGCTTCGGTGAGGTTCGTGCTCCGCAGGGATGTTTTTCGGAATGCAGCCCCGAACTCGTCCCACGTCTTCACCGACGAACATTTTATCGCCCACCAGGTCTTCGCCGCTCCAGTAAATCGCATGTTAGCCATTGCCAGGGTGAAGTTATCCGTCCACTGGTATGTTGTCGCTGTCAATTTTAGGCGCTCCATCCAAACTCTTGCTTCGTGTGAGCTAGTTTCGCCATTGAATTCTCCAATAATCTGCGTGATGTCCGGGGCAATTTGAAATCTTGAAGGGTTTTGGTTCTGTTGTAGGTATTGGATGATGTTAGAATTTTGTTGAGATAATTGGGTCAAGGTATTTACTATTTGTAGCATTGCAGGATCTATATACGCTTGGTTTTGCGGAATTTGGAAGGCTTGATGGTATTTCATATTCTGTGGAATTTGCTGGATTGGTGGGTGTGGTGACAGCTGCGGCATTGGTGGAGTTTTTGGAGCTTGTGTATTTGGACCCGCCATTTGAATTGTATTCTGTAACACTCGTTCTCCTGGATTCTGCCAGTTCAGGGTAAAATGATCCGTGGGTTGCGCCGTTGGGGGTTGAAAACTGGGACCTGGAGCATGCACTGCTGGGAGAATCGTGTTTTCAAGGTCACTGGCGTTAAATACAGTTGATTCATTGACACGTGTCGATGACAGTCCCCGCACATCCACTCGACGTTGGAAATTGATGAAATCGCCTTCACTATTCATTTTCGGGTTTTGAATTCTCGCGCCACTTTTCAAATTTCGCGCGCCGCGAACACCTTACAACCCCACACTTAGTATGTTGGAAATTCAATGTTTGACGGTATTGCTTAGAAGTGGCCTTTGGGTTGAAGGAAATGAATCACAACACACGAATATCCCTTTTGTACTATTTATTAACACTAACTTGATTTTACACTGATTTTGACATTTGAAATCAATCGCGCTCTTAAATCTATTCTCTGAGCGACGGCGCCGACCGTCTGTCTCTCTCGCACTCGCGTAACTACGGCTCCGACCGTTTTACTCTCTCGCACTCGTGTAACTTCGGCTCCGACCGTTCGATCTGCACTCTGCGCGTTTCTGCTCGAGACTGACTCACTGTACTGGCAGCGCTGATATTTATAGGGGAATAGTTCTGAGCCAGAACATTCTAGTCGCTTCTGGCGCCTTCTCGGTGTCGTCCTAGATTGTTCGCGATTCTTCCAACCCTTTCTATTACATTCTATCCCTTTCTGTTACATTCTACGCTATTCTAACCTGTGATTCGTGGCAATTTTGGATAAATAAACATTGAAAACGAGTAGATATGCAAAGACAGTTCTGGATCCCCCCACTCTTACTCCCATCACGTGACCCCCCTCGCAGGCCCCGCCCAATCCCCGTGTCGGTAAGGTAGAGAACCAAGATGGCGGCGGTCGGTAAAACAGGGCGTACCCTGGATCGGCAAGGTAGGAACTTGGTCAGTAATACCTGAGGTCGGTAATACCTGAGGTCGGTTATACTTTCTGTTAGTAAAACAAATGGTGGCTGCTTGAAAACATGTTTTCTCTTCTTCGAATTTACATATTGTATGATCATATTCATGAATTATAGTTTTGTCCAACTTCTGAAAATCTGTGTTCTTTCGAAATCAGTTTGAAGCGTGTTCTCTTATTACCTCAATCACTTTTTCTGATTTTCAAGGAAAGCGATCGATGCGAGAGTTGACTTTTTAAAACAAATGTATTTTGAAAGAGTGATTAATGTCTCGATAACAAACGCTTGCCTTCTAGACGCCGAGTAAATTAATCTATTCCGTAAATCCAACGCGATGCGATGTAGCACGTGTGTCGACAAGAAAGTAAAAGTAGAATCGAAGATAATCCATTTATGTTGCTGAAGAATGCAACGATAGAAAAGAGGAAACGGTATAAGATATGTCAATACATTGACCAAGTTCGGAATAGTCATAAAAGACTGTTTCCATGATATCATCCGCGAAGTCTTAAAAGCATATTCAAATTTTACGAAATTCGTTATAAATTCACTTACGCAGATCTGTTACTCTCGATGAAAAATTTCCATCGAGTTTAAACGCATTCCCTTTTAGAGAAAAAAACATAGATTTTTATTTTTTGCTGTGAATTAAATTACGTTAATATTACTTCGAAATTCTGTTACGTGATCTATCACTTTAGGCGTTAGATAAAAAGTAGAAACGGCGGCTTATATTTAAAATTCAATAAAATGTGAATATAACTTTGCTTTAAGTGTATTCCATACGTCAAAAATAATGATATGAAATAAGAAATTTATTATGTAATAGAACCTTAAATATTTATTACGTGACTAACAACTCTAAAAGTTTGGAAAAAAATAAGTATCATACAGTATGTAAATTCAAAGAAGAGAAAACATGTTTTTAAGCAGTTGAAAAAATTATGCGATTATAACTTTGAAATTCTATTACGTAATCTATTTTTCGAGTGTGATATAAGAAATAGAAACGACAGCTTTCCTTTTGAATTCATGGAACAGGAAACATCAGTATGCTCTTAGCCTATTTTACGTACCGAAAATTAGAATATGAAATAAGAAATATGTTATGAAATAGAACCTTGAATGTTTATTACGTAACTATGAACTCTGAAAGTTTGGAAAAAAAAAGGATCAGTCAATATGGAAATGCAAAGAATAGAAAACATATTTTAGCATAAAATTTCAATAAAAAATGAATCAATTCAAAGTATATAAGTTGCGAATTTTCAAACTGGGATCAGAAGTCTGATTCAGAACGTTTCGAAGTTTACACTTTCAAACCATAACGCGAAATCGTCACGGGTCATAGTAGCGCGGGTAATACCCACAATAGTTGGATTAATAAAACAGACATGAAGATAAAAAATTGTTTTATTCATTTCCGCACCACCAGAGCCCACATGGGGTGGTAGAATATGTGGCGCGTTTTTGGTAACGTGGTATCCCCAGTAGGCCTAATCCACGATATTTGCATTATTTAATGCAACTGACTGTACATATTCATATTTGCGTACATATTTACATATATATATTATTCATATGAACGCAGACATAAACGCTCGTTTATTTACAAACATAATCTATTCGAGCTCCATTAAGTCAGGTATTTTGTAATGGCCACGTGCCAAAGTGTCTGTTGTGTGTGGTAAAATAAACTGTTTGTCATCAAATGGATTTAACGCGAGTTTATTTTGCTCGGTTGTCTGGATTTCATGGAGGTGTGAACGAAACAGTCGTTGGGAGCAGAATTTTGTAACTTCGTTCTTCAAACAATATACATAGTCCATGAAATCCAGCGTTTTCGCGACAACTGACATTTTGACACCTTTGGCTCTCTTAATTCTATCCTCGCCTTCAACACGTAAACTATACATTTTAATATAATAATAATATATTATATTATATCGAGTTTTTCCCATGAGTCCAGGTACTCGTAAGGGAACGCTCCTTTCTTCATGAGGAGTTCGAGTTGCTGCACGCTGTAGCCGAGAAAGTTTTTTCGGACGATGACTTTTTCTTCAAGGTAGGAGGCCAGTTTTTTCAAGGATGACGTCATGAGCGGAATGAGTCAATGAAGCGCAAGGATATTTTACTGTCCTAATGAACTTTGTAAATGCAATATAGCGCTCCATCGCCAAGGGCAGAAGTTGTATACCATCATGTTAGCCCCTCCATTTTTATTTCAAAAAATTACAATTTTTCACGCTTACATCTGATACAATCTTTTATCATCGGAGCTATGCCAATACAATCATCAGACGTCGAATTCCAATGTTTTTCACATCGCGTAAAACCAACAAACTCAGGATTTTTTTGTAATTTGGACGGGAGCTTTTCCCATGCTCTATCGATACATTTTTGTCGAAAGTATAATAAAAATTCTCGCGGCAATTCAGCGATACCCTCAGAATCCAACTCGTGGAGGAAGACGGTGTATGGGAGTAGAGTAAATGATCTCTTCATTGACGGCGCATCACCAAAATTTTCCATTTACCACATCCTGAGGTGGCGAACTTTTTCCGTGGCGCAGTGATGATCGAGTACAGGACGATGAAAATTGTTGGAAGGGCATGCAGAGACTCGCAAATCGTTCAGGGACGGGCAGCCGATATTTATCAAATCGATGATGATTGCATTTGTGTACTGCTTTAACCATCGCTTTTTGTCCAATCCTTTGACGAATATGAATGTAGCGTCCTCAAGTTGATTTTGCAGCTCTTGATAGAGTTCCTCGTATAGCACATCTCCAGAGTTCCAAGGTACACCATGATAGTTTCTCGTTAGCCACAAATTAGTCGCCTTTGTTTTTGGAGACAAACCATCCCAGGCACATGGTGGCTTAAATAATGTCGTCAGAGGGTCAGCGTAGAAGGACTCAAGCCTTAACACTGCAAGCTCCTTGACAACAAAGGTTTTTTGTATGGAGAAGCCCTGAATGTCAACGACGTACTTCACCTTGATGTACTGATGCTCTCTGACAACTCCATCGCCTTTTACATCTTCTCCCCCACCACCACCACCACTACCAACTACTTGAATCTCTCATACTTGACGGTTGACTTTTTATCTTTATCATCCTTTTTTTTTGTCCAGCACAGGTTTATATCTATCCGACGTTTTATCTTTGGACAAAAGACATCGACGATCATCGGTTAACTTATCCATCGCGACTGACGATTTATCAAGTTTGAACATTAATATATATATACCTTTTCATGTAGATTTTTACACACACACACTCATACATTTTATAGTTTTCTAACAACACCGCTGATTGGTTCATACTCTACAATTTTATCATGTATAATAAGACAGTACTCCGCAGTTGCAGCGGGAAAAGCTGCTACCGATTCAAATTCGAGACGAACATGAACTGGTCCAGTAATCAATGAATCATTTTGCTTCGCACAATCAATAATCACAAGAGGAGCATTGTCTTTGAATTGTTTTTTTGTCAGCAATGGAGAATTTTTTCTTTCATAATATGACGATTGAAAATTCGCAAACATTTCATACAACGTTGCAAACTGGTTTCGTTGAAAATCAATATTAAGATTTGTGTAAGGATAACACTGGGAATTTAGGTACAATTTCATATCGCGTAAATTACACGTATCAAAATTACTCATGTTTCCGGTTCTTACATTCTTTCTGCCAACTTGGAATCCAACGATAACATATCTTGGTTTTTCCAACTGTGTCGAAGTTTTAACGCTCCACACATGCTTAGTCATTTGCGGCAACAGAGGATATTCGTAGAGTTCCCAGCTTCGGAAACTCACAGCAATGGTTGGATCCGTTGAGATGTAGTTCAGCATACGAATTTTGTCCACATCGGAAACTTTGACGTACGGAATCAGCCATTCCATTTTACTGATTGTTATCTTGTATTGTTCATCGTTCGCAGCTTGCTGTAGGATGGCGTTCACGTCGGTGTTGGCTCGGAGTATGATGAGTTCATGCTTGGTGTTGACAATCACTCGCTAATAGTCTTCGGCGAATCCAAAGATGAAATCCAGAGGAATGCATATATCGGAATATCCATTGTTGTTGATCAATTGTCTGGCATCGTCAACGATCCATCCAGCATTTTCCATGAGATCTTTTTGGTTAGGGTTTTGTGAAACGTAGGCTTTCATTGAAGTTGTCAGACCAACGTTTTTCACTCTCTCGATCTCAATAGCATTGAGCTCGTAACGAATCTCTTCGAATAAGTGAGCTATACTATTCTTTATTATAGACGTATGCTCGACATTGGCTACGCCATCAGCTTTCGTTAAACGTCCTTGAATATTCAGCGAGCTCTTGCTCGGCAACATGTATGAGTCCTGATTCTGGATACTGATACGAATCTCATCGTTATTGTTATACGTTGACGATGCGTACGGCTGATGCGCGTGCACTTCGTACTGTGCTATCGTCTCGTCGAAGACGATCTTCTTTTCGATGGATAACATGGTATCAGACAAATTAAGCAGCAAATTTTCTTTGGACTCTCAGACCGAGACTTTTCAGGAACTGAACGTTCTGCGGTGTGAGTCGTTGAAGAGGTCGGCTTTGACTGACGATTTTTGGCCATGTGGCTGGACTTTTATACTCTTCGTAGACGATACCCATTATTCACTTTTTACATGTAGTCGTATAGTGATAACTTCACCTCGAAAATTCACTAGCTTTCCACTTTGATCGACTATGCGCAGCTGCAGATGATGTATTGCCTGTACGACGATTGGATGATAAATGACGTGATTTGGCAATTCGATGACTTATATCCTGGAGGCACCACTGGGAAGAACTCGTGGATGGTGTGTACGCGCTGCTCGTTTATAAACGCCCCTGCCGTGATGTTACACTCGATGCGTAAAGCGTTGACGGCGAGAATTCTCACCGGCGAATCCGACTTGTGCGCGACGTGAGCTTCAATGATTCTCGAATCAAAGCTCAGCAGTTTACCGATAGAGTCCTTGGGTTGGAAATCAATCTCCCGATTACATTTGATCTCACTGCGTAGTGTGCTACTGTTGGCCCGCAAACTCAGCTGAATATTTTTTGGTACTCGACAATAACATGTAAGTAATATTTTTTGGACTCGCTAAATCATGATACTTAATCACGATAAATTTTCGCAATGATCTCGAAATTACATACAGCAGTTTCTCGCTAGTATTCTCACGATTTCTGTAATACGAGGGGGGACCCAAAAGTAACGGGAATTAGGTGGTGGGGGGACCACGGAGGGGGGGATCGGGTTCTCCACTGGTTCTCTTCCAAGCTGCTACTCTCCCAAGTCAGTGTGCAAAATTCATTTGCTGTGAGTGCATTCATTCGTCCGTAAGAATTTTTCTAGTGAAACGACTTTTTCCGTTTCGGCGAAAACGTGAAATGGCTGAGTGCGGAGAGCAACGCGCGGCTGTAAAATTTTGTTTTTTGTTAGGAAAAACACCCGCGGAAACCCTTGTGATGCTGAAAACAGCTTATGGGGATAATGCTTTGAGTAAAACGCGTGTGTACGACTGGTTTTCGCGTTTCAAGAATGGAGAGATGTCAATAGAAGACCAACCTCTTTCTGGGCGCCCCTCGACTTCAAGAACCGACGAAAACATTGAAAAAATCAACACTCTTGTTCATGAAGACCGTCGCCGAACCATCGATCAACTTTGTGAGATGTCTGGATTTTTACTGATTTTTAGGATTTTAACTGAAGATTTGAGCATGAGGAGTATTGCAGCCAAATTTGTTCCTCGCCTTCTCTCCGACGATCAAAAGGAGCGTCGACTTCAGGCCTGTCTTGAGCTGCAAAATCAGTTGGATGAAGACCCAGATTTTTTTCTCAAGGTTATAACTGGCGATGAATCATGGTGCTATGGCTACGACCCCGAAACAAAGCAGCAATCAAGCCAATGGAAGACACCTCTCTCGCCTCGTCCAAAAAAGGCACGCCAAGTGAAGTCCAACATCAAGACATTGCTCATTTGTTTCTTCGATTGCAGAGGTATTGTGCACGCAGAATTTGTTCCTCCAGGCCAAACGGTCAACCAACACTTCTACTTGGAGGTTTTGAAAAGGTTGAGGGAGAACATCCGGAAGAAAAGAGCGGATCTTTGGCGCACAGGAGATTGGTTCTTCCACCACGACAATGCACCTGCCCACACAGCGCTGTCCGTGAAGAAATTTTTGACCAAAAACGGCATGACACCGATTGTTCACCCCCCCCTATTCACCGGACCTTGCCCTCTGTGACTTTTTTTTGTTCCCTAGACTCAAAAGGGACATGAAAGGAAAACGTTTTGGGACTGTAGAAGAGGTGAAACAAAAATCGCTGGAAGGTTTAAAAAACATTGAAAAAAATGAATTTCAGAACTGTTTTGAACACTGGAAAAAAAGATTGAACAAGTGTATTACAGTCAATGGGGGTTACTTTGAAGGTGATAAAAATTGTGTGTGAAAAAATTTGTCGATAAAAAAGTTGTAACACAATTCCCGTTACTTTTGGGTCCCCCCTCGTACAGTATTCCCTGAACCAATTTGTAATCACGTACCGAACCGCGTTCTGCCCCCGTACGTTCATCTTCCGGTTTGCTCAATATCCCAATAATTCTATTCAAGCTCGGGTCACTCCGCTGGTGAAGCAAAACTTCATCTTCTTTCGTGACAATCGTCAAAATCGAATCAGTCCCCAGTTCTTCGTTCCCTGGAGTATCAACAGGTGCACGGGACAATGCGTCGACATGTCTCATTGACGAACCCGCCCGGTGTTGAACGCTGAAATCGTATTCCGACAAAGTGATACTCCAGCGTACGATCTGAGGGTTCGTGGACTTGTGCGCATTCAAGTAAACCAGAGCTTGGGAGTCAGTCACAATTTTAAATTTCAAACAGATCAAAAATGAACGTAGTCGTTCAACGGACCAAATGACAGCCATCAGTTCTAGCTTGCTTGAGTGATATTTTCTTTCTATTTCAGAGTTCCTTCGCGACACCGCATAAATAGGTTGCAATTCTCCCTTTGAATTTGACTGGAATAAGATTCCTCCAATGCCCTCTGAACTTGCACCGCAATGCAATTCTGTGACTTCAGCTTTTGGATCATAAATCCCCAAAACAGGTTCAGAGCACAAGAGTCTTCGGACTTTGGAGAAAGCTTCTTCCTGCCTTTCCCCCCACTCAAAAGGAGCTTCCTTTCGGGTCAGTTCTGTCATCGGTGCTATAATTTTAGCAAAGCCTGGTACAAATCTCCTGAAAAAGCTGGCAAGACCATGAAACCGTCTTACTTCATGCACGTTTCGTGGTCTAGGAAATTGCTCAATTGCGCGTACCTTTCCCTCTCCAGGTCTTATGCCATCAGCCCCCAGTGAAAACCCGAGAAAATCTACTCTTTCTTTTCATTCATTCATTCTTTCAATCATTCAATTAATTTACGTTCACTCAACTTATCAGATTAGTAAACTATGCAACTGTTTCGGGTACTAAACTTTCTTCGCCTTAACATTTATGTTGCTCTGTGTAATTCACACACTCTTAACCGTAAAACTTTCTAATATATACATATATATACAAATTTCACGCTAGCTCTACGTTCGCTATCCTTTACCGCTGGTGGCACACTTCTGTATCCACGCTTTGCGTAAGGCTTGCCGCGCTCCAAACGCGCTTGCGAACTTCATGCGATTCCAGTCGGCCTGCGCTCCGAACTCGAAGATTGTGTTCCTCGTGTTCTGCCACACTGCTGGCACTTCCGCGTATTGATTGAAGTCATAGCAACGCCACGAGTGTGCATTGCCTTCGGCCTCTTTCTTCACGCGTTTAGCCATGATGGCTGCGCCTTGCACGCATCTTTTGTCGATCTGCGCGCATCCGACTACCCGAGCTTCGTCTTGCTCGATGTATTGGACATTCCGATTGAAGGGAATCTCCACGGCCGTCAAATCCCTTTCGAGATAAAGCATCTGGCCCTGTGATCCCTCACTGGATCCTATTACAGGCGTCCCCATCTTGAAGACGCGCTCAGTCGCGTGAACATGACATGATATCAAATTCATTAGAGCTGTATTCGATTGAAATTGACCGTTATCCGCTGGAAATACACCAGCTTGGATACCTGCCGATTCGAGCAGTTGCCGCTGTTCGCGCGTAACCGCTTGTGCCGATGCCTAATTTTCACATCTTTCAAATATTCATTTACGGATCCTGGCTCTTCCCCGCCTTCGAACGTGTGAACCATGGCATTTTTCTCCTTTGGTTTTGTGGCGTTTTGTGTGAATCTTAAAGTTTGTGGCGCATTGTTGAGTGGACATCGTCGCGATAAATGGCCAATTTGATTGCACTTGAAACACGTTATTTCACTTTCACTTTTTCTCGGTACAGAGGGTTGTTGATTGATCATTTCCCTGGTTTCGAGACTGATTTTCGGACCTGGGGTTGAAATTTCTGAATTGGTTGTCTCGACGAAACTTGTCATGTCCCCGACTCCGATCGTGAACATGATTACGGCGCTGTGTCTCGAGAACTTTATCCAGGGTGGTCACCTCGTTAAGCAAGTCGTCGATATCCAGGTGTTTATTGTTGAACACAAAAGTCGATAACTCACGGGCACGAAATCCTTCCGCTACTCGCTCTTTCGTCTCCTGACTCGACATTCCGACAACCTGGCAAAGTCTGACTTTATCGAAGAAATGTGCTGCCACTGACTCCTGGGGACCTTGTATGCGACTCTCCATTTTCTTCCAGGCTTCGGTGAGGTTCGTGCTCCGCAGGGATGTTTTTCGGAATGCAGCCCCGAACTCGTCCCACGTCTTCACCGACGAACATTTTATCGCCCACCAGGTCTTCGCCGCTCCAGTAAATCGCATGTTAGCCATTGCCAGGGTGAAGTTATCCGTCCACTGGTATGTTGTCGCTGTCAATTTTAGGCGCTCCATCCAAACTCTTGCTTCGTGTGAGCTAGTTTCGCCATTGAATTCTCCAATAATCTGCGTGATGTCCGGGGCAATTTGAAATCTTGAAGGGTTTTGGTTCTGTTGTAGGTATTGGATGATGTTAGAATTTTGTTGAGATAATTGGGTCAAGGTATTTACTATTTGTAGCATTGCAGGATCTATATACGCTTGGTTTTGCGGAATTTGGAAGGCTTGATGGTATTTCATATTCTGTGGAATTTGCTGGATTGGTGGGTGTGGTGACAGCTGCGGCATTGGTGGAGTTTTTGGAGCTTGTGTATTTGGACCCGCCATTTGAATTGTATTCTGTAACACTCGTTCTCCTGGATTCTGCCAGTTCAGGGTAAAATGATCCGTGGGTTGCGCCGTTGGGGGTTGAAAACTGGGACCTGGAGCATGCACTGCTGGGAGAATCGTGTTTTCAAGGTCACTGGCGTTAAATACAGTTGATTCATTGACACGTGTCGATGACAGTCCCCGCACATCCACTCGACGTTGGAAATTGATGAAATCGCCTTCACTATTCATTTTCGGGTTTTGAATTCTCGCGCCACTTTTCAAATTTCGCGCGCCGCGAACACCTTACAACCCCACACTTAGTATGTTGGAAATTCAATGTTTGACGGTATTGCTTAGAAGTGGCCTTTGGGTTGAAGGAAATGAATCACAACACACGAATATCCCTTTTGTACTATTTATTAACACTAACTTGATTTTACACTGATTTTGACATTTGAAATCAATCGCGCTCTTAAATCTATTCTCTGAGCGACGGCGCCGACCGTCTGTCTCTCTCGCACTCGCGTAACTACGGCTCCGACCGTTTTACTCTCTCGCACTCGTGTAACTTCGGCTCCGACCGTTCGATCTGCACTCTGCGCGTTTCTGCTCGAGACTGACTCACTGTACTGGCAGCGCTGATATTTATAGGGGAATAGTTCTGAGCCAGAACATTCTAGTCGCTTCTGGCGCCTTCTCGGTGTCGTCCTAGATTGTTCTCGATTCTTCCAACCCTTTCTATTACATTCTATCCCTTTCTGTTACATTCTACGCTATTCTAACCTGTGATTCGTGGCAATTTTGGATAAATAAACATTGAAAACGAGTAGATATGCAAAGACAGTTCTGGATCCCCCCACTCTTACTCCCATCACGTGACCCCCCTCGCAGGCCCCGCCCAATCCCCGTGTCGGTAAGGTAGAGAACCAAGATGGCGGCGGTCGGTAAAACAGGGCGTACCCTGGATCGGCAAGGTAGGAACTTGGTCGGTAATACCTGAGGTCGGTTATACTTTCTGTTAGTAAAACAAATGGTGGCTGCTTGAAAACATGTTTTCTCTTCTTCGAATTTACATATTGTATGATCATATTCATGAATTATAGTTTTGTCCAACTTCTGAAAATCTGTGTTCTTTCGAAATCAGTTTGAAGCGTGTTCTCTTATTACCTCAATCACTTTTTCTGATTTTCAAGGAAAGCGATCGATGCGAGAGTTGACTTTTTAAAACAAATGTATTTTGAAAGAGTGATTAATGTCTCGATAACAAACGCTTGCCTTCTAGACGCCGAGTAAATTAATCTATTCCGTAAATCCAACGCGATGCGATGTAGCACGTGTGTCGACAAGAAAGTAAAAGTAGAATCGAAGATAATCCATTTATGTTGCTGAAGAATGCAACGATAGAAAAGAGGAAACGGTATAAGATATGTCAATACATTGACCAAGTTCGGAATAGTCATAAAAGACTGTTTCCATGATATCATCCGCGAAGTCTTAAAAGCATATTCAAATTTTACGAAATTCGTTATAAATTCACTTACGCAGATCTGTTACTCTCGATGAAAAATTTCCATCGAGTTTAAACGCATTCCCTTTTAGAGAAAAAAACATAGATTTTTATTTTTTGCTGTGAATTAAATTACGTTAATATTACTTCGAAATTCTGTTACGTAATCTATCACTTTAGGCGTTAGATAAAAAGTAGAAACGGCGGCTTATATTTAAAATTCAATAAAATGTGAATATAACTTTGCTTTAAGTGTATTCCATACGTCAAAAATAATGATATGAAATAAGAAATTTATTATGTAATAGAACCTTAAATATTTATTACGTGACTAACAACTCTAAAAGTTTGGAAAAAAATAAGTATCATACAGTATGTAAATTCAAAGAAGAGAAAACATGTTTTTAAGCAGTTGAAAAAATTATGCGATTATAACTTTGAAATTCTATTACGTAATCTATTTTTCGAGTGTGATATAAGAAATAGAAACGACAGCTTTCCTTTTGAATTCATGGAACAGGAAACATCAGTATGCTCTTAGCCTATTTTACGTACCGAAAATTAGAATATGAAATAAGAAATATGTTATGAAATAGAACCTTGAATGTTTATTACGTAACTATGAACTCTGAAAGTTTGGAAAAAAAAAGGATCAGTCAATATGGAAATGCAAAGAATAGAAAACATATTTTAGCATAAAATTTCAATAAAAAATGAATCAATTCAAAGTATATAAGTTGCGAATTTTCAAACTGGGATCAGAAGTCTGATTCAGAACGTTTCGAAGTTTACACTTTCAAACCATAACGCGAAATCGTCACGGGTCATAGTAGCGCGGGTAATACCCACAATAGTTGGATTAATAAAACAGACATGAAGATAAAAAATTGTTTTATTCATTTCCGCACCACCAGAGCCCACATGGGGTGGTAGAATATGTGGCGCGTTTTTGGTAACGTGGTATCCCCAGTAGGCCTAATCCACGATATTTGCATTATTTAATGCAACTGACTGTACATATTCATATTTGCGTACATATTTACATATATATATTATTCATATGAACGCAGACATAAACGCTCGTTTATTTACAAACATAATCTATTCGAGCTCCATTAAGTCAGGTATTTTGTAATGGCCACGTGCCAAAGTGTCTGTTGTGTGTGGTAAAATAAACTGTTTGTCATCAAATGGATTTAACGCGAGTTTATTTTGCTCGGTTGTCTGGATTTCATGGAGGTGTGAACGAAACAGTCGTTGGGAGCAGAATTTTGTAACTTCGTTCTTCAAACAATATACATAGTCCATGAAATCCAGCGTTTTCGCGACAACTGACATTTTGACACCTTTGGCTCTCTTAATTCTATCCTCGCCTTCAACACGTAAACTATACATTTTAATATAATAATAATATATTATATTATATCGAGTTTTTCCCATGAGTCCAGGTACTCGTAAGGGAACGCTCCTTTCTTCATGAGGAGTTCGAGTTGCTGCACGCTGTAGCCGAGAAAGTTTTTTCGGACGATGACTTTTTCTTCAAGGTAGGAGGCCAGTTTTTTCAAGGATGACGTCATGAGCGGAATGAGTCAATGAAGCGCAAGGATATTTTACTGTCCTAATGAACTTTGTAAATGCAATATAGCGCTCCATCGCCAAGGGCAGAAGTTGTATACCATCATGTTAGCCCCTCCATTTTTATTTCAAAAAATTACAATTTTTCACGCTTACATCTGATACAATCTTTTATCATCGGAGCTATGCCAATACAATCATCAGACGTCGAATTCCAATGTTTTTCACATCGCGTAAAACCAACAAACTCAGGATTTTTTTGTAATTTGGACGGGAGCTTTTCCCATGCTCTATCGATACATTTTTGTCGAAAGTATAATAAAAATTCTCGCGGCAATTCAGCGATACCTTCAGAATCCAACTCGTGGAGGAAGACGGTGTATGGGAGTAGAGTAAATGATCTCTTCATTGACGGCGCATCACCAAAATTTTCCATTTACCACATCCTGAGGTGGCGAACTTTTTCCGTGGCGCAGTGATGATCGAGTACAGGACGATGAAAATTGTTGGAAGGGCATGCAGAGACTCGCAAATCGTTCAGGGACGGGCAGCCGATATTTATCAAATCGATGATGATTGCATTTGTGTACTGCTTTAACCATCGCTTTTTGTCCAATCCTTTGACGAATATGAATGTAGCGTCCTCAAGTTGATTTTGCAGCTCTTGATAGAGTTCCTCGTATAGCACATCTCCAGAGTTCCAAGGTACACCATGATAGTTTCTCGTTAGCCACAAATTAGTCGCCTTTGTTTTTGGAGACAAACCATCCCAGGCACATGGTGGCTTAAATAATGTCGTCAGAGGGTCAGCGTAGAAGGACTCAAGCCTTAACACTGCAAGCTCCTTGACAACAAAGGTTTTTTGTATGGAGAAGCCCTGAATGTCAACGACGTACTTCACCTTGATGTACTGATGCTCTCTGACAACTCCATCGCCTTTTACATCTTCTCCCCCACCACCACCACCACTACCAACTACTTGAATCTCTCATACTTGACGGTTGACTTTTTATCTTTATCATCCTTTTTTTTTGTCCAGCACAGGTTTATATCTATCCGACGTTTTATCTTTGGACAAAAGACATCGACGATCATCGGTTAACTTATCCATCGCGACTGACGATTAATCAAGTTTGAACATTAATATATATATACCTTTTCATGTAGATTTTTACACACACACACTCATACATTTTATAGTTTTCTAACAACACCGCTGATTGGTTCATACTCTACAATTTTATCATGTATAATAAGACAGTACTCCGCAGTTGCAGCGGGAAAAGCTGCTACCGATTCAAATTCGAGACGAACATGAACTGGTCCAGTAATCAATGAATCATTTTGCTTCGCACAATCAATAATCACAAGAGGAGCATTGTCTTTGAATTGTTTTTTGTCAGCAATGGAGAATTTTTTCTTTCATAATATGACGATTGAAAATTCGCAAACATTTCATACAACGTTGCAAACTGGTTTCGTTGAAAATCAATATTAAGATTTGTGTAAGGATAACACTGGGAATTTAGGTACAATTTCATATCGCGTAAGTTACACGTATCAAAATTACTCATGTTTCCGGTTCTTACATTCTTTCTGCCAACTTGGAATCCAACGATAACATATCTTGGTTTTTCCAACTGTGTCGAAGTTTTAACGCTCCACACATGCTTAGTCATTTGCGGCAACAGAGGATATTCGTAGAGTTCCCAGCTTCGGAAACTCACAGCAATGGTTGGATCCGTTGAGATGTAGTTCAGCATACGAATTTTGTCCACATCGGAAACTTTGACGTACGGAATCAGCCATTCCATTTTACTGATTGTTATCTTGTATTGTTCATCGTTCGCAGCTTGCTGTAGGATGGCGTTCACGTCGGTGTTGGCTCGGAGTATGATGAGTTCATGCTTGGTGTTGACAATCACTCGCTAATAGTCTTCGGCGAATCCAAAGATGAAATCCAGAGGAATGCATATATCGGAATATCCATTGTTGTTGATCAATTGTCTGGCATCGTCAACGATCCATCCAGCATTTTCCATGAGATCTTTTTGGTTAGGGTTTTGTGAAACGTAGGCTTTCATTGAAGTTTTCAGACCAACGTTTTTCACTCTCTCGATCTCAATAGCATTGAGCTCGTAACGAATCTCTTCGAATAAGTGAGCTATACTATTCTTTATTATAGACGTATGCTCGACATTGGCTACGCCATCAGCTTTCGTTAAACGTCCTTGAATATTCAGCGAGCTCTTGCTCGGCAACATGTATGAGTCCTGATTCTGGATACTGATACGAATCTCATCGTTATTGTTATACGTTGACGATGCGTACGGCTGATGCGCGTGCACTTCGTACTGTGCTATCGTCTCGTCGAAGACGATCTTCTTTTCGATGGATAACATGGTATCAGACAAATTAAGCAGCAAATTTTCTTTGGACTCTCAGACCGAGACTTTTCAGGAACTGAACGTTCTGCGGTGTGAGTCGTTGAAGAGGTCGGCTTTGACTGACGATTTTTGGCCATGTGGCTGGACTTTTATACTCTTCGTAGACGATACCCATTATTCACTTTTTACATGTAGTCGTATAGTGATAACTTCACCTCGAAAATTCACTAGCTTTCCACTTTGATCGACTATGCGCAGCTGCAGATGATGTATTGCCTGTACGACGATTGGATGATAAATGACGTGATTTGGCAATTCGATGACTTATATCCTGGAGGCACCACTGGGAAGAACTCGTGGATGGTGTGTACGCGCTGCTCGTTTATAAACGCCCCTGCCGTGATGTTACACTCGATGCGTAAAGCGTTGACGGCGAGAATTCTCACCGGCGAATCCGACTTGTGCGCGACGTGAGCTTCAATGATTCTCGAATCAAAGCTCAGCAGTTTACCGATAGAGTCCTTGGGTTGGAAATCAATCCCCCGATTACATTTGATCTCACTGCGTAGTGTGCTACTGTTGGCCCGCAAACTCAGCTGAATATTTTTTGGTACTCGACAATAACATGTAAGTAATATTTTTTGGACTCGCTAAATCATGATACTTAATCACGATAGATTTTCGCAATGATCTCGAAATTACATACAGCAGTTTCTCGCTAGTATTCTCACGATTTCTGTAATACGAGGGGGGACCCAAAAGTAACGGGAATTAGGTGGTGGGGGGACCACGGAGGGGGGGATCGGGTTCTCCACTGGTTCTCTTCCAAGCTGCTACTCTCCCAAGTCAGTGTGCAAAATTCATTTGCTGTGAGTGCATTCATTCGTCCGTAAGAATTTTTTTAGTGAAACGACTTTTTCCGTTTCGGCGAAAACGTGAAATGGCTGAGTGCGGAGAGCAACGCGCGGCTGTAAAATTTTGTTTTTTGTTAGGAAAAACACCCGCGGAAACCCTTGTGATGCTGAAAACAGCTTATGGGGATAATGCTTTGAGTAAAACGCGTGTGTACGACTGGTTTTCGCGTTTCAAGAATGGAGAGATGTCAATAGAAGACCAACCTCTTTCTGGGCGCCCCTCGACTTCAAGAACCGACGAAAACATTGAAAAAATCAACACTCTTGTTCATGAAGACCGTCGCCGAACCATCGATCAACTTTGTGAGATGTCTGGATTTTTACTGATTTTTAGGATTTTAACTGAAGATTTGAGCATGAGGAGTATTGCAGCCAAATTTGTTCCTCGCCTTCTCTCCGACGATCAAAAGGAGCGTCGACTTCAGGCCTGTCTTGAGCTGCAAAATCAGTTGGATGAAGACCCAGATTTTTTTCTCAAGGTTATAACTGGCGATGAATCATGGTGCTATGGCTACGACCCCGAAACAAAGCAGCAATCAAGCCAATGGAAGACACCTCTCTCGCCTCGTCCAAAAAAGGCACGCCAAGTGAAGTCCAACATCAAGACATTGCTCATTTGTTTCTTCGATTGCAGAGGTATTGTGCACGCAGAATTTGTTCCTCCAGGCCAAACGGTCAACCAACACTTCTACTTGGAGGTTTTGAAAAGGTTGAGGGAGAACATCCGGAAGAAAAGAGCGGATCTTTGGCGCACAGGAGATTGGTTCTTCCACCACGACAATGCACCTGCCCACACAGCGCTGTCCGTGAAGAAATTTTTGACCAAAAACGGCATGACACCGATTGTTCACCCCCCCCTATTCACCGGACCTTGCCCTCTGTGACTTTTTTTTGTTCCCTAGACTCAAAAGGGACATGAAAGGAAAACGTTTTGGGACTGTAGAAGAGGTGAAACAAAAATCGCTGGAAGGTTTAAAAAACATTGAAAAAAATGAATTTCAGAACTGTTTTGAACACTGGAAAAAAAGATTGAACAAGTGTATTACAGTCAATGGGGGTTACTTTGAAGGTGATAAAAATTGTGTGTGAAAAAATTTGTCGATAAAAAAGTTGTAACACAATTCCCGTTACTTTTGGGTCCCCCCTCGTACAGTATTCCCTGAACCAATTTGTAATCACGTACCGAACCGCGTTCTGCCCCCGTACGTTCATCTTCCGGTTTGCTCAATATCCCAATAATTCTATTCAAGCTCGGGTCACTCCGCTGGTGAAGCAAAACTTCATCTTCTTTCGTGACAATCGTCAAAATCGAATCAGTCCCCAGTTCTTCGTTCCCTGGAGTATCAACAGGTGCACGGGACAATGCGTCGACATGTCTCATTGACGAACCCGCCCGGTGTTGAACGCTGAAATCGTATTCCGACAAAGTGATACTCCAGCGTACGATCTGAGGGTTCGTGGACTTGTGCGCATTCAAGTAAACCAGAGCTTGGGAGTCAGTCACAATTTTAAATTTCAAACAGATCAAAAATGAACGTAGTCGTTCAACGGACCAAATGACAGCCATCAGTTCTAGCTTGCTTGAGTGATATTTTCTTTCTATTTCAGATGTCCTTCGCGACACCGCATAAATAGGTTGCAATTCTCTACTTGAATTTGACTGGAATAAGATTCCTCCAATGCCCTCTGAACTTGCATCGCAATGCAATTCTGTGACTTCAGCTTTTGGATCATAAATCCCCAAAACAGGTTCAGAGCACAAGAGTCTTCGGACTTTGGAGAAAGCTTCTTCCTGCCTTTCCCCCCACTCAAAAGGAGCTTCCTTTCGGGTCAGTTCTGTCATCGGTGCTATAATTTTAGCAAAGCCTGGTACAAATCTCCTGAAAAAGCTGGCAAGACCATGAAACCGTCTTACTTCATGCACGTTTCGTGGTCTAGGAAATTGCTCAATTGCGCGTACCTTTCCCTCTCCAGGTCTTATGCCATCAGCCCCCAGTGAAAACCCGAGAAAATCTACTCTTTCTTTTCATTCATTCATTCTTTCAATTATTCAATTAATTTACGTTCACTCAACTTATCAGATTAGTAAACTATGCAACTGTTTCGGGTACTAAACTTTCTTCGCCTTAACATTTATGTTGCTCTGTGTAATTCACACACTCTTAACCGTAAAACTTTCTAATATATACATATATATACAAATTTCACGCTAGCTCTACGTTCGCTATCCTTTACCGCTGGTGGCACACTTCTGTATCCACGCTTTGCGTAAGGCTTGCCGCGCTCCAAACGCGCTTGCGAACTTCATGCGATTCCAGTCGGCCTGCGCTCCGAACTCGAAGATTGTGTTCCTCGTGTTCTGCCACACTGCTGGCACTTCCGCGTATTGATTGAAGTCATAGCAACGCCACGAGTGTGCATTGCCTTCGGCCTCTTTCTTCACGCGTTTAGCCATGATGGCTGCGCCTTGCACGCATCTCTTGTCGATCTGCGCGCATCCGACTACCCGAGCTTCGTCTTGCTCGATGTATTGGACATTCCGATTGAAGGGAATCTCCACGGCCGTCAAATCCCTTTCGAGATAAAGCATCTGGCCCTGTGATCCCTCACTGGATCCTATTACAGGCGTCCCCATCTTGAAGACGCGCTCAGTCGCGTGAACATGACATGATATCAAATTCATTAGAGCTGTATTCGATTGAAATTGACCGTTATCCGCTGGAAATACACCAGCTTGGATACCTGCCGATTCGAGCAGTTGCCGCTGTTCGCGCGTAACCGCTTGTGCCGATGCCTAATTTTCACATCTTTCAAATATTCATTTACGGATCCTGGCTCTTCCCCGCCTTCGAACGTGTGAACCATGGCATTTTTCTCCTTTGGTTTTGTGGCGTTTTGTGTGAATCTTAAAGTTTGTGGCGCATTGTTGAGTGGACATCGTCGCGATAAATGGCCAATTTGATTGCACTTGAAACACGTTATTTCACTTTCACTTTTTCTCGGTACAGAGGGTTGTTGATTGATCATTTCCCTGGTTTCGAGACTGATTTTCGGACCTGGGGTTGAAATTTCTGAATTGGTTGTCTCGACGAAACTTGTCATGTCCCCGACTCCGATCGTGAACATGATTACGGCGCTGTGTCTCGAGAACTTTATCCAGGGTGGTCACCTCGTTAAGCAAGTCGTCGATATCCAGGTGTTTATTGTTGAACACAAAAGTCGATAACTCACGGGCACGAAATCCTTCCGCTACTCGCTCTTTCGTCTCCTGACTCGACATTCCGACAACCTGGCAAAGTCTGACTTTATCGAAGAAATGTGCTGCCACTGACTCCTGGGGACCTTGTATGCGACTCTCCATTTTCTTCCAGGCTTCGGTGAGGTTCGTGCTCCGCAGGGATGTTTTTCGGAATGCAGCCCCGAACTCGTCCCACGTCTTCACCGACGAACATTTTATCGCCCACCAGGTCTTCGCCGCTCCAGTAAATCGCATGTTAGCCATTGCCAGGGTGAAGTTATCCGTCCACTGGTATGTTGTCGCTGTCAATTTTAGGCGCTCCATCCAAACTCTTGCTTCGTGTGAGCTAGTTTCGCCATTGAATTCTCCAATAATCTGCGTGATGTCCGGGGCAATTTGAAATCTTGAAGGGTTTTGGTTCTGTTGTAGGTATTGGATGATGTTAGAATTTTGTTGAGATAATTGGGTCAAGGTATTTACTATTTGTAGCATTGCAGGATCTATATACGCTTGGTTTTGCGGAATTTGGAAGGCTTGATGGTATTTCATATTCTGTGGAATTTGCTGGATTGGTGGGTGTGGTGACAGCTGCGGCATTGGTGGAGTTTTTGGAGCTTGTGTATTTGGACCCGCCATTTGAATTGTATTCTGTAACACTCGTTCTCCTGGATTCTGCCAGTTCAGGGTAAAATGATCCGTGGGTTGCGCCGTTGGGGGTTGAAAACTGGGACCTGGAGCATGCACTGCTGGGAGAATCGTGTTTTCAAGGTCACTGGCGTTAAATACAGTTGATTCATTGACACGTGTCGATGACAGTCCCCGCACATCCACTCGACGTTGGAAATTGATGAAATCGCCTTCACTATTCATTTTCGGGTTTTGAATTCTCGCGCCACTTTTCAAATTTCGCGCGCCGCGAACACCTTACAACCCCACACTTAGTATGTTGGAAATTCAATGTTTGACGGTATTGCTTAGAAGTGGCCTTTGGGTTGAAGGAAATGAATCACAACACACGAATATCCCTTTTGTACTATTTATTAACACTAACTTGATTTTACACTGATTTTGACATTTGAAATCAATCGCGCTCTTAAATCTATTCTCTGAGCGACGGCGCCGACCGTCTGTCTCTCTCGCACTCGCGTAACTACGGCTCCGACCGTTTTACTCTCTCGCACTCGTGTAACTTCGGCTCCGACCGTTCGATCTGCACTCTGCGCGTTTCTGCTCGAGACTGACTCACTGTACTGGCAGCGCTGATATTTATAGGGGAATAGTTCTGAGCCAGAACATTCTAGTCGCTTCTGGCGCCTTCTCGGTGTCGTCCTAGATTGTTCGCGATTCTTCCAACCCTTTCTATTACATTCTATCCCTTTCTGTTACATTCTACGCTATTCTAACCTGTGATTCGTGGCAATTTTGGATAAATAAACATTGAAAACGAGTAGATATGCAAAGACAGTTCTGGATCCCCCCACTCTTACTCCCATCACGTGACCCCCCTCGCAGGCCCCGCCCAATCCCCGTGTCGGTAAGGTAGAGAACCAAGATGGCGGCGGTCGGTAAAACAGGGCGTACCCTGGATCGGCAAGGTAGGAACTTGGTCAGTAATACCTGAGGTCGGTAATACCTGAGGTCGGTTATACTTTCTGTTAGTAAAACAAATGGTGGCTGCTTGAAAACATGTTTTCTCTTCTTCGAATTTACATATTGTATGATCATATTCATGAATTATAGTTTTGTCCAACTTCTGAAAATCTGTGTTCTTTCGAAATCAGTTTGAAGCGTGTTCTCTTATTACCTCAATCACTTTTTCTGATTTTCAAGGAAAGCGATCGATGCGAGAGTTGACTTTTTAAAACAAATGTATTTTGAAAGAGTGATTAATGTCTCGATAACAAACGCTTGCCTTCTAGACGCCGAGTAAATTAATCTATTCCGTAAATCCAACGCGATGCGATGTAGCACGTGTGTCTACAAGAAAGTAAAAGTAGAATCGAAGATAATCCATTTATGTTGCTGAAGAATGCAACGATAGAAAAGAGGAAACGGTATAAGATATGTCAATACATTGACCAAGTTCGGAATAGTCATAAAAGACTGTTTCCATGATATCATCCGCGAAGTCTTAAAAGCATATTCAAATTTTACGAAATTCGTTATAAATTCACTTACGCAGATCTGTTACTCTCGATGAAAAATTTCCATCGAGTTTAAACGCATTCCCTTTTAGAGAAAAAAACATAGATTTTTATTTTTTGCTGTGAATTAAATTACGTTAATATTACTTCGAAATTCTGTTACGTGATCTATCACTTTAGGCGTTAGATAAAAAGTAGAAACGGCGGCTTATATTTAAAATTCAATAAAATGTGAATATAACTTTGCTTTAAGTGTATTCCATACGTCAAAAATAATGATATGAAATAAGAAATTTATTATGTAATAGAACCTTAAATATTTATTACGTGACTAACAACTCTAAAAGTTTGGAAAAAAATAAGTATCATACAGTATGTAAATTCAAAGAAGAGAAAACATGTTTTTAAGCAGTTGAAAAAATTATGCGATTATAACTTTGAAATTCTATTACGTAATCTATTTTTCGAGTGTGATATAAGAAATAGAAACGACAGCTTTCCTTTTGAATTCATGGAACAGGAAACATCAGTATGCTCTTAGCCTATTTTACGTACCGAAAATTAGAATATGAAATAAGAAATATGTTATGAAATAGAACCTTGAATGTTTATTACGTAACTATGAACTCTGAAAGTTTGGAAAAAAAAAGGATCAGTCAATATGGAAATGCAAAGAATAGAAAACATATTTTAGCATAAAATTTCAATAAAAAATGAATCAATTCAAAGTATATAAGTTGCGAATTTTCAAACTGGGATCAGAAGTCTGATTCGGAACGTTTCGAAGTTTACACTTTCAAACCATAACGCGAAATCGTCACGGGTCATAGTAGCGCGGATAATACCCACAATAGTTGGATTAATAAAACAGACATGAAGATAAAAAATTGTTTTATTCATTTCCGCACCACCAGAGCCCACATGGGGTGGTAGAATATGTGGCGCGTTTTTGGTAACGTGGTATCCCCAGTAGGCCTAATCCACGATATTTGCATTATTTAATGCAACTGACTGTACATATTTATATTTGCGTACATATTTACATATATATATTATTCATATGAACGCAGACATAAACGCTCGTTTATTTACAAACATAATCTATTCGAGCTCCATTAAGTCAGGTATTTTGTAATGGCCACGTGCCAAAGTGTCTGTTGTGTGTGGTAAAATAAACTGTTTGTCATCAAATGGATTTAACGCGAGTTTATTTTGCTCGGTTGTCTGGATTTCATGGAGGTGTGAACGAAACAGTCGTTGGGAGCAGAATTTTGTAACTTCGTTCTTCAAACAATATACATAGTCCATGAAATCCAGCGTTTTCGCGACAACTGACATTTTGACACCTTTGGCTCTCTTAATTCTATCCTCGCCTTCAACACGTAAACTATACATTTTAATATAATAATAATATATTATATTATATCGAGTTTTTCCCATGAGTCCAGGTACTCGTAAGGGAACGCTCCTTTCTTCATGAGGAGTTCGAGTTGCTGCACGCTGTAGCCGAGAAAGTTTTTTCGGACGATGACTTTTTCTTCAAGGTAGGAGGCCAGTTTTTTCAAGGATGACGTCATGAGCGGAATGAGTCAATGAAGCGCAAGGATATTTTACTGTCCTAATGAACTTTGTAAATGCAATATAGCGCTCCATCGCCAAGGGCAGAAGTTGTATACCATCATGTTAGCCCCTCCATTTTTATTTCAAAAAATTACAATTTTTCACGCTTACATCTAATACAATCTTTTATCATCGGAGCTATGCCAATGCAATCATCAGACGTCGAATTCCAATGTTTTTCACATCGCGTAAAACCAACAAACTCAGGATTTTTTTGTAATTTGGACGGGAGCTTTTCCCATGCTCTATCGATACATTTTTGTCGAAAGTATAATAAAAATTCTCGCGGCAATTCAGCGATACCCTCAGAATCCAACTCGTGGAGGAAGACGGTGTATGGGAGTAGAGTAAATGATCTCTTCATTGACGGCGCATCACCAAAATTTTCCATTTACCACATCCTGAGGTGGCGAACTTTTTCCGTGGCGCAGTGATGATCGAGTACAGGACGATGAAAATTGTTGGAAGGGCATGCAGAGACTCGCAAATCGTTCAGGGACGGGCAGCCGATATTTATCAAATCGATGATGATTGCATTTGTGTACTGCTTTAACCATCGCTTTTTGTCCAATCCTTTGACGAATATGAATGTAGCGTCCTCAAGTTGATTTTGCAGCTCTTGATAGAGTTCCTCGTATAGCACATCTCCAGAGTTCCAAGGTACACCATGATAGTTTCTCGTTAGCCACAAATTAGTCGCCTTTGTTTTTGGAGACAAACCATCCCAGGCACATGGTGGCTTAAATAATGTCGTCAGAGGGTCAGCGTAGAAGGACTCAAGCCTTAACACTGCAAGCTCCTTGACAACAAAGGTTTTTTGTATGGAGAAGCCCTGAATGTCAACGACGTACTTCACCTTGATGTACTGATGCTCTCTGACAACTCCATCGCCTTTTACATCTTCTCCCCCACCACCACCACCACTACCAACTACTTGAATCTCTCATACTTGACGGTTGACTTTTTATCTTTATCATCCTTTTTTTTTGTCCAGCACAGGTTTATATCTATCCGACGTTTTATCTTTGGACAAAAGACATCGACGATCATCGGTTAACTTATCCATCGCGACTGACGATTAATCAAGTTTGAACATTAATATATATATACCTTTTCATGTAGATTTTTACACACACACACTCATACATTTTATAGTTTTCTAACAACACCGCTGATTGGTTCATACTCTACAATTTTATCATGTATAATAAGACAGTACTCCGCAGTTGCAGCGGGAAAAGCTGCTACCGATTCAAATTCGAGACGAACATGAACTGGTCCAGTAATCAATGAATCATTTTGCTTCGCACAATCAATAATCACAAGAGGAGCATTGTCTTTGAATTGTTTTTTTGTCAGCAATGGAGAATTTTTTCTTTCATAATATGACGATTGAAAATTCGCAAACATTTCATACAACGTTGCAAACTGGTTTCGTTGAAAATCAATATTAAGATTTGTGTAAGGATAACACTGGGAATTTAGGTACAATTTCATATCGCGTAAATTACACGTATCAAAATTACTCATGTTTCCGGTTCTTACATTCTTTCTGCCAACTTGGAATCCAACGATAACATATCTTGGTTTTTCCAACTGTGTCGAAGTTTTAACGCTCCACACATGCTTAGTCATTTGCGGCAACAGAGGATATTCGTAGAGTTCCCAGCTTCGGAAACTCACAGCAATGGTTGGATCCGTTGAGATGTAGTTCAGCATACGAATTTTGTCCACATCGGAAACTTTGACGTACGGAATCAGCCATTCCATTTTACTGATTGTTATCTTGTATTGTTCATCGTTCGCAGCTTGCTGTAGGATGGCGTTCACGTCGGTGTTGGCTCGGAGTATGATGAGTTCATGCTTGGTGTTGACAATCACTCGCTAATAGTCTTCGGCGAATCCAAAGATGAAATCCAGAGGAATGCATATATCGGAATATCCATTGTTGTTGATCAATTGTCTGGCATCGTCAACGATCCATCCAGCATTTTCCATGAGATCTTTTTGGTTAGGGTTTTGTGAAACTTAGGCTTTCATTGAAGTTGTCAGACCAACGTTTTTCACTCTCTCGATCTCAATAGCATTGAGCTCGTAACGAATCTCTTCGAATAAGTGAGCTATACTATTCTTTATTATAGACGTATGCTCGACATTGGCTACGCCATCAGCTTTCGTTAAACGTCCTTGAATATTCAGCGAGCTCTTGCTCGGCAACATGTATGAGTCCTGATTCTGGATACTGATACGAATCTCATCGTTATTGTTATACGTTGACGATGCGTACGGCTGATGCGCGTGCACTTCGTACTGTGCTATCGTCTCGTCGAAGACGATCTTCTTTTCGATGGATAACATGGTATCAGACAAATTAAGCAGCAAATTTTCTTTGGACTCTCAGACCGAGACTTTTCAGGAACTGAACGTTCTGCGGTGTGAGTCGTTGAAGAGGTCGGCTTTGACTGACGATTTTTGGCCATGTGGCTGGACTTTTATACTCTTCGTAGACGATACCCATTATTCACTTTTTACATGTAGTCGTATAGTGATAACTTCACCTCGAAAATTCACTAGCTTTCCACTTTGATCGACTATGCGCAGCTGCAGATGATGTATTGCCTGTACGACGATTGGATGATAAATGACGTGATTTGGCAATTCGATGACTTATATCCTGGAGGCACCACTGGGAAGAACTCGTGGATGGTGTGTACGCGCTGCTCGTTTATAAACGCCCCTGCCGTGATGTTACACTCGATGCGTAAAGCGTTGACGGCGAGAATTCTCACCGGCGAATCCGACTTGTGCGCGACGTGAGCTTCAATGATTCTCGAATCAAAGCTCAGCAGTTTACCGATAGAGTCCTTGGGTTGGAAATCAATCTCCCGATTACATTTGATCTCACTGCGTAGTGTGCTACTGTTGGCCCGCAAACTCAGCTGAATATTTTTTGGTACTCGACAATAACATGTAAGTAATATTTTTTGGACTCGCTAAATCATGATACTTAATCACGATAAATTTTCGCAATGATCTCGAAATTACATACAGCAGTTTCTCGCTAGTATTCTCACGATTTCTGTAATACGAGGGGGGACCCAAAAGTAACGGGAATTAGGTGGTGGGGGGACCACGGAGGGGGGGATCGGGTTCTCCACTGGTTCTCTTCCAAGCTGCTTCTCTCCCAAGTCAGTGTGCAAAATTCATTTGCTGTGAGTGCATTCATTCGTCCGTAAGAATTTTTCTAGTGAAACGACTTTTTCCGTTTCGGCGAAAACGTGAAATGGCTGAGTGCGGAGAGCAACGCGCGGCTGTAAAATTTTGTTTTTTGTTAGGAAAAACACCCGCGGAAACCCTTGTGATGCTGAAAACAGCTTATGGGGATAATGCTTTGAGTAAAACGCGTGTGTACGACTGGTTTTCGCGTTTCAAGAATGGAGAGATGTCAATAGAAGACCAACCTCTTTCTGGGCGCCCCTCGACTTCAAGAACCGACGAAAACATTGAAAAAATCAACACTCTTGTTCATGAAGACCGTCGCCGAACCATCGATCAACTTTGTGAGATGTCTGGATTTTTACTGATTTTTAGGATTTTAACTGAAGATTTGAGCATGAGGAGTATTGCAGCCAAATTTGTTCCTCGCCTTCTCTCCGACGATCAAAAGGAGCGTCGACTTCAGGCCTGTCTTGAGCTGCAAAATCAGTTGGATGAAGACCCAGATTTTTTTCTCAAGGTTATAACTGGCGATGAATCATGGTGCTATGGCTACGACCCCGAAACAAAGCAGCAATCAAGCCAATGGAAGACACCTCTCTCGCCTCGTCCAAAAAAGGCACGCCAAGTGAAGTCCAACATCAAGACATTGCTCATTTGTTTCTTCGATTGCAGAGGTATTGTGCACGCAGAATTTGTTCCTCCAGGCCAAACGGTCAACCAACACTTCTACTTGGAGGTTTTGAAAAGGTTGAGGGAGAACATCCGGAAGAAAAGAGCGGATCTTTGGCGCACAGGAGATTGGTTCTTCCACCACGACAATGCACCTGCCCACACAGCGCTGTCCGTGAAGAAATTTTTGACCAAAAACGGCATGACACCGATTGTTCACCCCCCCCTATTCACCGGACCTTGCCCTCTGTGACTTTTTTTTGTTCCCTAGACTCAAAAGGGACATGAAAGGAAAACGTTTTGGGACTGTAGAAGAGGTGAAACAAAAATCGCTGGAAGGTTTAAAAAACATTGAAAAAAATGAATTTCAGAACTGTTTTGAACACTGGAAAAAAAGATTGAACAAGTGTATTACAGTCAATGGGGGTTACTTTGAAGGTGATAAAAATTGTGTGTGAAAAAATTTGTCGATAAAAAAGTTGTAACACAATTCCCGTTACTTTTGGGTCCCCCCTCGTACAGTATTCCCTGAACCAATTTGTAATCACGTACCGAACCGCGTTCTGCCCCCGTACGTTCATCTTCCGGTTTGCTCAATATCCCAATAATTCTATTCAAGCTCGGGTCACTCCGCTGGTGAAGCAAAACTTCATCTTCTTTCGTGACAATCGTCAAAATCGAATCAGTCCCCAGTTCTTCGTTCCCTGGAGTATCAACAGGTGCACGGGACAATGCGTCGACATGTCTCATTGACGAACCCGCCCGGTGTTGAACGCTGAAATCGTATTCCGACAAAGTGATACTCCAGCGTACGATCTGAGGGTTCGTGGACTTGTGCGCATTCAAGTAAACCAGAGCTTGGGAGTCAGTCACAATTTTAAATTTCAAACAGATCAAAAATGAACGTAGTCGTTCAACGGACCAAATGACAGCCATCAGTTCTAGCTTGCTTGAGTGATATTTTCTTTCTATTTCAGATGTCCTTCGCGACACCGCATAAATAGGTTGCAATTCTCCCTTTGAATTTGACTGGAATAAGATTCCTCCAATGCCCTCTGAACTTGCATCGCAATGCAATTCTGTGACTTCAGCTTTTGGATCATAAATCCCCAAAACAGGTTCAGAGCACAAGAGTCTTCGGACTTTGGAGAAAGCTTCTTCCTGCCTTTCCCCCCACTCAAAAGGAGCTTCCTTTCGGGTCAGTTCTGTCATCGGTGCTATAATTTTAGCAAAGCCTGGTACAAATCTCCTGAAAAAGCTGGCAAGACCATGAAACCGTCTTACTTCATGCACGTTTCGTGGTCTAGGAAATTGCTCAATTGCGCGTACCTTTCCCTCTCCAGGTCTTATGCCATCAGCCCCCAGTGAAAACCCGAGAAAATCTACTCTTTCTTTTCATTCATTCATTCTTTCAATTATTCAATTAATTTACGTTCACTCAACTTATCAGATTAGTAAACTATGCAACTGTTTCGGGTACTAAACTTTCTTCGCCTTAACATTTATGTTGCTCTGTGTAATTCACACACTCTTAACCGTAAAACTTTCTAATATATACATATATATACAAATTTCACGCTAGCTCTACGTTCGCTATCCTTTACCGCTGGTGGCACACTTCTGTATCCACGCTTTGCGTAAGGCTTGCCGCGCTCCAAACGCGCTTGCGAACTTCATGCGATTCCAGTCGGCCTGCGCTCCGAACTCGAAGATTGTGTTCCTCGTGTTCTGCCACACTGCTGGCACTTCCGCGTATTGATTGAAGTCATAGCAACGCCACGAGTGTGCATTGCCTTCGGCCTCTTTCTTCACGCGTTTAGCCATGATGGCTGCGCCTTGCACGCATCTCTTGTCGATCTGCGCGCATCCGACTACCCGAGCTTCGTCTTGCTCGATGTATTGGACATTCCGATTGAAGGGAATCTCCACGGCCGTCAAATCCCTTTCGAGATAAAGCATCTGGCCCTGTGATTCCTCACTGGATCCTATTACAGGCGTCCCCATCTTGAAGACGCGCTCAGTCGCGTGAACATGACATGATATCAAGTTCATTAGAGCTGTATTCGATTGAAATTGACCGTTATCCGCTGGAAATACACCAGCTTGGATACCTGCCGATTCGAGCAGTTGCCGCTGTTCGCGCGTAACCGCTTGTGCCGATGCCTAATTTTCACATCTTTCAAATATTCATTTACGGATCCTGGCTCTTCCCCGCCTTCGAACGTGTGAACCATGGCATTTTTCTCCTTTGGTTTTGTGGCGTTTTGTGTGAATCTTAAAGTTTGTGGCGCATTGTTGAGTGGACATCGTCGCGATAAATGGCCAATTTGATTGCACTTGAAACACGTTATTTCACTTTCACTTTTTCTCGGTACAGAGGGTTGTTGATTGATCATTTCCCTGGTTTCGAGACTGATTTTCGGACCTGGGGTTGAAATTTCTGAATTGGTTGTCTCGACGAAACTTGTCATGTCCCCGACTCCGATCGTGAACATGATTACGGCGCTGTGTCTCGAGAACTTTATCCAGGGTGGTCACCTCGTTAAGCAAGTCGTCGATATCCAGGTGTTTATTGTTGAACACAAAAGTCGATAACTCACGGGCACGAAATCCTTCCGCTACTCGCTCTTTCGTCTCCTGACTCGACATTCCGACAACCTGGCAAAGTCTGACTTTATCGAAGAAATGTGCTGCCACTGACTCCTGGGGACCTTGTATGCGACTCTCCATTTTCTTCCAGGCTTCGGTGAGGTTCGTGCTCCGCAGGGATGTTTTTCGGAATGCAGCCCCGAACTCGTCCCACGTCTTCACCGACGAACATTTTATCGCCCACCAGGTCTTCGCCGCTCCAGTAAATCGCATGTTAGCCATTGCCAGGGTGAAGTTATCCGTCCACTGGTATGTTGTCGCTGTCAATTTTAGGCGCTCCATCCAAACTCTTGCTTCGTGTGAGCTAGTTTCGCCATTGAATTCTCCAATAATCTGCGTGATGTCCGGGGCAATTTGAAATCTTGAAGGGTTTTGGTTCTGTTGTAGGTATTGGATGATGTTAGAATTTTGTTGAGATAATTGGGTCAAGGTATTTACTATTTGTAGCATTGCAGGATCTATATACGCTTGGTTTTGCGGAATTTGGAAGGCTTGATGGTATTTCATATTCTGTGGAATTTGCTGGATTGGTGGGTGTGGTGACAGCTGCGGCATTGGTGGAGTTTTTGGAGCTTGTGTATTTGGACCCGCCATTTGAATTGTATTCTGTAACACTCGTTCTCCTGGATTCTGCCAGTTCAGGGTAAAATGATCCGTGGGTTGCGCCGTTGGGGGTTGAAAACTGGGACCTGGAGCATGCACTGCTGGGAGAATCGTGTTTTCAAGGTCACTGGCGTTAAATACAGTTGATTCATTGACACGTGTCGATGACAGTCCCCGCACATCCACTCGACGTTGGAAATTGATGAAATCGCCTTCACTATTCATTTTCGGGTTTTGAATTCTCGCGCCACTTTTCAAATTTCGCGCGCCGCGAACACCTTACAACCCCACACTTAGTATGTTGGAAATTCAATGTTTGACGGTATTGCTTAGAAGTGGCCTTTGGGTTGAAGGAAATGAATCACAACACACGAATATCCCTTTTGTACTATTTATTAACACTAACTTGATTTTACACTGATTTTGACATTTGAAATCAATCGCGCTCTTAAATCTATTCTCTGAGCGACGGCGCCGACCGTCTGTCTCTCTCGCACTCGCGTAACTACGGCTCCGACCGTTTTACTCTCTCGCACTCGTGTAACTTCGGCTCCGACCGTTCGATCTGCACTCTGCGCGTTTCTGCTCGAGACTGACTCACTGTACTGGCAGCGCTGATATTTATAGGGGAATAGTTCTGAGCCAGAACATTCTAGTCGCTTCTGGCGCCTTCTCGGTGTCGTCCTAGATTGTTCGCGATTCTTCCAACCCTTTCTATTACATTCTATCCCTTTCTGTTACATTCTACGCTATTCTAACCTGTGATTCGTGGCAATTTTGGATAAATAAACATTGAAAACGAGTAGATATGCAAAGACAGTTCTGGATCCCCCCACTCTTACTCCCATCACGTGACCCCCCTCGCAGGCCCCGCCCAATCCCCGTGTCGGTAAGGTAGAGAACCAAGATGGCGGCGGTCGGTAAAACAGGGCGTACCCTGGATCGGCAAGGTAGGAACTTGGTCAGTAATACCTGAGGTCGGTAATACCTGAGGTCGGTTATACTTTCTGTTAGTAAAACAAATGGTGGCTGCTTGAAAACATGTTTTCTCTTCTTCGAATTTACATATTGTATGATCATATTCATGAATTATAGTTTTGTCCAACTTCTGAAAATCTGTGTTCTTTCGAAATCAGTTTGAAGCGTGTTCTCTTATTACCTCAATCACTTTTTCTGATTTTCAAGGAAAGCGATCGATGCGAGAGTTGACTTTTTAAAACAAATGTATTTTGAAAGAGTGATTAATGTCTCGATAACAAACGCTTGCCTTCTAGACGCCGAGTAAATTAATCTATTCCGTAAATCCAACGCGATGCGATGTAGCACGTGTGTCGACAAGAAAGTAAAAGTAGAATCGAAGATAATCCATTTATGTTGCTGAAGAATGCAACGATAGAAAAGAGGAAACGGTATAAGATATGTCAATACATTGACCAAGTTCGGAATAGTCATAAAAGACTGTTTCCATGATATCATCCGCGAAGTCTTAAAAGCATATTCAAATTTTACGAAATTCGTTATAAATTCACTTACGCAGATCTGTTACTCTCGATGAAAAATTTCCATCGAGTTTAAACGCATTCCCTTTTAGAGAAAAAAACATAGATTTTTATTTTTTGCTGTGAATTAAATTACGTTAATATTACTTCGAAATTCTGTTACGTGATCTATCACTTTAGGCGTTAGATAAAAAGTAGAAACGGCGGCTTATATTTAAAATTCAATAAAATGTGAATATAACTTTGCTTTAAGTGTATTCCATACGTCAAAAATAATGATATGAAATAAGAAATTTATTATGTAATAGAACCTTAAATATTTATTACGTGACTAACAACTCTAAAAGTTTGGAAAAAAATAAGTATCATACAGTATGTAAATTCAAAGAAGAGAAAACATGTTTTTAAGCAGTTGAAAAAATTATGCGATTATAACTTTGAAATTCTATTACGTAATCTATTTTTCGAGTGTGATATAAGAAATAGAAACGACAGCTTTCCTTTTGAATTCATGGAACAGGAAACATCAGTATGCTCTTAGCCTATTTTACGTACCGAAAATTAGAATATGAAATAAGAAATATGTTATGAAATAGAACCTTGAATGTTTATTACGTAACTATGAACTCTGAAAGTTTGGAAAAAAAAAGGATCAGTCAATATGGAAATGCAAAGAATAGAAAACATATTTTAGCATAAAATTTCAATAAAAAATGAATCAATTCAAAGTATATAAGTTGCGAATTTTCAAACTGGGATCAGAAGTCTGATTCAGAACGTTTCGAAGTTTACACTTTCAAACCATAACGCGAAATCGTCACGGGTCATAGTAGCGCGGGTAATACCCACAATAGTTGGATTAATAAAACAGACATGAAGATAAAAAATTGTTTTATTCATTTCCGCACCACCAGAGCCCACATGGGGTGGTAGAATATGTGGCGCGTTTTTGGTAACGTGGTATCCCCAGTAGGCCTAATCCACGATATTTGCATTATTTAATGCAACTGACTGTACATATTTATATTTGCGTACATATTTACATATATATATTATTCATATGAACGCAGACATAAACGCTCGTTTATTTACAAACATAATCTATTCGAGCTCCATTAAGTCAGGTATTTTGTAATGGCCACGTGCCAAAGTGTCTGTTGTGTGTGGTAAAATAAACTGTTTGTCATCAAATGGATTTAACGCGAGTTTATTTTGCTCGGTTGTCTGGATTTCATGGAGGTGTGAACGAAACAGTCGTTGGGAGCAGAATTTTGTAACTTCGTTCTTCAAACAATATACATAGTCCATGAAATCCAGCGTTTTCGCGACAACTGACATTTTGACACCTTTGGCTCTCTTAATTCTATCCTCGCCTTCAACACGTAAACTATACATTTTAATATAATAATAATATATTATATTATATCGAGTTTTTCCCATGAGTCCAGGTACTCGTAAGGGAACGCTCCTTTCTTCATGAGGAGTTCGAGTTGCTGCACGCTGTAGCCGAGAAAGTTTTTTCGGACGATGACTTTTTCTTCAAGGTAGGAGGCCAGTTTTTTCAAGGATGACGTCATGAGCGGAATGAGTCAATGAAGCGCAAGGATATTTTACTGTCCTAATGAACTTTGTAAATGCAATATAGCGCTCCATCGCCAAGGGCAGAAGTTGTATACCATCATGTTAGCCCCTCCATTTTTATTTCAAAAAATTACAATTTTTCACGCTTACATCTGATACAATCTTTTATCATCGGAGCTATGCCAATACAATCATCAGACGTCGAATTCCAATGTTTTTCACATCGCGTAAAACCAACAAACTCAGGATTTTTTTGTAATTTGGACGGGAGCTTTTCCCATGCTCTATCGATACATTTTTGTCGAAAGTATAATAAAAATTCTCGCGGCAATTCAGCGATACCTTCAGAATCCAACTCGTGGAGGAAGACGGTGTATGGGAGTAGAGTAAATGATCTCTTCATTGACGGCGCATCACCAAAATTTTCCATTTACCACATCCTGAGGTGGCGAACTTTTTCCGTGGCGCAGTGATGATCGAGTACAGGACGATGAAAATTGTTGGAAGGGCATGCAGAGACTCGCAAATCGTTCAGGGACGGGCAGCCGATATTTATCAAATCGATGATGATTGCATTTGTGTACTGCTTTAACCATCGCTTTTTGTCCAATCCTTTGACGAATATGAATGTAGCGTCCTCAAGTTGATTTTGCAGCTCTTGATAGAGTTCCTCGTATAGCACATCTCCAGAGTTCCAAGGTACACCATGATAGTTTCTCGTTAGCCACAAATTAGTCGCCTTTGTTTTTGGAGACAAACCATCCCAGGCACATGGTGGCTTAAATAATGTCGTCAGAGGGTCAGCGTAGAAGGACTCAAGCCTTAACACTGCAAGCTCCTTGACAACAAAGGTTTTTTGTATGGAGAAGCCCTGAATGTCAACGACGTACTTCACCTTGATGTACTGATGCTCTCTGACAACTCCATCGCCTTTTACATCTTCTCCCCCACCACCACCACCACTACCAACTACTTGAATCTCTCATACTTGACGGTTGACTTTTTATCTTTATCATCCTTTTTTTTTGTCCAGCACAGGTTTATATCTATCCGACGTTTTATCTTTGGACAAAAGACATCGACGATCATCGGTTAACTTATCCATCGCGACTGACGATTAATCAAGTTTGAACATTAATATATATATACCTTTTCATGTAGATTTTTACACACACACACTCATACATTTTATAGTTTTCTAACAACACCGCTGATTGGTTCATACTCTACAATTTTATCATGTATAATAAGACAGTACTCCGCAGTTGCAGCGGGAAAAGCTGCTACCGATTCAAATTCGAGACGAACATGAACTGGTCCAGTAATCAATGAATCATTTTGCTTCGCACAATCAATAATCACAAGAGGAGCATTGTCTTTGAATTGTTTTTTTGTCAGCAATGGAGAATTTTTTCTTTCATAATATGACGATTGAAAATTCGCAAACATTTCATACAACGTTGCAAACTGGTTTCGTTGAAAATCAATATTAAGATTTGTGTAAGGATAACACTGGGAATTTAGGTACAATTTCATATCGCGTAAATTACACGTATCAAAATTACTCATGTTTCCGGTTCTTACATTCTTTCTGCCAACTTGGAATCCAACGATAACATATCTTGGTTTTTCCAACTGTGTCGAAGTTTTAACGCTCCACACATGCTTAGTCATTTGCGGCAACAGAGGATATTCGTAGAGTTCCCAGCTTCGGAAACTCACAGCAATGGTTGGATCCGTTGAGATGTAGTTCAGCATACGAATTTTGTCCACATCGGAAACTTTGACGTACGGAATCAGCCATTCCATTTTACTGATTGTTATCTTGTATTGTTCATCGTTCGCAGCTTGCTGTAGGATGGCGTTCACGTCGGTGTTGGCTCGGAGTATGATGAGTTCATGCTTGGTGTTGACAATCACTCGCTAATAGTCTTCGGCGAATCCAAAGATGAAATCCAGAGGAATGCATATATCGGAATATCCATTGTTGTTGATCAATTGTCTGGCATCGTCAACGATCCATCCAGCATTTTCCATGAGATCTTTTTGGTTAGGGTTTTGTGAAACGTAGGCTTTCATTGAAGTTGTCAGACCAACGTTTTTCACTCTCTCGATCTCAATAGCATTGAGCTCGTAACGAATCTCTTCGAATAAGTGAGCTATACTATTCTTTATTATAGACGTATGCTCGACATTGGCTACGCCATCAGCTTTCGTTAAACGTCCTTGAATATTCAGCGAGCTCTTGCTCGGCAACATGTATGAGTCCTGATTCTGGATACTGATACGAATCTCATCGTTATTGTTATACGTTGACGATGCGTACGGCTGATGCGCGTGCACTTCGTACTGTGCTATCGTCTCGTCGAAGACGATCTTCTTTTCGATGGATAACATGGTATCAGACAAATTAAGCAGCAAATTTTCTTTGGACTCTCAGACCGAGACTTTTCAGGAACTGAACGTTCTGCGGTGTGAGTCGTTGAAGAGGTCGGCTTTGACTGACGATTTTTGGCCATGTGGCTGGACTTTTATACTCTTCGTAGACGATACCCATTATTCACTTTTTACATGTAGTCGTATAGTGATAACTTCACCTCGAAAATTCACTAGCTTTCCACTTTGATCGACTATGCGCAGCTGCAGATGATGTATTGCCTGTACGACGATTGGATGATAAATGACGTGATTTGGCAATTCGATGACTTATATCCTGGAGGCACCACTGGGAAGAACTCGTGGATGGTGTGTACGCGCTGCTCGTTTATAAACGCCCCTGCCGTGATGTTACACTCGATGCGTAAAGCGTTGACGGCGAGAATTCTCACCGGCGAATCCGACTTGTGCGCGACGTGAGCTTCAATGATTCTCGAATCAAAGCTCAGCAGTTTACCGATAGAGTCCTTGGGTTGGAAATCAATCTCCCGATTACATTTGATCTCACTGCGTAGTGTGCTACTGTTGGCCCGCAAACTCAGCTGAATATTTTTTGGTACTCGACAATAACATGTAAGTAATATTTTTTGGACTCGCTAAATCATGATACTTAATCACGATAAATTTTCGCAATGATCTCGAAATTACATACAGCAGTTTCTCGCTAGTATTCTCACGATTTCTGTAATACGAGGGGGGACCCAAAAGTAACGGGAATTAGGTGGTGGGGGGACCACGGAGGGGGGGATCGGGTTCTCCACTGGTTCTCTTCCAAGCTGCTTCTCTCCCAAGTCAGTGTGCAAAATTCATTTGCTGTGAGTGCATTCATTCGTCCGTAAGAATTTTTCTAGTGAAACGACTTTTTCCGTTTCGGCGAAAACGTGAAATGGCTGAGTGCGGAGAGCAACGCGCGGCTGTAAAATTTTGTTTTTTGTTAGGAAAAACACCCGCGGAAACCCTTGTGATGCTGAAAACAGCTTATGGGGATAATGCTTTGAGTAAAACGCGTGTGTACGACTGGTTTTCGCGTTTCAAGAATGGAGAGATGTCAATAGAAGACCAACCTCTTTCTGGGCGCCCCTCGACTTCAAGAACCGACGAAAACATTGAAAAAATCAACACTCTTGTTCATGAAGACCGTCGCCGAACCATCGATCAACTTTGTGAGATGTCTGGATTTTTACTGATTTTTAGGATTTTAACTGAAGATTTGAGCATGAGGAGTATTGCAGCCAAATTTGTTCCTCGCCTTCTCTCCGACGATCAAAAGGAGCGTCGACTTCAGGCCTGTCTTGAGCTGCAAAATCAGTTGGATGAAGACCCAGATTTTTTTCTCAAGGTTATAACTGGCGATGAATCATGGTGCTATGGCTACGACCCCGAAACAAAGCAGCAATCAAGCCAATGGAAGACACCTCTCTCGCCTCGTCCAAAAAAGGCACGCCAAGTGAAGTCCAACATCAAGACATTGCTCATTTGTTTCTTCGATTGCAGAGGTATTGTGCACGCAGAATTTGTTCCTCCAGGCCAAACGGTCAACCAACACTTCTACTTGGAGGTTTTGAAAAGGTTGAGGGAGAACATCCGGAAGAAAAGAGCGGATCTTTGGCGCACAGGAGATTGGTTCTTCCACCACGACAATGCACCTGCCCACACAGCGCTGTCCGTGAAGAAATTTTTGACCAAAAACGGCATGACACCGATTGTTCACCCCCCCCTATTCACCGGACCTTGCCCTCTGTGACTTTTTTTTGTTCCCTAGACTCAAAAGGGACATGAAAGGAAAACGTTTTGGGACTGTAGAAGAGGTGAAACAAAAATCGCTGGAAGGTTTAAAAAACATTGAAAAAAATGAATTTCAGAACTGTTTTGAACACTGGAAAAAAAGATTGAACAAGCGTATTACAGTCAATGGGGGTTACTTTGAAGGTGATAAAAATTGTGTGTGAAAAAATTTGTCGATAAAAAAGTTGTAACACAATTCCCGTTACTTTTGGGTCCCCCCTCGTACAGTATTCCCTGAACCAATTTGTAATCACGTACCGAACCGCGTTCTGCCCCCGTACGTTCATCTTCCGGTTTGCTCAATATCCCAATAATTCTATTCAAGCTCGGGTCACTCCGCTGGTGAAGCAAAACTTCATCTTCTTTCGTGACAATCGTCAAAATCGAATCAGTCCCCAGTTCTTCGTTCCCTGGAGTATCAACAGGTGCACGGGACAATGCGTCGACATGTCTCATTGACGAACCCGCCCGGTGTTGAACGCTGAAATCGTATTCCGACAAAGTGATACTCCAGCGTACGATCTGAGGGTTCGTGGACTTGTGCGCATTCAAGTAAACCAGAGCTTGGGAGTCAGTCACAATTTTAAATTTCAAACAGATCAAAAATGAACGTAGTCGTTCAACGGACCAAATGACAGCCATCAGTTCTAGCTTGCTTGAGTGATATTTTCTTTCTATTTCAGAGTTCCTTCGCGACACCGCATAAATAGGTTGCAATTCTCCCTTTGAATTTGACTGGAATAAGATTCCTCCAATGCCCTCTGAACTTGCACCGCAATGCAATTCTGTGACTTCAGCTTTTGGATCATAAATCCCCAAAACAGGTTCAGAGCACAAGAGTCTTCGGACTTTGGAGAAAGCTTCTTCCTGCCTTTCCCCCCACTCAAAAGGAGCTTCCTTTCGGGTCAGTTCTGTCATCGGTGCTATAATTTTAGCAAAGCCTGGTACAAATCTCCTGAAAAAGCTGGCAAGACCATGAAACCGTCTTACTTCATGCACGTTTCGTGGTCTAGGAAATTGCTCAATTGCGCGTACCTTTCCCTCTCCAGGTCTTATGCCATCAGCCCCCAGTGAAAACCCGAGAAAATCTACTCTTTCTTTTCATTCATTCATTCTTTCAATTATTCAATTAATTTACGTTCACTCAACTTATCAGATTAGTAAACTATGCAACTGTTTCGGGTACTAAACTTTCTTCGCCTTAACATTTATGTTGCTCTGTGTAATTCACACACTCTTAACCGTAAAACTTTCTAATATATACATATATATACAAATTTCACGCTAGCTCTACGTTCGCTATCCTTTACCGCTGGTGGCACACTTCTGTATCCACGCTTTGCGTAAGGCTTGCCGCGCTCCAAACGCGCTTGCGAACTTCATGCGATTCCAGTCGGCCTGCGCTCCGAACTCGAAGATTGTGTTCCTCGTGTTCTGCCACACTGCTGGCACTTCCGCGTATTGATTGAAGTCATAGCAACGCCACGAGTGTGCATTGCCTTCGGCCTCTTTCTTCACGCGTTTAGCCATGATGGCTGCGCCTTGCACGCATCTTTTGTCGATCTGCGCGCATCCGACTACCCGAGCTTCGTCTTGCTCGATGTATTGGACATTCCGATTGAAGGGAATCTCCACGGCCGTCAAATCCCTTTCGAGATAAAGCATCTGGCCCTGTGATCCCTCACTGGATCCTATTACAGGCGTCCCCATCTTGAAGACGCGCTCAGTCGCGTGAACATGACATGATATCAAATTCATTAGAGCTGTATTCGATTGAAATTGACCGTTATCCGCTGGAAATACACCAGCTTGGATACCTGCCGATTCGAGCAGTTGCCGCTGTTCGCGCGTAACCGCTTGTGCCGATGCCTAATTTTCACATCTTTCAAATATTCATTTACGGATCCTGGCTCTTCCCCGCCTTCGAACGTGTGAACCATGGCATTTTTCTCCTTTGGTTTTGTGGCGTTTTGTGTGAATCTTAAAGTTTGTGGCGCATTGTTGAGTGGACATCGTCGCGATAAATGGCCAATTTGATTGCACTTGAAACACGTTATTTCACTTTCACTTTTTCTCGGTACAGAGGGTTGTTGATTGATCATTTCCCTGGTTTCGAGACTGATTTTCGGACCTGGGGTTGAAATTTCTGAATTGGTTGTCTCGACGAAACTTGTCATGTCCCCGACTCCGATCGTGAACATGATTACGGCGCTGTGTCTCGAGAACTTTATCCAGGGTGGTCACCTCGTTAAGCAAGTCGTCGATATCCAGGTGTTTATTGTTGAACACAAAAGTCGATAACTCACGGGCACGAAATCCTTCCGCTACTCGCTCTTTCGTCTCCTGACTCGACATTCCGACAACCTGGCAAAGTCTGACTTTATCGAAGAAATGTGCTGCCACTGACTCCTGGGGACCTTGTATGCGACTCTCCATTTTCTTCCAGGCTTCGGTGAGGTTCGTGCTCCGCAGGGATGTTTTTCGGAATGCAGCCCCGAACTCGTCCCACGTCTTCACCGACGAACATTTTATCGCCCACCAGGTCTTCGCCGCTCCAGTAAATCGCATGTTAGCCATTGCCAGGGTGAAGTTATCCGTCCACTGGTATGTTGTCGCTGTCAATTTTAGGCGCTCCATCCAAACTCTTGCTTCGTGTGAGCTAGTTTCGCCATTGAATTCTCCAATAATCTGCGTGATGTCCGGGGCAATTTGAAATCTTGAAGGGTTTTGGTTCTGTTGTAGGTATTGGATGATGTTAGAATTTTGTTGAGATAATTGGGTCAAGGTATTTACTATTTGTAGCATTGCAGGATCTATATACGCTTGGTTTTGCGGAATTTGGAAGGCTTGATGGTATTTCATATTCTGTGGAATTTGCTGGATTGGTGGGTGTGGTGACAGCTGCGGCATTGGTGGAGTTTTTGGAGCTTGTGTATTTGGACCCGCCATTTGAATTGTATTCTGTAACACTCGTTCTCCTGGATTCTGCCAGTTCAGGGTAAAATGATCCGTGGGTTGCGCCGTTGGGGGTTGAAAACTGGGACCTGGAGCATGCACTGCTGGGAGAATCGTGTTTTCAAGGTCACTGGCGTTAAATACAGTTGATTCATTGACACGTGTCGATGACAGTCCCCGCACATCCACTCGACGTTGGAAATTGATGAAATCGCCTTCACTATTCATTTTCGGGTTTTGAATTCTCGCGCCACTTTTCAAATTTCGCGCGCCGCGAACACCTTACAACCCCACACTTAGTATGTTGGAAATTCAATGTTTGACGGTATTGCTTAGAAGTGGCCTTTGGGTTGAAGGAAATGAATCACAACACACGAATATCCCTTTTGTACTATTTATTAACACTAACTTGATTTTACACTGATTTTGACATTTGAAATCAATCGCGCTCTTAAATCTATTCTCTGAGCGACGGCGCCGACCGTCTGTCTCTCTCGCACTCGCGTAACTACGGCTCCGACCGTTTTACTCTCTCGCACTCGTGTAACTTCGGCTCCGACCGTTCGATCTGCACTCTGCGCGTTTCTGCTCGAGACTGACTCACTGTACTGGCAGCGCTGATATTTATAGGGGAATAGTTCTGAGCCAGAACATTCTAGTCGCTTCTGGCGCCTTCTCGGTGTCGTCCTAGATTGTTCTCGATTCTTCCAACCCTTTCTATTACATTCTATCCCTTTCTGTTACATTCTACGCTATTCTAACCTGTGATTCGTGGCAATTTTGGATAAATAAACATTGAAAACGAGTAGATATGCAAAGACAGTTCTGGATCCCCCCACTCTTACTCCCATCACGTGACCCCCCTCGCAGGCCCCGCCCAATCCCCGTGTCGGTAAGGTAGAGAACCAAGATGGCGGCGGTCGGTAAAACAGGGCGTACCCTGGATCGGCAAGGTAGGAACTTGGTCAGTAATACCTGAGGTCGGTAATACCTGAGGTCGGTTATACTTTCTGTTAGTAAAACAAATGGTGGCTGCTTGAAAACATGTTTTCTCTTCTTCGAATTTACATATTGTATGATCATATTCATGAATTATAGTTTTGTCCAACTTCTGAAAATCTGTGTTCTTTCGAAATCAGTTTGAAGCGTGTTCTCTTATTACCTCAATCACTTTTTCTGATTTTCAAGGAAAGCGATCGATGCGAGAGTTGACTTTTTAAAACAAATGTATTTTGAAAGAGTGATTAATGTCTCGATAACAAACGCTTGCCTTCTAGACGCCGAGTAAATTAATCTATTCCGTAAATCCAACGCGATGCGATGTAGCACGTGTGTCGACAAGAAAGTAAAAGTAGAATCGAAGATAATCCATTTATGTTGCTGAAGAATGCAACGATAGAAAAGAGGAAATCGTATAAGATATGTCAATACATTGACCAAGTTCGGAATAGTCATAAAAGACTGTTTCCATGATATCATCCGCGAAGTCTTAAAAGCATATTCAAATTTTACGAAATTCGTTATAAATTCACTTACGCAGATCTGTTACTCTCGATGAAAAATTTCCATCGAGTTTAAACGCATTCCCTTTTAGAGAAAAAAACATAGATTTTTATTTTTTGCTGTGAATTAAATTACGTTAATATTACTTCGAAATTCTGTTACGTGATCTATCACTTTAGGCGTTAGATAAAAAGTAGAAACGGCGGCTTATATTTAAAATTCAATAAAATGTGAATATAACTTTGCTTTAAGTGTATTCCATACGTCAAAAATAATGATATGAAATAAGAAATTTATTATGTAATAGAACCTTAAATATTTATTACGTGACTAACAACTCTAAAAGTTTGGAAAAAAATAAGTATCATACAGTATGTAAATTCAAAGAAGAGAAAACATGTTTTTAAGCAGTTGAAAAAATTATGCGATTATAACTTTGAAATTCTATTACGTAATCTATTTTTCGAGTGTGATATAAGAAATAGAAACGACAGCTTTCCTTTTGAATTCATGGAACAGGAAACATCAGTATGCTCTTAGCCTATTTTACGTACCGAAAATTAGAATATGAAATAAGAAATATGTTATGAAATAGAACCTTGAATGTTTATTACGTAACTATGAACTCTGAAAGTTTGGAAAAAAAAAGGATCAGTCAATATGGAAATGCAAAGAATAGAAAACATATTGTAGCATAAAATTTCAATAAAAAATGAATCAATTCAAAGTATATAAGTTGCGAATTTTCAAACTGGGATCAGAAGTCTGATTCAGAACGTTTCGAAGTTTACACTTTCAAACCATAACGCGAAATCGTCACGGGTCATAGTAGCGCGGGTAATACCCACAATAGTTGGATTAATAAAACAGACATGAAGATAAAAAATTGTTTTATTCATTTCCGCACCACCAGAGCCCACATGGGGTGGTAGAATATGTGGCGCGTTTTTGGTAACGTGGTATCCCCAGTAGGCCTAATCCACGATATTTGCATTATTTAATGCAACTGACTGTACATATTTATATTTGCGTACATATTTACATATATATATTATTCATATGAACGCAGACATAAACGCTCGTTTATTTACAAACATAATCTATTCGAGCTCCATTAAGTCAGGTATTTTGTAATGGCCACGTGCCAAAGTGTCTGTTGTGTGTGGTAAAATAAACTGTTTGTCATCAAATGGATTTAACGCGAGTTTATTTTGCTCGGTTGTCTGGATTTCATGGAGGTGTGAACGAAACAGTCGTTGGGAGCAGAATTTTGTAACTTCGTTCTTCAAACAATATACATAGTCCATGAAATCCAGCGTTTTCGCGACAACTGACATTTTGACACCTTTGGCTCTCTTAATTCTATCCTCGCCTTCAACACGTAAACTATACATTTTAATATAATAATAATATATTATATTATATCGAGTTTTTCCCATGAGTCCAGGTACTCGTAAGGGAACGCTCCTTTCTTCATGAGGAGTTCGAGTTGCTGCACGCTGTAGCCGAGAAAGTTTTTTCGGACGATGACTTTTTCTTCAAGGTAGGAGGCCAGTTTTTTCAAGGATGACGTCATGAGCGGAATGAGTCAATGAAGCGCAAGGATATTTTACTGTCCTAATGAACTTTGTAAATGCAATATAGCGCTCCATCGCCAAGGGCAGAAGTTGTATACCATCATGTTAGCCCCTCCATTTTTATTTCAAAAAATTACAATTTTTCACGCTTACATCTGATACAATCTTTTATCATCGGAGCTATGCCAATACAATCATCAGACGTCGAATTCCAATGTTTTTCACATCGCGTAAAACCAACAAACTCAGGATTTTTTTGTAATTTGGACGGGAGCTTTTCCCATGCTCTATCGATACATTTTTGTCGAAAGTATAATAAAAATTCTCGCGGCAATTCAGCGATACCTTCAGAATCCAACTCGTGGAGGAAGACGGTGTATGGGAGTAGAGTAAATGATCTCTTCATTGACGGCGCATCACCAAAATTTTCCATTTACCACATCCTGAGGTGGCGAACTTTTTCCGTGGCGCAGTGATGATCGAGTACAGGACGATGAAAATTGTTGGAAGGGCATGCAGAGACTCGCAAATCGTTCAGGGACGGGCAGCCGATATTTATCAAATCGATGATGATTGCATTTGTGTACTGCTTTAACCATCGCTTTTTGTCCAATCCTTTGACGAATATGAATGTAGCGTCCTCAAGTTGATTTTGCAGCTCTTGATAGAGTTCCTCGTATAGCACATCTCCAGAGTTCCAAGGTACACCATGATAGTTTCTCGTTAGCCACAAATTAGTCGCCTTTGTTTTTGGAGACAAACCATCCCAGGCACATGGTGGCTTAAATAATGTCGTCAGAGGGTCAGCGTAGAAGGACTCAAGCCTTAACACTGCAAGCTCCTTGACAACAAAGGTTTTTTGTATGGAGAAGCCCTGAATGTCAACGACGTACTTCACCTTGATGTACTGATGCTCTCTGACAACTCCATCGCCTTTTACATCTTCTCCCCCACCACCACCACCACTACCAACTACTTGAATCTCTCATACTTGACGGTTGACTTTTTATCTTTATCATCCTTTTTTTTTGTCCAGCACAGGTTTATATCTATCCGACGTTTTATCTTTGGACAAAAGACATCGACGATCATCGGTTAACTTATCCATCGCGACTGACGATTAATCAAGTTTGAACATTAATATATATATACCTTTTCATGTAGATTTTTACACACACACACTCATACATTTTATAGTTTTCTAACAACACCGCTGATTGGTTCATACTCTACAATTTTATCATGTATAATAAGACAGTACTCCGCAGTTGCAGCGGGAAAAGCTGCTACCGATTCAAATTCGAGACGAACATGAACTGGTCCAGTAATCAATGAATCATTTTGCTTCGCACAATCAATAATCACAAGAGGAGCATTGTCTTTGAATTGTTTTTTTGTCAGCAATGGAGAATTTTTTCTTTCATAATATGACGATTGAAAATTCGCAAACATTTCATACAACGTTGCAAACTGGTTTCGTTGAAAATCAATATTAAGATTTGTGTAAGGATAACACTGGGAATTTAGGTACAATTTCATATCGCGTAAATTACACGTATCAAAATTACTCATGTTTCCGGTTCTTACATTCTTTCTGCCAACTTGGAATCCAACGATAACATATCTTGGTTTTTCCAACTGTGTCGAAGTTTTAACGCTCCACACATGCTTAGTCATTTGCGGCAACAGAGGATATTCGTAGAGTTCCCAGCTTCGGAAACTCACAGCAATGGTTGGATCCGTTGAGATGTAGTTCAGCATACGAATTTTGTCCACATCGGAAACTTTGACGTACGGAATCAGCCATTCCATTTTACTGATTGTTATCTTGTATTGTTCATCGTTCGCAGCTTGCTGTAGGATGGCGTTCACGTCGGTGTTGGCTCGGAGTATGATGAGTTCATGCTTGGTGTTGACAATCACTCGCTAATAGTCTTCGGCGAATCCAAAGATGAAATCCAGAGGAATGCATATATCGGAATATCCATTGTTGTTGATCAATTGTCTGGCATCGTCAACGATCCATCCAGCATTTTCCATGAGATCTTTTTGGTTAGGGTTTTGTGAAACGTAGGCTTTCATTGAAGTTGTCAGACCAACGTTTTTCACTCTCTCGATCTCAATAGCATTGAGCTCGTAACGAATCTCTTCGAATAAGTGAGCTATACTATTCTTTATTATAGACGTATGCTCGACATTGGCTACGCCATCAGCTTTCGTTAAACGTCCTTGAATATTCAGCGAGCTCTTGCTCGGCAACATGTATGAGTCCTGATTCTGGATACTGATACGAATCTCATCGTTATTGTTATACGTTGACGATGCGTACGGCTGATGCGCGTGCACTTCGTACTGTGCTATCGTCTCGTCGAAGACGATCTTCTTTTCGATGGATAACATGGTATCAGACAAATTAAGCAGCAAATTTTCTTTGGACTCTCAGACCGAGACTTTTCAGGAACTGAACGTTCTGCGGTGTGAGTCGTTGAAGAGGTCGGCTTTGACTGACGATTTTTGGCCATGTGGCTGGACTTTTATACTCTTCGTAGACGATACCCATTATTCACTTTTTACATGTAGTCGTATAGTGATAACTTCACCTCGAAAATTCACTAGCTTTCCACTTTGATCGACTATGCGCAGCTGCAGATGATGTATTGCCTGTACGACGATTGGATGATAAATGACGTGATTTGGCAATTCGATGACTTATATCCTGGAGGCACCACTGGGAAGAACTCGTGGATGGTGTGTACGCGCTGCTCGTTTATAAACGCCCCTGCCGTGATGTTACACTCGATGCGTAAAGCGTTGACGGCGAGAATTCTCACCGGCGAATCCGACTTGTGCGCGACGTGAGCTTCAATGATTCTCGAATCAAAGCTCAGCAGTTTACCGATAGAGTCCTTGGGTTGGAAATCAATCTCCCGATTACATTTGATCTCACTGCGTAGTGTGCTACTGTTGGCCCGCAAACTCAGCTGAATATTTTTTGGTACTCGACAATAACATGTAAGTAATATTTTTTGGACTCGCTAAATCATGATACTTAATCACGATAAATTTTCGCAATGATCTCGAAATTACATACAGCAGTTTCTCGCTAGTATTCTCACGATTTCTGTAATACGAGGGGGGACCCAAAAGTAACGGGAATTAGGTGGTGGGGGGACCACGGAGGGGGGGATCGGGTTCTCCACTGGTTCTCTTCCAAGCTGCTTCTCTCCCAAGTCAGTGTGCAAAATTCATTTGCTGTGAGTGCATTCATTCGTCCGTAAGAATTTTTCTAGTGAAACGACTTTTTCCGTTTCGGCGAAAACGTGAAATGGCTGAGTGCGGAGAGCAACGCGCGGCTGTAAAATTTTGTTTTTTGTTAGGAAAAACACCCGCGGAAACCCTTGTGATGCTGAAAACAGCTTATGGGGATAATGCTTTGAGTAAAACGCGTGTGTACGACTGGTTTTCGCGTTTCAAGAATGGAGAGATGTCAATAGAAGACCAACCTCTTTCTGGGCGCCCCTCGACTTCAAGAACCGACGAAAACATTGAAAAAATCAACACTCTTGTTCATGAAGACCGTCGCCGAACCATCGATCAACTTTGTGAGATGTCTGGATTTTTACTGATTTTTAGGATTTTAACTGAAGATTTGAGCATGAGGAGTATTGCAGCCAAATTTGTTCCTCGCCTTCTCTCCGACGATCAAAAGGAGCGTCGACTTCAGGCCTGTCTTGAGCTGCAAAATCAGTTGGATGAAGACCCAGATTTTTTTCTCAAGGTTATAACTGGCGATGAATCATGGTGCTATGGCTACGACCCCGAAACAAAGCAGCAATCAAGCCAATGGAAGACACCTCTCTCGCCTCGTCCAAAAAAGGCACGCCAAGTGAAGTCCAACATCAAGACATTGCTCATTTGTTTCTTCGATTGCAGAGGTATTGTGCACGCAGAATTTGTTCCTCCAGGCCAAACGGTCAACCAACACTTCTACTTGGAGGTTTTGAAAAGGTTGAGGGAGAACATCCGGAAGAAAAGAGCGGATCTTTGGCGCACAGGAGATTGGTTCTTCCACCACGACAATGCACCTGCCCACACAGCGCTGTCCGTGAAGAAATTTTTGACCAAAAACGGCATGACACCGATTGTTCACCCCCCCCTATTCACCGGACCTTGCCCTCTGTGACTTTTTTTTGTTCCCTAGACTCAAAAGGGACATGAAAGGAAAACGTTTTGGGACTGTAGAAGAGGTGAAACAAAAATCGCTGGAAGGTTTAAAAAACATTGAAAAAAATGAATTTCAGAACTGTTTTGAACACTGGAAAAAAAGATTGAACAAGCGTATTACAGTCAATGGGGGTTACTTTGAAGGTGATAAAAATTGTGTGTGAAAAAATTTGTCGATAAAAAAGTTGTAACACAATTCCCGTTACTTTTGGGTCCCCCCTCGTACAGTATTCCCTGAACCAATTTGTAATCACGTACCGAACCGCGTTCTGCCCCCGTACGTTCATCTTCCGGTTTGCTCAATATCCCAATAATTCTATTCAAGCTCGGGTCACTCCGCTGGTGAAGCAAAACTTCATCTTCTTTCGTGACAATCGTCAAAATCGAATCAGTCCCCAGTTCTTCGTTCCCTGGAGTATCAACAGGTGCACGGGACAATGCGTCGACATGTCTCATTGACGAACCCGCCCGGTGTTGAACGCTGAAATCGTATTCCGACAAAGTGATACTCCAGCGTACGATCTGAGGGTTCGTGGACTTGTGCGCATTCAAGTAAACCAGAGCTTGGGAGTCAGTCACAATTTTAAATTTCAAACAGATCAAAAATGAACGTAGTCGTTCAACGGACCAAATGACAGCCATCAGTTCTAGCTTGCTTGAGTGATATTTTCTTTCTATTTCAGAGTTCCTTCGCGACACCGCATAAATAGGTTGCAATTCTCCCTTTGAATTTGACTGGAATAAGATTCCTCCAATGCCCTCTGAACTTGCACCGCAATGCAATTCTGTGACTTCAGCTTTTGGATCATAAATCCCCAAAACAGGTTCAGAGCACAAGAGTCTTCGGACTTTGGAGAAAGCTTCTTCCTGCCTTTCCCCCCACTCAAAAGGAGCTTCCTTTCGGGTCAGTTCTGTCATCGGTGCTATAATTTTAGCAAAGCCTGGTACAAATCTCCTGAAAAAGCTGGCAAGACCATGAAACCGTCTTACTTCATGCACGTTTCGTGGTCTAGGAAATTGCTCAATTGCGCGTACCTTTCCCTCTCCAGGTCTTATGCCATCAGCCCCCAGTGAAAACCCGAGAAAATCTACTCTTTCTTTTCATTCATTCATTCTTTCAATTATTCAATTAATTTACGTTCACTCAACTTATCAGATTAGTAAACTATGCAACTGTTTCGGGTACTAAACTTTCTTCGCCTTAACATTTATGTTGCTCTGTGTAATTCACACACTCTTAACCGTAAAACTTTCTAATATATACATATATATACAAATTTCACGCTAGCTCTACGTTCGCTATCCTTTACCGCTGGTGGCACACTTCTGTATCCACGCTTTGCGTAAGGCTTGCCGCGCTCCAAACGCGCTTGCGAACTTCATGCGATTCCAGTCGGCCTGCGCTCCGAACTCGAAGATTGTGTTCCTCGTGTTCTGCCACACTGCTGGCACTTCCGCGTATTGATTGAAGTCATAGCAACGCCACGAGTGTGCATTGCCTTCGGCCTCTTTCTTCACGCGTTTAGCCATGATGGCTGCGCCTTGCACGCATCTTTTGTCGATCTGCGCGCATCCGACTACCCGAGCTTCGTCTTGCTCGATGTATTGGACATTCCGATTGAAGGGAATCTCCACGGCCGTCAAATCCCTTTCGAGATAAAGCATCTGGCCCTGTGATCCCTCACTGGATCCTATTACAGGCGTCCCCATCTTGAAGACGCGCTCAGTCGCGTGAACATGACATGATATCAAATTCATTAGAGCTGTATTCGATTGAAATTGACCGTTATCCGCTGGAAATACACCAGCTTGGATACCTGCCGATTCGAGCAGTTGCCGCTGTTCGCGCGTAACCGCTTGTGCCGATGCCTAATTTTCACATCTTTCAAATATTCATTTACGGATCCTGGCTCTTCCCCGCCTTCGAACGTGTGAACCATGGCATTTTTCTCCTTTGGTTTTGTGGCGTTTTGTGTGAATCTTAAAGTTTGTGGCGCATTGTTGAGTGGACATCGTCGCGATAAATGGCCAATTTGATTGCACTTGAAACACGTTATTTCACTTTCACTTTTTCTCGGTACAGAGGGTTGTTGATTGATCATTTCCCTGGTTTCGAGACTGATTTTCGGACCTGGGGTTGAAATTTCTGAATTGGTTGTCTCGACGAAACTTGTCATGTCCCCGACTCCGATCGTGAACATGATTACGGCGCTGTGTCTCGAGAACTTTATCCAGGGTGGTCACCTCGTTAAGCAAGTCGTCGATATCCAGGTGTTTATTGTTGAACACAAAAGTCGATAACTCACGGGCACGAAATCCTTCCGCTACTCGCTCTTTCGTCTCCTGACTCGACATTCCGACAACCTGGCAAAGTCTGACTTTATCGAAGAAATGTGCTGCCACTGACTCCTGGGGACCTTGTATGCGACTCTTCATTTTCTTCCAGGCTTCGGTGAGGTTCGTGCTCCGCAGGGATGTTTTTCGGAATGCAGCCCCGAACTCGTCCCACGTCTTCACCGACGAACATTTTATCGCCCACCAGGTCTTCGCCGCTCCAGTAAATCGCATGTTAGCCATTGCCAGGGTGAAGTTATCCGTCCACTGGTATGTTGTCGCTGTCAATTTTAGGCGCTCCATCCAAACTCTTGCTTCGTGTGAGCTAGTTTCGCCATTGAATTCTCCAATAATCTGCGTGATGTCCGGGGCAATTTGAAATCTTGAAGGGTTTTGGTTCTGTTGTAGGTATTGGATGATGTTAGAATTTTGTTGAGATAATTGGGTCAAGGTATTTACTATTTGTAGCATTGCAGGATCTATATACGCTTGGTTTTGCGGAATTTGGAAGGCTTGATGGTATTTCATATTCTGTGGAATTTGCTGGATTGGTGGGTGTGGTGACAGCTGCGGCATTGGTGGAGTTTTTGGAGCTTGTGTATTTGGACCCGCCATTTGAATTGTATTCTGTAACACTCGTTCTCCTGGATTCTGCCAGTTCAGGGTAAAATGATCCGTGGGTTGCGCCGTTGGGGGTTGAAAACTGGGACCTGGAGCATGCACTGCTGGGAGAATCGTGTTTTCAAGGTCACTGGCGTTAAATACAGTTGATTCATTGACACGTGTCGATGACAGTCCCCGCACATCCACTCGACGTTGGAAATTGATGAAATCGCCTTCACTATTCATTTTCGGGTTTTGAATTCTCGCGCCACTTTTCAAATTTCGCGCGCCGCGAACACCTTACAACCCCACACTTAGTATGTTGGAAATTCAATGTTTGACGGTATTGCTTAGAAGTGGCCTTTGGGTTGAAGGAAATGAATCACAACACACGAATATCCCTTTTGTACTATTTATTAACACTAACTTGATTTTACACTGATTTTGACATTTGAAATCAATCGCGCTCTTAAATCTATTCTCTGAGCGACGGCGCCGACCGTCTGTCTCTCTCGCACTCGCGTAACTACGGCTCCGACCGTTTTACTCTCTCGCACTCGTGTAACTTCGGCTCCGACCGTTCGATCTGCACTCTGCGCGTTTCTGCTCGAGACTGACTCACTGTACTGGCAGCGCTGATATTTATAGGGGAATAGTTCTGAGCCAGAACATTCTAGTCGCTTCTGGCGCCTTCTCGGTGTCGTCCTAGATTGTTCTCGATTCTTCCAACCCTTTCTATTACATTCTATCCCTTTCTGTTACATTCTACGCTATTCTAACCTGTGATTCGTGGCAATTTTGGATAAATAAACATTGAAAACGAGTAGATATGCAAAGACAGTTCTGGATCCCCCCACTCTTACTCCCATCACGTGACCCCCCTCGCAGGCCCCGCCCAATCCCCGTGTCGGTAAGGTAGAGAACCAAGATGGCGGCGGTCGGTAAAACAGGGCGTACCCTGGATCGGCAAGGTAGGAACTTGGTCGGTAATACCTGAGGTCGGTTATACTTTCTGTTAGTAAAACAAATGGTGGCTGCTTGAAAACATGTTTTCTCTTCTTCGAATTTACATATTGTATGATCATATTCATGAATTATAGTTTTGTCCAACTTCTGAAAATCTGTGTTCTTTCGAAATCAGTTTGAAGCGTGTTCTCTTATTACCTCAATCACTTTTTCTGATTTTCAAGGAAAGCGATCGATGCGAGAGTTGACTTTTTAAAACAAATGTATTTTGAAAGAGTGATTAATGTCTCGATAACAAACGCTTGCCTTCTAGACGCCGAGTAAATTAATCTATTCCGTAAATCCAACGCGATGCGATGTAGCACGTGTGTCGACAAGAAAGTAAAAGTAGAATCGAAGATAATCCATTTATGTTGCTGAAGAATGCAACGATAGAAAAGAGGAAACGGTATAAGATATGTCAATACATTGACCAAGTTCGGAATAGTCATAAAAGACTGTTTCCATGATATCATCCGCGAAGTCTTAAAAGCATATTCAAATTTTACGAAATTCGTTATAAATTCACTTACGCAGATCTGTTACTCTCGATGAAAAATTTCCATCGAGTTTAAACGCATTCCCTTTTAGAGAAAAAAACATAGATTTTTATTTTTTGCTGTGAATTAAATTACGTTAATATTACTTCGAAATTCTGTTACGTGATCTATCACTTTAGGCGTTAGATAAAAAGTAGAAACGGCGGCTTATATTTAAAATTCAATAAAATGTGAATATAACTTTGCTTTAAGTGTATTCCATACGTCAAAAATAATGATATGAAATAAGAAATTTATTATGTAATAGAACCTTAAATATTTATTACGTGACTAACAACTCTAAAAGTTTGGAAAAAAATAAGTATCATACAGTATGTAAATTCAAAGAAGAGAAAACATGTTTTTAAGCAGTTGAAAAAATTATGCGATTATAACTTTGAAATTCTATTACGTAATCTATTTTTCGAGTGTGATATAAGAAATAGAAACGACAGCTTTCCTTTTGAATTCATGGAACAGGAAACATCAGTATGCTCTTAGCCTATTTTACGTACCGAAAATTAGAATATGAAATAAGAAATATGTTATGAAATAGAACCTTGAATGTTTATTACGTAACTATGAACTCTGAAAGTTTGGAAAAAAAAAGGATCAGTCAATATGGAAATGCAAAGAATAGAAAACATATTGTAGCATAAAATTTCAATAAAAAATGAATCAATTCAAAGTATATAAGTTGCGAATTTTCAAACTGGGATCAGAAGTCTGATTCAGAACGTTTCGAAGTTTACACTTTCAAACCATAACGCGAAATCGTCACGGGTCATAGTAGCGCGGGTAATACCCACAATAGTTGGATTAATAAAACAGACATGAAGATAAAAAATTGTTTTATTCATTTCCGCACCACCAGAGCCCACATGGGGTGGTAGAATATGTGGCGCGTTTTTGGTAACGTGGTATCCCCAGTAGGCCTAATCCACGATATTTGCATTATTTAATGCAACTGACTGTACATATTTATATTTGCGTACATATTTACATATATATATTATTCATATGAACGCAGACATAAACGCTCGTTTATTTACAAACATAATCTATTCGAGCTCCATTAAGTCAGGTATTTTGTAATGGCCACGTGCCAAAGTGTCTGTTGTGTGTGGTAAAATAAACTGTTTGTCATCAAATGGATTTAACGCGAGTTTATTTTGCTCGGTTGTCTGGATTTCATGGAGGTGTGAACGAAACAGTCGTTGGGAGCAGAATTTTGTAACTTCGTTCTTCAAACAATATACATAGTCCATGAAATCCAGCGTTTTCGCGACAACTGACATTTTGACACCTTTGGCTCTCTTAATTCTATCCTCGCCTTCAACACGTAAACTATACATTTTAATATAATAATAATATATTATATTATATCGAGTTTTTCCCATGAGTCCAGGTACTCGTAAGGGAACGCTCCTTTCTTCATGAGGAGTTCGAGTTGCTGCACGCTGTAGCCGAGAAAGTTTTTTCGGACGATGACTTTTTCTTCAAGGTAGGAGGCCAGTTTTTTCAAGGATGACGTCATGAGCGGAATGAGTCAATGAAGCGCAAGGATATTTTACTGTCCTAATGAACTTTGTAAATGCAATATAGCGCTCCATCGCCAAGGGCAGAAGTTGTATACCATCATGTTAGCCCCTCCATTTTTATTTCAAAAAATTACAATTTTTCACGCTTACATCTGATACAATCTTTTATCATCGGAGCTATGCCAATACAATCATCAGACGTCGAATTCCAATGTTTTTCACATCGCGTAAAACCAACAAACTCAGGATTTTTTTGTAATTTGGACGGGAGCTTTTCCCATGCTCTATCGATACATTTTTGTCGAAAGTATAATAAAAATTCTCGCGGCAATTCAGCGATACCTTCAGAATCCAACTCGTGGAGGAAGACGGTGTATGGGAGTAGAGTAAATGATCTCTTCATTGACGGCGCATCACCAAAATTTTCCATTTACCACATCCTGAGGTGGCGAACTTTTTCCGTGGCGCAGTGATGATCGAGTACAGGACGATGAAAATTGTTGGAAGGGCATGCAGAGACTCGCAAATCGTTCAGGGACGGGCAGCCGATATTTATCAAATCGATGATGATTGCATTTGTGTACTGCTTTAACCATCGCTTTTTGTCCAATCCTTTGACGAATATGAATGTAGCGTCCTCAAGTTGATTTTGCAGCTCTTGATAGAGTTCCTCGTATAGCACATCTCCAGAGTTCCAAGGTACACCATGATAGTTTCTCGTTAGCCACAAATTAGTCGCCTTTGTTTTTGGAGACAAACCATCCCAGGCACATGGTGGCTTAAATAATGTCGTCAGAGGGTCAGCGTAGAAGGACTCAAGCCTTAACACTGCAAGCTCCTTGACAACAAAGGTTTTTTGTATGGAGAAGCCCTGAATGTCAACGACGTACTTCACCTTGATGTACTGATGCTCTCTGACAACTCCATCGCCTTTTACATCTTCTCCCCCACCACCACCACCACTACCAACTACTTGAATCTCTCATACTTGACGGTTGACTTTTTATCTTTATCATCCTTTTTTTTTGTCCAGCACAGGTTTATATCTATCCGACGTTTTATCTTTGGACAAAAGACATCGACGATCATCGGTTAACTTATCCATCGCGACTGACGATTAATCAAGTTTGAACATTAATATATATATACCTTTTCATGTAGATTTTTACACACACACACTCATACATTTTATAGTTTTCTAACAACACCGCTGATTGGTTCATACTCTACAATTTTATCATGTATAATAAGACAGTACTCCGCAGTTGCAGCGGGAAAAGCTGCTACCGATTCAAATTCGAGACGAACATGAACTGGTCCAGTAATCAATGAATCATTTTGCTTCGCACAATCAATAATCACAAGAGGAGCATTGTCTTTGAATTGTTTTTTGTCAGCAATGGAGAATTTTTTCTTTCATAATATGACGATTGAAAATTCGCAAACATTTCATACAACGTTGCAAACTGGTTTCGTTGAAAATCAATATTAAGATTTGTGTAAGGATAACACTGGGAATTTAGGTACAATTTCATATCGCGTAAGTTACACGTATCAAAATTACTCATGTTTCCGGTTCTTACATTCTTTCTGCCAACTTGGAATCCAACGATAACATATCTTGGTTTTTCCAACTGTGTCGAAGTTTTAACGCTCCACACATGCTTAGTCATTTGCGGCAACAGAGGATATTCGTAGAGTTCCCAGCTTCGGAAACTCACAGCAATGGTTGGATCCGTTGAGATGTAGTTCAGCATACGAATTTTGTCCACATCGGAAACTTTGACGTACGGAATCAGCCATTCCATTTTACTGATTGTTATCTTGTATTGTTCATCGTTCGCAGCTTGCTGTAGGATGGCGTTCACGTCGGTGTTGGCTCGGAGTATGATGAGTTCATGCTTGGTGTTGACAATCACTCGCTAATAGTCTTCGGCGAATCCAAAGATGAAATCCAGAGGAATGCATATATCGGAATATCCATTGTTGTTGATCAATTGTCTGGCATCGTCAACGATCCATCCAGCATTTTCCATGAGATCTTTTTGGTTAGGGTTTTGTGAAACGTAGGCTTTCATTGAAGTTGTCAGACCAACGTTTTTCACTCTCTCGATCTCAATAGCATTGAGCTCGTAACGAATCTCTTCGAATAAGTGAGCTATACTATTCTTTATTATAGACGTATGCTCGACATTGGCTACGCCATCAGCTTTCGTTAAACGTCCTTGAATATTCAGCGAGCTCTTGCTCGGCAACATGTATGAGTCCTGATTCTGGATACTGATACGAATCTCATCGTTATTGTTATACGTTGACGATGCGTACGGCTGATGCGCGTGCACTTCGTACTGTGCTATCGTCTCGTCGAAGACGATCTTCTTTTCGATGGATAACATGGTATCAGACAAATTAAGCAGCAAATTTTCTTTGGACTCTCAGACCGAGACTTTTCAGGAACTGAACGTTCTGCGGTGTGAGTCGTTGAAGAGGTCGGCTTTGACTGACGATTTTTGGCCATGTGGCTGGACTTTTATACTCTTCGTAGACGATACCCATTATTCACTTTTTACATGTAGTCGTATAGTGATAACTTCACCTCGAAAATTCACTAGCTTTCCACTTTGATCGACTATGCGCAGCTGCAGATGATGTATTGCCTGTACGACGATTGGATGATAAATGACGTGATTTGGCAATTCGATGACTTATATCCTGGAGGCACCACTGGGAAGAACTCGTGGATGGTGTGTACGCGCTGCTCGTTTATAAACGCCCCTGCCGTGATGTTACACTCGATGCGTAAAGCGTTGACGGCGAGAATTCTCACCGGCGAATCCGACTTGTGCGCGACGTGAGCTTCAATGATTCTCGAATCAAAGCTCAGCAGTTTACCGATAGAGTCCTTGGGTTGGAAATCAATCTCCCGATTACATTTGATCTCACTGCGTAGTGTGCTACTGTTGGCCCGCAAACTCAGCTGAATATTTTTTGGTACTCGACAATAACATGTAAGTAATATTTTTTGGACTCGCTAAATCATGATACTTAATCACGATAGATTTTCGCAATGATCTCGAAATTACATACAGCAGTTTCTCGCTAGTATTCTCACGATTTCTGTAATACGAGGGGGGACCCAAAAGTAACGGGAATTAGGTGGTGGGGGGACCACGGAGGGGGGGATCGGGTTCTCCACTGGTTCTCTTCCAAGCTGCTACTCTCCCAAGTCAGTGTGCAAAATTCATTTGCTGTGAGTGCATTCATTCGTCCGTAAGAATTTTTCTAGTGAAACGACTTTTTCCGTTTCGGCGAAAACGTGAAATGGCTGAGTGCGGAGAGCAACGCGCGGCTGTAAAATTTTGTTTTTTGTTAGGAAAAACACCCGCGGAAACCCTTGTGATGCTGAAAACAGCTTATGGGGATAATGCTTTGAGTAAAACGCGTGTGTACGACTGGTTTTCGCGTTTCAAGAATGGAGAGATGTCAATAGAAGACCAACCTCTTTCTGGGCGCCCCTCGACTTCAAGAACCGACGAAAACATTGAAAAAATCAACACTCTTGTTCATGAAGACCGTCGCCGAACCATCGATCAACTTTGTGAGATGTCTGGATTTTTACTGATTTTTAGGATTTTAACTGAAGATTTGAGCATGAGGAGTATTGCAGCCAAATTTGTTCCTCGCCTTCTCTCCGACGATCAAAAGGAGCGTCGACTTCAGGCCTGTCTTGAGCTGCAAAATCAGTTGGATGAAGACCCAGATTTTTTTCTCAAGGTTATAACTGGCGATGAATCATGGTGCTATGGCTACGACCCCGAAACAAAGCAGCAATCAAGCCAATGGAAGACACCTCTCTCGCCTCGTCCAAAAAAGGCACGCCAAGTGAAGTCCAACATCAAGACATTGCTCATTTGTTTCTTCGATTGCAGAGGTATTGTGCACGCAGAATTTGTTCCTCCAGGCCAAACGGTCAACCAACACTTCTACTTGGAGGTTTTGAAAAGGTTGAGGGAGAACATCCGGAAGAAAAGAGCGGATCTTTGGCGCACAGGAGATTGGTTCTTCCACCACGACAATGCACCTGCCCACACAGCGCTGTCCGTGAAGAAATTTTTGACCAAAAACGGCATGACACCGATTGTTCACCCCCCCCTATTCACCGGACCTTGCCCTCTGTGACTTTTTTTTGTTCCCTAGACTCAAAAGGGACATGAAAGGAAAACGTTTTGGGACTGTAGAAGAGGTGAAACAAAAATCGCTGGAAGGTTTAAAAAACATTGAAAAAAATGAATTTCAGAACTGTTTTGAACACTGGAAAAAAAGATTGAACAAGTGTATTACAGTCAATGGGGGTTACTTTGAAGGTGATAAAAATTGTGTGTGAAAAAATTTGTCGATAAAAAAGTTGTAACACAATTCCCGTTACTTTTGGGTCCCCCCTCGTACAGTATTCCCTGAACCAATTTGTAATCACGTACCGAACCGCGTTCTGCCCCCGTACGTTCATCTTCCGGTTTGCTCAATATCCCAATAATTCTATTCAAGCTCGGGTCACTCCGCTGGTGAAGCAAAACTTCATCTTCTTTCGTGACAATCGTCAAAATCGAATCAGTCCCCAGTTCTTCGTTCCCTGGAGTATCAACAGGTGCACGGGACAATGCGTCGACATGTCTCATTGACGAACCCGCCCGGTGTTGAACGCTGAAATCGTATTCCGACAAAGTGATACTCCAGCGTACGATCTGAGGGTTCGTGGACTTGTGCGCATTCAAGTAAACCAGAGCTAGGGAGTCAGTCACAATTTTAAATTTCAAACAGATCAAAAATGAACGTAGTCGTTCAACGGACCAAATGACAGCCATCAGTTCTAGCTTGCTTGAGTGATATTTTCTTTCTATTTCAGATGTCCTTCGCGACACCGCATAAATAGGTTGCAATTCTCCCTTTGAATTTGACTGGAATAAGATTCCTCCAATGCCCCCTGAACTTGCATCGCAATGCAATTCTGTGACTTCAGCTTTTGGATCATAAATCCCCAAAACAGGTTCAGAGCACAAGAGTCTTCGGACTTTGGAGAAAGCTTCTTCCTGCCTTTCCCCCCACTCAAAAGGAGCTTCCTTTCGGGTCAGTTCTGTCATCGGTGCTATAATTTTAGCAAAGCCTGGTACAAATCTCCTGAAAAAGCTGGCAAGACCATGAAACCGTCTTACTTCATGCACGTTTCGTGGTCTAGGAAATTGCTCAATTGCGCGTACCTTTCCCTCTCCAGGTCTTATGCCATCAGCCCCCAGTGAAAACCCGAGAAAATCTACTCTTTCTTTTCATTCATTCATTCTTTCAATTATTCAATTAATTTACGTTCACTCAACTTATCAGATTAGTAAACTATGCAACTGTTTCGGGTACTAAACTTTCTTCGCCTTAACATTTATGTTGCTCTGTGTAATTCACACACTCTTAACCGTAAAACTTTCTAATATATACATATATATACAAATTTCACGCTAGCTCTACGTTCGCTATCCTTTACCGCTGGTGGCACACTTCTGTATCCACGCTTTGCGTAAGGCTTGCCGCGCTCCAAACGCGCTTGCGAACTTCATGCGATTCCAGTCGGCCTGCGCTCCGAACTCGAAGATTGTGTTCCTCGTGTTCTGCCACACTGCTGGCACTTCCGCGTATTGATTGAAGTCATAGCAACGCCACGAGTGTGCATTGCCTTCGGCCTCTTTCTTCACGCGTTTAGCCATGATGGCTGCGCCTTGCACGCATCTCTTGTCGATCTGCGCGCATCCGACTACCCGAGCTTCGTCTTGCTCGATGTATTGGACATTCCGATTGAAGGGAATCTCCACGGCCGTCAAATCCCTTTCGAGATAAAGCATCTGGCCCTGTGATCCCTCACTGGATCCTATTACAGGCGTCCCCATCTTGAAGACGCGCTCAGTCGCGTGAACATGACATGATATCAAGTTCATTAGAGCTGTATTCGATTGAAATTGACCGTTATCCGCTGGAAATACACCAGCTTGGATACCTGCCGATTCGAGCAGTTGCCGCTGTTCGCGCGTAACCGCTTGTGCCGATGCCTAATTTTCACATCTTTCAAATATTCATTTACGGATCCTGGCTCTTCCCCGCCTTCGAACGTGTGAACCATGGCATTTTTCTCCTTTGGTTTTGTGGCGTTTTGTGTGAATCTTAAAGTTTGTGGCGCATTGTTGAGTGGACATCGTCGCGATAAATGGCCAATTTGATTGCACTTGAAACACGTTATTTCACTTTCACTTTTTCTCGGTACAGAGGGTTGTTGATTGATCATTTCCCTGGTTTCGAGACTGATTTTCGGACCTGGGGTTGAAATTTCTGAATTGGTTGTCTCGACGAAACTTGTCATGTCCCCGACTCCGATCGTGAACATGATTACGGCGCTGTGTCTCGAGAACTTTATCCAGGGTGGTCACCTCGTTAAGCAAGTCGTCGATATCCAGGTGTTTATTGTTGAACACAAAAGTCGATAACTCACGGGCACGAAATCCTTCCGCTACTCGCTCTTTCGTCTCCTGACTCGACATTCCGACAACCTGGCAAAGTCTGACTTTATCGAAGAAATGTGCTGCCACTGACTCCTGGGGACCTTGTATGCGACTCTCCATTTTCTTCCAGGCTTCGGTGAGGTTCGTGCTCCGCAGGGATGTTTTTCGGAATGCAGCCCCGAACTCGTCCCACGTCTTCACCGACGAACATTTTATCGCCCACCAGGTCTTCGCCGCTCCAGTAAATCGCATGTTAGCCATTGCCAGGGTGAAGTTATCCGCCCACTGGTATGTTGTCGCTGTCAATTTTAGGCGCTCCATCCAAACTCTTGCTTCGTGTGAGCTAGTTTCGCCATTGAATTCTCCAATAATCTGCGTGATGTCCGGGGCAATTTGAAATCTTGAAGGGTTTTGGTTCTGTTGTAGGTATTGGATGATGTTAGAATTTTGTTGAGATAATTGGGTCAAGGTATTTACTATTTGTAGCATTGCAGGATCTATATACGCTTGGTTTTGCGGAATTTGGAAGGCTTGATGGTATTTCATATTCTGTGGAATTTGCTGGATTGGTGGGTGTGGTGACAGCTGCGGCATTGGTGGAGTTTTTGGAGCTTGTGTATTTGGACCCGCCATTTGAATTGTATTCTGTAACACTCGTTCTCCTGGATTCTGCCAGTTCAGGGTAAAATGATCCGTGGGTTGCGCCGTTGGGGGTTGAAAACTGGGACCTGGAGCATGCACTGCTGGGAGAATCGTGTTTTCAAGGTCACTGGCGTTAAATACAGTTGATTCATTGACACGTGTCGATGACAGTCCCCGCACATCCACTCGACGTTGGAAATTGATGAAATCGCCTTCACTATTCATTTTCGGGTTTTGAATTCTCGCGCCACTTTTCAAATTTCGCGCGCCGCGAACACCTTACAACCCCACACTTAGTATGTTGGAAATTCAATGTTTGACGGTATTGCTTAGAAGTGGCCTTTGGGTTGAAGGAAATGAATCACAACACACGAATATCCCTTTTGTACTATTTATTAACACTAACTTGATTTTACACTGATTTTGACATTTGAAATCAATCGCGCTCTTAAATCTATTCTCTGAGCGACGGCGCCGACCGTCTGTCTCTCTCGCACTCGCGTAACTACGGCTCCGACCGTTTTACTCTCTCGCACTCGTGTAACTTCGGCTCCGACCGTTCGATCTGCACTCTGCGCGTTTCTGCTCGAGACTGACTCACTGTACTGGCAGCGCTGATATTTATAGGGGAATAGTTCTGAGCCAGAACATTCTAGTCGCTTCTGGCGCCTTCTCGGTGTCGTCCTAGATTGTTCTCGATTCTTCCAACCCTTTCTATTACATTCTATCCCTTTCTGTTACATTCTACGCTATTCTAACCTGTGATTCGTGGCAATTTTGGATAAATAAACATTGAAAACGAGTAGATATGCAAAGACAGTTCTGGATCCCCCCACTCTTACTCCCATCACGTGACCCCCCTCGCAGGCCCCGCCCAATCCCCGTGTCGGTAAGGTAGAGAACCAAGATGGCGGCGGTCGGTAAAACAGGGCGTACCCTGGATCGGCAAGGTAGGAACTTGGTCAGTAATACCTGAGGTCGGTAATACCTGAGGTCGGTTATACTTTCTGTTAGTAAAACAAATGGTGGCTGCTTGAAAACATGTTTTCTCTTCTTCGAATTTACATATTGTATGATCATATTCATGAATTATAGTTTTGTCCAACTTCTGAAAATCTGTGTTCTTTCGAAATCAGTTTGAAGCGTGTTCTCTTATTACCTCAATCACTTTTTCTGATTTTCAAGGAAAGCGATCGATGCGAGAGTTGACTTTTTAAAACAAATGTATTTTGAAAGAGTGATTAATGTCTCGATAACAAACGCTTGCCTTCTAGACGCCGAGTAAATTAATCTATTCCGTAAATCCAACGCGATGCGATGTAGCACGTGTGTCGACAAGAAAGTAAAAGTAGAATCGAAGATAATCCATTTATGTTGCTGAAGAATGCAACGATAGAAAAGAGGAAATCGTATAAGATATGTCAATACATTGACCAAGTTCGGAATAGTCATAAAAGACTGTTTCCATGATATCATCCGCGAAGTCTTAAAAGCATATTCAAATTTTACGAAATTCGTTATAAATTCACTTACGCAGATCTGTTACTCTCGATGAAAAATTTCCATCGAGTTTAAACGCATTCCCTTTTAGAGAAAAAAACATAGATTTTTATTTTTTGCTGTGAATTAAATTACGTTAATATTACTTCGAAATTCTGTTACGTGATCTATCACTTTAGGCGTTAGATAAAAAGTAGAAACGGCGGCTTATATTTAAAATTCAATAAAATGTGAATATAACTTTGCTTTAAGTGTATTCCATACGTCAAAAATAATGATATGAAATAAGAAATTTATTATGTAATAGAACCTTAAATATTTATTACGTGACTAACAACTCTAAAAGTTTGGAAAAAAATAAGTATCATACAGTATGTAAATTCAAAGAAGAGAAAACATGTTTTTAAGCAGTTGAAAAAATTATGCGATTATAACTTTGAAATTCTATTACGTAATCTATTTTTCGAGTGTGATATAAGAAATAGAAACGACAGCTTTCCTTTTGAATTCATGGAACAGGAAACATCAGTATGCTCTTAGCCTATTTTACGTACCGAAAATTAGAATATGAAATAAGAAATATGTTATGAAATAGAACCTTGAATGTTTATTACGTAACTATGAACTCTGAAAGTTTGGAAAAAAAAAGGATCAGTCAATATGGAAATGCAAAGAATAGAAAACATATTGTAGCATAAAATTTCAATAAAAAATGAATCAATTCAAAGTATATAAGTTGCGAATTTTCAAACTGGGATCAGAAGTCTGATTCAGAACGTTTCGAAGTTTACACTTTCAAACCATAACGCGAAATCGTCACGGGTCATAGTAGCGCGGGTAATACCCACAATAGTTGGATTAATAAAACAGACATGAAGATAAAAAATTGTTTTATTCATTTCCGCACCACCAGAGCCCACATGGGGTGGTAGAATATGTGGCGCGTTTTTGGTAACGTGGTATCCCCAGTAGGCCTAATCCACGATATTTGCATTATTTAATGCAACTGACTGTACATATTTATATTTGCGTACATATTTACATATATATATTATTCATATGAACGCAGACATAAACGCTCGTTTATTTACAAACATAATCTATTCGAGCTCCATTAAGTCAGGTATTTTGTAATGGCCACGTGCCAAAGTGTCTGTTGTGTGTGGTAAAATAAACTGTTTGTCATCAAATGGATTTAACGCGAGTTTATTTTGCTCGGTTGTCTGGATTTCATGGAGGTGTGAACGAAACAGTCGTTGGGAGCAGAATTTTGTAACTTCGTTCTTCAAACAATATACATAGTCCATGAAATCCAGCGTTTTCGCGACAACTGACATTTTGACACCTTTGGCTCTCTTAATTCTATCCTCGCCTTCAACACGTAAACTATACATTTTAATATAATAATAATATATTATATTATATCGAGTTTTTCCCATGAGTCCAGGTACTCGTAAGGGAACGCTCCTTTCTTCATGAGGAGTTCGAGTTGCTGCACGCTGTAGCCGAGAAAGTTTTTTCGGACGATGACTTTTTCTTCAAGGTAGGAGGCCAGTTTTTTCAAGGATGACGTCATGAGCGGAATGAGTCAATGAAGCGCAAGGATATTTTACTGTCCTAATGAACTTTGTAAATGCAATATAGCGCTCCATCGCCAAGGGCAGAAGTTGTATACCATCATGTTAGCCCCTCCATTTTTATTTCAAAAAATTACAATTTTTCACGCTTACATCTGATACAATCTTTTATCATCGGAGCTATGCCAATACAATCATCAGACGTCGAATTCCAATGTTTTTCACATCGCGTAAAACCAACAAACTCAGGATTTTTTTGTAATTTGGACGGGAGCTTTTCCCATGCTCTATCGATACATTTTTGTCGAAAGTATAATAAAAATTCTCGCGGCAATTCAGCGATACCTTCAGAATCCAACTCGTGGAGGAAGACGGTGTATGGGAGTAGAGTAAATGATCTCTTCATTGACGGCGCATCACCAAAATTTTCCATTTACCACATCCTGAGGTGGCGAACTTTTTCCGTGGCGCAGTGATGATCGAGTACAGGACGATGAAAATTGTTGGAAGGGCATGCAGAGACTCGCAAATCGTTCAGGGACGGGCAGCCGATATTTATCAAATCGATGATGATTGCATTTGTGTACTGCTTTAACCATCGCTTTTTGTCCAATCCTTTGACGAATATGAATGTAGCGTCCTCAAGTTGATTTTGCAGCTCTTGATAGAGTTCCTCGTATAGCACATCTCCAGAGTTCCAAGGTACACCATGATAGTTTCTCGTTAGCCACAAATTAGTCGCCTTTGTTTTTGGAGACAAACCATCCCAGGCACATGGTGGCTTAAATAATGTCGTCAGAGGGTCAGCGTAGAAGGACTCAAGCCTTAACACTGCAAGCTCCTTGACAACAAAGGTTTTTTGTATGGAGAAGCCCTGAATGTCAACGACGTACTTCACCTTGATGTACTGATGCTCTCTGACAACTCCATCGCCTTTTACATCTTCTCCCCCACCACCACCACCACTACCAACTACTTGAATCTCTCATACTTGACGGTTGACTTTTTATCTTTATCATCCTTTTTTTTTGTCCAGCACAGGTTTATATCTATCCGACGTTTTATCTTTGGACAAAAGACATCGACGATCATCGGTTAACTTATCCATCGCGACTGACGATTAATCAAGTTTGAACATTAATATATATATACCTTTTCATGTAGATTTTTACACACACACACTCATACATTTTATAGTTTTCTAACAACACCGCTGATTGGTTCATACTCTACAATTTTATCATGTATAATAAGACAGTACTCCGCAGTTGCAGCGGGAAAAGCTGCTACCGATTCAAATTCGAGACGAACATGAACTGGTCCAGTAATCAATGAATCATTTTGCTTCGCACAATCAATAATCACAAGAGGAGCATTGTCTTTGAATTGTTTTTTTGTCAGCAATGGAGAATTTTTTCTTTCATAATATGACGATTGAAAATTCGCAAACATTTCATACAACGTTGCAAACTGGTTTCGTTGAAAATCAATATTAAGATTTGTGTAAGGATAACACTGGGAATTTAGGTACAATTTCATATCGCGTAAATTACACGTATCAAAATTACTCATGTTTCCGGTTCTTACATTCTTTCTGCCAACTTGGAATCCAACGATAACATATCTTGGTTTTTCCAACTGTGTCGAAGTTTTAACGCTCCACACATGCTTAGTCATTTGCGGCAACAGAGGATATTCGTAGAGTTCCCAGCTTCGGAAACTCACAGCAATGGTTGGATCCGTTGAGATGTAGTTCAGCATACGAATTTTGTCCACATCGGAAACTTTGACGTACGGAATCAGCCATTCCATTTTACTGATTGTTATCTTGTATTGTTCATCGTTCGCAGCTTGCTGTAGGATGGCGTTCACGTCGGTGTTGGCTCGGAGTATGATGAGTTCATGCTTGGTGTTGACAATCACTCGCTAATAGTCTTCGGCGAATCCAAAGATGAAATCCAGAGGAATGCATATATCGGAATATCCATTGTTGTTGATCAATTGTCTGGCATCGTCAACGATCCATCCAGCATTTTCCATGAGATCTTTTTGGTTAGGGTTTTGTGAAACGTAGGCTTTCATTGAAGTTGTCAGACCAACGTTTTTCACTCTCTCGATCTCAATAGCATTGAGCTCGTAACGAATCTCTTCGAATAAGTGAGCTATACTATTCTTTATTATAGACGTATGCTCGACATTGGCTACGCCATCAGCTTTCGTTAAACGTCCTTGAATATTCAGCGAGCTCTTGCTCGGCAACATGTATGAGTCCTGATTCTGGATACTGATACGAATCTCATCGTTATTGTTATACGTTGACGATGCGTACGGCTGATGCGCGTGCACTTCGTACTGTGCTATCGTCTCGTCGAAGACGATCTTCTTTTCGATGGATAACATGGTATCAGACAAATTAAGCAGCAAATTTTCTTTGGACTCTCAGACCGAGACTTTTCAGGAACTGAACGTTCTGCGGTGTGAGTCGTTGAAGAGGTCGGCTTTGACTGACGATTTTTGGCCATGTGGCTGGACTTTTATACTCTTCGTAGACGATACCCATTATTCACTTTTTACATGTAGTCGTATAGTGATAACTTCACCTCGAAAATTCACTAGCTTTCCACTTTGATCGACTATGCGCAGCTGCAGATGATGTATTGCCTGTACGACGATTGGATGATAAATGACGTGATTTGGCAATTCGATGACTTATATCCTGGAGGCACCACTGGGAAGAACTCGTGGATGGTGTGTACGCGCTGCTCGTTTATAAACGCCCCTGCCGTGATGTTACACTCGATGCGTAAAGCGTTGACGGCGAGAATTCTCACCGGCGAATCCGACTTGTGCGCGACGTGAGCTTCAATGATTCTCGAATCAAAGCTCAGCAGTTTACCGATAGAGTCCTTGGGTTGGAAATCAATCCCCCGATTACATTTGATCTCACTGCGTAGTGTGCTACTGTTGGCCCGCAAACTCAGCTGAATATTTTTTGGTACTCGACAATAACATGTAAGTAATATTTTTTGGACTCGCTAAATCATGATACTTAATCACGATAGATTTTCGCAATGATCTCGAAATTACATACAGCAGTTTCTCGCTAGTATTCTCACGATTTCTGTAATACGAGGGGGGACCCAAAAGTAACGGGAATTAGGTGGTGGGGGGACCACGGAGGGGGGGATCGGGTTCTCCACTGGTTCTCTTCCAAGCTGCTACTCTCCCAAGTCAGTGTGCAAAATTCATTTGCTGTGAGTGCATTCATTCGTCCGTAAGAATTTTTCTAGTGAAACGACTTTTTCCGTTTCGGCGAAAACGTGAAATGGCTGAGTGCGGAGAGCAACGCGCGGCTGTAAAATTTTGTTTTTTGTTAGGAAAAACACCCGCGGAAACCCTTGTGATGCTGAAAACAGCTTATGGGGATAATGCTTTGAGTAAAACGCGTGTGTACGACTGGTTTTCGCGTTTCAAGAATGGAGAGATGTCAATAGAAGACCAACCTCTTTCTGGGCGCCCCTCGACTTCAAGAACCGACGAAAACATTGAAAAAATCAACACTCTTGTTCATGAAAACCGTCGCCGAACCATCGATCAACTTTGTGAGATGTCTGGATTTTTACTGATTTTTAGGATTTTAACTGAAGATTTGAGCATGAGGAGTATTGGAGCCAAATTTGTTCCTCGCCTTCTCTCCGACGATCAAAAGGAGCGTCGACTTCAGGCCTGTCTTGAGCTGCAAAATCAGTTGGATGAAGACCCAGATTTTTTTCTCAAGGTTATAACTGGCGATGAATCATGGTGCTATGGCTACGACCCCGAAACAAAGCAGCAATCAAGCCAATGGAAGACACCTCTCTCGCCTCGTCCAAAAAAGGCACGCCAAGTGAAGTCCAACATCAAGACATTGCTCATTTGTTTCTTCGATTGCAGAGGTATTGTGCACGCAGAATTTGTTCCTCCAGGCCAAACGGTCAACCAACACTTCTACTTGGAGGTTTTGAAAAGGTTGAGGGAGAACATCCGGAAGAAAAGAGCGGATCTTTGGCGCACAGGAGATTGGTTCTTCCACCACGACAATGCACCTGCCCACACAGCGCTGTCCGTGAAGAAATTTTTGACCAAAAACGGCATGACACCGATTGTTCACCCCCCCCTATTCACCGGACCTTGCCCTCTGTGACTTTTTTTTGTTCCCTAGACTCAAAAGGGACATTAAAGGAAAACGTTTTGGGACTGTAGAAGAGGTGAAACAAAAATCGCTGGAAGGTTTAAAAAACATTGAAAAAAATGAATTTCAGAACTGTTTTGAACACTGGAAAAAAAGATTGAACAAGTGTATTACAGTCAATGGGGGTTACTTTGAAGGTGATAAAAATTGTGTGTGAAAAAATTTGTCGATAAAAAAGTTGTAACACAATTCCCGTTACTTTTGGGTCCCCCCTCGTACAGTATTCCCTGAACCAATTTGTAATCACGTACCGAACCGCGTTCTGCCCCCGTACGTTCATCTTCCGGTTTGCTCAATATCCCAATAATTCTATTCAAGCTCGGGTCACTCCGCTGGTGAAGCAAAACTTCATCTTCTTTCGTGACAATCGTCAAAATCGAATCAGTCCCCAGTTCTTCGTTCCCTGGAGTATCAACAGGTGCACGGGACAATGCGTCGACATGTCTCATTGACGAACCCGCCCGGTGTTGAACGCTGAAATCGTATTCCGACAAAGTGATACTCCAGCGTACGATCTGAGGGTTCGTGGACTTGTGCGCATTCAAGTAAACCAGAGCTTGGGAGTCAGTCACAATTTTAAATTTCAAACAGATCAAAAATGAACGTAGTCGTTCAACGGACCAAATGACAGCCATCAGTTCTAGCTTGCTTGAGTGATATTTTCTTTCTATTTCAGATGTCCTTCGCGACACCGCATAAATAGGTTGCAATTCTCCCTTTGAATTTGACTGGAATAAGATTCCTCCAATGCCCTCTGAACTTGCATCGCAATGCAATTCTGTGACTTCAGCTTTTGGATCATAAATCCCCAAAACAGGTTCAGAGCACAAGAGTCTTCGGACTTTGGAGAAAGCTTCTTCCTGCCTTTCCCCCCACTCAAAAGGAGCTTCCTTTCGGGTCAGTTCTGTCATCGGTGCTATAATTTTAGCAAAGCCTGGTACAAATCTCCTGAAAAAGCTGGCAAGACCATGAAACCGTCTTACTTCATGCACGTTTCGTGGTCTAGGAAATTGCTCAATTGCGCGTACCTTTCCCTCTCCAGGTCTTATGCCATCAGCCCCCAGTGAAAACCCGAGAAAATCTACTCTTTCTTTTCATTCATTCATTCTTTCAATTATTCAATTAATTTACGTTCACTCAACTTATCAGATTAGTAAACTATGCAACTGTTTCGGGTACTAAACTTTCTTCGCCTTAACATTTATGTTGCTCTGTGTAATTCACACACTCTTAACCGTAAAACTTTCTAATATATACATATATATACAAATTTCACGCTAGCTCTACGTTCGCTATCCTTTACCGCTGGTGGCACACTTCTGTATCCACGCTTTGCGTAAGGCTTGCCGCGCTCCAAACGCGCTTGCGAACTTCATGCGATTCCAGTCGGCCTGCGCTCCGAACTCGAAGATTGTGTTCCTCGTGTTCTGCCACACTGCTGGCACTTCCGCGTATTGATTGAAGTCATAGCAACGCCACGAGTGTGCATTGCCTTCGGCCTCTTTCTTCACGCGTTTAGCCATGATGGCTGCGCCTTGCACGCATCTCTTGTCGATCTGCGCGCATCCGACTACCCGAGCTTCGTCTTGCTCGATGTATTGGACATTCCGATTGAAGGGAATCTCCACGGCCGTCAAATCCCTTTCGAGATAAAGCATCTGGCCCTGTGATCCCTCACTGGATCCTATTACAGGCGTCCCCATCTTGAAGACGCGCTCAGTCGCGTGAACATGACATGATATCAAATTCATTAGAGCTGTATTCGATTGAAATTGACCGTTATCCGCTGGAAATACACCAGCTTGGATACCTGCCGATTCGAGCAGTTGCCGCTGTTCGCGCGTAACCGCTTGTGCCGATGCCTAATTTTCACATCTTTCAAATATTCATTTACGGATCCTGGCTCTTCCCCGCCTTCGAACGTGTGAACCATGGCATTTTTCTCCTTTGGTTTTGTGGCGTTTTGTGTGAATCTTAAAGTTTGTGGCGCATTGTTGAGTGGACATCGTCGCGATAAATGGCCAATTTGATTGCACTTGAAACACGTTATTTCACTTTCACTTTTTCTCGGTACAGAGGGTTGTTGATTGATCATTTCCCTGGTTTCGAGACTGATTTTCGGACCTGGGGTTGAAATTTCTGAATTGGTTGTCTCGACGAAACTTGTCATGTCCCCGACTCCGATCGTGAACATGATTACGGCGCTGTGTCTCGAGAACTTTATCCAGGGTGGTCACCTCGTTAAGCAAGTCGTCGATATCCAGGTGTTTATTGTTGAACACAAAAGTCGATAACTCACGGGCACGAAATCCTTCCGCTACTCGCTCTTTCGTCTCCTGACTCGACATTCCGACAACCTGGCAAAGTCTGACTTTATCGAAGAAATGTGCTGCCACTGACTCCTGGGGACCTTGTATGCGACTCTCCATTTTCTTCCAGGCTTCGGTGAGGTTCGTGCTCCGCAGGGATGTTTTTCGGAATGCAGCCCCGAACTCGTCCCACGTCTTCACCGACGAACATTTTATCGCCCACCAGGTCTTCGCCGCTCCAGTAAATCGCATGTTAGCCATTGCCAGGGTGAAGTTATCCGTCCACTGGTATGTTGTCGCTGTCAATTTTAGGCGCTCCATCCAAACTCTTGCTTCGTGTGAGCTAGTTTCGCCATTGAATTCTCCAATAATCTGCGTGATGTCCGGGGCAATTTGAAATCTTGAAGGGTTTTGGTTCTGTTGTAGGTATTGGATGATGTTAGAATTTTGTTGAGATAATTGGGTCAAGGTATTTACTATTTGTAGCATTGCAGGATCTATATACGCTTGGTTTTGCGGAATTTGGAAGGCTTGATGGTATTTCATATTCTGTGGAATTTGCTGGATTGGTGGGTGTGGTGACAGCTGCGGCATTGGTGGAGTTTTTGGAGCTTGTGTATTTGGACCCGCCATTTGAATTGTATTCTGTAACACTCGTTCTCCTGGATTCTGCCAGTTCAGGGTAAAATGATCCGTGGGTTGCGCCGTTGGGGGTTGAAAACTGGGACCTGGAGCATGCACTGCTGGGAGAATCGTGTTTTCAAGGTCACTGGCGTTAAATACAGTTGATTCATTGACACGTGTCGATGACAGTCCCCGCACATCCACTCGACGTTGGAAATTGATGAAATCGCCTTCACTATTCATTTTCGGGTTTTGAATTCTCGCGCCACTTTTCAAATTTCGCGCGCCGCGAACACCTTACAACCCCACACTTAGTATGTTGGAAATTCAATGTTTGACGGTATTGCTTAGAAGTGGCCTTTGGGTTGAAGGAAATGAATCACAACACACGAATATCCCTTTTGTACTATTTATTAACACTAACTTGATTTTACACTGATTTTGACATTTGAAATCAATCGCGCTCTTAAATCTATTCTCTGAGCGACGGCGCCGACCGTCTGTCTCTCTCGCACTCGCGTAACTACGGCTCCGACCGTTTTACTCTCTCGCACTCGTGTAACTTCGGCTCCGACCGTTCGATCTGCACTCTGCGCGTTTCTGCTCGAGACTGACTCACTGTACTGGCAGCGCTGATATTTATAGGGGAATAGTTCTGAGCCAGAACATTCTAGTCGCTTCTGGCGCCTTCTCGGTGTCGTCCTAGATTGTTCTCGATTCTTCCAACCCTTTCTATTACATTCTATCCCTTTCTGTTACATTCTACGCTATTCTAACCTGTGATTCGTGGCAATTTTGGATAAATAAACATTGAAAACGAGTAGATATGCAAAGACAGTTCTGGATCCCCCCACTCTTACTCCCATCACGTGACCCCCCTCGCAGGCCCCGCCCAATCCCCGTGTCGGTAAGGTAGAGAACCAAGATGGCGGCGGTCGGTAAAACAGGGCGTACCCTGGATCGGCAAGGTAGGAACTTGGTCAGTAATACCTGAGGTCGGTAATACCTGAGGTCGGTTATACTTTCTGTTAGTAAAACAAATGGTGGCTGCTTGAAAACATGTTTTCTCTTCTTCGAATTTACATATTGTATGATCATATTCATGAATTATAGTTTTGTCCAACTTCTGAAAATCTGTGTTCTTTCGAAATCAGTTTGAAGCGTGTTCTCTTATTACCTCAATCACTTTTTCTGATTTTCAAGGAAAGCGATCGATGCGAGAGTTGACTTTTTAAAACAAATGTATTTTGAAAGAGTGATTAATGTCTCGATAACAAACGCTTGCCTTCTAGACGCCGAGTAAATTAATCTATTCCGTAAATCCAACGCGATGCGATGTAGCACGTGTGTCGACAAGAAAGTAAAAGTAGAATCGAAGATAATCCATTTATGTTGCTGAAGAATGCAACGATAGAAAAGAGGAAATCGTATAAGATATGTCAATACATTGACCAAGTTCGGAATAGTCATAAAAGACTGTTTCCATGATATCATCCGCGAAGTCTTAAAAGCATATTCAAATTTTACGAAATTCGTTATAAATTCACTTACGCAGATCTGTTACTCTCGATGAAAAATTTCCATCGAGTTTAAACGCATTCCCTTTTAGAGAAAAAAACATAGATTTTTATTTTTTGCTGTGAATTAAATTACGTTAATATTACTTCGAAATTCTGTTACGTGATCTATCACTTTAGGCGTTAGATAAAAAGTAGAAACGGCGGCTTATATTTAAAATTCAATAAAATGTGAATATAACTTTGCTTTAAGTGTATTCCATACGTCAAAAATAATGATATGAAATAAGAAATTTATTATGTAATAGAACCTTAAATATTTATTACGTGACTAACAACTCTAAAAGTTTGGAAAAAAATAAGTATCATACAGTATGTAAATTCAAAGAAGAGAAAACATGTTTTTAAGCAGTTGAAAAAATTATGCGATTATAACTTTGAAATTCTATTACGTAATCTATTTTTCGAGTGTGATATAAGAAATAGAAACGACAGCTTTCCTTTTGAATTCATGGAACAGGAAACATCAGTATGCTCTTAGCCTATTTTACGTACCGAAAATTAGAATATGAAATAAGAAATATGTTATGAAATAGAACCTTGAATGTTTATTACGTAACTATGAACTCTGAAAGTTTGGAAAAAAAAAGGATCAGTCAATATGGAAATGCAAAGAATAGAAAACATATTTTAGCATAAAATTTCAATAAAAAATGAATCAATTCAAAGTATATAAGTTGCGAATTTTCAAACTGGGATCAGAAGTCTGATTCAGAACGTTTCGAAGTTTACACTTTCAAACCATAACGCGAAATCGTCACGGGTCATAGTAGCGCGGGTAATACCCACAATAGTTGGATTAATAAAACAGACATGAAGATAAAAAATTGTTTTATTCATTTCCGCACCACCAGAGCCCACATGGGGTGGTAGAATATGTGGCGCGTTTTTGGTAACGTGGTATCCCCAGTAGGCCTAATCCACGATATTTGCATTATTTAATGCAACTGACTGTACATATTTATATTTGCGTACATATTTACATATATATATTATTCATATGAACGCAGACATAAACGCTCGTTTATTTACAAACATAATCTATTCGAGCTCCATTAAGTCAGGTATTTTGTAATGGCCACGTGCCAAAGTGTCTGTTGTGTGTGGTAAAATAAACTGTTTGTCATCAAATGGATTTAACGCGAGTTTATTTTGCTCGGTTGTCTGGATTTCATGGAGGTGTGAACGAAACAGTCGTTGGGAGCAGAATTTTGTAACTTCGTTCTTCAAACAATATACATAGTCCATGAAATCCAGCGTTTTCGCGACAACTGACATTTTGACACCTTTGGCTCTCTTAATTCTATCCTCGCCTTCAACACGTAAACTATACATTTTAATATAATAATAATATATTATATTATATCGAGTTTTTCCCATGAGTCCAGGTACTCGTAAGGGAACGCTCCTTTCTTCATGAGGAGTTCGAGTTGCTGCACGCTGTAGCCGAGAAAGTTTTTTCGGACGATGACTTTTTCTTCAAGGTAGGAGGCCAGTTTTTTCAAGGATGACGTCATGAGCGGAATGAGTCAATGAAGCGCAAGGATATTTTACTGTCCTAATGAACTTTGTAAATGCAATATAGCGCTCCATCGCCAAGGGCAGAAGTTGTATACCATCATGTTAGCCCCTCCATTTTTATTTCAAAAAATTACAATTTTTCACGCTTACATCTGATACAATCTTTTATCATCGGAGCTATGCCAATACAATCATCAGACGTCGAATTCCAATGTTTTTCACATCGCGTAAAACCAACAAACTCAGGATTTTTTTGTAATTTGGACGGGAGCTTTTCCCATGCTCTATCGATACATTTTTGTCGAAAGTATAATAAAAATTCTCGCGGCAATTCAGCGATACCTTCAGAATCCAACTCGTGGAGGAAGACGGTGTATGGGAGTAGAGTAAATGATCTCTTCATTGACGGCGCATCACCAAAATTTTCCATTTACCACATCCTGAGGTGGCGAACTTTTTCCGTGGCGCAGTGATGATCGAGTACAGGACGATGAAAATTGTTGGAAGGGCATGCAGAGACTCGCAAATCGTTCAGGGACGGGCAGCCGATATTTATCAAATCGATGATGATTGCATTTGTGTACTGCTTTAACCATCGCTTTTTGTCCAATCCTTTGACGAATATGAATGTAGCGTCCTCAAGTTGATTTTGCAGCTCTTGATAGAGTTCCTCGTATAGCACATCTCCAGAGTTCCAAGGTACACCATGATAGTTTCTCGTTAGCCACAAATTAGTCGCCTTTGTTTTTGGAGACAAACCATCCCAGGCACATGGTGGCTTAAATAATGTCGTCAGAGGGTCAGCGTAGAAGGACTCAAGCCTTAACACTGCAAGCTCCTTGACAACAAAGGTTTTTTGTATGGAGAAGCCCTGAATGTCAACGACGTACTTCACCTTGATGTACTGATGCTCTCTGACAACTCCATCGCCTTTTACATCTTCTCCCCCACCACCACCACCACTACCAACTACTTGAATCTCTCATACTTGACGGTTGACTTTTTATCTTTATCATCCTTTTTTTTTGTCCAGCACAGGTTTATATCTATCCGACGTTTTATCTTTGGACAAAAGACATCGACGATCATCGGTTAACTTATCCATCGCGACTGACGATTAATCAAGTTTGAACATTAATATATATATACCTTTTCATGTAGATTTTTACACACACACACTCATACATTTTATAGTTTTCTAACAACACCGCTGATTGGTTCATACTCTACAATTTTATCATGTATAATAAGACAGTACTCCGCAGTTGCAGCGGGAAAAGCTGCTACCGATTCAAATTCGAGACGAACATGAACTGGTCCAGTAATCAATGAATCATTTTGCTTCGCACAATCAATAATCACAAGAGGAGCATTGTCTTTGAATTGTTTTTTTGTCAGCAATGGAGAATTTTTTCTTTCATAATATGACGATTGAAAATTCGCAAACATTTCATACAACGTTGCAAACTGGTTTCGTTGAAAATCAATATTAAGATTTGTGTAAGGATAACACTGGGAATTTAGGTACAATTTCATATCGCGTAAATTACACGTATCAAAATTACTCATGTTTCCGGTTCTTACATTCTTTCTGCCAACTTGGAATCCAACGATAACATATCTTGGTTTTTCCAACTGTGTCGAAGTTTTAACGCTCCACACATGCTTAGTCATTTGCGGCAACAGAGGATATTCGTAGAGTTCCCAGCTTCGGAAACTCACAGCAATGGTTGGATCCGTTGAGATGTAGTTCAGCATACGAATTTTGTCCACATCGGAAACTTTGACGTACGGAATCAGCCATTCCATTTTACTGATTGTTATCTTGTATTGTTCATCGTTCGCAGCTTGCTGTAGGATGGCGTTCACGTCGGTGTTGGCTCGGAGTATGATGAGTTCATGCTTGGTGTTGACAATCACTCGCTAATAGTCTTCGGCGAATCCAAAGATGAAATCCAGAGGAATGCATATATCGGAATATCCATTGTTGTTGATCAATTGTCTGGCATCGTCAACGATCCATCCAGCATTTTCCATGAGATCTTTTTGGTTAGGGTTTTGTGAAACGTAGGCTTTCATTGAAGTTGTCAGACCAACGTTTTTCACTCTCTCGATCTCAATAGCATTGAGCTCGTAACGAATCTCTTCGAATAAGTGAGCTATACTATTCTTTATTATAGACGTATGCTCGACATTGGCTACGCCATCAGCTTTCGTTAAACGTCCTTGAATATTCAGCGAGCTCTTGCTCGGCAACATGTATGAGTCCTGATTCTGGATACTGATACGAATCTCATCGTTATTGTTATACGTTGACGATGCGTACGGCTGATGCGCGTGCACTTCGTACTGTGCTATCGTCTCGTCGAAGACGATCTTCTTTTCGATGGATAACATGGTATCAGACAAATTAAGCAGCAAATTTTCTTTGGACTCTCAGACCGAGACTTTTCAGGAACTGAACGTTCTGCGGTGTGAGTCGTTGAAGAGGTCGGCTTTGACTGACGATTTTTGGCCATGTGGCTGGACTTTTATACTCTTCGTAGACGATACCCATTATTCACTTTTTACATGTAGTCGTATAGTGATAACTTCACCTCGAAAATTCACTAGCTTTCCACTTTGATCGACTATGCGCAGCTGCAGATGATGTATTGCCTGTACGACGATTGGATGATAAATGACGTGATTTGGCAATTCGATGACTTATATCCTGGAGGCACCACTGGGAAGAACTCGTGGATGGTGTGTACGCGCTGCTCGTTTATAAACGCCCCTGCCGTGATGTTACACTCGATGCGTAAAGCGTTGACGGCGAGAATTCTCACCGGCGAATCCGACTTGTGCGCGACGTGAGCTTCAATGATTCTCGAATCAAAGCTCAGCAGTTTACCGATAGAGTCCTTGGGTTGGAAATCAATCCCCCGATTACATTTGATCTCACTGCGTAGTGTGCTACTGTTGGCCCGCAAACTCAGCTGAATATTTTTTGGTACTCGACAATAACATGTAAGTAATATTTTTTGGACTCGCTAAATCATGATACTTAATCACGATAGATTTTCGCAATGATCTCGAAATTACATACAGCAGTTTCTCGCTAGTATTCTCACGATTTCTGTAATACGAGGGGGGACCCAAAAGTAACGGGAATTAGGTGGTGGGGGGACCACGGAGGGGGGGATCGGGTTCTCCACTGGTTCTCTTCCAAGCTGCTACTCTCCCAAGTCAGTGTGCAAAATTCATTTGCTGTGAGTGCATTCATTCGTCCGTAAGAATTTTTCTAGTGAAACGACTTTTTCCGTTTCGGCGAAAACGTGAAATGGCTGAGTGCGGAGAGCAACGCGCGGCTGTAAAATTTTGTTTTTTGTTAGGAAAAACACCCGCGGAAACCCTTGTGATGCTGAAAACAGCTTATGGGGATAATGCTTTGAGTAAAACGCGTGTGTACGACTGGTTTTCGCGTTTCAAGAATGGAGAGATGTCAATAGAAGACCAACCTCTTTCTGGGCGCCCCTCGACTTCAAGAACCGACGAAAACATTGAAAAAATCAACACTCTTGTTCATGAAAACCGTCGCCGAACCATCGATCAACTTTGTGAGATGTCTGGATTTTTACTGATTTTTAGGATTTTAACTGAAGATTTGAGCATGAGGAGTATTGCAGCCAAATTTGTTCCTCGCCTTCTCTCCGACGATCAAAAGGAGCGTCGACTTCAGGCCTGTCTTGAGCTGCAAAATCAGTTGGATGAAGACCCAGATTTTTTTCTCAAGGTTATAACTGGCGATGAATCATGGTGCTATGGCTACGACCCCGAAACAAAGCAGCAATCAAGCCAATGGAAGACACCTCTCTCGCCTCGTCCAAAAAAGGCACGCCAAGTGAAGTCCAACATCAAGACATTGCTCATTTGTTTCTTCGATTGCAGAGGTATTGTGCACGCAGAATTTGTTCCTCCAGGCCAAACGGTCAACCAACACTTCTACTTGGAGGTTTTGAAAAGGTTGAGGGAGAACATCCGGAAGAAAAGAGCGGATCTTTGGCGCACAGGAGATTGGTTCTTCCACCACGACAATGCACCTGCCCACACAGCGCTGTCCGTGAAGAAATTTTTGACCAAAAACGGCATGACACCGATTGTTCACCCCCCCCTATTCACCGGACCTTGCCCTCTGTGACTTTTTTTTGTTCCCTAGACTCAAAAGGGACATGAAAGGAAAACGTTTTGGGACTGTAGAAGAGGTGAAACAAAAATCGCTGGAAGGTTTAAAAAACATTGAAAAAAATGAATTTCAGAACTGTTTTGAACACTGGAAAAAAAGATTGAACAAGTGTATTACAGTCAATGGGGGTTACTTTGAAGGTGATAAAAATTGTGTGTGAAAAAATTTGTCGATAAAAAAGTTGTAACACAATTCCCGTTACTTTTGGGTCCCCCCTCGTACAGTATTCCCTGAACCAATTTGTAATCACGTACCGAACCGCGTTCTGCCCCCGTACGTTCATCTTCCGGTTTGCTCAATATCCCAATAATTCTATTCAAGCTCGGGTCACTCCGCTGGTGAAGCAAAACTTCATCTTCTTTCGTGACAATCGTCAAAATCGAATCAGTCCCCAGTTCTTCGTTCCCTGGAGTATCAACAGGTGCACGGGACAATGCGTCGACATGTCTCATTGACGAACCCGCCCGGTGTTGAACGCTGAAATCGTATTCCGACAAAGTGATACTCCAGCGTACGATCTGAGGGTTCGTGGACTTGTGCGCATTCAAGTAAACCAGAGCTTGGGAGTCAGTCACAATTTTAAATTTCAAACAGATCAAAAATGAACGTAGTCGTTCAACGGACCAAATGACAGCCATCAGTTCTAGCTTGCTTGAGTGATATTTTCTTTCTATTTCAGATGTCCTTCGCGACACCGCATAAATAGGTTGCAATTCTCCCTTTGAATTTGACTGGAATAAGATTCCTCCAATGCCCCCTGAACTTGCATCGCAATGCAATTCTGTGACTTCAGCTTTTGGATCATAAATCCCCAAAACAGGTTCAGAGCACAAGAGTCTTCGGACTTTGGAGAAAGCTTCTTCCTGCCTTTCCCCCCACTCAAAAGGAGCTTCCTTTCGGGTCAGTTCTGTCATCGGTGCTATAATTTTAGCAAAGCCTGGTACAAATCTCCTGAAAAAGCTGGCAAGACCATGAAACCGTCTTACTTCATGCACGTTTCGTGGTCTAGGAAATTGCTCAATTGCGCGTACCTTTCCCTCTCCAGGTCTTATGCCATCAGCCCCCAGTGAAAACCCGAGAAAATCTACTCTTTCTTTTCATTCATTCATTCTTTCAATTATTCAATTAATTTACGTTCACTCAACTTATCAGATTAGTAAACTATGCAACTGTTTCGGGTACTAAACTTTCTTCGCCTTAACATTTATGTTGCTCTGTGTAATTCACACACTCTTAACCGTAAAACTTTCTAATATATACATATATATACAAATTTCACGCTAGCTCTACGTTCGCTATCCTTTACCGCTGGTGGCACACTTCTGTATCCACGCTTTGCGTAAGGCTTGCCGCGCTCCAAACGCGCTTGCGAACTTCATGCGATTCCAGTCGGCCTGCGCTCCGAACTCGAAGATTGTGTTCCTCGTGTTCTGCCACACTGCTGGCACTTCCGCGTATTGATTGAAGTCATAGCAACGCCACGAGTGTGCATTGCCTTCGGCCTCTTTCTTCACGCGTTTAGCCATGATGGCTGCGCCTTGCACGCATCTCTTGTCGATCTGCGCGCATCCGACTACCCGAGCTTCGTCTTGCTCGATGTATTGGACATTCCGATTGAAGGGAATCTCCACGGCCGTCAAATCCCTTTCGAGATAAAGCATCTGGCCCTGTGATCCCTCACTGGATCCTATTACAGGCGTCCCCATCTTGAAGACGCGCTCAGTCGCGTGAACATGACATGATATCAAATTCATTAGAGCTGTATTCGATTGAAATTGACCGTTATCCGCTGGAAATACACCAGCTTGGATACCTGCCGATTCGAGCAGTTGCCGCTGTTCGCGCGTAACCGCTTGTGCCGATGCCTAATTTTCACATCTTTCAAATATTCATTTACGGATCCTGGCTCTTCCCCGCCTTCGAACGTGTGAACCATGGCATTTTTCTCCTTTGGTTTTGTGGCGTTTTGTGTGAATCTTAAAGTTTGTGGCGCATTGTTGAGTGGACATCGTCGCGATAAATGGCCAATTTGATTGCACTTGAAACACGTTATTTCACTTTCACTTTTTCTCGGTACAGAGGGTTGTTGATTGATCATTTCCCTGGTTTCGAGACTGATTTTCGGACCTGGGGTTGAAATTTCTGAATTGGTTGTCTCGACGAAACTTGTCATGTCCCCGACTCCGATCGTGAACATGATTACGGCGCTGTGTCTCGAGAACTTTATCCAGGGTGGTCACCTCGTTAAGCAAGTCGTCGATATCCAGGTGTTTATTGTTGAACACAAAAGTCGATAACTCACGGGCACGAAATCCTTCCGCTACTCGCTCTTTCGTCTCCTGACTCGACATTCCGACAACCTGGCAAAGTCTGACTTTATCGAAGAAATGTGCTGCCACTGACTCCTGGGGACCTTGTATGCGACTCTCCATTTTCTTCCAGGCTTCGGTGAGGTTCGTGCTCCGCAGGGATGTTTTTCGGAATGCAGCCCCGAACTCGTCCCACGTCTTCACCGACGAACATTTTATCGCCCACCAGGTCTTCGCCGCTCCAGTAAATCGCATGTTAGCCATTGCCAGGGTGAAGTTATCCGTCCACTGGTATGTTGTCGCTGTCAATTTTAGGCGCTCCATCCAAACTCTTGCTTCGTGTGAGCTAGTTTCGCCATTGAATTCTCCAATAATCTGCGTGATGTCCGGGGCAATTTGAAATCTTGAAGGGTTTTGGTTCTGTTGTAGGTATTGGATGATGTTAGAATTTTGTTGAGATAATTGGGTCAAGGTATTTACTATTTGTAGCATTGCAGGATCTATATACGCTTGGTTTTGCGGAATTTGGAAGGCTTGATGGTATTTCATATTCTGTGGAATTTGCTGGATTGGTGGGTGTGGTGACAGCTGCGGCATTGGTGGAGTTTTTGGAGCTTGTGTATTTGGACCCGCCATTTGAATTGTATTCTGTAACACTCGTTCTCCTGGATTCTGCCAGTTCAGGGTAAAATGATCCGTGGGTTGCGCCGTTGGGGGTTGAAAACTGGGACCTGGAGCATGCACTGCTGGGAGAATCGTGTTTTCAAGGTCACTGGCGTTAAATACAGTTGATTCATTGACACGTGTCGATGACAGTCCCCGCACATCCACTCGACGTTGGAAATTGATGAAATCGCCTTCACTATTCATTTTCGGGTTTTGAATTCTCGCGCCACTTTTCAAATTTCGCGCGCCGCGAACACCTTACAACCCCACACTTAGTATGTTGGAAATTCAATGTTTGACGGTATTGCTTAGAAGTGGCCTTTGGGTTGAAGGAAATGAATCACAACACACGAATATCCCTTTTGTACTATTTATTAACACTAACTTGATTTTACACTGATTTTGACATTTGAAATCAATCGCGCTCTTAAATCTATTCTCTGAGCGACGGCGCCGACCGTCTGTCTCTCTCGCACTCGCGTAACTACGGCTCCGACCGTTTTACTCTCTCGCACTCGTGTAACTTCGGCTCCGACCGTTCGATCTGCACTCTGCGCGTTTCTGCTCGAGACTGACTCACTGTACTGGCAGCGCTGATATTTATAGGGGAATAGTTCTGAGCCAGAACATTCTAGTCGCTTCTGGCGCCTTCTCGGTGTCGTCCTAGATTGTTCTCGATTCTTCCAACCCTTTCTATTACATTCTATCCCTTTCTGTTACATTCTACGCTATTCTAACCTGTGATTCGTGGCAATTTTGGATAAATAAACATTGAAAACGAGTAGATATGCAAAGACAGTTCTGGATCCCCCCACTCTTACTCCCATCACGTGACCCCCCTCGCAGGCCCCGCCCAATCCCCGTGTCGGTAAGGTAGAGAACCAAGATGGCGGCGGTCGGTAAAACAGGGCGTACCCTGGATCGGCAAGGTAGGAACTTGGTCAGTAATACCTGAGGTCGGTAATACCTGAGGTCGGTTATACTTTCTGTTAGTAAAACAAATGGTGGCTGCTTGAAAACATGTTTTCTCTTCTTCGAATTTACATATTGTATGATCATATTCATGAATTATAGTTTTGTCCAACTTCTGAAAATCTGTGTTCTTTCGAAATCAGTTTGAAGCGTGTTCTCTTATTACCTCAATCACTTTTTCTGATTTTCAAGGAAAGCGATCGATGCGAGAGTTGACTTTTTAAAACAAATGTATTTTGAAAGAGTGATTAATGTCTCGATAACAAACGCTTGCCTTCTAGACGCCGAGTAAATTAATCTATTCCGTAAATCCAACGCGATGCGATGTAGCACGTGTGTCGACAAGAAAGTAAAAGTAGAATCGAAGATAATCCATTTATGTTGCTGAAGAATGCAACGATAGAAAAGAGGAAACGGTATAAGATATGTCAATACATTGACCAAGTTCGGAATAGTCATAAAAGACTGTTTCCATGATATCATCCGCGAAGTCTTAAAAGCATATTCAAATTTTACGAAATTCGTTATAAATTCACTTACGCAGATCTGTTACTCTCGATGAAAAATTTCCATCGAGTTTAAACGCATTCCCTTTTAGAGAAAAAAACATAGATTTTTATTTTTTGCTGTGAATTAAATTACGTTAATATTACTTCGAAATTCTGTTACGTGATCTATCACTTTAGGCGTTAGATAAAAAGTAGAAACGGCGGCTTATATTTAAAATTCAATAAAATGTGAATATAACTTTGCTTTAAGTGTATTCCATACGTCAAAAATAATGATATGAAATAAGAAATTTATTATGTAATAGAACCTTAAATATTTATTACGTGACTAACAACTCTAAAAGTTTGGAAAAAAATAAGTATCATACAGTATGTAAATTCAAAGAAGAGAAAACATGTTTTTAAGCAGTTGAAAAAATTATGCGATTATAACTTTGAAATTCTATTACGTAATCTATTTTTCGAGTGTGATATAAGAAATAGAAACGACAGCTTTCCTTTTGAATTCATGGAACAGGAAACATCAGTATGCTCTTAGCCTATTTTACGTACCGAAAATTAGAATATGAAATAAGAAATATGTTATGAAATAGAACCTTGAATGTTTATTACGTAACTATGAACTCTGAAAGTTTGGAAAAAAAAAGGATCAGTCAATATGGAAATGCAAAGAATAGAAAACATATTTTAGCATAAAATTTCAATAAAAAATGAATCAATTCAAAGTATATAAGTTGCGAATTTTCAAACTGGGATCAGAAGTCTGATTCGGAACGTTTCGAAGTTTACACTTTCAAACCATAACGCGAAATCGTCACGGGTCATAGTAGCGCGGATAATACCCACAATAGTTGGATTAATAAAACAGACATGAAGATAAAAAATTGTTTTATTCATTTCCGCACCACCAGAGCCCACATGGGGTGGTAGAATATGTGGCGCGTTTTTGGTAACGTGGTATCCCCAGTAGGCCTAATCCACGATATTTGCATTATTTAATGCAACTGACTGTACATATTTATATTTGCGTACATATTTACATATATATATTATTCATATGAACGCAGACATAAACGCTCGTTTATTTACAAACATAATCTATTCGAGCTCCATTAAGTCAGGTATTTTGTAATGGCCACGTGCCAAAGTGTCTGTTGTGTGTGGTAAAATAAACTGTTTGTCATCAAATGGATTTAACGCGAGTTTATTTTGCTCGGTTGTCTGGATTTCATGGAGGTGTGAACGAAACAGTCGTTGGGAGCAGAATTTTGTAACTTCGTTCTTCAAACAATATACATAGTCCATGAAATCCAGCGTTTTCGCGACAACTGACATTTTGACACCTTTGGCTCTCTTAATTCTATCCTCGCCTTCAACACGTAAACTATACATTTTAATATAATAATAATATATTATATTATATCGAGTTTTTCCCATGAGTCCAGGTACTCGTAAGGGAACGCTCCTTTCTTCATGAGGAGTTCGAGTTGCTGCACGCTGTAGCCGAGAAAGTTTTTTCGGACGATGACTTTTTCTTCAAGGTAGGAGGCCAGTTTTTTCAAGGATGACGTCATGAGCGGAATGAGTCAATGAAGCGCAAGGATATTTTACTGTCCTAATGAACTTTGTAAATGCAATATAGCGCTCCATCGCCAAGGGCAGAAGTTGTATACCATCATGTTAGCCCCTCCATTTTTATTTCAAAAAATTACAATTTTTCACGCTTACATCTGATACAATCTTTTATCATCGGAGCTATGCCAATACAATCATCAGACGTCGAATTCCAATGTTTTTCACATCGCGTAAAACCAACAAACTCAGGATTTTTTTGTAATTTGGACGGGAGCTTTTCCCATGCTCTATCGATACATTTTTGTCGAAAGTATAATAAAAATTCTCGCGGCAATTCAGCGATACCTTCAGAATCCAACTCGTGGAGGAAGACGGTGTATGGGAGTAGAGTAAATGATCTCTTCATTGACGGCGCATCACCAAAATTTTCCATTTACCACATCCTGAGGTGGCGAACTTTTTCCGTGGCGCAGTGATGATCGAGTACAGGACGATGAAAATTGTTGGAAGGGCATGCAGAGACTCGCAAATCGTTCAGGGACGGGCAGCCGATATTTATCAAATCGATGATGATTGCATTTGTGTACTGCTTTAACCATCGCTTTTTGTCCAATCCTTTGACGAATATGAATGTAGCGTCCTCAAGTTGATTTTGCAGCTCTTGATAGAGTTCCTCGTATAGCACATCTCCAGAGTTCCAAGGTACACCATGATAGTTTCTCGTTAGCCACAAATTAGTCGCCTTTGTTTTTGGAGACAAACCATCCCAGGCACATGGTGGCTTAAATAATGTCGTCAGAGGGTCAGCGTAGAAGGACTCAAGCCTTAACACTGCAAGCTCCTTGACAACAAAGGTTTTTTGTATGGAGAAGCCCTGAATGTCAACGACGTACTTCACCTTGATGTACTGATGCTCTCTGACAACTCCATCGCCTTTTACATCTTCTCCCCCACCACCACCACCACTACCAACTACTTGAATCTCTCATACTTGACGGTTGACTTTTTATCTTTATCATCCTTTTTTTTTGTCCAGCACAGGTTTATATCTATCCGACGTTTTATCTTTGGACAAAAGACATCGACGATCATCGGTTAACTTATCCATCGCGACTGACGATTAATCAAGTTTGAACATTAATATATATATACCTTTTCATGTAGATTTTTACACACACACACTCATACATTTTATAGTTTTCTAACAACACCGCTGATTGGTTCATACTCTACAATTTTATCATGTATAATAAGACAGTACTCCGCAGTTGCAGCGGGAAAAGCTGCTACCGATTCAAATTCGAGACGAACATGAACTGGTCCAGTAATCAATGAATCATTTTGCTTCGCACAATCAATAATCACAAGAGGAGCATTGTCTTTGAATTGTTTTTTTGTCAGCAATGGAGAATTTTTTCTTTCATAATATGACGATTGAAAATTCGCAAACATTTCATACAACGTTGCAAACTGGTTTCGTTGAAAATCAATATTAAGATTTGTGTAAGGATAACACTGGGAATTTAGGTACAATTTCATATCGCGTAAATTACACGTATCAAAATTACTCATGTTTCCGGTTCTTACATTCTTTCTGCCAACTTGGAATCCAACGATAACATATCTTGGTTTTTCCAACTGTGTCGAAGTTTTAACGCTCCACACATGCTTAGTCATTTGCGGCAACAGAGGATATTCGTAGAGTTCCCAGCTTCGGAAACTCACAGCAATGGTTGGATCCGTTGAGATGTAGTTCAGCATACGAATTTTGTCCACATCGGAAACTTTGACGTACGGAATCAGCCATTCCATTTTACTGATTGTTATCTTGTATTGTTCATCGTTCGCAGCTTGCTGTAGGATGGCGTTCACGTCGGTGTTGGCTCGGAGTATGATGAGTTCATGCTTGGTGTTGACAATCACTCGCTAATAGTCTTCGGCGAATCCAAAGATGAAATCCAGAGGAATGCATATATCGGAATATCCATTGTTGTTGATCAATTGTCTGGCATCGTCAACGATCCATCCAGCATTTTCCATGAGATCTTTTTGGTTAGGGTTTTGTGAAACGTAGGCTTTCATTGAAGTTGTCAGACCAACGTTTTTCACTCTCTCGATCTCAATAGCATTGAGCTCGTAACGAATCTCTTCGAATAAGTGAGCTATACTATTCTTTATTATAGACGTATGCTCGACATTGGCTACGCCATCAGCTTTCGTTAAACGTCCTTGAATATTCAGCGAGCTCTTGCTCGGCAACATGTATGAGTCCTGATTCTGGATACTGATACGAATCTCATCGTTATTGTTATACGTTGACGATGCGTACGGCTGATGCGCGTGCACTTCGTACTGTGCTATCGTCTCGTCGAAGACGATCTTCTTTTCGATGGATAACATGGTATCAGACAAATTAAGCAGCAAATTTTCTTTGGACTCTCAGACCGAGACTTTTCAGGAACTGAACGTTCTGCGGTGTGAGTCGTTGAAGAGGTCGGCTTTGACTGACGATTTTTGGCCATGTGGCTGGACTTTTATACTCTTCGTAGACGATACCCATTATTCACTTTTTACATGTAGTCGTATAGTGATAACTTCACCTCGAAAATTCACTAGCTTTCCACTTTGATCGACTATGCGCAGCTGCAGATGATGTATTGCCTGTACGACGATTGGATGATAAATGACGTGATTTGGCAATTCGATGACTTATATCCTGGAGGCACCACTGGGAAGAACTCGTGGATGGTGTGTACGCGCTGCTCGTTTATAAACGCCCCTGCCGTGATGTTACACTCGATGCGTAAAGCGTTGACGGCGAGAATTCTCACCGGCGAATCCGACTTGTGCGCGACGTGAGCTTCAATGATTCTCGAATCAAAGCTCAGCAGTTTACCGATAGAGTCCTTGGGTTGGAAATCAATCTCCCGATTACATTTGATCTCACTGCGTAGTGTGCTACTGTTGGCCCGCAAACTCAGCTGAATATTTTTTGGTACTCGACAATAACATGTAAGTAATATTTTTTGGACTCGCTAAATCATGATACTTAATCACGATAGATTTTCGCAATGATCTCGAAATTACATACAGCAGTTTCTCGCTAGTATTCTCACGATTTCTGTAATACGAGGGGGGACCCAAAAGTAACGGGAATTAGGTGGTGGGGGGACCACGGAGGGGGGGATCGGGTTCTCCACTGGTTCTCTTCCAAGCTGCTACTCTCCCAAGTCAGTGTGCAAAATTCATTTGCTGTGAGTGCATTCATTCGTCCGTAAGAATTTTTCTAGTGAAACGACTTTTTCCGTTTCGGCGAAAACGTGAAATGGCTGAGTGCGGAGAGCAACGCGCGGCTGTAAAATTTTGTTTTTTGTTAGGAAAAACACCCGCGGAAACCCTTGTGATGCTGAAAACAGCTTATGGGGATAATGCTTTGAGTAAAACGCGTGTGTACGACTGGTTTTCGCGTTTCAAGAATGGAGAGATGTCAATAGAAGACCAACCTCTTTCTGGGCGCCCCTCGACTTCAAGAACCGACGAAAACATTGAAAAAATCAACACTCTTGTTCATGAAGACCGTCGCCGAACCATCGATCAACTTTGTGAGATGTCTGGATTTTTACTGATTTTTAGGATTTTAACTGAAGATTTGAGCATGAGGAGTATTGCAGCCAAATTTGTTCCTCGCCTTCTCTCCGACGATCAAAAGGAGCGTCGACTTCAGGCCTGTCTTGAGCTGCAAAATCAGTTGGATGAAGACCCAGATTTTTTTCTCAAGGTTATAACTGGCGATGAATCATGGTGCTATGGCTACGACCCCGAAACAAAGCAGCAATCAAGCCAATGGAAGACACCTCTCTCGCCTCGTCCAAAAAAGGCACGCCAAGTGAAGTCCAACATCAAGACATTGCTCATTTGTTTCTTCGATTGCAGAGGTATTGTGCACGCAGAATTTGTTCCTCCAGGCCAAACGGTCAACCAACACTTCTACTTGGAGGTTTTGAAAAGGTTGAGGGAGAACATCCGGAAGAAAAGAGCGGATCTTTGGCGCACAGGAGATTGGTTCTTCCACCACGACAATGCACCTGCCCACACAGCGCTGTCCGTGAAGAAATTTTTGACCAAAAACGGCATGACACCGATTGTTCACCCCCCCCTATTCACCGGACCTTGCCCTCTGTGACTTTTTTTTGTTCCCTAGACTCAAAAGGGACATGAAAGGAAAACGTTTTGGGACTGTAGAAGAGGTGAAACAAAAATCGCTGGAAGGTTTAAAAAACATTGAAAAAAATGAATTTCAGAACTGTTTTGAACACTGGAAAAAAAGATTGAACAAGTGTATTACAGTCAATGGGGGTTACTTTGAAGGTGATAAAAATTGTGTGTGAAAAAATTTGTCGATAAAAAAGTTGTAACACAATTCCCGTTACTTTTGGGTCCCCCCTCGTACAGTATTCCCTGAACCAATTTGTAATCATGTACCGAACCGCGTTCTGCCCCCGTACGTTCATCTTCCGGTTTGCTCAATATCCCAATAATTCTATTCAAGCTCGGGTCACTCCGCTGGTGAAGCAAAACTTCATCTTCTTTCGTGACAATCGTCAAAATCGAATCAGTCCCCAGTTCTTCGTTCCCTGGAGTATCAACAGGTGCACGGGACAATGCGTCGACATGTCTCATTGACGAACCCGCCCGGTGTTGAACGCTGAAATCGTATTCCGACAAAGTGATACTCCAGCGTACGATCTGAGGGTTCGTGGACTTGTGCGCATTCAAGTAAACCAGAGCTTGGGAGTCAGTCACAATTTTAAATTTCAAACAGATCAAAAATGAACGTAGTCGTTCAACGGACCAAATGACAGCCATCAGTTCTAGCTTGCTTGAGTGATATTTTCTTTCTATTTCAGATGTCCTTCGCGACACCGCATAAATAGGTTGCAATTCTCCCTTTGAATTTGACTGGAATAAGATTCCTCCAATGCCCTCTGAACTTGCATCGCAATGCAATTCTGTGACTTCAGCTTTTGGATCATAAATCCCCAAAACAGGTTCAGAGCACAAGAGTCTTCGGACTTTGGAGAAAGCTTCTTCCTGCCTTTCCCCCCACTCAAAAGGAGCTTCCTTTCGGGTCAGTTCTGTCATCGGTGCTATAATTTTAGCAAAGCCTGGTACAAATCTCCTGAAAAAGCTGGCAAGACCATGAAACCGTCTTACTTCATGCACGTTTCGTGGTCTAGGAAATTGCTCAATTGCGCGTACCTTTCCCTCTCCAGGTCTTATGCCATCAGCCCCCAGTGAAAACCCGAGAAAATCTACTCTTTCTTTTCATTCATTCATTCTTTCAATTATTCAATTAATTTACGTTCACTCAACTTATCAGATTAGTAAACTATGCAACTGTTTCGGGTACTAAACTTTCTTCGCCTTAACATTTATGTTGCTCTGTGTAATTCACACACTCTTAACCGTAAAACTTTCTAATATATACATATATATACAAATTTCACGCTAGCTCTACGTTCGCTATCCTTTACCGCTGGTGGCACACTTCTGTATCCACGCTTTGCGTAAGGCTTGCCGCGCTCCAAACGCGCTTGCGAACTTCATGCGATTCCAGTCGGCCTGCGCTCCGAACTCGAAGATTGTGTTCCTCGTGTTCTGCCACACTGCTGGCACTTCCGCGTATTGATTGAAGTCATAGCAACGCCACGAGTGTGCATTGCCTTCGGCCTCTTTCTTCACGCGTTTAGCCATGATGGCTGCGCCTTGCACGCATCTCTTGTCGATCTGCGCGCATCCGACTACCCGAGCTTCGTCTTGCTCGATGTATTGGACATTCCGATTGAAGGGAATCTCCACGGCCGTCAAATCCCTTTCGAGATAAAGCATCTGGCCCTGTGATCCCTCACTGGATCCTATTACAGGCGTCCCCATCTTGAAGACGCGCTCAGTCGCGTGAACATGACATGATATCAAATTCATTAGAGCTGTATTCGATTGAAATTGACCGTTATCCGCTGGAAATACACCAGCTTGGATACCTGCCGATTCGAGCAGTTGCCGCTGTTCGCGCGTAACCGCTTGTGCCGATGCCTAATTTTCACATCTTTCAAATATTCATTTACGGATCCTGGCTCTTCCCCGCCTTCGAACGTGTGAACCATGGCATTTTTCTCCTTTGGTTTTGTGGCGTTTTGTGTGAATCTTAAAGTTTGTGGCGCATTGTTGAGTGGACATCGTCGCGATAAATGGCCAATTTGATTGCACTTGAAACACGTTATTTCACTTTCACTTTTTCTCGGTACAGAGGGTTGTTGATTGATCATTTCCCTGGTTTCGAGACTGATTTTCGGACCTGGGGTTGAAATTTCTGAATTGGTTGTCTCGACGAAACTTGTCATGTCCCCGACTCCGATCGTGAACATGATTACGGCGCTGTGTCTCGAGAACTTTATCCAGGGTGGTCACCTCGTTAAGCAAGTCGTCGATATCCAGGTGTTTATTGTTGAACACAAAAGTCGATAACTCACGGGCACGAAATCCTTCCGCTACTCGCTCTTTCGTCTCCTGACTCGACATTCCGACAACCTGGCAAAGTCTGACTTTATCGAAGAAATGTGCTGCCACTGACTCCTGGGGACCTTGTATGCGACTCTCCATTTTCTTCCAGGCTTCGGTGAGGTTCGTGCTCCGCAGGGATGTTTTTCGGAATGCAGCCCCGAACTCGTCCCACGTCTTCACCGACGAACATTTTATCGCCCACCAGGTCTTCGCCGCTCCAGTAAATCGCATGTTAGCCATTGCCAGGGTGAAGTTATCCGTCCACTGGTATGTTGTCGCTGTCAATTTTAGGCGCTCCATCCAAACTCTTGCTTCGTGTGAGCTAGTTTCGCCATTGAATTCTCCAATAATCTGCGTGATGTCCGGGGCAATTTGAAATCTTGAAGGGTTTTGGTTCTGTTGTAGGTATTGGATGATGTTAGAATTTTGTTGAGATAATTGGGTCAAGGTATTTACTATTTGTAGCATTGCAGGATCTATATACGCTTGGTTTTGCGGAATTTGGAAGGCTTGATGGTATTTCATATTCTGTGGAATTTGCTGGATTGGTGGGTGTGGTGACAGCTGCGGCATTGGTGGAGTTTTTGGAGCTTGTGTATTTGGACCCGCCATTTGAATTGTATTCTGTAACACTCGTTCTCCTGGATTCTGCCAGTTCAGGGTAAAATGATCCGTGGGTTGCGCCGTTGGGGGTTGAAAACTGGGACCTGGAGCATGCACTGCTGGGAGAATCGTGTTTTCAAGGTCACTGGCGTTAAATACAGTTGATTCATTGACACGTGTCGATGACAGTCCCCGCACATCCACTCGACGTTGGAAATTGATGAAATCGCCTTCACTATTCATTTTCGGGTTTTGAATTCTCGCGCCACTTTTCAAATTTCGCGCGCCGCGAACACCTTACAACCCCACACTTAGTATGTTGGAAATTCAATGTTTGACGGTATTGCTTAGAAGTGGCCTTTGGGTTGAAGGAAATGAATCACAACACACGAATATCCCTTTTGTACTATTTATTAACACTAACTTGATTTTACACTGATTTTGACATTTGAAATCAATCGCGCTCTTAAATCTATTCTCTGAGCGACGGCGCCGACCGTCTGTCTCTCTCGCACTCGCGTAACTACGGCTCCGACCGTTTTACTCTCTCGCACTCGTGTAACTTCGGCTCCGACCGTTCGATCTGCACTCTGCGCGTTTCTGCTCGAGACTGACTCACTGTACTGGCAGCGCTGATATTTATAGGGGAATAGTTCTGAGCCAGAACATTCTAGTCGCTTCTGGCGCCTTCTCGGTGTCGTCCTAGATTGTTCTCGATTCTTCCAACCCTTTCTATTACATTCTATCCCTTTCTGTTACATTCTACGCTATTCTAACCTGTGATTCGTGGCAATTTTGGATAAATAAACATTGAAAACGAGTAGATATGCAAAGACAGTTCTGGATCCCCCCACTCTTACTCCCATCACGTGACCCCCCTCGCAGGCCCCGCCCAATCCCCGTGTCGGTAAGGTAGAGAACCAAGATGGCGGCGGTCGGTAAAACAGGGCGTACCCTGGATCGGCAAGGTAGGAACTTGGTCGGTAATACCTGAGGTCGGTTATACTTTCTGTTAGTAAAACAAATGGTGGCTGCTTGAAAACATGTTTTCTCTTCTTCGAATTTACATATTGTATGATCATATTCATGAATTATAGTTTTGTCCATCTTCTGAAAATCTGTGTTCTTTCGAAATCAGTTTGAAGCGTGTTCTCTTATTACCTCAATCACTTTTTCTGATTTTCAAGGAAAGCGATCGATGCGAGAGTTGACTTTTTAAAACAAATGTATTTTGAAAGAGTGATTAATGTCTCGATAACAAACGCTTGCCTTCTAGACGCCGAGTAAATTAATCTATTCCGTAAATCCAACGCGATGCGATGTAGCACGTGTGTCGACAAGAAAGTAAAAGTAGAATCGAAGATAATCCATTTATGTTGCTGAAGAATGCAACGATAGAAAAGAGGAAATCGTATAAGATATGTCAATACATTGACCAAGTTCGGAATAGTCATAAAAGACTGTTTCCATGATATCATCCGCGAAGTCTTAAAAGCATATTCAAATTTTACGAAATTCGTTATAAATTCACTTACGCAGATCTGTTACTCTCGATGAAAAATTTCCATCGAGTTTAAACGCATTCCCTTTTAGAGAAAAAAACATAGATTTTTATTTTTTGCTGTGAATTAAATTACGTTAATATTACTTCGAAATTCTGTTACGTGATCTATCACTTTAGGCGTTAGATAAAAAGTAGAAACGGCGGCTTATATTTAAAATTCAATAAAATGTGAATATAACTTTGCTTTAAGTGTATTCCATACGTCAAAAATAATGATATGAAATAAGAAATTTATTATGTAATAGAACCTTAAATATTTATTACGTGACTAACAACTCTAAAAGTTTGGAAAAAAATAAGTATCATACAGTATGTAAATTCAAAGAAGAGAAAACATGTTTTTAAGCAGTTGAAAAAATTATGCGATTATAACTTTGAAATTCTATTACGTAATCTATTTTTCGAGTGTGATATAAGAAATAGAAACGACAGCTTTCCTTTTGAATTCATGGAACAGGAAACATCAGTATGCTCTTAGCCTATTTTACGTACCGAAAATTAGAATATGAAATAAGAAATATGTTATGAAATAGAACCTTGAATGTTTATTACGTAACTATGAACTCTGAAAGTTTGGAAAAAAAAAGGATCAGTCAATATGGAAATGCAAAGAATAGAAAACATATTTTAGCATAAAATTTCAATAAAAAATGAATCAATTCAAAGTATATAAGTTGCGAATTTTCAAACTGGGATCAGAAGTCTGATTCAGAACGTTTCGAAGTTTACACTTTCAAACCATAACGCGAAATCGTCACGGGTCATAGTAGCGCGGGTAATACCCACAATAGTTGGATTAATAAAACAGACATGAAGATAAAAAATTGTTTTATTCATTTCCGCGCCACCAGAGCCCACATGGGGTGGTAGAATATGTGGCGCGTTTTTGGTAACGTGGTATCCCCAGTAGGCCTAATCCACGATATTTGCATTATTTAATGCAACTGACTGTACATATTTATATTTGCGTACATATTTACATATATATATTATTCATATGAACGCAGACATAAACGCTCGTTTATTTACAAACATAATCTATTCGAGCTCCATTAAGTCAGGTATTTTGTAATGGCCACGTGCCAAAGTGTCTGTTGTGTGTGGTAAAATAAACTGTTTGTCATCAAATGGATTTAACGCGAGTTTATTTTGCTCGGTTGTCTGGATTTCATGGAGGTGTGAACGAAACAGTCGTTGGGAGCAGAATTTTGTAACTTCGTTCTTCAAACAATATACATAGTCCATGAAATCCAGCGTTTTCGCGACAACTGACATTTTGACACCTTTGGCTCTCTTAATTCTATCCTCGCCTTCAACACGTAAACTATACATTTTAATATAATAATAATATATTATATTATATCGAGTTTTTCCCATGAGTCCAGGTACTCGTAAGGGAACGCTCCTTTCTTCATGAGGAGTTCGAGTTGCTGCACGCTGTAGCCGAGAAAGTTTTTTCGGACGATGACTTTTTCTTCAAGGTAGGAGGCCAGTTTTTTCAAGGATGACGTCATGAGCGGAATGAGTCAATGAAGCGCAAGGATATTTTACTGTCCTAATGAACTTTGTAAATGCAATATAGCGCTCCATCGCCAAGGGCAGAAGTTGTATACGTCCTTCGATGCATTGTGCAATTTGCTTGATAATCAGGTGAGCATCGTATCCGCTGAGATTATGAAACACTACCGGAATGGTGAGTGAATCTCGGTACTGCAAATTGCATCTGTTGTGAGCAGCTCCACGAAACTTCCCAGTGAGGTGACAATGGTCGCGGACTTTTTTGTCCTTTGAGGTAAACGGTTGGTTGCATATGTGACACTTGGTTACTGTTTTGAAGGTAGCAGCTTGTTCCGGAGTTAGAGGTGTCATAGCCTTGGGATTCTTGAAGATATCCTCCACGTCGCGGGCGAGGGTCACCAGTTCGTTCGCGAACCATTCTCCAGGATTATGTCCACGGAAAGTTTGATACTTTGATTGGGCGCCGTCGTAGCTGCATTTGATATAGTATCCCACGCTGCATGCCTCGTGAATTTGAACTATTTTTGTGTTACGATCAGCTTGTTCCTCCACTTTCTTGAGCAAACACTCGAAGTCTGCGTAGACAATGTATGGCACTCTCTCGCTATTTTTGAAGTTTTTGAACTCCAGTTTATTGTTCTTTACTTCAGGCAGCTTGATCACTTGAGGCTGCATTTCACTGCAGTCAACTTCATGTGCTGTCAACGTCTCGTTGGTAAGAAAATAATGAAGACAGCGGTCACAAATATATATTTGTCCATTGCGTTTGGAGAGTTGTTTGCTCACAAGGCGAGAGAGATCTTTTATCCATACATAATGGAAACGCAGAGGCTCGCAATCGTCAGCAACTTCTTTCTCGTTCTTTTCGTCTTCTTCGACATCTATGTTTTGTATAAAGAGAAGGTTCACGTGACGTATTTTCTTTTGTCCTGTGATGTGCATTGGAGCGACCTCATAGCGTCCTTTGTTATTTTGAAGCACGTACACATTGACGGAAACATCATTTTGTCTTTCGAAGAGAGGCACTTGTTTTGGCATAACCGGGAATGAGAGTCCATCGAAGTTCAGTTCGTCGTTGTATTTTTGGTAATAAAAGAGACGGTCTGGATTTTTAACACTTCTATCGGTAGGATGTACAGCCGAAAGAATCGCCCACTTAAAGCACTGGTCATCAAAGTTTTTGACATTTACACAAGCATGCTTCCTCTTGATTGGTTCGGGCAGTCGACGTATGAGCTGCCGTGCATGGGGTTGTAAGCGTTCACATTAACGGCAAGGCTGACGATGCTTCGCAACGTCCATCTAGAGTCTCGCTCTTGGAATTCTTCGATTCTCCGTGGTAATTGCGTTTGTACATGTTCGGTGAACCACTCGTTGAGGTCTGTTGTTTGATAGATGGGAGCATTTTTCGTGAAGAAAGCCTTCATCTCCGTGACTTCCTTGTCATCCTTGACTACGCTGAATTCGGCGTCGAGAGAAGTGTCCACTTTCAAGGCGTTGCGGTTCATCTGTACGATGAACACTGTCCTGGCTTCTTCGAGGAAATTTTGTATATCCAAATGGCGAAGGTTCACGATTGTTCCCGTTTGGAGACGATTGTCGAAAGCGGAATCGACGTTCTCCCACTTAATGCGCACTAGATTTTGCGCACCAAGATCACCACCGAGTACAAGTTCGTCACTTATTAAGCTATTGTAGCTTTTCAGTTGTAAAATGATTTGCGCACACTGTAATTTCACTGTTTGTCGTTTACGCGATTTCGCGATATGCGACGCAATGTTTTTCACTTCCGCGATCGACGCGACGGCATCCTCAATCAAGGATGTTGCCTCGAGCGGATCGATCGGACGAGTCGACTACAATTGTTGTTGGCGACGGAGAACTTGTTTTGCTGCGTTAATAGCCATGATGCCGTTCGCGAGAAAACTTAAGCTCCTGCTCGAGAACGCCGTACTTATAGGTAGTGGCGCTGCGATCGCGCAGAGTTCGGTAACACTCGGAAATGTTCGGGTACGCTCGACAACACTCGGAAATGTTCGGGTACACTCGGGAATGTTCAGCAATGTTCGACAATGTTCGGAACCGCACCGATGTCGCGCTACGCTGTCGCGATAATTCTGATTCAACCGACTCGTTCAGGAGGTTAAATGAATAGATAGATGATAATGTCATCGCTTGGTAATGTGATGATGTAATCGTTTCCGGCGACTTGTTTAAACTTGTCGAGGTGACGTCATCACTTTCGAAACTGCGCAATAGATTTTCAAGGTCAAATAATCCTTGAAATATGGATGCGCGAGCGGTAGAGCGTCAGTCTTAAGAAAAATATTTATCAAGCAACATGGACTTCTCGAAGCTGAACAAAATAGCTCGTGTAGAGAACTTTCTGCCAACGCGTAAAATTATCGAGTTAGAACTCAATAAAAGTTATACCGTCACCAACATTCGCTCTGTTACAACCAAGTATGGATCGAAATTCCTCATCACTGTGGATACGGAATTCGAGATTTTTCTCCCGGCAAGGCTTGGCAAATCATTACAAGAGGATTCGGATCAGCTTCAAAAACTTGTCGACGCTGTGAAGTCAGAGCTAACAGTCAGTTTCCGATTCCTTGGTGGTAAATTCAATGCTTGTGAGTTTTTGTAAGAACAATTGTAAAAAACTGAACAATAAAAATGGAGAAGCAATTAGCTGGTTGTGCTCCATAACAAAGGGAGGGGTGGGGCCCTTTGTAAAATGTAAAATTTCTGTGTATTAATTTGCATGGGTATGTGTATGCGTGTGTGAGTGTGCGTGTAAGTGCTATCAACGTTCCGACTCTGGGGAACATCAAAGGTAAGTATTTCAATCTTCATAAGTCCGCCATTTTCGTTTTAATTTATTCTGTTTGCCATCATGCCTAGCAAACCGCCATTTTGTTTTCAATTTATTCTGTCCACCATCTTGTTTTGAAGGGAGGAAATCCGCGATAAGGGGTAGAAAAAGTTTGCAAAAACCAACGGAAAAGGGGTAGAAAACTGCGATAAAGGATTGGAAAACTTGAAATCGCGGAAAATTCGTGAAAAATTCCAGGAAATTTTGAGAAAACTTGCATGAAATAAGCGAGAAATTGCAAAGATTCCAAAAAAATCTGGGAAAACTGCGGAAAATTCGTGAAAAATTCAGGGAAAAATCTAGGAAAAATTCTAGGAAATTCGCGGAAGAATTGCGCAAATTCGCGGAAAACCCCGGAAAAACGCGGGAAAATCCGTAAAATCCCGGAATAACGCGGGAAAACCCCGAGGGGAGGGGACTGGGCGGGGCAAAGGGAGGGGGGAGTGGGCGGGCCGGGGAGGGGGGTCACGTGATGGGAGGAGTAGTGGGGGGCAGAACTCTTTTAGCTTAACTACTGTAATTTCAACTGAAAGCCCGAAATTCGAATATGTAGTTATATTTTTATAAGGTTATTTTTTTATCCTATTCTTGTTAACTTACTCTGACAATTCAAATGTAATTTAAGTATCACTTGAGTGTTCTTATACAAGAACTACATAATTGGCTGCAGTTTTTGCGATTTCACATTATTGTATACATTTTGTGAGAAATGACAGTAATGTAATATTCCGTGAAAAATGTAAATTTTCCGAATTTTACAAACCAATTCTAACGTCAGAATTTAAAAACAAATATAACCTAAATTACAAAGAAATATTTTGTCAAAATTGCCAGTTTTGGAATATCTTTAAAACGTTGGTAAAATAATTCGAAACTTTTTGATTCGTCAAGTATATATTTTAAAGTTTTTTTTAAATAAATAATCTTGGATTTCTACAGGAATTTAAAAGGGTAATATTGAATTTTGGAAACATGCCTACATTTTCATGGTAGTGAAATTCGAGCTTTCTACATAGTTTACTCAAAATTACGATTTTGAAAAATTATTGCTAAAGGCAAATATATTAGAAATTAGAATGTTATTTTTAATTTGCAAGCATCACACATTGAACTATGATTTGTAGTTTGGTGTAGATTTGTATATAAGTATATATCCTTGAAAACATTCTAGCCTACGCCATTATTATGCATCCAGTATAATAATGTATAAATATTTGTATACATCTTGGGTAAATTTTACGAAAATACAATAGACAACTTGCGTATTGAAAAATAATAATAAGTTATGTTTACATTCATAACGATAAGATGTTTAATATTTTAAATGTGCTTTGAGTGCTTTCACAAAATCCTGATTCAGTGAATTTTCTAAAAATCAAGGCATCTTTTTTGTGAAAAAAAAAGAAAAAAAAATGAAATATCTCATCTGCTTTTAAGTCCGAATTCAGGTTCAAAGTTACAAAATTAGCAGAATCAAAAATTTAAATATTTAATTAGCGCTAAAATTTTTGCATTAAAAAGTAATTAAAAGTTGAAGGTTGAGTTTCCCTGGCAAAGGCTCGGGGACGCAAAAGGCATGCAAAAAGCACGGAACTCCGTGCCCGTTGCGTTCCAACTCCGTGCCTTTTCCGTCCTTTGATATATTCTCCTAAATTTCAAGCTGAAATGTCTTGCTTATGATTATTTGTAATATATATAAAGTGAATTTCTCCGTTACTATATAGTTGATAATTTTATTCTTACAAGTATTAATTAAAAAAGTCGAAAAATGAAATCCCCAATCGCATGATAACTGTCAAGCAAAAAGTGGGTAAGGTAGATTTCGGATGAATTTTTGTAGTGTCATTTTAGCATAAAAAATTAAATTATTCATAAATTGTTAAGTCGAAATTGACTTTTTAAGAACATCACCCTCCAAAAAGCAATTTCCGGGAAAAATGTATGGGAGATTGATCATAATTGCTGAGAAAATAGCATGGAACGGAAAAAGGAAGGAAAGAGCACGCAAAAAGTATAGAACTCCGTCCCCGGGCCTTTGCCAGGGTTACAAGTTTTAATTGTAACTAAGCGACAGATGTAACTCGAATCAAATGAGGCATAATTTGAGTGTTATATATTACTGGAATGTGCAAAAGCCGTTTTTTGAATTTTTGTCATCTAAATTTTTCATTAATATGAATACAAGTTAGTTTACTTTTATTGTTGCCTATTCAAGTAGTTTCTCAAAATTATCTACATTTATTTTCTCAGTCCAAAAATTTTTTTACTCCAAAAATTATCAGTTTATATACATGTAAAGAAGGATCATTTTTATCGAAAAAAACTATTTTAAAATTGATTAGTAAAGAGTCATTTTTATCATCACGCATATTTCATTTTCAAGTTTACATTGTAATCAAATGATAATAATCTCAATAAAAAAAAGGTCAAGTAAATTATTTTAATTGGTATATAATTGAATTTTTAACTTGAAAAGGAATAATTAAACTATGATCAGTAAATGTACTTTTATCGCCATTAACTCGATTTTAAGTTATTCTTGTTTCTTTAAATGTAACATGAACTTGCACATCTTATACATTTTTATGCTGAAAAGTCAGTTTAGAAAAATGATCAATGCCATGTTAAATATTCGATTGTCATTTACATATATTTAAAATTTTTCACCCACAGCTGTGACTCAAAAATTTATCATAAAGTTAATTCCGAGCATTACTTAAATTGATCGAAATATCGTACATTTTTTCACTTTTGTACTTTTGTTCAAGAGAAAAAAATTGGGAACGTCGTGATATTAAGGATTTAAAAAAAACTGATTAAAAAAAAATTTTTTCAAAAATACCAATCGATTCATGATGAAGGACCGATTCGGCAATGGTGACTACTTTTATGGGAGGTTCCATGGCTTCTGGGATCTTGTATTTTCCAACAGTGTTGATGTCATGGTGGATAGAAATATCAAAGTCCACACGATGTTGATTGTACTGTGGATTAAACCCTCCCCGACGTGTAGAAAAACCACCATCAATGTGGAAGACCTGAAATTCACAATTATCATGCATAAATGTATTTTTTTCTTGCAGAAAACACTTAAAAATGTATTCTAGATTTTATTTTTTTCTGCAAATATAGATGTTTTCATAAATGTTCATTTTTTGAGTAAAAAGTAGACCTACGAAGTTTTTCACGAAGTATGGCATGAATTGTTGAATCATGCCCTCGAAAATGGATACTTGGATGAACCATGGTTTCATCCCTCCATTTACTGGATCATTCGTCATTATAAAACTCATCACATTTTTTTAGGCTCCGGTTTTGGAATCGGTGAAAGTTTTAATTTCGGTGAAATAATTAACCCTACCGATAAATTCACTGTAAGTGTAAAAAATTTTATTAATAGAATCTGTGCAAATGTAAAGTGATTTATAAGTCCATACAATATTTAAAGTAATATATACAACTGTTATTTACTGAATCGAGAAGGTTATACTTTTTTAAAAGTTCAATTATCGCTATATATTTTATTTTATAACATATTGTTGTTTGCAATTTTCATACAAAAAATTATCGTTTGTAAAGAATATATTTAAATTATATTGTGGTTTTTAGTTTAGGAGATTACAAATTTGTATTGATTTATCAATAATGATTTCCCATACTTAGTTAATGTCGTTTCAAAATGCTACAACAATTCGATACTTTAAACAACAAATTATATCTCAAATTTTGACCCTCTTTAAGCTATATTTTTATTGAATGAGCGAATTTATTGTCTACCTAACTGCAAAAATATTTTTGAAATCTTTGATGCCATTTGGCGTCAGATCTGATGTGAGAGCTGGGGCTGTGTTCCTAAAAAAAATATCACATGTGATGCCATACTATTGCAAATGGGTATCGCATGCGATATTTATTCAGGAATAGGGCCCCTGTCGTCAAATATTGTGTCATATAACATCATTAATTATTATGTCATTTAATGTCATCTTATGTGTAATAAAATTATTTGAAAATCATAAAAACATACAATAAAGCAAAAATAATAATTATTATAAAATTTATATATACTCTGAAAAATTTTCTGCATTACGATAAAACCTTGCTAATAAATCCTATAAAATATATATCATAATTATTCTGCAAAATTTCATAGAATTCGATTTTTTTATTATTCTTGGAAAACTTAGATTGAAACTTGGTACAAATAACAGATTCATTTGATGTAAAATGAAGCAAATTAATATATGTGAGCCATTGAGATATCACTACTCTGGATAAAAAATCAAAAACAATTCACTGTATTATGAATATAATGATAAACTTTAACATATGTTTTCGAATGGAGATAAATGAATATCAAACTTTCCAAATGGGACATTTGTTATGCATTACAGAAAATGAAAAAAAAATATTACAAACTGTTTTTCATGTTTCGGAGAAATAATTTTAAGAATCGTTGATTGGGTATGTCAAAAAAAATCCTACATTCCTCAGAAGTAATTAAAAAGGGACTGAAAATTTTTTATTGATTTAATAAAATATACAAAAAATGTTACTAATTCAATGATTTCTATAATGCAATAATATTAAAACATGAATGACAATCATTTAAAGACAAGTTTTAAAAATAAAATTTATGCCATTTTTCAGCAAAAAATTTTATTAGCTACAATTTAATTGCATCATTGAAATTGCTGATTTAATATATTTAAAAATGTTTAGATTCTTTAGAATCGCAAATATTATATTTATTAGAAAAACAATGTAATTATTATAATTTATTATAAAAATATTATAATTATTATAAAAATATAGTATAATCCTTATTTCATCGATTAGAGAAAATAAAAAACATTTTCAAACACAAATAATTGCAAAAGAAATTTCTTACATGGTGTGATCGTATAGCCCAGAGTTTTCGAACAACTCAATTGGGGAACACAAGACCATCGGATTATCCACTAACCGGCCAAAAAATCCTTTTTGTCCATGTCCACTGTTGTCTTGTCCACTACTACTGTTGTCTCCAGCACCCTTCGATCTTCTTCACTGAGCAAAGTTTCGCCAATTTGAAGGTCCGAACCTCCCTTCGAATCTGAGCTTAACTCAATGATTCTTAAAAATAAAAAAATTTAGATAGCAAGTTCAAGCCATTTTTTTTCAGAAAAATTTCAGAATGAATTTCAATAAAATATTTGATTTTTCAGTAGTTTTTTACATAAATATTTCACATAAATATCGAGTAGATTTCAGAAAGATAAAAAACTTTTTAGATCAGTGTTATGTTTCTGAAATCTTTCGGTTATCATTGTGTAAAGTATCTGAAATATTTTCGAAACATTACGTATGATGTTAAGTCACACAAATTTTCAGAAAGATTTCAAAAACATTACTGCATTATTTTTATAAATTATTGGTACTATTGTATTAATACGTTCAAACATTTTTAATGGAATAAGGTTTCCATATTATTTCTGCAACGTTGCAGAAACACTCCTGCCTAATTCCACTTTATGTATTTACGATTAAAAATACAGTCTGTATGTTCGATATTTATGAATGTGATAGAATGAAAAAACTCTTTTTCGAAGAGGAAACTAAATTTTCGCGTTCTTAATTATGTTTTGGTTGTAAATTAAAACGTTTTTTAATCGGAAATTCTTCACGGAAATAATTCAGAAAAAATGTGCTTGTGCTACCTTTCAGTAAAATGAATAACATTCAAATGTGAAACATAGAGAAATTAGAAAAAATATCACTTGTACACTTGCCTGAATTTTTATCGTGAAGCACTTTCAGTACGTTGAAACAAAAAATAACCGATTAATTATAAAATAATTATTTCACCTTTGGAAGTCATAATGGACTTGATGATTTTCTTCCTTTTTTTAGATTTTAAATATTATATGAATCAGCAAACTGAATAAATCGTGGGTTGTAAAAAACAAAAGAAGAATTAGTAATGTGAATAAAACAAATGAATAACGGTCATACGCACTTTAAAGTTGCAAAGTCTGCCGCTAATAACCAGTCGATAACCAGTAAGAATCAGAACCCGCGACATTTATTATCCGCTGCTGGCCTTGGTGACGCCTTACCGACGGTAAGAACTCTAACGATAAGTTACCGTTAGAGTTTCTCCAGTTTCGGCGCATTCTCATATTTCTCACTCCCAGCATTCACAACACCAGGGGGGTGGCACTCTCATGAATTGCTGGCTAGATGCTGTTCCCTTGGAAGTGGTGGCGCTGATATTCAAGGGAGCCCCTCCCCGCCCTCCTCCCTAGCCCCTTACTGCACAGTGTCCATATGATCGCCGCGAGGAGTAGAGGGGAGAGAGCAGGAGAGAGGCTCCCTTGAATATCAGCGCCACCACTTCAAAGGGAACAGCATCTTGTCACGGGGTTACATAGGCGAGCATAGGAAGCGCCACTCCACTGCACAACACTTTATATTCAGTTCTATAATATTTGAAAATTTGTTCTCAATGTCAGCTTCGTTAATCTCATGGAGATGATATTGCTAGTTGAATTTTTAGCTACTGAAAACACCTCGGATTTCGAATTTCGAGAGGCTTGAAATTATTAGTATCTTTACTTATCGATATATCGAATCCATATTTTTAGTACAACTATACAGCACAGTAATTTTCATTAAAATCGGCATTGATTTAAAAAGGTAACATTTATATATTTGTGAATTGGTTTGGCCATTAAAAAAAATTATGTAACATCAATTTTTTGGATGTAACTCAAAATATTTACATTTGAAAAAAAACTTAGTTCTTTCGCTACAGTAAAATATATTTCTACATTGTGTATTCTTAAATGTACTGTAGTAATAACATGATAAAACAAATATATATGAAAACTTCATGAAACGATTGCACAGTGTATAAATGTAATGAAATTTGAATCAAAATATGGCCAACAGCAAATGATCAATTAAGTCATGGCATAATAATTGCCAACCAAAAGATCTAAATTCTGTGAATACAGAAAAATATTCAAATGCCCAACTGTATAACAATGCAATACTAAATAGTCCAAAAGTCCAACTGCTAATCGAAAATTTCCATGCAAACATAGTTTTTTATACGGTTCATTGAATTATCTTCATGCAAATACACCTTTCATGAATCGAATGAACGAACTCGCGAAAACGCGACGTATACCTGACCATGATTAAAAACATCTTTCCACAAATCGATTCCGATTCGGTCAAAAGTTTGACCTTGCGATTTATTTATGGTCATTGCAAAGGCAATTTTTATCGGAAACTGTCTGCGTTTTAAAGTAAATGGATAATTTTATTCACAGTGCAAAGTTATTCGATGAAGAAAAACAACCTTTCCAGCTTTGTCTCCAGTTAAAATTACACACTTTAACGAATTTAGCCAAGATCTAGAATTAATAATCGGGTACCATCGCACGTCCTTCGCTTATATTCAAATTTCGAATAAGCATAACGACTGTATATTGACGGAGACGAAGCTCATGATGGGGTAGAGAATTTGGACTCAAAGTATTCAAATACTCCGGCAAAATTTCATCGTGTAATTTTTCATTACTATCTTTTTCTTCTGCAGTGTCAACGCTGGAATAAACTTTTTCGGTGTTTTCTGCTAGTAATGACACGACTTTCTGATTCAATTCATGAACATCGAGATTTCGAGCTGATAAAATTACCTGCTTCGCTGCTTGTCGATAATATTTGCAACGTATTTTTTCTTTATAAACATCTTGCACAATATTTGCATCAGCGTTGGCAACATAATCTGTAGGAAGGATAATGTTATCATGCTCATCGTTCAAAAGACCATCACCCAAGTTTAGTAAGAATGTTGCAAATTCCTTCTCTTCAGGCATATCCTCCGTCAAAGAAAATGTTTGGAAGTGTTTCCACAGCAAGCTGTTTTTTATAGACAAATTGATAGTTTCTCCACAAGTTGCTTTTTCCATTATTGGAAGCAGTTGTCGAAAATCTCCACCGAGAACAATTATTTTACCTCCAAATGGTTCGTCTTTCTGCATTATATCTCGAAGGGTTCTGTTCATCACTTCTAATGCATACCGTGGAGCATACATTGGTGCTTTATCCTAAATAAAAACATCAGCATTTTCAAAGCGTTTCACTTCTTTTGATTGTATTTTGAAACTGGAACACGAATCATGATAAAGATGCACGGGCAAGCCCAATGTTTTATGAACAGTTCTGCCATTTGGTAACAATGTTGCAGCAATTCCTGTGAACGCCATTGTACATACATTAATACATTTGCTGCGCAATAAATGGTACAGAGTAGTGTAAACGAATGTTTTTCCAAAACCACCCGGACCATCGATGTATATACACTTTGATTTGTTCTCAGGATTTTCAATTAAAGACATGACTTGTTCGACAATGGCAGTTTGTTTCACGTTCAATTTTTGATATTGATCAAGTCCAACAACACGTGAAAAATTTTGCTCTTTCACCAACTCAGTATCAGTTACTGTATCGTCATCCGGTAAATCCATGAGAATGTCAGGAAAATTCGTAATGTGCCATCCTTCCGCTGAAAGAGCATTGCTAATATCATCATAGCACTTTTGTAAGTCTCTTCTTTGACCAAACTTTTTGATGCAATCCTCTGACATTGCAATTTAAAATTCTTGCCACAAATCAGCTGGCCTCGCAGGTTGGCAGTGTATTAATATTCTGACAAATAGATTTCGAAAACTGTAAAGCATCATCCAACTTCGCGCTTCGTTCATAGCCTTATGCCATTATCATCATTTTCTATGAGTGACTCTATGAGTACTAAGCACGTTTGAGTACTAAGACTTTATGACTCTAAGCACGTTTCAGTGAAAGTTTGATAACGTTTCCTACTCACTATTCTCATATCTTCGTAATTTTCTGCACTTTTGATATGCAATAGCAGAGTCCGCAAGTGAAATAACTCCATTTGGGTGGGGCTGACCGAGTACATGCGACCGATACAGTTAGTTGATTTCTTACGTTTTTCCTACTTAGCTGAAGATGTAACATTAGCTTTTGTTGATTTGAATACATAATAGATCGGAATTTCACTGTAAAAAATTTTTTTCGCTTCTGGATCCCTTTTATTCAAGTCAAAATAATCCAAAAGCATCATCTATTTTTATAGATGATGCTTATAGATATTTATTTTTCATCTATTTGTATTGGTGTTGAAAGTTTTTTCTTCAACGTGATCAGTAAATGCATGTGTGGGAGTCCTCGTTTTTGAAATTCAACCACATAAACGTGAGATGTTCAAAAAAGTTTTGTTGACAATAAGATCAAGCAAATAATTTTTTTTTATATCAAACACTCTGGCGACAATATCTGGTCTATCGGCAGCTTGTTATATTAGATATAAGAAGTCACAGATCAGCTGAACTGGAGTCAACATAATCTCATTGAATTCATAAGCGATTGATGCTTCACGCTGTGGGTAGTGACCAAAAGTAAAAATATCTACGAAAAGTAGCATGTTACTATTGAAAATCATTCCCGCGGCAGATAATAAATGCATTATTACTCATTTAAATGTCATGATTGATTATTCATCGACAGACTTAATGGGTAAAATTTATTATAGTTAAATTTTCGCAAATGAGATTTTAGCGTGAAGCGGCCATTGAGTATAAAGTCATCGAAGTGAGTCTCGGTTCAAATGAAGCATGAAGTTGTATCTCAACGTTATTTTAAATACATTATCTGAAATGTGTGAGCTGACTTATACATTTGAGTTTTATTTGTGTAATTATCACTAAAAACTATGAAAAAATAAAAATTCAAGTAATTTTTGTTATTAATATTCACTGAAAAGTATTGGGAAGCAAAAATGATACAGCAAACTTAATTTTGATATTCAACGTTTCAATAACTTTTAAATACATAACTGTGTATGATAACATTCTGAAATATTAAAAAATCAGCCCACACATAAAAAAAGCTATCAAAAAAATTAGGCATCATTCAATATTCCATAACAATGAGTATAGTCGATCCATCTTCAATTTTTTTAAAAATTAGCTTGGATTGAGAAAGGTTGTATTTAACTTTCTAAATATCATAACAAACTGTTAAAAAAAATGGTGGTCATTTTTAGTTACATTCAGTATCTAGTCAGAGAGAGAGGGGAAGAAGAAGTAGTGCATAGCACAATGGATATGCCAAAGAAAAAAAAATATTTTCTGAAATTTAAATACGGAAGAAGTTATCACAATTCGAAATATTTGACTCTGGAATTATTAAATGTTAGCTTCTCCACTTCGCTCAAAAATGCACTTTTAAAAATTGCAAAAAGTTTAAAAATTATCTACTGTTCATGAGGATTTCAAATCCATAACCGCTTTTTGAAAATATTTATAATTTAATTTGTAATAAACAAAAATAGTGGTTCAAAAAAAATGTTCGAAATCGACCGTTCTTATGTGTTTTTTTTTTTGTCGAGTGGGCTTGTTTTGTCGATATATCAAAAAATACTAACGTGCCATACAAATAATTTCAAATTACAATAAATAACTTCGAAGAATATATCGTTTGTTTACAAAGCTCAACAACGAATCGAGGTTATGTACACTTGTCAAACTTGTGATCCGTTAAGTAAAACGTATATCTCATGAATACTTTTTACTTGAAAGCAGCGTTAGGTTAGGTTAGGGTTAGATTTAAAAACAGGGGCCCCTTAGCCCCCCCCCCCCCCCACTTCAAGGTTTAATCTGTTCCAGTTTATTTTTCATGTATGCTTTTCACATGACATTTCAATTTGACAAGTGTACATAACCTCGATTCGTTGCTGTGCTTCCCCATTAGCCACAGAAGGTTATATAAACGTTTAAAAAACGTTTTTAGAAAACAGTATTTACTTAACAGTATTTACTGCGAGGGCCATCAGATAGAAGTCTACTTTTTTTTCTCATTTCACAAGTTTAGCGCTGATACATTAAGTATAACGCATAATGAATCATATCAGCGCGAACACATATTCGTTTTGCAATCTTTTTTGAAATCGGGCGGAATTTTCTCAATTCCACCGATTTTGTTGAAATAATATTAAATTATTGAACGGCTGACAATTAAACTCGGAAGAGTAGGAGGCAGAGAGATACGAAACTATATGTTTTTTATCCCTATGTGTCTCTACTCGTCCGAGTTTTACTCACAGCCGATCAATCATATATTTTATCTATAACAAACAATCTAATCGAAGTATATACTTTCAATAATCGTTGCATATTTGAAAAAAAAGCCTAAGCCAGTGAGTTCACAGTGAGCTCGATTTAGGGAGGAAATAGCGAGCTCATAGTGAGACCTCTCTTGTTCACTGGGAAACGATTTAGAACGTTCTAGAAATGTTCTTAAGAAAATGTACAATTCGTTAAGTGAGGTTATCAAAAAGTTATGTAAAACGTTTTTAAAACTTCGAGAAACGTCTTATAAACGTTTCATAAATACGTTCCATGAACGCATGAAATCGTTCAAATAAGATTCTCATGAACGTTCTATTAATGTTCTCAAACGTTTGTAAAATAATTTCACGAACGTTTATAGGCGGACATTTCAAGGTTTTATAAACGTTTCATAAACGTTTAAAAGGTTTCTGAACCGTTTGTAGAACCTTTCTAAGAACGTTTTTTAAACGTTTATAGAGCCTTTTGTGGCTAATGGGGTTTGTTAACAAACGATTTATTCTTCGAAGTTATTTATTGTAATTTGAAATTATTTATACGGCACGTTAGGATTTTCTAACATATCGACAAAACAAGCCGATTTGACAAAAAAAAACACATAAGAACGGTAGGTTTCGAAAATTTTTTTTGAACCACTATTTTTATTTATTACGAATTAAATTATAAATATTTTCAAAAAGCAGTTGCGGATTTATAATCATTATTAAAATAGGCTATTTCTGAATATTTCGCGGAATTTTTAGGTCGATTTTCGAGCAAAGTGGAGAAACTTAACATTTACCCTGGAATTTAAAATTTAAATAAGATTTCAAATATAAAATAGGTAAAAAATAAAAAAATAAAAGTAGCAGATCTATATAAGTAAACTATTGTAAATTTTCAAATGTAGATTCTGAAAATTCAGTTATTTGTTATCGAAAAAAGTTTATTATTAGAATTATGAAATATTATTGCATATAAAAGTATTTTCGAATTTAAAGAATTCGATATGCTTTTTACCATGAAAAATTTGCCTGTTTCATGTATATATTTAAGAAATCATAAATATAACTTTCTGCTGATGAAAATTGCGGCTAACAAACTAATTCTAAGATAAAAAGAAGGAAAAAACCAACTTGAAGAATTTCAGGTTGGTTTTTCAAACTTGAAAAGTGTAGTAGGTTGCTGCTAATTCATAAACTGAAAATATTTAAAAAAAAAGTCCTTGGATGAAAATTTACATTTAAATAAATAAATAAATAAATGCATGAATAAAAATTATGAAATTTTAAAATTAAAGTAATTGTTCATTAAATAGTCAATAACTGTGATGTATATTTTTTATTTAATAATGTCTCATGATTTCATTACTTAAAATATTATTGTTATAATCTTTGATTGTACAGTAAATACCAGGTGTACTCCTAAGTAATTTCCAGTTTTTTCAATGGATGGCGTTCTGTTTTGTACCGCTGTTGGTAACACATACCATATGTCATTTTGTTCAGTCATATCTAGTGCTTGAACTGCGTTGACATTTTCTCGAAAAAATCTTCCAGTAAGTTTTTATTGCGCTTCGAAAATGTCGAATTTTGTACCGAATTTTGAGCATATGCGCCATGCATTGCTTTTCATGTTCAATCAGGGGAAAAAAGTGTCCGAGAGCCACTGTGCGCTTGTGGAAGTTTATGCTGATCGTGCATTAACACTTCGAACATGTGAAACGTGGTTTCGACAGTTCAAAAATGGAGATTTCGACCTGAACGACGCCGCACGCTCCGGCAAGCGAAAATCGTTCGATGACGCCGAATTGCAAGCATTATTAGATGAAGACAACACGCAAACGCAACGACAGCTTGCAGATGCGTTGGGAGTTCAACAGCAAGCAATTTCCAAACGTCTGCGAGCCATGGGAAAAATTCAGAAGTGTGGAAAGTGGGTGCCCCATGAACTGACCGAGAGACAAATGGAGAATCGAAAAGTGACCTGTGAAATGCTGCTTCAACGATACAAAAGAAAGTCTTTCCTGCATCGTATTGTTACTGGTGATGAAAAGTGGATTTTCCTGGAGAACCCTAAGCGCAACAAATCGTGGGTGAGTCCAGGTGAAGCATCGACATCGACGGCACGGCCAAATCGTTACGGTTGGAAGGTCATGCTGTGTGTGTGGTGGGACCAGTCCGGTGTTATATACTTTGAACTGCTGAAATCTGTTGAAACTGTGAATGCCGTTCGCTACAAACAGCAAATGAAAGATTTGAGCCGAGCCATTGTGGAAAACCGACCAGAATATCAACAACGACAGAAGAAGGTGATTTTGCTCCACGACAATGCGCCGTCGCATAAGTCGAAAGTCGTTCGTGACACGCTGGAAAGGCTCAAGTGGGAAGTGCTTGATCATGCGGCTTACTCACCAGACCTGGCGCCATCCGACTACCACCTCTTTGCCTCGTTGGGCCATGCCCTTTCTGAGCAGCGCTTCGACTCGTACGAAAATGTACGAAAATGGCTCATCGAGTGGTTCACGTCCAAAGGCAATGATTTTTACTGGCGTGGTATCCACAATTTACCAGAAAGGTGGGAAAAATGTGTAGAAAGCGATGGAAAATACTTTGAATAAAATAAAGGTTACGGTTTTTTTGGAATTATGTGTTTTATTTGCAAAAAAACCGGAAATTAATTAGGAGTACACCTGGTAGTTCAGAATTCTTCAGCAATTCATAAACTTGGCGACCAAGTTTAAATTCAGAAATCCTTAAAGTCAAAATTATCTTTATTGCAATAGCTTTCCAAAAATGCACTGAATTTAGTTCTGCGCTATAAATCTAATATAATTCATAAATTTATAGCTAATATTTTTTAGTAAATAGGAAGTTAAAAAACGTTCAATTAAAAAAAACAAAATTGAGTATTATAAATAATTGATTTTTAAGCATCCAACATTTGAAACAATTGTTTTTGTTTAACAGTCTGCCACAAATTCATTATTTAAATATTTATTGCTTTATTGCTTAGTTACTAGATACGGAATTAAAAATTTCTCCTCTATTTAAAAATCTAGCTATGATATTTTTCATTGTGTAATCGTGAAACTCAAAATTCTCATAATTGCAATAGCTTTTTAATAATGCTGTAACTTTGATTTTGCACTACAAGTTTAACATTAATCATTTCATATGAAAGTGCATTTAATTTTTAAAAACTCTTCCACAACAATAATACAATCTGAAAAACAAAATAGTTCATTTTTTCTCTATTAGTAAATTTTTTGCATTCCCATACGATTCTAAAGAAATTCTCAATAAAATTTGATTCTGTAGAATTCACTCATTTTTTATACAGTAGACACTATCAACTTTGAATTTTGAAATTAATCATTTTTGTAAACAAATAAAAAAAAAAAGAAAGATAACTACATGAAGTATAATTAGAAATGCAGAAATGCCTTTTTTGTGGCCAATGCCTTTGATCGATTTAAGACCACAATTTATCTGACACAGAAGCTGTCAGTAGCCGATTTTCGTTTAACGACATTGATTGATCAATATTCAATCGCGAAAAATCCAGAAAAATCCATCAAAACAAATCAAATAGAACAAATATTGTTTGTCGATATACATATACGGTTTTCGAAGTTCAATATGGCGTCTAATGTTATTTAACTGTTGGCACAACGAGGAGGGAAAATACTGGAAAAAATGAAATATTCCTTTAAGATGAAGGTTTTTCATCGTGTATTCCTTAATTATGAAAAAAAAAAACGATTTACAAAAATTAGTTCTGAAAATAGCTATACAGTAGTCGAGAAAGAAACTTATTGTGATTTTTCAATCAAAGAACTGAAAAAATCTTTGAAATCAATCAGCTGGCGCAGTTGGGATCGATTGTGTATATTGTGATAGAATTGTGACTCACAAAAACAATCCATGAATCTCAGCTAACTTCAGAGAGTTACACAAGACGGCTGCCACCATAAGGTCATCTCTTTTTTCCAGTGTTACCAGATGCGCTCGGTCGTTCGCCCCCAGACAGCGCTTGAAATTCCCCTAAATTGGACTTGTTCGACCTCAGATCTTTTTTTTTTTCAAAACAATTTTAGACACGTAAAAAAAAACATTTTAAGTCCGTGTAATAGGAAAACTTGCTGTCGGCTCGTTTCTGACACATTGCACTCGTTAGATTAGTTTTTTTATACCAATTAAAAAGACAATTATTCCCAGATAGGCTGAATGAAATAAAAAGGCGAAAATTAATTGGTACTTAGTTTTATTCAGTTCTGATAAAAATTTAAAACTTAAACTTACTGATCTCTAAACCTAAATCATTTTTGTATAAATTGACAATCAATCATTGTTAACTAATTGCTCGATCGCGTCTTCCAATGAGATCAATCCTAATTCTTGTACAGATTCTACAATGATATCAAGTCCCTCGCATTCAAGATCTGGTGATGCATACACTTGCTCCGACACGAACAAGTCTAACATTTTTTTCGATGGGGTGAAAAAGGTGCATCCACCGAGCATTCCATAACGAACACGCATAATCGCGTCTACTGTTTTTACGGCCATGCGGTTTCTCAATTTGTCTTTGATCATGTTCATGATTGAGAATGACCGCTCAACAGTAGCATTCGAAAATGGAATGCTCAGCATTGCCAATGCGAGTTTTGAAATGGCACCAAATCGTTTTCCGCCTGATACATTTTTGATCTCGTTCACGTTGGCCCAAAAAGATTCATTCGAATCAGTGCGCACATCTGTCGCAGATGAGAGTAATTGCCACTGAGTTATCACTTCGGCTATTTAAGGAATGATCAATTTGAAAAAAAACTGCGGTATCCGTAATATCGAGTTTTATCAAACTTGTAGCGATTCCAGATGAAAATTTTGAAAAATCTTTCAAAGTTTCAAAATTTTCAGGAATTCGTTTTTGAATTTCTTCACACAATCTGATTGTGAAATTCAAACAGCACTTTTTGACGTAGTTAAGTGTATCCGGATGTACGAGCTGAGAACGCGCATTAAGGTTGTACCCGAAATCACTTGCAGATATCGACATCAACAATTTTTTAAAATCATAATCAGCGATTTCATGTGTTTTCATTTTCGCCAGCTGCTGGGGGATAACGATACGCTGTAACAACGACAACAAAAGTTGCTGGAGATCTTCAAATAACTTCAAACAGTCAACTTGATCGGCTTGAAATCTTTGATTTGTCTCGTGTACGGTTTTCAACGTATCTTTCAGAAAAGACATACAGCAAATTTTGGTTGTCTTAAACATGTCGCGTGGCATCTCTCTACCCCAGCAGCTTTTGAAAAATGAGATTTAAAAACTTCCCACTGCTTCAATATGGTTTTTATCGCATTGTAGCGCGAAAGCCAGCGCGTAGACGCCGATCCTACAACTTTCTTCGGACCTTTTTGTTAAACTAGGTATGGATCGAATAAATATTTAGACGGATTACGGGTCAACTTGCAGATTTATTACAGAGAAACGAGAGCGGTTCTTTTACATGTTTTCAGTGCGCGGGCGGATTTGGAAGTGAGAAACGCAGATAAGGAGTACTTGTGGTAGGTTGGCAGGTATAAGTGAGAGAGAGACAGATTGAAAGAGTATAAAAGTGTGAAAGCAAGTAGGGTTGGTACACCTGTGCGTCCACGATGGCGCTGGATTCAAAAACACAATTGTCAATTTAGGTAGGTATGGGTAAGTAAATCTTCCTTTCAGCTCAACACTCCCACCAAAGGAATATTTACGGATCCCAGTAATTCTCGATGCTGCCTGATGCTGCCCGCTTACGTCCTGCGCCAACTACCCCGACTGGTTTCGCGCTTGCCATACATTGTGGATTTGCCCTCAACTGCTTGCGCGTGTTCATCCTCCCGAACGTTGTGAGTTCCGCCTAAAACTCCCGCGATCTGTGACAGTTTCCGCGCCGCGATGTTTTTGTTGATGTTTTTGTCCAGGACATTCAGGGAAACTCGTTGTTCCTCGAAGATGGTCCTGGGGAGCCCCTTCGTCAGGATGTCGGCCTCTTGTTCACGAGATGGTACGTGCTCTAAAGAGAATTCATTGTTATTGAACTTTTCGCGAATGAAATGATAGCGTATATCGATGTGTTTTGTTTTCTTGTGAAATTCGGGATTCTTTATTAGTTTGATAGCGCTGAGATTATCCACTCGCAGGTATGCATTTTCGCACGGGGATGCGAGTTCCGCGAGGATTCTCTTGGTCCAGATCAGTTCCTTGACGTCGGTGCAGGCTGCCACGTACTCCGCCTCGGTTGTTGACAGTGCCACGGATTTTTGCCTTGATGAAACCCAGGTAATTGTTGATTCCCCGTGTTTGATTAGAACCCCACTCGTGGATCTGCGAGTCTCTGTGTCCCCAGCATAGTCAGTGTCACTGTACGCCTGGATGTTGTTGTTTTTAATTGCTGGAAAATAAAGGCCAAAATTTTCTGTTCCTTTTAAATATCTCAAAATTCGCTTAGCAACATTCCAATGTATTATTTTCGGATTTTCAAGGTGCTGGCTCGCGCTGTGAACAGAGAAAGTTATGTCGGGCCTCGTTGCGACCGACAGATACATGAGGCTGCCCATGACCTGGCGATATGGGACGTCTGGAGCGTCCTTGTCCCCGTTTTGATGCACGTCTCGTGGTTTCGGTCAGCAGGCACGGCGGTGGGGTTGGCTTCCTCCATTCTGAAGCGCTGTAGGACCTTCCTGAGGTACGCCTCCTGGTGGATGAAGATTGACCCGTCCTTGAGCCTCTCTATTTCCACTCCGAGGTAAGTTCCAGTTTCTCCAAAAGTGACGATAAATTCGCATTTGAGCTACGTGATGATCCTTTCAGCGGTTGTCTCCCTCATGGTTGCAATCAGGCCGTCGTCCACATGAATTGCTAAAATAAACAAATCTGAATCGTTCTTGTTAGTAAAAACACAGGGGTCGGAGTCAGTGGCCTGGAGTCCAAGTTTGTTCAAGGTGAGAGTGAAGCGTTTATTCCAGCACTTCGACGCCTGTTTTAGTCCATAGAGACTCCTGTTCAATTTGCAGACTTTTCGATTCCCATCCTCGTAGCCTGTCGGTTGTTGCATGAAAATGTCCTCTTCAATGTCCCCATAGAAAAAAACTGTTCTGACGTCGAATTGACTGAGATGCATGTTCCTGGCTGCTGCGATGGATAGGATAATTCGGATGGAGTCGAATCTTGTCACGGGGCTGAATGTTTCAGTGTAGTCGATTCCTGCGGTTTGTCTGAAACCCCTCGCGACCAACCTTGCCTTGTATCTCAGAATATCGTTGTTAACTCCCCTTTTGATTTTGTAGGTCCACCGGCAGTCGATGATTTGATGATTTTTCGGAGGATCGACAAGGGTCCAGGTTCCGTTGTCAATGAGTGACTGCATCTCCTCGTCCATGGCTGTTTTCCACTCCCTCGAACTTTCTGATGACATGGCCTGCTGGTAGTCCACCGGTTCGTCTGGATCCGTGACGGTGACCATGGCACTGCGGTATCTCGCCGGCATCTGGAGGTCAGTTCGGCGTCTCAGGTTGTATCGTGGATTTTCTTGGTCCTCGGTGTCAGTTTCGGATTGGCTCTCTTCTGCTAATTAAAAATCCTGCCCAGATTTCTCGATGGAGTCCTCGGATTTTTCGTCATTGGATCCGGTGTTCTCCAGCTCGGCATCCTCAGGCTCGGCGTCTACGGGCTCGGCGTCCTCAGGCTCAGTATCCTCAGGCTCGGCTTCCTCGGGCTCGGCGTCCCCGCTGTTGTTGGTGTCCAGGTTGAAGCTGACTGAGTTTTCTCCCTGTGGATGAGAATTTTTGGTATATTCCTTGCCAGTAAAGACGGCGTCCCTGGTGACCTTGACAATGTTTCTTTCCGGATACCAGACCCGATAACCCTTGGTTTCCTCGTCGTGACCCACGTAGAAACCACGTTCAGCTTTCACGTCCCACTTTCTTCTCCTTTCCTTCGGAACGTGGGTGAGCATTTCTTCGCCAAAAGTCCTGAGATGTCTGATCTCAATGCGCTTCCTGAGCCAGAGTTCGTTTGGAGTATAGTTTTCTGGCTGCTTGTCCCGGTCTGATTCAGGGTCCCGATGACATAGTTGACTGCCTCGGCCCACAGTGTGATAGGCAGCTGATCTGTGTGCAGAACAGTCCGGGCCAGTTCCACGATAGTTCTGTTTTCCCTCTCTGCGGAGCCATTTTGTTCCGGTGTGTAGGGGGCAGTTTTCTGGTAGACAATTCTGAGGTCATGTGTCAGGTTCGAGACGGCCTGGTTGATGAATTCTCTTCCGTTGTCAGTTCTGAAAATCTTGATTCCGTTTCCTGTGTGTTTTTTGGTTCTTTTCAGGTAATATTTCAGGAATTTCTCAGTTTCATTTTTACTTCTCAGTGTACAGACAAAATGGTGGCTCTATAAAGAGCTCCAGTATTTAAATGAAACTGACTGCTAAATAATGTGTTGAAAATAAAATGGACTGTTTAAATTAATAAGATTTTTTTTGCTGTGACGAGCGAGCTGCGACCGCCAACCCAACGTTGCGTCTATCATGAGATGTCTCGAGATGTCGTTTATCCAACGTTGAATTCCAAGTCCCAACACTCTCGTTTAGAAAGGACCCACAAAGGGCAACTGCCCTATGGAACCCTTAACCCCGTAATTTATGAAAGACATCGGGGTTTTGTTTCGAGGTGGAAAGAAAAGGAAAAATAGAAGACATGAATTTCTGATTTAACAAATCTTGCGTGTATTGTGGTAATAGGATACAATGCGTATACAAAATTTTATTGTCGTTGCATCATGCTTACATCTATATTGTTCCTGGCGCTGAGAATGGTGCTACGGACTGTTCTAACTCTCGTAATATTTCATTAAATATTTCCGGGTCTACAGGTTTCTCCAGAATTTCATCTAAATCTTGTTCCGTTATTTCAATGTCTAGAGGGTGCGGATCTAGAGTTACTGTCTGTGGTTGACAGCATTTTTGACACACAAATTTGGTCTCCTGAACCGGCAATGCTGAGTGAATGTTATATTTGCGAGCCAAGTGTCGCGCTACCTTCCTATTCAGTTGCCACATAGTGATCTCTGAAGTCGGGTCAAGTGTTTTTAGGATGTTTATTCTGAGGAGAATGCCTAAAGCCCCTTTTTTCTTGAATAGAAATTCCCTTCCACTGGGCTTTAATCCCCGACGCCTGGCCGCGCTTTTAAACGCCTAAAGCAAATCCTCGACTCTCGGCACTTGAAAATAATTTAATTATTGATATTAGGTTGGACTATTTCAAAAGGTTTCTTTCTTCCGCGGTCATCAAACTCATAGCTCTCATATTGAAAATCCAAACCCGTATTACTCTAATTCTCGTTATTCTACAGATTAGAGGCTAAAATGTTCCTTCTTAGTAATACTCAATCGCGTTTTATTAACCATTCTTTCATCTCTATTATTATTTTAGATTCTGACAATTGCTTGTCCCTGTACTGGTCGTGTCAGGTTCAACAACGGAATAGATTACTCTTCCTCCCAGCACAGGTTGTTGCAATTCCCAAATATGAATGTGACATTTATTAAATTACACGTTAAACATTACGAATGAAAGAATAGTTACTTTTGTTATCCGTCGACCAAGGGATATTCAGGACTCGGATATAATCCAAGCCATTTCCAGTAGCGTCTGGCTAGGTTGGTTGAGCCAAGGGATCGTCGTGATGTCGGATCTTCGGCTCTGAGGTTGTTTCTGAGGGCCCCGAAATACTATTAACTCGGAAGTACGGTATTGACGGGCAAGAGAACACAACTGACTGAAGTCCGAAAAACGACACCTTATATACTATTTTCGTCAAAAGATTCTCTAATGGTTCTAGATAAAAGACTAATAATTTCGGTGCCGATCTCGTCCGGTAGTTGAAAAGAAAATCATTATCTTAAACTCATTTTTTTTCGGTGCCGTTTCCATCCGGTGCAATTATATGATAGTTTCAATGAGCCATATCGCCGATAACGATATATTGAGTGTCTTGTTAACGAGTTATTTCATTTTTCTTGGATTTTAGATTTTCATTGACTTTATTTGAAAATTGTAAAAAGAATATAAAAGAAAAAAGAGTGAAGGGCGCTCTTCACATTGCATTTAATCTATATTGGATATTTCGATTCAAAATTTAGGTGATTTTTATTGGTACTAAAGAAGAATTATCCCCAATGAAGTATAATACCACATGACACTGACAGAACTTAATAGCTTTCATCAAATCGTATGCGGATTTTATAGGTTTTAAAATATTCAAAAGAAGTCAAATTTTTGTAAGATAATAAATGATAAGTATAATTATTGTCATAAAATAAATATGAAAAATAAATTTATTAAATATATATTTATGAAATCAAATCGGTCACTCAGAGCTGATTGAACGAAACTTCTTCATTTTCCTTTCTTACAATTATTAGCTCTGAGTGAACAATTTGATTTCATAACTATTGAAGGAAAACAAAGCAAGAAAAACGAATAATCTAAATCAATCAAAATATGCGTATGTAAGATAATGAAAAAAAAAAATTATGTAAATACATGGAGTACATATAATTTGAATACATGTATATACACATATGCGTATATATATATATATATATATATATATATATATATATATATATATATATATATATGTATAATTTATACGTATGAAATATGTATAATTCAATAAATATGCGACTTTTAATGGTATATTGTATAAATACATAAATTTTAAAGAAAGTCAACGTTTATAGGCGTTTGTTTGATAAAGTAAATTTCAAGGGGAAGCTCAAAATCTCCAGGTTGAGCCAGGTGACATTGCTAGATTCTCATGATTTTGCGAAATGACACGATGAAAATTGCAAGGCTTAGCATATGTAAGTTTAAAATTACGAGCGACTCAAGATTTTTAACAGCGTTTTTTATTGTGTCCTACTGTCCTCCCCCACATCCCTTTTAGAGAAACAGTAAATGTTTTTGAATAAAAAAAATTTTCGACATCATGAACACTCGTATATCTAATTTTTTAATCGCAATTAGGATTTTTCGAAAATATTCTTGAAATATTTTTTAAAAAGAGATTTCTGAAAATCAGTATAAAATTACTAGATTTCAGAAATATTATTGTAAAAAAGTGTTTTCAAGCCGAAATTTCTTAATTTTAGTAAGATTTCTATCTCATTTTTGATAACGTAGTTAAAACTGACAGCCGGTTCGTGTTAAGTAGTAACTAATTCTTCAATTTGAAAAGTTAAGTTACTTCATTTTAGTAAGTGACTTTCTGTATAAAAACGTTCAAGTTTTTATATAGAAAGTTTTAGTAAACCGGACTTTTATTTCCGGTTTACTAGAAAGTCAATTACTGATTTTTAGGCATCAAACTTCTGCAAGTTCGGAAGTCATTTCCTTTATTTTAGAAGGTTAATTACTGAAGTTATTGTATTCATTACTAATAATTGGTAAGATAGTGTTAAAGTTTTTTGAGTTGTTTATGATTTATTTCTGCTAATTGTAAGGTTTTGAAGATATTGTAATCATTTTATAGATATCGACCTTGAGAATGTTCTCGATTAAAAGACGAAACGTTGGTCAATAAATGAATTTCTAAACAATTGTCAATTTGGCCGTTATTAAATTATCAAGTTGCTGGAAAGGAAATGAGAAAAAGAGGACAAAGTTATATTATATATAATCGAGTTAATTACTGAATTTTAGTAAGTTTGTCACTGTACAGTGGAAAGTCGATTTCTACCTAGTAGCAGTTGACTAACTGATTTTGAGTAATTGCGGTTGTGTTAAAAAAAAATTTTTTTTTTCATATACTGCCAGAATTTATTAATTATACATAGAAATCACGTCTGAGACTTAACGATTTCGTAGTAACATACAATTATAACGCACATCCAATTTATTTGAAACCTAAAATATCTTATACTACCTAAGGCGGGATTCTCAAACTAACGCACGCTTTGCTTTTAAGACGCTCGCCTTAGACCGCACGGCTATCTAATGCCATGGCAAGCGGATGTTCAGAAACAGCCTTAGAGATTTACAAGAGAAATCGGCTAGCAATGCTATACACGTTATTCGTCGGCATGCTTCTACACTAAAGAATAATCTTTTTGTTCATTACTTTTCTGTTACATAAACAACAATTTAGCAAAGTCCGCAAAGTCAAAACAAAATCGCTGACATAAATCGTTTTTTCTGCTGTGCTTGACGTCGAATGCCCCGCATATGTCGTCGGAAAATTTTCCAATAAAATCACCATTTTGATGGTATATAGCTTTTGCCGTTTGGAAGTCGCTGGATAAATGTGGCATCATCAACATCGTGAAAAGCGACAAATGCAAAAGCCCCAAATTTTTCGACCTTGTATGCTTAAAAATGTTCATCAAAATATGCCTCAATGATTCTCGAAATAAAATAAATCTCTTCATTTGTTTTGATTATTTCCAATGTTTTATAAAAAGTCGGTCCCTCTTCTTTAATAATAACTGCTACTTTGCCCCTTGTGTGAAAAATTCCCATGTCACTAATCCAGTTAACGCTTTAGACTTGAGTAGAGAAATTTTGTGGCAACGCACGACGAACTTCGGAATAATTCATTAAATCAGTAATTACAACATTACGAGCAGGACCACATTGAGAGACATTCGACGGCAAAGATTTCCTTAAAAATATATTGTGCAATTTTAATTGTTCTCTCAGACCTTGAGTGTGGGCCAAGTCTTTTCTATTAACGGCTACACGTGCATAAGATTTTCCAGTTTTATGTTTTCGCTCGCAGTCGAATGAAGAAGTATGTATAAGAGGTCCAGACAGGAGCATTAATCTAGGGTAATGAGTAATAAAATGTTGTTTTGGAGTCATTTTCTGTTTGAAGGTGTTAACATACAAGTCAAAATGATTTTCGATAAGAGATTGCAAATAAATTGGACAACCAACGTTACAAATTTTTGCGAATAAAACGTTACACAGCTGATTTAAAGAAGTGTATAATTTCCACGTAACGTTTTTGCGAGGAACAAGGTCTCCTATAAGCATGCCTAAATGGTGCATAAAATTTTCCGTTTCAGCAGCCGAGAAGCGTAGGTGCATTTTTTTTGGATCGTCGGGCAAAATTTCAGGGGGTCGATTACATTTTTCGTTTCTTCCAAATGCAAATGCTACCAATCTATTATTTACAGTTTCCTCTTGTAATACTTTCTATTTCGGATAAGTTGATTCATTCAAGACACAAGCAATGATACATTTACAATGTCCCTTCGAAGCATCGTGCATAATATCAACTGATCGATTTTTTGCTACGTGAAAAAATTTCGATTCGTTCCACACGCAATCATTTTTAATCCCGAAAATGTGTTTTGGGCCTTTGTTTGAAAATCTTGCTGCTTTCCTTAATTCATATAACTTTATGACGTAATCTCTTACAAAACAGATTAAATGAGATATTGCTGTGCACGATGTCCATAAATCCTTTTTTTCGATTAAGCAAATTCTGCAACTGTAAATACTTTTTATTGTACAACTTTCTTGAGCATGTATTTATTAAAGTTTGATTTCACTGTAAACAAAAACTAGCAGAAAATGACCCTTGAATGTATAAACGCTATGTTATCTCAGTATAGGTCATTCACATAATATTATGATAGATTTTCATAAATATATATAATGATTTTTCTTTCTGCTGTATAAACGTAGGGCGTGGACAAACCGCGATATTTTCACTGTTATATCTGTACCTATGTGATCTGTACATATTACAGGTACGTATTACATTAAAAATTAACCGTGGAATTATTCACAGTAGAAATGAAATTATTACAATCAATGAATGAAAATGTTGCAAATAAGAAATTTTATATCACTTATAAGATTTTGGGTCACTATTTTCTAGTTTAAAAGATTTTCTCACTTACAGTAATCAAAATGTGGCATTTAACTACTCCGCTTCTAAAAATCAGTAAAATCATCACTTACTTTGAGAAGTACATGTGTTTGAAAATAATTGGTAACTCGTATTCTGCTTTCCCGTTTGTATTATACTACGTTGAAATTTAGTAATTATACTTTTCAAGAGTAGAAAATGAATTACTAAAATTCTAAAAAATAGTTTCCTAGGAAAAATAAACGATTTTCTTTATTTGTAGTATTTGAATTACTGATTTTCAGTTTGCAATGATTTCTTGAAAATAACAATCGACTTGCTAAAAAACAGATTGCTACTTCTTTTCATCAGTAATTAAGTTTCTTAATTTCAGCAGAACAAAATTATACTGGAAACCAGTAAGTCAATTTCTTTTTTTCTGCATATACTTACTCAAATACAGTATGTTTTATGCCACAGTATTTGATTTACTTCAAATGAGTACTCGATCGCTAATTTTCATTAATTGACTGACTAGTTGCGTGAAAATCAGTAACTGCTTACTGTTTTTAAGAAATCTTTTTTTAGCGTGATAATTAGAATTCGGAGGAAATAACAACTTGACAACATATGTGTACCTAATAAATATTACATGTTATATACAATTCAAAGGCAGCGAATCTCATAATTATTACTGAAATTCTTCCAAGAGGTCTTCCACGTAGAACTTTATTTTATTACCATTTTAGAAAAGTGAGTATGAAAAATTATTAAATGATTTCAGAACACTGATTTTCGGAAACCGTTTGTTGTTTCTTATACTTATAAAATCTTTTTCTTCGTTCTACGAAAATTCACCGAATTGACCTTGATTTGTCTTTGACTACCATCTAGTCAAAAAAGTGTAGGCTACACGTGGTGAATAATAATTTGTAACCTCGAAGTCATCTGCAGTAAAAAAGATCCTAATTTCTTTTTCAATATCTCCTTATCTATCATATGACACAAGCTTTTCAAAAAAAAAAAATTGTATTGGTAAAATTCAAAATACTTGGAGATGAACGAATGTTTTCTTCTGATTTTTTTGTTCTTGTGAGGCCTGCAAAAATTCATTTATTCAAAATAATCAAAAATGCTTGTGCCTAAACAACACACTGAGAAAAGTACACCGCATTGGTTACGGGGAAAAATAGTACATTTCGCAACTAGGGAAAAAATAAATTTCTCGTGAGGGTGAAAGTCATTTTTTTATCGTAGCGGGCTAAAATGTAGGCTCTTTCGCCCGTTACATTGTCTATTTCTGCAATTTTTGCTGTGACAAAATGCTTACCTTTTTCAATTTATATCGACGATTCGAAAATTTCGTGCACGCTCGATGTTGAGAATTGAAGCACACTTAACACTTACACCTGTTTATTTATTAAAAATATAAATATTGTAGATTTTTAGCACTTAGCTTTGAATGATGAATAACTGGCGTTGACTGGCTTGTTGTACATTGTAAACAATTGTAAATAACCCGATCAAAACAACGAGTTCGGAAAAGTTCGTCTGATCTTCGCCCGCATTAGGTCCGATTGTAGCCGAAGATCGACCGAACTATTCCGAACCCGAACTTGGTTTTTGAATCAGGAAGCATATATGCATATATAGTTTAGATCATATAGCATATGGACTGCTAGTAGGCAGCATTTATACGTGTCAACATGGAACAACGAGACTGACGTCACTAGTTAACGGAGACAACCGAGTGTGTACGAAAACGTTCGAACATCATGAATCATGATATTTGTCAAAAAATGTTTTTCAGCAGCAATGAGTCGAATATAGTATTTTTTTATAATTAATCTAGCATTTTTTCATATCTCATGTCTGTCATGCATGGGGCACTTGACTTGTAGATACGTCATTGGAGCGCTTTGTCTCGACTTGTGACGTCAGTCTTGCTGAGTATCTTGGCACGTTTTTTCTGCTGAGAACAATGAAACATGATGGTATAATACAGTTTGAAGGCAATATTGCAGGAATCGTACACGTTTTCTTTAGAACTTCATCATGGGGAGACTCTAAAACAAGATCAGATGCTCGTCCTCTAATCAAGTCGATCTGTGGTGATTATATCGAAGGGTGACATTTATACCGTCATAAGATCATATTGTGCTTGATCTCCAAGAAAGATTGCCGGAAGAAACGTTGGAAGTCTTTGATCTAAATTTATTATTTTCGTCAAAAATTGTAAAAAACAAAACACTAGCAGAAAAAAATGATGCTCTTGAGCGCGTGCAATCTCTTGGAGTAAGATATAAATATCTCTTAGGGAAGAATGCCATGAGTTTGAAGGGTGAGTATGAAGTTTGGGCAGAACTTTAAATCAAAAGGGAAAACGAAAAATCATTCCCAAAATCAGGCACATAAGTAATTGGTCACTGCGACGAATACATTTTTCCACTAGTAAAAAAACTTCTTCACATTTTAGTCAAACTTCCTGCTAGTAACGCTACTGCAGAAAGAAGTTTTTCAACTTTTCGACGATTAAAAACATGGTTGCGTAGTACTATGAGCGAAGAAAGACTGACAGGTCTAGCCCTTTTAAACGTTCATTTTGATTTCAAAATTGACATCGAGAGAATAATGCAACGATTCGCAAAAAATGGAAAGCGTAAAATTGAGTTATCGATTTAAAGAAGTGAAATGAAAGCTCTGAAGTATTATTCGAGAGATGAAAATTTTCGTCTTCATTCTTCAAAGATAGTGGAAATGAAATAAGTATTGATAGAAATTGATGCAATAAACATGAAGTTGAAGTTTACATTCTGCTATTATTTATATTATAATTTTTTAGTTATAGGCAACACTTCTCAACCCAAGAAATGAACCCGGTACCGGATTTGTAGAACACAATGCCAATCAGAGCAAACTCGATGACGTCAGGCTCAGGCGTGCTACTCTTTTCATACTCTATTATAAGTCACTTACTGTATTTATCAATTAATGTACATCTATAATGAATTAGTGTTTGAGCTATGTTTGATTTTCAAAGTAATTCAACTTATTACAATTCGACCCCAACCGCCCTCCACCCCCAAATAAAGCTCTGGATCCGCCCCTAGGTGAACTAGGAGGTGAAGCTGGGGGTGGTTCTTCGAGAATGGGAGCGTGTTGTACTGTTGTGGGAGGGGGAGGATGTGGTGAAGGAGGCGGTGGGGTAGATGTTTGTGCAGGTTGCAGCGGGTAGAAGGGAATGTGTGGGGAAAACCTGAGAATTGAGCCCTGTTCGAATTTACCCTCTAAGCTGGAAAAATACTCGGCAGTGAGAGGTTCTGTCTGGCATCTGAAGATTTTTTGACAATCCGGGCATTGAACCGGAGTGGCCTTGTCCGGGGCACAAACGACACACCGTAGGCTGCGCTTGCGTGAAATTCCACGACGGAGTTAGGATGCGTCGCTGGATCGAAAGGAAAATATGGAAATTTTCCCTTGGCCCATTGAAAGTGTACCCACAGACCTATGGCACTCCTATTGCGAAATTGACGGACCGGGCCCCCGTATCTAAGGCCCTTGCGCCTCGCCTCCTGTAGTGTCTGTTCGTAGACGGCCCTTGCCTCACTATTCACTGGAATGGAAAAGGTGTCAAACGAACGGGATCGTGCTCGTCCGAAAAGAACCGAGCAGGACCCAATTTTTATTCAAAAGAAAAAGATAGTTACTCCTTATCCAATCTTCGGTAATAAGTATCTTTTTAGAGACCGTATTTAGCTCTTACTAGCTCTCTCAATTTCACTTGACTTTCTTCTAACGATCCTTGAACTCGCAAAGAGCGTATGGAACTCTCCCGGTATGTGGTTAGCCCCTTTTTAAACCATTTTTGATTTTACTTGAATTCCTTTTTCCGAACTTTGAACTTGCAAAGAACGTATAAAGATCCTTTAAAAAAAGCGTATGAAGCTTTTGGTATATTTCACGAATACTATAGCGAATGGAGCTCTACAAAAGCGTATGAAGCTCTTGCTAACTGACTCGGATAGAGAGAGAGCAGCCTGAAAAAATCGCGCGCATTTATATGTTTCAGATCTAAGGGGAAAAAGGGTATGGGTATCGAAAAGGAAAAGAGGATGTGAAACCGTTATCGATATTATAATTCCACGAAAAGTCGGTTGAAAAAATGCACATACATCCGGTGCGCATCACGTAATCGATATTCTCCGTTATCTCGCGACTCGGTTTACGAGCGAGCCACGAAACGAAGAAGTACACATGTCTTTGATTTCTGGCAGGTGACGCGGGGAATCCGCGCGGGTTGGGTAAATCGTGGGTGGCGCGAATAAGGAATTATCGGGAGATTAAATTCCGCGTGAAAAAAAAGACTCTGAATAGAACGGGATTTCAAAATGATCTACGTTCGTTACAGTATATTTGAATACTCAGATTTCACAACAAACCGTATTTTTCAATACAAACATACTGCGACTCAAGAATAATATCATCAATGTGTGAGCATGCAAAATTTTCATTGTAAGGTTTCTCGTTTATTGTACAATACAATCGTTGCACTATGATTTTCAATACAGACTTTTTACAGTGAATCGTATTTTTCGGTACAGACATACTGCGACGCAAGGAAAGTATCGCAAATGTTATTATGTGGACATGCAAATTTTTCGTTATTAAGTTTCTCATGCATTATATGTTATTTACGAAGGAAAAAAACACTGTGCTAGTAATAGTGTCACACGCTGAATGTAAAAAACTTCGTGCGTTTGTCATTTTCAACACAGGAAATATTGAAGTACTTTTAATTTGATGCACCGTTTTGACGCACAGTTATCTTCGGTTTTCGCTCAATGCTTTTTTTCAGCATATGAAACAAACCTCGTTGAGTGTCGGTCAAAGGGCCAGAAAAAGATTAAAAACTGTCTTTTCTCAATTTTCAAACTTTCTGTTCCCACGATTTGGGGCGATAGTAGCGCTCTTGATCCCTCAAATCCCTTTCGCTTCGCAGTAGTTTGTAGTGCAGATCTTTTTCACAAATTTGAAACTTGATTTTTCTCGCCTATATGACTAGTCACCTCCTCTTTTTCACCTGCTCTTTACCTCCAGAGGTCGATTCGGCCGTACTCGTATTCACATTTGCCAAGTGCTCTTCTTGAATTAAGTCATTTTCCTTCTGCATAGAGTCATTACGTATAGTTCCATTGTTTTCCAGGGAGATCTTGGCAGCAGGGCACGAAGAACAGTGGAACAAGTCCGAAACTGCATTTTCGTGAAGTTTTCGAATTTTCCCGGGCTTGACCAGTTCAGGCGAAAAATTCTCGTAACACACCGCATAATTTTGGAACTTATCGTGTGCCTATTCTAAAATAAAATATGTACATTACACCTAATGTAACTGTTGAAAATTATGAGGGGTCTGTGACGAGCGGGGTTTTTCTCCTCGTCTGAATTTTATGAAGAATATTTCGAATAAAAACTGTTTTTTTCAAAAGTTCTGAAAGGTAGTTATTTTTCAAGCAATGACGATAACGCGCGGCGATATCTAAACTCGTTACGACTTCACGACGTTGGAAAGCGATGTTCATTAGTAATAATGGAGATATAATTTTTCAAGTTACAATAGATTTCTGTTGTTTTCAGAATCCTATCTACACTCCTTTTTGATAGAGATTATATTTCTATTCTCGACTTCTTTCGATAAAAACTATTTTTCAAAAAGAATATCAATTTCGCATTTTGCTATCTACACTTTTCTTTAACAATAATATCTTTTACATTACTCACTTCTCTAAATCATCAAAAAAAAGGAGAATAAGACTATTCTTCACAAAAGGCAACGATTTTATATAAAACTATTTTTCAAACGATAATAATTTCTATTTTTTTTTTATCTAATGACAAACGGATGCAAACGGACTAACAAGCTCCAAATGCTTTCTTTCAAAATCGTATAAAAACTAGGGCATTTTACAGAAAGTTAGAAGTTTTTCTCGAGCTTCCGAACTGTTAGCTTCTCCCAGGAGGGGTCCGAGTTCCCAAAAGCGAAAGAAAACTTCTGAGGTCCAAGGCTCGACCTGATGACAGCTTAATAACCTCTTGTGCCAAATATTGATTAGACCCAAAACCCAGGTTGTGCCTGAGGTGGTAAATCTATCAATACAAGGATAAAAAAAAAGAGAGTATTTGAAATGTAAGAATGTATATAAAAAGATTTCCCATTGTTTTGCTTGATTGAACCCATTTTTTTGAGTCGTTGTCATTATTATCCGAGTGTCGAGACTTTGTCTCTGGCAGGGTGAGTTTCCGGGCCCAGCTTGCAATAATAATGGCAAGGAGTAAAAGGGATTTTCAAGTACCCCTTCTCTGAACAAATTGAACAACAAGTTGTCCTTTAATAAGAAGTCGTAGTTGCCAATTAAAGCATTTAAGATAATTAGAACATGAACTCACCGATGGTATATATATATATCTCTCTCTCTGACCCTGCTATGGTTTTCTTTTCTTTTAGTGTCTACTGTAGAGAACTTAACCTGGAGTATTAAGAGCTTGGTTAGGCATCACAGACTCAAGCCCAGTGCTAAAAAACATTTTTTCAAAAGAAAAGGGATAACCCAATTGTTCTATCGGTTACAAGTTCTGAAAACATTACCTCTTTGGGAAGACACTAGTTTAGAGGAAGTGGATTTACTGATCGCAAAACGGGTTTCTTTGGAATACGGGATTCCTCTAGTTATTCCTACCAAGAAATTAGAATTCACATGTGTTAGTTGTGGGATGCCCCAATCCCAATCGCTTAACAAGGTTTCTTTAGACAAGAAGATAGAAAGTATTCTCCCCGTTCAAAAAAAGGTAAAGATAGCAGATCAAGAGTTCTATGACTCTCTAGGAAAACAATACTGTTATAATGCAGAGTTCGACGACTGTATGCCAGAGTCACGTGAAAATTAAATTGTACCATTAGGTTTATTAAATTTGCATCAAATCAAGACGAATAAATAAAGAATGAATTATTGAAGAGTAGATTTTAGTGTTGTGATTTCATCCTTAAAGCGATTCTCCCGACTCCCTTAAAAGGTCGGACAAAGGGTCACCATAGGCCGTTGTCTATGGAGGGTCCTTTTCCGTTTCGACGAGCGTAAGGAATAATTATTCCTGGGCGAATAGCCTGACAAACAAAAAAAAGTTATATATATATATATATATAATTAATATTGTTATTCCCGATCTCGCTCGTTACAGGTCACTTTTCCAAAAAAAAATTCGTCTCGAACATTATGTTTCCCATTATAATTTTTCTAATTTTTTTTTATTTTGAAAAAATTATTTCTTATTTTTTCTATTTTCCTAAAGCATTTTACCTGAACAATTTATTCCCTAAATTACTTAAATTTCCAACTGATACTGAATTTATTTATCTCATAAATTCGACATTATTATTATCAGAAAAAACGGTCACTCGGAGCCTAAGGAAGAAGTAATTCCACTTCCAAATTTGTGTCAACATTGCACTTTAATTAAGTCCAAGCTTTCGGTCCATATTATAACTATCTTCAGGGCAATTACAAAAAGAACATTGAACGTCGAGTATAAATTTCTCGCTAAGAAAATAAATTCTACATACACCAACAACAAAAACATTATCAATTAAATGATTTCTAAAAAATAGATTTGAAAATGAGATGTGTGTATGTAAAAATATAAAAATAATCTTAATATACAGTCAAACCTCGTTTATCGCAAGCCTCCTTCATCGCAAGCCAGGCGCCTCGCGTAGCGCAAGAAACGTGGTACCCCTAAATCCCTACCTAGCAGCTGTCTCGTGAGCCCATGAGCCAATAAGACCGAGCGCGGAGAAAGTATACGGAAGAACCGAAACGCGTGGATTGTTTCTCACGCGCCAACGACGCGTGAATCAGAAAATTTGATCCAAAAACCATTTTACAGTCATGTCGACTGTAAAAAACGATTTTTCACGCGTTTTAAAAATATTTTCACAACAAACATTTCATTCTGTACTTAATAAACGCTGAGAATGTTAGAAATAACTTTTATTTATCATAAAAAATGTTCATAAAGTATTTTCACACATGTATATGTATCTATACATTACTAATTACGAAGCTTGCATAAAAAATGATTTTTGTACATAATATATTTATTCGAACTATGAAATGGAAAAATTCAAGGTGTATGTGCATATAAATAACCATTACATCATTCGTTTATGGAAAAAAGAATACACATATACAGACATATGAATGAAAATAATGATTCCTTAATGCAAATTTAATGTCAATACAAAAGTCAAACTCGTAAAAAAAACACATGTATGAACATTTATTACGAATAAAAATAGTTAACAAATTTTGTTAACCAAAAATCGCACTGTTTAACATTTAACCACTGCTTCTGTCATCGTATTACTAACATTTTTTCAAAAAAAAAATGTAAATTTAAAAAGTAAAGTGAAACAAATTTTCCGCTTATACATTTTAAGGTCTATTGTTTTTCAAAGTCTAAAATTCACAGTTACTCCATTCATAGTCATTTAAATCAGGAAATGTTTTTTTTTTCCAAGTATCAATTTTTCGTCGAAAAATATTCAAAAATTTTATAACTCCTTTTGCTTTTGGCTCATTTTTTCGTACAAAGTTGACTCGACAACAAGTTCCATGTAATTTAAAGCAAGAGAAGCTTCTTGCGTGCATTCTTCATGCTCTAGATAGTATTTTTTCAAAATTTGAAAGCGGCGAAAAATTTACTTCATTTCTTGAAGACTTTGCTGTTTAAATCCTACAGTGGTGAAATTTCCAGTTAAACCACTTGCTTATGCGTTCCATTGCCGTTGGCGCAATTCAAAATGATGACTCTTTCTTATATATTTTTTATATCTACATGTAGAACGAACAGTTTCTTCATATTAGTGTATTAGTATATTTGTAAGATGATAAAGGAAGAAGAAGGAAGAAATCGACCACCAACCCACCAACCAACGGTGATCTCAAAGGAGAACCATCACTCTCTTTCAACCCTTGTATGAAAGCATGTCGATGAGTGTATGCAGTCAATCTCTTCTTCGTCCATTCTGTGGGTTTGGCACTCTCTGTGGCATTGATAGCGAAGTTTCCCAGTTAAAGGTTTTTAACCCTATCCAGATTCCCGTCCGTCCTCATGACTTCTGTAATTGCCTCGTTGATAGCCGCTGAAAACGCCTGAGCTTTCATGACCAATGTGCGTACAAATTCATCGGTCATCTTCACAACTGAGTCCTGTATCAATGTTGGCAGCAAAACTTGTGAGCCAAGAGACCCAGTACAGTCGTCGTCGATGAGGGAAATCTCCCCAGCTTCTGATGTTTTCTAAAGCCAATCTCCAGCTGTCTGACGACTCTGACCACGTGGGGCAAGGCTCGTTGTGGAAACCACCATTTGTGCTGCCATCTTTATGAACGGAGGAATATTTTACTGGAAGTCCAAATGTCCACGTCAATGGGGATTTCGGTTTGTTCTTTTTTGCAAAGAATTTGCGCATAAAAGGCTCAAGGGGCTCAAATCAAGCTTTTTAAAGTTGATTTCAACTGTCGCTACATGTCTGTTTTGTCGAGGTTCGTAATATTAATAAGTAAAGTGTTGGCTGTTTACTACTATTATTTTTTTCTGTGACGAGCGAGCTCGACCTACCAGAATAGGCTCGAGTTCGCCATCGACAGGTAGGATCTTTGGAATGAATTACCCTTCCAAGACCCTATGACCCAAACGTGGTGATTGGAAAATTGATTAGTATAATAACGCCTATTTATTAACCTTAAGAAAATTACAATAAAAAGATTTTAGAAGAGGAGAAAAAACATTTCTTTACACGCTCATATCCCACTTATTTTACTTACTCTGAAAAAACGAAGTCTAAACGTTTGAAATAACGAGCTCTATAATAATGCATTCTAAATGTTCTGATATCAGTTTCTTTTCCTAGAACGTCGCAATACACTTATCTTTAAATCCAAGATTTTCCAGTAACTTTGAGGGATGACTGCTTGGACGTTTGCCAATCGCCTGGAGTTCTAGAATGTCGAAAAGATCCTTTTTGCTCTCCAAACTTTTTGAACTTACTCAAAAACAAAACTTGAAATCAAAAGGCACCAAGTACGATTATAAACCGAGGAAACCGAAGAACACAATAAAATTGAAAATACCGAATAAGACCAAAAGCCAAAGAATTTGAAAACCAGAATAAAACTGAAAAACGCTGATCAAGACCAAAAACAAAGAAATCGACAACCACAATGAACTGCAAAACACTGAATAACCGATTCGCGATTTGCAAAAGAAACGGAAACCTTTCTCGGCAAACCCGAAAAACCGAAAACTCCCCTAAAAACTGAAACTCCTTCTTCAGCGGCCCTATTTAAACTCAAAGCTTTCGTTGTTTCAAAAGAGTGGGAGCGTGGGTCTTCCCACGAAGACACCTTCCTACCTTTTGGAAACTTATGCACAAATCCCAAATTGCAAGCGCGGTCTTTGCTGACTTGCAGCTTTCCTAGCGGCTCAACTCACGAATCCTGGGCGGATGTCAAGATATTAGAAACTTGTACGGAGTAGTTTAATTTAAGAATATTTAAAACTTTGTGAGAATAAAACTTTTTATTTTAAACTGTGGGAATATAAAACCGTGGGAAAAGCGAAGAGCCCAATAAACTGCCTCTTCACAACTCCCCCCTCATCGAAAAAGTATTGACCACGCAAGGTCAGTACTTTTGCAGGATTAAACGAATGAAAATTTTACTAGCGAAAACAGTACATGTTTCAGGAGATGATCATTTTTCTTCCAGAAGACAGAGAGCAAACAGGTGAACAAGAAAGTATTCACGCTCGTGTCAAAAACAATGATTCTTCCAATTGACTCGTCCACGTTAGAATCATTGCGTGAGTCATAAAGAAAACGTTCTCCGCCTGAAGTATATTTACAGTTTTCAGGAAGGTCGCCCAAGTCTTCAATACAAGCTGGATTTGTTGGTATGTTTTTTAATCTTCTGCTCCTAATCGCTTTTGTCAAATTCTGTTTCTTTCGCAGTTGTGATAGAACACCTGATGGAACTCGTTGCTGCTCGTTCCTCAGAACTTGGGCAGGTGGTGCTTCAGGATGAGCATCAGCATGTCTCTTCAAATTATTTTTAACGTTAAGAGCTTGGACAGCTTCCATATTATGAGCATGATCATGAGGCGATTGCTCAGGTCCTCTGATAAATTTAACTGCCTAGATTGATAACACAGGGTCAAGTCTGACATACAACGTTGAAATTTTTACTGAAAACAATTATTCACCTGTCCACGAGTGAAATGAGCTCGCTTAACAGCCCGCGCACCGTACTCTGGATAACGTTTGCATCTACGATAAATTTCGCCATGTTTTTCTCCGGTTTCGCAACATATGTTTTCATTAATATTCAAAAACGGGTTTTTTACACCGTCTATTAACTCTACTGACATTTTGATACAAATTTATATCGCACTTGACGGTTACATGAATTTTGAAAAAAACTTCAACCAGACGTTGACATTTGTTTCAAGAATTTAGCATGTCACTTGTTTTGGCTGAAGTTGCTTCACATGTCAATATGTAAATTTCAAGGTCAGTGGTAAAAAACAATGGTATGAAGAAATAATGGTAAAATCGGTAAATGGTAAAAAAAATTACTGATAGTTTGCGAAGTTTCTAAATTTTCTACATTCCCACTCTAACATTTATAACTTATTCGAAACGCTCTTCATTCTAATGTTGCAAAACCAAACAAATGGCGTTGATAATGAAAGGAGACTGCATATAATTTAAAAAACATATTTCCAGCGATTGAAGACATTATTCCATAAAAACTCGTGATTAGGCTCGTTGAAGTATGACCTAATGCACCTAATATTTCGTCAAATTTATGAAACAAATAGTACATTTGGTATTTTTTTAATGAATTTAGGAATTTCATTTATTTTTCTAGTATTTTCATAAGTTCTTGTGCATACATTTCAGAATTGGATGCTAAGATCGAATTTCAGAAATTAACGTTTTTTTTTTTTTTTTTTTTTATTATTATTTTTCAAAATTATTCTCATCTAATTAGTATTTTTGAGATTCCTATTATTTAAAGTCTTGTATATATTTCAGCATTTAGAAAATTTTGTAGCATTTTCTGTGATACGTATTACCTCGACGAGCCCTGTATCGTTTTTTCAGAAGAATGAGAAAATTTACTCCATGAGACGTTGAAGCCGAAAATGTTTGTTTTTACATTACATTAAATTTCTGTGCCTTCGGCCTCGCTTTCGCGTATTCCGCATCCGCGTAATTGCTAAAATCTTGCTCCTCATATTCTACTTCCTCATTTGCTTCATTTTCTTCATCGAAGCCAACGGCAAAATTCCTCCCGTCTGGCACGTTTTGTTCTTGAACCGTTGTTTTGCCGCCCTGATCGCTTCAGGTATTAGCGTCTTCATCTCTTCTAGAGACCACGGCCTATGAAAAAGGCTGCATTCTTGAACAGCAACGGCAACAATGCCAAACAAGTGTTATTTTCATTTATTTCTGAAGTTGTGCTGTCATTTTTCACAACAGCCCAGTAAACGACGTCTCTGGTAGCCAGCTGGCTATTTGACGCTTTTATCACACTCGTGCCAGTTGTCTGCCAGCTGGCGAAAAAGCTTGCTGCCAGTGTGTGGCTAGCTGGCTGTGAGTTAAGCAAAGAAAAAAAAAATCAAAATTTTTGCAGATATTATTATAAAAACATTCTTTAAAGCCTTGAAAAAATGTTTTTGCAAAACACGCAAAAAAGTTGTACTTCGAGGACCTGTATGGCCGCATTGAATACAACCATTACCGACCGGTAAATGCTTCAGCCCCTGAATACACGCACTGAAGCAAAAAACACTCACTGACGCATTGCTCCAGTACGTGTCGCCAGGGACTGGAGCATTTGCCAGTCGGAAATGGGCGTATTCAACGCGGCCGTACAAGTCCTCCAAGTACAATTTTTTCGCGTGTTTTGCAAAAAGAATCGTTTGCACCTCGGACCGTGAGACGTGGCTTTGTTCTCGGATCAAATATCAGCCTTGGCTGCGCCTCAGCAGATAAATTAGTCCTCGCCCTAAAAGCCACGCTTCAGGTCCTCGATACAAAATAAACTATTTTGTGATGTGATACTATCTGTGAAAGTTTTTTTTTCAACTTGGGGCCAGCAAGCAATTTCAATTTCATTTCAATTTCAATTTTAACGATGTTTATTGAAGAATTTAAAAGAGTACATATAATTATCGGTGAACAAACATGGAAAAATTCGATTTTTGTACGGCTCAATTTTCCTCTGATGAGGCAAACATGGTATTCTGAAGCATCTGCCAGCTCTTCTGTGGACAGGGTCTTGATAATATCAGGATCAGCTTCTCCGACTTTTTGACAGTCCTTAAATCATGGATCAAGATGCACTCTGTTTCTCCCGGACGGCGTCTGTTGTACATAGGAATAGACATGACTGTTGCTTTTGCGAGCCTAAGCCACGTCTCACAAGTGACTTCGGATTCAAGTTCATCCAACGTGGTTGTCTGGTCATGAACAAGATGTACCAGTAAACGTTTAATATAGCTTTCATTTGGCAAGATGGTTTTTTTGCGTCGCCTCATATCTGCTTGATTTCTAGCAGCTGTCTTGCTAATGCTGACATGGAAATCTTCGGTTATCAGTTTTATGAAATCTTTTGCTAAGCCCTTTTTTTCAACGTCTTTTTTTATACACATTGTATTTAGGACGGAGCCTACTTGTTTCAGCATGATTCCCAAAGCCATCGCCACAGATGGAGTTTCGAAAAAATCTTTTTCCTTGTCATATTTCGCGACAATTGTTATGGCCGTGATCACCGTGTCATAATGTACTGGATCATAGATGGATGATGAATCAGTGATAGTTTACAATACTGTCCACATTTTAAGTACATTAATTTATGCAAGAACAAAATATTCAAAAATAGTCAATTTCAGATCGTACCAGTATAATTGAGAAGAAATTACCATAAATTCTTCCATTATTCAGCGAAAAGCAAATATTTCACATTATGGATTAAAATACAGTATTGCAACACATATATGAGATTAAAAATAAGACATAGAATGTACAACAAAAAACTATTTCACATATTTTATTCTATGTTACTTCAATGTGTAAATCTTACAAAATATTCAATATTACATTGAACAATATATAATATGTGGACACTCATCTTCATTCAATAAAAAAAAAATAGAACTTTGTATATTCCAACGCTGACGTAAAACTACTATAATTAAATTATTATCAGGAATAATAAAGTTCTTGGTGGTAGTCAAGAAAATAAAACATATCTGTACTAGTAGAGAGCTACCACTCTGGGAAGTCAAAACAAATGACGTCATCACTTTTCCAGGAAATAGGGGGGCAATCTACTGTACTCTTGTATGCTACCTATTATCTTAATTACCTACTTAATTGGCTATTATTATCTTAATGGGGCCCTTTGATAAATGCCGCCGGGGGGGGGACTTCCTGTCTTTGATTTTCACCGCGGGGGGGGGGGGGAATCTACTGTACTCTTGTATACTACCTATTATCTTAATTACCTACTTCATTGACTATTATTATCTTAATGGGCCCTTTGATAAATGCCGCCGGGGGGGGGGGACTTCCTGTCTTTGATTTTCACGGGGGGGGATCTATTGTTCTCTTGTATGCTACATATTATCTTAATGGGTCCTTTGATAAATGCCGCTTTGGGGGGGGGGGTATCGTATTTGATTTTTATCGCGGTCGATTTCCTGTCTTTGATTGGGGGGGGGGGGTCATCCGCGTTTTTCCAAGAGGTCAATAACCTAGGATAATCTGAGAATGGGGGCATTTTGCGGCTTCCAAAGGGTATCACGTTACACTCGCGTTTTTCCGAGGGGGCTTTGATATTTGCCGCCTATAGAGTTATTATTATCTTAATTGCCGAGGGGGGGGGCATCCGGTCTTTGATGTTCGCCGCCAGGGTGGGGGGGGGGTTAGGCCGATTTTTCGCGTTTTTTCAGGAAATGAGGGGGGGTGTATCCGGTATTTGATCTTTGTCACGCGGGGGAAGGGGTTCAATCACCTTGATGCGTTTTTCATCTCGAGGAATTTTTTTCCAGGAAGGGGGGGGGTATATCAGCGTTTACCGGCAAAATCAAAAGGGTATCATATCACAACCGGACCTTAGCGGGGTATCTCGCATCATATTTTCCAAGGGTGGGGAGCATCTCGCGGCATCAAAATGGTATCATCTTACATCGCGGCATAAATTTTTGCCCCACGTTTCAAATAAATCCCCTCCCAAATACTTTGTAAAAAGTCCCCCAGGAAACCGTCCTCCTACTTTTTTTGTAATTTTCCAAAAATTTCACACTATTTTTTAAAAACCTGTCAAAAAAAAATAAAACGCACATGGGAACGATGAAAAAAAGAAGCTTTTCGAACGACGTCGAACCAGGCGAGATTTCCCGCTGAATTTAAGCATATTAATAAGCGGAGGAAAAGAAACTAACAAGGATTTCCTTAGTAGCGGCGAGCGAACAGGAATGAGCTCAGCACTGAATCCGCGTTTACGTGGAAATGTAGCGTTTGAAAGAGGGTTCGTACCGACGATTTCGCTTTGCGTTCAAGTCCTTACAATCAAAAATTACTAACCTTCTATTCTCCTTGCATTTCTAATTTTCCCAATGCACTCCTAATTCTGGTATTGTCCTTGCACTCCTTATCTTGGTATAGTCCTTGTAATTCAATGTCTATTCTAACACCACACACACACACACACACACACACACACACACACGCACACACGCACACACACACACACAGTTTGAAAAATTTTTAATATTAACTAGCTTTAACCCGCGGCTCTGCTCGCGTGGTAGTAAATATTGTCCCAGCAATGAAGAATAGAAAATGAATACTAATTTTATTATACGTTTTTCCAATTACTTTATTGCTCTACTAATACATCGTAGCATATCTTGAAATCTATTATAACAGTTTTTTGTTTACTTTGCTTTTATTTCCATGCGTTTTGGTAAACAACGTTATTAGTTGTATTATTTGGAGCATAAACATAAAGATTCTTCGGGTTTCCGACTCTTGAGCAAGCGACGTATAATTAACCGTGCGAAAAACATGAGGGTTCCAGATGGATTCCTGCGACGTTAAGTGATTGCCCTTGTGCCTTATTAATCGTCATTGCAAACGCAAGTCGAACGGGAAACTGAAGTCTTTTGAATTCAAAAGGCAAGTCGGATGGAATTAAGGGGATGCGAGGGATGAAGACATCTTCCCCGGCAGATGTTCCTGATAAAATCGTTGCTTCAATGATATTGGCATGTAAATTTTTGACGGTCAGTCGAGTGCCGTTGCACAATTTCGGTGATCTTAAGTTTCTCAGCATCATTATCGGTGATCCTACTTTCAAGAGTAATTGATGTGACGGCATTCCTGATGGTTCGAGCGAGTTTAAAAACTCCACAGGATAGTGTACAGCTTGTTCTGGATCAGTGACGGTGTCCATGGACTTGTAGGTCGTCGCAGCTCCCGGTAGCTTGTCTTGAATAGATATGTTTAGATTTGTTACTTGATGATTTCGTGGTGCTAGAATCGCTCTTTCTCTAAGCCATACGTGATTTTCGTAATTAGTGGCAATGTTTCGAAAAACGCTGTTAACAACATCATTGATTGATTCAGCCAAATTGCAGAAGTCCTCTGGAAATGTTACGGAGTAATTGCCTTGCGTATTCATGAATGTTCCATTTCCAATTTGCAAAAGCCGTTCCGAAAATTCTTGTGAGGCCTCATCACTTTGCAGGCGAACACGCATGTTGTTGAGAGTGTCAATATCTCAACTCGACTCCATAAATATGATAACTTGAGACACGCATTCAGTTCATCTGCTGGAGTTCCTCTTGGAATAACAGGAAGAGTTTGACGAAAATCTCCAGCTAGTAGCAAGAGTGCTCCTCCCGTTATTGCTTCTTGACCCCTCAGATCTTGCAGAGTCCTATCCAAAGCCTCAAGAGCTTTTTTGTTTGCCATCGTGCATTCGTCCCAAATGATTATCTTGCATAATTTTAGGACAGTAGCTTGCCCAGAATTTTTCTTGATGTTGCAAATTGGTGTATCGGTTGCACAAAAATCCAACGGTAGTTTGAGGGCTGAGTGAGCAGTTCTTCCTCCTGCCAAAAGAGTTGCGGCTATTCCAGAGGACGCAACAGCAAGTGCGATATCGCCATTTTTTCGCACTTGTGCAAGTATGAGATTAATGAAGAACGTTTTTCCTGTTCCCCCTGGAGCGTCGAGAAAGGAGATACCTCCCTTATGAGTTGAAATTCGATCCATAATAATGTTATATGCCGTTTTTTGTTCTCCTACCAAAAGAGGTAAGTTAGTCTCCACAAATCTATGTAGTTCATCTCGATCGTAATTGGTCTCGCGTACAACATCAGTATCCACTATGTCAATGTTGCCTCTTGGTGGCGAAAGGAGTCCTAATTCTTGAAGAGGTTTGTTGACGATCGACAGACATGTATCTTCGATATTTATTAACGCTTTTTTGTAAACAATATCTGACATCTGCAAATGGAAGTTGTTCGCAGTTCTACGCAGTTACAACAAATAATCTTCGCTAAGAGAATCGCGATGTTTTTCCCACAAAGCCATTGGATCGGATGGAGCACAGGTTGTTAAAATAATTGAGAATAGAAAACGCATCTGACAGGGCATAGATATTGCAACTGCTTCGGACAATGCCGTATCCCAATGTTGATCGTCTTCTAGAAGTCCCAGTTTCTGGCACGCTTGTCGATATGTGAAGCAAACCTCACCTTTAACAGTGCGTATGTGTTCGAAAGATGTTGGCCCTTTTACAACATGCAAAAGCATTCGCAAGTAAAAACATTCGGCGTTGTTAGGATGTACTGTGTATACTCGGCCTAGAGCATCACTTCTTCTTGTCGTTGTTTCAGGTACTTCAACACCTTGTTTTCTTTGATAAAATTGTTTTTTTGACGTGTTCCACGTATATTATTGTGGAACTTCTGGATATAACAGTGTCTTTGCGGACGGGTCTTCGGTGCATAATTTGAAGAAGGCAGTCAGAGTAGTATGTGGTGGATCAGCTGCCAATTGAGCCGTATTCTGGGGTGTAAACGTAATTCTTTGGCCGTTTTCCAGATGCACTGCGAGGTGGACAACTGTGGGATGGCGATCGTGTATTGGAAAGCTCAGAATTCTCCAAACTGCCTCATTACTTGAAATGTACCGTCCCATCTGATATAAACTTATTCCATCATTGTCGTTGCTGACTCCAAACATTGCCATATCGCTACCTTTGTTTATATATTTGCATATGTATTTGATAGATTCGACAGAGTTGCAGTATTCTACGTTTATATGAGCCTGGAAGGTTTTTGAAAGCAGAGGAGTGTATGGTATGACCCAACGGTTGTCGATTTGCACTTCTCTTTGTTTTATGTTGCCTACAGCAGCTACATGTCCTCCGTCTTCTGGTTTTCTTCTTTTATACTGTGGATAGCCATCTTGTCCAGTTTGAGTTTCGAGCAAAAAAGAGCGTGGATATCTTTTCGTGCACTGTCGATCTTTCATGCAGGAGGATGTAGGATTTAAATTTCCGCCAGGGCCGTGAATCATACTTGTAGTGATTATGTTAAATAGAAGAGGATCTTTTTCTTTGTCTGGTATTTCTGCTGATATAATATTGTCTATATGGTCCGGATGAATTTTTTCTTGTAACCAAATGAGAATGTGGGCATGTGGTAAACCTCTTTTTTGCCACTTAATAGTATACATGAAGCATCTAACTTCCCCGTATATTCTCAATTCGACTATTGCATGCATCAGTTTTGTTAGTTTTTGTTTAAAAACTCTTGCTGTAAGATCGTGTCTGTCTCCCGCAGTCTGTCCAGGGAGCAAAAGGGATTCAATTTCAACCCATTTTGGATTGCACGTGAATGTTATGAAAAAATCCGGGCGACCGTAACTTCTGACATAAGTCATAGCATCTTGGGTATATTCATGCATGTGTCTAGGACTGCCGGTAAATGATGAAGGTAAAATTACGATTTTTCCAATATCTTCTGCATTTCCATCTCTCGATATTGCGTCTCTAAGGTGAATGTATTCTTCTGCACGTAGTTTTTTCTGATTCCATCGAAAAAATGATAGACGCTCACTTTCAATTTTTGCATACATGTCCACTAAGAATTGTTGAAACAGTCGTACGCAACGTAACAGATGATTATGCCCCTCTCTCACCATTATACGATAAGCGTAGAAATTCATTGCTGAAACCTTTTTATTTGTAGCGGCATGTGTAACTGCATCAATCTGATGAACGTTGAAATTGTATCCATCTTCGCCTTCCCAAAAAAGTAACGGGTATTGTAGAACATCATAAGAACGGTGTGTTTCTGAAATGCGCTGCAACAATTTACTCCGTTTTTGTAGAACAATATCCCGTTTATCAAATTCATTGCCGACAGTTATAACTGCAACTTCATCAGATGTTGTGGCATTAAAACGTCTTTCGTGCTCTCCTGCTGGTGTTTTGTCTGATCTGATAACAATTTTATATTCATCGCTTGGCATTCGTTCTAGAGCGTTTTTGAACATTCGAACCAAATTGTTCTTTTCTTGTAGCATCTGTTGTAATGCAGCTACGATTTCGCGGTTGACTCCTGGAATATTTCGACACCGTTGATCAATTTGAATGTCGCTATTTCCGGTAAAATATATTGGTAAAAATCGTGGATCTTGATTAGGTTCAGGTAATAATGACCCGGCTCGATGATAAACTTGTCCTTGAATTTTAAACGTAGGCATGTATCCCGCATGTGTCACTACTTTGGTTGCTCCAAAAGATGTCATTTGGAAGCAAGAGTTGTACTTTCGCATATTCTGTAGGAAACGTTTAGAATCGGGAGTCGTTCCGGATGTTAAAGACAATAGTGGCTCAGGAGGTTCTCGAAGTGGTAAAAGATACACCTTTCCGTTGCAGCAACACATTCCTGAGGGTTCGTTTGGAAATTTTTTTGCATGACATTGTGGGCAAGTTACATCCATCTGACCAATAACAATTTTTGGATGTAAATGATAGTCAACTGAAGGATCGTAATTGAACGCTTCTTTATGCATGTCAGAATTTGAGCCTCTGCTATTTTGTCTTCTTAAACGATTGGTGATCTTTTGTCGGGCTCAATCATCGTCTGATCTGTCTGCAACCGGGTAAAATTGCGTTTTTGTTCCGTTTTTCAGGCGTTTTTTGGGTCCTTTGATAAAGAAAAGGGTCCGAAAGTGAAAAATGTATTTTTTTTCGCTCTAAAAGCGATAAGTTTCGCACTTTGCAGTCGATTTTTGAGCCAAAGAAATAGGTTTTTAACTTTTTACCCCTTTTTTATTATCAAAGAACCCAAAAAACGCCAAAAAAACCAAACAGACTAATTCTAAATTATTTATTGTCAAAAGCCCCTAAAACACAATTTTACCTGCAACCGCTCTATTTCTTCTCATTCTCAATGCATGATTTAAATTGAATGCTTGTCTATCTTCTTGAGACATCATCAGTGTTGCTGCTGACATTCGTTGTCTATTCAATTCGTTACTAACCACACGCTGATCGTTGCTTTGATTCTTCATGAAGTTTCTGATGTTAGTACTATTTCTGGTGCGGCGACTGAGGTTACTTTTTTTTCTTGGAGGCATTTTACAATAGTTGCGAATTTGTGGGAATATATTTGAAGGTCAAGTAATCTTCAATAGAAAAATTATAACTTCTGCAAAAAGCGTTTATTTGAAAAAACATGGTACATAAAAACATAAAAACATAATATATTTAGATCATCAAAATATGAAAACATAAATACCTGCGGTTTTTTTGATAATTTTAAACGTTTGTAAACACATCAAAAAGTTATCATTTCAGTTCACATCGTTTGTGTTGTTTTGAAAGAGGTATATTCTAATATAAACAGTTCGAAGTTTGACAGAAAGAAATGATTTGAAAGTTATATCAACAAAAGTTTGACAGTTGTTATGTAAACACTCGAAATTTACAGATATATAAGAAACAAACAATTTCCTTGGGAATTCAAAAAAACAAATTGATTGGCGGTGTTTGAATTTGTCACATTCATAATATTGTCGATTGCAAAAGAAATCTAAAATTTTCAACTGTAGCATTGAGAAAGTAAGAAAAATAATCAAAGGTAATAAAAAGAGTGGAATCTTATTAAATTTCAAACAAAATTTTAGATACCAAAATAAATTTTCTAAACATGGAGAGAAATACACAAAAAATTCCAAAACTGAATTGGGATTATGTCTAAAAACAAAGAGTTTGAGTAACTTCGATAGAAAGCCCATCATCTTTCAAGGTTGAAATTGATTCCAGATCAAGAATTTTTAGAGATTTTGAAGAGAGAATGTTCCATTGCTATGCAAAAAATGCTCCAAATTTACTTCTTTGTAAAAATTTCATCATTGAAAACGCGACTTGTGCTAATTTCTGTGAAAATGAAAGAAAATGGAAAAGAGCAAAAATAATTGCTACGAACAGAGACGGAACAGCGAAATTGGAACATGTTGATAATGGAACGGTATGTAATGCCAAGAAGCCAAACTTGTACTATTTAGAGAAAGAATTTTCGTCGTTTCCACAGAATTGTAGAAATTGTAGATTATCAAACGTCGCACCAACCAATTTCAAATTCTGGAGAAGAGATGATGTTGAGTTTTTCAAAAATATAGTTTTTGATAAAACCTTTACAATAGAAGTGAGAACAGAAATCAATGACAAACTATTCATTTGTTTAGACGATTATGAATTAATGGAAAACATCGACAATTTTTTGGTCGAGGAAGGTCATGCAGTTTTTGTAAATTTATTCACACGATATTATCCATTTGAATCGATTTAAGTTCTACCAAATTTTTATTACAGTTATGTAAATTTTTATAAAAATAAAGACCCCGATTGAAAATTACTCTGCCCATTATTAAACAACAACAACAAATTTTTATGAACATTTTTACTCTCTATGTTTAAACATGTTATCAACACAAAACAAAATTTGTTTTCAAAATTTACGTTTAGAAATCACAAACATGTTAATAACAAAGTATTCGTCATAACATTTTCTGAGGCCGAACTCCCAATCTTTGTGCTTCCTGTCCGTTTTTATTCCATATCTATACGTGTAAAGTTTTCGGGCAACTGCTTCTTTTGCGCATGCCAATGCCACTTCGTATGGTGTTGAATATTTAGTTAGAGCCTTTTCAAATTGATGGTATTTTTCCCAGTCTCTGATTCGTCTTACATCGTGCTTTCTACAATACCGACCATAAGGATGTCGATTGATTGTGCCCTCGTTTCGACATTGAAACCCATCATTACCACGTGCTCGGCAAGGCGGAAATTTCTAATCTTCCTAATTTGAAAAGTGAAATATGTTCACCATTTTATTCCATTTTTAATTTTTAAAAGTCAATGAACGGCATTTTTCAAACATCATAATTGAAATTATCGCATACCGACGTCCAATTGTCAATAGAATTATTCGAATCCATTTTCTCAGCTTTTCCTTTGTTGAATTATTAATTAAAGTCTCAAAAGAGAAATTTTGATGTTTGTTTTGTTTGCTAGTAAATATGACAAACGTATGTTTGGTTCGATTGTGTTTTATTTTAAGTTTTGTTTTTAAAAATTTATTTATTTGTATAATTTATTATCATAACCTTACCGGGGCTCCACCGAACGTATCACGGCACATTTCACAAAAATTGCGCGCGCGTTCAACAAAAAAACAGTCAATGCGTGGGTGGATGCGGGGGTGGTGTAGGATATGGTCGAAATGTAGGCATAAACCTTCCCGGGGCTTCACCGACAGTATTTCGGCAAATTTGACGGAAATCGCTTGTGCGTTCATAAAAAAAAAACAGTGAATGCGTAGGTAGATGCGGGGGTGGTATAGGATATGGTCGAAATGTAGCCATAAACCTTTCCGGGGCTTCACCGACCATATTTCGGAACATTTGAGGAAAATTGCGTGTGCGTTAATCAAAAAAGCAGTCAATGCGTGGGTGGATGCGGAGGTGGTATAGGATCGTGTCAAAATATAGCCTATAACCTTCTACATACTATGACGAACACAATAAAAAAAAATTAGGCAAATCCGACCAGCCGTTCGCGAGTGATGCAATTTTGAATGAACAGCATTTCATTTATATATATATAGATTGACGTCCTCCGGCCGGTCCTCAGGCTGATCCCGAACTTCAGGGACAGCGACGCCATCGCTCTCCACCTCGGCGTCCCCATCTTCGGGTATTTCTAGGACCGCATTAGCCTCCGCTTAGGCCATTTCCGCGTCCCAATCCTCACCCTCCAAAGGTTCGTTCGGAAGTTCCGGGGCCGCATAATTAGGATACTCCATCACCCATTCCCCCTCGGACTCTTCCGAGTACTCTTCCTCTTCCTCGGGCGGCAGGTCCTGGCTGATGAATTTCATTTTTACACTCACGAAAAAACACACGAAATTTTCTATGGAAAATTTTCGCGCGCGCGATTCCTTTTGCGTTCGCGATGTCGAGAGCAGACTGAAGAAAGATTATTAGTCACAGCGGTTCGATCTTATTATTTCTTATCTCTAAGGGATTAATTTCATATGGGGTTCTTTGGCGGCGAACTTTGCATGGTATATCGGTGTCGATATACCTCCTTTGTCACCAAAAGAAAATCTATACGTTACAATAATCTCGCTTCAGCTTTTTATCTATGAAAAATATGTTTCAAAAAATCTAGCTTCATCCATTACTATAATCATCTTTTACATCCCGCTCCTAGGAGATATGTTCTTTTGTTTATTAAATATGAGGTTCTTTGTCGGTGACCTTTGTATGGTATATCAGCGCTGCTGTTATGCATATTATTAACTATAGTTAACAAATGAAAACTTTTTAAGATGCGCATCTCGGTCTATCTTATTGTAGATGATTCATACCCCTACTCTGAGGAGTTGTGCTTTATACTATTATAAATTAACTTTTTCTTCACACTCGAGTCAGTCTCTGCTCACTCGTTGAATTATCAATTTTTCGCTCTAGTTTTCGCTCGAGTGCCAAAATGTTATCCGAAATCGTAGAAAAAATCGCGATCGCGGCGGGCAAAAGAGACCCTGGAGTTCGCGAAATATGCAACGTTGAATATTTCCAAACTTTGAAAAATTGTTCGGACAGTGAAGCCATCGAAAAAGTGAAGGAAATTTCCCAAGTGTGCTATATCAGAACCTTTAACCGTTTATACGAACTCAAATTTTTCGAAAAATTTGCAATTCTTCAAGCGGCGCTCGACGTCGCAACGACCAGAGAAATCGTCCATTACCGTGCATTCAACGCGCTGAAAGATTTATATGAAAAATTCATCAAAATCCATCAAGCCGGGCAGGATTTGGATTTGGACGAGGACGACGAGGATGATGAGGACGATGAGGGCGTTTCCTACATCAACGATCTCATCGACAATCAAATCATGATGGAAGTTAGACTCGAGGTTAGTCATGAAAACGGACAGGAAAACATAGAGGAAAGTTTAGTGTTCCCAGATTTTATATTTCCAACAACCGATGGAACCCCCGAATTAGATACATTTCTCAACAACACTGTTGAAGCGAAAACTCGCGAAAATTTATCAGGATTGCCTGATATAGGAGAAAGCTTGTTGTTCCCTGACTTTCAAAACTCTGCGTGCGACAAAACCTCCAAATTAGACAAATTTCTCAACGACGTTGTCGAAGCCTCGAAGTCCCACGACGAAATTTTTAACGAAAATTTTACGAACCCTTTTTACGACTCTACTGAAAACCAGATTTAATAGAATTGGGGGATTTGGAAACTTTTTTCTCTGAAATCGATCAATGTGGTGCCGGAAGAAATGAAGAGAGGGAAAAAATTACAATTGTATCAAAATCAACGCGATATTTCAAAAGATTCGAAATGAGAGGTGACGCGTCCGCAATAAAAATTAACGAGCCAGAAGAAGACGCTGACCCAATCGTGTGGTTATATGAAGCGTTTCAACAATTACACAAAAATTTCACGCAAGACACGAACAATGACGATTTCATAGGTTTGACATTCAATTCTGATAAATTTGAAAAAGGAGGTGCTTGGATTTCTTTCCGACAAGTGAAAGATTTCAATTTCTCAGACATTTGGAATCTTGTCGAGCGAGTTACTCAAAGCAACGCAGAATTTCGTATAAAATGAAAATTTTGAAGTATCGACGTATATTATAAAATCGCGATCCGGATCCGGAAGAGTTCCATTAAAACACGAAAATGTGGAGAAGCAATCGATTCTAACGATCTCAAACAACGATAACCTGTGCCTTCCGAGATCTCTTGTCTGCGCTTATGCGCACGAGTTACGAGGAACTTTAAGATGTGGGGAATTGGATGAAATCTGGGAAAAAATTAGAGTAGGTTCGTGCGTTTTACAAAAACAAAAAGCGGTCAGACTGATTCACGAGGCAGGTGTAACGGTACCTGAAAATGGTTGCGGTTTCCGTGAGATTGAAAAGTTTCAAGAATAATATTTTCGATTAAATACCGCTATCGTTGTTTAAGAGTTTGACACGTTTGGAAAAGGCGACGCCGCGCTGTACGATGGGCGATGTTACGTATCAAATATCAATGGTCGCGTGGAGCATACGCTACATATAATGTATTACGAACGCACGAAACATTATCAACCTATTCTCAATTTGATTGCGGCTTCGGCATCCAGGTATTTTTGCTCCCAATGTAACAAATCGTACTATAGAGTTTTTCAACACCGATGCTCGAACAAATGCCCAAAATGTTACACAATACCGGCGTGTGATCCAACTGGCGAAATTCAATCGTGCGACAAATGTAATCGTTCATTTTACGGACGTCATTGTTTCGAAAATCACAAAAAAAGAAACATGAAAGGTAAAAACGTATGGGACTCTATAAAAATTTGTAAAGATTGTTTCATTGTCACAAGCGAGAAAAACCACGAGTGCGGAAGCGTCAAGTGCAAAATTTGTAAAAAAAACCACAATTATTAATCATGAATGTTTTATGCAAAATGTGGAACCGTCCGACGGAGAAGAAAATAATTTGTTCATTTTTTATGATTTCGAAACACAAAAAAACGTCATGCTTGATAATCAAACACGCGTCCATATACCGAACCTTTGCGTATCGCAACAAGTTTGTAAACTCTGCATCGAGGATCATGATATGACTAGGCAATGCAATGCGTGCGGAATAAGACAACACATTTTTTCGATATCCCCCGTTTAAAAGTTTGTAGATTACGTTGTAAGGGATAAAACAACATTAAAAAAAATAATCTGTATCGCCCACAACGCGAAAACATTCGACAGTCAGTTTATTTTAAAATACATTGTAGAAAAACATGGTTCTCGAATAGTACCCGAATTAATACTCGACGGTAATAACATCGTGTCAATGAAAATTGGAATAACAACTTTTATCGACAGTCTTAACTTTTTCCACATGCCATTGAGCGCTTTACCGAAATCTTTTGGTTTCGAAGAAGTCAAAGGTTACTTTCCACACCTTTAAAATACTCCCGAAAACGAAAATTACGATGGTTCTATACCGGAAACAAAATTCTACGACCCAGATTCAATGAAAACTGAAAACCGAGAAACTTTTTTGAAATGGCATGCGGAAAAAGTCGAACAAAGTTACAGGTTTAATTTCAAGGAGGAAATTGTCAAGTATTGTATTTTAGATGTTGATATTCTAAGAAAAGCATGTATATCTTTTCGAAAAATTTTTTTGGATCGCGTCAATCTTTGCCCGTTTGAAAAAAACCCAACGATTGCATCTGCATGTTCGCGAGTATTTCGGCAAAACTTTTTGAAACCGAAAACAATAGGCATCATCTCACACGGAGGGTACCGCCACTCTGAAAATTTTTCCTACGCGTCCTTGGAATGGCTAACATGGATAGAAAAATCGCTGGATCGAGACATCATTCACGCGGGAAATTCAAGAGAATATCGCCTACCTGGTGGAATTCGCGTCGACGGCTATTATGAAAATGGAAACGAAAAACACGTTCTTCAGTTTATAGGTTGTTTTTGGCACGGGTGTCCAAAGTGTTTCAAAATCAACAGAGACTTTACAGATGATGATATTCCCGAGTCGATGGATATAAGGTACGAAAGAACACTGGCCATGAACCGGAGAATTAGGAAATTGGGTTACAAACTCAGCGTCAAGTGGGAATGTGAATGGAACGAGGAAAAAGCCGAAAATCTTCAAATTAAATAAAGAACAAAGAAATGCTTTACTAGCAAAGGCTGATGTAACTTTGATAAAATCCATTTGCGAATGCGCGTTAAATATTTTAAGCGGTAAGGTAACTTTGAAAAAAAGTGAAAAATCGCGTTTGGAAAAATACGCTCAACTTTTGAGACGATTAGCTGAAAAGAAGGGGTCTTGGAACGGAAAAAGAAAAGTAATTGTACAGCGCGGTGCAGGGGTCATTCCATACATAATCGCCCCTATTCTCGAAATTGCGGTAAGGTCAATTTTTCAGTGATGGAATTTGCTAAAAAGATGGTTTTGGTATCACAAGAATACGTCAATAACATCAATCAACTTCCGAAATCGGTCCAAACTCCCGGTTATGAAAGAAGCAGATTGGATGTTGAAATGAGCGAAATTTTAAACTCGTCAAATTTTGACGAAGATAAAAAATGGAAAATGTACCAGCAGGTTTTGCAACGTTATCTACGAATTGTTGACGAGGAGCGACAAAAAATTTTCAATTTAAAAAATGATCAAATAAAATCTGAACGAATAGATTTTTCTGTCATAACCGAAAGTATACCCGCGAAATTTCGTAAAAAAGCCTCAAATCTCATACAGTGGATGCAAAATTCAGCAGGTTCAAAAATTACATGGGATCGAATAGGTAGAGTCACAATCGATGATAGAGTAATTGAGCGTTCAAATATAATAGATCTCGTCAACGACGCTATGAGAGCTAGAAAAACTTCAAACCCGACAGGACGCGTTCAGTTTATACGAGCTCTTCGAACCGCTGGTGTACCGCAAGAGTTTATCGGAAATTATGCCCTCTGGCACAAGGGATTTCCAGGTAATAATCATTCACAAATACATTCTCCGGAATCGTTTTCTGACGTGGAAGAAACTAGACACGGTATATCGTGGCAGACAATAAATTTACGATGAATTTTTTGAGAAAAAATTTTTACGACTTGAAAGAAATCACATCATCCGCGGGTAACAAGAGTAGGTTACAATACGCACTGCGGGATAAGCTCGAGAAACCAAAAGTCGAACAGTGGTTAGAGAGTCAAGACACATACACGTTACATAAACCTGTAAAAAGAAAATATCCGCGACGTTTTCACAACGTTACAAACATTGACGATGTCTGGGAAATCGATTTGATAGATTTTCGATCACTGAAAGCCGACAATAAAGGCACCTGCTACATTTTGGTAGTGATAGACGTACTTAGCAAATATGTGTGGGTTGAGTGTCTCGAAGATAAGACAAGTTCAAAAGTCGCCGCTGCGTTTTCGCGAATACTCGCGCGTAGCGGTACGCGCTTTCCTATACAACTTCAAAGCGATCGAGGTAAAGAGTTTGTCGGCGAAGCGTTTCAAAAAATGTTGGCAAAACGTAAAATTCTTTTTCGTGTGGCTCGAAATCCTGACGTGAAAGCCAGTATCGTTGAACGAGTCATGAGAACTATAAAAGAAAGATTATGGCGATACATGACTTACAAAAAAACCAATCGTTACGTTGATGTACTACAAAAAGTTGTGAATAATTATAATGGTACCAAACATTCCAGTATAAAAATGGCGCTGGATAAAGTTTCGTTACTCAATGCGGCAGAGGCTTGCGCTCGTCTTTTTAAAAAATATGGGGAGACTGGTCAGATGAAAAAGCCTAAATACTCTGCGGGTACGCGTATACGTATCAGTAATTCGAAAGGTGCCTTTGCGAAAGTTTACAAGGGGCAGTGGACAAAAGAGATTTTTGAAGTTAACAAGGTGAGAACTGAACGGCAGCCTTGTGTGTACATTTTGAAAGATTTGAAAGGTGAGGGGATTGACGGTATTTTTTACGAACCAGAATTAGCCCGCGTTTCACGTGAAAAATGAAGGACGAATTTTACATGGTATTACCGAGCAACAGTAGCATGTTGTATTTTCCAAACAACGTCACGACGAAATTCATGACTCAGTTACCACAGTTTGTTAGCTTACATGGTGATTGGGTGGTCGGTCTCACGGAAATTCAATACCCCCAATCTTTTTCACACGTCCGTAACGACAAAATTGAAAATTTCTATGCCAAACTGTATACTCGCGATACAAACAAGAGAGCGTTTCTCAATGATATACACTTGCAATCTGGTATTTATCATAAAGTTGAAGAATTGATCAATCAGTTAAATTCAGGGCCAGTATTAAAAAAATTTTTTAAATATTTAATTACCGAAGGGGGTTACATAAAATTGGAAAAAACTTGTGGCAAATTATGTCCAAAAAATTATGAATTGGATATACTAACAGTTTTGCAAAAAGTTTTTGGGTTTAAAAATACGTCGACTTTAAAAGTAAATGATAAAAGCACTCCCTATTCCAAACATCCAGCGTCAATATATAATGCGTTGCCGCAGATGATGTTTGTTTATATGGATATATGCGAGTGTTACATTACAGGTGACGTGCAAACACTCGAGTTACGTATCGTGCCCGTAGACGCGCATCGTTACAATTATAAGACAGTGAGAACTATAAACTTTTCTCCTCCCAAATATATACCACTGATCAACAAAAATTTCCAAACATTGGAAATAGATATAAGAGATCAATTCGGGAAACCCCTTCCATTCGAGTACGGTACTTTGACGGTGACGCTTCACTTTAAACGAATCGATTAATTATGACTGATTACATCGAGCATTACGAAAGTCAGATTGGGTATGGTCGAGGGATTGATCGAGTTTACGTAGGAGCGCCGTACCAACGAGGACATGGAATTGGATCTCTTCTTGGTGGATTGTTTCGCACAATCTTACCTCTGATAAGACGAGGCGATAGAGCTGTTGGAAAAGAAGCTCTTAGTGCAGGAGTAAATATTGCTGCAGATGTCGCCAACGATGGTCTCCCTTTTCACGAGTCTCTAAAATCACGACTTAAAGAATCTGGGAGAAACCTCAAACGTAAAGCGGATGAAAAAATTGACTAATTAATGGAGGGATCAGGGTATAAAAAGACTAAGCGAAAAAAAATTACTCATTCACGAAATTATCGCAAACCGCGAAACATCAGGAAGAAAATCACGTTGAAAAAAAAAATTGGTAAACAAAAAAGCATTGAAGAAAAGATTAGGTAATAAAAAGGGTTTGAAAAAAAGATCGATTAGTGATATTTTCGCCAATAATACTATTAATAATGGCTTTCCTACACGCTCATTCGTGCGAGTGTATGAAATCGGAGCTCGAGCTTTTCTTACTCCCTCCTACGCAAACAACCATCGAAAAATCTCAATGGGTGAATTACAAACTAATTTCCTCTCTTACCGACGATTCCCCGATACAATTCGTGGTCCCTGGTTCAGGTGAAGAGTATACAGATTTGGCTCATACAATGTTGAGCCTCAAAGTTCAACTTGTACGGAACACCAATACTAAGGAAGACGCGACAGAGGTAGATAAAGTAGGAGCTACAAACAACTTTTTGCACAGTCTCTTTAACCAAGGTAATTTTTTTTTTTATTTAAAAACCAGTTTCTCCTACGAACAATTCGTACGCTTATTGAGCGTACATTGAAACCTTGTTAAACTACGGGCCAGCAGTGAAAAAAGCACACTTGGGTACCGTTTTGTGGGAGACTGATAAAGCTGGTTCGATGGATGGTACGGGTACGGGTAACGATGGTTTAGTGAAACGTCGAAAATATTTTAAAAATTTGACCGTTGATATGGTTGGCCACTTGCACTGCGACGTTTTTAATCAAGAAAAATATCTGATAAACGGAGTAGAAATGAGTTTGAGGCTCGTTAGGTCACGAGATTCTTTTTCTTTGATGGATTTTACAGGTTTTTACGAAGTAAAAATTAAAGAAGCTACTTTACTCGTTAGACGTGCCAAAATAAGTCCTGGAGTGCTCCTCGGACACGCTAGAGCGCTCGCTCAAACGACTGCAAAGTATCCGATGACGCGCGTTGAAGTTAAATCTATAACTATACACAGCGGTGTACAGGGGGAAACTATTGATAACGTTATTTTGGGGCAGCTGCCAAAACGTATTATTTTAGGTTTCGTTGAAAATAAAGCGTTTAACGGAGATCGTACTTTCAATTCGTTCAATTTTCAAAATTATAAAATTAACTACTTGTCATTGTACGTGGACGGAGTTCAAATTCCTTCAAAACCACTTCAACCCGACTTTACGAATAATCATTACGTCGATGCTTATCATGCACTTTTTACAGGAACAGGTATACATTTTTCAAATGAAGGTAATGAAATTTCTCGCGCAGAGTACCCTAACGGTTATTGCTTATTTGCTTTCGATTTAACACCCGACCTTTCAGCCAACGAAAATTTCCATTGGAATCTGGTTAAACACGGTAGTGTTCGGATCGAGGTTCGATTCGGGGAAAAACTCAAGACAACGATAAACTGTATCGTTTATGCGGAATATGACAGCGTCATCGAGATCGACGCGAACCGACAGGTTTTAATCGATTATTCGGCATGAGTCATCCCCCCCCCCTCACCACCACCAATTGCTCATCAAAAGCTTGAAAAGATTCAAACGCTGCAATCGCGTTTCAGTTACGTTTCTAATATCGTAGACAGTGGACCTCGTTATCGATATCCAAGCTTTTCGCGACGAGAACGGTCGGTTTATACCGAAAGAAATTGTCGTTCTTCTCGTAAATACTGATAAAAAAAATGTTGTCGCTCATTTTATCGTCACCCCTCCCTGCCCTTTTCAAGAATTATCAAAACCATGGCGTTTGCAAAATGATTACCTCACCAAGCATCATCACCGAATCGAGTGGTTCGAGGGGAACGTCTTGGGAAAGCAACTCTATTCTGATTTACGAGAAATTATCAAAAACGCTGATCGGATCTACGCAAGAGGCGTGGATAAGGTGAAATTTTTGGAGACTATCAGTGCAAGGGAAATCATATATTTGGAAGATTGGAACGATAGTCCAGCGTTTAAAAATTTGCCTCCGTCCAACGAGTATTGTTACTTGCACTTCTTTCGGGAAGGGTCAGTTTGCGCGCTAAACTATGCTTACAGGTTGAAAAACTGGCTTTAAGCGAAATTTCGAAAAAAAGCAGATGAACAGCCTGGATATATTGAAAGCTTTGTCCCGCTTAAACTTGACCGGAACAGTTAGTGTTTATCCCGCGGATCGGATTCCGAAGGTGTGGACGAAACCTGCGGCGATTGTTTTCAACACTGATGGCCACCGAAAACCATGCAGTCACTGGGTCGCCATGTACGTCGGAGAAAACGAACAGGGAATCTACTTTGACAGTTACGGACTTGCTCCAACCGTTAAGAGTCATATCGAGTGAATTGGATGAAACTGCAAATACTATACCTGGAACACTCGCCAGCTACGAAGCGAAATGTCTGAAGTTTGTGGGCAGTTTTGCGTTATTTTTCTATTTCTTGTATGTACTGGTGTCGACTTGCTTCAATTCAATTCAATGAATTGCTGTTGTGAAAAGTAAAATTGTTGAAATTGTTGTTGCGAAAGCTTTCGACACAATTTTCTGTCACTTTCCAACGCGAGAATAATTTTTTTCAAATAATTTAAGTTGTTGATTTGACGATCGAGTCTTTTTTTCAACTCTATACGTTTTTTTCAAACAATCTCGCACGGCATTACAACCCGCTCACGGTTTTGCATAAAGTTTTTCTCTGGCAAAGACTGGCTCGAGTGTTCAATTTATACTGTATATTTTAAAAGAAGCGGGAGATTCTGAAAAATTTCGTTTCCAAAGTGAGGTTAGGTACTTTAGAAAAAAAAAGCGCAAGTATGCCCCCCCCCCCCCCTCGTGGTGTTCATCATAGCGGCAAATATCAAAGCCCCCTCGGAAAAACGCGAGTGTAACGTGATACCCTTTGGAAGCCGCAAAATGCCCCCATTCTCAGATTATCCTAGGTTATTGACCTCTTGAAAAAACGCGGATGACCTCCCCCCCCAATCAAAGACAGGAAATCGACCGCGGTGAAAATCAAATACGATACCCCCCCCCCCCCAAAGCGGCATTTATCAAAGGACCCATTAAGATGATATGTAGCATACAAGAGAACAATAGATCCCCCCCCCCCGTGAAAATCAAAGACAGGAACTCCTCCCCCCCCCGGTGGCATTTATCAAAGGGCCCATTAAGATAATAGTAGCCAATTAAGTAGGTAATGAAGATAATAGGTAGCATACAAGAGTACAGTAGATTCCCCCTCTATTTCCTGGAAAAGTGATGACGTCATTTGTTTTGACTTCCCAGAGTGGTAGCTCTGTACTTGTACTGTAACTTGTATTGCTTTGGAAGTTTATTGGTATTGTTTCAATAGGAATCAAAATCACGATCACTAATAAATGAGTATAAGGCAATGCAAATAATTGAAAGTGTGATTTTGCATTGTAAGCAAATATACGGCATTCGTAGGATATGTTGTATGTCTAAAAAATTGAATATTATGAGTGGTATTCTATGGAATATGAATAGCAATTTTTTTATGTCCTTCAAAGAGTAAAACGGGTTTCGTTTTTAGACTTAAGAGTCACTTCAATCACGTTTTACTTCCTCTGTAGGTATGAAATATATTACACACCTCTGGCAAATACTTTTATATCCAAGAGGAAAACTCATAGGCCAAAGCGAAGCCGGGACCTACAAGTTTCCACTCAGAAAAAAATATTTTGCTAGAGGTACATAACATACTATCAAATAGCTGCACGAGCGTTGGTTGAGCAATGATGGATCTATAACGGTCTATCATTAAAAAAACTGGCACATAGTAGACTATTGAAGGATTATTCATTGATGATAGATCGATCCACGCTTGCAGGATGGAACCTGACTTGAGTCAAGTTTATTGGAAATGTAAAACTGTGAATTACGTTACTTTTAGATGATTATAATGAAATTTTTCAAGCTACTAACATTTACTGCCGTTTAAAAAAAAATGTTAATGTCGATAGTGTGATTTGAGCTAATTATACTTGAAGCCATAAAAGAGTTCTAAAAATTTGCGAAACTCTACTTTTTCCACACAAAATATGTCAACCAAAAATTTGATATAAATAGGGTCACCGGAACAGTTAAACATAAACAGTGTTATTCGCTGGTACGTAACATGCAAGGGAGGGCACAAATTGATGCTTGAGTAACTCAACCTGCGCAGTCGACTTTGCGGTAACATTTCTGTCGTTTACCAAAAATCATGCTGCATTGTGATTTTCTATGCAGGCAACATAATGTCCCGTCACCTTTGTACAACATCATTCCTTGTAAAGTGTACTAAAATTGTTGATCCTCATCTGAGGAAGTGAGACCCGAGGGTATTTTCAATTGATTTGCTTCCAGCCGGACTTCAGTTCTACCGTCTCTTGTACTTCGATTGATGTCCACAATAATGGCTGTGGTCGTAGCTTGAAACTGGTATTCTTTAGTCATGTTCTGACAGCAAGCAGCCTTTTCCAGAAAAATCGACTGTCATGCTTCCAATATCAAGTCTCTGAAGGTCTTGCGATTTTCAATGTTCACGCATAGCCACCATCCTCCACCAACCTCACTGTCATAGACTTCGCAATCATAGCAAATTATATCCTCTCTGATGACCATTCCACTTTGTTGTAATGTTGGAATTTCATTCTGCAGATTGGCAAAGATCAGTCCAAGGAACTCGCCTGCATCGTGATGAAAACCGAGATGCAATCCCCACCTTAGACATAGACTGTGAATTGCCGAAGCTTTGATTGCTCGTTGATCTTGGTTGTCACTCAATTTGCTGAATATTGCTTGTAATGCAGCTAAAACAATAGTAGTGCTTGCACAAGTTGCGTTCATCAGAATGTCTCTGAAAGCTATGAGATGAAATAACAATTGCACAGAGCTTATCGCGTAGCACGTATTATTTAAGTTTTCCAGTCCCCTTGGAATAAGAGGTAGATTGATGTATGGTCTTGAATTGAAGGGAACATTTGCTGCTAAATTTGAAGGGTGCTTTTTTGGTGCGACATTAATTCGTATTAGAATTTAAACTCGAGTATAACTAATGATACGCGGGTGCTGATAATGCTGAATTGGTCCAGACGTAATTACGTCATAAGAAGGAATGTCCATTGAGACTGCAGGCAGGATGTTGGTTGAAGAAGAATTTTCTTGGATTGTATTTGCTGGTTTTAGAGATGTAACGCCAGAAATGATTGTGGTATGTTGGCAAAGCTGTTAATTTATTGGCGTGGACGTCATTACCGCATCAGTGATTTGCTGCGATTGCTCGTTGATATGAACTGCTGGTGAGACACATCGTTTTTAAAGAAATAAGATAAGACACAATTTTATACGAGTTAAGGTTAAGGTATGTGAGGCATTAAGGTGCACCAGACTGTATATGCTGAATGAAATATTTTCAGAAAAAGTATCTAGCGTGTGTGCCGAACGGGTGTATACTGTATAGCCTAGGAACTAGTTCTAAAAATATTACGATTGGCATATGAATACGGTCACATATTTATCGAGGTGTGCAAACAGTTAACAGTTGAAGTGTGTGTGAACAGTTCATGGCACTTCCATTTCATTTATGTAACAAATAATCGTGTGAACTATATGTTTTTCTGATAATCCTCAAGAAAAAAAAAAAAAAATTATTTTTTTTTATTTTTAAGTCGTTTTAGATGTTTTAGAATGATTTGAAGATTATCAAACTCTTATGAATGAAAATTATTTAAATTTCTTATCCAAAAATGAACAAAAAAATAAAGATCATTCAAATAGTTATACATGGTCATTTTGAACAATGACTAAATTTTTTGACTTCTTGAAGTTGGCTGGAGCAGTCTAGTTTGAAAATAAAAATTTCCAGCGAACCAGTATGCTCACAGTGAGCTTAAAAAATAGATGAAGTCGGGAGCTCACTTTGAGCTCATCGGTTCACTGGAATGCTTCATACAATGAATGTTATAATTCAATATATTCATTCTTGTTGCCTACATTGAATCTGACCACATTTTTTCGAGCTTTGTTTAGTTCTCCGGCAAACTGATCAATTTCCGATTTTTCAACATGATGGTCACTACGATTTCATTGTTGGTCATTTTCATTGATGACCAGTACGGCAAGTTGTAGTGATGTTCTTTGCTTTCCGAGTTCCTCATTTTGCTTTCGGTACCACGAGGATAGAAAATTTTTAACAGCCACGTGAACCATAGTCTCTTGCAAAGCCTCGGCATCGTGTAAAGGACATCATCTATGCTACGACATCTGCAACATTTCAGTGCTCAGCCGATACAGATCTTAAACGACGTTGAGTTTTTTGAGTGTCATGAACATTCGAGCTAACAGCGCTTTCTCTAAATCGTCGATCAGGTGAATGACATGCTCGTTGTTTAGAGATTGCGAGCAGTGTAAACAGTCCTTACTTCCAAGCGGTCTCTTCACTGTTTCCTGTTTGATTGTGGTCACTCGAAATGAACCCCCGACAGTTACTAAGGAAGCAACATTGCTCTCTGACGGTAACGCGTCTTCCTCTTCCGCAATATTGACTAGCTCATATGGAACTGTCGCCAACGACTCAGCATTAAGATACGACAAACTATGATGTTCTATACGGTAATTTGCTCCCTTCACGACAGTTAAAAAGGTCCTGTTGAGAAGAAGGGTTTTCAGCGAACCAGTGAAAATTGCTCATTATTCAGATTCGTATTGAATACGCCGACAGCCCTGAAAAGACGATATAAATTCTCGATTATGTCATTGTTCAGGTTCTTACTATTCATTTTCTTGAATCTGAGGTCCATCGATGCCTAAAAAATATTAATGAAATTCGATACTACCAGCCGCATATTCTTTAGGGCCGGCATTGAAAACGGTGTGAAGTCATTTCGTGTCAAAAGTCTTGGATCTTCTGTACTCGTATTTTTGAGAATCTTGTTAATGAAGAACATGCGAGGAACTGTGTCGAGAAAATCTGTCCTCCATTCGAAATTTTAACTGTCCCGCGTCGTCACGCCATCCATTGTGCCCTGCCAGTCGTTCATGTAACGGACAAGCCATGCTGCCTCGCGGAGATTTCGGGATGAAGTGTAGAATTCCTCTCCGGCTTCTTCTTATTACGCTAAAATTATAATACTTTCACAATTGATTACTCATCATAGAGGAATTTTGTTGCAGCTTAAAGTATCAGGTTCAATCAACCACTTCGTATAGCAATCAGATAGTGAGGGTTGTTCAACCGGGTGCAACTTGGGGCAATGTTGATGCGTCATGTTCACGGAAAAAAACAAATTAGCTGTCACAGTACATTAATGTGCTGGCGCTAGAGTGTCACATAAAAATCATCTTGTTTAGCCAATTTTTTTGCGAATACAGCAAACTTGACAAAAAACTGTGCTGCAGTAGCTAAACAATGAGCTTAACCAGATAATCACAATATGTGACGCTATGGCGCTAGCCCATAAATGTGCTCTGACAGCTAATTTTTTTTTCCGTATTGGTGCAATGATAAACTCCGGACTCCCATCATAGTCTCAATCAACTCAATCGCTTCTCCAAGCACAAAATATTCTACAGATTACATTTCTACTCGGAAAATTTTTCATGTTGTTATATGAACAATATAGTATTTCAAATGAATTCAACATTTTATTACACAACAAAGAAATGAGTTATGTATAGCATTACTACCCGTAGGATGTTCACCTTGCGAAACTTGTAACACTTTATTGAAATCAGCACCAAATTTTGAAAAAATTACAAAACATTGAGAGTTCCCGGAAATCCGTAATACACAGGGACCCGGCTTGCACTGTTTAAACTTCGCATCATAATACTGATGGCATGATTTGAAACTGTTTTGAAACCGAAATCTTTATCAACCCTCACCAATACATGCTCTTTTTTTATCGTAATATAAGTTTTTTTTTGAAGGCTGACTTCATCGCAGTCGAGACCATCGTTTTTCTCCATTTCGTTTCCGGACTGCTGGAGGAAGAAGGGGAGACTGTTGAAGATGTATAAGTTTTTTCCAGTTGTTATGGAAACTTGACTTAAATGCTTCTTCACAGTATGCTCTGCCGTAAGGAATGAAAATTGTTCCAGCAGCACGGCTCGGTAACTTCTTGGCGAGCCTTTCCATAGCAACGAGCATAGTGCTTTTTTCCTTCAAATTGTAACGCTGAGCCTAGTAAATGATGAACAAAAGTAAGTTAACCAGAGGTACTTTAATGAAAGAATTTTGAGTCCTTATGTCAGCTAACATATAGTCCTTCTGTCGGTGAGTCAACTTCAGCACAAAAAAACCAATGCTGTTGACCAAAATTCCGCTCATGGTTGGTCCTACTTTTAAAAAAGAAAAAAAAACAGCACACAGAAGTGTGCCGTTGCTTCCCTTATGGAAAAAACACTGGAAATTTTCGGTGTTTAATACCGATTTTAGTGTACACTGAAGAAAGGTGTAATTTCGTACACCGAAGCTCGGGGTACACCAAATTTCAGTGTTTCTTGTACACCGAAGCTCAGAGTAAACCAAATTCGGTGTACACTGAATTCAGGTGTTATTTTATACACTAAAATCCAGTATGCACCAAGTTTCAGTATTATTTTGTACACTGAATTTGGTGTACACTGAATTTAGGTGTTATAATGTACACTCAAGCTTAGTATACACCGAAGTTCAGTATTAATCGAATCTCGGTGTACACTTAATTTTAGTAATGGGTAAAACCTTTATTATGTGATTTCATAAAAACAATTTTTTTCTCTTCCACTAACGTTTATTACAAATATTTCCATTTACATTATTTTTCAAAATTTTCTTAAAATATTTATTGTATACTATTACATATTTAAGCGTACTGCTATTTTATTTTCTTTATTTTGAATCTACTACTTATTGTTTAGATTTTTCCTTTTTTGTTTTTCCCTTCATTTTTACACTTGTTTGAAAGGTAGGAGAATAGTTTCGTTTTTATTTCATCAACCCTGCTGCCTCCAAACAAGGTGACTCCATAATCTGTAACAGCAAAATTGTTTTTTTTTTTTTTCTTATCAATCTTCTTATGGGTCTCGAGGAAAAGATGGCTTCTAAGTTTTGGTGAGAAATTAGGTGTCTGCAAAAAGTAAGCACATATTTTTCGATAGGGTCACCACACTGAAGCAATTTTTACTTTTCTACTCATTTTGGAAGCAATATCACGTTTCGTATGATTTGAATATCGTACCGATAATTGTGTTCTTCCTTTTTACGTCCAATTGCGCCTTTGCACCACCTCCTTTTCTTCCACTCACGAATTTGCGAACTCCTCAGTAGTAAAGAGGTGCAATGACATGTCCCTAACATAGTTACTGATTTCCTTCGTCCTCAATTTCGTGTCAAGGAATTCCTCTGATACTGCGATTCCTTCAGTTCCTATCAGAACCTTTCCATCCTGAAAAAAAATTTGGACTATGATCAGAGAATACCACTTTTTAACATTTTGGTTTATCTTCTGAACGAATCAGAATTCTTCTTCCTCAAAAAAATGTAATTAATACTTCTTCATGAGCATTATTTGTTTTATTCCATTTTGAGCCAAAAAAAATGAATAAAATATGAAAAGAAATGAGCGAGTATTCAAAGGTGTAAAAATTCTGGAGATAATGCCTTGACATAAATAAACCTCGATTTAAATGAAAAAAAAAACGAAATTTTCTAATGAAACTATCGATAAAATCTTGACTTTCAGGAACTTTCGGGAAGAATTTAACTGCCCAGAAGATTTTCATACGAAAATTTCAGGACAAAAGCATTTTCATTATGACAGCACTTTTTATTTTGACACGAGCCTTAGAAAAACTTAAGAATATTCTCAAAAAAAGTAAGAATTCATAATTTCAGGTGGGATTTGATATTAGGCAGCTTTTCAAAAGAAAATTTGATGTTAAAAGATTTCTTCAAATATAGAATGAGATTTGATTGAATTACCAAACAATCTTGTGGAGTGTTTTCTTTCTCATGGTTGAAGTTTTTTGTTTCCGTTTCTTTTTCAAGAATATCAGATTCAATAGTAAGTGGATCTGTGTTTTCTTGTAAAAAGTCATCATTTTTTACATCTTCATCTAGTTCGAAAATGTCTGTGAAAACAGAGATGAGAGTCCTCTTCATACCACCCTCAGGCACCGAAAAAGATTCCTTTTTGTCGACATGCTGTAAAAAGAATGAAGCATTTCGTCAATTAGGATGACTTTTCATATGGTCATTTTAAAAGATACCCAATTATTGACAGACTCATAATACAGTAAAACCTTATTTTATAAAGTGTGCATATGAAAAACAATTGAAAATAAACCCTGCACATTTTAAATGAACATTATTGTGTCCTGTTAAAAAAATTTATGTTCTTCATTGTGGCATGAGTTTTTTTTTTTCATTTTTTATAAAAATAAAAATCGATAAGGATCATTACGTCGTCACGAATTGCAGCAACCTTTACTTTATCTTGAAAACGTTGTTTGTTGAAGATGAACATCTCTTTTGCATCTTTAGAGCCCTCTTGAAGTCCTTTAGAATTGGAATTCGGCTTGCATTTATTCACGTCGAATAATTCCTGCACATTGATACTTGATGATTGCGGTCTGCTTTTAAATGTTTCAATTTTGTGAGGTTCTTCTGTGAAATCATGAATGTTTTGGTTTGTATCGATATTTGAATTTCCGGGAAAAACTGTGTGACATGTTTTATGTGTACTTTTTACATTCGAAATATTGCAATTATTTGTGTTGTTGCGTTTGTGCTGATTTTTTGTGTGTTTCTGCTGTGGTATATTTTTTTGTTACTGTAGGTGCTGTTGATATTGTTATTGTTATTATTGTCCATTATATTGTTGATGGTTGTGGGTCTGTCGTTACTGGTGTTCTTGATGTTTTTTTTGTGAGGGTTGCCGTATTTTTTGGTTTAAATGTAGTTCTTGCTGATGTTGTGTTTGTTTTTTTGGTATTCTGCGTCTGTGTTGGATGTTTTCTTTTTGTCATCATGCATTTTCATAACATCAAAGTGTCCACTATCTTGTGGACCACTGAATAGCATTTTCAAAATTTTTTCGGTTCTTATTTCTGATAAGTAACAGTTTTGAATCATTGTAAATTGTTCATTGTCATTAAGCCTTTTATTTTAACATCCACGCCAAACATTTTCAAAAAAGTTGATATTTCGAAAATTTTACCATATTCCTTATCCCTACCCATCACCGATGTGTAATGACTCGCACTATCATATTTTGCAAACATCCGCAATGATGCAAGTTAGAAAAAAACTGCTTTTACATCATCCCAATTTTCTACCACTTTATCTACTACCAATTTCCTGACCTGCTCGTTATCTTCTTCATTGTTATACAAAAAAAAAGAAAAACTGCGAAATAGGCAATTTCCGTCCATTTTTATTTTTTCAATTTCCGGATTGACTAAGCTGCGATCGGCGGATTTTGTGGCATTGCAATTATTTGGAGGAGAATCATTATTAAATTTGTCTCTACCATGTGGTGTTGCTGGTGACGTTGTTGTTGGTGTTGGTGTTGGTGGTGGTATTGCTGTTGATGTTGCTCGCGGTGTTGTTGGTGACAATGCTGGTGGTAATGCTTCTATTGTTTTGGCGGCAATTTTTTCTTTCAATAATTTATTAACTTAATCTTTCACCGACAAACGATTCCACAAGGACTTAAAACTTATTCTTAGTTTGTCAGTTGACTGCCTTTTTCGGGCTTTCGCGAATTGTAGGCGAAGAATAGCAAACTTAATTTTTTTCAAAATTTTGTGGTCTGAGCCTTATACATAACTGTACCGTTCTTCTGGATTTTGAGCCGCTGAATCCAAATCTGACCACAGAATTTCCTCTGCAGTTCACAATTTTCCCCTTCCCTAGAGAGAAAGTGTCGAATTTTGGGATTTTTGAATCCGTTCATGTGATACTCACCCACGAGATAATTAGTAAAACAATGTGATTATGATGTATTTTGCATCGCTAAGGTCGAACGTACAATTAGTTTGTTTACTATGATAATTGAAACTTTTGCGAAATGCATATTGTTTACGTGTTTTTCAGGTGCGCTGATAACGAATCTCGTGTCAAACTTAAAAAATTTATTTGTTTCTGATCTTGACACTGATCATTGATCCCGTGTCAAATTCACGAAATAAATTCGTTTCAACTATTTGTTAGAATAATTTTATTATAGTAATTATATTGTTCACAGTATATTTATCTAAATAACTTTGTTCTTCCGAATAAGTGAAGATCCAAAAAATGATCACTCGGAGCAAATTTTATTTCCTTCCTTAGATATATTTTTTCATTCATCAATATTTTGACCACTTATTGGGTCTTCATTAGGATCTTTACGAAAACACAAAAAAATATTTTACAACATTATAACGGAAAAAATCATAGAAAACCAATAAAAAAAAATCACTCATGTGACGAGCGAGATTAGTGGAAACTTAAATGATAAGAACAATCCGTTGAAGGAGTGTTAGGCAGACAATATGCCTAGGAAATTGCTTCCTTAATCTCGTCGAACAGGAGGACCCTCCGTAGATAACGGCCTACGGTGACCCTCAATCCGACCTTTTAAGGGAGTCGGGATGGTGCGGAAATTGTTTAGAGGCGCATAAAATTAACACGAATTCCATTCAATAGTGCGTTTATTCATAAAAATGATTCCAGTATATAATACAATCTTATTCCGTTATTAATTTGGCTCAGACAATTCAGAGTGGCTCTCTTCATGGGGAAAAGGCTCTAAAGCTTTAGGCGGAAGGGCTAACAATTCTTCCAACTCCTCCCAAAGTTCCTCCAGAATGAGGAATAATCTAATAATGGGTGAGGGTTCTCTATGCGAAGGACTTTTCCTCAGTTTCGATAGTTCTGCTATCCTCCCGGGTGTCCAGAAGGGAGCCGGTGACCAGAGATCCCTTCTCCCTAAACCACCTCACTCCCTCTTTCCCCTCCCCACCCGGGAGGGTCCCGTGCGTAGATGCGTCAGTGTCACGCCCGCCCCCCCTTCCTATCTCCTATCTACTATTTCATCCCTTTATCCTCCTTCATACACCTATCCCCCACATTCTAAACCTCCCAAAACCCCGTCACAAATTTTTACAAAGTCCAAGTTCCTCGTACACGCTTTACCCCCGATCACATTCTTCTCTCCCGTCCCTCACCTCTCTCCTTTGACTCTCTCTGTCGCTTCTTTTCTCCTGCATAAGTCCCTCACAACCTCGACACATCCATCCATCCTCTCCTCATCCAATATATCGCCAACATCCAGAATCCCATACTTCCCACACATATCCCTTCACATCCCCATACCTTCACAATCACCTATATAATGCTCCAGTGTGTCCCTCCCATCCTCGCAGAACGGGCACCCCTTTTCCTTATCTCTCGTTCAATATCTATGCCTCCTTTCCATATTTCCCAGCCTCACCCTGGCTTTGAAACTGCCCCTTCTCCCTCTCCTATGTCCCTTCAAATACCCCGGTAGCCCGATCTCTTATCTCTCTGTGTATTTCCTCCTATGTCTAGATTCCCTTACTCTCTTCCTATCCTCCTGTAATTTTATATCCCTTGTCCTCTCTAATATCCCCCCGCTTATATCCATACCCTCTTCTCTCACTCTATCAATCTCTGTTGTACTAAACCCCATGCGATTAAACAAATCCCTCCTCTCCTCTACATACTTCCCTTCCACCTTTGCCTTCCTTTTATCCTCCCAACATACCCTAGTCAACCTCCTCCCCTTTCCCATACCGACCTTCGCTTCCCCTTTGCCCTTTCTATCCTCAGGCTGTTCTTTCCCTTTTACCCTCCGGTCTCTTCCTATTAAAAATTTCCCTCCTCTCCCACTCCCTCTACCTCCTTTCTGCCTGCCACTTCCTCTTTCTCTCCCTCCTCATGGGCCTCCTTCACTACCTCCTCCCACTTCCTCCAAATACCTTCCTCTCACAAATAACCCTTCCCTATCCTCACAAAAATTCCTTTCATCCTTTTCTCCCTTGCCCATTTCATCTTTTCCGCCTGCTCCCTCCTCTCCTTCCATGTCCTGTCCGTGTCAATAAATACCTTATTCCCCTTGGACTCCCTCAATTTGATCTTTTTTCTCATAACCCCCTTTTTTTGTTCCTAATTTTCCAATCTCACCACCACTGCACCCCCACTTACCTTTTTTTCCTACCACCTTGCATTCTACTCGTATATGTTCCTTTAACCATTTCTCAATCTGCAAATTATTCATCCTCATCTGTCCCCCTAATCCTCTTATCACCACATTATTTCTCCTTTCTCCCCTTTCCTTCCCCAAAAGCAATCTCTTCAACCTCTCCGTCTCCCATTCATTCAAACTTGCCGCGCTTCTGATTGATACCTCCCTTATCGACCTTACTGACCACGTGCTGCCTTCCCGGCTCCGAATCTTCTCACTCTCCTCGCTCTTTTTCTTTTCTCTTTCTCTCTCCCTTTCCCTCTCTCTCTTCGGACTCCCGCATTTTATTCATCACATTATCAATTTTACCCTTCAAGATCCTATCTCTCTCCCCTAACTCCTCCCTCCGCTTCTTCACCCGGGCCCTCTCCTCGCGAAATTTCTCAATTTTCCCCATTATCTCACTTCTGAAACTCTCCCATTCAAATTCAATCACCCCCTTCTCATCTCCCCCCACCTTCAATTTTCCATCCATTCTAACCCTTTTCACCTCTTTCCCGTCTACTTTCCCTTTCTTTTCTAACATTCCCTTCACATCCCTCTGATTCCTAGTTTGAACCCGTCCTCTCTCCCCCCCCCCCCCCCGCTCCGCCCTTCCTGCCAAGCCCCGACATTCTAACCTCACTTCTGCCCGTTCTGCGACGAAAGGGGAAAAACTCACCTTTTTCTCTCTCCCACTCTCAAACGCCAATAATCTCACAATCCTCGCAAAAATCTGAATCTCACACGTACTCCTTTCTTTCCCGCTGTCACAAAAAATTCATCTAATTGCCCAAAAATGCAACCGAGCCTCTCACACAAGTCCGCACTCGCTCGCCGCCATAACCAAAGTCCTCTTTTATCTATGTATTATTCTAAAGCTTATATTCTAAAAAATGGGAACATTTTATCCACGGAACTTTTTAATTCAATTACTTAGTGTGCGTTTAATTTTAATATTTTCTAATAACAATGAGATAAATTTCAAATTAATCAAAATTTTTTTTTCTCCTTCATTAAGAATTTTTAAACTACAATAAAAGATATGACGTAAAATATTATTTTCTGATATATGCTAAAGCTGTAAGAAAATTTAGGTTTTGTCAAAATCTTGAGTTAACTGTAGGAAATGAGGATATAATGAAAACTTATAAGGCAACTATTTAAACTACGAATAAACTATAAAGAAACTATGAAACTTTAAGGAAACTATGATAAAAATAAAAGGAAACTAAGAACTATCAGAAAAGTACAAAAACTATGGGGGCACTTTGAGAAAACTATGGAAACTATCCATATTTATCGTAGTTTTTTTTTACACGGGAAATGTGTATTAAAAAAAAAGTGACTCTCGTAGTGTTTTAGATTCAAAAATGTATAATAAATTATTTTAAAATAGGTACAAGACGTTGAAAACCATATTTCACGTTGACTATTTTATTTTATAACTGCTAATTTAATTCAGTAGATGGGCTAAACGGGTTCTGGACTACTTGAAGGGGTCCACGGAGCGGAAAACCTCGCGGCGTCACGCCTACACTCGCATACCCCTTCGCCCTTCCCCTCCACCCTACCAGGCTCCGCTAACTTCATCCTTCCCCGATAGAGTCCTTTCACTCACCTCCTTCCCAACCCCCTATTGACACCTGTCACTCATTCCCTCCTCGCCCCCTGTGAACACAACCCTTTGGAACCAACTGATACGTTTCATCTTCCTACTCTGTTCGCCTTCCCTCACTCCCGTTAGCGATATTTCAGCAGGATCGCTGAGACCCCTTGACCTTTTTACCTAACCGTACCTTTATTTTCCGCTATTTTTCATATTTTTCCAGCGATTTTCAACAATTTTTTCGCGTTTACCTTTAAAATATTTAATTTGCGACGAATGTTCACATTTTTCTTTAACGTTTAAAGTTTATCACTATACTTTTTATGATAAATTTTATAAATAATTGCTCACCTTTCAGAAGGATTTATCCTCACAATTTTTGTTTTTAATATATATAATTATATGCTTTTATTATTAGAGAACTCTAACTTTACTTTTTAGTAAAACCTGAGATTAGCACAGATGATTTGATTGTAATTTTAACATTGATTAATTACAACTACTCGATGAAAGCTTGAAAATATCGAACAGGTACTCCAGCAACAGTTTCCCAACTTTGTTGAACTTTTTCAAAGCTTTTCGTGGTTTTTAAAAGTTTTTTTTAAGTATTTAAAGTTTTTTGAACTTATGATTGCTTAAGAGTATCGAGCGATCGACACTCTTAAGACGTGTTTAAACTGGTAGCAATGTGCGCGTACCAAACTACGCCTAATTCGTATTTCATGATGTACGTAGTTACGTTACTGTTGACGCCATTGCTGGCGTCAACAGTAACGTAACTGGCGCTTTGCGCGCCAACCCCCCATTCAGGTTTTTTTTTTGGATTTAAAACTGATGAAAGGATTATTTTTTAATCCTTATTTGTAATTGCTTCGGCATCATAATTGAACATGCCTCATCAAAAATTTTGAATATTTCTGTGTCGCATTCAATCAAACCCATAGCAATAGCAGCTTCTTTAAATGTTACATAAACCTTCGATTCGTAATTTCTTAAATCTTCAAAACTTTTTGCACCTTTTACTCTATTTAAAATCAATTTTAAATGAAAGCGTTCAGAATCTTTGGAGCTAACTGTGACTATTCTTCCAATTGCTTTGGAAGTTTTTTTTCTTCTTATCCAAATTTTTTTCGAATTGTCAAAGGTATAATTTATAGGTATATTAGAATACAGAAAATTCGAAGCATCTTTATCTGAATTGTTCAAATGAAACCAAGCTGTAAGTGTTGTTTCGTGTTTTTCCATAGCTTCTTTTTCTTTTTGATCTTCAAATATAATGTTTTGTTGATTTTCCAAATGTACTGCAAGGCGAACTATAGGATGGGATTTTCCATATATGGGGATTTCTTCTATACGCCATGCAGCCTCCATCGGCGATACATATCTACCATAACATCAATATAAGTAGAAATTTCGTCAAATACTTCTTCACTTGCTGAATCAAATTTTTTATTCTTTCTCAATCCAACGTACGCTCTATCGTGACCTTTGTGTATATATTTGTAAATGTATTTAGTGCTCATAATGGATGCATAATATTCCACATTAATGTGACATCTGTACTTTTGTAATAGTTTACTGTTAAAAGGAACAACCATTGAATTATCAACTTTAACTGATTGAGCATCAATTCTTTTGTTTCAAAATTCACAATGTCTATTGTCACGACGTTTGTGATTATGAAAACCATTGTTATCAAATTCTGTAATGTCTGTAAAAGGTTTTGGAAATTTTTTTTTGCAAATTTCTGTTTTTATATCGAAGCACTTTGTATTTTCACTATGAGGACCATGCAACATGTGTTTTATAACCAAATTTTGAAGATCTTCATCTTCTTCTGGAATTTCTGCACTTATGTGTTCGTCTATCTTTTGTGGAGTATTAAATTTATTCTTATGATCTAAAACAAATAACATGTGCGCATGGGGTAGTCCTCGTTTCTGGAATTCGATGGTGTAAGCATAAGCCAAAATATTCCCAAAAATTTTACCATTTATAATATCTGATAATAAAGAACGGAATTTAGCATAAAACAGTCTTACACTTAAATTTGGAATATCATTGCAAGTAGTTCCATTGGGAAATTTTTTTAATAAATTTTCCAATTCAATCCATTTAGGGTTACAAGTCATAGTAATAAATAAATCAGGCCTTCCAATATTTCTTACGATTGCCATGGCATCTTGATATCTCTGTTGCATATCTCCAGGGCTACCAACATAAGTAGATGGTAAAACAAAAAGATTACCAACTCTTTCCTTGGAAAAGTTTTGTGAATCGTTTGAAGCATAACGTTTTACATGATCCATTAAACCTTGATAACAGGATATTCGTAATTTTGATTGATTGTATCTTATGTGGTCCAATCTATTTGATTCTATAACTATGTAAGCGTGAATTCATACTTAACTTTCCTTGTTTAGGAATGAAATGTGTATTTTACAGTTAATATGAAATGGTAATAAAATATACGTATCTTTTCTATTGTTTCAAAATGATTAAATTATCCAACATATGCTTCTGTCTTGAACTGTTTTTTTGGTTTCTGTAAAAAAAATGAGTGACGAAAATTAAAACATGGAAATTTTCTATAGTTTACTATAATCAGAATTTCAAATTTGTGGAAAAAGATATAGAAATGATGATTTAGTAGAAAAAAAATTAAAGAGGAATAAAAAATTTTTTAAAAAACATAGCAAAATTATTTTTGTCGATGGAGGATGACATGATAAAAATTATGACGAAAAAAAAAAATTCATGATGAAAATCTAGATAGGATGATTTAGTATAAAAAATCTTAAGATATGAAAAAAAGGAAAGAGAATAATATTTTGAAAAATATTCTTATTTAAAAGATAAAAAATTGTTTAAGAACAGAGAAAAATGATTTTTTTTATGGAGGGTAAAAAGATAAAAATTATATTAAAAAAATATATCGTATATATATTTCTTATCTTACAGTTTACACATATTTTTTATAAAAATTTATTACGTCTTTCTTTTTAGCGAATTGCTTGAATTTTCAAAAAATTAAGAATTACATTATATGCTTAAATTGGAAATGTTAAAAGACTTACTGATAAACAAATTTTTATTTCCAATATTTTTCAATATTAATTGTTATTTCTCCTTCGACGATCTTTGCAAACATTTGCAAAAAAACCAATTGACATATATAAACAAACTCTTTTTTGTTTCTTTTGGAGAAAGGATAACAGATTTTGATTGGCTAAAGATATTTTGAAATTTGTTTTTTAACATCTTGAAGTTGTACAATTATTTTTGACACTTTTGTGAAAATATAAAATTTTCGATAACATTTAAATATAAAAGTTTTTGGGTTTTATTTTGATAAATGTTTTTCAGTCGAATCTTTATACAAAAATTTTTCAAAAAAACATTCCAAAAATTCAAAGTGGAAAAATGTTAAAAAGAAGAAACGAAGAAATTTCGGCGGAAAATATTTGAAAAAAATTGAAACCCAACATAAAATTTAGTTCAACGGAATTTTTAAATAAGAAAATTATAGACGGAGATAAATCAGTGTAAGTAAAGTTGATTATTTTATGTTTGTTTGATGTTTCGAATTGATGTTATCAAAAAAAATTGTGAATTCTTAAAAATATTTGCAGAACAATAATAGGGTATATTGATGAAATTTTCGATAAAAAAAACCTTTATGACGCAAGAAAAAAATGAATTAAAACTTTTCGAATTCATTTTAAGTAATGGAGATGGTTGTAGAATTTCCATCATAGGTTGAAACGAAAATGGAGAAAATTTTGAAAAATTGATCCAGATTCATCAAGTAACTATGCAAAAATGTTTCGTAAATGTTACGCTATTCTTCAAATTATTATTTTGAAATAAATAATGATACTTCTTCGAAAATTTTTCAAATGTTTGAAGTTACAAATTTGATACGTAAATTTATTCGACGTAAATTTAACGTTTTCAAAACAGTTTTATTAAAAAAAAATTTTATTTGTAAGTGTGTTTGTATATATATATATATATATATATATATATATATATATATATATATATATATATATATATATATATATATATATATACGAAATTACTACAAATAATGTTTTTTGGAACAGGTCATATTAATAAGCAATTGTAAAAAAGTAACATCATCAAAATTTAACAAAGGAAATATGAATTACGAACTACAAATTCAAAATTATACCAAAATTGAAGAAATCGGAAATTACGATGTATACAAAAATGTAGAAAATGAAAAAGCAATCGAAAATATTGAAGAATTTAAGACGAAAAAAGGCGTTACAAGTATGAGTCAATTACAGTGGCGGATCCACGGGGGTGATTCAACAACTCCCCACTATATAGCAAAATCCTGGATCCGCAACTGGTTAATTATAATATAGTTAAATTTTTTGTTAGACTCAAATTACACATGACAGTACACGGAAAAAATTTTTGAAATAATATAGTTCAATTTTTTGTTGGACTAAAAATAAAAATTAAAAATAAATCAAAAATACAAAACGTTGTATTTTTGTTAACTTGTTGAGTAATGTTGACTAAAAAATTTTATCCGTGTAGCAAAAATGAAGATTGTTAGTAGAAGTTATTGATTAAATTGTAATTTTTTTAGAAATAAAAGGATTCATTTATTCCGAATTCAGGAGAGAAGGAAAAAATGAAAATTCTTATTTAGGGTCAGTAACGGACGGTCGATTCAAAATTCTAGTTAAAATAAAGAATTTTAAAGAAAATGCGGAAATGAGAAGAGGAAGAATAATAAAAATGATTGGTGAAATTTCGAAAGATGATGGTATTAGTTTGCTACATGAATATAAATTTGATGTAATTCTGAAATGAAATAAAATAAATAAAAAATTTTTGTTCTGGAACGAAAATATCAAGATGGAGTATTTAAAATAACAATAGATGAAGAGAGAAGAATAGAAATTTTGGAGGGGAAAATTAATATCGATGAATTACTGGAAGGTGGAGAAATTTTGAAAGAATAAGCTCCGGTGTAATTATAAAGTCAAAAAATATTAAGAAAATAATATATCAATGGATAAAAATTTCGTGTATTTATTGAATTACAGAAAAAAAGTTATTTGAATAATTTCTATTAATAATATTGTAGTTAATTGAGTTCCCTTGAAAAAAGGAATTCGAAAGAAATTTCAAGTGAAATCAGAAGGAATAAAGGGATAGCAAGGGAACTCAAGGGAAATAAGGGATTTCAAGAGATTGAAAGGGAATTCAAAGGAGGTTAGAGGTAATGAAGGGATTTCAAGGAAATTCAAGGGATTTAAAGGGACTTCAAGGAACTTCAAGGGAGCTCAAGGGATTTAAAGGGACTTAAAGGGAACTCAAGGGATTTAAGAATACTTCAAGGGACTTACAGGGATTTCAAGGGAACTCAAGGGAAAGAAGGGGAGATAAATGGACTAAAAGGGATTTAAAGGGAATTAAAGAGAACTAAAGGGATTCAAAGGATCGAAAGGGACTTGAAGGGACTTCAGGGGAATTGAAGGGATGGAAAGGGACTTCAAGGGATTTAAAGAGACTTCAAGGGAGCTCAAGGGATTTAAAGGGACTTAAAGGGAACTCAAGGGACTTCAAGGGATTTAAAGGGACTTAAAGGGACTTTAAGGGGACTCAAGGAAAGAGACTTCAAGGGACTTCAAGGAACTTCAAGGGAGCTCAAGGGATTTAAAGGGAACTCAAGGGACTTAAAGGGATTTAAAGGGACTTAAAGAGAAGTCAAGGGACTTAAAGGGAACTCAAAGGACTTAAAGGGAACTCAAGGGACTTAAAGGGAACTCAAGGGACTTAAAGGGAACTCAAGGGACTTAAAGGGAACTCAAGGGACTTCAAGGGAACTAAAGGGGAGTTGCTTATGGCGGTGGCAAGTTTTTTTAGAATATAGAGAGATATAAATATATGCAATTTATATAAAGATCATATTTTCGTTACACATTTTCATTACATATTTACCCCCCCCCCCTGATTTCCAGCATAACCACTCCGACCGCCTCCCTGCTCCTCCCGTCCCGCCCCACTCCGCTTTCCGTCACGTATTTTCATGATAAAATTTCGGGACATCCCTACCCTCCCTATTACCATCAAAATCTCTCCAGCCACCTCCCGAATTCTCCCCTCCCCTCTTTCCATTTCATCCCGAATTCTCCCCTCCCCTCTTTCCATTTCATATTTTCATGACATCCCTACATCCCCTACTACGCTCCCCTCTTTCCGTCACATATTTTCGTGACATATCTCCCCTTCTACTACCCTCCGCTCTCCACTTTTTTGCGTCACATATTTTTGTGACACATTTTCGTGACATCCCTACACCCCTACTACCCTCAAAAGCCCGGAGATTGACGCAGTTCCACGTCAAAAAGAAAAATACGTGTATTTTGGGCCAAAGCATAGCAATAAAAGATTAATTATTGGCCTGAGATCAATCAATAAATTTATATCATGAAACCAGCCATATAAATCTGTGGCTTGCAGCTATAATCGCCAAACTCACACATCTCATGACGTTCAAAATGTCATGAGAATATCATGTAAAATGAGCCTTATGGCATAAGTGACTTTGGCAATTATGGCTGGAAGCCACAGAAATACTTACGATCATTTCACACTGGAACTTAATTTAGATATAATTCTAAATACTACAATTTTTCATTTTTTTTACTCTTAGCTATGTAAAAACAAAATTACCCATGCCGGAATTAAACATTCATCTAAATCAGCATTACCTTCCATCAATTGCTTCATACGAAAATAATTCTGATAATATCAATAATTATTTAATAAATAAAATTATTTAGACTGCAATGTAATTCACTGTCATGTTTTCATTAACAAAACGAACATTGTATTTAAAATTGATTGATTTCTGATCTCCTTGAACTAAACATAGATTTGTTTATGTAATTTTCATTGGTTATGTGATAAATTTTCGTTCTATGTCAAAAATAAAGAATCAACAACTTTTCTCGAGAAAATTAGTCCCTACTAAAATTCTCTAGATTAAAAATTTAGCCTTAAAAAGTGTTTTTATTTTTAATATTCCAACAAGTGTACAAAATCTATTAGTGGGATTATTATTTTTGATAATAATTTAAAAATTTAAAGTTTTTTTCATTACTACGATTATGGAAAGGACTGATTTTTTCATGAGGAAAATTTATTTTTGATTCTCAAACACAGTTTTTGCAATGTTTTGCGCGTAAAAAGCGATCAATTCTAAAAAATTAAAAAAATTCTGCTAATTAAAAAAAAAAAAATGGATTCTTATTCAAGTTAGATATACTTATTACATACGCTTTTATTTCATGTTCAAATAATATGTTTGAAATAATGAGCAACAAATATTAAAGCAAGAATTCTATGAATATTTTGTAAGCTGAAATAAAAGGGTGCACGATGTATTATAGAGTGGAGGAATAGATACAAAATTTATTGAAAAATTTTTCTAGTTGAAAATACGAATGGATCTTCAACTAAAATTTTTCCAAAAATTATATGTTTATGAATTTAACAAAATTTGAAATAAGCAAAACATAACCTACATTTGAACTATATTGCACGAGTAAAATCTACTGTTAGAGAACATTTATGAAAGTCGCTTGAGTTTTTTCATAATCATATTGGATTGAGCTGCAATAATGGAAAAAAATTAAAATTTCATGAACAAATTGATCGAAGTGAATTATAATAACTTACCTTTGAATTTCAGGATGTAGTTGGGCATGCCGAATTCGGTTAATTTTTTTTTGCACTAGCTCGTAAGGATCACATTAATTCTCCATATTTTCACTTAGAAACAATAACTTTTTTAACTCTCACTGCGCCAAATTCGGCTTTTTTCGCGAGTAACTCACTTATTGTCATTAGTGTTATGACGTTGTCAGGTGTTGTCAGGGTTATGCGTTCATTCTATATGTATATCGAGTCAAGTCGATTTAGCTTGAGCTATAAGGTGGCGCTAATCTGATCATTCTGCTTCATTCGCAAGGTTGATCCACCCTTGTAAATACAGCTGAAAGAACTTGACAAGATCACTCTTATTATACAAGGGTGCGGCAGCCGTGTAATTTTTTCCCGTGAACAATAGAACATTCTCGCAGGGAACACATACGCTTTCAAAATAGCTTTTATTCTTAAAGTAACTAATTGTCAGGTGCCGCGTTCTGTACTGGAACTTGAATCCGATTACAAAACCGGGCAGGAATGGTAACGAGCCGCACTTTACCAACACCAAATCACATGTACGAAATTTGCAGGAGTCACCAACTTCTTCTCTTGCTTTCGTTTCGATGAATTGTTTGTCTGTTGATTGTCCAGGAGAATTCGAGTTTGTTCCTCGGAATGATCTAAAATAATACAAAAGTTTGGAATATAGTACCCTTTTACCAGTTTTGTGTGTTTTCGCGCATTGCTGCATATAATTGCGGATCATATATAATGATTTTTTAGAATTGCAAATAATAGGACCAGTGGGGCCGGCGGGACTGCTTTTCGGTAGACCTTTTTACTGGAAAATGTTTTCGAGTGCTCGGGGAATTATGTGAATGTTTTTTCATAACTGATAATAGCTGGACTGGTGGGGACGGTGGAGCATATTGAAAACTTATTGGAAACAGGTCTCACCGGCTTCACCAGTCCCACCACTACGATTCTGAAAAACATGAAACCTGTATTTTAGGAACTATCGAATATTTTTATCGTCCCACGGAACTTACTTGAAAAACACGTCCCACTGTTTTCAAGTAAGTTCCGTGGGACGAAAAAAAGTATTCGAGAGTTCCCGAAAAACAAGTTTCATGTTTTTCAGAATCGTACTCGTGGGACTGGTGGGACCTGTTTTCAATAAGTTTTCAATAATATGACGAAATATAGTTAGCGTAAGAAAATGTGTGTTTTCCGGCATAAAACAATTATTTTCATTATTTGTATAGCATATATTTGATTAATTGAGCCAGTCAATGTAACACATTTTGAACAACGGCTTACATATAATTAAGTATTCACTTACATCTACTACAAATTGCGATGTACAAATCATCAACTCATACTGTAACTAAGCTTCCAAGTCATTTTGAGCAGCAACAACGTTAAACGATGTTGCATAGTCATTGAAAGAATAAAGATGAGCAAATTTTGAAAATTTGCAATCCATTACACAAGAAGATTTCATTGATAAACATTTATATTCAATACATTTAATGAATGAAGTAATTCATTATTAATACGATTATAATCATAATGATAATCAACAATAATACGTATATCATGGGAAATAATTCATTATTGTTATTAATCGATTGGTGTCGCTCGCATCAAACGTTTTCGTATTCCGCAGACGCATGGCCAAACTTAATTTGCCTATTATCGCGAAGATACTTTTTGAAGGCTCTCAGCGATTTAGCGAAACAACGATAATGATTCTTGCTATTTTTTCCTTCATGTATAAATTTTTCTACATTCGATGATGTCATTGCATGTACGTTATTCGTCGAGATTAATTGAACGTCGAAATCGTTGTCGCTTACGAAAATAGAAACTCCAAACATTCGCCTCTTGTATTTCTGACCGCTTCCGATAATGAAACCTGGGCGATAAGGAAGTTGTCCAAGTTTAGCGAACACCATATCACCCACAAGAAATTTTGGAGATGATGTTTTTCGTTCGGCTAACATCACGCTCATTGTTTTCCCATCGCATTGAGATATTACGCTTGTTTTTTTGTTTTTTTTCGCCTGGTGTAAACTGAAATAATACATAAGGTTAAGAATTTCATTTTCTAAAGATAAAAGGTGTGACTTTTTTTCTGAAGTTCGACGATGCTCTTTTCGGAAATGCTGCAATAGGAAATTGTGCTATGCAGTTCATGAATGCGGCTGATGATTTTGAAGCGATCGATTAATACGGGTAACGATTTCTGGTTAACTTTTACTAGTATATTGTCATGTAAACTAAAGAGCGGTATTATTTGTTTTAAGTGCAAATTAAAACCTTATTTTCATAATTCCTTAACATCAACGTCATTGTTTTTTGATAATTTAACATTTTCCACCAAAAAGCTTCGGCTAAAATTTTTGTATTGCCAAATATCCAATTTCAATGCATTACAGTGTGAGAGAAAATAAAACGCTGTCATGTATGTGAGTCGCAGTGGCAATTATTTATTTAAAAATGAAAAACAATAGCTTATTCTCAATACATGCGAGAGACAGCGTCGAATTTTGAAAGGGAAAGAAACAATAGCAATTGCACAATAATAATTTCGAACATTATGTTCCAGAAAATCGACATTTACAACCATGGCCGAGAAGTCTTAGTATCTAGTGGTGAGCTTGAATTAACAAGAATTTCAGCTAAAATCGTTTTGGTTAGAGAGTTAACTCTTCCTCTGGTGGGGGCGGTGGGATTAGTTATCGGTAATATATTGTTGCAGCAAAATATACTTCAGTTATCAAAAAGCATTTAAAATGTTTCTTCATACTGGCAAATTAGCGTAGTTTCGATCATTTTAATTTAAACAGTAATGTTTTCACGAATTATTAAAAAACATCCCTAATGTTTATACATAATAGAGAATGGTGATACTGGCGCGGGCGGCGGGACCAGATTTCGGTTAGGTCTTGAAACGAAAGAATGTCCGTGAATTTTCGAAAAACATTTAAAATGTTTCTTCGGAAAGGCAAATTGGACCTGTTTTCGTTTTTCAACAGTAACATATTTATGAGTTATTGAAAAACATGAGCAATGTTTTTTGAGAATGAGTAATGGTGAGACTAATGGAGCCGGCGTGAGTAGTTTCCTGTAAACTCGAATTGGTAAAATTTCCATAAGTTCTCGAAAAACATTTAACATGTTTTTAAAGAATTATTAACGGTGGGACTGTTGGCGACGACTGGACGAGTTTTCCGTAAAGGCTTCAACTTGCGAAATATTCCTGAGTTGACACACAAAAAAGCAAAACGTGAAAGAGAATGTGTAAAAGGAAAAATGAAGAACAGATCGATTCCCGAAAAAACGTGAAAGTAAAACATGAAGAACGAAAATAGAAATGCTCTTCCTAACGGGAAAAAACGAAGGAAGATCTCGTGAAGGGGAAAAACGTGGATCAGTAAAGTATGACGAAAAGTGAAGAAGAGAGGGAGTAAAGAGAAAAATGACGATGCATATAGAACTGGCAACAACGCAGAACCAGAGCCGTTGAAGCAAAATCGTGAAATAGTAATCGAACTGGACATAATGACGATTTTATTCTATAAGGAGAAAAACACTCAATGAGAAATGGAAAGAACGCGTACAATAAAGGCTCATACAGGTTTTCAGCTCGAGCAAGTTAAATTTATCATTAATTTGAGCTGTGCATCACAGGATATGGTTCACGACTATTTTCACGAAAAACCAATAATTTTTCTAAACCTCATAAGTTGTTAAGAATAAGATTTGCGAAATTCATTTGCATATGATTTTTTAAAACAATCACTAGCCAAATTCAAGTTTTCGCAGAATGCATATGGTTTTCTTGTTTTTCAGATGGGGTGATAATAAATTTGGCGTCAGATTTGCAAAACTGAATTATTTAAACTTTTTTTAACAATGATTTGCAAAGTTGAAGTTTTTTCTAGATGTATATGCCTTCTATGATTATTAGGTGCACTGATAGTGAATATGATATCTGATTTGGAAAATTTTGTGACACGCGAGACTCCGGATTGGGGAGAACCCTTGTTGTCCCGTGATGTACAGAGAGGACCAATGTAGAACAACGGCTCTACTTGGCCCTTGAGAGAAGGTTGAATTGCTTTGAGGTTTTAAAAATAAAAACAAAAGATTGGATTTAGTACTAGGAAATGCTGATAGTCAGCGTTATTATTGTCATAAAGAAAACTTACAAGTCGCTGTTACAATCGTTAAATTATTTTACAGACATTAATCAAAACTCTGGCAGGTGGCACCCTGGAAAAATAGGCAATAATGATTTAGGAGGTGGACCTAATATTTTTAGTATTTCCTGATATTCTTTCTCTTCTCTAGCTTCGTCCTCATCTATTTTAGTCCTTTTCACTTCTCCTGAATTTTCTTCACTGTCTAGAGAGCCTTCTATCGATCTTTTATTTTTCGTCTCGCTTGATTGTAAGACTACCTGAGCATCGCCAGCAAGCGACAAGGCCCTCTTACTAGCGATCTGCTCCGGGGTCCAAAATCTTCTTTGAGGTTCAATCTCAATCTGAAAATGATGGAAGGCTCTTATTCCATCCCTTATGATTAATTCATCCCTCTTGAAATTCTCGTAGAATTTGTTGAAGTTTGGATTATTACTATTTGGAGGGTTTAGTGAACGCTTTCTGTTCCGCTCCCCTGCGGCACAACCACGCTGGTAACTTTCAAATTTTGTAACCTTTTTATACACTGAAATCGAATGTTCATAGATTATCAAATAAAACAAATAAAAGAAGAATAGATAATTACTTTTCCTGGAAGAGATAGTATTAGTCCTTTGGCAGGGCAGTAGGACCGATTTGGTGCTGTTTTGTCGATATGACGCTGGTTTTGTCGATATGACGCTGATTTTGCCGAAATGGCGCAGGTTGACGAAAATGTCGCAAGTATTACCGTGAAGGTGCAGTTTGGCGAAATGCGAATTGTTCATCGAAAATCGGGTCTTTTATACCCTAAGAATGACTAATTCTTTTTGGAGGGGAAAGGAAATGATTTGTGAAAAAGAATAGTAAATTAAACTGTGAATCATCGTAGTTAAAGAATTCTAAATTGTTGTACATTCATTACGGCATTATACAGAAAATGGTAGTATTAAAAGAAGTGATTCATTGTTCGACGTGAAGTAAGTGATTTAGGCAAGTCTATTATTTTCGAAGAACATTGAAGCGCCTGTCACCCGGGCATTAAAACTATCTTAATAGCTGTTAAATGGACGAGTCTAATGACGCTTTAAACAGCAATGTTTAAATAAAGAACGATGATTTCTTTTAAGAATATGAAAAATAATGCACGTGACACAGGCGTGTTACAATATATTTGTTTAAACTTTTTATTTAACAATTACTGGGAAAATGAAGTTTTTTCAAGATGTATATGATTTCAGTGGTTTTCAGGCGTGCTGATAATAAATCTGTAGTCAGATTAGCAACATTTACCTGTTTTAACATTTTTCAACAAATACTTGCAAAACCTAAGTATTTTCAATGTGTATATGACTTTCATAATTATTAGGTTCGTTGATAATAACTCTGGTATCCGATTTGCAAAATTTATTTTTTTAAACTTTTTCTTCCACAATCACCTGCAAAACTGAATTTTCTCTCAAAGTGTACAAGCTTTTCATGGTTTTCAGGTGCACTAATAAAGAATCTGGTCGTATACGATACTTATCCGACAATTGTATGGCACTGTGTTACAGTCATATTATTCAGTGTAAGTGCAAGAATATATGATGAAGCACCCTAAATGTTATCGATAATACATAAAAGGACTATAAAAATCTTATTTTGCAACGAATACCCATAAAAATATCTCTGTAATACGGAAAATCATAATTTTCCGGACCGCTCATTGCAAATCTGGAGTCCAATATGAAAATTTAATTTGTTTAAACTAATAATCAAAACAAAAAAAACACTGACTAAATAAAGTGGGTGTAGAAGAGAACGTGCGTTTGCTTTGTCTCGAAACAAAAAAATATTCGAAAATTCGAGTTCATCCGTCTTCCGGATCGGGCTAGGCCTCGGAAATCTTAAAGGGCCTCGAGCCTCTTGGTTTTTATCTCGTCATTCTCTTCGTGTTTCCACGAATTCGTGGAATTTTTTTCAGTCACCTGGCATCATAGTTTGGTGGAAAAATGACTCCTGTATTTTGTTCTACAATGAAGAAGAATGCGACAGAATAAGTTTTATCTCGTTACGGTCATCAATTGTCACAAACGAAAAAATGAGACCTGCATGCTAGAATTCGGTTCTCCACAGAAATTGTAGGGAGTCGATACACTCTGGCCTTCAGTTTCCGTGAATGTTCCTTTGGAATTTTATTAATTTATACAGTGACACCCAGTATCGGAACACGTGCATAACTAACAATTACTAGATTTTTTTTTGGAAAACGTGACACATGTGGTACATTTAGTGTGTGCATCATATAGTACCACGAGATTTTTCATCATGAGCTCACAAGACAAAGGTAAATAATTCGAATTAATTTACAATAGAGAGTTTGCAGAAATTTGAGTGTACCTATTCATGAAATTTAAATACGTGCAACCAGGATAGTAAAGTGATTGCAATCATTTTACTGTTGCATAGTTAGTAATCTCACTTCACAACGGTATTCAATTTTTGCAACTCTGACTTGTTTAGAATCGAATGATAGAGAAGATGACCAGATGAATATCGCAACAGCAGCGGACCATCCCGAGGCGAGCGACGGCGACGATACAGCCAATGGCTCGGCCGAGGGGGAAGATGACGAAGTCGCGAGTGGAAACAACGATGACCTAGTGGACGAAGGTGCTACTTTCATGCTTAAAAAAATTCGTGTACTTGTAGCTTGAAGTGGTTTTCTGTCATTTATAGAATTTTTTTTCTCGGGATTTCGTGTGTTCCAGGTTACTTTATTTTGTGATTTTTTTCCAAACTTTGGTATTCTTGTTCCGTTTTTTGTAGTTTTTCGTAACTTTTCGCGTTTTCTTAGAATTTTGGTTCTTTGTTGTGATTAAGCGTATTTTGTTATCATGTAGAGTCATAGAATATATTGTACGTTTCTGCAGTTTGCTCTAATCTTCCATGTAGTATTATTTTTATTTAATTTCGTTTCAAATTTTCTTTTACTTTTTCCGTTACTTTTGGAACTTGTTTAGTTACTCGACGTCTTCTTCTGTTACATCAATTACCTAGTATTTCTCCATTCTTCTATATTTTTACATTTTTTTAAAACTGTAACTATTTTCATACCGTTCTCTATCTCATGTTTCTAATGTTTTGCACATGTCTCTCGTAGTATTTCGCTAATTTCATTCATTAATACGTAATTTTTGTGCGATTCAATTTTATAAGTGATAGAATTGGTTTTTTCATTAATTTTGTGTAATTATTAATGTTTTATGCAATTTCCTACGGTTACTTTCCCTAACAGTTTTTCGGAGTTTTTCGAATTTTCCTGTACAAGGAGTATTTGTTCCAATTTTAAGTGATTTTGTTTCCGTTCGTAACTTTTCTTGACTTTTTTGTCTTTTTTATACGCCACTTATTTTTCTGTATATTGAAAAAGAGTCCCAGTATCTTGCAGTTTCCCTATTTTTGGTTTGATTATTTTCTTATTGTCGCTATTTTTCGTTATTTTCCTTTCTTTTTACATATTTTATTTTTGAATAGTTTTTTAACTTCTTTTATTGTTTCGTAGGGTGTTGTACTTTTCTGTAGTTTAATACAATTGTGAATAATAATCTTATAGATGTCGATTGATTGTTCAGAAACAAGTTTGTTCATCGATATTTAAAATGTTGTTCGTTTTCTTTCAGTACTCACATTATTTGTAAGAATTCACTGTATTTTTATAGATTTCTACAAATGTTGAGATCTGTAATTTGATTTTATGTAATTATTCGAAGTTCAAAATTTTTTTGTTTATTTAAAGATTTTTGAGAAAATCATAAAAGTTGCCTGGATTTATGGTATTTCCGAATTTTGACGTGTTTTTCAGTATTAATGATATTTTGTTGCATTTTCCAGTATTTTTATACTTTTCTAGTATTTTGGAAGATAACTTTGTATATTTCTATTATGTCGTACTCTGGAATCCAAAGTTTATTCGATTTTTCGTATTTTAATGTATTTTTCGGAAAATAATATCTCTATAGATTGATACTTCTTTTATTATTTTGCGTCTTTCTTCCCTTTTTTTACGATTTGAAAAACATGTCTCTAAAGTTAGCAGAGCAAGGTCAGCAGATCCAAAATATGTTGATTCTATTTCGAAGTGCTTTTAAAATGCTCAAAAAATGCGGAAAAATTTTTTTTTAATGCTCTTTAATTTATTTTCAAAAAACAGGATCTGCTAGGTTTAGATAAAGCTAGCAGATCATTTCTCAAAAACAGACTTAATTTTTTTGGTGGGATTCAAACCTTAATAGTTTCAAAGTGCTTTTAAAATGCTCAACAAAAAATATAATTTTATGAAAAAAAAATTTTTTTTTAAAAGTCGGTCTATGAGTTCGGCATATTGAGCAAATCTGCAATGAAAAACAGACTAAGACATTTAGAAATTGTCAAAAACCTGCATTATTTCAATGTGCTGTTAAAATGCTGTGCAGTGAACAAATTTCTACTAAAAAACTCTGTTTTTGGGGTTTTTAAAGTAAGTCATCGATCTTTAGGAACATCGAGCAGATCATCACTGAAAAACAGTCTCACGCATTTCGAATTCAGTGCGCAATGAAAAAGATTCATAGTGCCTTTAAATTACTGCCAAAATAGCAAAAAAGTTTTTTCAATGCTCTTTAATTTTTCAAAAAAAAGATCTGCTATATAAGGCTCAGATCAAGCTAGCAGATCATTTTTAAAAAGCACTACAGTACAGTACTTTAAAGGCACTATGAATCTTTTTCATTGCGCACTGAATTCGAAATGTGTGAGACTGTTTTTTAGTGATGATCTGCTCGATGTTCCTCAACATAGGCGACTTACTTTAAAAACCCAAAAAACTGATTTTTTTTATTGGGAAGTTGTTTATTGCACAGCATTTTAATATCACTTTGAAATAATGTAGTTTTTGACAATTTCTAAATGTCTTACTATGTCTTTTATTAAAGATCTGCTCAATATGCCAAAACTCATAGAGCGACTTTTCGAAAAAAAAATTTTTTTTCATGAAATGATATTTTTTGTTAAGCATTTTAAAAGCACTTTGAAATTATTTAGATTTGAATCCCATCGAAAATAATTTAGTCTGTTTTTAAAAAATGATCTGCTAACTTTATCCACACCTAGCAGATTCCGTTAAGAAAAAAAATAAAAGAGCATCAAAAAAACTTTTTCCACATTTTTTAAGCATTTTAAATGCACTTTGAAATAGAATCAACAAATTATGGATCTACTAACCTTGCTCTGCTAACTTTAGAGACATTTGAAAAACAGTATGTTATTTTTCTGAATTGTATAGATTTCTAAAATTCGATGCTTTACTTATTGCAGTTTTTTAGGATTTTTTTGTTTTATATAAGTCTGGTGTTTCAGATTTTTAAGTATTTATAAAATGCAAGATTTCTGAATTTTGTTTCAGAAATTTTCCTAAATTTATTTACTGAATACTAAATCCAATTACGCCCTTATCTACTTACAGCTACTGACGTCCTGCCGCGCAAACGCTCGAAGAAACGTCCGAAGCACGTCGAATCGCGAAAAAAGTACTTGGCTAAACAGGCGGTTGAGAAAGGCAAGGGGCACACGACTCGCACGGGCAAGGTTATTAAGGAGAAATCATTTCAAGGACAGACCATCTGTAAGTGTAAGAAGCCGTGTTCCGAGAAAATTGATTTAGTGCAACAGGAGAACTTGCACCGAAACTATTATAGTAACATGGATCACCAAGGAAAAACATTTTTTCTTCGAGAAAACGTCCAAAGGACCCCCGTGAAGTCACGAAAGTCAGACGACAATCCAATAATCCGGAAGAGAAAGCATGACTACAACTATGCGTTTCCACTGAAGGACGAAAATGGCGTACCGCACAAGGTCTGCTCCAATTTTTTTCTTCAGTGCCTTCAAGTGACATCATCTCGAGTCTACAGAGCAGTTGAGTCGGCCACTTCGAACTCGGGTGCACAAGAGAGAAGGGGGAAACACCGACCAGCAAATAAGACGAGCGAAGAAGCAAAGAATTGCGCGAAGAAGTTCATTGAGAGGATTCCGAAATATGAGTCGCATTATGGGACGAGCTGCAACAAACAAGCAGTATTTACCCCAAGGGCTCTCGGTTGCGTCACTTCATAAAGACTACAAAAATTGGTGCCAGAAGGACTCATACCCAGTCGTTTCCTACCACATTTTCAACGAGATTTTCAAAACCGAGTTCAACCTCAGTTTCAAGGTCAGGCACAAGGATACGTGCAAAACTTGCGACAGGACAGCAACGATTTTGGGCGACGATGGAGCTACTTCGACTCAGAAAGAAGATCAGCAAAACGTCCAGAAAGAACATTCGGTGCTTAAGGACCGCGTCAGCAAAGCTTTTGCGGATGACGTAAAGGATGCCAAGTTGAACCCGGAAGATAAGGTCGTGCTTACATTCGACCTCCAGAAAACCTTGCCGACGCCTTCTATTACAACGTCCGTGGCATACTACCTCAGGCAGCTTTGGACCTACAACTTGTGCATTTACGACGAAGGAATGGAAAAGGGTGAGTCTATTTAGGTGATGAAAGAAAAATAAATGAAATTTAAAAAATTGCATAAAATTATGGTGGAATTTCATAAGTTATCAATTTTTCTCTGAAATGCTGCATAAATCTTCGATGTTAAAAACACACACACAAACGAAAAAGGTTTTTGAATAACGATTTTAAGCGAATTTTATATTTTTTTCCATCTACAAGTTTTTACAATTTTAACCTTTTTCCATAAAAAAACTTACATTACAGCGTCACTCTTGATTTTGTCGAACACTTGAAATTTAAAGAGAGAAATAAAAATGACTAGAAAGCAAAATAAGATATGGAGAATAAAAAGATCAATAAAAAAAATTAGATACGATTAAATAAAATTCAAATTGGTTTGCAACGTACATGTATATCTGGACAGAGAATATTGCTTCACGTGGAGGACAGGAAATAGGTTCTTGCGTGATACGTCACTTGCAGCATCATATCCCTCCGACGGCCACGCATGTTATTTTATATTCTGACTCTTGCGGTGGACAAAATAGGAATACAAAAATGACTCTAATGCTGAAGCATTTCCTAGAGTCTAGCGATGTCAAAACAATAGAACAAAAATTTTTACTGTCAGGCCACAGTTACAATGCCTGCGACCGAAATTTCAGTTACATTGAAAAGGCACAGAAGCACAGATCAAAAATCGAGGTACCAGAAGACTGGGTGGACGTCATTCGAACAACTTTGCAAAAAAAGCCATTTGTTGTCACCGTCATGCGAAAGGAAGATTTCAAATCCTGCTCGGAACTACAACACTTGATCCAGAATCGCAAGAAGGATGTTCTGAAGAACAAAGTGTCCTGGCTCACTACGCGTTGCTTGCGATATGAGAAAGGTGAAACATTCATGATTTACATGGTGGGCAACGACGAGAAAGCGCAGAGATTGGACATTTCCCTGAAAAACGTGACTCAAGAGGAATTCAAGGACGTACGATTGGGTTGCTTGTTTCCCAACGGAAAGAAGATAACTTCAGCTAAGTATAAAGACCTCCAGGCAATGAAAGACTTCATCTCTGAAAGACATTACCAATTTTATGACGATTTGGCGCACGATGGACAAGTCAAAGACTACGGGCTCGAAAGTGGTGACAGTGACGACGAATAAATGCTTTTCTTATGATTTCTGTACATATTAATAAAAAGCATCCTCCCTAAGCACAAAAAAATTGTCTCGAGATTCTAAATGTAACTACATACAATCAAGTAATATTAAAATAATATAAGATTAACTTGCTACAGAAAATCAAATCGCTTGTATTATTATTTTTCAATGAACCAATAAGCTCACAGTGGGTTTACAGCAAGCTTATAAAAGACCTGCTGATAAGCTCACGAGGAGCTCGAAATTTCAGCTTTTTTCTAAGCTCCTGGTAAGGTCGCATTGAGTTCAATATTTTCAGCTGTATCAGACGACAGTGAGTCCGCATAAGCCCCTCTGATAACCAGCCACGATCCCCCGCCCCAGCGCAAACCAATGTTATTAATTTACTACTGGGTGAGTGAAAATTAACTGTTATTGTAATTTCTTAATTATCAGAACATTAATTTCAGACCCACATTAACAATTGATGAACGATCCACATCACGCAGTTTTAACGAAAGACAAAATATTTTTAAAAATACATTTCAGATAAATCAACCATTTTATAAAGCTTCCAGCACTTGAGAGAAATTACGTTATTTTTAAAAAAAATTTAAGACATAAACATCAAAAGTTTTGACATGAATATTAAATGTGTTATTTAAATTATGATGGCGATTACGATTGTTACTAATAATAATAATTCTGTGAAATCGATAATCATTACATTCAAAGTATTATATGGATTGATGTTTACTTTCGCTATCAACATACTATTATACTGTTCAGATATACTTGCAATGAATAATATTTTTGATTTCATTTCATTACAGTAAATGAAAGGAATATAGATTATTACAGACCGGAAATATCATGAATATAAGAATTTTCAAATTTTGTATGGATTCTACTTGAAAGTGGAGAGTTATTCACTCAATTTTGCTAAATTTTAAGTAAAGCTAAAAACTCAGTACTGAGATGTGGAGAAGATTATATCTAATGAATGAATATACAATTTTTTATATGTAATGTACTCGAAGGTTACAAATATGTTGCTATATTTCATTTTATGTTAAGTGATTTAAAAAAAATGCATTTATACAGCTCGAAAAGATGAATTGAAACAAACATTGAAAGTTTTCAAGGGACATGGTATTAGAATTTAACAACCAAAATAATCGTCTCGATATTACTGAAGTTGAAGTTTAGTGAAGAAAACTTAAATTTCATGGCTTTAAAAGGACAATAAAAAAGCTTTAAAATATGTAATATTTACTGTACTTGAAGGTAATTGAGAATTTTCATAATTTTACTGAATCGTAAGTCCAGAAAAAAAAGATGATTTTTACCGGTCGAACAGATAATAAGAAACAGGATTTGAAATTTTTTACATTGTATAAACTTAAGATTTTACTGATTAAAATTGCAAGTAGAGAAAAGCATTAAGATTTTACTGATTAAAATTGTTGATAGAGAAAAGCATTGGATTTTCATGGGTGGGAAAGATAAATAAACAACGTTATTTCAATTTTTCAACTAATCTTTATCTGAACTAAACTTGAATGATATTAAAGTAAGAACTTTGTGAATATTTACAATTGGGTAGCATTTTCCAATCATCTATTCAACTTTGGAAAATGCTGTTTCTTATTCCATAATATTCAAGACTAAGGAAATCCAAAAAATTCGTTATGACATCCAAGAACAATAATAATATATATATGTGTAAAATTTATAATCCCCACAGAATCATTCTGACATATTTTGTAGTAATCTAATTTCTCTTTCTATACTTTTGAAATTTTTTAAAAAATACTTGCTAAATTGACATTTTAACAAGATGCATATTCTCTTCATTGTTTTCGGGTGTCAGGCAATTGATGTAGTTTTTCAAACCATGCTATTTTATGAACCAATAGTTTGATCGAATCGATTTCGTAAATATGACACTAGATTACACTAGTTTACAGCGAAATGTAGCCACATCAAATTTCAATGGTTTCCTTAGTAAAATGACTCGCTGAATCCGAAAACGCAGTCCAAAAAATTCCCCGTAGGACGGATTTCGCGGTATTGCGAAAAAACTGTTTTTCGCATATAGAGAAAAAGTGTCTTCAGTCAATCGCAAATATCTCCGGTTCTACCTGAACGTTTTTGATAATTTTTATATCAAAATGTAGGTAATTTAATAACCTATAAATTATTTCCCTGAAATTTTACCGTCACATTCACGGTTTGGTTGCTATTCCGACATTTGTATATAATTTTTTGTCATTTTTGTTAATTTTTTGAAAAAAAATCAACTCTGAGCAAAAATTCAGCCGAAAAAAAAATTTTTTTTATCACTTCAATGAATGGATGTTGAAGCCCAATCGATGACAAAAAAAAAGAGTGGTCAGTTATCAAAATCAATAGGAAAATATAGAAGTTATAGGTGTTTTTCCGAAAAAAGGCAAAAAGTCCATTTTTCTCAACTTAATAGCATTGTCAATTTTTATTGATATTAAGTCACAAAAAATGAATATTTAAAAATGAGTCAAGTCCGATCGTCTTTGTCGCTTGTGCATGTCTTCGCTTTCTCGAATCAAAAACCAGCAATAATCGCCCATCATTAATTCATCCCAAAATCCTTGGTATCGTCTTTCCATGTTTTTCATTTGCTGATGGAAGCGTTCGCCATGTTCATCGCTTTCGTCGCCAAGATTTTTCGGGAAAAATTTTCCCCGGATCAACCAAGCGCACAAATCATAGTGCACCGCGGGCTCCGCCACGGAGCGAGCCAGCGCACCAATCAGGGTGCACTGTGGGTCTACTTGACCTACGTGTAACACGCTTATGATGATAACCATTGTGCACTTTTGATAATATTTTCAAAAGTGCACTTTTGATCAATTTTAAAGTGTCCTTTCGATTATTATGCGCTTTTGATACGCAGCCATTTTTAAAATGATATTTTATTTGATAAATAATAAATACGTAAATGTAATTAAAAATTCATATGTACTATCAAGGTATTTTCATCGTTTTGAACGAGTAGATCCCTAGAAATAGTCTCTTACTAATACAATTTTAAACTATATTATATGAATTACTTTCTCATAAAATTTTATAGGAAACCAGGAACAGTAAATTACGAATCTAAGGAAAATGGACTTTTTACCTTTTTTCAGAAAAACACCTATAACTTCTATATTTTCCCATTGATTTTGATAACTGACCACTCTTTTTTTTTGTCATCGATTGAGCTTCAACATCCATTCATTGAAGTGATAAAAAAAATTTTTTTTCGGCTGAATTTTCGTTCAATCAAAGTTGATTTTTTTTCAAAAAATTAACAAAAATGACAAAAAATTATATACAAATGTCGGAATAGCAACCAAACCGTGAATGTGACGGTAAAACTTTAGGAAAATAATTTATAGGTTATTAAATTACCTACATTTTAATATAAAAATTATCAAAAACGTTCAGATAGAACCGGAGATATTTGCGATTGACTGAAGACACTTTTTCTCTATATGCGAAAAACAGTTTTTTCGCAATACCGCGAAATCCGTCCTACGGGGAATTTTTTGGACTGCGTTTTCGGATTCAGCGAGTCATTTTACTACGGAAACCATTGAAACATGTAGAGGATACAAAAATTTTTCAAAATTCGTAATTCTTTATCCATGTTTCAAAAACCCATCGGAAGCATATACATCTTGAAAAAACATCAATTTTGTAAATCATTATTGAAAAAAGTCTAAACAATTCAATTTTACAAATCTAATACCAGATTCTTTATTAGTGCACCTGAAAACCATGAAAAGCTTGTACACTTTGAGAGAAAATTCAGTTTTGCAGGTGATTGTGGAAGAAAAAGTTTAAAAAAATAAATTTTGCAAATCGGATACCAGAGTTATTATTAACGAACCTAATAATTATGAAAGTCATATACACATTGAAAATACTTAGGTTTTGCAAGTATTTTTTGAAAAATGTTAAAACAGGTAAATTTTGCTAATCTGCCTACATATTTATCATCAGCACGCCTGAAAACCACTGAAAGCATATACATCTTTAAAAAACTTCATTTTGCCAGTAATTGTTAAATAAAAAGTTTAAACAAATAAATTTTCCAAATCAGATATCATATTCATTATCAGTGCACCTAATAATCATAGAAGGCATATCCCTTTCAGGGGCAGTGGTACATATATGTACCACTTGTTTTTTCGCAGTTTTTCCGATACATTGCATCGTGTTTCGTGCACAAAAATTTGATTTTAGACTCTCAATGGGTAATGTAAAGTAATTATCATGAAAAACTGTATCAAATTGTTGATTAGCTATTTGTTATAAATAATTGAAAACCAAAAAATTCTCTTTTTTTCCCTTTCACGGGCACATTTTTCTGTTACACTAAATTTTGCTATTAATGGTAATTTAGGGGTTTTTGGGGTCGCTGATTACGAATCTGGTGTCAGAATTGCAAAATTCAAAATGGCGGATCCAAGATGGCGACTATGTGACTCTGAAGTTGAATTTTTGAAACAATGTGCACAAAACACGTTGTATGGGGGTTTTTTGAATCGTTAATTGCGAATTTGACGTCAAAATTGCAAATTTCAAAATGGCGGTTCAAAATGGCGGCTATATTAATGCAAACTCTCAGTTTTTTTGCAATCACACCGAATTTTGACATGAAGGGGTTTTCGGGGTCGGCGATTACAAATCTTGCGTCAGAATTGCAAGATTCAAAATGAGTGATTGAAGATGGCGGTGTCATTAGTGTAAATTAGAAGTGTATTGGAAATTGGTATGAAACTTGGTATACTGGGATTTTCGAGATCACTGATTGCGAATCTGATGATAGTATTTCAAAATTATTCCACCTCTCAGCATAGCCCAGAACTAACGACGTGGAAGTAAGAGCTACCAGTTCTTTGTGTTTTTTTGTTTTTCAATTTTTGTTTTTTAATTTATTATCATTTTTTCAAAGTTTCTTTTCTTTTAATTTCTATATTATTGAATTTTTCTATTTTTATTCTGCTTTGTTCTGTCCGAGCGTAGTCTACTTTTCAGCATGAAACTCTTCAAAGCAATTTTTTTTTTCGTCAATGCACAAAGGAACTTTGCATATTTTACAATAAAATTTAGTGCGCTTATCGTTTCCTTTTGTACTGCAATGAGTGCATCTTCTGCGACTTTCATGAACACCAGGCATGTGCGGTAACTGTGCTGTTCTTACTGCAGAAGTGACTTTACATTCTGCTTTCAATGGTGAGTTCAGAGATGGTCTCCCTTTCTTTGGACGATTCGAGACTCCTATTAGATGATCAGCAACTGACAATCTAAAGTCTTTTAGTAACAGCCCTTTTTCTGGAAAAAGCTGCTTGTAGATTATACAAGAATTTACTGTAGTCACATCGACAAAGTGCCAGAAAATTCGATGCCACCACTTCTTACTTTTTCGACTAATTTCGTAGAATGACTTGAGCATGTTAGCTTTGTCGACATACCCCATGTGGATGTTGTAATCTTTGGCGAGTAGTGGACATGATACCATTTTCAAAGAACCATCTTTTTGTCTCCTACTGACCTCTTTTATAACAGAAGGGTCGTGATAGTTTGACAAAAAGAATACTGGCTTTTTATCAATCCATTTTAGCCATCGGAGTCCAGTGTATGAAGTATGAAATTCACTATCTCCTAGCGACATGTTCTTTTCCGCTTTTTGGGTCTTTGGCAAACCTTTCCTATCTTTTCGAATGGTACCGCAAGCCAGTATTCCATCAGCTAGCAAGCTTGCCATCAAATTGACAGTTGTGAAAAAATTGTCGAAGCAAAGACGATAGTGCTTGTGTATTAGAGCACGAGTCAAATCCTTGACGACTCTCTCCCCCAACATACATTCGGTTTTATTGTTTATTTTTCCAGTGTATATTTGAAATTCACAAATATAGCCATATTCATCGCTTCTGACCCAAACTTTATACCCTCTTTTGATAGGCTTCATTAGCATGTACTGTTTCATTGTACTTCTGCCCTTGAACTTTATCATGCTCTCATCAATTGCCTGATTCATAGTTGGATCATAGAAATACTGAAAAGTTTCAGAAAGAATTGATATAAAAGGTGCGACTTTGTACAGTTTGTCATAACCAGGTTCATCCCTTTTTGGTTCTTTAGTTGTATCATTCAAATGTAAATGAGATAAGAGGAATGAAAACCGCTTGACGCGCATGACAGAGCTTACATAATAATCGTGTAGTTGCGCATTAGTGGACCAGTAATCGCGGTAAGAAGGTAATCTTTTTATACCCATCAATATATTCAAGCCCAAGAACTTCTTCAATTCATCGATGGTGATGGGCTCGAAAACAATCCCTTTCTGTATGCAATAGAGATTTGATTGTTCGACAATCAATTCAATATTCTTCTCAGAGAAAAGACACACAAAAATTTCACCTGCCTGGTCAATACCATCTTGAAAATTTTTTGGGCCACTTCTTTCAGTAAATCGTGGATTGTATTCACATCTACTTTTGTTTCCCCATATTCCATCCATTTTCGCAACGCGACTACTCAGAGGAATGTCATCATACTCATCAAACTCGCTGTACAAATCGCAATCCATGTCATTATTATGATCATCTAATTCCATCGATTCCATCGGTAAACCATCCTCGGTAATGGAATATTCATCTTTGCTGTTTTCAACTTATTCATCTGTCTCTTCATTACTTGGAATTTCGACAACATCCACATTTTCGTACATGTCGCTCATTTTTTTTCGTTACCTTTGCTCTGCTTAGAAGTCGCTGCAACTGAATAAACTGTCCAGCCGCGCGTAGTGACTAAGGAAGAGTGTCTTCAGATGAAATGACTTTCTCAGATTGCTGATGGTTAGGTCTCTTGGCAGGTTTACGAGTCTAGTCAGCTGCTCTAATCCTCTTAGGACAATTCATACAATAAAGAAAAAGGTTGATCCATGACTTCCTGAAGTTCTAAGAAAACAAAGAATTTCTTCATTTCAAAAGCATTTCCATTCCTTATCGTAAGGGTGACATAGTTCACCGTAGAAATTGTGAAAAAATTCTAGACAATTTTTCACGCTTTGCAATAAGATACATTCTTGAATGAATGCAAAAGTTTTTGAATGAATGAAAGAATCACCTGTCTTACCAGAACTTCAGAAAGACATCAATCAACCCCTCTCTCCATTGTTTGAATTATTTCCAACTCGTATGCGCTACGGAAATGACGTTTTTCATTCTTTGTACATATCTACGTGTTAACTAGCTGGAAAAAATTCGTAGAATAAGCTCTAAATTTCATTTTAAACTATGCAAAGTTCCTTTGTGCATTGACGAAAAAAAAAATTGCTTTGAAGAGTTTCATGCTGAAAAGTAGACTACGCTCGGACAGAACAAAGCAGAATAAAAATAGAAAAATTCAATAATATAGAAATTAAAAGAAAAGAAACTTTGAAAAAATGATAATAAATTAAAAAACAAAAATTGAAAAACAAAAAAACACAAAGAACTGGTAGCTCTTACTTCCACGTCGTTAGTTCTGGGCTATGCTGAGAGGTGGAATAATTTTGAAATACTATCATCAGATTCGCAATCAGTGATCTCGAAAATCCCAGTATACCAAGTTTCATACCAATTTCCAATACACTTCTAATTTACACTAATGACACCGCCATCTTCAATCACTCATTTTGAATCTTGCAATTCTGACGCAAGATTTGTAATCGCCGACCCCGAAAACCCCTTCATGTCAAAATTCGGTGTGATTGCAAAAAAACTGAAAGTTTGCATTAATATAGCCGCCATTTTGAACCGCCATTTTGAAATTTGCAATTTTGACGTCAAATTCGCAATTAACGATTCAAAAAACCCCCATACAACGTGTTTTGTGCACATTGTTTCAAAAATTCAACTTCAGAGTCACATAGTCGCCATCTTGGATCCGCCATTTTGAATTTTGCAATTCTGACACCAGATTCGTAATCAGCGACCCCAAAAACCCCTAAATTACCATTAATAGCCAAATTTAGTGTAACAGAAAAATGTGCCCCTGAAAGGGATATACATCTAGAAAAAACTTCAATTTTGCAAATCATTGATAAAAAAAGTTTAAACAATTCAGTTTTGCAAATCTGACGCCAAATTTATTATCACCCCATCTGAAAAACAAGAAAACCATATGCATCCTGCGAAAACTTGAATTTCGCTAGTGATTGTTTTAAAAAATCATATGCAAATGAATTTCGCAAATCTTATTCTTAACAACTTATGAGGTTTAGAAAAATTATTGGTTTTTCGTGAAAATAGTCGTGAACCATATCCTGTGATGCACAGCTCAAATTAATGATAAATTTAACTTGCTCGAGCTGAAAACCTGTATGAGCCTTTATTGTACGCGTTCTTTCCATTTCTCATTGAGTGTTTTTCTCCTTATAGAATAAAATCGTCATTATGTCCAGTTCGATTACTATTTCACGATTTTGCTTCAACGGCTCTGGTTCTGCGTTGTTGCCAGTTCTATATGCATCGTCATTTTTCTCTTTACTCCCTCTCTTCTTCACTTCTCGTCATACTTTACTGATCCACGTTTTTCCCCTTCACGAGATCTTCCTTCGTTTTTTCCCGTTAGGAAGAGCATTTCTATTTTCGTTCTTCATGTTTTACTTTCACGTTTTTTCGGGAATCGATCTGTTCTTCATTTTTCCTTTTACACATTCTCTTTCACGTTTTGCTTTTTTGTGTGTCAGTTGTGGAAAAGCATTCAAAATGTAATTTTGTAATGGCAAATGAGATTGGTTTTTGTTAAATTTTTTTAAACTTCAACACATTTATGATTTTTGAAAAAAATGCATGTGGCAGGATTGACGGTAATTGCTGGACAAGTATAGCGAAACTTTGTGCGACATGAAAATGTTTTTTATGGGTTTCAAGTTGAAATTTCTTTAAAAGCAGAAGTAATGTTTTTAAAGAATCCATCTGCGACTGTACAGTAGATGAGGCATAACAAGTAAAATCTCATTCCGTGCATCATTCAGCAGAAAGTTTGTACGCGTACCTCGAATAGCTTGACTTATAAAATTCTTATTCGAGAACCTTAAAATGTAAGTTTTATTAAGAAAAGCGGAAAGCTTGTTTACATCAAGTAATGAATTACGAAATTGTAAATAACACACGTGCTTCTTCATAATTTTACTTTTCTCAAGATTGATGGTAATAGTCGACCAACTATAAATTACACATACAATTGAGTAAAAAGTTCGTTAATGCCGTTAACAAAGAATAATAAGGTTCGAAAACCAGAAAATGAAAACAACATTGAAAACGAGGAAAATCAGTTTTAATCGGAATCCTGTATAAAGACACGTCCCTTATACAATTTTTAAATTTTCTCGTATATCTTATTTGCTTTCCTCATAAATTCGTGTAACAACCCTTTATAATCTTTGAATGCTGGGGAAAGATTTTGTATGTAGTCTTTGAAAACCGTTGGATCGTATGTGATTATCATTGTAGAATCGGCTTTCGACAATTTGTCAGGGGAATCACCGAAACAGTTGACATAATACATTAAGGGCCAATCTGTTCTTTTTTTCACTATTGATGGCCAAATGGGATATATATTGAATTTCACGAAAACAAGTGATTCCAATTCGAATCTTCTCGTACTTTGTTCTTCATTATCCTTCGGTTTACCCACAGCAAAACCTCCTAATTTTTTTTGCGACATTGATCTTATAAAAAAGTGTACATGAATTTAGAAATAAAAATGAACGTAAGACCTGCAAGTAGGTGTGTAGTAGAAATAATATTAATTTTATGTTTACCTTTTGACGGAAACAGTTGTTTTTGTTTTTCGCGATTTTGGCTGCTGTTTAGTGCGAAGGCTGTAAAAAGAACACATGTGTATATGTATATAGACAAACAATAGTAAGGATTATTTAAAGGTCTATTCTTGTTTTATGATATTTTGCCATACAGTACCTTGCAGAAGATGAACCCATAGAATCTCGTTTCTTTTTTTGTGAGGTTTCATTCTGTGATCGTGAGCTCTTTTCACTGATGGATTTCGTAGGAGAAGGGGTTCCCTGAGTGCGTGGGCTGTGTGAAGAAAACACGACATGTATATAAATTTGTAACCAATAGTAAAGATTCTTCAAAAGATTCGTCATTGTTTTACATGAATTGAGCGGTAAAGTACCTTGCAGGAGTGGAACTTCGGGATACATCTTTTTCTGGCGAGGTTTCGTTCTGCGATAGCGAGCTCTTTTCACCGATGGATTTCGTAGGAGAAGGAGTTCCCTGAGTGTGTGGGCTGTGTGAAAAAACACCATCATGTACATGAATTTGCAACCAATAGTAAAGATTCTTCAAAAGATTCGTCATTGTTTTACATGAATTGAGCGGTGAAGTATCTTGCAGGAGTGGAACTTTGCGATACACCATCTTTTTTTGGTGAGGTTTGATTCTGTGATTGTGATATTCCCTCCACCATGGATTTAATAGGCGACGACGTTCCCTGAGTGCGTGGGCTGTGTGAAGAAAACACCATCATGTATATAAATTTGCAACCAATAGTATAGGTTATTCAAAAGATTCATTATTGTTTTACATGAATTGAGCGGTAAAGTACCTTGCAGGAGTGGAACTTCGGGATACATCTTTTTCTTGCGAGGTTTGGTTCTGCGATAGCGAGCTCTTTTCACCGATGGATTTCGTAGGAGAAGGGGTTCGCTGAGTGCGTGGGCTGTGTGAAGAAAACACCATCATGTATATAAATTTGTAACCAATAGTAAAAATTCTTCAAAAGATTCGTCATTGTTTTACATGAATCGAGCGACAAAGTACCTTGCATGAGTGGAACTCAGGGGTACATCTTTTTCTGGTGAGGTTTCGTTCTGCGATCGTGAGCGATGATGTTCATTCAATGATTTGCGTAAATCGGAGTCATCCTTGAATAACTTCGGCCGTTTTTTGCTGTTGACCGAAAACGTTATCATGAAAAATTAATTTAAATTATATTATCGTATTCCAACAATAAGCTTTTATGTTTTTCACCCACCTCGTTTTCGCGCTGAAGGTTGCCGGGGTACTCGTGACGAATCCGCTAGAAGCGTTGAAGCTCGTAGGCGTATCGCCATGTCGAAACAGCTTACGTTTCTTCACACTTCCTTGTGATTTGAGGATGGAAACTCGATCTTTTTTTGGGGAAGCCTTTTTCGTTTTACCCGATCCGTCAGAGTGGGTTTCACGCCTGGAGGTTTCATCATCTTGACTAAAAGAATTTTTTACATGCATAAGTATACAATTACAAAAACAATCCGTAACTTGTCACGTTGTGTAACATAAGAATAAGGGGCAATGAGGAACTTGAGTGTTTTTGGTGAATTCTTGTGCGTGCCACCTTCCATTCGGCTTGTTGGACGATTTGGTTGTTCATTTTCTTTTGCATTCACATCCTTTCGCCACGTTTTAGAAATGTCACGCAAAACAACCTTGACACTGGTTAATTTATCACCAATAATTTTCGGAGTGCGTGCTTTATTTGGTTGTGGAATATCGTTTTCAGATTCAGCAGACGATCTTCTATTCCTAAAATTTCGTCATTAATCATTTTTAATGCATATCATTATGTCGTATTTCTTAATTTCGTATTGCCTGTAAATAAATTTTTATAACAAAACATTTAAAGAAAATTATTTTTGATATCAAATACCTTTTGGTTTTTGTTTTCGTTTTTTCCTTCTTCATTTTGATTCTCAAACTTATGTTAAGTTCCTCCGCAATTCCTGAACCTTTGAACCGATCAAATGGAAGATTTCCTAATCGGGGCGGCCGTAATGACAACAACTGAGTGATTCGGGGGAACGGTGCGTGGGGAGGTACAGTCTCCACTGGCAGCAGGTGGTACGTCGAATCACCATCTTGCCTATATTTTGGTTCAAATAAATACATTGTTCATAATGATACGAATGGTTCATATAACAAAGAACGTTTGCATTCGTGGGTCCTTACACAAGGTACTCTTTGACGCCTTTTTTCCCTTCGACTGCAAGAAACAAAGCGGTGTCTGCCCGAGTAAATGTGTCAAGTTCTTCGACGGTGAGTGTTTCTTTGGGACCCCACATGTCGTAGATGAAAAATTTGATGTCGATCGGTTGCGGAAGCGGAGAATTTCGAAAACTATTATGAAGAATTCAAGTATAAAGTTAATAGGTATACATTTGAATTTGGCTCTTGCAGATAATAAGAATTAGAAAATAAGTTAATAACCTTTGAAGGAGAAAATGTAATTTGATTGCTTTTTCTCATCCACTTGTACGATAAACTTTGAAATATTTCCGAACGTCGGCAACCAGAAAGCGACTCTCCTCAGCAGTACGACGTTTATTTGTCTTATCGGACTGTACACTTTTTTTGTTAGCACCATAGAAGTATTTGTAATATTGATCAATCATCTTCTTCGTCACTTAATGTGGGGTATCTTTGAGGATGTGATTGAGAACATAACTGATATCTTTGTCGTTTCTTTGTCGATAAACATTCCGTCAATCAAATTATTCTTCGATTGTTCGTATTTGGGAATTCTTTTTTTGCTGTAAATAATTGTAATAATTGGAATAATGTTAATACTTAGATGAAGTAGGTATATCAAACACCTGCGTTGGTATATCCAATTTTACTAATTTACTTACGGTTCTTAAAAAATCATTTAACATGTTTTTAGTGAATTTTCTGAACTCTACTATTTTATAGTAAGCAAGAAAGTTGTTTTTTAGCATTTCTCAATTGTTTGTAGTGATTGATTTTTAGTGTTTGATACAAGTTTTTTAGAATTTCTTAATCAAATAACTCAATGTATAGATTCTTTCGAAGAGAATATGAAGTGTTTTCTCTTAAACCGTTCTCTAGACACCTTAAAACGAGTTAATACGTGTAATTAAAGTGACTTATTTATTTTTGGAATAAAATCATTGATTTTGTTTCCGTTGGTTTCAGTCATTTTAAATTCTCTAAAAACACGCAGTATGTTTTCAATGATTTCAAACTATAAGTGGAACCTCTTGAAAACACGATAGATGTTTCTGAGATATGATTGTATTTTAAGAAATTCCTCAAAGACATGAAATATGTTTTCTATTATTTATGACAGTAATTTTAAGGTTAGGTTGTATATTGGAACATCGCATTATATAGAAAATATAATTCAAGAAAACAATCGTACCGTTTTTTGATGCCGGTCAGGAGGAAGAAAAGGAAATACCACACTGGACTAAGAACCCACGGTCCAATGTTGTCGACTTTGCATGCTTCGAATATGCCCAAAATATCGCGGGCCGATTCGGGCCTCAGGTACGACAAAACCCGAACTGGTGCGCCTGGAATAGTTCTTGGTTTTACCCATTCCCTTTGAAGAATTTCCACATTGTTACGGGTGAAATTGACTTCCGATGGAACCTGCCCTTCTTCGTGGAACAAAAATTAAATTGTTCTTGTTATTCTCGTCGCGGTCAAGGGAAAAGCAAGAAAAGAATTCGGCTTGTAGGATCGTCGTTGATTCTTTTTTTCCTCGTCTTACATTTCATTTTCATTATATTCGTCAATTTCACTTTCACTCGAATCACTCATAATTTTGTTCTTAATTTTTAACATTTCCGAAAAAATTCCAAACGAAAATAACACGCGGTCGCTATGAAGACTCCGACAGCACGAGACAGCAAGAGGTTATGTTCATAAAGGCGCATACTTATGGAACGTTTAGAGTGACCATCATAGCATATAGGTGTTTTTTCGGAATTCACTAGATCTTTGCGGCATGAGATATAATTCGATCGCTCTGAAATCGGTGGGACCTGTTTCGAGTAAGTTCCGTGGGACGAGAAAAATAGTCGAGAGTTCCTGAAAAACAAGTTTCATGTTTTTCAGCAAGAGTTACTTGAAAACGTTTTTTATATTTTTCAGAATCGTAGTGGTGGTACTGGTGGAACCGGTGGGACCTGTTTTTAGTAAGTTCTGTGATACGTTAAATATTCGACAGTTCTTTAAAAATACGTTTCATGTTTTTTAGGATCGTACTGGTGGGACTGGTGGAGCCGGCGGGACCTGTTTCCAAAAAGTTCCGTTGGACGCTAAAAATATTCGACAATTCCTCAGAAACAAGTTTCATGTTTTTCAGAATCGTACAGGTGGGACTGGTGGAAGCGGTGGGACGATTTTTTAACAAGCCCTCCAAGCAGCAAAATATTCTCGAGTCTACGAAAAACAAAACCAATGTTCTTCGTCGATCGTAAGTGGTGGGACTGGTGGAAGCGGTGGGACAGATTTCAAATAAGGTCTCAAAATGAAAGAAATTGAGCGAGACTCAGTTTAATACGTTGTGCATGTCTTCCAACGATCGTAAGTGGTGGGAATGTGGTAGCGGTGGGACAGATTTTAAATAAAGTCTTGAACCGAAAAAATTGTATGAAACTTTGTTAAATACAATCAACATGATTTCTAATTACCGTTGATGGCTTCATAAACAATTGAATTTTAGTTTATTTTAATAATTTTCTTTTGTGTTACTAATAAATTCATCAGTATTATTTTTACCGCATGTAATTCATTGAATAAGCGAGTACACATTCCGATCAATGGAGTATACGTAATTACCCATTTACATACGTCTGTTGTAACGTGACAAAATTCCCGCCACCTTCGCCACCATTTCGAAAAAAAAAAAAAAAAACTATATTATCAACCAAATTTAATCCAAATTAAATCCCATCACCACATACCAAAAATATACTTACAGGATCGCCACCTTCTTTTTTTTCTCCTCAATATAGAAGGAAACTTGGATTTCCAAATCACCCAAAAATAAGAAAATAATCCCAATAAACCAAAATAATTTCTCTCCTCATAAATCAAAGATTAAATCATAAGAAAATCATAAATTGAGTAAAATTTAAATCCGAAATGATTGAAACGGAATTTCCTCTCACAACAAAATAAATTGGTCCTACTCAATAAATAACGCTAGATGTTCAGTAAATAAATAGTTGTCCCAGGTAAGTGATTGCGTATGGAATTTATAACTCGCACATAATAATAATATAATATGACGTTTATTCATAATTTAAGTGCAATAATCGAAATACAAAAATGTCAATCAAATTTATAATAAATTCCAATTATCCCTTTTCCTTATTTCCTAAAATAATTTCCAAATTATTCAATAAATTATCTCTCAGTGTATCTCCTAATTTATCCTATCAACCATCTCATCAAATACTTTCACAATTATTCCAACAAATTAGAATCTTAGTCGACCAAATTTTACAATCACCTCCTTCATATAATTACCTCAGAAAAATTCCGAAATTTCCTGAGTCAGAAGGCAATAATAAACAAAAAAAAATCCTACGGTGGGCAACTGTTTTGATCGATTCAGTATCTTGCAATGAGTTTAAATACCGCGTCTAATATCGAAAATCAAATCATTATATCAAGGATAATTCACTACCCGACCCAGTAAATTCGCAACCGGTAATTTGGCAATTCTACGGCCATCCGCCTTAAATGTAAAACATAGCCCCGGTCTCCTGATAATAAATTGACTAATTAGATCCCCTGAATCGACCAATACTTCACAAAGTCTCTAAAAAAATTCCTTTCCGAAATTCCTCAATCTGATTACAAGATTGAATTTCACCAATTCCAGAAATCATCGATCTGACTACAAGATTGAAATTCACAAGTTCCAAAATTTATCAATCTAAAATCTCGTCAACTACCACGACGCCATTGATTTTCCCCTACAAATTCCTCACACAAAACCCAGCGCCCACAGTTCAAAATGCCCTTCTGACTCATAAATGAAATTAAATGAGCACAACCGAAAAGAAAATAGTTTCCTATTCCGGAATTTTCCCGCACGTTCTAACCTCGAAAATTTGCCATTTTCCCGATGCCCGCTCGCCCGTGACTCGCCAAGGGTTCTCTACTCATACATCCTAAACCTCAACAATATTCCTCCCAAAATAATTTTCCATCCTACTAAACGGAAAACCCCAACAACGCGAAATTAAATGAATAATTGAACCCCAAAACTCTTACAATATAACTTCACTGGAGCTCTCCGCATCCGGAAGTCGTCGCCGAGGCGCTGTTGGCGTCGGTTCCTCGGCACAGCTTTACCTCTTGGAGTCGAACGTCACATACCTTCGGGCACTCGGCGAAGAAGAAAAAAAAAAAAAAAAAACCGGAAACTCTCGGCCTCCATGAACTCTCGACTCTTCTTCTGCGCATGTCAACTGGTGGGGGCTCCCCACTCGACGAGAAAATGTCTGTCGTCGAACTTCCGGAAAACCGTCAATACCGGTTCCTCAATTTCCCACTAGACTGTCCGAAATTCTTAGTACCAACACAGTACTAAAAAATGCTGGCGTCGAAATGAAATAGTAGCAGTTGCTACTACTGGCGACCAGGCCTCGGAATATTTGAACTCGGGCTCGATCAAGCAACGGTGATCGAGTCGAAATGGAGCCAGTGGTGAATATCGTAGGTTGTACTCCGGAGAAGTCGACGTGGAAATCTCGCCGGTAATAGAATCCAGTAATATCCCTGAGGATATTCTTGTTAGCCAAAACGCTCATTGACTACCCAGATGCGGATTACAAAATTATTCCCTAATTTCATTCCTTTACCCCAGTATCACGATTGAAATTAAACCTTATTAGAATTTCTGGGAAAATATCACTCTATTTTCAATACCTGAATAAACATATTCCCCGCTATCTGAAAACGCAAGTCTCTCATTCAGTACACACATTATTCCTTTTTATAATTATCAGAACATGAAAAATATCAAAATTTAATACAATATTCAATACTTTTATATAAAGAAAAATATTCATCCATGGAACAACACACACATTCTTCCTTATCTTTGAACCCCTTGGCGGACTCCTCGAGAACAAGCAATACCGATTCTTGAACCGGCCAACACAGAAAAGTACCCTATAGTGTATATAATATATATAAAGAAAATCAATTCACTCACCTCAACGTCGACCACCGTTAGGGGAGAGCTCACTAAATAATCTTTCATACCTAATATATGATATATCATAACCACCCCAACAAAATTCAAATTATTCAAAAATAAAAATTCATCATTCAAAATAAAAATTCATCATAAAAAAAAATCCAACCATTTAAAAAATAACAAATGACACGTTCCAACGGTGAAATTTTTCACCGTTTCACTGTTTAAAAGTATCATTGCGATATAAAAATGGCTGACTTATTTTCGAACGAGCTAAAAATGCCGCTATCCAGTCGACATCCAATGCTACCAAGTGTAAAGCTACTTTCTATAACATCAATTATTTCATTAGTTACTTTAAAAGATCATTGCGAAAATAAAAAATTATCTCTTTTAATTATATGACTCGTTAAAATCACATATTATGAAACTTATATAGTTTTGTAAATATATATATCAATTTAAGAAAAATACAATAACAAATTTATACGTTAGAATTAGATATAGGAAACATACATAAAATTGTAAACAAAACAATATATAATTCGAATTAACATAAATACAGGGTGTACCAAAGTCCCCGCGCAAAAAAGAAACCCAGTATTCCTTATTGAATGTCGAGTCGAAAAATGATTTACCACTTTTCATAAAACTCAAAATTGAAAAAGTTATTACAGTTTGAAATTTAAACAATAAATACGCTTTCACGGTGAGTGGGGGTATACTTCACTAACATAACTTTTCATAAATTTTCTTCATATTTTGCCGAGTCAAAAAGTCCTTTTCCACTTTTCCCAAAACTCAAAATCGATAAAGATAATCGAACATAAGCAAATAATAAATCTGATTGGTTGAAACTTGTGACCCGAGTATCTTTTTCGGTTTTGAGTTTGGTGAAAGTGGAAAAGGATTTTTCGACTCGGAAAAATATGAGGAAAATTAAGGAAAAGTTTTGTTCGTGAAGTCTACCCCCACTCACCGTGAGAGCGCATTTACTGTTTAAATTTCAAACTTTAATAACTTTTTTAATTTTGAGTTCAATGAAAAGTGGTAAAGGATTTTTCCACTCGAAATACAATAAGCAATACTGGATTTCTTTTTGGCGCGGGGACTTTGGTACACACTGTACATGTAAGGTTGACAATCACTGTGCTCTGCCGGACTACGTTTAGCACCGCTGAAGTAGATAATCTTCTATTCACTTCGGCGGTCAATATATCCTCCATTATTCACACGTATTTGAGAAGAATTTTATATAATTTTACCGAGCAGGCGACAGCTAGGGGGCCCGAACATGCAACAAAACGCCATGACACTTTTAAGCGTTAGTGGTGGGTGGGAGTAGGAGACGGTTCAGACGATTCAGTACTCTGCAGCGGTGTGAGCATGCGGTCCCTTTTGCTCCTACTGCAGAAATACCCCCTTTCACTTTTGGTTAAACCATACACGGGTAACCTTCCGAGCCAGCCACTCCGCTCACCTCCCTGATTTTTCACACATTTAATAAAACCTGAACAGGATGAAATACAGCAAAACTCCGAAATGTGAGTAAACTTGAGATATTTCCGAATAATGGTACAACATTATTATATGAGATACATTACATTGTTAAATTTTAAATGCAACCAGCAAATTTTGTCGTTTATATTATATTACGTAATAGCTGTTCATTATATAATTTTGCACAACTGTAAACAATATTTGATGTGGCTAAGCCATATACTAAAATCTTTTCCCAAAAATAAAACATAAGTGAAATTTGTGAAAGATACACCATTTTGCCAAATCCGAAAAATAAGACACACATGTCAGTTTTGAGGTTAGGATACTGTCAACTCTATTTCGTGTTTTAGATTTGCAACATTGGCAAGTGCGAAACCTGCATAGAAGCCAGCGAAAGAAGAAAAAATATAATACAAAAGGTGAGCAGCATATTTAAGGGGCAATAATGTACTTAATAATACCCTAGTCTCATAGATGAACTATCATCTATGAAAGGTGTAAGTCTTAGAACAATGTTAACGCAATTTGTATTGCAATGTGCAACGTATTAAACTGAGTCTAGTTCAATATTTTTCATTTCGAGACCTTATTAGAAATCTGTCCTACCGCTACCACCAGTCCCACCATTCAGGATCGTTTGAAAACATTCATATGGTTTTTCGCGGACTCGAGAATATTTTGCTGCTTGGAGGGCTTGTTGAAAACTCGTCCCATCGCTACCACCAGTCCCACCACTTATCATCATTGGAAGACATGTGCAACGTATTAAACTAAGTCTCGTTCAATTTCTTTCATTTCGAGACCTTATTTGAAATCTGTCCTACCGCTACCACCAGTCCCACCATTCAGGATCGTTTGAAAACATTCATATTGTTTTTCGCAGACTCGAGAATATTTTGCTGCTTGGAGGGCTTGTTGAACACTCGTCCCACCGCTACCACCAGTCCCACCACTTACGATCGTTGGAGAACATTCATATTGTTTTTCGTGGACTCAAGAACATTTTGCCGGACCGATGGCTTGTTAAGAATTACCTACCCACTTGTTAAGAACTACCCACCGTTACTATCGGTCCTACAATTCACGATCATTGGTGACATTGGTATTGTTTTTCTTGCACTTGAGAACATTTTTCTGCTGGGAGGGCTTGTTAAAAAATCGTCCCACCGCTACCATCAGTCCCAGCACTTATAATGGTTGGAAAACATTTGTAATGTTTTTCGTGGACTTGATAATATTTTGACGGTTCCGTTTGTTATGCTGACAGTTAATATTCGAAGAAGGCTATTTATATTCCGACAAACTTCCATTATTTCACAAGTTCACGATCCCTGCGAACAAACTCGACGTTCTGTATAGTTTTTTCGCTTGGTTCTCTGACATAGGCTAATTACCTGGACCAAGATACAAATGACCTCGACTCGTTACTGAACAATCTACAAATTTCAAATTGAATGCGATGTGTTAATTTTGCTTCTCTAGAAACAAGTCCGTCCAATACGCCTGTACCTGCGGACGAACACGTGGATACCGACGAAGCATTTTCGCAAAGTGAGGCCGCAGAGTCGTCCCCATCGACAACAAGGGCTCCAACAGACGCAAACGTGAGCTCAGACAGTTCTTCGTTACGACGTAAGTCTCGTCAATAAATCATTTATATAGTTTAACTGTTAATTTACAATTGAGTTTTGCCCCTTTTGTACGTTTAACAAGATCAACTTTATTACACACTTTAAATGATTATATTTTCGTTTCATACCACATTTGAAAAATCATTACGTCATGTTCTTTAGTCATACATAGCCGATAATTTGAAAAACGTTCATTATGATTTCCGAGAATTGATCGAAATATGGATGCTTTCTAATATTCGATATAATCGGAATAACCGCTTCCGCTACTTACAAATTTCGCAATTCTCTTTAAACGACGAAAATGTAAAGAAAAAAAATTTTTTCGACTTCTATTACTGTAATTACGGAAAATATATACCTTTAAACCCAACGATTCATTATTTTCTACATTAAAATAGCCTATAAAAGTCTTTCGATAACCTACTACAATGTATTCTCTGAAGGCGTTACCAAGGTATGGAGTCGATCTGTCAGCAAAACACTATAGTTTAAGTTCATCACGAACATTAAAATTTATATACCAACTAATGAAATTTTGCTGGTTTCAGGGTCTTACCGAATAATTTATGAATGCATACCTAATATTTGTATTTGATTAATTATGAAGTCGATACTAGACTATTCAAACAAAAACTAATTTAAAGATTCGTTTAAAGTTTACTATAAAATAAATTTCAATAATAATATTACGTCAGAAGTTAGTACTTACAGGTACATAGTTAATAAATTACATCTCCTTTTTATTAATTCTTCCAGAACGACTGAAACGTAAATCGACCGAAGGGATATCGCCCAATGCTTGCCGTGTATCGAAGGTAGTTTGTGCAGCTGTTGTCGAAAAAATTCCAGCTAGATTTTCAAACGACTACAACAGTTGGACGCAAATCCTATGGTCGATAGACAAAGTTTCTACAACAAACGATTTCGATGGCTTCGATATTGCCATATCTTTTTCTAAAAAATCAATGAAATTCTCGAACACAGAATGTTCCATTGCGAAAATTCTAGATATCTACAACAATCCGAAAGGTATAGTTGGACTTTTCACCCTACAACATTATGCCGGTCTAATTGAAAATATTCAGGAAGATATTTTCATTGGCGACAACCAAATTCTGAGGGAAGATTTAACCAAATTTGAAAATGACATTTCTGAAATTACTCGGGTATTAGGGGAGGAAAATCAACATACAGTAGAATGCAAAACTTCAAAATTGGAATCAAGATCATACTTCGATATTAAAAAGAACAATTTAATGGTTATTGCAGACAACAGAGAATCAGGATTCATTGTTAAACAACTCGATATTGAAAATCTTTCTTTTCTAAGTAATTCTGTCATAAACGAGAAAACGACAAGGGTGGGGCATTTCAATAATGAGACCTCGGAGCCCGGGTGTCGGAGGTTTCCTCCAGTCGTTTATTACAGTCGAAATACAAACTAGCTTAGCCTATTGATCTACGCCACTTTCAGCCAGGAAGCCTGTGGAGTCCAAAGATCTCACGGAGAGTGGAGTTCCGGGGGGCAAAGGAGCGGGTTAACGCTGAGATATGGGAAGAGCGAGAGATCGCTGGGGTGGGGGGTGAGCGAATGATCGCTAAGATGGGAAGTGAGCGAGAGATCGCTGAGGTGGGGGGTGAGCGAGAGATCGCTGAGATGGAAAGAGCGAGAGATCGCTGAGATGGGGAGAGCGAGAGATCGCTGAGAGGAGAGGTCCTTTCTAGGCGGGCTAGAGAGGACGAAAAGCGAAGTCAGAGCCCGCGCGGGCCCTTATAAAGGGTCGAAAAATCCTCCCACGCCACTCTCACGGGCTGACGCCTGCGCGCGCGGGAAAGCGTAGGTGGCGGGAGGGAACGAGGTGGCTCGCGGGAACGGGCCCCCGCTCGCGGCAAGCGTGGGGGAAAGTCCCGTTCGAACCTCGTCGGGGCACTTACGCGGCCCACTGGTTCCTGCACTTACTTAATATCAGGCGGGAAAAAGGACTTAAAAAATAATGGGTGAAACGAAGTATAACAATTCTTTGAATGGAAGGTGCAAAATGACATTCAGTTCAGCGAATACAATAATAATCGAGAAAGGACAAACTCAAGTTGCTATAGACAATCCGTGGAATGGGAAGAACAGATCGGTGAATTTACGATGTGACTGATCAATGACAAAAAAAAACGTTTCGAACAAGGAAGCGGCAAAATTAATGTTACAAATCAGGAAAACAATAGATAATTTATTTCCTGTAAGATATGGTATAAATTTCACTAGTAACGTAATAAATATATTTCAAAATGCTGTCGACCCCAACGCAATTCGTCCAGAGAAAGACTTAATCAACGATCTGTTTCGCGAAAAACAAGATATGTGAGAAATCTACCGTTTTTCTGGCGAACGAATCTACAAGTGCGACCTTATCATGGGTATCTGGGCAACGATTACGGAGTGCTCTATGAAAAATGACTTATCTACATAATATGCTATTGTATTCTTTACAATTGTCGGATTCTGAAAAAATCTATGTGAAATCAACCAAAAATATTCAAAACCTCCTACAATGGTTTAAACCTTTGATTGAAGATGTTAATTTTGAAGAAAAACTGGATAATAATCCGGACATTTTTGCATTCGCTGACGGTCAATGTTACAATACAACCGACGAAATGCGTTTAATACGATATGACGATTACATAACAAAATCATGTCAATGGATATGTAATAAACAAGAATCGCAACAATACATGAAAAAAGTAAAAAAAATTTTCAAACAAGTTTTGCTGCGAAAAGATGTCAGAGAATACATCCTACACTATTTTGGAAAGTTGCTTTTTGGTGTCAGAGATGAGAAACAATTTTTAATTTTGACAGACGATTCATCCGGAAACAACGGAAAATCTTCAATTCTGCGTTTAATGAGGGAGTTACTAGGTCCCTATAGTACTTTTCAGTCTAAAGTTGTTTGTACTACTAATCAGAGCGGTGACTTGAATTCGCACTCGCAGGGACTAAAAAATTTACGAGGGATCCGTTTGATTCTGGCTGAAGAATTGAAATCCCAAGATAAAATAGATACAGGCAGTATTAAAAATTGGACAGGAGGTATTGATAACAAATTTGAAGGACGAGAAATACGTTTAACCCGGAAATTCAAATACACTAGGCAAGCAGGGATCATAATGGTATTTAATGAAAATTGTATACCGACTATGGATTTTGAGGATGAGGCGTTCATTGCTAGAATGCGTGTCTGTATGATGGTGTGACGAGCGGACCTCAGTTGAGGAGAACCAACGCTGTATCCTCCTGATGCGAGATCTGCGATTCGCACGACAGAGAGGACCGATAGATGAGATAAAGATACCTCTCTATCGACCCTCGATCCCCTTTTTATAAGGACTGGGGAAAGGTGTTAATTGACAAAAAAAAACCAATTATTTAAGGGAATGTTTATTTTTAATTTGAAAATGAAGAGATATACACCGAATGGCAAAACCAAGCATTTACATACGCGCAAAATAAGATACCCGATTTGAAGCTATTATATACCACACAATAATTTTAAAAGTGACCTAAATAATTGGACTCATGACTCTTAATAGCATACGCATCTCAGCAATAATATCTTCTGTATAATCTTATCTTCTTTCCCCAATATAAATTCGATAATTACTAACCTTTCCTCATTTATTAATTCTCTATTTCCCGAAAATAACGATCGTTCAATATTTACCAATTCGCATTTTATTATATCTCTTGATTTTAAAGATAGTTATGTTTTAAAATATTCTCTATATTTCAAATAGCTAACTTCCATCATATTCTGTTATTTCAAAAAAGGATAGTCCTTTACAATATTCTTTATCTTTATCAAAAAGGTTTTATTACCTGCACGATTAAAAATGAAAATTGAAATATATAAATAATTAAAACGGTGGGATTCTTTTATTCTAAAGCCACAGGGCTTGCAAACGGCTAGTCGATTGTTGCTAAAGGCTGTTACCCTGAAGGACGATTAAATCGTTACAGGGGGTAACAGTGAAGGGCAACGCTCGAGAAGGGCGGTTTGCAGCTAGGCTATTTTGGATCCGCTAGAAGTCGAGAGACTTCCCAGGGCTTGATCCAAAATCAGACTGCTACTTTTCGTTAAGATCCGCGGCTTTTTATACTATCCGAAATCGCGGTCTATGATTCACGCGAAGATTGATTCGCGTCATCATATCACGAGGTTACAGCGTGATCATTCCTTGTCTAGCTAGGCGTGATCACGCCGAATTCGTTATCTGTTATTCATTCCGATGAAGTGGAAGAAATTTGATGCGTAATTCTTTTAAGTTTTTGTCGAATATAACTCTAAAAAAAAAGAACGTAGAAAAATGAGCTCGCTCTTTACAGCCCCCCCTCTCCAAGGAGAAAATCCATGCCCTAATGATAGGGATTTTCGGGAGAACGACAAGTGCAGCGAATGATATCTTTTCGTTATTAAATTCTTTACTCCAAAATAGGTCTGAAGAATTTCTCCAACTTTAGCATGATGTATTATTTTACAAGGGAAATATGACGGCAATGGCAGATAACGAATATGAAAGTATTTACCTGATAAACGCTGACTCGATAACTATTGAAATTTGATGCAGCGACAACAGTAGATTTTCAAGATAAAGACCCAATTTCAAGTTCAATTGAACTCATTTTCGATAACTCTTCCGTCTCAATTCAACGAAATTATTTCTCTTTTGTGAATATTCAGTTACTTATTTTTAGCAGGAAAGGGAGAGAAAAAAAAAACTTCCTTACAACAAAAAAATTTAGTTTGTTATGGGTATATTTATTATTAGAATTTTACATGATTCCGATAGTTTTTTTTTTTTTCATAAGGATCAGAAAGAAACACTACATTTTAAAAAAAATTCACTTTGATATATGTTTATATTACACCGAAAAGAATAGAATTGCTGATCCATTATTGCTTTTTCTGAGTTTGCTTTTGAGGATCTCGTGGAGGGAGTTTTTTCTGAGCATATTCCTGGGACGCTGTAGTCGTTTGTCGTAGAAGGCCCGGGATTTCCCTGATGTTGAGTTACAACGGGTCTCGAGAGAACTTCGCGACCGGAATATGCGGGTCAAATAACGAGGGCTCCGATGTTTTGGAATGCGAAGCTTCTACTTGCTGGTGCCGAGGCTTATCAGGTTGGGAGGCGCCGCCGTGTCTCTTGATGTCCAGTTCGCCTTCCGCACAAATTGTATTTGTTTTCTTAGGTGTGGTAAACACCCGCATTCCAAGCTTTTCACTGGCGTATTGTGCGACAACAATATCCGGGTCCGCACCCGACATATACGGATATTTCTTCAGTTTTCCTTTTGCCCACTGGGCCTTGATCCATATCGCTCCTAGGCCTTTATCCTGGAATTCTCTTTCCCGCATACTCAGGCGTAATCCTCGTTTTTTTGAAATTGTGGCACACTCTCTCAATATTTTTCTTGCTTGAAGATCCATACTTGATGATTAGTATATTTCTCCTTTATAACTTCACTAGTCTTCCACGGATAAGAAAAAGTGTACAACTGAGAAGTAATTTCGGGACTACGATTGAGATTATGGTGTCCGAACTCATATATAAATACAAAACCGATATCACGCCATGATCTCTAGGTCAGGCACTTGATATACATTTTGATATCGAGTCTTCATCTTGTCCAACAAAAACAAAAATAAAATCTAAACAACTCAAGGTAATTATATGAAATCCCGATTCTTTGTCCCTGAGCTTTAAATAGTTATCTCATATTGATGTTTGGAAAAATTTTTTTTTCTTTCAATATTAAATCCTACATATTTAATCATGACATCGTTTAAATCTCTCCGCTTTCGTTTTGTTTGGAATTTTTGATCATCATAATTTTCTATTCTCTTTGTTCTTTCTTTTTAACGTATTTTAACAGTCAATCATGACACTTCATTTTCTTAAGAAACTTCCGGAAGGAAACAAAATAATTCTTAATATCTCGTTTTCAATATCAATTAGCTCCATTAACAATACCTCATAATTCATCTTTAAAATTTCTCGTATAAATTTTCTTTTTCCTTCTATATTTTTATCTCAGAATAACGTAAATTATCATTTATTTTCCCCCCTTTTTTTTCACAAGGCTTATTTTATCCTCGGTACTAAGTAGATTAGCAAAGACAGTTCTAGATCCCCCCACTCCTACTCCCATCACGTGACCCCCCTCGCAGGCCCCGCCCACTCCCCGCGTCGGTAAGGTCGAGCACCAAGATGGCGGCGGTCGGGAAAACAGGGCGTACCCTGGGTCGCTAAGGTAGGAACTTGGTCAGTAAAACCTGAGGTCGGTAATACCTGAGGTCGGTTATACTTCCTGTTAGTAAAACAAATGGTGGCTGTCGGTAAAATAATATTGTAGCGCTACGGTGTCGCGCTATGATTTTGCTTGACTTTTGTCGCTACAACACAGCGATTACCCTGATTCAATTGACATGCGCAATGCGAAACTAGGCAATGTATTTATTATTATGGAAGTGATTAATTTTTTTGTGCAAGGAGCCCCACCCCGCCCCTTGCTGTGGAGCACAACCGTTTTATTTGCCCCTCTATTTTTTTTTTCTCAATTACATTCAATTTTCATCGAAACAACTTTATTATGCAACATTATACATTATTTTCAATACATTCATTTCTCCAAAGTGAACTTGCAGGCGTTGAATTTCCCTCCGAGAAGACGAAAATTCACTGGACTCGTAGACTTGATAGAGGCTTCAATTTTTCGTAGCTCTTTCGGTTCCTTCCGTAGAGTCTCGCAGATCCTTTCTGGCAGAAAAACCTCAAACTTTGTATCCAGGGCAATGATGAATTTAGTTCCAAATTTTGTGTCAACGGAGCGAATTCCAGTCACAGGCAAGCTTTTGTCAACCTCCATCTCGGCAAGCCTCTTCTTTGGAAGAAAATTTCCCCCACGAGCAACTTGGTTGAGCTTGGCGAAATCCATATTGTTTATTCAAAAATCGTCTTCGAAATGATGTTCTGTGCTCAAGCTTCTATACTCGTAAGAGTTTATGACTAACTGCGCAGACGTAGTAAACGCGAATCAACCAATCATAGCGTGCGAGAGTGGGAGATTAACCAATCAGAGTATGCGTTATCACGACAAGTTTAAACACGTTTATTCTAGGAAACGATGACGTCATCACGACAAGTTTAAACAGGCAAGCGTGAACCTTGAAATGATATATTTAGAATGCGTAGACTAAACAATTCTCCACAAGCTTAAGCATGTTTATTCTAGGAAACGTTGACGTCATCACGACAAGTCTTAACACGCACATCTATTTTTAGAACTTGATCGATCAATCACAACCCCACTCCTTTCATTTGAACCAATTACAGAGCATTATTATGCGCATACGCAGTTAACCTTGCGCAGGCGTTGCCATGACAACAACGCGCGATCGCAGCGCTATCACATCCCATAAATACGGAGTTCCCGAGCGTGAGCTTCAGTTTTTCTCACGAACGTCAACATGTCTATTAACGCAGCAAAACAAGTTGTACGACGCCAACGTCGACTTTTGTCGATCTGTCTAGTCGATCCGCTCGAGGCGACGACTTTGATCGAGGAGGCCGTCACATCCATCGCGGAACTGAAAAACTTTGCGCATCATGTCACGATCCCGCGTGAACGACAAACAGTGAAATTACAGTGCGCGCAAATAATTTTACAATTGAAGAGCTATAATTGCTTGATAAGTGAAAAACTTGTACGCGATGTACAAAGTGAATAAGTACATGGTGGGGATCTTGGTGCGCGAAAAGTGCGTGGTGGTGATCTTGGTGCGCAAAATCCAGTGCGCGTCAAGTGGGAGGATGTCGATTCAGCTTTCGACAATCGTCTCCAAACGGGGCTAATTGCGAACCTTCGGCATTTGGACCTGCAAAATTTTCTCGAAGAAGCCAAGGCGGTGTTTATCGAGAAGATCCAAAAAGTTCTTGAAAGCCATAACGCTTTGAAAGTGAACAACTCTCTCGAGGTCGAATTCAGTGTTGTCAAGGACGACAAGGAAGTCACCGAGATCAAGGCCTTCTTCACGAAAAACGCGCCCATCCTCCAAACAACGGACCTGGGTGAATGGTTCACCAAACATGTACAGACTCAATTGCCAAGAAAAATCAAGGAGTTCCAAGAGCGTGACTCTGGATGGACGTTGCGCAGCATCATCAGCCTTGCTGTGAATATAAATTCATACAACCCCATGCACAAGAGCTCTTACATGGAACTACCTCCATCCATCAAGAATAAGAAGGCTTGTGTGAATGTCAAGAACTTTGATGATCAGTGCTTCAAGTGGGCCATTCTTTCGGCGCTAAATCCTGCAAAAACAAATATCGATCGTCTCTTCAACTACCAGAAATATGAGAATGATCTCAACTTTGACGGAATAAAATTTCCTGTGATACCAAAACAAGTGCATCTTTTCGAGCAACAAAATGACGTTTCCGTAAACGTCTATATACTTCAAATGAATAAAGGACGATATGACGTTCTCCCAATACACGTCACAGCACATAAGAAAATATTTCACGTGAACCTTCTCTTTACACAATATTTCTATGTCGAAGAAGACGAGAAAAACGAGAAAGAAACTGAAGAGAATAACGAGCCTCTGCGTTTCCATTATGTCTGGATAAAGGACCTCTCTCGCCTTGTCAGCAAACAACTGTCCAAACATGATGGAAAAAAGTTTATATGTGATCGATGCCTTCATTATTTTCACACCAACGACACGTTGACTGCACATGAAGTCGATTGCAATGAAATGAAGACGCAAGCTGCTAAACTACCTGAAGTGAAGCACAGTAAACTTCGATTCAAAAATTTCAAGAATTCCGAGAGAGTGCCCTATATCGTTTACGCCGACTTTGAGTGTTTACTCAAAAAAGTGGATGAACAAGCTGGTCGTAACACAAAAATAGTTCAAATTCATGAGGCTTGCAGCGTGGGATACTACGTAAAGTGTAGCTATGACGACAAGCAATCAAGATATCAGAGTTTCCGTGGACACAACCCTGATGAATGGTTTGCAAACGAATTGGTGACCCTCGCCCACAACGTGGAGGACCTCTTTAAAAAACCAAAGGCAATGACACCGCTCACTCTGGAACAATCTACAACCTTCAAAACAGCTCCCTCATGTCACATCTGTCACCAACCGTTTACCGCCAAGGATAAGAAAGTGCGCGACCACTGTCATCTAACGGGAAAGTTTCGTGGAGCCGCTCACAACAGATGCAATTTGCAGTACCGAGATTCACTCACCATCCCGGTAGTGTTTCACAACCTCAGTGGGTATGATGCTCATCTCATTGTAAAACAAATTGCACAATGCATTGAAGGACGTATTCAACTGCTAGCCCTGGCGATGGAGCGCTACATCTCATTCACCATCACTACGGGAGCGTACATCATCGAGCGTCGCGTGCATTCCATTTACGAGTTTTTTCCCGTAGTTCCACCAGGATATGAGATCATTCAAATACCTACACATGTCATTTACCATCCGATCACCGTGCAAGCAATACATCACCTGCAGCTCCGCATTCTAGATCAAGACGGACAATTGGTGAATTTTCGAGGAGAAATCATCACTATCAGATCGCATGTAAAAGGTGAATAATGGGAATCGTATACAAAGAGTATAAAAGTCCAACAACATGTCCACGGATCATCAGTTAGCACAAACCTTTCAAAGTGCTCACACCGCGGAACGTGCAGTTCCGAAAAGCCTCGGGTTAAGAGTAAAATTTGCTGCTGCTTCATCTGCCTGATACCATGTTATCCATCGAGAAGAAGATCGTTTTCGACGAGGCGATAGCGCAGTACGAAGTACACGCGCATCAACCGTACGCATCATCGACGTACAACAATAATGATGAAATTCGCATCAGTGTGCAGAACCAGGATTCGTACATGTTGCCGAGCAAGAGTTCGCTGCATATTCAAGGACGTTGAACGAAAGCTGACGGAGCTGAGGTCGTTCATACATCTATAGTCAACAATGGTATAGCCCACCTATTTGAGGAAATTCGTTACGAGCTGAATGCCGTGGAGATTGAAAGGTTGAAAAACGTTGGCCTAACAGCTGCAATGAAAGCGTACATCTCACAAAGTCCGGATCAGAAAGACTTGATGGAAAATGCAGGATGAATTCTCGGTGACGCGAGATCATTGGTGGACAATCATGGATATTTCGATGTATGTATCCCACTGCAATTTCTCTTTGGATCCGCTGAGGACTATCAACGAATCATCGTCAACGCTGAACATGAGTTCATCATTCTCCGAGCTAACACAGACGTCAACGCTATCCAGCAGGCAGTGGTTGTCGCTCCTGCAGTTCCAGAGGACTTTAAAATAACCCTCAGCAAAATCGAATGGATGTTGCCGTATGTCAAAGTGTCGGACGTTGAAAAGATTCAAATGCTCAGCTACATCGCTAGCGATCCCACCATCGCTATGAGTTTCAGGAGCTGGGAACTCTACGAATATCCTTTGCTGCCTACAACTACCAAGCATGTGTGGAGCGTCAAAATATGTATGTGGATACGTCATTGTAGGATTCCAAACGGCGGAAGAATGCTCGAGGAGCAAACACAAGCGGCTTTGATACTTGTGCTTTGCGCGACATCAAGCTCTATCTCAACTCGCAATGTTATCCTTACACGAATCTAAATATCAATTTCGAGCGTAATCAATTCGCAGCGTTGTATGAAATGTTTTCTAACTTTCAATCATCCTATTACGACAGGGAAAATGCTCCATTATTAACAAAAGTACAATTCAAGGATCTAGCGCCTCTCGTAGTCATTGATTGTGCTAAACAAAACGAGTCCCTCATTACGGGGTCAGTTGACGTTCGTTTGAAGTTTGAATCGGTTGCGAATATTCCAGGTCAAACTGCGGCTTATTGTCTCATTATGCACGATCGCGTCGTTGAATATCAGCCAATCAGCGGAATCGTCAAAAAATTATAAAACGATTGATTGTAACTACGGCGCATGTGCTGTATGTACTCGTGATCGTTATAGATTTCATAATTTTGGATGTATTTGAAATATTTATTACATAGCAGGGTTATAGATTATGTTTTCGGTTATGTTTACATGTATAATCGAATGTATAAATAAAGATAATTATTCTGTTTTACTCAATCACAATGGATAAGTTAAACGATGAACGTCGTTGTCTTTTAACCGAAGATAAATTGTCTGACAAGTATAAGCCTGTGTCGGATAAGAAGGATAAGGGTGAGAAAAAGCCTGATGTCAAGTATGTGAAGTTGAAGAATTGATGAGTTGGTAGTGGTGGTGGTGGTGGTGGTGGTGGTGGTGGTAGTGGTGGGTATAAAAGGAGGTGGATACGCGAGAGCGCGTCAGTATACCGAGATAAAGTACATAGTGGACGTTCAAGGATTTTCCGTGTAAAGTATGTTTGTCGTCAAGGAGCTGGCAGTATTAAAGCTTGAGCCCTTCAACGCCGACGCTGTCGCGACGTTATTCAAGTCACCATGTGCCTGGGATGGTTTGACTCCAAAAGTAAAGGCGACTAATTTGTGGCTAACGCGAAACTATCATGTATACCTTGGAACTCTGGAGATGTACTATACGAGGAACTCTACCAAGTGCTCAAGAATCAACTCGAGGATGCCAGCTTTGTATTTGTGAAAGGATTGGACAAAAAGCGTTGGCTGAAGCAGTACACAAATGCGGTCATCATCGATTTGATGGATATGGGCTGCCCGTCCCTGGATGATTTACGAGTCTCTGCATGCACCTACAGCAATTTTCATCGACTCGTCTACGATCATCACTGTGCCACGGAAAACGCCCGCCGCCTCAGGATGTGGTTAATGGAACAATTTGGCGATACACCATTAACGAAAAGATCATTTACTCTACTATCATACGCCAACTGGCTGCATAAGTTGGATTCTGAGGATATCGCTGCACTGCCACGAGAATTTTTGCTTTATTTCCGGAAAAAGTGTACCGCTTAAGCTTGGGAAAAGTTGCCACTGAATATGCAAAGTCACGAAGAATTCATGGCTTGCAGACTATGCGAAAAACATAGGAATCAAATTAGTGAAGATGATGTTGGTATACGTCCTATAATTAAGGATTGTAGCATTAGTAAGGAAGAAAAAACATGTAAAAGATTCTAGAAGAATAAAAAAACGTAAAAGATTGTAAAAAAATAAAAAAATGGAGGGGCTACTCTTGTGGTTGAGCCTCACAGCATAGGGCGGGAAAGTTAGCAAAAGCTATGCCGTGACTGGAATTCGCTCCGTTGACACCAAATTCGGGCCTAAATTCATCATCACTCTGGATGGGAAATTTGAGATTTTTCTGCAAGAGAGGATCTGCAAGACTCTGCGAGAAGATCCAAATGAGCTGCAAAAACTTGAAGACTCTACAAAGTCGAAGAATTCAGTGAAGTTCCGTCTTCTCGGAGGGAAATTCAACGCTTGGGAGTTTTCTCGTAAGGATTAATTGTTCTTGTGAACATTGTAATTTGAAATGTATGAATAAAAAAAAAACAAAACAAAAAACAAAAAAACAAACAAACAAAAAAAGAAGGTATTGCTGAGATGAGTCATTACCAACATGAGGTTTTACCTACATGAGGTATTAACTACGCCCTAACCTTGCCGACCGCGCCCCTGTTTTACCGACAGGAGGTACATCCCTGTTTCACAGACCGGCGCCATTTTGTATTTCAGACGCCATCTTCTTTTCCAACCGCTATTTTGTTTTCTAACCTCCATTTTCCTTAAGTACATTGTGATGGGGGAAAATCTAGGGAAATCGCGGAAAATTCCGGAAAATCGAGGAAAAATCCGGAAAAACATAGGAAATATCGGAAAACCCTGGGAAGATATGGGAAATTCTGGAAAAGTTTGGAAAAACGCGGAAAATTTCAACAAATCTAGGGAAATTTCAGAAAAATATGGAAAATTCCGGAAAATCTAGGGAAATTTTAGAAAACTTGCGGGAGGAGGGGATGGACCAATCAGGACGCAGGGGGCGTGGCCTGGGGGAGTGGTGGGGAGAGAGGTGAGGTGGAGGGTGTCACGTGATGGGTAGAGGAGTGGGGGGGGGCGGACCGGCCTAGCCTATCTACTGTCGCTGGATGACCTGGTGCAGGGAATTTCAGGAATATTATTGACTTTTTGCAAAAATTTCGGAATTCTTCGCTTGTGAAGATCGTGGCATTGTCTAGTACCATCACTTCTCGAAATTCGTGACGTGCAAAAATGTTTCTCAGTAATGAAAGAGTTGATGTTGATGTAGGTGCACTGCGACATGTTTCGATTTCTGCCCATTTAGATTTTGCGTCTACCACGATGAGAAATTGATAACCTTGTAAAGGTCCCGCGTGGTCAATGTGTATTCGCTGCCAGTTATTCGAAGGTTCAGTACACGGATGTAGGGGGGCCTTGGGAGGACTGTTCTTCACACTTGCGCAGTGAGTGCAAGCTCTAACCAGGTGTTCGATTGTTGTGCGTCGATCTACATTTTCCCTTCTTCGCCGGCGGAGACACGCGGATGGGGGTTCGTAGGGAAGACGGTGCTGGTCGGCGGCGGAGCAGCCTTGTGGCTGCGGTGGCTAGAGCGATTTGCCGGCTGGGTGCCGATTGGTGCGCTGACTGCACCTGGGCGCTGGTTGGTGCGCTGGCCGCGCTAACGCTGGTTGGCGCGCTGACCGCTCGCCGGAGGGAACCTCAGCGAGTGCCGACGAACAGCAGGGCATTCTTAAGCAGGCGGCTCTCCCTCGTAGTAGCCAATTCCAGGCTTCGAGCAGCAAGCCACCTTTTTTCATCCTTTCTCCTTGTAGCAGCCAACTCCAGGCTCCGAAAACCCTTTTAACCTTTTACATACTTCCTGTTCTTTTTTCCTATATATTAGAATTAAGATTTAACCTTCGTAGTAGCCACCCTCAGCTCCGAAGGTGACGTTTTCCCTGACCCGTGCGGCCACCAGCGGTCTACGAGGTCCACCGCCAGTAAGCAGAACCAGGCGTCTTCTATATATATATTTGTTCGATTTCCTCTTCTCTCTGTATTTTAATTTCTCTACCTCCTGAATATTTATATCATTTACGATTTCGCAATAAATCACTAATCTTAGGATAGAATACTGTGTACTTCTTGCCCCGCCAATTGCTGACGTCAACCACCAAATTGACATTTAACAATTTGGCGCCCAACGTGGGGCCAAATAAAAGAAAGATAGACTTCTGATGAAGTCAGGACCCCCGACGCGATCACTAGAGTCTCTACGCGCGGACCTTACACCGCGGCGACAGCTTAGGGCGCTTTGCCGGGAGCAGCGGCAGATGGACGCTAATCCCAGGCGCGCACATACCGTCTTTGAAAAAATTCGCACTTGTCACGTGCATTATTAACGAGCAAGTCATATTTTCTTAGTTGATTAAGGCATTTTCGTAGATTTTCTTGGCATTCGATCTTGGTCCTGCCTCATACAATAATGTCGTCGAAATAAGCCTCGGTTCCTGGAATTTCTCGTAGAATTCGGTCGAGAATCCTGTTGAATTCAGATGGAGGCGTTTTTATTCCAATAGAAAGTCGATTGACTTTATATGTTCCTCGATGTGTTGACATGGTTTGAATTCTGCTCGATTCTTCATCTACAGAAATGTGTACGTATGCCTTGTAAAGATCCAATTTGCAGAAGTATTTTGCGTTTCTCAGGTTGTTAAGTATATCTTGAATTTTCCGAATAGGATAGTGTGCTCCGATGAGTCGTACATTCACACCGATTTTTTAGTCGACGCATAGTTGTACTTGACCATTTGATTTCGGTATCACGACGAGAGGTGCGCCCCAGTTGCTAGTTGGCACTTTGGTGATGATTTGTGCATCCTCGAGGGCCTGCAGTTCCCGCTCGACTTGGTCCACCAAAGCATATGGAACTTCTCTCTCTCTCTGTGAAAAATCGGCTTGGCTCCCTCGCGTAATTTTAGCGAAACTTTGAAGTTGGGGACACAGCCAATTTCCGCTTCGAAAAGATCTGCAAATTCTGAGAAGATCTCGTTGTCATTGATACTTTAAATCGATAAACCTGGATTAGTGCCCGTTTTCTCTTGATCTATGGGGCATAATTCGATATTGAAGCGCCGAATCCATATTCTGCCGAGGAGTGCGGAATATTTGTCTGGAACAATGTAGATTTCTTCTTATCCTGTAACGCCGTTGCATTCGACGTTGACTTCAATTTCCGTCTGGAGTAAACATGTCCTGGGTTTATGATCGAAATTCAATCGATGTCGGCATCAAGGGTACCTTGAGGTTCAGTTTTTCGAATTGAGTCCGGGGTAAAAAGGTGTAGCCTGATCCAGAATCCACTTCGAATTTTGTTGGTATTCCTTCAATTTTCACAGTGATGTGGAGGCGTTCGTTGTCTTCCGATGAATGTTGATTTTGGTGTACTTTTTCGATGTGAAATGTACCTAAGTCCCTAGCTTCAGGTGTTCTGGTGATTTGATGGGTCGCTCGACCATTCGTATTTTTCTTCTGCAGTAGAGTGCGAATACAGACCTTGTCAACGTGTCCAGTGTTCTTGCACTTTGAACATCTGAGTTTTTTCGCGTCAACCCTACACTTGTTAGCTCTATGATTTTTTCTGCCACAACGGAGGCACATTTTGTCAAAACCTAACGACTTCAAGTCAATTTTTGGCTTCTGTTGAAAACGAGGCTTCGAAAATTGTTGATGTTGGTTCGATTTCCCTCGTTGTTTATCGGAATTTTTCTTCTTGTCGATCCTGTTGATATTAGTTGATGCAGCTATTATGAACGTAGAGGAAGTTAAAAATTTTTGAGACAATTCTTTTGAGTCGAGTTTAGATGCTTCTAGCGTGATTGCTTTGTCAACAATGTCGTTGAATCCGGAAAGTTCGCCTTGCAGTAATTTTTCTCTGATTGTATTGTCCCGTAGTCCTCGTATGAATTGAGCTCTGATAAAAATATCAGTGATTGATGTTTTACAAGTGCATAGAATCACAGTCTCGAATTTCTGCTCTTAGCCCTGCAACGAATTCTGCTATTGTCTCCTGTTCAGACTGGTATTTGGACAAAAATTGATGTTGAGCAACAAGAACCTTCTTTTTCGGTGACAGATGTTTTTCTAGCATTTCTATCAATTCGTCAAAGCTTTTTTCTCCCAGTGGGGTCGGGGCTGCTAATGCCGAAATCGTATTGAAAATTTTGGCACCAATTGAATTTAGCTATAATTTTGCACAATATTCCTTATCACTCATAATTCCTTTCATTTCAATGTAATTTTCAAATCTTAGCTTATAATTTCGGAAACTTTCCTCTTTCGCATCAAAATTTTCAAAATTCGGTAATAAAATTGACTTTTCACACCTTGAAATTGTTTCTTCTTTCGCCGTATTCACGAATTCTTGTTGCTGTGTAAGAAGTTTTGATAGCAACTCCTGCTGTAGTTTCATAAATTGGTGAAATTGATTCGCATCCATGATGAATCAGTTGATTTGAATTTCCCCGGTCGTCGATATATTGATGTTCGATGGGTTGATCGTCGATAGTCGGTGTATTTGAAGTCGATGGATCGATCGTGATATATCGATTTATTCCGGAAAAAAGGGTTATGTTTTATGTCCAATCACAAAAATGCTTTTCCCTATAGATAACTTAACCCTCAAACGCTATAACCCCAAAATTTTCCATTGCCGCTATAACGGGTCATTTTCGACCCGGCGTAAAATTCAAAGTCGAATATCTCCAGTTCTAATCAATCAATTTTAATGATTTTTTTTTTAAACTGTAGTATAATGTCCGACTGATATGAATATTATATATTCACTTACTGTTTTTGATTTTGAAAAACCGAAATGTGCAGAAGAAAAAAAAGTTTTGTTTTTAAAAAACACTTTACAAAAACATCGATATTATACTCTACTTTTCAAAAAAATCAGCTGTCAAGCTCAAAAATAACAGTTCAAGGGTTGTTTTTCAAGATTCAAAAAGCGGTTTTTTGATTTATAGAAAAAAGTATATGTTTTCAGCAGATCAAAAAGTGGCAAAAATAGACATTTTGAGTACATCAATACACACATCATTTTGGATGTTTATGGACAGTTTAGACAAAAATGGAAACTGAAAACATGTTTTTATGGAATTCACATTCAAAAACGTCATTGAAGGTACAATATCTAGTTTCCGCAAGCGTTCCATACTTTGACAATGTGTGACTTACAGAGTGGAAGACGACATTTTTGACATTGCAACGCAGTTTTTCGGTCCAAACTCGCAGGACATAATCTGCAACGCTTTCTTTTCGAAAATGTGACTTGCAAAATGTTGTGACGAGGATCTTCTTCTTCGGGTCGATTTTCGTATGGAACAAATTCATAAATCATTTGCCGTATTGTATCTTTTAAATTGCGGCAAGTCAAACGGCGTCGAAGAAGAGGCGTCACTAGTTGTAATGACAAACTCTGTATGAAGTCTCGTTTTGACTTAAAAACATTTTTTTCGTTCAGGGAGTACAAAATGAATGAATTGACATTACACTGATCCAAAATACCGTACATAAAGCGCATCGGCCACCGCAAGGTTCTTCTCGTGACAGTGTAGCCATGGCATTTCTTATCGAAGCTGTCTACTGCCCCTTTTGTCTTATTGTAAAAGAGCACAATTTCGGGCTTGTTTTTTTCTTCATTCATTCGTCCAGTTTCATGCAAAGTGGACAAAAGAAGGACTATCTTCTTTTTTTTGGGATTGTAGGAAACGAGCGTCATATTGTCACTGTATGCGAATTGAGAATTACAGCCCGGCGGAGGAACTTTTTTGAAACTACAAGGAATTTCGGTTTTGTTTTTTCGAATTGTTCCCACCATCGTCAAATGAAATTCATCTCGCATTCGTCGCGCGATAGGAATGGTCGTGAAACAATTATCCGTTGTCACATTACGATTGCTGTGGTAAATACTTTCCGACAATTTTCGCACGTAATAAGATGGAACAGCCTCTCCCTCATCTTTTTTTACGGACCCCACATATGGGATTGCGTTAAACATATAATGGGTTTCGGCGTCATTTATAGTCACGATTTTCAGCCTATATTTATCGGGTTTTGCGGGTAAATACATACGAAATGCACATCGTCCGCGAAAAGACAGCAATTGTTCGTCGATTGTACAATTTTTGCCCGGTTCATAGTACTGCATACAGTTCGCAATGAAAAATTCCCAAATTTCGCGAATACACGCTAATTTGTCGTCTCTCTTACGTTCTGCACGCGTTCTGCACCTCATGTGTCTCGAAAGAAATTCAAATCTACGCCGAGGCATTGTCGTTCGAAACGATGGCAAGCAGTGTACAGAAAATAAATCGATAGTATTGGTGTGATTCACTTTGTAAAGCCCGGCATAATACAATAATCCGAAAAAAGCTTTTACTTCTACAACATCAGTGTGGTTGTAATAATTTGCTGGTTGCCCAGCAGCGTTCGCGTTGTTCACTTGGACTCTATCGATTTCTTCATTAGTGTGAGTAGCGATCTTCGTGAGAATATCATCCGTCAAAAGAAGGGACCACGCCTCCAGAGGTGAGCTTACCTGCTGAGCAATACCCTTCGGAGCAGAAACGTGCTCGGAGTTGGAGTTCACAGAATTCCGACCTCTCGGTTGAGGCGCTGCTTTTGACCACTTGTAGCCGCTTGTCGAACGTAAAAAAGATGGCCGACCACGTTTGGCAAGTGGAATGTCGTCGACGTCTTCATCGCCAGAGGCATCCTCTTCTGACGACGAATCACTTTGCCCGATGTCTGTGGCAATATCTGAATCGACTTCGGATTCATTTTCTTCGTCGTCGGCAGCCACTTCTGCTCCATTTTCTGCCGCGACGAGCTCCGTTGCCTGGCGGACGGAAAAGCACGTCACGCGTCTAGACATAGCCTTAAAAACGAAAGTAAAAGAAATAACACTCTGAATGATACTTTCCCTCTGTAATGTACTTGAAAATAACATTCATATTTACCTGAGATGATAACCGCTACAATGTGGATTTTGGACATTGCCGCTATAATGGGTCGAAAACGACCCAAAAAAATTTTCGATTGTGGATCACACTTACATAACGTATCCACTGGCCAAAGTGATATAGCACGACTATAGCACTTACACCAACTTCCCTTTTTCCACATAGCCCAGTGCTGCCATCTTGCAGGTTTCAAAAGTACAGCACATTGAAAAAATCGTGTGGGTCGAAAACGACCCATTATAGCGCTTGAGGGTTAAATTCTCGTTAGAATCCCCGTTTATTATTGATTTTCGAAATTTTTATTGTCGAAAATGTGGGTCGATCTCACCTTAATCGTTGCAATTGGATTTTTGATAAGATGACACGTCATAGAGGTTACGTGTTCGAAGGTTGTCACCGTACGCTTTGCATTATATTTCGATGATTCCGTGGTGATTCCTTTTCCTGGCTCCTGTCAGAAGCGTTCCCCGAGTAACTTTTTTTCACTTCAATTGCTTCAATATTGAACTTTTGATAAGACGTCACGTCGGCACGTCATTGGGGTTACGTGTTCGAAGATTGTCGCCGCGCGCTTTGCGTTGTATGGTATTTTGATGATTTTGTGGCGGTTTTTTCTTCTGGCGTCTTATCAGGGCGTTCCGCAGTTATTTTTTTTCACCTCGTCGCCAATTTGTTGTATCTTTATTTTGATGTTCGTGTGAAATAACGGGACTTAAAATGATCAACTCCGACTCTGATTATCAACTATCTGTGTGTATTCTTAACATATCATATCATACATACATAAACATATATACATAAGTTTCTGAAATACCAAAATCGCGGTAATATTTGATTCGTTCGGTTTGAGATGTAGCACACACTGAGTTTAGGAAACAATCTGACCTACTCTGAGCGTCGTTAAAAACCGAACCAAGATCGTTTATTTACGAGAGGGTAGGAAATTAACGAGCAGCTCAGAAAATTCCTGACGGACATGTATTTGACAAGCTGATAGTTGTTTGACAAGCGGGTAGTTATTTAACTAGTGTGTAGCTTATTGACTATATACTGTTAAATGTAATGTGAATTGTTTTTTACAAGTAATATATCATAAATAACGGCGGCAGGAAGAAAAAAAAGTCAAATATCCAGATCTGTACAATTGACATAATTTATTACAAATTAAAAATGCTTTTGTACATGGTTGAGTGACGCATAACCTACAAATTGTAATCAAAAAATATGCTTTATTACATTATGTGCTGCACATTCAAGATTTCACCAAATTTTTTTGAAGTTTAACATTTGTCTACCCGGAAAATTATACAAAAAGAACAATAAGGAAGTTGACAAATTATTTTATTTGCGTTTTTATTACGTTGTCACTAATACGGTCAAACTGTCACTGACTTGCATTGCACTCACTTGAGAATAAAATCACTCATTGCATTTTGACTAACTTGATTAGTTATTTACCTATGTCGGGTAGGATATTGACCAACCTATTGTCGATTTACGACCCGCTAATTTTTTTAAGAACGCATCGTTATTTTCCTAGGCATAGGAAAAAAACTACAATCAGTGTAGGTCGGATTGTTTCCTAAACTAAGAGTCGATATTTTACTACCTGGTACCTAATCTACTACCAGGAATTTTAATACCCACACTGAATATAGTCGATTTCCTTGCCTCTCGTTATTTTCCTACCCCGTGTATGAAATAGACGACACTGAGTACCAAAATAATTTCCTACCCGTTGGGTTTTTTTACGAGGTGATTTTTTACAGTGTATGTTAAATACTAGTTGCGCTCCGGTGTGTTTATGAATGCTCTACTTTACCGGCAATTTCAATAGTTCTAATACTTCGAATATTAGAATATGCCCGATGGGGCATTATAATAAATAAATAAATAAATATTGATTTATTTATATGAACATAATAACTTATTATTAATTACATAAAAAATGAAATATATGTAAGTGCGTCAGCAAACGTGCCCCTGCGTAAAGATATCTGTCCAGAGGATTCACATCCACATTCTGTGAATGCTCTACTTTACCGGCAATTTCAATAGTTCTAATACTTCTAATAGTAGAAGATGCCCAAAAGGGATTATTTTCATTTTGTCAGCCACCATATCTGTGGCTTCTCGGCATAACCGAGACAGTCACTTGTGTCATAACGTTTAAAATTTTATCAGAATATCATGTAAAATGAGCCTTATGGCCAGTGATGCCAGATCAGATTTTTCGTTTCCCGCGAGGGGTCGCTCCAAATCCCGCTAAAAACCGCCAGATTCAAATAAAAAGCCTAATAACCGTTTCTACCAAAACTTAAACATTTTTAGATAAATATAAGATGTAAAAATATTCTGCTTTATGAATAATTTTTCAATTTTTCACAATCATCTACTTTTTTCAGTTATCATTTTTTTCTTGCGTCATTGGAGAAAATAAAAAATAAAATAGAAAAAGGAAAATTTTTTTTCTTGCAACAAAAAAACACAGAAGTTAGGCGTGAAATCAAAAAATGTTTAATTAGTGTTAAGAAGTTTTATCTTAAAAAATCATATTGCTATAGCATTTTTTGCAACACATATAACGTTCTCTTGAACATTTATGTATCTTCATGCATCGCCATCAGAATTCAATATAATTACAACGTCGTTCAGTGCTTCCAATTCTTATTTCTCTTCTGCGCTGCATGTCGATGAATCCGACTTAGAATATTTGTCAGATGAACTGATTTGTCTCAAAACATCTTCAGGAAAATCATAATCCATGCAACACTTGTTAAGGCGCCGCAAACCGAAACGAATTTTCAGAATCGCAGTAACCATTCCAACAGTTAATCGATTTCTTTGTTTGTTTTTAACGAGATTCAATTGACTAAAAATGCGTTCAACATCCGCGTTTGAATGTGGCAAAACGAGGACTTTGAATGCAAATTCAACTAATTCTTTGAAAGGGTTCGATCCAGAAGCGTCGACATATTTACCAACTTCTATTCAAAACGGAATCGTTTCTTTCGTCTCATTCCATTTAACAAAATTGATCTTAGAGAATTGCATTTCAATATCGCTTATTACATCTGGTGTTTTGTTGAAAAATCTGAGCAAGTTACATAACGAGCTTTTTGAAACTGACAAAAGAGATACTTTCTCGAGAACATCAATATTATCGGGTAATCTTTGTTTCAACTGCTTAACTAAGCAGACCAAAAAAGTTTTGCATTTTTCTCGGAAGGTGCATTCGTCAGCAGGAGACAGTTTTTTCATCTTTTTCAGGTCGTCCAACTTATTTTCAGCTGCGTAACCCAGATATGGTTTCGGAATGAGGTAGTCATCGATGGTTTGCGTGAAAATGTTGAGGCGATGCGCTGATGGATCGACGATTTTTTGTGCGAGAGATCGAATGAGTAGAGCCAAGTCCTGTAAATAATATTAAATAAGATAAAGATATTTAAGATGACACGCAAGACGAGGTTGAGTATTTCCTGAAATTTACCTGCAAAAGCTTTGTGGGGTCGACACTTTTCGATTCAAACAATTTGTTGACTTTCTGTACTTCAGTCAATATTGGCTTCAAAAACAACAGGTACGCCAAGTTGATCTCATTCTTATACATTTCGTATAACATTCCTGAAGCATAGCATTTTTCGGAATCTTTGCTGATGCTGAAGTGAAGCTGCAGTTCAGGCCACTGATCGATGATGTGGGTTGTTGCGGGTTCTATTGAAATCCATCGCGTATCTGGCATCCTCAGCATCTTTAATGGTATTTTTCCCAAATTCAGGGTTTCATAGAGCATTTTGTATTTGAGTTGCCGTGAATGAGACTTGCTGAACCAGTTGTATGTTTCGTTTATGAGGAATTCCAAGTGTCTCGGGAAAGCACTTACTACAGCATGAGAAAGAGCGAGTTGTAAAGAGTGGCACATACACCTGATCAAAATCAGATCAGGGACGAGACTTTTCAACTTGGCGTAGACCCCATTATTAATGCCAACCATGACACTGGCGTTATCCGTTCCGATCCCACGCATGTTTTTTATGTCCAAATTCAGACCCGAAAGCGTTGAGGTGACGGCTGCAACAATCCCATCTGCATTGCAGGCTTTTAACTCGACGAGGGCTAAATATGTCGAGTTCAATTTCTCAGTAAATTTTCCAAAATAAATTATTGCTATTCCTAGCAATTTCGTCACGGAGATATCATTGGACTCGTCCAACAGCAAACTGAATGGTCCATCGCCGATATCTTCAAGAAGTTCTTTTTCGAAATGAGGAGCCAGAACCGTTTTGATGATGAGACTGCATTTTGTCCGACGCATTTTCAAACTTCGAGCGGCTGAGCTTTCAGCGAATGCAGTATGACACATCTGCGTCAGATGATCGACCACCATTATCGAGCTGTGATTGGTGATGAACAGCGCAGAAAGAGCTTCCGCTTTTGATGTCGAAAGATTTTCTTCGGGGAACACTAAAACTTTCTGACGTTGTCTCGAAAATGGCTTGCTAGCTTCTTGATGTTTTTTTGTCTTCACATGATCCAAAAGGTCAGAGTGCTTCGCCTTGAGGTCACTTTTGCAGTATCTGAAAAATATTTCGATTAAGGTAAACATTATTTTTGAACATCAGGCTATGATAAATTGCTCTAATAAAAAATTTATATTATTTATTTGATCAACGAAAATTTCATGAGAATTCAGATTTAGAAATTCATTTTTCATTTTTAGTATGATCTGGTAGAACTGCAAAATTTTTGAAATTGTAACTGAAAACTTTAAAAAATTTTCAGACTATTTAGAAAATTTCTAAAAATTTTCCAAAATCGACTTTTTTTTCGTTGCGATATTTTGCTCAGCGGAATTGGGGTATAACCTCTGGCGTCAAGTTGGCATCAGTTTCTGGTGCTTAGTTGGTACCGGATTATCACTGCCAATATTGCTTCACATATTTGAATTTACCGCGTAGTTTATTGTTATTGCCACAAAACTATCGTAAACTTTTCATAGCATGTAATTTTTTTTTTAGAAATTTATAAATACTAAAATAATCTAAGCATTTATTATACATGAAGTGATAATTTATAGTTCAATAATGTTGAACCCTCATTTCAATAACTACAGTCATTTTAAATTTTTGAAATTTTCGACTATTAATAAAATGCGGCATCGATCATTTTTAAAATGAATTATCGTTTTATTTATACCTGCAGCGAACGTGAGTTTTGGAACCTTCGATTTGTCTGAGCCAGTCCTTTAATAACGATTCACTGAACCACTCATCCCGGACTTTTTGAAGATAATTAGCTCTCGGTTTCCCCATGACTCACGAGCTAAATTACTATTTTTCAAAAACACCGTTCAACGGAATTATCATTTTTTTTAAATTAACCTATTTAATTTACTTCTCTCAAGTTGACTATTCACAAACGCAGACTTTTTAATCAATATGTTTAAAAAATATAAACAAAAGAAGGGTTTTCGTTCATTTGTTTTAAAAGTGTCTTCAATAGCTACCAAATACGGTACGTAACATGAAATATCCCTATATAACAATAAAAGTTGCAAACTTCAAATCTACGGTGCGTTCCAGAACTCGAATGAGTTCAATTTACGCAAGAATTTTATACCGATGAAAAACTGCGCGAGTTAAACTGGGTCGAGTGTCGAATTTTGAAACGTACCCCTAGAAACCACTAGTTTTCCCGCCAACCGCAGTAACTTCTTTTTTACCGCTGACATGGTTTCAAAACCGCTAGAACTAGCGGGAAAACCGCCAATCTGGCAACACTGCTTATGGCACAAATGACTTTCTCAGTTATGCCGGGAAGCCACTGATATATAGCAGGGGTCGCATAGGGGTCGCTTCTTCTTTAAGAAGAGGAAGCCTTCAGGAAAGCAGCAACATGCCACATTTGTGGGAAGCAACTGGGCCCCGATCGAGTCAGGGATCACTGCCACCTGACAGGCCGTTTCCGAGGAGCTGCACACAACGCCTGCAACCTCAACTTCAAGGATTCCAGGACCATCATCGTCATGTTACACAACTTCAGCAACTACGACTCCCACCTCATCATCAAAGACGTTGCTAACCATGTCGATGGAAAAATCAGCCTGCTGCCACTTAAAATGGAAAAATATATTCCAGTCACAAAGAGGCTGAAATTTATTGATGTCAACTTACGGTTCATCGACTCTTTCTGGTTCATGGCGTCATCGCTCGACAAGTTGGCATCTTACCTGGAGGCAACACCGCTCACAAGGAAAGAATTTAGCGGCATCGACGATCAGCACTTCAAGCTTCTCCAACGCAAAGGAGTCTTCCCCTACGAGTACGTCGGTTCTTGGGAGAAACTTGACGAAGAAAAACTGCCAGCACACGACCAATTTTATAGTCACCTCAGTGGAAGCAACATCACTGGGGAAGACTACAGGTAAATTTATAGTTATTTTTATATCATACAACTTGTGCTAACTAATTATACTTTTTTCTGCTTACAGTCATGCGCAAAAGGTGTGGCGGACCTTTGGAATCAACACCTTGGGCGAGTACTCGGACCTGTACTTGAAAACTGACGTCATGCTGCTGGCTGACGTTTTCAAAAACTTCCGCTAAAAATGCTGCAACATCTACGGGTTGGATCCTGCTCACTATTATACGGCACCCGGCTTCACGTGGGACACGATGCTCAAACACAACGGGATTGAGCTGGAGCTGCTAACGCGCATCGACATGATGATGTTCGTTGAACGAGGCATCCGTGGCGGCATCAGTCAATACAGCAACCGCTACTCCAGGGCGAACAAAAAGTACATGGCCGACTACAACCCGGAAGAAGACAACAAGTACCTCATGTACTACGACGTGAACAACCTCTACGGCTGGTCGATGACACAGTACCTCCCATACGGAGAATTCTAGTAGGTGGACGATGTCAACGAGGGTTTCAACTGGAACGTCGGCCCCGAGTCCAACACCGGGTATATTTTGGAGGTGGACCTCGAATATCCAGAGGCTATTCACGACATCCACCAGGACCTGCCCATGTGTGCGGAGCAAATGCCACCACCAGGACCCAAGGAGAGCAAATTGCTGGCGACTTTGCTACCGAAGAAAAACTACATCATCCACTACAGAAATTTGCAGCAGATTCTTGAGAATAGCCTGAAACTCGTCAAGATCCATCGAGTCCTTCAGTTCGCCCAGTCAGCATGGTTGAAGCCCTACATCGACCTCAACAGTGGCTTGAGGAAAGACGCGAAAAATGAGTTTGAAAAAAATCTTTTCAAGCTCATGAACAACGCGGTATTTGCCAAGACGATGTGAAACGTCAGAAACCGAGTCAATATCAAGATGGTAACCGACTGAAATGGACCATACGGCGCAGAAGCACTTATAGCAAGGCCAAATTTTCAAGCTCGTTCCATCTTCGATGAAAACTTGGTGGCCATCAAACTTGCTCAAGTGCAAGTGTTGCTCAACAAGCCAATTTATACCGGTTTCGCTGTCCTCGACTTGTCAAAGATTTGCTTGTACGAGTTTCATTATAATTTTATGAAAAAAACTGTGCCTTGCAAGCTTATGTACACAGATACGGACAGCCTTATCTACGAAATCACCGGATGCAACATTTACGATGTCATGCGAGAGAACATCAGTCGGTTCGACACGTCAGACTACGAAGCGTCCAACCCCTTTAATCTTCCACGGGTCAACAAAAAGGTGGTCGGCTTGATGAAGGACGAGTGCAACGGTCAGTTCATGACCGAATTCATCGGGCTCAGCAGCAAGATGTACAGCGTCCGAGTCAACGGCCAATACGTGATGAAGAAAGCCAAAGGGGTCAAGGCAGCAGTCGTGAAGAACACCATCAACTTCAGCGAATACGAGAGATGTCTACGGGAGAACATCGCAGTGGAACGACAGCAGCATCTCTTCAGGTTCAAGCTGCACCAAATCCAGACCATCAAGCAAATCAAGCTGGTCCTCAGCCCCTTCGACAACAAGCAATGCCTGCAGAACGACACCACGGACACGTTACCCTGGAGGCACTACAAGATTGAAACCAGAATGGACATCGACTGAACTTCAAACGAAACCAGCTCTTTTTAGAGCTGAAAAAAAGGTCCTTTTCAGGACCACAAAATAATTCAGTTCAAGGAATATAACAACATTACAAACTGGTCCAGGACCATCAAAATAAAGTGCAATAAAAATACCTACATCCCTGCCAATCCTTTCCCAAACTTAAAAATTATTTTTCAAAGCGTTTTTTGCATATATTATTCTTTGAGAAAAATAAATTCTAATTTTCTAGTAAGTCCTCAAAGAAATTTCATGTAACTCAGAAAAATTTGAAAAGTCTGGTATTTAAATCAAAAATAAATTAAAAGTTAGTTAAATAAATGAGAGTTAACGTAAATTCAAAATAAGAGTAAAAATTTTATCGACGAAATAATATTTTTTAACCTGTTCGAACTTGTGATTTTTATCAGATAATCCTTTTATTGCGTATTGCGTGAGATGATGTCATCCTATTCCTATACCTGTTGCGACACGTTTCTCATTGTTCAGATGACGTCATCATGCTCGTTTAAACCTGTCTGTATATAATGTGTATATATAATTTATTGATGTATTTTTTTACATGCAGGTTTCAACAAGCGCAGTAACGTCATCTTGCACAAAACCTTGCGAACAAGTGACTTTTGCTAATATTACTCTTTAGGAAAAATAAATTCTGATTCTATTGAATATTAATGAAGAAATTTCATGCTAATCAGAAACATTTGAAAATTCTTGTATTTAAATGTAAAATAAATTAAAAATTAGTTTGATAAATGAGATTTAAAGTAGATTCAAAATATGAATAAAAATTTTATTGAAGAAATACTATTTTTTAACCTGTTCAAACTTACGATTTTCCAAGAGAGAGGGATGTGAAATAAATAAGATATTGTTGTAAAGTAAAACCATACATAAGATTCATTGATCCAGCTATTATGAGTTTCGTCAAAACCAAGCCATTTGACGTACAGTTTTTTTTCACGTTTTCGTAAAATTTTTTCGACGAGATGTAGACAGAGTTAGGCGGGATTACTAATCCCGGAATAACGGAATAATTTCATTCATACTCCGTTGAAGCATCGACTTTCGGAATGGAATGAATATCATTTCCTGAGTTCTTCAGAATTGGTTATTTCATTCCTTCATTCCGTCTACCTGTAGTAGCTGACGGATGTCAATTCCAAATTTAAAAAAAAAACTTGAAATGAAATACTCCATATTCAATCGTCTCGATTACTCATGGCTTGACCTATTCATCTATTCTACCGAACAATGAATACTTCCTTAGTCATTTTGTACCTATCTCATTTTAGGAAAATAAAATAAATTCTGGAGAAAATTCAGTTATTTCGTGAATACACAATGGAAATAATGATATGTTTTTGACTGCATTGCCCGCATCAAAATACAAGAACCCAGGTACCTGAGCGGTCCTTCAAGGGATTTTAATCCGAGTGTTAAAACGTGTCAACATGAGGGGTCGTTTTATTTAGGCTATTTAGAATCGATTATCTTGTCACTGAACATATAACTGTTTTATTTGAAATATTTTGAAATAGTAAGAAAAGAAGTTTTAAAATGTAAGGTATTTTTGATTTTGTGCTTGCAATCATATTTCTATTTTTTATTGTGCTGTCAAATTATGAGTAAATCTGAAACCTCACTTGCGTGGCAAATTCATGTTCTAAAAACTATATTCCTGAATAAAAATTAAACTTGAAAAAAGAAATTACATGTATTGATTTGTATTATTTTTCATGAAAATATTCGAAATAATACGAAACTTTTACGAAGTGGATTAACCCACCGCCCTCACATTTTTAATGCATATAATAAAATTTGATATCTTAACCTGATTGAGTAATTAAGCTTGATCAATGTGCAAAAAAAATATAATGAAGAAAACAGTTCCTCGCTAATGAATAAAAATATGAAAGTTATTCTTTACAGAAACGCTATAAGACTCCTAAATGACTTTTTTTTATAAACTTCGTTACACTGTAAATTTCAAAAAAGATTTGCAGTAGTTCTTAATTACACTCGATTATTTACTTGCAGTTGAACTTGACTCAAACGCATTTACGAAAAACAATACATCAGTATTAGACATTGTAATGTTTAATTTTGTTAGTGAGTGTTAAAATTTTTTTCAAAAATGCCTTTACATTATTACAATTTTGTTCAGCAGTAACTTTGCTACAGTATTTGAAAAATCAGAGTAAACATCAAGTTTTCGTACTTCTCTTTGAAAATAAAGGACATTTACAACGTAAAAAATCTAAAATTAGGTTTGAGTTGCAGGTGTAACTTTGAACTGATCTTTGAGGTAAAATCATTTAAAGTTTATTTTGTTCAAAAAAAGGTAACAGAATCTTACCTCTTTTTACTACCGCATTTTTTGACGAAATACTTCCTTTTTTCTCAAACTTATAACATCATAAATGAATATGAAATAAAATAAGCTAAATTCAAATCTAAAAGTACGCTAAGACCTTACAACTCAGTTGTATTAACTACCAAAAACTTTGTCAGGATTGTGCAAATCACCCTGAATTAGAAAAAAAATCGTTTGCAGCATGGGAAAAAATTATTTTCTTACTCGGCTAAGTATATCCCTCGCTTTTGGCTGGGGATATAAGTTACATCCTCGTGAGAAATTTATATTTTCCCTGGATGCAAAATGTACTATTTTTACCCAGTGTTACTTTTTCGTTAATTGAAGAAATGTGAAATTCGGCAAAGACTTGTTTAAAAAAAAAAAAAAGGAACGCACACGATTTTATCAAATGAATCATATCCACAAAAATTATGCATTTTTATGTACAATTCTAACATGTGTTCTAATTTTTGTAATACCCACTTGGAATTTTTTTAAAAGTTTATTTTACATTTCCTCGAGTACATGTGCGATATAAACGATAGATAATAAATATCCTGATCTACATCTGATGAGATTTTTAATTTCAATAAAAATTATTATGAATAAAGTTTTACAAATAGGTTTTGGATTCAAAGTTATATATTTTTGATACAGATGAAAATTTCATTACAATAGCACATAAATTGGAATACCCAGGATGTAATCAATTATTATAGTATAAAAAATGAATTGTGATTGTCACTATGAAAAGTTCAAAATCAAAATGAGAAATCCAAAATATGTTACAAGCATATCATCTTTTAAAATAAAATTTATTACTTTTCAGATTCAAGGAATGTTAAATACGTTCATTTAAGACTCGTACTACAATTCTGTGGCTTCCTGCCATAACAGAGAAAGTCACACATTCCATAACGTTCAAAATTTCATCAGAATATCATGTAAAATGAGCCTTATGGCATAAGTGACTTTCTCTGTTATGGCGGGAAGCCACAGAATTGTTTCTACACATCAAATATTTTACTCTAAGTGTTGAATTCAATGTAATAAAAGTTTATATGAGACAAATCATCAATTTTAAAAGAAGAATAGAAATTCAAGATTTGAAATAGAAACTGCAACACCTCTCAAAAGTTTGCGAGTTCGTCCATCTTACGAAGCTGTATTATACTAAATGGATTATGTATACAGAAGAAAAATGAAATTCAATGTCACATTGTAATCGTTTAAATAGACAATTTTTTAAAATGTTGCATGGTCTTCTCTGTGAGGCGAAGGTGTAAAAAATTTTTCAAATGGTTAGTTTCAGTTTCTTTAATTGAAAAGAGTTGCCGCAGTCCTGTTTTCATCGTCAGATCACGAAACAAAATATTTCTTTGAATTTGCTTTACAAAGTACCCGAATTTCGAAATTCACATCAGTTAGTCTATTATATCTTGGCAAATTCATCATTGTTGCGAAAGAAAATAGTCGCTCAACCGGCGCAGATGAAGTAAGCGGAGTATTGTAATACAAAAACATTTTTTGTATTATGTTTGGTTGACGTTGCAGGACGTTGTTGACGTTTTCTTCGCACGCTTCTTCGAAATAATTCATTATAATAGATACTGATGTACATTTGTAAAGAGAAAATTCAGCTGGAGATGTTTCCTCGTAACTCAAATCGGAAAAATCGTCAATTGTGTCGTGAAAATCAGGCAAATTCCCTTCTCCAGCTGCTTTTTCTTTGACAGTTTCATCAAATTTGCTCGCCGCAGCTATGGTAAAATCAAATTTTTCACATTTGCTTGGGCTTCGGGACTCAAGCTTTTCACCCAGCGCAATTTGAATGCTGGATGGAGGGCAGCCGCAATCGCTGCGTTTTCCCCATGTCCTTTGATTTCAAAAAAATCTTGGAACCTTCTTCTCCACGCCGATATTAACCCGGATACTAGCGGTTCGCAGTAAACGAGATTTTTGTCTTTTTGAATTTTTCTTAATTGAATAACAGTTAATATCAAGTTCGGCGTCAAACATCCAAAATAATTAGTTAATTCTCCTTGTAACAAATCCGAAGTTTGGGCAATAGGTTTTATACACATTATATACTTAGAAATGTACACAATATCCTCTTTCGTAAGTCTATTAACAATACTGATACCTAGAGCGTCATAGAATTTCGTGTCGATTTTGTTCTGTTCTTTGTGAATGTCGACGAAGGCATCGAAGAGAGAGTTCCATCTCGTCATGTTGGGCCGTGTAAGAACGCGACCAAGATATTCTGGTATAATTTCGCACTATTTTGGAGAACGGTGCTTGTTCCAAATGGCATTGCATCTTCTCATTGCAGCCTGATGTCTTTTTCCCATTTGTTAATTGGCTTAGAAAACCTTTTTTGCGTCCGTTGTCGCGACCAAATGTAAAGTGTGACTCGCACATCGGATATGGCGGGGCAACATGTAAATACCTATATCATCGTCAAGGGGCGTACATGCGACTAAATTTTCTTCAGTTCCGTATTCTTCGTCACTATTTCCTTCAGAATCCGAAGAATCTGAAAATTGGGATCGTAATATTTAACCAGAGTTCTAATAGGATTCGATTTGTTCTGATGAAGTTGGGAAAACCTTTTATTAAACAAAGCTCGTCCGCTACATCCTATTGTTTAGCGGTATTTGTATAGCGAATGATATATCGGTTTTCGGAGACAATCGGAAAAAGAAAAATCAGAACGGTTCATTGATTAAGAATTGTTTGATCGAAATTTATGTTATACAATTCTTTAGGGGATATTCGGGTTAAACGGGCCGGGTGGAGAAACCGGGATAACTGAATTTTTATACAACTATTGTTGCCACGTAGCTGACGTAGCCAGAAACACACTGAAGTTTTGTGGATAGACTACAGGGCTGAAACTGCAATAGGGCAACCGGGGCAGTGCCCCGTGACCCTCGACTCAAGGGCCCCCTGACAGGGAACTAAGGACAGCGAAACACGATTTTTTTTATTAGATGGATGTATTAGAATTTTTTCTGAATAACAACAAAAAGTAAAAATTAAAAAATATATACAGGGTGTACCAAACTCCCCGCGCCAAAAAGGAACCCAATATTCCTTACTCAATTACAAGTCAAAAAGACCTCTACCACTTGTTATAAAACTCAAAATTTAATAAGTTATTCAAGTCTACAATTTATACAATAAATGCGCTCTCACGGCAAGTGGAGGTAGATTTAACGAACCAAACTTTTTCCAAATTTTCTTCATATTTTTCCGAGTCAAAAAGTCTTTTGCCACGTTTCATAAAACTCGAAATCAAAAAAGATAATTGAACATGAAATCCAAGAAATCTGATTGGTTTAAACTTGTGACCCGAATATCTTTTTTGGTTTTGAGTTTTGTGAAAAGTGGCATGGGACTTATTGACTCAGAAAAATGTGAAGAAAATTTGGAAAAAGTTTTAGTCGTTAAATCTACGCCCACTTATCATGAGAACGCATTTATTGTTTAAATTTTCGGCTTGAATAACTTTTCGAATTGTGAGTTTTATAAAAAGTGGTAGAGGACTTTTCGACTTGTAATTGAGTGAGGAATATTGGGTTCCTTTTTGGCGCGGGGAGTTTGGTACACCTTATGTATATAAATGTGATAAATATAAAAATTTATGAAAAATATAATAAAATCGATCGCTAATGTCCCTACAAACAAGTCTCCGAGATTTCCACGAAGTTAGCGTTTACTAACAAGATAATAATTATTCCAAATTTCTAAAATATAACACAGTAACTCTTATACATTTCTGTCTCGATTTTTACCGAGTAAAAGTGAAAGTCTATGTATTTGAGGTTAAAAATACTATTTTTATCACAATAATATAAAAAACTGCATTGTTTACAAAATTTAATTTTGGTAGATGAGCTATTTATGCACGTGTAAACTCGAAATTAGTCACCCGCAAAAATAGCTTTTCTACAAAAATTAAATTTTGTAAACAATGCAGTTTTTTACGTTTTTTATGATAAAAATAGTATTTTTGACCTCACATACATAGACTTGCACTTTTACCCTGTAAAAATCGAGCCATAAATGTAAGAGTTACAGTGTTATATTTTCGAAATTTTTAATAATTATTATCTTGTAAATAAACACTTGCTTCGGGGAAAGCTCTTGTAGACTTGATCATAGGGTCATTAGCAATCGATTTTATGTATTTAGATTTATAGCTTAAAAAAAAAGTTTTTTTTTTCGCACAATGTACATTACCCAGGCAATAACAGTGCAACCGAACTGCAACCGAGTTGGGTTGCACTTAGGTTGCAACTCGGTTGCACCGCCATTGCCAGGGTAGAATATCTTTATAACTTACATCAATCATGCAAAGTTCTGATGATGAAGTAACATAAAACGTTAATAGACGTTTTTTCGGGTATTTTTCGGTATTTCATCTATCTAGAGCTTTCTGGGTAGATTGTGCTTCCCACCATAACCAGACTTTTTGCTATTCCTACAGGGAACGATTGATTTTTGAATAGGGCCCCCGAATTCGGTTTTTTCTCGGGGTATTTTCAGCTTATTCAAAGCGATAGTTTGGTATAAATGGCGTTATCGATATTTTTTTTGTTCGTGGTTGAAGATTTCGTTTAAGATAAAATACTGAGAAGCATGCAATGCCTAAAATACTCCGCTATTTCTTCTCAACAATTTTGTGTGGTTTTCGATCCCTTAAGAACTGTCACGAAGGCAGTTTCTTTGGCTCAAAACTTAATAATCATTTTTTCTTTTTTATTTTTATTTATTTAATTTTTTTAGGTATGATGGAACGATAACAATATTATTTAAGTATATACAAAGAAAGATCATTTACCGTTTAAATAAAGTGAATAATAATTAGAATTTAACACTTCTCTAGCCCCGTGATAATTTGAACTCGTAAAACAACAGAAAATTTGTATATATAGATAGAAATTGTGTAGGTTGTGAATGAACTAAATTTCATTCAATTGTTTACGAGTTTTCAGAAGGGGGTAAAACTAGTTTATTAGATGGTCAATTGCTAGAAAAGCAAAATTATGTAACTATTATTACCAGTTCAACCCGATTTCACAGTTTGCAACAAATCAGTTTTGTTCAACTTTTCTCCTAATACCTTTTTTTATTTCGAGTTTTAAGGATAGTGTCACAGGACTTATTTATTCAGAAAAATGTGGAGAGAATTTGAGTTAATGTTGTTTCAAAGTTTCTGTCCCCACTTGTCGAAAAAGCGTGTTTATTGGTTAAAACTTGTGGCCTCAATATCTTTTTTATTTTTGAGTTTTGAAAAAAGTGGTACAGGACTTTTTGACTTAGACAAATATGGAGAAAGTTCGGGTGCATTATTGTTGATAGACTGCGGGCCACCCTATATAATGAAAAAAACATCGTTTTCTTACCATCATCCGAAAAGGGTCCTGAACCAAAAAATTTTTAATCGCTGTATCATTAGAAATTGTATTGAAAGAAAGTTTGATTTAGTTTAAAAAGTTTTTTGAACGATCCATATGTTGTTTAAAGCGATTCAAAGTTTAAATTATTCGGGTTTGCGCGGAAACACACAATCCATCATAGCGGCGCGCGTGACGTCAGGAATCAGTTTACAGCTTGCCGTTAGTACGTTTCACTATGTGTTTTTGGTGTTTTTCTGTCAAATTCGTACCCGTTTAACAGTTTTACCTATTCAGAACAATGTCAAATGTTTATCATTGGTGTATTGTACCTAATTGTACTAATACTAGTACAAAAACGCCAGAAAAAACTTTCATTCAAGTGCCAAAAGATCCAAAAAAAAGACGAAAATGGATCACTGCAGTTCGGCGCGATTCCAAGGATAGTATTTCGGCATCATCGGTTGTGTTCGTATGCGAGGATCATTTTGATGTACGTATTTATAAACAAATAATCATTATTTTTGGTTACATATGTTTTTGAAGAGTGTTCTAAATTTTATAAGGTCAGTGACTTTGTTATTTGATGAAAAAAATATCCAGTCATTTTTTACTGTCTCGGAATAAAAAAATAAAAAAAAGCATATTAAGTTATAAAAAAGTTTTAACTTATATGTAAGAAACAAACAATTATAATTCAACGATTTGTAAGAAACATCTTTTTTTCAATTTTATTGTTCGGAAGAAACATATCATCAACTTGAGAGTAATATTTTATATAATTTTTAAATTAAACTTGTAAATCTTCAACAACTTTTTTAATATCTTTGTCTCGTTATATTCCAATTTATCATCATATATACTTTGAAATTCTCAATGATGTATTATATATTTTTGACATGTGATGTGTATAAAAAACGTAAGAGAAATTCATGGAACCGTATTAATTAATTTGAAAAATTGCTATTCGGTACAACTGATAAAAAACAACTTCATATACTGATTATTATTGTTTGCTGAAGTTTTTTTTTTGTTCATCTCAGTATTACTTAGCCAATTTTGTAATCATGACTTGGTAAATGATCAAAAATTTCTTATTTCACTATTCTGCAGTTTGTCATTATTTCACTTTGAAACTGTTAATTTATGTTTTATAAATTTTTTCACTAGTACTTTTGATAAAAAATGCAAAAATTGGGAATTTTTTTTTGGAACGATAATATTTAATGTTTTAAAAAACTTGAGAGACAATGTGTCAACAAGTTCCAAAAAATGTTTATGATTAGGCGAGATTTAAATATTTGAGAATTTTGACTGATAAAAAACATTGGAAATAAAGAGAATTGTAAACGACTCTGAAATAGCCTAAAATGTACATATTGATCATTGATGTTGATAATTTGAAGTGTTGATTAATATATTGTTTTTTATTAACAAACATGAAATCTGAAAATAAAAATATAAAAGTATATAATTCGATGAATGATATGAAAAAATTCATTAAGTTCTTTTGAAACTGTAGAATTTTATCCAATACATTATATGTAGCAATATAAGTATCATTGCAATTTATACACTTTTTGAAAATAACAATAATTAGGAAAATTCTAAAACATACTATTTTTATAACGTTTTGATACTCTTAGATAAATAAGAAATGTAAAATTGAGTAATAAATGACAAATGAGTTGACAAAATCAATACAAACATAAAATCATAGCGAAAAAAATGAGAAATATATGAATATTATTGCAGCTGCCGAACGATATGGAGAATTACATGCAGTGGAAATTGACTCGATGCAACAAAATAATGAAGAAAGATTGTATTCCACACAAATTTTCATGCCAACCTGATCGAGTGAAAAGAACTTCCCCGAAAGGGATAAGAAATGCAACAGTAAAACGACAAAAATTAGAGATTTTTAAAGAAATTTTGAATGAACAATCAAAAGAAAATGAGAAAGGCGATGATCTTTGAATCGACAAAATCGAATCGACGCTAGAAAACTTCCATGAAGAACATTCTGACTCTGTTTTTCCGCAGACACGAGATATCGGCGTGAATGTGAAAATAAAACCACATTTTCGCAGTGAAGCAACGCAGTGTGACATGTCACAACCCGTCACAAATGCTTCCACGTCTCCAGTAAAATTAGAAACAAAGAATGTAAAAGTGCAAGTAACTCCAGAAATGTTTCCCAAAAATGCAATTAGTGACAGCGAACAGTCATACGATTCAAGTGGAGAGTCAAATTTTTCGAGCCCTTCAAAGAAGTTTTCGAGTCCTTCCAAAATGTCCGATATAGAAAAGCAAAGTTTTACTGATTGTGAACGGTCAAAATCATTAGCGTCTGATCACACAATGCGAATTATTTTGTCAAATCCGCGAAGATATATTGGTTTACCTGAAGAATGCTTTTTTTTGATTGAAAAAATTCAGCAATTCACTCTACTAGATGAGAAAAGCATTTATATCACTTTGCAAAAAATTCGATGTAATCATACTTTTGACGAGTTAGGGGATGCATATGGGATATCTGAAAGCTTAGTTAGCAGGAAATTTTTTAAAGCCTTGCCACTAATAAGTCTTTTGATGAGTGAATTCATTCAAAAACTTCCAAAAGAAAAAATTAAGGAAATGTTGCCACTACCTTTCCGAGCACGATACAGCAAAGTTGAATACATTATAGATTGTTTTGAAATTTTGATCCAAAAATTGACTGATTCCGTGCAGCAAGCACTGACTTGGTCGGAGTATAAACACGGAAATACTCTGAAATATTTGATTTCTATTACTCCCGATGGAATCGTGAATTATGTTTCAAAAGGATTTGGTGGTCGAACTTCTGATTGTATCATGGTCGAGGAGAGTGGGTTCTTGGACAAAATTGATCCAGATTCGGTCGTTATGGCCTATAGAGGTTTTAAGCATGTAGAAAAGGTACTAAAAAAAAAACTGTTCATTGTTACGTCCACCAAGTGTTAGTGCGGGTGAAAAAATGAGTGAAAGTGATGTCCTGGAAACGAAAAGAATAGCTAGTCTTAGGATCCACGTTGAAAGGCTTATAAGACGCGTACGCGACTTCAAATTTTTGAAACCACACTCTTGCGTTCATAACAATTTAATCCCTTACATGGATCATGCAGTAATTGTTGCGTGCGGATTGGTTAATACTCAAGGAGCTTTAATAAAATAGTTATATTAAAGTATGGATATTGCATGTATACGAAAGAAATATGTACACAAAAGTGTCCGAAGTCAATAAAAATTATTTTGTTGATCAGCTTAAAAATATTTTTGATAATGTTGTGCATTTTTTTAAATGAAAATCATCCACGAATTCATTCGATAGAACGGTTGCAGGAATCTTTTGTTTATGGAACGATGATAAAAATTAGCTCTTACATGAAAACACGATTTATTTACAATCCTTACATATAAAATACAATTGAGGTTGATACTAGCAATGTCTTACTTTTATACAAGATCAGCCTTGGACGCTTTTTAACAAAACAGGATATATATTTTTTTCCCGCAATTTTTCAGCTTTTTTTATAACAGCTTTAATAAAATTTTCATCCAGATCAATTTCGAAAATTTGTACTTTATGATTGGTTTCAAATTCTGGATTCGCTACGCAAAAAAATCCTTTTCTCTTGCCGAACAGAAACATTTGTAAACTTATCTGAGCAAGAAATTTCTTGGAAACACACCCTTTTTTCACGTAGGTGGACAAAGTTTTTTCGCTTTGAGGGCATTTAATTTCCACAACATATTCGTCAGAAATTCCATCCGGTGATGCGCCGAGAAACGGCTTTTCAGTTGATATCAAAAAACCAGCTGATTGAAACTGAATATTTTTTTCTGTACCAACAACCTGCAAAACACTATTTTCTAACACTTTTCTTCTCTGCATCGCATTTGTTTCTGGAACTTCTGCAATTTCTACAATACTTTCCACTAAAGACCCGAAATCAGTTTTGCAGTTTTAGATTTCATAAATGCGAGAAGCCGGTACACGACCATATCGCAGTTGATACCATAATTTATTGTCACTCTGCTCAATTGTTGCCAAGCAGGCTTTTTTGCACTTATCAACCGACGTTTCCTGCTGCGCAAATAATAAAAACTCACCAACACTTTCCTTACCAGACTGCATGAAATTTATCAAAAGTTGGTGCAACCCCAATTTTTCGAAATCATTCTTGGGCGTGTAATATTTAAGAATTTGACTTGAAATATGTTTTTCTTTTCCCTCTTTAATTAATTGCTCAAAAAACAAACCATTCGAAATATTCGGCAACTGCGGTGGTTCTAATTCTTCGAAGTCCTTCAAAGTGATAAACTTTAAACTCGTGCCTACACAAGAAAGTTTTGGTTTTTTCCAGTAACATTTCACTTCTGTTACTGACGGCTCCTCACTGCGCCTGTGCACCCACAGGAGGAATGCAATAGCATGTTTGCAACCTCCTGCAAAAAAGAAAAAAGTCAATTGCTAACATAGTCTTCAAAATCAATTCTAAGTATAATATGGTAAAATATAGTTTCTCTATTTTTCAGATTTTTGATTATTCCCTAAATATGTAGAAATTCACATTTTTATACATATTCTCATTTTTCGATATGAAAAAACTTATTAAAAAAAATTTTTATACTTTCACGATTTTGGACTTTTTCAAGATTTTATATTTTAAAAAAGTAAACTAAAAAATTTAAAAAATTTTTCAAAACTTTCAAACTTTTTGGAATTTATATATTCTTGGAATTTACAATCCAATGTAAATTTTAAAATATTTTGCAGACAAGTACAAAATTAATTTTTATGGATTTATCAGTGATATTACTAGAACCTTAGAAAAACTTTTGTTCGGTTGATTCAAATACATTGTCCATTTTTTGAAAAAATATTCAAAACTTTTCCAGCTAAAAGTGCATTCTTAATTATATAGTTATCTATTACATTCTTTTTTTATTTTAATGTATGACAATAATAAGAAATATCAATCATATTAGTTAGATAATATAAGGATTATAATTTGTTTTTATATCACTATTATATTACTTCCAAACTATTATTTATTATATATTATTCATGTAAATTACACTATTCTACATAAAATATTAATTTTAATTATAAATTATTAAAAATAAACCTGCAGATGCTGCACAATCGTGGCATGAGACGCTGATGACTTTTTCGTCATCCTCGTTGATGACAAGCGTCACATTATAGTCCTTGCTTCTTACTCTGTGCTCAGGGCAAATTCTTGCCCTGACGAAACACTCATATTTTTCTCTTTTGATCTGGACATACCCGACTGCAGAATCTCCATAGCTGTTTCTTCCAGCTCTGCATCATAAATTTTCATATTAATTTACTCCTCGGTGCGAATTAATAAATACACTTAACTAAAAAAAAAAATGGAATTATTTGATGATAATTTATCTTGCTTGTATTTTTTGTTTTCCATATTATAATGACTTTCATCATTTGTTCATGAATTAATATTCAGTGAAACATAATTATCGAGTTGTTATAATATTCGTTGATATTTGTATAAATAAATAAAACAATAGCATTAAATAATTACCTTCATCAGTAAATTAAATAAATTTAGTCCACACAAATAAAATAATCACAGTCAATAATTACACAAATTTTTTAACTCATTAGTAACAAAAAAAGATTTATTCATAAACATTAAAATGAAGATTTCACTTTATTCATAAATTCCATGAAAATATTTATCTTGTACATTTCTACTATCAATAAAAAAAAATGCACTTTAAAAAGTTCTTTGACTCCAATATGATTCAAATGAGGTAATATTAAATGAACTCGAAATTGAGTTCAGAAGGAGCTTAGAGATTAAAAAAAAAAAAAGAGACAAATACAGAAAATTGTTCAAAAATGGAATGTCAATAAACTGAAAAATATTTTAAATTTCTAAACCTTACGAATATCTTAAAAAATGAATATTACTTTTATGAAATATGAATATATGAAATGTCAACTTTCATGACAACTGTCAAACTGAGGTTATGAGTAGCAGTTAAGTTGTTATCAAAATAGTATTCCAACTTACATTCCAGCTTTGACACCACGTATTTCTGCTAAATTGAACAAAGGGTTGTTGCTAAAAAAATCAGCAACCATGAACCCATCGACGAGCGGCAAATTATTCGTTTGGGCCTTGACATAGCCCGTTTCAGTCATTGTTGACAACACTTATCGACACTTTCACTAATAATTGTTAGCACTATCGTCACGTTTCGTAATTTTCATTTTTTCAAGTTCCCGGTTTATTGTTTTTCCCGGAGTCGCGTTTATTTACAAATGCAAACAGGTGATTCCATATGATACCATGTTGCTTTTACTGATTCGTGACGTCACGCGCCTGAACAGTCAATCACAGAGCGTTTCGTGAAATTCAAATTTGGACCTACTTTTAAACAATGTTTTCAACAAAGAATTTTCGATTTTATTTTAAGACATTAATATTCGTGTTTATCACTCAAAATATGTTTAAAAAATCACTTTCAAATTATTTTTCAGGGTATGTGTTCAGGACCTTATTAGTTGTACTTTGAATACTTTTCGAGGCATCTTTTGCAGTTGAGCTTTCGTCTTCGTCGCAGTCCTTTGCTCCGAATAACTGGAAAGCTTTGACAAAATTTGAAGCATTGTCTGTTATTGTAGCCAGAGTATTTTCGTTGTCCAAACCGAATTTTTTGTGGATTTCTTCTGAAAAAGCAGCGATGTTGTCGTAAGAGTGCGTATCCCTGAATCTCTGACAGGCAATTGCCGCGGAACGTCTTTCGAAAGAGATAGGATCGATCTGCAGATTATACAAAAAAAAAATTATACACACTGATATATATATACAGGGTGTACCAAAATCCCCGTGCCAAAAAAAAACCCAATATTTTTTTTAAAATTTCGAGTCGAAAAGTGCTTTACCACTTTTTACAAAACTCAAAATTAAAAAAGTTATTCAAGTTTGAAATTTAAACAATAAATGACCTCCCTCGACAAGTGGGGATAAAAATCTCGAACCAAAATTTTCCTGAATTAAGAAAGCTCAAAATTACAAAAAATATTTAGGTGAGAAGTTTCCACCACTCAGATTGCTTGAATTTAGAATTTGAATATCTTTTTTGATTTTGAGTTTCGTAAAAGGTGGCAGGAGACTTTTCTATTCAGTAAAATATGTAGGTAAATTCTAGTGGGTTATTTCTATCCCCATCTCTTACAGGAGCCCGTGGATTGTTTTAACTTATAGTATTGTCTTTTTTAGTTTAAATTTTATGAAAAATGGATAGGCAAAAACCATCTCATAATTTTATTAGGAATCTAAAATTTCCGGTTGATCAGGTCATGTTGAATCACCCTGTACATTATATGGTGTTTTATATTTAATGTGTAAAATTATTTGAGCTTTTCCAATGATACATTTTTTAAACATTAAATGCGATTAATGAATATTTCATTTTTAGAATTAATTGAAGGATAATTTTTTTTCGGCACCATCCGACTATGAGATAATTTATTAAAGTTTGTATGTGAGCGTGACCTACAGTAACATTAGAATTTGCTAGCGCGGAATATGAACAAGAAAAATTTTTACCCAATGAGCTGTCACGCCAAGGAAACTACGATTCCGACAGCTCCATACATCTGCAGTTGTGCAAACGTAACGGGCATTTTTTTTCAAAGCTTCGCGAATGCCTTCCAAGTGTTCATTGAAGGTGTCATTTTTTTTCGGAGCAAAGCTTTTCTGCCCATGAGTTTCATTTGCTGTTTTCCAGCAATCGAGAAGCCTGTGACAACATGGTATTTTTAAAAATATTATAATATTCATATAGTTATTTCATAGGATAAAAATTAACAATCTATAATTTCTCTTAAATCCTGAATCCCTTCAACTCCTTTCATTTTTTCTTACGTCTCACAAATTATTTTAAAAGGTATTACCAACTTTCGAAACTTGATTTTTCTTCTTTACTTACAGAAAATCTCTATTCTGTAACAGAATTGCTATCGTAGAAATTGTAGACTTTAAACAGTGTTCGTAACTTGTAGTACTTTCGCCATGGCGCCTTATATCGTAGTACTCAACAGTTACGAACGCTGGCTTTAAAGTCTAAAGAGTCACTCTTCGATAGTCTGTTAGAGTCGTTCTATCTGTTTTTTACGCTTCAATTTAAAGTTTATATGCATAATTTTTTTTCGACTCCACATCAGAAAGCAAAGGATATTTATTTATTTATACACTAGCTGACCCGGCGCGCTTCGCTACGCGTTTCGGAAGTAGACAATGAAAACTCTCCAATATAAAAAAATATAAACATACATGTATGTATATAATAAAATTTATATAAATAACGATTTAGTTAACAGATTTTATTATCTTTCCGACATTTCCTTGGGAATGACGATTACCAGATTTGTTAAAAAAGAATAATAAAATAAACATGAATCATTTATTAATGTTAATAAATATTTGAAAATTTTCGAAAGTTTTAGATTAGACAAACAGAAAAGATATTAACTTAGGAACTAATACATAGAAAATTCATAATTTAACATCAAAGAAAAAGATGAAAAGTTTTTCAATTATTTGAAGCACTTATCGCGCGCGTGTGAGTGTGTACAAGCATGCATGCATGCTTCTGGTTTACTGCGTGTTACTAAAACTTAATTGTCAATATTTTTAAATTTTTTCTAAATATAAACTTTTTACCCATTAAGACGAAAAAAAAAAAAAAAAAAAAAACTATGCAAATCTGTCCAGCCATTCGCAAGTGATGCTCCATCGAACAAATTTGTTCATTTCTTTTTCAGAATAAGATTATTTAGTGAACTCAGTATATTTATTTCGACTATATTTAAAGATAAAACAAACATTATATAATAAATTTAATTTTATTATACAATTGTGTAATGCACAATTATTAAAAAAATTATAAAACATTGTTACAACATTATTATTGAACACTAATTACATTTAACTATAATTTAGACATCGAACTATATTTCACTAATTTCCAAAGTCTGTGAATCAACATTAAAAAAGTTTTTCGAAGCTGCATAACAAAATTCTTTCCTTACTCTATGTCCAAAATCAGAAGTACAATTATATTTTTTTTCATATTCGATCCTATCTCTCAATTCTGTAGCAAATGATAACGCATACAATTTTTCATCGACTTCAGGGCCAAAATGGTTTCTTTCAATTTCGTGTTTTTTGTAATTTTTTTAATCGCTCCTACTTGAAATTTCATGTGTATCACAAAATATGCCGAAAGTTTGTCTTTGAACAACGCAAATTTTTCTGCAATTTTGATTATTTTCCAAAGCCTGACATCTTCTTTCATATCTTTCGCCGTTTGTCGTCCGCGAGCTATTTTATCAAAGGGAACGCCCGGGAGACAAGGGGGGAGGGAAGGCGGAGCTGGTGTAAAGCTACCGCATGGGGGTAGGAAAACCTGGAGCTAGTGAAAGCAACCAGGGGGAAAATAGTGGGGAACGAAGGTGAGACTCCTTGAGCCAGTGTCTCGAGGCTACCAGGGGGGCTAGGATACGGAGCCGGTGGAGGCTACCGCCGAGGAAAGGTTACCCTGGAGCCACAGGACGGCTACCAGGAGGAATTCGGGTTGTTTGGTCTGGAGCTGGTGAAAGCTACCAGACCGGGTGGAGGGTGGGAAAGGTTCCTGTAATTACAAACACCAAATGTAAGGTGTGAAAAATTATTTTATTCAATTCCGACTCCTTGAGGCTGCGGAGTGAAGGTACAAAAAATGCTTTCGGGAACGAGGACCGCCGAGGAGCTCGGGCGGTCGTGACGGTTCGAAGCGGAGTCATGCAGCGAGTCCTCCGCGCTCCTCTTATATCATGCGCCCCGATCAGCGCGAACGCGAAAAAATAATCGCGCGCCACACAGTGGCAAGTCGCTCGCACTACGGTTCCGCGGCACGCGGCAGGGGAAAAGAAAGTGCGCGGACGCAGGGCCGTACGCGTACGACACGTTCACAAACTACAATTAATAAGTTTATTAAAAAAAAATATTTTTGTATTATTTGATTGATCTCTTTAAATTTATTTATTCACGTATTGACGAATAAGTTTATTGATGAATTGTAAAATATGAAAATCAATTCTCTATTATTCGTTTTGTCTCGCTTTTATTCTTTTATCGACATGTTAAATTCGTTAAATTTAACCAAATAAAATAGGTTATACCTTGTAACGGGGTGAATCCTTCACCCGCGATTACTAAAAGAAAATAAATATGGAAATAAAATCCAGAAAAAAGTATTCCCGACTTGCCCATTTTCAGGGCCGAAGAGGGGAGGGGCTAAGGGGCAAATGTTGGGTTTCTGGGTGAGGGCAAAATCACACACACAAAACACCGAATTGCAATAAAACATGACTCCGCGTGTATTCAATATAAAATAGAAAAGAAAATAATAAAATACATAATTAGCCTAAAATGGGGGGACGGTGATCCCCTCAAAATACATAGTAAAATAATCATTCATCCATCCTTCTCACTCCGTATTCGTGACGCGTCCCCAAGCGCTCCCCCCCCCCGCGCTTCCCCTCGCCCAAAAATCGACGCGCCCGATTTCTCACATTCCCCGCACTTTCAAACCCCCCGAGAATGAATCCCCGATTCCCAAAACCCCCGGAAGATCCCATCCTCGATACGACAATCCCACACGACGCACTACAAAATCCCATCACGAAAATAAAACCCCGAAATCCGACAACGACGACCCATCCTTATCCAATGAGACGACCCCGCGCTTCCCCCATTACTCAAAACCTGACCTTGGGGCCATCACCCCGACGACGACGACGACGACCTCCACCGAGCAGCAGCCTCCACCCGCGACGACGTAGTTGCCCTTAGCCCGACATCCTTCCAAGACCCGGGCTCACCTTTTCTTTCCTCTGCGTCAATCGATCTCGCCCCGATTCTCTTTTTTTTTTTTGCGCCTGTATCTCCCTTAGCGGCTCGTACGACAGTGACGCTGCTCGCCCGAGGCTGTTGCCGCCTCGGCCGCCCCCTACTCTTACTCGACGGGCCCGACTCGGCCCGAACCCCACCGAAGGAAAGCGAAGTCCGAACTCACTTTTCTCAGAAGGCTCGCTGGCCAGCCACGCTCCCCAAATATGGCCAAGCGAAATAATTCCGCGAATTCTAAGTGGCGGTTATGGTAAACTCGCTCTTGTTGCCAGGCGAAATTCTTCCCCGAGTTTCATAACCGTCACAATACCCCCCCCCCCCCCAGCTCTCCACTTTTTCCACCCTAGTACAGGGGGAAAATGGAGCTCCTCCAGGCCCCAGACTCGTCGTGTTCCCCCCCTTTTATCCCACGAGCTCTTGAAGGATAGATTGAAGGATATAAAATAATAATAATAATAATATAAAAAAAAATGAAATAAAATAAGAAAAAGTATCAATCATACTAAAAAAAAATCCGTCCAAGTCAATTCCACCGTAGTCTCCACTAGTGGACCCAATTTGTCACGTTCCTTTATCCATAATGAATAATAAAAATTAAAAAAAAATACAATAAAGGAAAAGAATAAGAAATGTGTAATCGCCGGGAATCCGGCAAAACCCTCCGTTCTCCTGCTTACAAAAAAAATTTTTAATCCAATAGTTCAACCCCTTGTGATATATTCAATGGGGCCCACTGGCCCCGTTTATTTAGTACAAACCCTTCTCCCCCCGAGAAGCAAAAAGAGATAGTAAAAAAAAGTACCAAACAAAAAAAAAAAAAAAAAAAAACCTCTACCCCGGACGCCCGTCAGAACAGTAGAGGCGGGTGATGGGGCGCTCGTTGATAATTTGGGTCCCCGTGGGCCGGGTCACCACCAGGGACATCAATGGTAGCGGGGTGCCAGGTAACAGCGGTTGTCTGGCCCGTATGACCCTCGGCCGTCCGCGGCCCACAGCTCCAGTTGACGGTGTTGGCGCCGGCTCTCGCTCCCCCACGAATCCATCCACCCAATTCAACCACTCCGGTGGAATGGCCGGTGTGGGGTTAGTGAATGGTGGGTGTGGGGTTATGGTAAGTCTCCCGGTAAAGGCCCCCGACCGGCACATTCTCCTCCTGGCTTCTAGTACCATTTCCACCTCCTCCGGGGCCCAATTTGCCGTCCTCCGTCGCTCCTCCTCATTCAGCCGCACGAAGGCGGCTTCGCCTTGCAGGGCATCCTGGCCCTCGCCAGGCCCCGAGTCTTCCATTTCATCCGGAGCCTCGCCCACGTCCTCTAGGGCTGTGGCCCAAGAGTCAGTGTCTGACGTAGCGTCCTCCTCCCTGATTCCAATTTCGTGCGATGTCATCTGTAATTCCATAATGGGGTGGGGAAATCCTAATTAGAGGGTTCGAGCTCAAGCTTTTCGCTGCTGGACTCCTACATGAAGGGTCATTACTCCTAACTACACATGAAATAAAAATCAACTGCAACCATTATAATGTCCAGTGGAGCCTTCTGGCCCCCTTTATTAAATTACAAAAAAAAAAAACCTCAAGAAAAAGAAACAATACACATAATTGAAAGTGAAATAAAAAAAAACAATAAAAAAAAAAAATAAAAAAAAAGTAACTCCAACACCGTCTTCCTCTCATTCCTTGGGAGCCTTTCTGGTAACCGGGCCCCACCCCATTTTCTCCCTCCTTGTCAAGACTTGCGGATGTGTCGGGTACGGGCACTCCGCCGCTGAGGTCCTGAAATGCCGCCTGCGGCAGTTCGTACACCTGTATCTCAAGTCGGGGCCGGAAGTTGGTTGCCACGCCCCCCTCGCCAAGGCCGTCATCGACCTCGTGATCCTTCGTGAGGTTGGGGCGACCTGCCTGTGGCCTCTGGCACCACCACCTGACGCGACACCCCTGTTGCCGGAGGAGCCTGGGTTGGCCCCACCATCACGTACCCGGTCTCCATCATTTGCTCGAAGGCCCGTCTCTCCTCCTCCGTGAGGGAAATTTCGAGATCGGCCTCTTCCTCCTCGGTCCCGGCTTGGGGCTGTTCCGCCCCCCTGACTCCATCAGACTGAGGGCTGCCACGCCCCTCGCGACTTCCACCTCCTGCTCCTGGGGCTGCTCCGCGCTCTGGCCTCCCTCGCCTCCGGGGTTCCTCAGCCTGGTGATTATCACCCCCTCTCGCGGCTGATGGTTCCTCCACGCCGGCGTTGGGGTTACGACCGGCCAGCCCCACGGGTTGGCCCGGTTGGTGGGGAAATGAGACGCCCGACCTCTCTGGCTTCTTGGACCCCCCATCTGAAAATCCAAAGCTATTTGATCCCCTTGTATCTGGGAGATTGTATTCCTTCAATTCTGTGATGTGAAATCTCCCCGGGAGCTCACCCCCTGGCCCCTTTAACCCGAACACAGTGTCTGAATATTTCTGCGAGATCTCAAAAGGACCGTGAAACGGAGGTGCCAATTTCCCCGCGCGTTTATCAACCTGAGAGGACAAAATATGCTGTCTTTTGAGCACCATGTCCCCCACATTGAATTCCCGAAATCTCCTCCCACAGTTGTACGCCCTCTCCTGCCTCTCGGAGGCCTGAAACAAGTTCCTTTTCACAAAATCCCTGACATGACCCAATTTCGCCACCTTTTCTCCCCACAACCCCGGATTTTCCAATTCCACGTCCTGGCTCTCTGGTCCCTTGCCGTCTTCAACACCCTCGGGGCCCTGTAGTTCTCGCCCGTAATTCAAAAATGCCGGTGTGAACTGCGACGACTCTTGTCTGGCCGTCTTCAAGCAAAACTGAAACTGTTGCACATGCTGGTCCCACTCCTGATGGTCGTTACCGATGTAAGATCTTATCAACGTCTTGATCACTCGATTCGTTCTTTCAGTCGGGTTTGCCTGAGGGTGGTACACCGGGGTGCTGGTCAACCTGACTCCATGGATCTTAGCTAGACCCTTCAAATGTCTATTCTGGAATTCTGTGCCATTGTCAGTGTGTAAGTAATCTGGGGTACCGAATCTCCAGATTATTCGTTCTTCGAACGCTTGCCCTATCAACTTCCCCGTGGCCTCTCTCAATGGCACCAACTCCACCCATTTTGTGAATAAATCTACAAAGACCAGTAAGTACTTGAACCCCTTTCTGCTTCTTGGGAATGGTCCCATGATGTCTGCGGAAACCACTTTCCACGGGGTTTCCACTACTTGTTTCCCCATCATCCCCAGAGGTCCTTGCTGTGAGGGTTTCATTCTCTGACAAACATCGCAACGCCTGATATAATCAGCGACATCTAGGTACATTCCCGGCCAGTAGTACCTCTGATTGACCCTGGAAAAGGTCTTTGACACGCCCAGATGACCACTGTGGGGCTGATCATGCCCCTCCTCCATTTTCCTTTTCCTTTGTTCCACTGGAACTACCATCTTCCACGCCTCAGCGTCCCCAAGAATCAGCTCTCTTACTCTCTCTGGCTGATGATAATACAGCTGATCTCCCTCCACCTGCCAATTTGGGAACCTTTCCGGAAATTTCCTCACTTCTTCCCGCCGATTCAAGTACCATAGTATCCATTGGTATCCATACCAAGTATCATTCGTTTCCGGTTGCGTGGCGGCCAACTCCACTGGTGGTTTTTCTTGGTCCTCGTACATTCTTGAAAGTGCGTCAGGCACGTGGTGCATCGCCCCTTTCCTATGCAGGATTTCGAAATCGTATTCTGACAAAGCCAGAGCCCATCGAGTCAGCCGACCCGTCGGATTTTTCAAATCTCGAAGCCATTTAAGGCTTGAATCTGTACCCCTCCAAGTAACAGCGAAATTTAGTGATGGCCCAGATTACGGCTAGACATTCTCGTTCAGTAACCGTGTAATTTCGCTCCGCCGAGTTCATCGAGCGACTCGCGAAGGCAATCACTTTCTCTTCCCCCTCGATTGTCTGAGTTAAAACTGCCCCCAAACCATATGAGGATGCATCTGTTTGCAGCACAAAAGGAACCTCCCACGTCGGGCTTGCCAGTGTGGGCGCAGTTGTCAAAGCCTCCTTTACGTTTTCAAAAGCCTCCTCCTGCTCCTGGCCCCAAGTCCATTTATTATTCTTTTTCAGGAGCCCATTTAACGGATTGGCTACTGTAGCGAAATCCTCGATGAACCGCCTATACCAAGATGCCATTCCGAGGAATCTTCTCAGTTGATGAACATTTCGGGGTGGGGGAAATTCTTTCACTGGGGCCACCTTTTCTGGATCCGGTCTGAACCCTTCCTCGTTGACCAGAAAGCCCAAATACCTCACCTCCCTCTTGCAAAACTCGCACTTCTCCCTATTCACCGCAAACCCTGCCTCCTCCAATGCCTTCAGAACCTTTCGCAGCCAATACACATGTTCCTCGAAGCTTTCTGTGACAATTATTATGTCATCCAGGTATGATAACACGTAGGGTCTCATTTCGGGTCCTATTATGGCGTCTATTGCCCTCTGAAAAGTTCCGGGGGCTTCCGTTAGCCCGAAAGGCATCCTTTTAAAATGAAATAGCCCCTTTCCCGGAACTGTAAAAGCCGTATATTCCCGACTGCCCTGTTCCAATTCAAATTGATAGTAAGCTTGACTCAGATCCAAGGTTGAAATGTATTTGGCTGAACGTAGCATATCCAAAATCTGGCTCATGTAGGGTAGAGGGTAGGCATCCTTCTTGGAAACGGCGTTCAATTTCTTATAATCCAGGCACATTCGACTCTCCCCATTGGGTTTCTTGACCATCACAATGGGAGAGGACCACGCACTTTTTGACGGCTCTATTATCCCCTCTTCCAGCATTCGACCCACCTCCTTGTGAATTGCCTCTTGAACCTTGGGAGAAACTGGGCGATAAGGTTGTTTGATGGGAGCTGGTTGTCCCTCCAGCTCAATTTTGTGAGTTGCGGAGCGTGCAAGCCCCAATTTCTTTTCCCCCCTGGGCAACAATTCGTCCAGCGATTCCATCATTTCCTCCTTTTCCTTTTCCCCGGGTACCTGTAACCCCGCGCAGTCCATGCGGGTGGCTGCTTTCGGGGCCTCTTCATTTTCAAGGTGATGTTTCGACGGCGTAAAAATCCAACCCGACGAGTTCGGTTCGATGGTAACCCCCAGATTTCCCAGAGCGTCGACTCCTATGATTGCTCCATACGCCAAGTCTGGTGATAATACGAACTCCCATTCCAATCTTCTTCCTAACATCTTTCCCTCTACTCGAAGACGCCCTTTTACCTTCCCCATGGTACCATTTGCTGCCCACATCGCTCGCCCCCCAGCCTTGAAAATCACTATGTTTCCCCTGAGTAGTGGCTCGTAGACGCTCTTCCCCAACAACGAATTAGTGGCGCCCGTGTCCACCAATGCCCGTACCTTGAAGTCAGCTATCTGGATATCTAAATAGGGTCTCCCATCCTGACCCATCACTGCCGTAAATCCTGAGTCGGTAGTCTCCATTTTTCGAGGGTTCTCCGCCAACTGCACCTTCGCAGACCAATAGCCCCTCTCTATTGACTGCGCCTCTCGTTTCCCGGCTGTTGGCCCACTGGATTGCATGTAGGGCATCGTGCCCTAATTACCCCCTCTTTGCCACATCCAAAGCAACTGAACCCCGAACGCCCCGACGGTGTTCCAACCTCTACCTGGCGTTCTCGTGATTGGGCCCTGCATTCCCTCGCAAAATGACCCAATTTCCCACATCCGTAACATCGGCTTCCCCCTTGGTTGCTCTTTGGTGTTGGTGGTGGGTTTCTGGCACCACTTTCTCTAGGTGCCTAAGTCACCCGGCGATTTTCCGCAGGTGTTTGACTTTCCATTTCTTGGGTTTTCACTTCGTTTCTCTTTACGGGTAGGTTGTCAGTCCGGCCCTGCAATTCCCTCGACATTTCCGGGTCTTTGTTACTCTGAGCCGCTACATTCGATCTCCCCCCATGTCTGGTTTCCCCCCTGTGGAGCTCCTGCCCCTTATATGCCAGTTCTGGGAAAAGTGATTCATTTCGCGGAGGTGGTGGTTTATAATTTGCACACCCCCGTTTATTTGCCTCGAAAATGCGACCAAGCTCTTCTAATTCTCTGAAACTCCCGAACTGTCTCCGGCTGAAATTTCTCCTATATTCTGGATGGAGGTTGTTGTAGGTCAGGGTCAGCTCCTCACTTAGTGATACCGGCGGGTTGAGGAATCCCAGAATGTGCCGATAAGCTACCAAGAAGTCTTGAATTTGCTCCCTTGGACCTTGAGTTCGGCTCTGCAATTCTCCTCGAAGTCGGATCTGGAAGTCTGGATCGCCATACCGCTCCCTGAAATCGTCCTCGAAATCCTCCCAAGTGCGCCATCGGCACTTTTCCAGTCTCCACCAACGTAGGGCCGTTCCTTGTAGCAACTCTGGGAGAGCGGATAACAAGTCGTTCCCCACGATCTGAGTGCCCATGCTCAATTCCCGGATTCGACACAGAAATTCTTCAGCGCTGACCTCGTTCCCCCCAGCGAATCCTATTTTCCAATCCTTATCACCCTTCGTGGGTCCTGGCGTGAAACGTGGTATACCGTGTCGCGGCCCCTCCACTCTTCATAACGCCCAGTTTCCGGATTCTGGTTCTCTTGATGCTGGTGCCTGGGAGCATAGGTCTGCCCCTCGTCAACTTGAACTCCGCGAGGTCGTAACTCCGACTGAATGTGGCTAATATCCGGGGCTGGATCCGAAAAATGCCTGACCCTGCCAGCTCCCTCGATCCTGGGTGGTGGAGGATATTGAAATGATTGCGATCGTTGTAGGGGCAAGTCGGCTCGCCTTCCCCTGAAGGACTCTCCTCGGGGTCTGCTCGTACTTCTCTCCCCGGTTCCCTCGTCCTCTTTTCCCATCTGACCCTGTCTTCGTTGCTCGTGGCACTCCCCGCCTCCAGCGCCCTCATCGAACTCCCCTTCCAGATTTAGGCCCTGGGCCCCTCGAATTTCCCCGGTCACGGAAGTGTCGAAATGCCACCTGGTGAGACGGTTAACCACCCTCTGAGCCACATCATCGGCTCTCCCACGTGGACTAAGTTCTAATTTCTCAGCCACTTTCAGGACTTCCCAGTCATCCAGTGACTTTACCCACGCGTTGACGCCGTCTTCAGAGTCGAACTTCTCTGGTATCGCTGCCATGATGAAATCCTATTCTCCTTACAATTCCTTTAATTCGAGCCAATACCCCCCCATGGCCCGTTTCACTCCCTACCAATCCTCAACTCAATCAATAATGAAACACAAAAAGAAATAATCTCGTACTCCTCAACTTAAACAGGAGCTCTTAGGGCCCCGATTACTACTCTACTTAATTAAACAACTGAGAAGACAATCAAAATTCCTTAAAACCAACTTATCCCCACTTCAGGGTAACGCACACAAGCAATTACTATTGCAAACAAAATAAAATTCCAACCTTACGTCGCGGGTGTGCAGCGTTCAGCTCGGCAGTCGTCGTCTCCTAAAAAAACTAAAAACATCGTGGGGTCGTCTCATTCCCTCATCCCAAAATACAAAGACTAAATCTACAAACGCAAATGCAAAATGCGCCAGCTCCGTGGCCATCCGAACCCCCCCCCCCCAAGCGGCAACCACCCCTTTGAGGTGGGCGCTGTACTTAATCCCTATAATATGGGCCATATGAATAAATGGGGCAATGGAGCACCCCAAAAAGTACCAAACAAAATCCATGCAACGCGCTCAATCCGTAGCAGCGTCGCACCCCACAAAAAACATATCCAAGGTCACAAAAAAAAACTCCCCATCCTCAAAAATCAAAACCAAAATACTGAAATTCCTAATGCTCCCTCTTCAAAATCCCACAAAAAAAAAAAAATTCCTTTATTCAAACCAAAAAAAAACACGCGAAAAAAAAAAAAACAAATCCCAATAATCCCCAGATTAAAAGAATTCCGATTTAAAAAAAAAACCTAAACAACAATAATTCCGAAGAGACCAAAAAAAAACAAAATCCAAATAAACAACCAAGTCCCAAAATTCTTCAAACATTCCCCAAAAATCCCAACTACTAAAATAAAAAAAATGTCCTCCCCAGTCAAAGAAAGAAAAAAAAAATATGGAAGAGAAAACGGAAACCAATCCTCAATCCGAAATAAAATCCTACTCTTGGTGACCTTGGAACTCTAAAAGAAGTCCCCGAAAAAAAAAACATATGACCATAATGTCCATCAATCATCATTAACTCAGTAATCACGAGGTATCACTGTCCGCTCCCCATGATATCAAAGCAACAACCCAAACTGAAAAATTCCATCATCAGGATCCATGAAATTGGGGCGTGAACTCGCCTCCCAATTCCCAAATCAATCACTGTTCTCATTTTGTGAGGAGGAAATCTCTTAACTTACTTATCACGACCCCTGAGGCGTTAACCCGCCATAGCTCACTCGCGCCACTGAAGGCAGCGAGTTCGCTTTGAATTGAATTCTTCCCCATACTCGAATTCAGATAAGATTTCAAAAACAACAAAAAAAAATATAAAGTCCCCACAACATTAAAACCCAACAAAAAAATTCTCGAATTCCACTGTATCCAACAGGTTAAAAAAAACTGAATAAAATAAAATAATTCCCCCACTCCAGATCAGCTCAGTTCGTGAAGACTAAAAGTCCAATTTTCCAACCTTCCAAAAAAAAAAAAATAAACAAACCAAAAAAAAATAATCCTTTTACACCGAATCATTTCCTTTTCCCAACAAATAAAATCCCAATTTTTCTAAATCAACCTACTACAATTTTTCCACCTCCCCGTGACTTGCTATTCTACTAATTAAATTCCAACAAAACCAAAAAAAAATTTTACACAAGTGCAAAAAAAAATCAAACAAAAATGCCCTAAAAAAAAATTCCACACAGAAAAATCTCTAATTAAATCGCAATACAAAAAAAAATAATCCTCATTTACCGACAACTCCCTAATTAAATTCTAAAAAAAAAAAAATAAAAGTAACCAACATCACCAAAAAAAAATTCCCAGTTGATTAAAAAAAAATAATCTCCCCAAGTCGTTCAAAAAAAAAAAAACCAAAATTCAATTTTGAAAATATTCCCGAGATAAATCCCGAACACTTGACAAATCAAAAGAAAATCCCTTGTTCCAAAAAAAAATATTCCCCCAAAATGAAAGCAAAAAAAAACGAAAACTAATTTCATTCAGTCTGAGCTGTTAAAATTTCTTCCCCTTCGATAAGTACATCCCAATCCCATTAAACAAAAAAAAACAAAAAATAACTTTTCCTCCTCACTGAGAACACATACCACAAAAAAAAACCCACCTGTCAAAAATCAAAACAAAAAAAAACATCCAACTCCGGAGAATTCGGGGCGTTGCAATTCGCACCCTTTTCCCCGCGCCAATTAAGGGCGCGCATGTAGCGAAGTCATTATCCAATGTCACCTTATTCTAATTAAGAAAATTAAACGCGAAATCCCGCCTCAATTCCCACATCAATCGGTGGTACCCCGATAGCGGCCCCCTTTCACGCTACGCCACTGCGCGAGGCTCCGCAAGTATCCGCCGGTCCAAACGCGTCACGCCACCGAGCGGCCTGGCAACGCCGCCACCGCTCTCCCTTCAGGCACGCGTACCCCTCGCGCGGCAAATCCCACTCCGTGCCGCGAATTAATGACCTTGCAATACAGCGCACGGAGTTATCCTTATCCCCCACCGCCTCAATCCAGCGGCCTTTCCCCTCTCGAGGATCCCCATCGCGAATTATCCCACGAAACGCGAACACCAACCGCGGTTTCCCCTACCGCGCTTCCAATTCCCCTTCACGTCAAACCCCGCGCGTCATTTCCAGTCGCCAAATCCGCGGGGGGGGGGGGGGTAACCGAGGTAAGGGAACATTCCCCCCACCTACCGTGGCAACTCCGAAATCCACGCCAATCACGAATTCCCTACCAAAATCGCGATGGTCGACGCCAAAAATCCAAAATCACAACAAAATCCGAAATCCAAAATCATCCCGAGAGCGAGAAAGTATCCAAGAAAAAAAAACCGACGCTCGCGCGACCTTCACTTGCCTCCTTTTCGCGCCGCGCACTCCGAACCGCCATCGAGTCATTCCACGCAAAATCCTAATCCAACGAAAAATCCTAACAAAATCACTGTGCCCGTCCAGAAAAGTCGCATTTGCCCAGCCCCACGTTGGGCGCCATTTGTAACGGGGTGAATCCTTCACCCGCGATTACTAAAAGAAAATAAATATGGAAATAAAATCCAGAAAAAAGTATTCCCGACTTGCCCATTTTCAGGGCCGAAGAGGGGAGGGGCTAAGGGGCAAATGTTGGGTTTCTGGGTGAGGGCAAAATCACACACACAAAACACCGAATTGCAATAAAACATGACTCCGCGTGTATTCAATATAAAATAGAAAAGAAAATAATAAAATACATAATTAGCCTAAAATGGGGGGACGGTGATCCCCTCAAAATACATAGTAAAATAATCATTCATCCATCCTTCTCACTCCGTATTCGTGACGCGTCCCCAAGCGCTCCCCCCCCCGCGCTTCCCCTCGCCCAAAAATCGACGCGCCCGATTTCTCACATTCCCCGCACTTTCAAACCCCCCGAGAATGAATCCCCGATTCCCAAAACCCCCGGAAGATCCCATCCTCGATACGACAATCCCACACGACGCACTACAAAATCCCATCACGAAAATAAAACCCCGAAATCCGACAACGACGACCCATCCTTATCCAATGAGACGACCCCGCGCTTCCCCCATTACTCAAAACCTGACCTTGGGGCCATCACCCCGACGACGACGACGACGACCTCCACCGAGCAGCAGCCTCCACCCGCGACGACGTAGTTGCCCTTAGCCCGACATCCTTCCAAGACCCGGGCTCACCTTTTCTTTCCTCTGCGTCAATCGATCTCGCCCCGATTCTCTTTTTTTTTTTTGCGCCTGTATCTCCCTTAGCGGCTCGTACGACAGTGACGCTGCTCGCCCGAGGCTGTTGCCGCCTCGGCCGCCCCCTACTCTTACTCGACGGGCCCGACTCGGCCCGAACCCCACCGAAGGAAAGCGAAGTCCGAACTCACTTTTCTCAGAAGGCTCGCTGGCCAGCCACGCTCCCCAAATATGGCCAAGCGAAATAATTCCGCGAATTCTAAGTGGCGGTTATGGTAAACTCGCTCTTGTTGCCAGGCGAAATTCTTCCCCGAGTTTCATAACCGTCACAACCTTTTTGGCATCATTTTCTTGAACAATAAATGTATCATCTTCTTGCACACTAATTTCATCAGTATTTTCAAACTGAAAACTTTTTTTGAAAAGATTTCCCATTTTGAAGATTTAAATTACAATATATGTTAATATAAAATTGTTTACGTAGATGATTTTTAATTCGTTAATGTAAAATTTTTGGTTTATATTTATATTACATTTTTATCCAGTTTTATATGTAGATAGATGAAGTTGTCAACGTTTAATTCTTAACTGTCAAAAATAATTTATTTGTTTTTATAAATGTCAAATGACATTAACATGTCGATAAAAGAATAAAAGCGAGACAAAATGAATAATATAGAATTGATTTTCATATTTTACAATTCATCAATAAACTTATTCGTCCATACGTGAACAAATAAATTTAAAGAGATCAATCAAAAAATCAACAATTCTGGGAAAAGGTAAAAATATATTTCCCTTCGTTTAATTGCAATGAATTAAAAAATGGCTTTCTCAATGTAGATAAATTTATAAGAATTGCAGTAGAAATGAATAATTCGTGCACGGTTACACGATATAGTGCATCATCCCAGATAGAACTATGGTAGCGTTAAATGGGACAAGTTGACAGCATTACATGCAGCCTTATTGCGCCATGTTTGATGCCCACTGCGTCCGCATATGTCATAGGTATTGCATGCTTTAAGGTTGTGACGCGCGTCATGTCAAACACGTGTGCATAACTGCACAACGCATTGGACATTGTATCGTCCTTTTATGACAACACCTTATTCATAGCAATACGACAGCTTACAATGCACTCAAATATAAATCAGTTTTTAAGCACCTTTTACGCCAGAATTATATTGTGATATCATGTATGCATCCATATTTACAGCATAAATGCAGCATTTTCATGGTTTTCTACGCATAGCCCTCTTGCATGCGTATCTAGTGCATTAGTCATGAATTGTAAGCATTCAAACGCTCCAAAAATAGACCAGGTAGTATGTTCATACAAAAAATCAACTTATATTATAGATTACTATTTAATTATTCAGGAAACTTTAACTTCCTTCGGATAAAGTTATTTTGAGGATTTTAACTAAAATTTTTCTAAATGTATTGGCAGTTTTTAAAATTTTACAAACTTCAACGATTCAAAATTTTTGCTTCCAGCAAACTTTGAATTTTTATTTACTGTCTTTATTTTCCGATTAGAGGATCTTACTGAATTTTGATTTTAATCTTTGTCTTTATGACAATATTTTACATAAAATTTTAGGCAACAGAAAATGCTGACGGAGGAAGTAAAAAAAGCGCCAAAATTCCTTGCCACCGTTTTAATAAAGTTCAGAAAATTGTTTTTCACAATACATATTTATTATTTACAATTTATTGACGATTCGAATTTTCTTCAGATTTCACATATATTTCTTCTAATTTTGCATGGCCCTTAAGGCCGCCTGTTCTTGCCTTCTTTTATCTGCCACTATTTCATTTCTCGACCTCTGCTTGGCGTTTCGCAAAGCGCTCGTGATCGCCGCCTGTAGTTCATGTTGATCAGGAGGCTCGAAATGTTTCCCACGAGACAAAGCTTCTGAAATTTTGAAAATGAAACATTTTAGTGAATTTGGTTTGGAAATTCTATGGTTACGAAATTAGATGATTTTCATTTCAACATTTTCACTATTATTATATTTTCGTATATAAATCTTTGAAATTTGAATTTTCCAAAACTTAAAATGTGCGATATTCAAAATTGAGCAAACATCCGTTGAAAATGAATAATATGTAATAGAATAAAAATTGTCAATCTAACCAAGGCTTTCATGTTAATTATTTATTCAAAACGAAACTCAATTTTTTAAAATATCAGTTATTAGAATTCCAGATGTAAAATATAAAAAATTTAAAGATAAACATTTATAGCTAATTTTCTGACTTTGACAATGCATACATTGATTAGTGAATAATATATATGAGAGTTGGGAATAAGTTTTGAAATCTGCAAATCATAACAGAAATTAAGCATTTTCTAAATTCTACCGTTCGAAAATTTAATGATTCTCAGACTTGGAAATGTAAAGATTGAATTCAAAATTTAAAAACTCTAACAAATAATGAAATACTTCAAAAAGTTAACGAATTTTGAATTAAAATTTCTTTTCAGTACACTTTTCATATTGCTTCTTTTTATTTATTTTCATTAATTTCAATATTTTCTTGAATTCACAACTGAATTTATAAAAACTACAGTTTTTAGAATCATAGAGATAAAAAAGTGATACATGCTGATACATGCATGACACTGAAAAATTCAAGACATTTGTAATTTAAATCAAGACATTTGACATTTAAAGCAATGCAAAAATTGAAAAGTTTACTTTTTCTATTAATTATTTTTCTATTTTTCAGTCGTGAATTCGTAACTCACAAAATCATCAAAAGAATTAAACACTTTGAAACATAAATATTACTTGAGTTTTGATTCTGCAGTTCAGAAATTAGATGATTCTTAGTTGTAGAAATTAAACTATTTAAATTTGAAAACTCGGATGTTGAAAAATGTTTGATAGTGTAAAAAGTGTAGATTGAAGTAAAACTCATTGTTTTAAAATGTTAGTTTTCAGAATTATAGAGATAAAAAATAAACACAAGAGATCGAAATATGTAAGACAAATGTTTAAGAAACTTTTTAGTTTCGTTACTAAAAAAATTCGAAGGTGAATTATTATTTTTGAATTGCGTATTTGTAACAATGAAAGTCATTACAAGGAAGTTATGTGTGCGGAATGTTGCAAGTGAAATATGTTAGAAATATCAATAAAATATCACACATACATATTTCATGTGCAATATGACAGAAATACGCCAGGAATACTTCTGCTAAGATACAAAACTTGAAATATTTCGGAAATATCGCACGCATATGTCAAGTACTTTTGGGATATCACATGCCGGGTGGGTAAATTTCCTTTTTTTTATCATTTTAATGAGATCTTTAAATAAATACTAAAAACAAATTTTTTCGTTGTAAGAATGAAATGTGGATTGTTCCTGCACTCACACAAGATAATAAAAATCAAAAAATAAAAATTCAATAAAAAATAAAAAAAAACATTACAATGAATTTTTTATCTTCTGTTCCATGATCATTTGATACATTTTAATAAGTTAATGCAACATTTTAGAACTGGTCATAAATATATGTGTATATGATATGAGAGTAGTAAGTGAGTTTTTTTTTTTTTATTATTTTCAATTTCTAGATTTATGAGTTATTCATCAGAAAATGAACTTATTTCTTTCTGACTATCGCGTTTTCTTAGTCTTAGCTCTTTTAAAATTTAGCTTATCGTATCTCGTCCATTTCCAATGTCATTTTTAATTATTCATAAAAATGACAATATTTTTCTATAACGTTAGAGTGTCGGATTAACTTTTATGTGCATAATTTGATGTTATGTTAAGTTTTATATATTTTTCTCAATTTATGATTATTTTGATTCATTGAATGAAAAAAATTTGTGAAGTACAAATGAAAAAGAATACGATCAAAAATATAACCTATCCTATCAGTATAAATCAATTGATAAAAAAAGGTTCATATGATGTATGTTATAATATATATTATTTCTAATGAACCAAGATAATTTCAATCTTAATTTAATTAACTAAAATCGATCACTTAATTCACGTTCAATAGACTTAAACACACTATAAATAAAAAAAGATGACAATTCCATGAATTGAATTAGGGTTGTTAGAATTTTTATTCTTAATTTTTTTTGGCTCGGAACATAAAAAAATATTTTGAAATGACTGGAATAAGTATTCTAAAAATCCAAAATCACTCGAATAACAGTTAGTGGACTAATATACACTATAATCAAAAAGGATTAGAATTTTGAAATTTGAATTAAGGATTTTTGAAAATTTTTTCTAGATATTTTTAGACGGAAAATACAAAAAAATGCGTAAATGTCTGAAACATGTATTCTAAAAAATTTAAAGCACTTGATTGACATTCAGTAGAGTAAAGCACACAATAATGAAAAGGGATCATAATTTTATCAATCATATTTGTATTTTTAGAAATTTTATTTTCAACTTTTTGGCACGGAACATACAAAGAAATTCCTGAATGCCTGAAATATGTATTGTAAAAGCTTAAAATGACTTAAGTGACATTCAGTAGACTAAAGCACACCATACTAAAAGAAGAATATAATTTTATCAATCATATTTGGGATTTTATAAATTTGATTCTCAATTTTTTGGCACGGAACATACAAAAAAATTCTTAAATGTCTGAAATACTTATTGTGAAAATTTGAAATCACTTGATTGACATTCAGTAGACTAAAACACACAATAATCAAGAAGGATTATAATTTTATCAATTATATTTGTGATTTTAGAAATTTTATTTTCAATTTTTAGGCACGGGACATAGAAAAAAATTCCTAAATGTCTGAAATACTAATTGTGAAAGCTTAAAATTACTTGAGTGACATTCAGTAGACTAAAGCACACCATGCTAAAAAAGGATTATAATTTTATGAATCATATTTGGGATTTTATAAATTTGATTCTCAATTTTTCGGGCACGGAACATACAAAAAAATTCCTAAATGTCTGACATACTTATTGTGGATGAAATATTAGTCAAAAATATATTGAAAAATAAGGAAACTCTCAAAACTCAATTTCCACGAAAGTAATGAAGCATTCCTAGCATTCCTAGTTAGCAATTTAAATACTGGCATTTGTTTTGAAAAACAATTCAATTTCAGAAAGGCTTCTGAAAAAAATGTAGTTGTATCGTTCTTGTTAAGTTATAAGCAAAGTTTCTTGGTATGCTTCCAAGGGTTCCTGTCCACGTGCTTTTATAAGAAAATCCGTCCATTCTACTCACAAAAAGAAGACAATTTTTAGGAGCTTTCGGTTTGTGTACAAAACTGGGCAGGCTCCTTACAAAACGATGCACCTTTTCCTTGTTAATACAAATTGAAAATTACACGATTCTCCACACAAAAAATTTGGTAGTCGAATTCAAAAACTCAAAAATTTGCGATACTTCAACAATTTCGTAAATAAATTAATTAAAAGAAAAAAGTAATATTTCAAGAATAATTTCTTATAGTAGGTACATGAATATTTTTAGTTTCAAACCGATTAAAATTTTAATCTTGCAACTTAATAATATGTGAACAATCAAAGTTAAAAACTCTGAATTGAATATAAACAAAACGTAACAATTTACAAATTAAAATTTCTTAAATCCGTGAAAATGGGGCATTCTGAAGGATCAAAGGGGCCCAAAAAATTTTCGAATCTTGATGGCAAAATAAAAATACCTTTTAATTTCTGATTGAAATATGAGACAAGTGTTATAATTGTTCCTCCAAATAATAATCGAAATTATTTCTTACGTTTTGTTTCAAATTTTATATTACCTTAGTGAATTTTCGAAATTATTTTGGAATTTGCGTAATATGATACTATTATATGATTATTACCTGCAAAAGCATCGTGCCAACGAGAGTTTATTATGTTGAGTGCACTTTTTTTATCCATGTAAGTGATGACTCGACATAAGTTCTTGTCGAATACCTCGCCTACGATGAGGTTTGTGGCCACCTCAACATGTTCTCCACCGAGCCACTCCATATACAAAACCACCTGTTCGTATATCTCCTTGGAACACATGTTGAAGGCTTGGTATTCTTCGACCGTTGTAATTGGAAGGAAAGCCGGTTTGCTGACTTTTCGAGACCCATATCGTTTAGTCAGAAGGGTCCTAGAAAAAGATTTGTTCGTCGTTCAATCTTTTCTTTAAAAAAATGCGGTTTTTCATGAAAAATTCACAATTTTAAAAAATTCATATGAGAGCGAGGACTATATTTATAAAATTATAAAAAAGACCCTGAGTATAGATGGTAAAAACTGACTGCAAACAAGATGCAAAAATAGCGGAAAAACTCGACTAGTCTGATGTTTGCATATAATTTGCGAAAATTTTGCATACAAGTAAGTCTGTACATTTAAACAAAGTTTTAAAAATTGGTCAACATTTACTCATAATAAGTTTGAATGTAATTGAAATTTCAAAATTCTATATTTAGAAAGAAATATTTTATGGAGAGTAAGATACTGTATGTATATATTAGGGTGGTCCTTATTTGGGCAAAGTTGGAAAATTATATGGGACCGGCCGGAAAATTAATGAAGGTATAAAAAAAAAATTTTCCCCAAAGTTTGAGAAAAATCGAGCCATATTAACACGTGCCTCAAAGCGACTGAAATTTCAAATGGGAAATACATGTATTTTATAACTAAAATTAGTCAAGATTTTTTTTAGCCTATATTAATTTGTTTTCAAAATTGAATCCTTGTTTTTTTTGTTGTACATGATGTCAGGTTGTAACCGTAATTTTTCTAGAATTTTCCGAAAAATTACGGTTAAAACCTGAGATCATGTGCAACAAAAAAAGCAAGGGTTCAATTTTGAAAACAAATTAATGTAGGCTAAAAAAAATCTTGCCTAATTTTAGTTCTAAAATACATGTCTTTCCCATTTGAAATATCAGTCGCTTTGAGGCACGTGTTAATATGGCTCGATTTTGCTCAAACGATGGGAAAATTTTTTTTTTATACCTTTATTAATTTTCCGGCCGGTCGCGTAGAATTTTCCAACTTTGCCCAAATTAGGACCACCCTAGTATATATATATATATATATATATATATATATAACTTACTCCGTAAAAATTTTTCGAATATACATTTGGACGTTCACTTTTTTTTTACCTTTTGACAATATTGTGAGAACTTACTGCAAATGAAATGCAAACACAGAGTAAACGCTTGATAAATCAGACGTTTGCATGAAGTTTTTGCAAGTATTCTTGAAAGTTACATTTTGTTGGAATTATTAGAATAAAAAAATCGATTGACAGTGACAAACTATGTAAAAAACTATGCTTTACGTAACACACTGAGGGAGGAGAGGGGTCCAGCAAATTCTTTACTCCGCGCTGCGAGAGGGGAGGGGGGATAGAAATTTCCAAAAAAAGAGCGTGACGTAAAAACTTACGTTACAAGCTCAGTGAGAGCATCTAATTTGTCCTCGATACGCCTGCAACAAAAAAATATGTTGCATTGTAGTTCAGGATATAAATATCTTCTAACTTTCATTCCTTAAAGAAACCTTATTGATGGATTAGGGAACTTCAAGAAATATTTGATAAACTTTCAAAATTTTTCTACTTCTCAATAAAGCGTTTTAATTTATAAATTCAAAATGGTAAAGAAATACAAGAATTCTGTTCCAATTGAAAAATGTTTAAAATTTTGAAACAACATTAAAGCAGTTAAACTATTTTAAAACCTAGAAATGAAAAGTGCATGCTCTCTAAACAGTTACTAATAGTGCCTGAAATATTTCCATATCCTAAAAAAATTCAAATCAATATGTCACTTATCTTCCTTTTCTTTTACATTGTTGTAAATCATTTACACAGTGTTTTTGAATCGATTTGTTGGTGTACATACTTCAATCTCTCAGTCGATTCGTCGGCATCTTCCGATTGGACGTTGCTCTCTGATCGTTGCTCATCATACGTGGAAGCATTGGGAGTCTGTGGCGTGCTATTGTACCCTGCAGCAACCGTTTCCGCGGTATTCATCGTTGATGATGTTGCTTGTTCTGTAATAGAAAAATTTTTCATTTGTAAGGAATGAAATATTTGCAAATTTACTGCAGAAGGTACGTTTCGATTTGCGACATGTATTTTGCAATCTACTAAAAAAGTATTAGCAATATTAAGCTTTACGAGGAGAATGTTAGAAGATGATTAATGGATAAATACAGGTTGCACTAGAATTACCTGAATAAGGAAAACCGGTGATAACTGACAGACTCGAGTTATTGTGAGATTCCTGATGTATGTCTTCAACTTCCTCCGTACTTCTAGAATCGCTTTGAATGATGTTGATCGTCATAGTGGATGACGTCGAGGGAGTGGAAGTGGTAAGTCCTCTTTCGAGGTTTTGATTGCCTGCACCGACTGGCAAAAAAGCTTGATTCAATGCTGAAGGATGAGACACATCGTTCACATGTGTTTCTATGATGTCTATGATGTCTTCAGCGCTTGTGCCTGCCAGTGGTTCTGCTGGGGTTGTCATTGGTCCTCTCTGTTGAGCCGTTTGGAGGCTCAGTTTCATTCTTTGTAGGCCTGGCAAAGTCGATCTTCCTGATGGGGGATGTTTTTCGCCATCGCTATCGGTTGACCAAAATTTTTTGGGTGGAAGCACCCCTTCCCTTCTCTGCCTCTTGAAAAATTGCAGGCGCCCCGTATGTTTGGAACCTGTAAACAACATTCAAAATATTTATCACCTACACTGCATCCATCAGTTAATTTAATAGAATCACGTTTGCGTAATTTCAACAGGCATTTCCTGCAAACTATTACAAATATTTTTCCGATAATGAATAATTTTCCTTCAAGTTATTAATTATATAATTTTTTCTTTTGCATTTGCTTCATTGCAATTTTCTCAGCAACAGCTATATATATAAAAATGAATTATCTTTGAACCAATGTGTTTGTGAACGCAAAGTGCACAAAAATATGTTGAAGCTATTCTGAAAAAAGATATTTGTTGCAATTAAAACCTTTCTCTATGGACAAATAGAAAAATTTTTCAACTTCTGAAGCATGAAAAATAAAGGAACAAATTCTATCATATATATATATTACTTTTTATATATATTATACAGGGTGTTTCCTATCCCCCGTATTAAAATTTACTGAGTTGTTCCTCTTTGAATTTGTTTGTAAATAAAGTTATGTAGTGTTTATTAATTAATTGTCATCGATAATCCAAAATTCTATAATTTCAGGAAAACTATTAAAAAGACAACATTACCAAATATGATGATATTGAAGAGTTCTTTTACTACGAATTTGATTTTTGCTCCTATTTTTTTTAGGAAAAGAATGTGTAGCCTTTTTTTATTATGCCAGTAACTTCAAAAAATAATATTTCCAAAACAGCTTTTTTAAAAACTACTTACCAAATGTTTCTCAGGCATGTTTATTAATTAATTGTCATCGATAATCCAAAATTCTATAATTTCAGGAAAACCATTAAAAAGACAACATTACCAAATATGATGATATTGAAGAGTTCTTTTACTACGAATTTGATTTTTGCTCCTATTTTTTTTAGGAAAAGAATGGGTAGCCTTTTTTTATTATGCCAGTAACTTCAAAAAATAATATTTCCAAAACAGCTTTTTTAAAAACTACTTACCAAATGTTTCTCAGGCATGTAGTGTTGGCCACTTCAGATATTAATATTTGCATATTTACAGTTTGAATTATCATAAATTCAAATTAGTTACTATATTACAACTGATAGTTATAACAAATATAAGTATTTGTAAAAAATGGCAAGAGCAAGTTACCTACAGTTTTTTAAATTTCACATTATAATTATGATCGCAATCTGTTATATGTATAGTAAGTAAGCCCTGTAAAAGAAGGGCTGATTCAGAGAAAAATCGTTAAAATAACTTATAAAATTCAACTTTTAAAACAATTCAGCCACGACAAATGTATTGCCTACTATTTCTCCAAAAAGATTTCCCTCATCGTCATTTTCGAAGTGATCATCATCATTGAAAAATAGCATGTCGTTTGCAATATTGAAATGGGAGTTCCAAACAGGCATTCGAAAGCATTTACTTTTGATTTTTTCAATTGGAACAACAGTTGATTCCGATGAAAGATTACGACATTTAAAAACACCGATTTCGGAAGATGGCAGTCCAAAATCGTACAAGTCACGTACGTCATGGAATCTTCGAACGACAAAAAACGTTTTACCACCTCATCGGAGAATATCTTCAATAATGTAAATATGACCTTCATTTGACATGCAACAGTTATCAGATTGCTCAATGGTTAGTAAAAAATCTACTAACTCAACTTTTCGATACTGTGTACAATCTTCATAACCTGGAGGTAGAGAATTGTCACGATGTTGGTGGAGAAATTCAATTTTTTGTTTGACTGGTTTCACTTCCTTTTTTGAAGACAATTTTTCTTGTCTCCTACGATATATCTGCTCTAGCTGTTTGTCAGGTTTTCTGGCTGCTTTGCGAAAAAATGCCATGTTATTTTCGTATGGGAACGCAGAAAAGTTGTCTAGACTACCGAAGATTTTTACATCATCAATCAAATGACGTATGCAATGCAAATTGTAAGACATAAACCGTGAACCATAGCATTGAATTGAAGTGTTAAAGAACTCTTCCAGAGCTGCTGAACAATACTCAATATCTTTATCGGACAAACTTTTTTTGCTAACTGCGCGAATAGAACTGTGTAGCAACATGAAATTGATATAGGCTTCAGGTGAAAGGATTCCATGGAAGACAACAATACCACTATACAATAAAAGTAAACGAAACATTGTGGCCTTGTAATGTTTCCACATTTCCAAAGGCAATGGTTTTCGAGTAAACTCTTTTGGACAAAAAGAGGCAACTACAGACATTCGAAGTGAAACTTCTTTGATTTTTTTTGAACCAAGTTTTTGTCGTAGACACAAATTTCCTTCTGGCAAAAACATCAAGATACGTCGCACGATTCCCAATAAAACTAAATGCATGTATTCAAATGGAGTTTGAGATACAATGTCTTTCAGCAGAAATTCAAGAGGACTACGTTCTGGTTTGAAATGTTCGTCGTCAGGGGAACGAGCAAGATACTCTTGGTGAGTTCTCGGATTACCTTCAATGCTAGTGTAAGTAAGATGAGTTTGATCGTCTATTCTACTGCCAGAAACAGTACATTTGGAACATGGGTACGTAGCATTGTGCTCTTTGTGATTCAAGATAAAAGCACGAGCTGGTGCATCCGCAATAAATGCTGTTACTTCAAACGCATGAATTTTTTCACAGACACGCACTCCTCCAGTATTTTTTAACGCTAAAAAATCAGAAACAAGATGAGAGAAGAATTCATTTGGGTCATGCGGCTCGCTTTTTCCTCTAAAAATGCCAATGACTTCGCAGTTTTTTTTTTGGAATATTTACAACTCGACATTGAATGGGCCACAATTGAATAACGCTGGAACGATACGCCTGAACGCCATCTGTACTCAGATGAATGTTCAAAATCTTGGGTATGTCACCCTCTGACAATCCTGAAATACATTCCTGAATTGCAGTCTCCAAACCTATATGGAGATACTCTCCTCCACCTATTTGAAAAATTGGAGCTGAATATGTTGGGGTCTTTAACAATGTTTTTGTCTGCTTTGGAAGAAATTGCAGACAATCGTGAGTACGTAAAACTTTTAAGATTTTGTCACCGTGTGCAAAAGGTATGAATGGAATTGAAGCACTCTCGTAAGTTTGTTTCAAAATTTTCTCTACTCTCAGAAAAGTTGTTCTCCGTTCTTTCGTCCTCATCATCATCAGTAGACTCGTATGAATCTCGTGGAAGAAAATCATTGAAATAATTAGAGCAATCATTTTCACCTGAAGTAAAACTCTCAGCGTTAATCCTTTCACTTAAAACATCTTGTTTGCTAGCAGAAGTGGAATAACTATCTTCAGTTTCGAAATTATCATGAACCAGCGATTGCATGTCAAGAAGCAGTTTAGGTTGTTCAGAAGATATTGGAACATCGCATTGATCTGATCTTTCATTATTGTAATGAAAAGGAAATGTTTTTGGAGTATTTTTTCTCCGACGTCTTTATCGTTCACTAACAAAATGAATAGATTTCCGCGGCATGGCAATACGAAGTATTTTATTTTTCTTACGAATTACTTTCCGTCTTCCCATGACTAGAATTGTTATAATAAGAACTGATAATTCCGAAGTAACTCTGAGTTTAAGTTAGTAACTCCACTTTAACCATAATTATATGTTATACTATTTTCAGACATGAAGGTTTCTTTCGCAAAACACATGCAAATATTAACAATCTTTTGTCCTTTCCTTCATACTTCTTCTGAAAAGATCGGGTGGAACACACTTTAAAAAAATCAACGCTCTACATAGTTTCATTATTATCGAAATCCAAGCAATATGATATCCCAGAGCCAAAGATCTCCCTTTGACTGTGAGAGATCATATTACTCGGATTTCGATACATTAAAAATTTGTTAATATGAACTGATAACTGATGTGTACTGTTTGTGATGTGAAATTACTTTCATATCCGAGATAACAGATAAAACAGGGAGTGGGGCAAGACGGGGAGTTGGCTGTATTTAAGAAACAATGTAATTAACATGTAACGTAGATCGCACGAAATACGTTTGAAAAGTACCACGGTGTTTTTTTCATAGGAGTTGATTGAATTTATCTGTTCAAAAAAAGTTGTGACACTCTGTGATACTGTGGAGCGTGGATTGTATTTCATAATCGTATGTTTTTAATTTTTCACATGAAATGCGATCATATATAATAAATTATGGATTGCTAGTATTATATAATAGTACAAGCTATGTAATGTACATACATACTTATTTCACGTCATACTTTTTTTTAATGTGAATCTTGACTCTTCAGTTTGTTAAAAACTTCATTTTTTCAGTCCATTTGATTTCATATTACATTTATATTTTTTTTATCAACGTAACTTAAAAAAAATTATAAAAATTTATAAGTTGATGTTCCAAATCTTTCAATTTTCTTTAACAAAGAAAGAATGTGTACTTTTAAAAATTGTCACTGTCAAAAATATAGAAAGAATTTTTATCTGTTAATTTCTACTTTCAAAAATAAATTCTTATATAAATTCTTTTCATACTGTTTATTTGAAAAGATTTTTTCAAAATTGACCGATCTGTGAAAACGTTTTTAGAAGTAAACATAAGAAATATATAAACAAAAGATATCCATCTAAGAATTGTATCACTTGAAAAATTTATTTTGTATATACAACTCTGTAGCTTTTTGAATTTATTCAATTACTGGTTTGTTGAAAAAATACACGTTTGTCAGCTTTGATATATATAACATGAAAGAAAAGTAAGGAGTAGAAACATGTCTATTTTATTTATTATTTTTAATTAAAAATATTTTTAAAATTTATAAATAATATTTAAAAATATAAATATTTATCAATATTTATAAAATTTTAAATTTTATTATTGTTTGAAAATAAGAAGCTCGTGAAATTTTGTTGATCGAATTGAAATTTTTTTTCAATTTTTGAAATAAAACTTCAAACACATTTAAATTCAACTACAAAAATTTATGTACGAAGAATACGAATGGATGCATGAATAAATAACACAGTCCAAAAACTGGATAAATATTTAAATTTCAAAATCACGGAGCACTAAAAATGTATTCCGCAAGCTCAGTATAGATTTGTTTATTCCTGAATTTAAACACTTTAATTATTATGAAAAACTTGATTTTTTTTTAATATTCTTGTTCAGATTTTGACGAAAGAAATTTCTGCATGATAAACGTTTATAAGATGGCTGAACTGTTAGTGAAATTTCACGACATATTTTATAAAGTATTTTTTTTTTTTTTTAATTCTTTTCTCACAACAGGTAAAAGCCCGAAAATACAAATCAATTCGAATACACAGATGACGCGAAAAACAAAATATAATACAAATAACGGAAACAAAACACAAAATAAATAAAAATAGAAAACAGCAAAACTCGCAAAAACAGAAAACTTGCATCATTTAAAACTACTTTCTTTCTTTCTTTTTATTCGTTTTTTAATATCAAAATTAATAATAAATAATTTTGTTAAAAGTTTATTGAAAAACCAGCATTTTGTTGATCCATTTTATACAATTTTTAAAAACGCTGTAGTTATGTAAAAAATGTTGTATAGATTATTTAAAAAAAATGATGAAGTTTCAGCATTTCATAAATGTTCTAAATTGGCATTTTTGTAAAATTACTTTTTAGAATACTAAAATTTGATGAGCAATTCAACTCTTCCATGAAAATTCGATATAAATCAGAATTAGTTGGTTTCGGAAAAATTTGCAAATTTTTTCGAAATTTTTATTACGAAAGTTGAAATACTGAATCCCTACGCTACAAAAACCAATGTAATTTTGATTTTTATAAGGTCTTTGTTTTACATAATTTCTGTAAAAGCGCTGAATACTTTATAAAAGTTCATTATTTTATTTTACTATATGTATTTCATAAAACACTATTTCTATGACATTTAACATACTATTCAAATTTTCTAAAATCACTTTACAAAACGCAGACTTTTTCAAAAATTTTCATAAAATAACTGTACATCATAAAAAATTTATTAAAAAAAAACTCATTGATTTCATCCAAGTTTTTTAAAGATTTTCTAAAAATCAGAATAAATAGGAAATATACTTTCTAAGAAACTTAATCCTTTATAAAACGCAAATTATTGATGCAAAGATAAATAACAATTAAATAACTAAATATTTATTATTACGTACATACCTATTTCACGTCATACTTTTTTTTAATGTGACTCTTGACTCTTCAGTTTGTTAAAAATTTTATTTGTTTAGTCTATTTGATTTCATATTTCATTTATATTTTTTTTTTATCAACGTACATTGAAAAAATTATAAGAGTTTAGAAGTTGATGTTTCAAATCTTTCAATTTTTTTTTAAAAACAAAGAATGTGTACTTTTAAAACTTGTCATTGTCAAAAATATGGAAAGAACTTTTACCTGTTTATTTCCGATTTCAAAAATAAATTCTTATGTAGATACTGTATGTTTGAAACGATTTTTTTTAATTGATTTGTAAAAACGTTTTTAGAAATAAACATAAGAAATATATAAACAAAAGATTTCCATCTAAGAATTGTATCACTTGAAAAATTTATTTTGATTATACAACTCTGTAGCTTTGATATTTAAAACAAGAAAGAAAAGTAGGGAGTAGAAACATGTCTATTTTTCGAATTTTAGTTTCTGTTTCTTACATTTATACGATTTTTCGATTTTGAAGACAAGTCCTCCAGAAATCGAGAATTTTTATTTCTAAGATCATATATTTTCTTTTTTTTACGTGAAAAATCATCATATTATAAACATAATATAAATTCTCAAATCCGAAAAAATTCATTAATCATGTAACGTAACTTTGACAAATTGAAAAAAGAATCAGCCACTGTGTGTGCTAAACAAATTCAATAAATGTTAGAGTAATATTACCTTTCCCTCTTCCTCGCAGTTGCTTGTCCATATAGCCTCCTATTAATTTTGTCGTTCGGTATTTGATGTAGTATATCTTGTAGAGTATCAGAAGTTGGAATGAAGTTGAATGAAATACCTTAAGGAAGGTCAAGATTCAAGAATCCTATTCGAAAATAAAATCAAACAATATTAAAATACTGAAACTAAATAAAATCTTACAAAAATAATTTTTAAAATCAAGAAGTTTGCAAAATTAATTAAGGGATTGACTGTCACTCTCATTTAATTTTTATAGCAAAAATTAGACAGTAAAAATTCATTTTCAATTCAATTGAAAATCTGGAAAACATCAATTATTCGCTTAATACAAAATTTTTACCAGTAAGAAATAAGGAATGAAATTATTTTTAAACTTTTTTTCCTGTTAGTCACATGGAAATATTCGAATCACCTATATTGAAAAATGAACAATCCAGACCTGTAGGGGAATTAATTTTTAATGTGTACTTTTTTTACACGTATTATCATGATCGATTCACATCAAAAACCAATTTTTTGTGCTATTTTTTATTTACAATTTTTTTTATTTGTTTTGTATTTATATTTATAAGTGTTAATGTTTATTCGTGCAGAAATATTCCTGGGAGTTTTTCTCATTTGGTCATCTGCTAAAAATAGATCTAAACTTTCCGACTTCTCATGTGTTAAAAAACGCAGCCTGAAATTTTATAGTTCAACAGCAAAGAACTACATTTTATATTTTTACAGTTCATTAATGACAACAATAAACTTTGAAAAAATATAACCTATAAAATGAATTCTTTTTACGTTTTATGATGGAAATACATTTTTATAGACAGTAATTTTATTTTAAATGTCCTTCGCAATGTAATTATATTTCATCGTTAACACGGAAAAATTGTGTCAATTCTAATTCGGAATTCATAATCGTAGAGATTAGGCACTTACCTTTTCGTTTGCATAACAAAATGCAAAGACAATGTGACACAAATATAGCCTCAACTGACAATACACGAAGCTCACGGAGCATAGAGGTTATACAGAGTGTAATCTGCAAAACACTTTTCTCTTTTGTTTTTGTGTTTGTCAGTTTGTGGCTTTGCCGAAAAAACTCTTCTCTCCTGTCAAAAACAAGGTTACGTGACTATCGCTGTGTTTTTGTTTAATTTTTAAGCATGTCCATTCGGAATCACATGTTTAATGAACGTGCTCGAAAAACAAGGATAGCTATATACTTTATGCGTTTGCGCTTGAAACCAGTGAGCAAGGCTATTGCCAGGGCGCAAAATTTGAATAACGTACTTGATGATGGAAAGTACAGGGTGCGCCATCTGGATGTATCCTATTTCAAAATTGAATAACTCCGCCATTTTTCTGCCAATTTTGACAGTTACTAACAATTCTGAAACGTCATTCAATGCCATTTTAGTTATGAGTCGATAAACACCAAAAGAACGCGCTGAAATTGTAGCGCTTTACATTGAAAACGATCGTTCACTTGTGAAAACTGTGCGTGCTTATCGCAAAAAATATGGCAGGCATTCGGCGCCCACAAACAGAACAATCCTCAGTTTGGTGAAGAATTTTTTTGAGTTGTCTGTAGCAACTCCCCAGGTTCCTATTCGACAGCGTCCGCAACGCTCCGATGAAGTTGTTGCAGCGGTAAAAAAAAGTGTTTCTGATAACCCAAATACGTCGTATCGCCGCCGATCTCAGGAGTTAAACGTGAGTGGAACGACTCTAAGGAGGATTATGAAGCAAGATCTCCTTCTTTTCCCATACAAAGTGCAGCTTACTCAAAGATTGTTGCCAACGGATATGCCACGTCGCTTGCAATATGGAAATACTGTCGCCAGAATGATCGATGCAGAGCCTGATTTTTGGGACATAATTTTAATGACGGACGAGGCTCATTTCACCCTCTCCGGTGGAGTAAATAAACAAAATTGTAGAATTTAGGGAACACAGAACCCACACGTTATACATCAAACACCTCTTCACGACCAGAAAGTAACTGTTTGGGCCGGAGTGTGCTCAAAAACCATCATCGGGCCTTATTTCTTCAAAGTTGGAGAGACCATCGACGGCGCACGCTACCGTTGGATTCTGGCGCACTTTGTCCATCCACAAATGCAGAAAAAAGGTCTGAAAAACTTCTATTTCCAACAAGACGGTGCACCTTGCCACACCGCAGCCGCTACGATCAAGTTTTTGCAGAGCAAATTCCCAGGACGCGTTGTCTCAAAAAATGGTGATTTGGAGTGGCCTCCTCGTTCTCCGGATTCAATGGTACCAGACTTTTTTCTATGGGGATATTTAAAAAGTAAAGTTTATGCCAGCAGGCCGAAGAACATTGACGAACTCAAAGCTAATATACAAGCTGAAATAGCTGCTATAAAACCCAGAATGCTGGCCACTGTTATGCAGAATGCCCGCAAAAGAGCCGCTTTTTGTGTATCAAATGGGGGTGGTCATTTAATCGACGTTGTATTCTAAACCTGGTTTGAAATAAATGGCAAAAAATATCCTAAAAAAATCTTGTTTATTTGTGAAAATCGGCTGAAAAATGGCGAAGTTATTCACTGTTGAAATAGGATACATCCAGATGGCGCACCCTGTACACTTGCAAATAATTGATTTTAACGTTATGTTAGCTGAGCATATGATTCATTACACTTTCGTTTCTATCCCGTTTATGCAAATTAACTTAATCTGTACTAAGAATAGTTGTATACGATTAAAAAAAAATTTTTCTTTGCTCTTACAACCGTTTTGCGCCCCCCTGATTGCGGCGCCCTAGGCGACTGCCTAGTTCGCCTATATGGTAGAGACGGCCCTGGTCTTATCAATATGTCTCTTTGGTTCGCTATCATATTCGTCGTTAACGTAAGATGGATTCAAATCATTGAATGCAGCAGTTTCTTGAGTGTTGGATGTATACTCATTTCGATTGCACGGAACTCCGTCGAATAATCGGCTAAAGTCAGCTCTGCTCTGTTGGCGCACAATTCTCCTTAAATGGCGGGAACTGTATACGTGCAATGCCGATCTTCCTTTACACCTTTCCATGATAAGTCTACAGGGATCGAAGTATAATAATCAATTCAAATTTTTTTATATAATAATTAAGAAATTGAATAGAAAATTTTTCTGTCCATAACATTAATGTCATAAAATAAAAAAATTTGTATGGTTTTTGAATACAAAACTCTGTTATTTTACAACATGGAATTTCGTATGCTTCCTTCATAGAAAAAAATAAATTCGTTTAGCAAACTATTGTGATTTTTGAAAAACGAGTCAGAGGTAACATAAAAAATGCATAAAACGGAAATATTTCCCAAATTTGTGCAAATTGAATAATTTTCATTTTTAGAATTACTGGTATTTTAAATGCGAATGTTTAGTCCACTATAGTAATAATAATGATTAATTATTATCAAGTTGTTCGAATTTTCACAATCGAAAACATTTAATTTAATATTATTATTCAGCTCTTATATGCGTCTTTATTTAAACGCATATGTATATAATACGAAGAAAAATAATCGTTAATCTAAGTTATATATGGGAGTAATATGTGAATATTAACAGAATGCAGATGATAACACTAGTTTACAGCGAAATGTAGCCACATCAAATTTCAATGGTTTCCTTAGTAAAATGACTCGCTGAATCCGAAAACGCAGTCCAAAAAATTCCCCGTAGGACGGATTTCGCGGTATTGCGAAAAAACTGTTTTTCGCATATAGAAAAAAAGTGTCTTCAGTCAATCGCAAATATCTCCGGTTCTACCTGAACGTTTTTGATAATTTTTATATCAAAATGTAGGTAATTTAATAACCTATAAATTATTTTCCTGAAGTTTTACCGTCACATTCACGGTTTGGTTGCTATTCCGACATTTGTATATAATTTTTTGTCATTTTTGTTAATTTTTTGAAAAAAAATCAACTTTGAGCGAAAATTAAGCCGAAAAAAAAATTTTTTGTATCACTTCAATGAATGGATGTTGAAGCCCAATCGATGACAAAAAAAAAGAGTGGCCAGTTATCAAAATCAATGGGAAAATATAGAAGTTATAGGTGTTTTTCCGAAAAAAGGCAAAAAGTCCATTTTTCTCAACTTAATAGCATTGTCAATTTTTATTGATATTAAGTCACAAAAAATCAAAATTTAAAAATGAGTCAAGTCCGATCGTCTTTGTCGCTTGTGCATGTCTTCGCTTTCTCGAATCAAAAACCAGCAATAATCGCCCATCATTGTTTCATCCCAAAATCCTTGGTATCGTCTTTCCATGTTTTTCATTTGCTGAGGGAAGCGTTCGCCATGTTCATCGCTTTCGTCGACAAGATTTTTCGGGAAAAAATCCAAATGCGAATGTAAAAAATGAATTTTGAGAGACATATTCACACCTGTCACCGAAAAAAAGTGAGAAATAATTAGCATAATTTAATAGTATAGAAATGTAAATTTATATTAAAAACATACCTATTTTCCTATAATTCACTAGCAAATCTTGGATGATTTTCTTGTAGTTCCGACTTCTTGAGTTACCCAACAAGCCATCGACGACAGAACGAAACGAATTCCATGCTTTCGCCTCGTCTCCTGTCAATGTTAAAACAAAATTGGAATCGCTGAGAATTTTTTTTATCTGAGGTCCCACGAATACGCCTTCTTTTATCTTAGCATCAGATAAATTCGGGAACACGGATTTCAAATAATGAAAAGAATGACCGTCTTTTCGCAAAGCTTTGACGAAATTCTTGAAGAGTCCAAGTTTAATATGTAATGGTGGAAGTAGAATCTTGTTTTTCTTCACTAGAGGATCGAATTTCACATTTTCCTGACCTATGGTGTAATTGATTCGATTCGGCCAGTCTTTTTTCACATAGTGTTCATCTCTCGCTCTGCTGTCCCACTTACACAAAAAACAGCAGTATTTTGTGTAGCCTTGCTGCAAACCAGTTACCATTGCAACAACTTTGAGGTCAGCACAAATTTTCCACTCGTGATCTTTGTACTTAATCAAGTCCAGTAACATTGCCATAGATTGATATGATTCTTTCATGTTGACAGCATGGGCTACAGGAAGTGAAGGCTTCATGTTTCCTTGATGAATCAAAACTGCTTTTAAGCTTAATTTGCTGCTGTCAATGAACAAACGCCATTCGATTGGATCGTAATTTACACCAAATTCAACAAACAAACCAGTGATATCATGACAATAACAAACATTCTTTTCCCTCGAATAGTATTGGGCAAATCGTATATGCCGATCTCTATAGTACGTCACCTTCACGCCCGAATCCAGTAAGTTCCGTTCTTGCAAACGTGATGCCAAAATCTCCGAATGATATTTCGTCAGATCAAAGTCTCTTATCAAATCATTAAGAGCGAATTGTGCAAAAGGCTTTGAAACTTTCATAGGCTCTGTGTCAGTCGAATTGGATTCACTTTCTTCTGATGATGTTGTGTCGATTTTTCTTCTCCTCTTAGGGCTTACTGGATACGGAACGTCAGTGGAATGCGGAACTGGTTTTGTTAACGATGGTACATGCGGATATACAATTTTGCGATGACGTCCGTGTTGTTTTATGTTACATAAGCAGAAGTAACAGTCAACCTCGTGATTCGTTGGCTGTCGCCAAATCGCAGGCACATCGAATGACAAGTAGCGACTACGAAAAAGAAATCATATGAACGTGGTAGTATATTAAAGGGTTAAAATCAGAAACAGAATAGATGAATATATATTTATACGTACTTGTCACCTGCCATCCACAAAACCAAATTTGTTCTGCATGTGTTGCACATAGAACTCGGTGTCCATGCTTTATCAATATTTTCAGGTGAAACTTTGAAATACAAACTGTACGCATTTTGTAATGCATCCGTGAAATTCCGTGGTTTCGCGAAAATATATTCTGCACAAGCATAGCAGAACTTATTCGGATCATTTTCGCACTTTAATCTACGTTTCTGGACACTCATCCTTCAAATTTCGATTTAATTTTCCGTGCCTAAGGTACCTTTCTGGGTCAAGCCAGCGCACCAATCAGAGCGCAGTAGGTTTTCCCGCGGGTTTTCCCCGGATCAACCAAGCGCACAAATCATAGTGCACCGCGGGCTCCGCCACGGAGCGAGCCAGCGCACCAATCAGGGAGCACCGTGGGTCTACTTGACCTACGTGTAACACGCTTATGATGATAACCATTGTGCACTTTTGATAATATTTTCAAAAGTGCACTTTTGATCAATTTTAAAGTGTCCTTTTGATTATTATGCGCTTTTGATACGCAGCCATTTTTAAAATGATATTTTATTTGATAAATAATAAATACGTAAATGTAATTAAAAATTCATATGTACTATCAAGGTATTTTCATCGTTTTGAACGAGTAGATCCCCAGAAATAGTCTCTTACTAATACAATTTTAAACTATATTATATGAATTACTTTCTCATAAAATTTTATAGGAAACCAGGAACAGTAAATTACGAATCTAAGGAAAATGGACTTTTTACCTTTTTTCAGAAAAACACCTATAACTTCTATATTTTCCCATTGATTTTGATAACTGACCACTCTTTTTTTTTGTCATCGATTGAGCTTCAACATCCATTCATTGGAGTGATAAAAAAAATTTTTTTTTCGGCTTAATTTTCGCTTAAAGTTGAATTTTTTTCAAAAAATTAACAAAAATGACAAAAAATTATACACAAATGTCGGAATAGCAACCAAACCGTGAATGTGACGGTAATAAAACTTTAGGTAAATAATTTATAGGTTATTAAATTACCTATATTTTGATATAAAAATTATCAAAATCGTTCAAGTAGAACCGGAGATATTTGCGATTGACTGAAGACACTTTTTCTCTATATGCGAAAAACAGTTTTTTCGCAATACCGCGAAATCCGTCCTACGGGGAATTTTTTGGACTGCGTTTTCAGATTCAGCGAGTCATTTTACTACGGAAACCATTGAAACATGTAGAGGATACAAAAATTTTTCAAAATTTGTAAACTAGTGTAATTAGTAAGGCCAAATCAATTAATTTACTCACAATTAATCATCAACTCGGTAAAAAATCGTTGGATAGTACAGCTACGTGTCATTTAATTTTGGCAGTGTCAAAATCCTATGTGTCCAGTCATCTAGTAATTGGGTTAAAAGAATTATCTATTAACAAAACTTCGAAAAGACAACAATTGACATCGTGGGCGACTGTTAATTGTCACTGTGTCACTGATTAAAGTCGATAAGAGCGCGCGCCGGGCACATTAGGCTTTTTTTGACATCCAACATGGCGGAAAATCGCATAAAAAGGTCATCTTTCACGACTTTTCGCTCTAACTAGAATAGCTACAGTTTCTGGAACATTGAAAATAATTTGAAAGTTTTGAAGTGTTTTTTATAATTTTTTAGGGCCAATTTTAGTAAGGTAAAAAATTTGCCAAAAGTATAGGGTGTGGTGTGTGGCGTAGTTATTCCTCGCTACTCGTTAACAATAAAACGCGCATACTTACGGAAAAGTTCTGCGGTCTATATTTTGCTCTCAATTTGTGATTGCTGCAATTTCCAGTCAATTGATAAAATTAAACACTTTTTATTTTCTAAAAATCCAACTCGCCAGTACGCACTTTTCACTTTCACAAACTTGAAAATAATAAACGTAAACATAACCCTACTTTCTGTGTCCTCGGAGCATGTCAAGCATGTCGCGAAAAACGTACGTGAGGATGGATCTGAAAAAATTTTTAATTTGCAAGACGAGCGATGGCTTCGAAATATTATTACGTGAATGGTTGGAAAAATCTAGAAAAAGTGGGTTTCTCCCACCACGAACTGAGGATTTCAATGAATATATATTTAATGAGGAGCTGCCGAGCAAGGGATGGCTGGAAAAAGAAATAAAGAAAATTGTTTTTGAATACGGTGAGAATGCGGATTCGTACATATGACAATACATAGATGGGAAATATTTCGTTCAATATCTGTGATAAACAAAGGAAAGTTTTCGTATAATATTATATTTTTTTTGTAATACAATTTTATGTTTTGTAATACAAATTAATTTTTTTATCTTACTTTAATTTTGCACTATAATTTATTGCGAATTTTTTTGTTTTGTTTTATATATACATAGCTGGTTCACATACCTTTCCGAATAATTTTATTTTTCTCCAGCTACGATAAGAAAAATCGTTTGCACCGCGATAGCAAATGAATTTCTTTCTACGGTGAATACATCCCTCATGAGAAATTTATTTTCTCCTTAGATGCGAAATATACTATTTTTACTTGGAAATTATTAATCAATATTTTCATTTTTCTCAGATATTTTTTATTTAAAACATTTAGATAACTTTTCTTCAAAATTTATATATTTTACTAAAACTGACATTCTTTGCATGAAATTTATGTGCCCTGTCGTCCCTAGGCTCCCAAAGCAGTTCCCTGGGAGCTCCCAGGGAATGTCCGCGTTATACCCAGGGAGTTCCCTGAGAGCTCCCTCAAGATTCCTAATATCCGAATATTGAAAAATTTTTGGGAGCTCCCAGGGAGCTCCCGCGTAACACCAAGGGATCTCCCCGGGAGCCCCCGGGAGACTCCTAATATCTGAAACTGAAAATTTTTGAGAGCTCCCAGGGAGCGTCCACGTAATACCCAAGAAGCTCCCTAGGAGCGATAACGAAAATTTCTCTGATAAAATTAATGAAAAATATCTGTTGTCATTTGAAATATTATTAACAGTATTTTAGTCTCAAATATTGTTGTTGCCGCTGATGATCTCAGCGTTTAAGACTCATTGTATAATTTTATTTTGTTTATTTAAACAATTTTTTTAAACAAATTATTGCAAAATTTCCTTTTTCCATGATATATGTCATTTTCATGGTTTTTATGGTTGCTGAGCGAGGATTTGATATTGTTTTTGGAAAATCCGTTTATTTGAACAATTTTTTTTTTACAAATTACTGCCAAATTTCATTTCCGTAAGATGTATGTCATTTTCATGGTTTTTTGGGTTGCTGAGTAAGGATCTGATAATGTTTTCGTAAAATTTATTTATTTGAACAATTTCTTTGAAAAAATTATGTCATAATCTCATTTCCATGAGATATATGTCATTTTCATGGTTTTTTGAGTTGCTGAATAGGGGTTTGATATTGTTTATGTAAAATTCTTTTATTTCAACAATTTTCTTAAACAAATCTTCGCACATTTTCCTTTCCATAACATATATGTCATTTTCATGTTTGTTTGGGTTGCTGAGTATGGATTGGATATTTTTTTCGTAAAATTCGTCTCCCAGTCGTGACAGTAGTAGGACAGTGAGAGTTCTGCCCCCCCCCACTCCTCCTTCCATCACGTGACCCTCCTCCCCTCCCCGGCCCCGCTCACTCCCCCTTCACTTTGCCCCGCCCACTCCCTCCTCCCTTTGCCCCGCCCACTCCCCTCCCCTCGGGGTTTTCCCGCGTTATTCCGGGATTTTTCGGATTTTCCAGCGTTGTTCCGGGGTTTTCCGCGAATTTGCGCAATTTTCCCGCGAATTTCCTAGATTTTTTCCTTGAATTTTCCCTGAATTTTCCACGGATTTTCCGCAGTTTTCCCAGATTTTTTTTGGAATCTTTGCGATTTCTCGCTAATTTCATGCAAGTTTTCTCAAAATTTCCTGGAATTTTCCGCGATTTCAACAGTTTTCCAATCCTTTATCGCAGTTTTCCAACCCTTTTCCGTTGGTTTTTGCAAACTTTTTCTACCCCTTATCGCGGATTTCCTCCCTTCAAAACAAGATGACGGACAGAAGAAATTGAAAATAAAATGGCGGTTTGCTAGGCATGATGGCGAACAGAATAAATTAAAACGAAAATGGCGGACTTATGAAGATTGAAATATTTACCTTTCATGTATTTTTCCCCAGAGTCGGAACGTTGATAGCACTTACACGCACACTCACACACGCATACACATACCCATGCAAATTAATACACAGAAATTTTACATTTTACAAAGGGCCCCACCCCGCCCTTTGTTGTGGAGCACAACCAGCTAATTGCTCCTCCATTTTTATTGTTCAGTTTTTTACAATTGTTCTTACAAAAACTCACAAGCATTGAATTTACCACCAAGGAATCGGAAACTGACTGTTAGCTCTGACTTCACAGCGTCGACAAGTTTTTGAAGCTGATCCGAATCCTCTTGTAATGATTTGCCAAGCCTTGCCAGGAGAAAAATCTCGAATTCCGTATCCAGAGTGATGAGGAATTTCGATCCATACTTGGTTGTAACGGAGCGAATGTTGGTGACGGTGGTGGAATGCTGGAATGTTGGTGAACTTTTATTGAGTTCTAACTCGATAATTTTACGCGTTGGCATAAAATTCTCTACACGAGCTATTTTGTTCAGCTTCGAGAAGTCACTGTTGCTTGAGTTGTCTTTTTCTTAAGACTGACGCTCTACCGCTCGCGCCTCCGTATTTCGAGGATTATTTGACCTTGAAAATCTATTGCGCAGTTTCGAAAGTGATGACGTCACCTCGACAAGTTTAAACAAGTCGCCGGTGTACTGAGTGTCGGTAAGGTAGTACGAACCAATTTATACCGCTTATTATTCAGTCTTAAAACTAATATCTACTGATCATTTTTGTCAAATCTTTAGCTTTTCTACGTAAAGTAGGATTTAAAACACATTTAATAAAAGCGATTCGTCGTTGAAACCTATAACGGTCACGGGCTGCTTGTTCCCATGGACCCCGTCTCGCTAATCTATGCGCAAAATCCCACACATACAGCACATATACTGTAGGTGGGTTACAATCAAACGTAACACGCTTCATAGTTTTCTGACAACTCCGCTGATTGGTTGGTATTCTATGTCACGATCATGTACAATAAGACAGTATGCAGTAGTTGCAGCTGGGAAATTGGCTCCTGATTCAAACTCCAGACGAACATCAACTGGACCAGTGATCAAGGAATCATTTTGTTTAGCACAATCGATAACAACAAGAGGCGCATTATCTTTAAATTGAGTTTTTGTTAGCAATGGAGCATTTTTTCTACCATAATACGATGATTGAAAATTTGCAAACATTTCATATAACGTTGCAAACTGGTTTCGTTGAAAATCAATATGAAGATTCTGATAAGGATAATATTGTGAATTTAAATACAATTTCATATTACGCAAATTACACGTATCAAAGTTGCTCATATTTCCAGTTCTCACATTTTTTCGTCCAACTAAGAATCCTATGATGACGTATCTCGGCTTTTCCAGTTGAGTCGTTGTTTTCACACTCCATACGTGCTTTGTAGTTTGAGGTAAAAGTGGATACTCGTAAAGTTCCCAGCTTCGGAAACTCATGGCGATCGTTGAATCAGTAGCGATGAAATTAAGCATTCGAATTTTCTCCAAGTCCGAAATTTTGACGTATGGAATTAACCATTCAATTTTGATAATGGTTAGCTTGTATTGTTCTTTTGTTCGCAGCAAGCTGTGTGATTACGTTGACGTCGGTGTTGGCTCGCAGAATAATGAGTTCATGTTTTGCATTGACGATAACTCGTTGATAATCTTCAGCAAATCCGAAGATGAAATTCAGTGGAATGCATATGTCAAAATATCCATTGTTGTTAGTTATATGTCTTGTGTCGTCAACAATCCATCCAGCATTTTCCATCATATCCTTTTAAGTAGGAGTTTGTGCAATGTAGGCCTTCATCGTTGTTGTGAGACCGACATTCTTGACTCTTTCGATCTCTACAGCATTCAGCTCATACCGCATTTCTTCAAACATGTGGCAGATGCCATTGTTTACAATCGATGTATGAGCAACATCAGTTCAATCTGCTTTTGTCAATCTTCCTTGTATATGCAGCGAACTTTTGCTAGGCAGTATATATGAATCCTGGTTTTGTACGCTGATGCGAATCTCATCGTTGTTGTTGAATGTTGATGAAGCATATGGCTGGTGCACGTCTATTTCATATTGCGCTATTGACTCGTCGAAGATGACTTTTTTCTCGATAGATAACATTGTATCAGGCAGATGAAGCAGCAGAAAATTTTACTCTTAAACCGAGACTTTTCAGGAACTGCACGTTTTGCGGTGTTAGCACTTTGAGTGGTTTGTACCGACTGATGATTCTTGGACGTGCTGTGTGACTTTTATAGTCTCCGTAGACGATTCCCATTATTCACTTTTCACATGAAGTCTAATAGTGATGACTTCTCCTCGAAAATTCACCAACTTGCCGTCTTGATCCACAATACGTAGCTGGAGATGATGTATTGCCTGTACGGTGATCCGATGATAAATGACGTGAGTTGGTAGTTCGGTGATCTTATATCCTGGTGGCACCACGGGAAAAAACTCATGAATAGTGTGCCCTTTCTTCTCGTTTATATACGCTCCTGTAGTAATGTTACACTCGACACGTAAGGCGTTGATACTGAGTATTCTCACGGGAAATTGTGATTCATGTTCCACGTCAGCAGCAATGACTACCTGATCAAAACCTAATAGTTTTCCGATAGAATCTTTTGGTCGAAAATCTATCGGTCGATTACATTGAATTTCACTACGCAGCGTACTACTATTCGCCCGTAACTGGAGCTCGATACTTGGTGGCAGCACTTTTTTCAAATAACGCTCAATGTTCTCCAACTCAACTTCCCGAGGGTAAAGTAATCACTTTATCGTCAACATAGAATTTATTGTTGCCGACGTCGATGTTGGGGATTGAATTGAAAGTCAGCATCTCGACTAATCACAATGAATACTTTTTTTGAGGTGACAATTCGATCGGAGGAAAGTAATTAGTCTCCAATACAGATGACGTGCCAGAGAGTGTCAATGTCAATGTATCCGCCATGACTGCTGATTGTAGACTGATACACATTCACACACCATCGATGCTTTTATCGAGTAAAAACTTGAGACACAAGTGTCCACAGATAATTTGATTATAGTTTTGATACTGATCACGATTGTATTGAATTATGCTACCGACACCGAAATAGTCTACAAGTTCGCGAGGTGGTTGTATATTGCCAAAGCTATCAAAATACATGATTTTATTGTCCGTTTTCCTGTAGGCGACCCAATGAGTTCCATGACTATTTTTACTATCCAAATTGATAATGGCAGCTTCAACTCTCCTGGGTCCATTTTTCGGTAAATCATTTCTCATGTACACACCTCGAAAATGTGGAATTTTTAACAATTTTGCATATTTCAACAAATCTACGTTGCTGAGTGCACGGTGCGGTAGCTCTATACGTTTTTTAAATGCAGTCTCATGCCAGTTCCCCATGGTTTTAAATACAATCCTTTTCCCACGGCGATTGATTCCATTTTGAGGTTATGACGTTTCGATTCCTCCAATTGACGCTTCGCAGCTTTCGCATCGTTGATAGCTTTAGCGATGCTTGCAGCGCCACCTGCTAACGCTCCTGTTGCACTCAATCCAGCAAAGATTGGTAGTAAAACTGCTGGTAAAATACCTCCAATTTTGTTTGGTACGGGAAGTACACGAGGTACTAGAACATTCTTCTTTCCTCCAGCTTCTTTCACAGCTGCTCGTGCTTCTTTCAAAGTAGATTGTACAGAGCCAGTAGCTTTAGCTGCTACTTTCGCTGCATCGATGACTTTTCTCTAGGAAATCTTTTTCTTCTTTACCACTTTTCTGACTCTCTTCGCTACTTTCCTAGCTTTGTTTTTTAGTCCCATTCCGAGTTTTTTCTTCAGCCCCATAATGCTGGCTATACCAAGTGCTGCTGTTTTTTCACCAACTCCCGAATCCTTGGCAAAAACACGTTCGACTGCTCTTTTTGCGAGCAATTGATCAGCTTCGTGTCTAGCTACGAGATTTTCACGATTTTTTGAAAAAGCTATATCGTGCTCCCTACACGCTGCGTCGAGTAGATTGATTCCACGATCCCCACGTGCTAACCTCTTAGTCAGCTTTGTGCCTGGACCGCTAAATTGATATCCAGGTATATGAAGTTCAACGGGGAGCTTGTTGATGATAGTGTTGACGAGACCTTGTCCTCTCACAGTCATTGCTTAACTGAGTTCGCGACTATACATACCTCGTATTTATACTTTTTGTGTCAAACGCTCGCGAACCATCATGGAGTTTATACAGCAGAATGTAAAGTTACCTGTTGTTAACTTTGATAACGTGACAGAGAGGCGGGAAAAAATCAAACGTCATGGAAAGCTACTACCGAATACAGTTCGCGCTATCATCTGTGGACCTTCAAATTGTGGAAAAACTAATGCTCTGCTCTCACTTCTTACACATCCAAACGGATTGAGATTCGAGAACGTCTACATTTACTCGAAATCACTCGAGCAGTCTAAATACAAGTACTTGGAAAAAATCATTGAACCGATCAAAGGAGTTGGATATTTCCCATATAGCGACAACGAGCAAGTTGTCAGTGTGGGGGATGTTAAACCAAACTCTGTAATGATATTCGACGATGTGGCGTGTGAAAATCAAAACAATATACGAGCATATTTTTGTATGGGACGGCATCGTGATGTGGATAGTTTTTATCTCTGTCAAACATACGCACGCATTCCCAAACACTTGGTGCGAGATAATGCAAATATGCTCATACTGTTTCGTCAAGATGACATGAACTTGAAACATGTGTACAACGATCATGTCAACACTGACTTGTCTTTCACACAATTTCGAGATTTATGCGCAGCATGTTGGAATGATAATTATGGTTTCATCGTCATTAACAAGGATAGTGAGCATGGACGTTACAGAAGAGGGTTTGATTGTTTCTATAAAATAAAGTGATTATACAAAATGATACCAGTATCGCCTTAACTCTGCTCAAAGATGGATCGTAGAGATGTACTACACCACATTGCACAAGCAAGCGAAGCCATCCGTCGCAAACATCGTCTGCTGAAACGTGGGAGAGCTACTGTAGAGACGTCGGTGCGAGAAGTGTTCAAGCCCATCATCGATCCACTCCAGTCATTGACGAAACGGGATATTGCAATGAAAGAAATCAAAAAAGAAGAAATGAAACAGGAAGAAGTAAAAGAAGAAGAATCAGCGTTGGAAGATAAAGAGCAACAGAGTGAAGATGAAGAGCAACAGAGTGAAGATTTTGAGAGTTTTAATTAAACCCTCGGTGATCAAACATTTGCACCAAGTAATGTCAGTTCACCAGCTCCTGTTAACACTCTGACTAAGTACTTGAACATGTTAAAAAACAAGTCACAACGAAAAAATCTCGATACGCAGTATGGAGTACGATCGCTGGAAACTGGATTGCATATTGGAAACGCGTCGATCAGTTTTGCGGTAGACACTGTTCATGTAGGAATGGAGGAGTTTGAGAAAACGCCAGGATTAATCGAACTGCTTTTCAAAAAAATACCAAACAGTTCAATCGTAACTAAAGTCGACGTGGAAAACTATAAGCAAATCATTCGTCAAACGAGTGCAGATAGAAAATATTATCGTCCTGACGAGAGTCTTCGTGGAAGTAAAGATTGGAAATATCTCACATACATTGCTGACAAGAAAGTGGGCACAGGAGTATACAACGTGGTTAATCGTGGACGTGACATCGACTACGTGTATTGGGATGATCCGAACGAGCTCGTTGATCACCTGCGACTTATACTTGCGTCACAAGCTGCTGGCAACAACAGTCACATCAACGAAATCAACTCAATCATCGAAGAACTAAGAGAAGCTGAGATTATATATTGAGGGGATTGCATTGTACAACTTCATTCGCAAGCTAGACAATGGCAAGTGTAGACGTTTTTGGAAAACATCTAACGAGAGCTCAAGGATTTCGAGGCCCTCCAGGTGTTGGATTCCAATTGACCGCTGAGCAAAACTATGATTTGATAGGAAAAAGGTTATGCAACGTTGGCAAATCGATGGAAATGATGGATGCAGTGAACCTCGAAGAAGTAAATAGAATCGTTAGAGATGCGATTCAATCACTGAGATATGTGATTGGCATTGTGACTGACAATTTGACAAAATCGCTGGAATTCTTGAATAATATGTATCAAAAACATATGCTTGAATATTCGAAGCAGATTAACGTTATTCTACATCGTCAGCAACGCATTGAGGAAGTAGTACATATCACACCCGAAAAAAATGAGTTTGAATAAAAGCAAGTATACAAACGCGTCACCCTCATTACCAACCCAGGCATTGTAAGGATGGATGCGAAAGAAGCTCTTGTAGAAGAGCTCCATAAGCCTGCAAGGAAAAATTATCGACGACTTCATGTGGATATGCGTGGAATTGATGAAACTTGGCAAGCTGATCTCGTCGATATGTCCACTTATGCTGACAAAGGCTACAAGTTCCTGCTCACCGTCATCGATGTCTTCTCCAAGTATGCATGGGCTGGTCCTGTGAAATGTAAAAATGGTCCTGACGTCACCGCTGCTATGAAGACTACGCTAAAGGATTGACAACCCAAGAATCTACACGTCGATCAAGGCAAAGAGTTCTACAACAAGGACTTTAAGGCCCTCATGAAACAATATGGAATCAACATGTACTCTACATTCAGCGGCATGAAGGCATCCATCTGTGAACGTTTTAATCGCACACTCAAGGGCAGGATGTGGAAATGATTCTCCCTCCAAGGACACTATAAATGGATAGATATTCTGCCGGAACTTGTATCAAGCTACAACGCTACTAAACATCGTACTATCAAGATGAAGCCAAAAGATGTTACTGCATCTGATGAAAAACGTTTGCTCCGTGAATTTTATCATACCAAGTATCAGAAAGAGAAGCATAAATTCAATATTGGTGACAAAGTCCGGATCAGCAAGTATAAACATGTCTTCGAGAAAGGATACACACCCAATTGGACAACGGAAATATTTTCCATAGTTGCTGTGAAACCATCGCATCCAACGACGTACAAACTCAAAGATTACCAAGATCAACCCATCGATGGAAGATTTTACACCGAGGAACTCGCTAAAGTGAAACATTCTGATGTATATCTCGTGGAGAAAGTGTTACGAAAGCGTGGAAACAAACTATATGTAAAATGGTTGGGATTCGATAATACCCACAATAGTTGGATTAATAAAACAGACATGTAGATAAAAAATTGTTTTATTCATTTCCGCACCACCAGAGCCCACATGGGGTGGTAGAATATGTGGCGCGTTTTTGGTAACATGGTATCCCCAGTAGGCCTAATCCACGATAGTTGCATTATTTAATGCAACTGACTGTACATATTTATATTTGCGTACATATTTACATATATATATTATTCATATGAACGCAGACATAAACGCTCGTTTATTTACAAACATAATCTATTCGAGCTCCATTAATTCAGGTATTTTGTAATGGCCGTGTGCCAAAGTGTCCGTTGTATCTGTCAAAATAAAACGTTTGTCAACAAACGGATTTAACGCGAGTTTATTTTGCTCGATTGTCTGGATTTCATGGAGGTGTGAACGAAACAGTCGTTGGGAGCAGAATTTTGTAACTTCGTTCTTCAAACAATATACATAGTCCATGAAATCCAGCGTTTTCGCGACAACTGACATTTTGACACCTTTGGCTCTCTTAATTCTATCCTCGCCTTTAACACGTAAACTATACATTTTACTTCGTAGACCGACAAATTCTGTAATGATTTCCCCATTACACTCATCTTTCATGAGTGTTTTGAGATGGTGATTAGGGTAAAAATTGCTTGGGGTTGAATCGGATTTAAAATAATGTCTCGATTTCTAACAATTTCTTGGTAGCGCGCGTAAAACTGCTGCAACGGAAGCTCACCTTTGCGAACAAAAGCTTTGATCTTTTGCATAAAATTTTCAAACTTCCATGCACTGAAAGAATTTAAATTTCCATGAATTTTAACATCTTCTGCAATGTGCATCAAACCATGAACGTTGGGACTGACTTCTTGTCTACCGTAAATTTTTGGGAACCTATCAACAAATAAGCTAAGGAGTTCATTTGCGTATTGCAACCAATTTTCATTTTGATGATCACTTGATAAAATATACGTAGCCACATGTAAAATTGATAAATGCGAAAAAACGTCTTGTTCAAATTCTCTTTTCAATGCTACAAGATAATAAAGTAACATTTGTCGAGCTTCCGTTGCTTTCCACTTTTTTATCTCTTTCAACGTTCGAGGTTTTCTAGCAAATTCTCGAAGAGTATTAGGCTTGACTCTAAGTACAATAGCTCTTGAAATATTTTTTAAGTTTTCAATGGGTAGATTATATTTTGGTCTAATATCTCTTGTCACAATAAGACGGATCGTTGATCTCACAACACTAAGGAAAATAAGGTGCATCGGATCCAACACGATGTCACGAACCATGTCAAAATTTTCAATTTCTGTTAGAATTGAAATCTGTTTGTGGTAATCGCTATCAACTTGTTGCCGGAAAGCTTCGTTAGTTCTTAAAACGAGTGGTTTGTTAAGCTCTCCATTGTTCGGATATTTTTCGTGCAAATTGGGAAAACATGTTCTGGAATTCAAGGATTGTCCCTGAAGAGTACATTTTGTACAACTACCAATGCCATTAAAATTTTTTATCCCTAACATAGACGCTTTTGCCGGCATGTCCATTATGAAATGAGCAATGGAAACAGAAAAAATTAGATTATCGTGTAAAAACCCGTTTTCGATCAAATCGTTCAACTCATCAACAAATAACCGCAAATATTCTTCAGGATTTTGAGGTTTCTTTCTGCCATGATACGCGCCAATAAAAAACACGGTATCGCCACCTTCGATGCAACCTAATACCGGCCAAAAGTCATTTCTCGAAGAATTGGAAGTGCTGACACCGTCGATATTTATGCCGAGTCTAATGCCACTTGTTAATAGCCGTGGGATTAAATACGGTTTCACTGATAGAACACTCGATAACTCTTTTGATAGCCCGAAATGACAATATTGCCCCCCAGATTTTAAAGAATGTATTGAAGAAGTATATTGCGTAGCTAAAACGGTCCTTGCTTTTGACGGCAACGATGTGAGACAATCATGAGACTTCAAAATGTGTAACAATGTTGTAAGACAGTCGTGAGTTACGTTGAAATTAATTGCCCAATTGGCCAATTGTTTTTTAATCCTTTCAGCTTCGTCATTTGTTTCGTGGTCACTTTCTTCTGAACTATCGGAGTCCATCATCACGTCTTGAAAATTTTCTTTTTCGGGTGTGGATCCCCTCGAACTTGATTCACAATCTTCGCTAGTCTCTGACTCGGAACAACTGGAAGACTCGCTTGTAGCATCACCAAGTTCTCTTTCCCTGAATCACAAACCAAACGAATATTATGAATATATAATTCAAAAACGCCGCCACTGTTGTCAACTGTTGCAATGGCTTCAAGGGGACCGTCCTATAGTTTGTTAAAAATTTTACTTTTCATCAAACACGATAGATGATTCATCGAAATGAAGAAAATATTATTTTGAACATTTTTCAATAGTTTTGAATGATAACCTCAAACGAACATCTTGAAAAATTACAATATTTCTGTATAAAACAGAACAGGAATTAAAAAGTATTCAGTTCTTGATGGTCTGAATGCTGTTTCATTATGGAACTGGTTTACTATGGAAAAATTGAATTTTTTGGAGATTCATTTTTTGACTTATTTGCATTAAAGATTTATACAAGACACCTTTAATAACATGGAATTTCAAAGTTTTATGAAATTGACCAAAACATTGTTTGACTCTTATAGCAGAGGGCTATGCCAGGGATGGTAGGCTTGAATATGAAAAATTATAATTTTTCGGAAATTTATTTTTTTACTTATTTTCAATAAAAATACATACAAGACACCTCGAAAAACACAAAATTTCAAAGTTTTATCTAATTAAAATAAATAATAAGCAATTTTAACAATCAACAACATGAAAGCTGCACCCAGCAATATAAGAATAATGTTAAAGATTTTCTTTGTCATCGACAATCATTTCTTAACATAATTAATGTTTAGGATTGACATCTCAAATCTCTACGGGCTATCCAAGAGTCGATTTCGTTGTTTCGGCTAATTTTATTATTCTGGGTGAATAGCTATTAAAATGAAAAACAGTCTCGAAACACAACAGGATCTTCTATAGATCAAACTCTTCTCTTTGAAATTCATGTTCCTTTTCGTTCTAAGATTTTAACGAGCATTTCACGCCCTAAAAAAAGTTAGTTGGGCTACAAAACTTAAACTGTCTACATTACATTCTGAAACTGTCATATTATGTGGCGTGGAATGAAGAAACTGACCTAAGAGTGCCAAAAATCGATTTCAGGGTTTCAACAACTTCTGTTAGAACATTGTTTTCTATAAGAAAGTGTTGAAACCCTGAAATCGATTTTTGGCACTCTTAGGTCAGTGTCTTCATTCCACGCCACATATGATACTTTGTGTTGAAACTTGCACACAGAAACATAAAATTGAGGAATTATCTAGTTCATAAGTTATGCAAAATACGTGAGATGCACGATTTTAAGAAATAACGAGAATTGCGCGATATTATCAAGTTTCTGTCAAAAAACATATAAACAACAATGCTACAGAACAGATGTGTATGCAACGAAATGTAAAAATCTATGATTACTGTTATAATATTACAAAACAAATACTTTTGAGAAAATAAATGGAATATGGACAAATTTTTCATGAATTGTTCATGCTTCTTTACAGATTCAAAATAACAATTCAGAACTAAAAACTCTCGTACAATTTTATTGGATTAAACAACAATTATGACATACCGAATTCATGCATTGTATTGGACATACATTTTAGTTTGTTTCATGCGACTTTTTAAAAATTATGGGCAGCGCACTTTTCCTGTCGATTACTTGCGGAATTTATGCGGAGTGTTTTACAACGGTCAATCTAGAAAGTCATTCATGCTATTGTAGATTCAATTAAATATTCAATTTTAAGTTAGTTGTCAAATATGATTCGGGAAATTTCGAAATTAAATGATGAAAATATCAATACATTCGCAAATATATTCAAAGAACTTTTCACCTCTCAAATATCGACAGTAGGCATTTTTAGCCCTGTTACGACGCTGACAAATAGCGTATTTCAGGTCGACACTGAGACAGGATGAAAACGGTACATTGCCGCTTGAACATATTGTCTACACATGCTCATACTTGATGTTTTCGAGGTGAAAATTATCGTGTATGTAACGGAACTCAAACAGTCGATAAGAACACGTGACTGTCGCATTCGCTTCGATCAGGCGACAAACCTCACACTGGTGGAATCGGCTTTTTCCATCCTGAGACACACAATATAGGTACTCTTAATTATTCCAGTACATTAGGGTTGCCGTTATAAAGGTAACGTTAGAATTTTTGTCCAATCCAAATCACAATTTGGAAAATAATTAAAGATATTATGAAAAAATTTTCTGCAAAATTTGAGTACAATCAGATAATATTAAAAAGTGCCACAAAGCAAATGAAATTTTTAATGGGAAAAACATTGATTTTTTCGTATGTTTTATATTGATATTTATAACTTTCTTAAAAGTGTTAAAAAAATTTTGAAACTTGGTAATATTAAAATACAAAAAGCAAGGTTGAGAATATTAATTTTCAAGATTTTTAACAACTTTTTATTAACATGGTTTTTATTGAGTGAAACGGCGATCAAAGACTTAAGGTGCGCGCACACTGAGGCGGTGCGGCGCGGCGCGGTGAGGCATGGGAACGCACACCCGAGCGAAGTCGTCCAGACGAACGTACTTCAAATAAAAAAGTGATATAAAAAACGAATAGCAACGGTAAATATCATGTTATTAGATAAATGAATTAAAAAATTTCATAACTACACAGTGTATAAATGAAATTTACATAACATGGTGCTGAAAAAAAATGACATACACCTACACTGAAAAAAAAAAACTTCTTAAAAAGTCCTATATCAGCCTGGTTGCGAGAAAACGAACTTATTGTCTGAAGATTTTTGCGAGAGTAATATAATAAAAAGTACAATACCATATCCGACTTTTTCGCATATGGTATTGCACTTTTTCGCATATGGTATTCTACTTTTTCGCGTATGATATTGAACTTTTTATTGTTTCATCTGTGAAAAAGTTGAATATGGTGTACTTTTTATGATATCACTCTTGCAAAAATCTTCAGACTATAAGTTCGTTTCCTCGCAGCCAGACTGGTATAGGACTTTTTAATAAGTTTTTTTTTTCAGTGTAGTAAATGACCTTCTGCAGGTTGTTGATTTGGTCGAATAATGTAGAAGAATATTTTTTGTACTTTTTTAGTACTCTCTAAATTTTATTTATTCGCAAAAAACCGTTTTCACAAACTTTGCGCTATAATTTATGCATATTTCAGTAATTTTTTTAACGATTCTCACTACCAAATTTGGTTTTGGGAAGGGTATTACCAGACCTTTTAATTATGTAAGTCAATTATTTGTTTACACTTGTTATTTGTGAGTTTCCATTATAGGAACATAGAAAAAGTGCTTTTATTTTTTTTTGTTTTTAACTTTGACCATTGTTTATTGCATGATTCATCAAAAAACCTCATGAAGTTAAGTGATATTCTCAAAGTGCATTTTTTGACAAAAAAATTGTTGTATTTACATGTTTAATCGGATTTCAAGATATTATGAGCGGTAAAATACTATGAACATAACTCCAAGTCGTGAAAGCTGTCAAAAATATTACAATCATCAATTCATCTTTGAACTTTTCAAGTTGTTTATACAGGGAGATCAAAAACCACGGACGATAATTTGCCTGATTTTTCTCTACATTTTTCTGAGTCAAAAAGTCCTCTGCCTTTTTTTCACCAAACTCAAAAACAAAGAAGATATTACAGTCACAAGTTTCAACCAATAAACGCACTCCTTCGACAAAAGGGGACAGAAACCTCGGAAAAACATTTACTGAAATTTTCTTCATATTTTTTGTGAGGAAAAAATACTTTGCCACTTTTCTTAAAACTAAAAATCAGAAAAGATATTTGAGGGACAAGTTTTAACCAATCAGATTTGTTCGATTTGTCCCTCGAATATCTTTTTTGATTTTAAGTTTTAAGAAAAGTGGGAAAGGACTTTTCATTCCAGAAAAATATGGAGAAAATTTCAGTAAATGTTTTTCCGAGATTTCTGTCTTCACTTGTCGAAGGAGCATGTTTATTTTTTAAAACTTGTAGCTTCAATATCGTCTTTGTTTTTGAGTTCTGTAAAAAGTTACAGAGGACTTTTCGACTCAGAAAAATATGGGAAAAAATCAGGCAAATTATTGTCTGTGGTTTTTGATACACCCTGTATTTCAATATGGGTTACTTAAGATTTTCGAAAAGAAAATTGCACCGTATGGACATTTTTTATATGTGAAAAAAATTAGAATATTAAAATTACCCCTTTATGTACCATACTCCTCTACCGTTGTACCACACTCCGCATAAATATCGCATAGAATTGGCAGGAAAAATGAGCTGCTAATAATTTTGAAAAAGTCGCATAAAAAAAATTAAAGATATGCCTGATAAATTATGACATACTTTTGTATGTCATAATTGCAACTAAATTCATTAAAAATGTATGAGAATTTTGAGTTCTTGATTAGTATTTCGAATCTGCAGGGAATCTACCATAAGTTACATAAAAAAATTTGTTATTAGATCAGTGTTATAAAATGACGCCTCTGATGATCAGATGTATTATTCACTCTTATGATATGATATGTTGATTAAATTACACTAAAGGCTCGGTTACGGTTACACGGCTAGTCGAGCCACTTCGAGCCAAAGTCATTAGTATATCTATATATATTATATACATAGATATACTTATGGCTTTGACTTGGAGTGGCTCGACGAGCCGTGTACGTCTCCTTAATAGCCACTTGCGAGGATCATTTGGATATAACATTCTTCAGAACTAACCTTGAAAAGAGTTGCTTCGTAGATGTCATATGATAATCTGCATCATCATCGCTAACATTAGACGCGTCACTGGACACAAATTCGTCAGCCTGCAATTCACCCTCAATTGATTCCAGCATTCCCGATGCTGTAATTTTCTTGTTGATGATCGTTAGTGATTCTTTTAATAGTCGTCTTTTTTTTTGCCGCCAACAAACATCCTCGATGTCTTTCACTTTCCGTTTAGACATTTTCAAATCCAATTTCTGTGATGCGATGTACAAACGATAAATCGAAGACTACGAAACTGAATGGAAATATTTACTATTGATCGTATGTGTCCTTGTAGTTAACTTTCAGACACACAGAAATATAAGAAAAATAGCGTTGAGAGCGGTCGTGAGTGACGTAAAAAAGAGGTACTCACTTCCATATACATATAAGATTTTATGGAATACTGATTCTGACAGTGCCAGAATGCGATATTTTTACCCCCTCTCCAGAGCCTCGGAGTGCGAGAGAAGTTCCCTCTCTACTCGCCCGTCGCCCGACTCGCCCAGCACGTCAACTGCCCCCACTTACCTCCCCCAATCTCCCTCTCCACGGTTCTAATATGCTTTCTAACCGAAAATTGAGGATTTTTTGTGCCGGCTTGCTTCAGAAAAAAAAACCTGTTTTCTATACAATAAAGCCACCGGCCTCTTATATGATTTCAGATTTAATGCCACTGAATGTTTTCCGTGGTCAGGGTTGTTCGCGTGGAAACAATTTTTTATTCTAATCAATGTTGAGAAAATTAATTCAATTAACTTATCAGCCGTTTTAATCAATTTTTTTCTATAATTTTCTAGAAATGATTTTCAGAACGAAAATGATTAATAGAAAATTGATTGTTCATGTTCTGATGTTCGTAGATTCAATTACATTCATTTTCAATTAATTGTATATTTATTTATATCTTTTTTGATACATGATGCACCCTGACATTTATACTAATACCTTTATCCCTGACATAATTAGGTATGAATGCTACAATTTCAGGGTATCTTTAAAAAATATGCACGATTGCACTTATTTAAAAATATTTAACGTACTGACTTTGAAAATCGAAATTACGTTCTTATATATTTGCTCAAAGATGTACATAATTTGAAAGTCTTAGAAACAACAAAATTTCAAGGATCAAAATATCCGAACTTTATAGTGTAAATGCATTTTGTCCGAACTGAATAACTTGTAAATACTCCTATTATTCGACAATCCTCAAATAACCAAATGGAATTCTCGTCTAATTTAGTAATTTGAGGTAATTTCCACGCCATCCAGGAGGTAAAGTCGAGGCGCGCTTTTTTAGTAACGATGGTTTCCCTAATCGCAATGTTTATTATCCACCTAAGAAAAATTTATATATTTCATAATTATTCTACGATAAATAATATCTATTGCAATTAGGCATATTCCAATGCCTGTTTCAGGTCTATTTCGTCTATTTATTGAATGTAATTTGCTGTATTAAATTTTTGGCAATAAATGTAATTGCCAAAAAATACCAAAAAAATCTTTCAACGCTACAAATACTAAAAAAATAAAAAGGATTTTTTAAAATCTATGAAAGTACTGTTTTTGGAAAAATATGAAAATACTTTCAAACCTTTACTCCTAGGGCATTGAATTTTAGAAAACAGGTTTATAGCAATCTATATAAATAGTAGAAATCAGTGGCGAACGCAGGGGGGGGGTCTGGGGTTTCAAACTCCCCCCGAAACGTGGAAAAATTTGAACAGGGGCGTACGCAGGAGGGGTTTTGGTGGTGAAACGCCCCCCCCCCGAAAATTTTTTCTGCGTTCGCGCCTGGTAGAAATCTATCAAAATTTGGATTCTAAAGCATCGAATTCAATCTAGGCATAAAATCTTAGAATTTACAAGTATGTATATAAAAATGCTAGAAAACACTTCAAACTTCATAAACATTAAAAAAATTTATATTTTAATTCACAATTGTGAGAAATGTATGTAACTTGAAATATATTACACTCAAAAACTACATATGTAGGTATAATTTTTCGAAAATTCATAAAACTGTAATTCCTACAAAACATTAATTTTTATAAATAAATATAAAAAGAATCATGAAAATACCAGGAAAATATTAAATTGTGCGACTCATAAAAAGAAATGAAAAAGAAAGTTCTGGAAATTTGTATATCAAGTTTTTTTTTATCGAAAAAATATATTTCAACTACACTAACTTGTTGAAATTTTCAATACTATAGCATCGAATTCTAGAAATCTATACATTGATTCATTGCAATAAAAATATCAGAAGAAAATATTAAAAAATTTCATGAATAACAGAATACAAAAATCATCCCAAAACCTAGGACATACCTCAAATGTATGTAAATATTTTTTTCTCATAAATATATAAAAATATAAAATATTCTGAGAACTTTATCTTAAAAGCATTGAATTCTAGAAAGCTACTTATAAATTTATAATATCAGAAAGTTCTTCGATTTATAAATATATCTAGGGAAAATCGAATATACCTACACTAAATTAGAAGAAAAACAATATCTTAAGCTCAGTAACTTGAGAATCAGGAAATTTGAATTTATTCATATTAAATACATATATTTTTAAAAAAAGTGTCTTTAGACTCCAAAAGTTGTATGACTTCAAAATCCTAAAAACTGAAAAATCCTTCTCTAAAGACCAGATTATGAAATATGAAAAATTATCAAATCTCAATGAAAATATACGTTTTCAAAAGACCCCTCCCCAAGGTTATTTCTGCTCTCACTCTGCAAATCAATTTATATGTATATTTTGTTTTGAAAATCCTTGTTAATGTGTGAGGATTTTCTAGAAAGAATATGCAAGAGCGGAAAATTATATGAAGTATAAAATAGAAAGTAGACAAGGTATGATTTGCTTAATGGAGTAATATCGTTAAAAATCTTTAAAAAATTTTGTTTTTTGGATTCCCGAGTCGGAATCGAAGTCGTTATATGTTTTCCATTGTGTACGCTCATTTCTGAGCGAATTTCAACATTGTTAAAAATTATTCGTTTCGTTATCAGTGACATTTCCAGCTTTTGTCTAGATCTCGAGATAATTATTTTCAATTTTTGCTTAGGAACACAGCTAGCTACATTCAGAGCAATATCGTCTACGCTCAAGTTAGAGTCGTCTTGGTCCAAGTCGGCCTTTCACTTTTTATGCTCAAGAATTTCGCTCCGACTTGGCCCAAGACGATCGAAATTCTTGACGCGATTTCGGCTTGAGAGTATACGGAGAAAAGAATCCAAGAACGTACGCTGGCCGGCACATGTTTGTACCCTGCCCTAGTCGAAATTTCATGCGGCCTAGCTGTACATCGTGGTCTCCCAGGGTACATTCCTGCGCGGCCAGGAAATAAACCTGGGTGGCCAAGTTCCGAATCGCAGGGCTGAGCCTTGATCTCCCATGTTTCTATCCTGCACGCGCCGGTTTACTCTTTGTTCCGAGCGAGAGAGATTCCTGTACGGCCCAGGTTTGAGGCCTAGGCCGCGTGATTTTTTTGAAAGCGCTTGAGTGTATCAAAACACGACTTGAGATTCAAATATTGCCTCAAATTTGTCTATATTGACAATTACTTTCAAGCGCGAATGTCCCAAATTAGGAACAATTATCATTATTTGAAGAAATAAGTATTGCACTAAGATGCATACTTTTAATTAAAGGTTTGTTTGCTTTAAAATGAATTTTGAAAGTGGACTTAATTGAGAATATGATTTACTTTTGAAGTCGAGCCTTCATTTTGTTGCATCTTAAAATAAGATTGAGTTATTACAGTGCAAAAAAAATGTATACACAGAATTTCATGTGAGATATAATTGATTTATTTCTAATTTTTGTAGTTTGTTCGATATTCAACCTGACAATAATTTGTCATAATTATTAATCAAAAACAAAATATTATGACTGCCCTAAAAACTACATACAACGATGAAACAATTAGATAAATATGGTGGCGGAATTTTTATACTTAGGCGACGTGATAAAATGTGAGAAAATAAATATCTCTCAAGTTTGTCAACGTTACACTTTTTGTTTGCCAAGTATATAAAAATGTCGAACATAATTACCATTTAACAAAGTTTTTAGAAACTAAAAACAATTTTCGGAAAGTTCAACAATGTTTTTTTGAAATATTCATAGTTTATATTTATATCTGAACGATGCGTTGTAAAGTTGTATAACTTTACAACACATCATTCATGAATGTTAGATACGTTTTCTGTCTTTCAAGATGAAAATTTTTAGACTATTCATGATTTGAAATTCCAAAGGATGAATAATTTGAAAATTATAAATGTTTACCATCCCTCAGAATAAAAAAATTTGACAAATCGATTCATTTATAATGTAAATAGATATCTTGAACGAGTGAAAAAATCAAGAAGTTAACAAAAACATTTCACTCATCTTACATAAATATTCTGCCCTAGCAACATCGTGTCTCCAAACTGTCCCCAAACTTTGGAGACACTTTGGGGACCGTTTGGAGACACTTTGGAGACACAGAGAAAAATACAATCTAGCTTCATGAATCATCGAAAATGAAGCATGGTATATTATTTACACGCGTTTTCACGTAAAAACAAAGATTTGACTTTGTAAAAAAAATTTTTTTTAACGCATTAAACCTAATTTTTAAACCCATACAACCTGCACTGCAGTTTAGTTTTGACGTTATATCCTGGGTCGGTAATGTCGCTATCATTCTTACGGATTTTTTCCTTCGATTTTATTTTCTATAAAAAGCAAGATCTGAATCCTTTTTCTAAAAATGATAATTTTATATCGAGGTACAAAATGAAAAGTTTGTCATTTTTGAAGTAGAAGTTGTATTCTTTGAATAATTAAAAGAAAAATCTAAATATATGCCTAGTTATCTTTTTGTCTCCATTAATTTATCTCAAATTATCCTTAAATAATGTGTTTTCAATTATTCAACAAATAATGTATATAATTTTTTACAAATGATTTTTATGTTTTATGAATTTGTGACATAACTTTTTTATGAGTGTTTGTTAACAAACTACCTACGAGAAATAACTTTTATGTCCATAAATTTATCAAATAGTACGTTATTTACGAATAAAATAATTTGGCATCAACTTACATTTAACACAGCTATAATTGCTAACAACATTTTTTCATGAATTCTTACCTATTTAGGATAAATGTACCCCTAACCCATGTATATTATTCCAATTGAAATTTGATTTTGTTCAAAATCACAATCATGAAAGTTTGGCAAAATAACCGAAATTCATAGAATAAGATGCGTTCCAGCGACCCGGTGAAATTTTTAGATTTTTTCTCCTCTACGAATAATTACATATATCAAGAAACGGACCATTTTAAAAAAATCGTTGATAATTTTAGAACAACGTTGAGGACTCTTTTTTCGCGAATAATCGATCGAATATCTTTGATAAATGACAATAAGTAGTAGTTTCTGAATTTTTTTTTAGATTCCTAGTATTTCTATGGTGTGGAAAAGGGTTATTCTCAAAATTGTATAATTTGTTTTTCAAAATACATCTACACGTCAATCAAATATCTTTCATCAATGACATTCCTCGATGCGATCTATACTTTTTTACTTCATTATATTGAAAAACAAGCTCAAAATAACACGATCTATTTTATAAGATATTTGTCAGTGATTCTGTTAAGTTGTGTAATTTTTGTGTCTCTGCGAATGATTTTTTTAGAACATGCAAAACTTGAAAACCATTGCCAATTTCGGTACGAACTTAGTACCTTTTTTCTAGAAAATTTTCCCTCCTTACGCGGGCCGCGTACGTTTCATACTCAAGAATTTTTCTGTTCACACTGAATTATTATAATTATAATTTATTATTGATTGTATAAATGAAATTATTCATTTAATATATTAATATTTTTTCTAATTTTATAAATGTTTGTTTATTGTGTAAATAATATAAAGATATAATTTACGCTTAATGAAATATTGATATTTAAACAATTTTATTGTTAATAACTTTTTTTATTTTTTGTTATAAAATAAATATTGAAATCAAGTTCAGCATCACACAAAACGTAATATAAGTTGGACTTTTTAGTTGTTGCACCCCGCGAATCGACCTTATATTGAAATCACGAGACTGCGTTCCCTTTCGTGCAGAGAGAAAAATCTCAAAATACATAAGGAAGTGTCTTGAAAATACCCAAAAATCGAACCTCGATAAGAAGTCCCCTCAGGTATAGGATCGTCCAGCGGTCACCGTGACTAACCGAAATGTATTCTTACTGTGCTTCCTGATTTGGACAAAATCGTTTCTAGTCAAGAATAGTGCTTCTTCCAGACTTCAAAGTATTATAAGTTTGAACTCAAGAATAATGATCGTTTAAAGTTGAAACGATCGAAGTTAAAACGAGCCATCGTTTCAGTTCCAGCATTTTTTTTCCTCAGTGTAAAGTAAAATGGGCGTTTATTTTTTTGCTGGTAGATGTTGGTGATTTTTTCCCCCTAGCAAACGCGGTGCTATCGCTTTGCTATCGATTTTCGATAGCACACCGATAGCAACTCGATAGCAACCCGATAGCACACCGATAGCAACTCGATAGCAACCCGATAGCAAGTCGATAGCAACCCGATAGCAAGTCGATAGCAACCCGATAGCAAGTCGATAGCATGAGGGAAAAAACTTTATTTTTTTCATATATAACAGCAATGTCAAAGACACCACTCTCAGTTGCTTTTTTCTGATTTTTTCTTGTTATTTTAACGAATTCAAACGTGATTCATGTCATTTTGCGAAAATATAAAATCGGTATAACAGGCATTGACTTTACCGACTTTACGTCATTTACACCGATTTTATATTTTCGCAAAATGACTTAAACCACGTTTATATTCGTTATAATAACAAGGAAAAATCAGAAAAAAGCAACTGAGAGTGTTGTCTTTGACATTGCTGGTGTTATATATGAAAAATAAAGCTTTTTCCCTCATGCTATCGACTTGCTATCGGGTTGCTATCGGTGTGCTATCGAGTTGCTATCGACAATCGATAGCAAAGCGATAGCACCTCGTTTGCTAGGGCCAGTAATTTTTTACCTACAATCTGTGAATAAATAATTTTCCTCTGTTACTTTTTAAGTATTTATTAACGAGTGAACGGGTTTTCATTAAGAATCAATTGAATTTTGCTGATGCAAACACAGGGTCAATTTTTATTTTCTAAATTTATCTTGATCTTCCAAAGCAAAAAACCATGATTTATGATTTCAATGAATACTATACTCACATTATTGTGATTATTTCATTTTTAAAGACAATCATTTTATTCAATGATTGACTTGTTTTTGTCCCATGAACCAATGTAAGATCAGCATTTAAACCTTAGTGTACAAAAGAAATAAATGAATTTAATTAATCAATCCTTCATTGAAAAACCAAAACGAAATGAAAAAAAAATACAAAAAGCGCGTGAACGAGAGAAGCCGTTAGAAGTCTCATTGAGAAGTGTTGAGAAGCTCAATCTGCACTCGTTGAGAAATATACCTTATCAAGCATTTTTAATTACTTCTCGCTCAATTTTAGTCGTACAATATTGAAATATGGCTCATTCGATAGCCAGTTTTCCAAGGAATCCGTTCATGCAAATAACTCAAAATTGAATTTTTGGTCCTTGGGTCCCTTTTGTCGTTCCACGCCACATATTGTGTTTATTCTGTAATTATTATTTTGCAGTTGTTATCGAAGAACTTCTGAAACAAATTCACTTTTTGTAAAAGTTGACTATGGATTTCACACTTCATTTCTTTCAAAACGTGTCCAAATGTAATCTTGTTTCAGATTTAATTCGAATATCGCGACAAGGAAGATGGAATATATTATGCGTTAGAATTTGAGGACGGGCTTTTCGCGACACCGCACAACTGGATAGATGTCAGCAAAATATTTGCATTTTTTCCTAACTCTGCAAACATGTTCACTGTGAACAAATTAGCAAACAGTTGCGCGAATGTCAGAAGAGAATGGAAAAAATACTCCATCAAAAAATGTTATGGAAAATCAAGTAAGTTTTTTCATTTCAATAGGGCATTAAAAAAACAGCAATGCCACTATTTATATCTCACTTAGATTATGATAGCACTTCACACGGTTGTTTGGTCGTGAAAATGATTATGAATAGAGCTAAAGCGAAATAGTCGGATTTTGGTGGAAATGATAGACATCATTAGTTAAATGTCAAATTCGTTATTGTCTCTATTGATCGACGTTCCATTCGAGGCTTTTGTGAGAAATAAAAATAACCCATAATAATATTGCTATGGCTCATGCTATATCATATCATAATAACTTTGAGTTATGTCCTTACTTAGAAAAAAGTAAGCGAGAAATCGTACTGTTGGTTTCTTTGGAATAACAATTAAATAATTATTTTACGTTCTTTTTGTTGAATTGTTTGTCTTTTAAAATTCAAGCTTTTTTTGTAGTTATTTCTGACTATTGTGAAAAAAAATTTTTTAAAGTAAAAAACCTATTGGCAAGCTTACAGGACGAAAAATATCTTGTGCTTGTATTAAAAGATTACAACAAAAAATCCTTGTTATGATACACTTGGAAAAATACCCTAGCAGATATCTTCCTTCCCAGTAAACCACGTTACTAGCAGCACCCTGGCAGCAAGCTTCCCCGCAAGTCTGTCGACGACTGGGAGCTAGCTGCCAAGTGCCCCTATTTTTTACGCTTGCCGCCAGTGTTCTGCTAGCTTCCAGTACAGCTCGCTGCTAGTGTGTGGCTAGCTGGCTGGCAGTAGTCTGCCAGCTTCTAGTACAGCTTGCTGCCAGTGCGTGGCTAGCTGACTGCCAGTTAGCCTTTAATTATTGTCAGCTATTTATTAATCCGTTAGCATACAGCTTTGGTTCTTTAATATGTACCATTTATTTATAATTTTTCGACAGAAAAGGTTTTTATAACTTACTCCGTGCGTCATTTTTACCAATTTCAAATGAACAGTTTCTTGAACGCTTACAACCGTGTCATACTTTATAATAAGGCATTTAAATTCCAATAAACCCTACTGAAAAAAATATGGGTCAGATCTTACAAAATATCTGACCTTTAGCAATGAATGTAAATGACACAATGTTAAAAAAGCCGACACACCCAGGAGTTAGATTTGAAGCAACTTTTTACACGAATTGACAAAGGGCGAAATGGCTCAGTGGCAGCATCTTAGTCTGTCACGCCCGGGGGGGACCCGAGTTCAAATCCCAAATGTGACAACAATTTTCCATCATAAGATTTTCGTATTACAAGCTTTAAATAATAATAAATAGATGATACCTAGTGGATTTTCAGCCATGAATAATAATATAATATGTTTAATATTTTTTTTTTAAACGAACCTAGAATCTGACGTCAGATATAAGATCTGACCCATATTTTTTTCATTAGGGAACTTTTTGGCAAATGGAGCTCTTAAAAGCATTTTAGACAAAAATATTTCAAATTTCAATCCTGTTTTATTGTTATGTTTCTGCGTATTCATTTATTACTTTTTATTCTAATTTTTTCTTTCATTTCTCAGCAACATGTACTACGAATTTGATTGCTCGAAAGTTTTTCAAGATTTATGTTTTTCAGAGAAATGCAAACAATTTAAATTGAACAATGTAATTGTGCCAACCATCCGACGTCCGTGAACTAAGTTAAAATTTTTGTAGTGCGGTGTTTTATGTTAGTGAAAAACAATGCATCATTGAGGTAAGTGCCATTTAATATTGTACAATATAATTCGCAATTACATTACTTGTCACACCAAATCAGTCGTATAATCATAACATGTTATAATTAGCGATATCTTTACAGTTAGTGACTGGGGCTAAATGTTTAATTTTTGAAACGCATATTCCAAAATATTGTACATTATATTCCAAACCATACCATTTACTGTGCTGAAATTTATATCTCAAAAGACTCTCGGTATTATGAAAAAAATGTGAATGGTCATTTGACATTCAGCTTTAACATTAAAGTGTAGATTTATAATTAAGGCTGTGTTTTGTAGTGTCATATTGAATTTTTTGTGCTGTCAATTGTTTAAATTTTGGAAAATTTTTCTGACTTATTTCTGTCAAAGTAAATATTTTTATTAATTTGAGTATGCTGGATATAAATCTTTAACTATCTTCTGTATATTCCGTACTGTTCCGTACGGAAAGTGAATCACTGAATATATCATAAAAAAAGTTAGTGAACTACTAATTTACAAGATAAATTTGTTAATATAAACCTGCTTAATTATTCAGTGCTTTAAAAAAATGTATTCTAAAAATTGAACTATTAGCCTCAGTCCCCCCAACTTATTTTCAATCTATGTGATGAAGCAATGGAATGACAACATATTTTTCATGATCTTCGCATGGTCTCTGCATCTTCTTTCCATCGAACATGGGTAGTTTCATTGCTTTCATTGCAACTTCATCTGCGGAAATGAGTGTAACTCTATTACTTAATTTTCGACAATCAACAATGACTATTCCTAAACCAGTACAATCGTAAGGCTCTACAGTAAATGGCAGTGCATTGTTGAATTTTTTCACTTCCAGTTTCACAGAGTCTCGATTTTCAACAAAACCAAGAACCTGTGCTACTGTCCCATTTTTCAAAAAACAATAGTTATTCGCGAAATCGGTTGAAATTTGAAACATGCCATAGTCTACTGCCTTGATTATTTTTTTTTTCGGTAGATGTTGACGGTTTGTACACCGCCCGAGGAAATTTGTGAGAAATGAAATTGTCTTCTGCTGATGCTCCGTCTTCCATTTCTCTATTGTAAAGTTGCTGCAGTGTTGCAGCGTTAACCTTCACAACTTTCTTGATTCGTTGCATAGCGCTTTCAAATGGGAAAGCGCTATGCGTGTCAAGTGGCCCTAAAAGTTTCACATCAGCAGAAAGATGAAGCAGATTATGAACATTAAATGTTTGTTGTTCTAGCCCGTAGTGCTCTGAAAAACGCCCAACAAAGTATTTAAGTAATTTATCTGCGTCATCATTGAAAGAGTAACATGTGCGCTCGTCGCACAGCAATCTGATAGCTGCAAACAAAGTGAAAAAATGTCTGTATCTTTTTTTACTCAAAAAAGGCCGCAGAACAATTAATCCGGTATATAAAACAAACTGCCGACATTCTGTTGCTTTCCAGTAAGCAATATCAAATATACTACGGGGTTTTCTGGCAAACTCACGGGGTATACATTTTTTCAATCGAACAAGTAATCGTGACATACATCGCAAATCATTATTTTCGAGACGAACATAGCGTCGCCCAAAAACAAGCAATTGCAAAATTCGTCTCATGACTCCCAGACACACACAGTGCATATAATCTACAGGGAATCTTGTGATCATATCAAGTTTTTCAAGTTTTACAAGAATTGTGTTACCATTGTGGTGTGCGGGCTGGAGCTGTTTTCTGAACATTTCGTCTGTTCTCTGTAATTCAGATGTCGAAAAAGGAAATACTAATCTTCTCCGAACACTTGATCCTTTCTGACAACACCGTGGACATGAAAAATACCCTGAGTGATACTTAATGTTCTTAATAAAGGACAAAGCCGGGGCATCGCATACAAAAGCATGAATGTGAACATTAATTTTCGTTTTTTTCCATATAATCCCATTTTTCATCAGAGTGTGCATTTCGTTAACAAAGCATTCAAGGAACAAATCAGCACTTTCAGGTTTACCTGTACCCCAAAAAACTCCAATTAAAAATGGTTTACTGTTCGCCCCCAGAACTGCACCTTGAATCGGCCAAAATTGCTGCTTGGAACTTTTGGAAATAGGAAGACCATCAATGCTTATATTTAGATGAATGTGTTCCGGTATTCGAGAGGAATTTTTCAATAATGTCAGGAGACTCGACTCCACTCCAAAGTGAACATACTTGCCCTCACCTAGTTTCGTCATAAAAGAGTGAGTATTCCTCGGGGTTTTCAGCAACGTTCTCGCATCTTTCGGCAACTCTGCAGAGTGACCATGATCTCGCAGAATGAAAAGAAGAGCAGTAAGACATATCATACTAATATTAAAATTTATTTTTCATGTAATTAGTTTCCGAGCAAGTGAATTTTGTTCTTTCGCGATTTCATTTGAATCAAAATAGTTTGACTGTTCTTCATCACTTGCGGAAGCGGTGACATAATCGTTTCCACTGCTTTCTGATATGCCGTCATCTTCAGAGCCAGTGTCCAAGTCACTCCAGTCTAAAGAGTCATCCACATTGTCTCCTTCTCCCACCGATGATACGTCGTCGTACTCGGTGGCATCATCGTCTTCTTGAGGTAGTTGGAAGTTATTTTCAGCAGAAACATGATTCGCCAAGTGTACTGAGCTTGATTGACTCTCTTGTGCTGCAATGTGTGCCTGGATTCGTAAGCGCTGACCGGTTTTCGACAAAAGGTGAAAGGGTTTTTTTTATTTGGTTCTGTGCATCCTCGTCCTTTAGAGTAGATACTACATAAATTGTACTCAAACCTGAAACAACAGCAATTAATAATTTTATAATATTTGCAATAAGTTTCGTCTGAACTGACAATTGATCTTAAGAACTAAAAATGTGTTTATAAACATTTTCAAGCAATCTTTACGTATCTGTAAGAATTATGTTACGCCTAGAAAATTATTAACGAATTTCTAAACGACTTGAGAAACATTTTGGAATGTGTTTATCATCTTAAGAAGAAAGCCAAATTTATCTCATTATTTCACAGCACTCTCAAAACATTTCGTACCCGCAGTCAGAGCGAAGCAGCCAAATAGACTCTCAGAGCACTACTAGAAGACTATCACGACACTACCAGAAGTATTGATTTTTAGTAAGATTATTAATACAATATAATAAAAATGATAAATTCATAATTATTACCACTTTTATAGCAAGGATGCACTTTTCCCAAAAAATTTATGTTCCAAAATTATGTATTCCACACAAATTTTTTCATTAAAAAAATTTTTTTTACTACAAAATTTTTTTCCAATAATGTTTTATCCAAAACTTCTCGCAAAATTTTTTCCGCAAAATTATTTTTTATCAAATGCTTTTTCCAACTTTTTTCCCCCAAAATTTTTTTGTACAAGACTCTTTTTGCCAAAAATTTATTGTCAAAATTTTTTTTCCCATAAATTACACAAAATTATTTTGCAAATATTTTTTTTCTAAATTATTTCTTTCAAGAAATTTTTTCAAAAACTCAACTATAAAACTCGCCAAATTCATGTGTTGCGTATCACTTGCTCGCCCAAAGAATACTACTTTTGTCAATAAGCGCATAATACACTATTAGGCATAGCAAGAGAATAAGGTAAGTAAAATTTTTGAAAAGTGTATCGTACCGAACAGCACTCGCGCATCATTCGATTTTGTTTAGTAGGTATTTACGTTGATAATTATTTTGAAGAGCTTATTTCCTTCATAATTTATAAATGATATTTGAAAACATTTTTTAACTTTTAGCTACCATTCAACTGACATGTTTCTTTGAACTAATTAATGATACAAACAATAGTATATTACGTGCCTAGGACATAAATTTTTTATTTACGAGTGTGAAGTTTGTAAACCTCGGCTTCGCCTCGGTCTGCAAACTTCACACTCGTAAATAAAAAATTTATGTCCTAGTTCCGTACGATATTTTATATACCGAAGGCTAGAAAACGAATTTTGAGTTTTTGAACTGGCAGAGAAATGCGTTTTCTATGCCAGAAGTACATAGAAAATTTTTTTTTACACTTATTTCGTCTGATTCAGAATATAATGGGCGTGCACCATTTTACAGGTTGTCCCAAAGTCGGCGGAGCACCAGAAAACGATAGATTCCTCAGTAAACTCTAAGACACTTTTTCCTTTGCAATTTTCTAAAATTCGCAAAATGAAAAAAGTTATTAATAATTCTATTTCCTCCAATAAATCTCGGCGAGGCGGGGCTTTTCATTCAAGAGACACTTTCTCCTTCATAGCTAACTATGAATTGGAAATTTTTATACATAGATGATCGTTCAAACTCTGAATCGAAAAAGCATTTCCAATAAAAGTAACTTAATGAGCGGAACCAAACATTTATTCAAGATTCAATGTCATACGTTCTAGTCGTAGTAGTTTTGAGCTTCCGAGAAATTTAAAAACTACGAAATAGATATTTTTGTATTGAGGACCTGAAGCGTGACGTTTAGGGCGAGGACCAAGTATCAGCCGAAACGACCCCGAGGTGCAGCCGAGGGAAGTTGAGGATGATACATTGGTTTTAGAACAAACGTCACGTGACAAAGTGGACCCTATATCACGCTCGAGAATACCTAAATAAGTACAATGCTCTCTTTAAACCTTTCTCTATACGGTTCTTAACAATAGGGCAAGCTCATTCTACGGTGCGTAGAAATTAACCCGACTGACTCAGCCGGATCTTAAGACGACTCAGAACCTACTGTAGAGCGAGATAAACGCGTAGAACGGGAACCAGTTGATAGAAACATAGGAAGGAGGACGAAAAGATAGTCTTCCGAGTCGTCTTAAATCCTGTTACTTGATTTTTTGATTTCGAAAACATGAGTAGAGCTGTTTTATTCATTTATATTACAAATGTCAAACAATTTAAAATTATATTTTTCCATATGATAAACGTTTTATTTTAAAATTTAACATTTGAAAGAAACAATTTAATTTACACTTTATTATTGAATTTATAATTGAGAATTTTTGATAATCATTTAATTTCAAACTTCTATTGGCTTTTGAAAATTTTGGGTAGAGTATATTTTAAAAAAATTTTTTAAACTCTATACAGTCAATATATCACTTTTTGAAATAACGGAAGTGTAAAATAATATTATCTATTACTTTATCAGATAATTATTATTATTATAAATAATATTTTAATCATAAATAATAAAGAACTTGTGTTCTTTATTTGAGTTAAATTTAATATAGGTATTTTCGATATATTTTCATTTTTCATTTTTTCATTTTAATTTACAAAATCCATTTTACACAGTGTACCTAACTGCTAAGTAAATATAATTATCGGAATTTGTAAAGATCTTTTTCTACTAAATTAGAAAAAAATTTCAAATCTCGTGTCTGAACAATTTTATTGAAAATTACGGCTACAGTAATAGATCATTTTTTTCAAAATAATGTTGTATTTTTGCAACATTCTTTTGTCACATTTTTTTTTTTATTTGAAATTACTAAATCTAGAATAGATACTTTCGCTGGAGACGGGACAAAATTTTTTCCTAAAGAATTGCAGATAATGTACAATTCTTTCGTAAAATTAGCGCTTGCATGTTAATAACATTCCTTCTTATTAAATAAAATTTTTAGCAGAACCTCGTGAAAAAGAAAGAAAAATATAATTCTGTTTGGAAATTTTAATTTGTAGATTCCTACTTATATTGCAAAACCTAACTATAAAAATTCAAAGTACGTCAGTAGAATGCAGATTTAAAAAGGCGAATTACATTCAATTGTTTCTACTAAACACAACGCGCCAAATTTTATTATGTCGTTAACGAATTTCGAGTGTTAAGGTGAGGAGAGCGCCGCTGAATTGTGAGTGAGTGCGAGAAGGATGCATAGAAGGGAATTGTACTAGAGCGAAAGAGATGCAAAAGTCTACCGCTCTCCTCGCCTTAACCTAACGTAACATCGAAAATAATGGCTTCTTCGAGTGACCCAATCTGGAGCAGATCTCGGGCGATTTCAAGGCTAAGTTGAGCACATATCAGCGAAAAAATCAACTCCATATCAAATTTAGACTGCTGGGTCTCTCGAAAACGCGATAAAAGTTCATCAAAAATGAGCAACTACCGAAAATTTCTATCAAAATAATATTTTCGTTTTTAGGGACTATTTATTCACTAGCAAAAGTTCATTTTTCAAACGTAAATAATGCAAAAAAAAAGCTAAGAAGCACTTAATCGTTGGCACTTTTCTTGATGCACAGTGTAAGCTAAAATCGTTTGTGAATTAAGAAGGTAAAAAACTCACTTTCAGCTGCTTCCAGCGTTCCAGCTCTTTTCCCATCAGCTTCCAACTCGCTCCTACGGGTTTTCTCAGGGCCGAGGAATTATATTTTCGGCGAAAAATTACGAAATAGAAGCAAAATGGACGCGACGTAATGCTGGTTGTAATTCGTAATATGCCGTAGTGGTAGTATGGCAATGAATATTCGTTTTATCTCGCTTAAGCGTCTCACAATCAGAAATGTCTATAGATATGTCTAAACACGTTCTCGTAAAAAGGTGGAATTCAAGCAAGAAGAAGAGGCATGGGAACTGAAACGAAGAGAAGAAAGATGTATCGGAATTCTACTACGCGACCAAAACTGGTTTTGTCGCGTAGTAGAATTCCATCAGGCCTCTCGAAAAGTCAACGACCCACCCACCGACCCACACATGCAAGGGCGTGTCTTGCCTTTTTCCTGTGATGGCCAGATTTTTCCTGTGATGGCCAAAAACTTGAGTTTATAGTCATCTCGGGCAAATATAATATTTCAACTTTATAAAATATATAAAAAGAGAATTGAATGAACCTGAACGTTTTCAATATACTTCAGAAACTTCAAAAGGAAAGTTAAGTACACTTTTCTTCTCGAAGATTCATCTGTCTTTATAAATGTTCAATGTTTTGAGAATGTTTAAAATTGATGCAAATGAAAATTTTTTATACAAAAAGGATTCATACCAAAAATTAAATGGTTGTGCACGAAGGAAACAACTTTTTAATAAGTAGCGATTCGAAAAAAAGATTACAAATAATTTATAACAATGAAAGGAGTTGAGAATCGGTTTCATAGAAACAATAATAAAAAAAAAACACTCACTTTGGATTTGAACCCGTTCACTTCCGAGTTGGAGATCAATCAGTAAGATGAGAACACGAATTTAGGCATTCGATATCAAAGCGTCTATACATCTAAAAGAACAACTGGAAGCTAAGGAAGCAACGTTTTCAAAAATTACTCGCATCACGGGCGACCCTTTTGAACTCTCATTCAAAACGGGATCTAATCGACCTTGACAAATATTCCTGTGTATCTGACTGCAAGGAAACAGAAAAGAGCGAGAAAACGGCTTTGCCTCTCAAACTCAATTTCTTGATTCCAAATGCAGTGATGTTTCACAAGTAGTCCCCCGTGGTTTTCGCTCTTTCTCACGTGGTCCCATTGCCGAGAAAATTCTCAATGCCTTTCGTGCGTCAAAGAGAGAACGAAGAGAAATAAAAGACACGGCTCTGAGCAGATCCAGTTTTGAGATCCCCTGTGGAACATATTTTATGTTTTTCCGATACTGAACCCGTTTTTCATAACTGATTTTTAAAAAAAATATTTAATAAATATTTGTAAACATATAAATACGAATGAATGACACAAAATTATCCCATCGAAGGAAGTTGAAAAGAAACTTAATCAAATATTTTGAAATAAATAATAATTATCAAATGTTTTATGTTACTTTGAGTCTGTTTTCGTGAAAGTTCCTCTTGCATAAAAATGCGCATACATGAAAATCCGTTGTGAATTTCGGCACAAAACTAAGAATATTTTTTTCGCAAACCTTCGAGCGAGCATTTTTAAACAACACTTTTTTTAAAACGATCGATTTTTATTCAGCTATTTGGATATATTTTATGAACTCAAGTGTTTACAACTTTTTATTTCATGGAAAGATGATTAGAAAAATTTTTCTATTTTAATTGCAATTTAGGTTTTTTTTCAAATGTTCGTGAAAAATTATTAATTATTCGTTGTTGCAGTGTTACAATTTCTAATATCACGTTATCAAAGAGTTTTTATCAACAAAATTATTGCATGTATACAAGTACATGCTTCTTTCTACATATTGTGTACTATTATGATTTTGTAGTTATTAAAGTTTCTAACCGGTTTTTGACCAGCAATTTTTTAAGATTTTATTATCAATGCTCAGTTAAATGCTAACAATAAGCGAAAAAATTGAACTGTTATGACAGAGTCAATATCGTTGTGATTGAACATTAGGCGTTTTTATTTTTTTTTTTATTTTTATTGTTACTGATTAAAATGTAACAAACTACGGCGTAATTGTCTAAAGAAAATTTATTCCTTTTGAGTGTCAAAATTCGAAAAATTATACCGAGAATCGAGCGATTTTATTCCACAGCTGTATTCATCTAATGTACATATAGATTTGTGCCATAATGTTAAATATTCTTATGTGGGAAAGAGTAAGATTGACGTACATACTATGGGGAAAGGTCGCTAATTTTTGAAAATCTCAGTTAGTTGTGCAAATTTAAAAAATATTTGTGAATGCAACACTTTTTATTCGCTGTTGAACTGTCAAAACTGTTTAAAAATCTCAGGAGTGTCAAAAAATTGAGAACACTCAGTAACACTATTGATCTATAACTTACTTCAAAAAATCTCAATAAACTGATAAACTTCTAAGATAACGAAAATTCGAAAACTGTGAAAAGTTAAAGTATGATTCTAAAATAATAACTAAGCAAAGAAGTAGTTGTGCAATTGTTGAAAATTTAGAGTATTTTGCTCAACTCCTTTAATTTTCTCTGGACATTATAATTATTATTCCTGCTTTTTGCAAGCAATGATAAGTGCTCATAGGTGACAAGGAAAGAATCACTTGTAAGTAATACCTGAATGAAGCATGGAAAATCTAACAGTACAAATCGAGTTAAGAAGTTTAATACACATTCTATTCCTTTTTGAAGCTTTGAAATGTTTGACACTGGAAAATGAACTCTCGGCGTTATGTTATTTTCGAATTAAAAGTAAAAAAAAACTAAAATTTCAATTAAAATAGAAAATTTTTTATAATCATCTTTCCATGACATGAAAAGTTGTAAACACTCAAGTTCTCAAAATACATGCAAATAGCCGAATAAATATCGATCGTATTAAAAAAACGTGTTAAAAATATTCGCTCGAAGATTTGCAAAACAAATATTCTTAGTTTTGTGCTGAAATTTGCAACGGATTGTCATTTGAAGGGTCCGCAGTCGAAACCTATTAAGTAGCACTTTCCATAAAGCTCATTATACAGAATTGTATAATGATACTCATTGTACAGAATCTCGTTATAATATAAGCATTATGACAAATGTCACTTGAGACGACTCGCAACCTCTACTGTAGTGCGAGAGAGACGCCTAGAACGGGATTCAGTTACAAGCAAGAGAGAAGAAAAGAGAAGGTCTTGCGAGTCGTCTCAACAGGTTTGGACAGCCGACCCTTTATTTATGAGTATTTCTATGCAAGAAAAGAGTAACTTCCACGAAAACAATGTCATCAAAAACAGACTCGAAATAACAAAAAAAATTTGATAATTATTATTTATTTCAAAATATTGTATTGAATATTTTTTTAACTTCCTTCAATGGGATTATTATTTTGTCATTTATTGGCGTGGAAAAAATTTAAGACGACTCGCAACATAATGTATTACGAGAGAGACGCCTGTAACAGGATTCAGTTAAAATGAAGAGAGACGAAAGAAAAACGTCTTACAAGTCGTCTTAATTGTCTATAACTTTTTATTGAATATTTTTATGAAAAATCAGTTATGAAAACCGGTTTCGGTATCACAAGAAATATAAAGTAGGTTAAGAAGGTGCTTTTCAGCCATCATGTTTCAAATTTGTGGTTTTCGCACTTGACGAATGTCGTCTGTTTTTTCCTTCGAGAAGGAAAAAATCTCAAAATACGCATTTACTATGGTTCCATTCTACCATTCATTTCTCGCTCGCTGTCGCTCGCTACCGGAATCCTGAGGTCCCGTAGGGGACCTTAAGACTGGATCTGCTCGGAGCCGTGTCTTATTTCTCTTCGTTCTCTCTTTGACGCACGAAAGGCATTGAGAATTTTCTTGGCAATGGGACCGCGAGAGAAAGAGGGATAACCAAAGGAGACTACTTGTGAAACATCACTGTCCAAATGTCCAACGGAATATAAGATTTAGAGGCATTAGAACTATAAAATGTTGCTTATTTTACTACGAATGATTTTCAATTTTTGACATTTTTTCTCAATAATTTTTCTCCAATTCATATTTAAGAAATTTCCAACTTTCCAGATAAAAATTTAATATATCAAAATTTTAACAGTTTCATAAAGAAATGCCTAATTTTAAACTTTTGTATTTTCAAGCGTTCAGTTTTTCAATTTCTATTTTTAAATTGTCGATTTTTTAATTTTTTATAAAAAAATATAGATTTTCTATTTATTTCGTGAACTATGAGATAAATAAAATTCCTAAACGCACATTTTGGTTTTTCCACGTTAGGATTTTTTCGTGTGAAGATTTTCTTATTCCCATTTTTGAGTAATTGCAATTTCATGAAATGCATCACGAATTCTTAAATATCGAAAATTATATTTTTAAAATTTTTAATATTTATTCAAATGCACCTATTTGAAATTTCGAAATAAACGAATCGAAATCATTTAATTTTCTGATTTTCGAATCTTGAATGTAATATACATATAAAAATAATTTGATAATTTTTACATTTTTTTGTTATTTAATTTCAGTTAAGACAGTTTTTTCAACTTTTAAATACTCGAACTTAGAAGTCTTATTTTTTCACTCATGAGATCTTGAAATTATCTCAACTTCTGACTCAACGTTGGTGATGCGCTTGTTACATCAATGACACTAACGCTTGTTACATCAATGCGCTTGTTACACTAACGGAGAAAAAACAGAATAAAAATTTTAATGTAAACTTCCTCTCATAATTGCAACTTGGAAGAATCGCAATGAAATTTCCATACAATGGCAAAAAAAAACATTCGAATAAAAATATTTTGGACATCAGTTCCTCTTATTTTTGGAACTTCATAACTCTCAGACATTCCTCAATTAACTATTCTTTATTAACATAATTTCTTTCTCGATCAAATAAATAATAATATATTTTGTATCGAGGACCTAAAGCGTGGCTTTTAGGGCAAGGACCAATTTATCTGCCGAGGCGCAGCCGAGGCTGATATTTGGTCCGAGGTCAAAGCCACGCTCACGGTCCGAGGTGCAAACGATACTTTTTGCAAATCACGCAAAAGAAAATGTACTTAAAGGACTTGTATGGCCACATGGGATACGCCCATTTCCGACTGGCAAATGCTTCAATCCCTGAAAATACGCACTGAAGCAAAAAATGTCAAATACACGGAGAAAATTTTTGAGTAAAAATTACCCTCAAATGATTGTAACTCTGGGACGTATTGTCAACCCAATAAATTTTACAGTGAAAATCTCTGCAATTTCAACTCCTTTAAGCGTACATTTAATGCCATTTTCATAAAATTTTATCATAAAAGGAGTTGAAATTACCGAGATCTTCACTGTAAAATTTATTGAGTTGACAATACGTCCCAGAGTTACAACGTTTTCAGTGTCATTTTTACTCAAAAATTTTCTCCGTGTACTTCACTCCCTGAAAACACGCCGTGAAGTAAATTGATTTCTTCAGTGCGTGTTTTCGGGGACTGAAGCATTCGCCGGTCGTAAAAGGACGTCCTCAATGACGCCATACAGGTCCTCGAAGTACATTTTTCTTGCGTGTTTTGCAAAAAAATGTTTTAATTACACTATTAGGTATAAAATTTTGGCATCTGATCTTTAAATTATTCTTTCCTGCTTCCGGTAATTATTGGAATTTTACGCTCATCCGAAAAATCGATGTTCTATGTTTTAACGATCACCTTGAAATCGCGATTTCCAAACGATAAAGACAAGAATGAACTCGATAACGAGCTGAAAAGTCGCGTGACTAATCTGACATTTCGAATCAACGTAATTACCGCATCTATATACGCAAGATTTTATACTCCCGGGTTTTCACGATTTTCACGGAGATTTACCGATTTTCCTATGGGCTCCTGAACTTGCATTTGTGTTGTGAAAAATAACTGCTGAGTGTTTATATGCAGGGTGTAATTTAAACCACGAATCATAATTTGCCTGATTTTTTTTTCAGATTTTTCTAAGACTAAAAGTCCTTTGCCACTTTTTACAAAACTCAAAATAAAAAAAGATAATCGAGTTTGAAATTTAACCAAAAAAAGCGCTCCTTCGAGGAGTGGGGATAGAAATCACAGACCAAAATATTCTGAAATTTGCTCCATATTATTTTAAGTCAAAAAGTCCTTTGCCACTTTTCAAAAAATCAAAATTCAAAAAAGATATTCAAGTTTTTCCATTCAAGAAATCTGATTGGTTAAAACTTCTAGCTTGATTGTCTTTTTTGAATTTGAGTTTTAAGGAAAGTGAAAAAGGACTTTTTGACTCAGCAAAATATGAAGAAAATTTTGGTAAATTTTGGTCTGTGGCTTTTATCCCCACTCGTCGGAAGAGCGCATTTATTGTTTAAATTTCAAACTCAATTATCTTTTTTAATTTTGGGTTTTGTAAAAAGTGGCAAGGGACTTTTAGTCTTAGAAAAATCCGAAAAAAAAATCAGGCAAATTATGATTCGTGGTTTAAATTACACCCTGTATAAACATTATAGTCTCTGATCGATTGATAGACTTTTATTAATTTTCAGATGTTCATTAAACATCATAAATGATTTTTCCATTTAAATTTTGCAGTTAGTTTTTTATTTTCAAAATTTTTTAAATGTTTTCAGCATTGGATATATCAATTCTGAAAAATTACACACTTTTTCAAAACTATCTAAAATCTTAGGTATTCATCAGTTAACTGTATTCCCGATAAATATTTCTCAAATTGGTATGAATGCCATCAGAAGTTATGAAATGTTTTTTGAGAATTCCAAGAATTATGAACTAGCATCATATAACTGCACTTTGATTTTTCTGTATTTTTGTCTTAAAATTTCTTCAAGTGGGGAGAAAATTGACAAATACGACGAATTTAGTTTCGAATCTAAGTAAATTATGATATTAAGATATTTCATATTTTTTCAGACATTTCAAGACATAAGAAGTCAGTGGAAAATTTTCAGCAAATATCAAAATCCCCTAAATCACTGAAAAGAAATCGATTGTAGTTCTTAAAATGTGGAAATGCCTGTAAAGAAATTGATGATATAAATTTGAATATTTAGGATTTTTCATAACCAAGTCACGATGTTTACTGATTATTGATCATATTGGTTGTCTAATGATTCAATTATTCCAGTCAACAAAGAAATAATATATTTCATGAGGAATTTCCAACTTTACGGACAGTAAATTACGTGACTCTCATCAGGGAATACTCCAAGCGAAAATTTAATTTATTACGTTGCAATGTTCTCACATAAATTTTGAACCATTATTTTAAGAAAATTCGCGCCCACTCATCCAATAAATAATATACAACAAAATATTCTCACGGTCCATGGTATTCGAAAAAATGAATTCACATGAAAAGTCCCATAATCCATCACTCAAACTAAGTCGTTATCAAACTCTAGCTATTAGTATTTGAAATTGGAAGGAGTTTCACCCACGCTAATTCCGAAGGGCCACTTATTATAAAAAAAAAATGCTTTTAAGTTTAAAATCTTATCACATCTGATAGTGTCAATCTAGTGACGCCTGATACTCTCGAAAAGTCATGATTTAGTGATTGAAATTTCAAGAATTTCACACAAAATGTATCATCTTCACATTGACTGATATTGCGGTACCATAAAAAAATCGGAATTTGAGAATTTCACTCGACATTGTAATGAGTTTCAATTAATTCACGGTTCGAAAAAATCCATTAAATCTTTCGCAGTTCCTCATAATCCTGAAAAATTTTCAGTAAACACATAATTTGCAAGAATTTACCAGGTGTACTCCTAAGTAATTTCCAGTTTTTTCAATGGATGGCGTTCTGTTTTGTACTGCTGTAGGTAACACATACCATATGTCATTTTGTTCAGTCATAACGAGTGCTTGAACTGCGTTGACATTTTCTCGAAAAAATCTTCCAGTAAGTTTTTCTTGCGCTTCAAAAATGTCGAATTTTGTACCGAATTTTGAGCATATGCGCCATGCGTTGCTTTTCATGTTCAATCAGGGGAAAAAAGTGTCCGAGAGCCACTGTGCGCTTGTGGAAGTTTATGGTGATCGTGCATTAACACTTCGAACATGTGAAACGTGGTTTCGACAGTTCAAAAATGGGGTTTTCGACCTGAACGACGCCGCACGCTCCGGCAAGCGAAAATCGTTCGATGACGCCGAATTGCAAGCATTATTAGATGAAGACAACACGCAAACGCAACGACAGCTTGCAGATGCGTTGGGAGTTCAACAGCAAGCAATTTCCAAACGTCTGCGAGCCATGGGAAAAATTCAGAAGTGTGGAAAGTGGGTGCCCCATGAACTGACCGAGAGACAAATGGAGAATCGAAAAGTGACCTGTGAAATGCTGCTTCAACGATACAAAAGAAAGTCTTTCCTGCATCGTATTGTTACTGGTGATGAAAAGTGGATTTTCCTGGAGAACCCTAAGCGCAACAAATCGTGGGTGAGTCCAGGTGAAGCATCGACATCGACGGCACGGCCAAATCGTTACGGTCGGAAGGTCATGCTGTGTGTGTGGTGGGACCAGTCCGGTGTTATATACTTTGAACTGCTGAAACCTGGTGAAACTGTGAATGCCGTTCGCTACAAACAGAAAATGAAAGATTTGAGCCGAGCCATTGTGGAAAACCGACCAGAATATCAACAACGACAGAAGAAGGTGATTTTGCTCCACGACAGTGCGCCGTCGCATAAGTCGAAAGTCGTTCGTGACACGCTAGAAAGGCTCAAGTGGGAAGTGCTTGACCATGCGGCTTACTCGCCAGATCTGGCGCCATCCGACTACCACCTCTTTGCCTCGTTGGGCCATGCCCTTTCTGAGCAGCGCTTCGACTCGTACGAAAATGTACGAAAATGGCTCACCGAGTGGTTCACCTTCAAAGGCAATGATTTTTACTGGCGTAGTATCCACAATTTACCAGAAAGGTGGGAAAAATGTGTAGAAAGCGACGGAAAATACTTTGAATAAAATAAAGGTTACGGTTTTTTTGGAATTATGTGTTTTATTTGCAAAAAAACCGGAAATTAATTAGGAGTATACCTGGTATATGTATTTTTTGAATTATTTGAATATGTCAGCACGTTCTTAGAATTTTCGCAGAGGAAAATCATTTGAAATTGCATAGATACATATTGTAATTCATTGAATCTTTCATAATTTCTAACGATCAGGAGAAATTTTTGCAGTGAAATTATTATTTTCGAGAATACTAGAGATATTATTGTGAATATTTCAAATATGCCAGCATGTTTTTCAGAATTGACATTTCCCAGAGTTTAAAATTTGGTACTTTTGAAAATTTTCTGTATTTTTTGGTTCCACTTTTTTCCGCGTTATCCGACGTTTACGCGTATCCGACGTTACAACGTCGGATCCACTTTTACCAGGACATCCGGGATATTCTTTTATAGGTGTAATAGGTGTAAGGGGCCATCCACATACTACGTAACGCGTTTTTCTATTCTTGTCTCTGTCTTATTTACCTTGAAAAATATTTTCGTCCCATTTCAATCGCGTTACGTAGTATGTGGATGGCCCCTAATATCTGAAAGGTGTTTCAAAAAATCGGGACTATCGGAAAACATGGACTTCTCATGAAATTCTAAGAATTTTTTCCCTTTGCCATTAAAAAAAAAAACAAAATAAAAAAATTACCTAAACCTTTTATCATCGAGTAATGATTGTACTTCTGTATTTCCCTGCAAAATTTATTTCAAATTTTAACTCGAATTTTTTTCAGCTGCAGTTCTGAAACCATTGATTAGAGTTGTGAAAAAACCATGGATTTGTTGTCCACAACCACGTACGTGGTTGCAAAATTTATTAACAACGACATTTCAGTAATACCTGTAAAATGGTTGATGAAAAAAGAAAATGGAGAATGGAAGACGTGGTGGCCATATACGACGGTCAAAGACAAAAGCATGCTTATGAAAAGAGCAGCCAGTCCAGATAAGGAAACGTGGGAGATCCATGACATCAACATTCTATTTCAATGTGGTAGGATTCATTGCATAAAAAATGACGCTTATGCCTAATTAAAAATTTCATTTGTATCTATTTTCAACTTATATGAAACTACGGTTATCTGCGTTGAAACTAAGTCAAAACCTGCCCTACCTACGATATTTGGAGCAGTTTGGAGCAGTTTTTCTTATTGGTGGGAAAGAGATGGATAGTGCTCCAATTTTCCTCAGAGCCCTTTTGTCTCTTTCTTACAAACAGGAAAATGCTCCGAGAGCAATCATCGAAAAACGCTATAATATCTGCTTCATCTCACTTTCTTTCCACTTTTAAGCTTTTTTCACCTTTTTTAAGTGCTGAAGAAGCACGTAAATGTACGTTGATTTCCTAGAAAATCATTGTGTATCATTTTACATGTTAGCGCACCATTGTATTCAAAAGCTTTAATTTTCTGAAAACGTAACAGAAAAACAGATAGTTTTCACTTTATCAGTATATTACATGAAGAATAATGTCAACATCGAATAAGGTTAACTCTTAACTTCGTATGTGACATATCTTTCATTTTTTTGTGATGAAAAACAAATTTTTATGTTCTATATTCAACATTTTTATAATTAATATCACCCAGATACTTATGAAAAAGCCCGAAAGAGAGCCGCTGATTCCGAATATGAGACGACAGATAACGAGAAGCTCGGCAAAGGAAAAAGAAAGAAAATTTCTAAAAAACAATTCGATCAAAGTTCAACAAGTTCGATTGTTGATGGCAGTTCAGACACCGAGTACTCCGATTCTGAAGTCGTTGAAAATGAAGATCCAGGTAATTAATAGTATTGAGAGAGAACGGATTAATGCGGAAACAGTACTAACAAGACATTGTGCACACATTTACGACATAAAATTTCGATATTTTTATTATGAAAGATAGCGTTCACGTGTATGCGACAGAACTCCCTATGCCCCCTAAAAATAACATTCCGAAATGTAGAATTTTTTCTATTAAACAAGATTTTTATGTACATAGAAAACTGCAAAAACGTACATTTTCTGAGTAAAAAAGAGGGACTCCTAAAAAAATGAAAATAAATATTGTGTATTACATTTTCTACTTAGATCAATACAATCATTTTTGAACATAATAATGAAGCGTTTCGCAAAACACCGTTTTCCTGCGTTCGATAGTTATAATTTAATTTCTTTCAACGACAGATAATTTTCATTATAATAATTTGTTGCAGTAGAAGGTTTAGGTAAGCTCAAAGTACTAAAGGCTACAAATGTTTATGGGCCCAAACGATCCAAAGTCATTAAACCGACTATTATAAGATCAGAACCAATTTGTCTTCCATCAGTGTCTATTTTAAAAAGAGCTCCTGAAAATGTGACACAAGTGGGTGTTCAACCATATAATAAAGAAGGTAAAAATCTGACTATAAAGACAGGAGTTTTGCTAACAAATTATGGTATTTTGCATTGACGATACCCTGCTGAAGGTTTTTTTTTCAATTCTACAAATCGCAAACAGATTATGACAAGTGTCAAAACTTCAAGCTGTTCGAAACAACAAATCTGTGCTCCGATTTCGGCTCTCTGGGAAGCGTTGTTGTTATTCTATGAATACAATAGCAATTGTTAATGAAAATCATAAAATAGCGAGAAATCGATTTTAACGTCTTTAACCTAAGTACAGTAAAATGGCGACTCATGCCAGTAATGCCTTGAAGATTTTTCATTTGTAATTAGATTGATATATTTTTTTCAAACTAGAATTGTTTGTATACTTCTAATCTATACTGTAATTTTTGATTGATAAAGAAATAAATGTGGATTCCATTCACGTTTAATATTTTTTTATGTTATGCAGATACCATCCAAAATAAATCTGTACAGAATGACAACGCGTCAATATACGGTTCTAAAGATAATGATACTGTTGGAAACAACAATTTTGAAAGCGATCATTCCGAAAATGACAATGTCCAAAGCAACGATATCGTAGACGAGAATGCTGAATGGGACGGTTCCGGGAACAATGCAATAAACGAAGACGATTTACAGGACCGCCATCGCATTAACCGAAAGCATTGTCGTTCCACGTCAAAAAGTCCGATTGATAATGCAAACTCTACTCCATCAGTGTCAAATTATAAAGGTATATAATACATTTATAACCGAAGAATTGCGAAGTTTGTCTTCGCGTAATAATTATTGGTATTAGATAGATAAAACCGGTTTCGGATCTTTGAAATCCGACTTTTATAAACCACGTCCCCAATTTCAGACAATTTTCACTTGATTTCTACAGTTGAAAAACGAAAATGTTATGTGTTTCAATGGTCAAGGAAAACATTTCTTCAATCAAAATTGAAAAAATCTTGCTAATTACAAAAGTGAAAATTAACAAAAAAAAAAAAAAAACCATTACCTCAAAGCCCTCAATATTTTCCCGCCCGAGACCATCAATCATTGTAGTCGGTCCTTTCGAGCCGGCAAGTACAGTCTGCCCCAAAAAAAGAAACTCGGTGATTTAAACTTTTGCTAAATGTGGTTTTGCGGGGATCTTTAAGATTTAACAGTAATAGGTCTGTAAGTATTTCAATATTTAAGTATCAGTTTATATTTCCGAACTTAGCTAGATGTGCTTCAAAGCCATCAACGAAAACATACTGTGGGCCTGCAAAGCAGCCAAACAAAACATCAACGCCTTCTGCTTTGCCTGAGATTCACGCTTTGGGAAACGTGAATGTGAGCAATCGAAGATGGTCATCATTTTCAACAAATCGACAGCGCAATGAGAGTGAAATCGATGGTAAATTTTTCTGAACATTTGTTTGTAATTATACCCAATTATCATTGTTGATGTTAAATAATAATCATTACGTCAGAAATTGGTAAATAACTTGTATCTGTCACTGTAAAATCCATTAACCACTGTTTTATTTTAATTGCAACGTTTATTTTAAAATTAGAAGATGCTGAAACAGATTTTTAATAACATTTAAATAATAAATAAAAATATACATATGTATCGTGGAAATGTTGTCATAATAACTTGTCTCACGAGGTATAAGCAGTTAAAGTCAATTATTCGCCAAATGTTCATAAAAGTAATACATATTTTATGTATGAAGTTTATGTGAACTTCATAATACACTCAAACCTCGATTTTATTGGAGGCATTATCAATTGAAATCTATTGAAATCGAGACCAATTAAATCGAGGTTTGAGTGTATTTCAAGATTATATCTATGGCAATATGCCTATGAGGGAAATATGATATGAATGTTGCAGCTAACGCTATCTCATCAATCCGAAGCAACACTCAAGAGGATAACCCGTATACATTTGCTGAAGAAGAAACATCCCAGAACAATGAAACTGAAAATGGTAAATTATTTATGATGTTTAACTAGCTGTAGTTCAGTTATGACGTTACAATTTCAATTTGATGAACTTCTTGTATTTTCGATTTTTAGTGTTCGATTATTTCTCTTGTACGTTTTATAAAGTTGGCCTTCCCCTTCTCTACAACCTAATTATATGAGCAACATATGCAGTAAACTAATGTCGGTTACGTTGTTTCAGGTAACGAAAGACGAGCTATTCGGCGACCAAGAACAAGTTTGATAATTTCCGATGTACAAAATCGTCTTCAAGCTTTGGAAAAGTCAAACGTGATGGAAGATAATCTTATAAACCAACATTTGCCATTAAAGAGCAAAAGAGGAGTGAGGGCATGGGATCAGGAGGTTTCAAAAAATGAAAATATGAAGCGGCAGTTTGTAGGTTTCCGTTCTGATACTTATTTTTAGATTACTATGACATACTGTGAAATATTGCTTATTGTGTAATTCATTGTTTTCAGGAAAACATGGTTATGAAATGCAGTGGTACGACAGGGAACAACCATGTTAATAGAGTACTACAAAAGATGTTCGATTTATCTTTCTCTGTAGAGTGTAACTGGACTGGAAAAGTTGGCCAGAGGAAAAAAGTGAAAATTTCAGGCCTAAGGAGCGTTACGCAAATAATGATGAGTACGTTAATTCAAATTTTTTTCCAAAAAGAAATGTTGCTAACTCATTTTTTCTAACAGGGATTATATGCGCACAGTGGCACTCATTCACTGAAGTAAACTTCGAAAAGCGAGTGCAGACATGGTTCCATACCGCTCGTAGGCGTTTAATTCGCTCTCAAGAGAAGCAAGCAAGGATAGATGCAGATTGGAGCGATTAATTAACGAGAAGCAAATAAGAAATTATACAAAATTTCATGTAAACAACATGTGCTTCGTTTCGTGTAATTTGACGACTAAATAAATAATAAATGGCACTTACCTCAATGATGCATTGTTTTTCACTAACATAAAACACCGCACTACAAAAATTTTAACTTAGTTCACGGACGTCGGATGGTTGGCACAATTACATTGTTCAATTTAAATTGTTTGCATTTCTCTGAAAAACATAAATCTTGAAAAACTTTCGAGCAATCAAATTCGTAGTACATGTTGCTGAGAAATGAAAGAAAAAATTAGAATAAAAAGTAATAAATGAATACGCAGAAACATAACAATAAAACAGGATTGAAATTTGAAATATTTTTGTCTAAAATGCTTTTAAGAGCTCCATTTGCCAAAAAGTTCCCTAATGAAAAAAATATGGGTCAGATCTTATATCTGACGTCAGATTCTAGGTTCGTTTAAAAAAAAAATATTAAACATATTATATTATTATTCATGGCTGAAAATCCACTAGGTATCATCTATTTATTATTATTTAAAGCCTGTAATACGAAAATCTTATGATGGAAAATTGTTGTCACATTTGGGATTTGAACTCGGGTCCCCCCCGGGCGTGACAGACTAAGATGCTGCCACTGAGCCATTTCGCCCTTTGTCAATTCGTGTAAAAAGTTGCTTCAAATCTAACTCCTGGGTGTGTCGGCTTTTTTAACATTGTGTCATTTACATTCATTGCTAAAGGTCAGATATTTTGTAAGATCTGACCCATATTTTTTTCAGTAGGGTTTATTGGAATTTAAATGCCTTATTATAAAGTATGACACGGTTGTAAGCGTTCAAGAAACTGTTCATTTGAAATTGGTAAAAATGACGCACGGAGTAAGTTATAAAAACCTTTTCTGTCGAAAAATTATAAATAAATGGTACATATTAAAGAACCAAAGCTGTATGCTAACGAATTAATAAATAACTGACAATAATTAAAGGCTAACTGGCAGTAAGCTAGCCACGCACTGGCAGCAAGCTGTACTAGAAGCTGGCAGACTACTGCCAGCCAGCTAGCCACACACTAGCAGCGAGCTGTACTGGAAGCTAGCAGAACACTGGCGGCTAGCGTAAAAAATAGGGGCACTTGGCAGCTAGCTGCCAGTCGTCGACAGACTTGCGGGGAAGCTTGCTGCCAGGGTGCTGCTAGTAATGTGGTTTACTGGGTTGTAGGAGTTAGCTTACTTAATTATACAGGGTGTTTCAGTGATGGCGGATCACCCGAAAACCACGTATTCCTTATGCAATTCGAAGGCACTTTTTCATTTGCCATTTTTGAAAATTTCTAAAATTAATCAACTTATTAACAAATTTGTTGCGGTGAATAACGTTGAAGAAGGCGGGGCCTTGCATGGGAGACACTTCTCGTTTTTCAGTATTTTCGTTTCAACTGAAAATTCGAATAAGTCGTAACTCGAAGATAAATGATATTCCTTATTCCTTCGAATTAAACAGTAAAAAATAGTAGTTTATTGGCGATTTTGGAAATTCATTTTTGACGAAACGAAAAAGGCATTTCCAAAATTGCCAATACAGTATTTTATTCCAAATTTTCGAATAATTCACGTCCAAAGTTCAGATTATTCAAAAATTGGGAATAAAGGCTGTTTTGTGCGCGTATAATAGCATTTCCAGGATACCGTATTTTTGGGACGAAAATAGATCATAGAAATAAAGGGCACAATTTTTCGATGACTTAATTTCCTTTGTATAAATTTCAAACATCTAACTTTTTTCATTTCAAATCAGGAATCCACTTTTAAACAGAATTCAAAAGGACATCATGACTTGCAACTTGCACTTTTGAGAACTGTATCCTTTTTGGCGACTTTGTTATCTTATTTAGTTATAAAAAGTAAAGTCTTCCATGAAAGGCCCCACCTTCTGTAACGCTATTCGTCGCAACAAAATTTTTAATAAGTCATTAAATTTTGCGAATATTTAAAAATGGCAAAGGAAAAATTACCTTAGAATTGCATGAGGAATACGTGGTTTTCGGGTGATCGGCCATCACTGAAACATCCTGTATAAAATCCTCAGCTGAAATAGCATATTTATTTCTAAAGTTGTGCTTTTATTGTTACTCGCATTTAATTACTGTTTATTTGTTCCTCCCTGCATATTTTTGATAATAATTCAGAGCATGGCAAATGCATTGTATACGAGGGAGGACCCAAAAGTAACGGGAATTAGGTGGTGGGGGGACCGCGGAGGGGGGGATCGGGTTCTCCACTGGTTCTCTTCCAAGCTGCTACTCTCCCAAGTCAGTGTGCAAAGTTCATTTGCTGTGAGTGCATTCGTTCGTCCGTAAGAATTTTTCTAGTGAGACGACTTTTTCCGTTTCGGCGAAAACGTGAAATGGCTGAGTGCGGAGAGCAACGCGCGGCTGTAAAATTTTGTTTTTTGTTAGGAAAAACACCCGCGGAAACCCTTGTGATGCTGAAAACAGCTTATGGGGATAATGCTTTGAGTAAAACGCGTGTGTACGACTGGTTTTCGCGTTTCAAGAATGGAGAGATGTCAATAGAAGACCAACCTCGTTCTGGGCGCCCCTCGACTTCAAGAACGGACGAAAACATTGAAAAAATCAACACTCTTGTTCATGAAGACCCTCGCCGAACCATCGATCAACTTTGTGAGATGTCTGGATTGTCATGGAGTTCAATTCGGAGGATTTTAACTGAAGATTTGAACATGAGGAGGATTGCAGCCAAATTTGTTCCTCGCCTTCTCTCCGACGATCAAAAAGAGCGTCGACTTCAGGCCTGTCTTGAGCTGCAAAATCAGTTGGATGAAGACCCAGATTTTTTTCTCAAGGTTATAACTGGCGATGAATCATGGTGCTATGGCTACGACCCCGAAACAAAGCAGCAATCAAGCCAATGGAAGACACCTCTCTCGCCTCGTCCAAAAAAGGCACGCCAAGTGAAGTCCAACATCAAGACATTGCTCATTTGTTTCTTCGATTGCAGAGGTATTGTGCGCGCAGAATTTGTTCCTCCAGGACAAACGGTCAACCAACACTTCTACTTGGAGGTTTTGAAAAGGTTGAGGGAGAACATCCGGAAGAAAAGAGCGGATCTTTGGCGCACAGGAGATTGGCTCTTCCACCACGACAATGCACCTGCCCACACAGCGCTGTCCGTGAAGAAATTTTTGACCAAAAACGGCATGACACCGATTGTTCACCCCCCCCCTATTCACCGGACCTTGCCCCCTGTGACTTTTTTTTGTTCCCTAGACTCAAAAGGGACATGAAAGGAAAACGTTTTGGGACTGTAGAAGAGGTGAAACAAAAATCGCTGGAAGGTTTAAAAAACATTGAAAAAAATGAATTTCAGAACTGTTTTGAACACTGGAAAAAAAGATTGAACAAGTGTATTACAGTCAATGGGGGTTACTTTGAAGGTGATAAAAATTGTGTGTGAAAAAATTTGTCAATAAAAAAGTTGTAACACAATTCCCGTTACTTTTGGGTCCCCCCCCCCGTACTTGTATTTTTTCACTTAATCATCCATCTTATAACTTGAACTATGAGACTTTCTTTTCGAAACAATAACTGGCGTACCTATTTTTAATCATTGACATATTAAAAATACAAGTTTTTTAGCAACAGGCTGGTTATCGAGGCTTTCTGTTAATTTTTTAATGACATGCAATGATGAATTGCTTACAACTTTTGGTGAAGCGAATTCCATCGGATTTATTTCTTCAATTCCCTATTTGTTATTTTGCGTTTCTTCTATAACATGAAATAAATTGGAGGTATTTTCGAAAAAAAGAAGTGACATTTCCCGCTAATTAGGTATCATATTTTTTTGTTAATACCCTGGTGGGAAAATTTTAACCAATTAAAATTATTGAAAACCAACTTTAGTTTTCAAGGGTTTAAACTGGTTTTCGTTGGTTAACAGAATTTTCGTTTCACCTTGAATATCAAAAAAGACTAACCCAAACTTCTTTTTTATTTGTAACGTATAAATTAACAATAATTATTGTGATATAGTAACCATTACGATATAGAGAATTAAAATTACTCAATTTTGACCTTACAGTGTCATGAGAACCTCCAATTTTTACGTTCCTGAAGAACTAAAACTTTGAATAGGCACGTATTATTAAAAAAAAAAAAATGTTTTCGAAAAGTTTCTTCTGTGAAAACGTGCCGCAGAGGTAGGTTACCCTGCTGAAAATTTCCAATTGGTTTTCCAATTAGTTTGACTAATCAGAAAACCAATTAGATTCTCAATTGGTTTTCCAGTTGGATTCTTCTATTTGAAAATTTTTTCCAAAAATTTTTCTCAATAGAAAACTAATTAGATTTCCAAATGTAAGCCCAATTGTGTGTGTGAAGGAAGTTTTTGGACAAAATTTTCAAATAGAAGAATCCAACTAGAAAATCAATTGGAAATTTTCAGCAGGGTAATGACCGCGGGAAGGTGAAATTTGAAAAAAATTGTTCAAACTACTAAATAAAAATTATGTTTGACTGACAAAAACCAGTAAAAACCCTTGAAAACTATAGTCTGTTTTCAATAGTTTTCATTGTTTGAAAACTTTTTTGCCAGAGTAGCTATTGCATGCTCAAGATTGTATAATTATAGATTAAAGTTTGTATAAGACTATTTTAAAAATATTTTTGTAATAATAATAAAGTACAGGATTCATGAAAGTTAATGCTGTACATAGGTAGCAGTTACTAAGGCTGAATTCATTGTTAACAGCGAGAAAATAAAATTTTTCTTTAACGTTCCTTAAGTGCTCACGAGCGCTTAAGAAATTGGGAACATTTAAGGATGAACGAGTAAAGAGAAGCGTGTTCTATGGAAGAAGGAAAAGGACGGAGTTAAGAGTATAAGAAAGCGCGTAACGATGTGCTATTTTTGGCATAGACTGTCCGTGTTGAATTCTCTCATTCGTTACGCGTTCTCTTATATTCTTAGCTCTGTCCTTTTCCTTCTTCCATAGAACGCGCTTCTCTTTCCTCGTTCATCCTTAAATGTTCCCAATTACTTAAGCGTTCCTGAGCACTTAGGGAACGTTTAAGAAAAATTTTATTTTCTCGCTATTAACAACGAATTCGGCCTAATACACTTATCGGGTCTTTGAGGTCCGACTACCCAGTCAGACATTTCTTTTTCTTATCACATATGACCCGTGTGTTTGTGTGTGTAAATGTGCGCGAGCGTGCGTGCGTGTGTGTGCTAGTGTGTGTAATGCGCCCTGGGTTTCACGGCTTTACGTCCCTTCCGGAGGACGACGATGGGCATGGAATCACCTGGCTACCTATCCAGCAATTCCCAAATCCCGTCGCTCGGGTCAAAGGCACACCCCCTACTCCTCAAGAATCTTTTCAGAGAATAAAAATCCCTGAAGCAGTCGGGATTCGAACCCAACTTTTGTAATATATGAACATGTTGATTTCCTTATTTTTGATTTTTTACAGCTCTGCATATTTTTATTGTTATGTATGGTATATAAATATATAAAGGAGTCGTTCGTTTGATGGTTATTTGATTCAATTAATCAAGGTTTTGATGTTAAATCAATGTAGAGATTCTCGATTTGAACTAACTTATTTCATTTATATTATTATATTGATTGTTAGTTTTTCTTATTTTTATATCTGATATACTTTTTAATTCATCGTGTTGTTTTACATCGTCATTGAAATATGATTTCGATGCATTCTTATTGCTTTCAGAAATGTAATGTATCAAATGCATTTGAGAGTTCAATATTTTTTCCTTCGTATCGATCCCTCAATTGCACAGATTCCAACTTAAATGTGAATCAACATTTTACCGGGCGTGTTATTCCACGCGCGAAATTTTCTCGTTTTATTTGGATGGAATGCAAATCAGAAAAATGTGTGATTTAAATTTTTTTTTAATATCGATTTTGATAATTGTGATATTTTTGACAGCTTTCATGACTTGTTGCTATGTTCAGACTATTTCACCGCTCATAATACCTTCATGCATTTTATTCGTGAAATTTTTTATAAGAATAATTGTCTTGAATAATTAATAGGTGTCAACGAAGTTCATTCGAAATTTATTGTATAAAGTTGAACGCAATTTAAACAAAAGATATGTAATCCAGTCGAATGTTATTATATCCAAATGTAATACATTGAATTTAATGTTATTCATTCCAAACTTTAAACATTCGATTGACTGCAATATGATTTAAACTTGTCCTAACTAATCGAATGCAATTAATTAAAAACATGACGTTTGATTGTATTGAATTAAAAAAAAAAAAAAATAGAATTAAATAGCATTAACTAAGGTTCACCAACCCGGTGGAGGCAATTGATTGAATTAAATTAAAAATTTTGTCATCGCTTTTAATTATTTAGGAAATATAATTTTTCTACTTTGGAAATATGCTCTACTCTTACAAAGTTGTTAATTTTAGATGACTATTTGAAAGCTCGAAATATTTGTGACAAGGCTACAATACATTCCAATTTTTCGACTTCTGAAAACGATGTAATGAAAAATGAAAAAGCTAAAAAAGAACGTCACCTCATGAAAAACAAAAAATTTGAGGATTACGTTTTGGACGACAGTTGCTCAGAAGAGAGCGATGGAAGTACAGAACTTGTCGTCAATAAGAAGCCGAACCACCCACGAAAAACATATGGCTCGAAGAAAAAAGCCAAATGTAAGAAACAGTTTTTTGGCTTGTAATTCGAAAATAACATGATGACCTTTATGAACCATATTTATTTGAATAACAGTCTACTCAAGCGATTCAGACGTGGACGAAGATGAAGCTGAGAAGCTCAAAAAGTCCTTACCTAAGCCCCCTCCATTACACGTCAATAAAATGGACGAGAAAAATGAAAGTATGATAGATGAATCGGAATTACAAAACAATTCAGGTACATCGTCTTAATCTTACAAACATTAGTTGCTCATGCGTGTAGATGTTCTGTATTTCAAAGTTCATAAAAAAAGGTTTTAGCAATGAGAGAAAGCCAGAAAAGTGATCCGAAAATTATGAATATAATTTTTCACGCTCGCACGACAGAAATCCTTTATTCTTGTGTTTACTACTGTAACGTGAAAAACGAATTCTCTGCCACCGCACCTTTCGCCGTTATTTTTATACCGCCCCAAGCTCGAGCGGCATGAAAATCGTTTTTTCATGCCGCTTGACCTTGGGGTGGGATGAAAAATGCAACGAAAGCCGATGACAGAGAATTTGTTTCTCACGACACAACAGTAAACAAAAGAATAAATGATTCATGTGCTGCGAGCGTGAAAAATATCTCTCGTGTCAAGGAGCATTGAAACTCGCGTTTTACTCGTGCGATTTGCTCACTCGCTACGCTCGCTCGCAAAACTTCGCACTCGAAAAACGCTCGTTTCTGCTCCTTGATACGAAATATACTATATATGTAATAGTTTCTTCTTTAAAATGTCAATTTCATGATGTTTTTTTCTGATTAGTTGAAAGTTTGCTTTCATTTTCAATTTCAATACATGATAAAAATTAAAAAGTGTTATATATTGAAATTCTTTGATCATTTTATTTGAAAATAGATTGAAAAAATTTTTTTATGCTGAGTCGCGACCGCTTCATTTACGTAAATATAATTTTTACATGTTCCATGTAGAGCTTTCGGCACAGAGTGACGGAGGTCAATGTAACATTGTCGTCGTGACTGCCGATGTGCACATGGCGAACGATGAAACTTGTGGTAAAACTGTACTTTTTATTTTTTTTATTATTACAAACAAACTTTATTTTACAATATTTTTATACGAAATGTAAGTGCTATGTCGAAAAAATCTATATCGGAATCCCATGTGAGCTTACTGAAATAAATAAATCCCGGAATGTGTAAGAAAGTTTACAGCAGCAAAAAAAAATGCTTGAGTTTTTGAAACTCAAAATTCTCATTGTGAATATCACATGGGAATACCACCAGGATATTTTCAGCAGGGTGAAATATTTGCTATTAAAAATTGTCTCATTCAGCCATTGTTTTCAAATTTGAGGAAGTGAAAATAGATGTATTACCTTCGATTAACTCCATCATAGCGCACTGTTTCCTAAACCATGTTTTTTTATTCCTTTAAAAATGAACTACAAAAATTAATGTTATGAAATATTGTTTCATTCGAATCACATGTAACATGTGATGTTCATTTGCGAACGACATAATGAAATAATAATAAATAACAATGAATGAAACCGATAAAATACTTAATCTCCTAAACTTTAACAGATCAACAACGACCCTTCAATCCATACGATATTGATGATATCGATGACGACTTTTCGAATTCCATTGAAATGGCACGTTCGGGTATGAATTACAAAAACAGTGGTTACGGTTACTTACGTAGATTCCGTTTCTAAATAGGACCAAATTTTGTGCTGAAAAAATTTGTTGGGGAATTGATAAGTAAATTTAGATTTTGAAGCCATATTTTGCTCAAGTGAACGAATGTAGTGTATGACCTTGAAAATTACCGTTTCAAAATCTTGGATGTAATGTTTAGTTCGTATGGTCAATACGCAGTTTAGGTTAAAAGTTGTTGTAACAGTTAATCGAGAGAAAACTTAAGCTACTTTTCAATTTTATATCATAAAAATAATAACTCACTTTTCTCAATTATAAACTCGGAGGGTAAAATTTTGCACTGGTTTCTTCCTTAAAATCCAAAGATAGCCGTTGTTTTTATGTTCTACGTCCAAATTTGATTATTTTTGTAAATGAATATTTCTTAGCAAATGAAGTACAAAAACACCTCGTTGAAATCTGCAAAAACTTATCTTTACAGAAAAAGCAATCGATCGATCGCCATTACGAAAGTCTAATCAGGTACCCCAGCATCAAGATTCTTCGATTCAATCGGACGAAGAAGATGAGAAATGTAAACATTGTCTTTGTAAAGTCAAAATACATTTCGAACCAGGGGATGAAAACGAGCGATTGCAGACAAGGGCGGATTTGGCTGCACTTGGGCGCGTAGCACCCAAGTTATGCGAAATCCACTTGAGCTTGCTTCACGAGGCTAGACCCCTGGTTTCTATCGTATTATTTTTTGACAAGAGCATAGAATTTTAGCGGCTTTTTTAGCTTATAAACTCGAAAAAAATGTTCACAAGCCCCACTAACAAGTGGCAGTCGCTTAAGTATAAATACATGCCAACATTTATTTTCACTCTCGTTCGCGAGAAAGAAATATTTATTCAACAAGAAAGAAGGAGAATGATTTTGACGATTGTGTGGTTTGTGTCCAAGCGGAACGAGGTAACAAAACACGCGAGTTGGAATCACTTCCTCCCATTGTAAGTACAATATTTTTTCCATATATACACAGAAAATGGTACATTACAAAGTTATTCACAAAAAAACAACCCACTTTGTGAGAACTTGCGTAGATAGGTAATTTTACATTACTCTCGCAAAAACTATAATATCCCTAAATACTATTACGATTGATAGTATGTTAATAGTAATTCGTTAAATAATTCCATCACAGATCTAAAAAAAAAGGAAATTGTCCATGCGAATCGCGTCGACAAAGTTGCCATTTATGTGTATGTATGGGAAAAATTAATTTTTTACAGATATATATATTAAAGCGACTGTCACGTGTGAGTAATTTTCGCGATAGCTTGTAGGCTACGAAAACCCTCTACTTTCTATGTTTGTGACAAAAAAAAAAAAAAAAAAAAAAAACAGTGATTTGTGATTTTTATTATTTCTAGACAAATCTCTCCGAGCCCGCCTTGCAAACCGGGACAAGAATCAACCACGTATTATCGAGAACCGCATCCTTAAAAATCCGTTCAAAAACATACCCACTCGTGGCAAGTTTTTGTATTAATAAATAAATGTTGAAATTGTAAGCTTAATATCGAAAATCCAAGAAAAGAACATTGAAAAAACATCCCTTTGGAACAGTAGAGTAGTAGCAGAAAGAAATTGGTAATTATACAGCCTAATTTAATTTCAATAAATGCTGCAGCATCATCTAAAAAGGACGAGGTTGATTATGACGAAATTAGACATGTATCATCAAGTGAAGAAAATGATGCTTCTTTGATATCTGAAGAAAGTTCAACACCAGGAAGCCAACCGCCTAAAAAAAAAGCAAAAAAAGAAGCACATGGTAATATTTACCATAATAATAGACACGATTGTTAATTTTCTCTTTATACAATTTTCATTGCCTCTTGCAGATGCTGAAAAAATTGAAGTAAATACTCTTTCGACATTAAAGACTTTAAAGAAAGACTTGAAGACAGTACTGAAAAACCAGGAAAAGGGTTTACTTGACGGCAAGGACGATTTGAAAATTTTGGGCGACTTTCCTCTCAATTCATTTCAGAAACTGAAAAATGTCAACGCCAAAATTCAAGGGAACTTGGATTATTACCAAGCAATAGTGAGTTATTCAAAGAATTCTTTGAAAAAATTCGAATATAATTTGTACTACTGACAAACATTCCATTCGAAAATATATGAAAGAACATGCAAATGCATATTAAAAGTCGATTGATGCACTCAATACTAAAATTACTTATTTATTTATTCGTTTTCTTTCGTTCAAAATTTCTGACTGAACAGTAATTCTCAACATTTGAAATTGAAATTTCTAAACTCTCACAATTATTTTCAGGTTACGGCCCTATCGAGCGATGGAGTGAAAACTACTTCCTCTTATACTTTCAAAGTGATGGCCCAACTGTTCGATTACGAATTATCGTCCAAGTTTTCCCTGTGTGGGAGTAAACCAAAAAATGGTAGAGAAGGGAAGAAGAACTTCCAGAAGCTTCAAATATATGACGTCGTTGTAGGTAAAATAAAAAATTCCTCGTATTATCTTCAAACTACATTGATTAAAGTTGTAAATTTCAAGTGGAAGCCGTAGCTATGGGTTGTTGTCAGATTTCGTATTGCTTATAAATTTTTTTAAAACAATAAGTTAGAAGAAAAAATAAACTGTGATTGCGGAACGACATTTACCAATAGCTACGGTAATCATTATACCTGCAAGAACTTGGTTACATTCACATGATCATTTTTTTCAAAGAACACTCAAAACCAACTGAGTATAACATGCAAGTAATAGTAACCCTTGAGTGTATGAGAAAATAAACGCTGCTTGAAGAATTTTATAGGAAACCATTGAGTATGGGAGAATTTCTCTGCGGCCCCCATGGATAACTATTTGTATATAGATTGACCCATGAAACATGAGATTTCCTAAAAAATGTATTGCATTCAATGGGCTTGAAGCAACTTCTAAGTTCGAATTGAAACCTATCAAATTTATGGGAGAACAAAACTAAAGTCCTATTGGGATTTTATGGGTATGAATTTGAACTCCGATTCTGCATTCAACGTATTGAATGCAATGTATTTCTTCAGAAACCTCATTAAGTCAATAATTTGAACCATCTAAGAATAAGATAGATTGGGACCTGAAGAAAAATATCGGCTATCGCCATTATAAGGGCCCATGAAATGAAAAAGTCAGCTTTTTTGGTCAATGGGTTTCTGAGAAATTCTTTAAGTGGAACTTAGTAGCCTCTCCTAATCAATTTAGATGCCTTTTTTCATAAACAAAAAAAAGCTAAGGTAATTAACAACGGAATTCGCAAAAATTTTTTTCTATAGCTGCAGTTAAAAGAGGACTTGGAAACGCAACCGACACGCAAACTGTAAGAACCTCTCTCAAAAGCTACTTCGCTCACGTAAAAGATCGAATAAAATCGCAAGAACTGTAAGTTTGCATCGCTTTATTGCTTGTTTATTACCAAAAAAGTTATATATTCATGTATATTTGAATTTTCAGACGATCTGCACGTGAATTGGACTCCGAAGATTCCTCATAACGGAATAGTTGTGTGTCATCAAATTCCTTTTTCTAATTACGTCTAATTGGGTCTTTTTACTCACAAATAATAAAGTGTGATTGTTCAAGTTATACTATGTATTTGTATTTTATTCCAATCATACACGAGATAACATCGTAAAAAACCACCAAAAAAGACTTGTGCATTACACATTGAAATATACTCTACATTTATAGCCCTAAGTATTCAAATATTTCTATAAACTGTTCTTGAAAAATAACAGTCACAATCTACACTTACAAAAAAAATTACATGTTTTTATCCCAAAAACAACCATTTCTGAAATACCGGTCTAAAAAACTTCCCATATCATCCCCGAACTTCCATCGAAACATCATTCCGAACATTGTCCTACGAACAACCTAAAAGACCTTCTTCTGAACGACTCCTAAATACTTCTGAGAACACTGGAGACAATTGTGAAAACTCTCTACTTCAAAAAATAAAAATGAAAATTACCGCTGAAATTTTTTTCACTAGGCTGAGCACAGCTATCTTCCGAGCGCTAGTGATTTTACTGTACTCAGAAGTATAATAATCCGCACAGGGGAGGGATTTTACATTCACAAGGAAAATGGCTTGGCTTAGCCTGAAGAATTTTGTAACCTTCGCTCAGCCAGGTAATTTTTCCAATGCTTGGGATTTTGCTACCTCCTATTAGAGACTCCGCGGCTAGCATTTTCCCCTTGTTTATGGTAGAATTCATCAAGTAAGGGAATTCGGGGCCAAGCGAGACAGTGATTACTTCTGATTTTTTTTTGGATACAGAAACTATTTATTAGCGAAAATTCATCGCAGATGTTAAGAATGGTTATCAGTACACAAGAAAATATTTTCTTCAAGGCAAATCAATGTTATTCAATAAGTTTTTGAATTAATTTTGATAAAAAAATATTTCGTTCCGCATTGCCCCACATACAGCGCAAGGCGAGAAGATTCTAGAATCATAATTTAGCAACCAAAAAACCGTAAAAAGGACATACATATTCAAAAAGAAAAATTTCTTAATGATAAGTTAAAATACGTTAAGTAAACGAATTTTACATAAACAATATTATATCCTTATTCAGCAACCCAAAAACCATGAAAATGACATATATCTCACGGAAATGAAATTTTGACATGATTTTTTCGAAGAAATTGTTCAAATAAATAAATTTTACGAAAACATTATCAGATCCTTACTCAGCAACCCAAAAAACCGTGAAAATGACATACATCTTACGGAAATGAAATTTTGCAGTAATTTGTTAAAAAAAATTGTTTAAATAAACGAATTTTCCAAAAACAATATCAAATCCTCGCTCAGCAACCATAAAAACCATAAAAATGACATATATCATGGAAAAAGGAAATTTTGCAATAATTTGTTACAAAAAAATTGTTTAAATAAACAAAAAAAAATTATACAATGAGTCACAAACGCTGAGATCATCAGCGGCAACAAACATATTTGAGACTAAAATACTCTTATTAATATTCCAAATGATAACAGATATTTTTCATTAATTTTATCAGAGAAATTTTCGTTATCGCTCCTAGGGAGCTTCTTGGGTATTACGTAGACGCTCCCTGGGAGCTCTCAAAAATTTTCAGTTTCAGATATTAGGAGTCTCCCGGGGGCTCCCGGGGAGATCCCTTGGTGTTACGCGGGAGCTCCCTGGGAGCTCCCAAAAATTTTTCAATTTTCGGACATTAGGAATCTTGTGGGAGCTCTCAGGGAACTCCCTTGGTATAACGCGGACATTCCCTGGGAGCTCCCAGGGAACTGTTTTGGGAGCCTAGGGACGACAGGGTGCATCACTTGAAATTTTTTCTTTTCAATTTGGGTTTAAAAAATTTTTCTTCGAATAATAAATATAATATATATGTGTAGAATTTTCTAATTTTTAGAATATTTATTCATTTTTATTAATTCTAATCTTTATTAATTTACTTCATATTTTTTAAACTAAAAATCCTACAAAATCTTCGAACTTTTATCAGAGTTCATAACCTTTTCTTTATCTTCTTTCTCCAAATTTTCTAATGTGAGAGTTGAGTTCTTCCACAGTTCGTAATTCCTGTGTAATATTCTAAATTGCCTACATTATACATACTTTTATTAGTAAATTTTTTTATATTTTCAAATATTTAAAATTGTTTTAATGTCGCAATTTTTTTATAATTTACGGATTTGTTAAGCATCATAGTATTTTTTTAAAATTTCCAAGTTTCTTTAATGTCTCAAAACTTTTTTATAACTTGATAATCAAATTGATACCGTTTTTAACAAGATATAGATGGACTGCAGTTCAAATTTCCTATTTGTTAAATATCATTTCGGAAAAGAATTGGATTTTTATTATTGAAGAAAGTCTGTTTATTGATGTTGATTTATTTATCATTTTAAAATTGCAATTTCAGACTCGTACAAAGAAGCGAAGGACTCCATAAAAATAATTGATGCAACGTCGGATCTCGGGTCTGGAGTGGAAGAAACCGATTTGAAGAACTCTCGAGCCAAAAGGCATAAAAAAAAGTATTCCGATTTTTCATCTGACCAAGAGTCGGACAAATCAGCTGATGAACGATACGTGCCAGAAAAGAAAAAACAAAAGAAAAGTGTGAATCCTACCAGTTTACCCACATTTCGGTCTTTTCTCTCATGCACAGACAAATCTGGAGAAAGTTAGTGATCATTTTATAGCTACATTCATCGTTCTGTAGTAAAATACAATCATACACAATGTTTTGAGATTCTATAATTAAAATAACACTCAATATCTATCGACATAATTATCACAATTCTTTGATGATTCACTAATTTGTTAATTTTTTCTTAAATTCGGAATGCCGGAATATGGAATAAATTTTGGACAGTTAAATGAAAGTCAAATATAACTAATCTCCTTTTTTCTCGTTCTTGTCGCAATGGGATAGATAATTCTCTTGAATTTCTGAAATCTTACTGCTTATCGTGTCATAAGTGATTTTTTAGAATTGTCCATTAAAATTTGTTGATATCAATAACATTTTTCAACGTGTTACAGAGACTGTTTCTGACACTGAGGACAAATTGAGAAGTGATTCTGAAGTTACTCCAAGGGAAGTAATTGGATGTGACACTCTTTCGAAAGAAAAAGAGAACTTAGGTTTATGTCAGTCCCCCAGGAGTCCATTGAGAGACATTTCCCACAGTGAGCAAAATTATGATTTGCATATGAAAGAAAATTTTTCAACAGGTGTATCCGCACTAAAAACTCTTTTCAGTGGTGAGTATAATACTTTTTTATATCACATTTGCTAATGATTTGCTAATGTTATTTTATTTACAGATGGGACTAAGATGATAATCACGAAAATTAACAAATTGCTAGTCACGATGGACAATTTGGGAAAACGTGTGCGAAATTTGGAATCGGCGATGAAAAATGCACCTAGAACTTTAGATAAACAAACAATTAATGAAGAAATCGAAAAAAAATTGCCGTTCCAGAACATGATGGATTCTGATGAATTTGAGGAGAAATTGAAAGATGTCGAATTTATGCAAAAAACGGTATTTATTTTCTGTATGAAGAAAAAATCCCGCGAAATCTGATATTTCTGGCCATTTAATTATAATAAATACATAATTTTCACATAGAACATGTACTAATTCACATTGCATTGTAATCAGGTATTATTTTAAAATCAATTCAAATTAACAAGCAATTTGTAATTATGAATTATGATTGTAAATAATTGCAACCAAGAGTTGTGAACTTTATTTGGTCTTACAAATCTAATTATTTGCGTGCTATTTTTACTATTATTAACACTAGAACTTTATTTTTCAGGCCATTTACATGAAAACCATTGGCGGAAGCGACAGCCACGAATTACTTCAAAATATCATGGAACGTTTTATTTCGAACAATTTGGCTGTGAAATTTAATGTCATGGGAAAAAAGAAAAAAATCAAAAAAGATGACACGGAGGGAACCGACCAAAATCTGAAACGGCCTCTAAAAGAAACCCTGATTTTGAAGTGCATGTTTCGTATGTTCACTTTGTCTATAATTTCTAATTTTGTTTTTGATGAAAGTATTTTCAGAAGTTTTTGTCGTATTAAGAAAAAGTATAAATTGCTTATTCTTCATAATATTCATCTTCCAATGTTTCCGAAATGACCGTACTTTTCTGGAATTTTTGAATCCCTGCAAAGTGATAACTTTTTTTAAATTTAAAAACTTTCAAAATCTTTTGAGGTATAAAAATTATATAATATTTGAAGAAATTTATCACATGAAAAAGTTACAAAATACCGTTAATTTCACCAAAGGAAAACGTTGTAATTACCAAATTTCGTCGTCAGCAAGGGTTATGAAATATTTTTATCTAACTGTAATTGTTTTATGCAGGAGCAGCTCGTCTTCGACATTCAGCGGTCGACGAATGTGCTCTGAAATCTAAAACAGTCGGGCCTTGGCTTTCAGGAGCTACGTTGCGAATTAGCCAAAACGAATTATAAGATGAAAATGGGGAGGTTTTTAACTCGAACGGAATACTTGAATATTTTTTCCTTTCTCAGCGAGAAGAAACAGAAAAAAGATACTACCAGCGCTACAAGAGGAAATTCCCCAGCACCTAACGAAGGATAAGCGACTAGAAAAAATTACTGAAATGCATGGCACTTTTTTTTATTTTCTTTTTAATTGATCCCCATTATGGTGTGACTCGATTATTTTTATTTTCTTTTTAATTGTTCTCCATTATGGCTGTGACTCGATTATTTTTATTTTCTTTTTAATTGATCTCCATTATGGTTGTGACTCGATTTTAAGTTAACTACTCCAAGGTGTCAATTATGTATGTATGAAGATGTATTCAATTTTAAGATATGCACATATAAATACATACACATCAAAATGTATATGTCTTTTTTTTATTTAACATTAAGCTTATTGCAAATGCAATTGCAGCTAACGGGTTAAAGCTTACTGAAGGCTTTCATGGAATTCGTTTCTGCAGTCATACTTTTAAAAGGTTCCTGACGTAAGGTTACTGCAATGAAGCAGAAAGATTTCGGTAACGTTTTGGCAAGCCTTCTGTAAGGTTTCTGTCGACCTTTTTTTGTAAGCTTTCAGCAATCTTTCATTGACAACCTTACAATAGGGCGGAAATTTGATGCTTACGGAAAGGTTACCGAAAGGTTTTCTGTAAGCTTTCTGAAAGGAGGAAAGGTTTCAAGTGCAGCCTTGCTGAAAGCTACCTGAAACCTTATTTGCCGACTGGGGTGCACAGATAACCTATATATTACCGAGAAACTTTTAGAGCTAAGAATGTCATCGATAAAAACATAAAAGGAACTTTTAGGCATACTTTAATCTGCATTTATTTGATACGTACTATTTTTAGTTTATAGCGATAATACATACCTTAGGAATCCCCGATTTTGTCGGATTCTGTTAAGAACTTGTGCAACGTATACGCCAGTGTACGTCAGTATATATGCGAGTTGCGCTCCTGCGCACTCTCGCACATGATTCTAGCAGTAAAAAAAAAGGAGTTTGAGTTCAATTTGAAAATGGGTATTAATCGCCCATTTTCAAATTGAACTCAAACAAGATTAACAACAATGACAATCTTGATATTTATCATCATGAATCATAAAGTGGGTTATAGCGAGTTTTTTCAGCCTGATCAACTTTAAGTAACTCTATACTTATGTGTACATACACAAATGTACACAGAAAGATCAAACATGGATCCGATTATTTCGATATTTCAAGTATCGGAAATAAAGTATCGGTTCCGATACTATCGAGTAGTGATCACTAAATTTCGATATAGTATCGGAATATCGGACCTGTGCTCGATAGCTATACCTATACACATCATATATATATATAGATGTAGCCATGTAGTATCGGAAAAAATATCGGAATATCGGTAGTTGGACTATCGATATTAGAAAGACTTAAGGGAGAGAGTGGCAATTGAGATCGCTCTTAATTGGAGATGTAGGTATGGCGGCCATCTTGGACACAAACTCAGCAAAAACACAGTACTACTCAGCGTACTCTGCCGTCTGTGCGAGCACAGCTGACTCTGTATACTTTTTCATACGTGTTTTAAAAGTGTATCTCAAATTTATCAAAATTCATTTGATAATTAAGTAAAGTGCAATTGCAGTTATTATTAATAAACTCGAATATATATCCTCACACAGACAGCCGAGTACGCCGAGTAGTACTGTGTTTGTGCTTAGTTTGTGTCAAAGATGGCCGCCATACATACATCTCTAATCAGGAGCGATTTCAATTGCCACTCTCTTCCTTGAGTTTCTCTAATCGATATGAATATCGATATATATTGGTATTCAGTAAACACTACTATCAAGTATCGGAAAGAAAAGTATTATAATATATCGTATAGAGAGTAGTGTTCACTAAAAATCGATTTTTAGTGATGATAATCGATGTTTTATTCGGTATGACCGATTATTAATCGATATTGTCGATGTGGCCGATTATTAATCGATGTTGTCGATGTTGACAATTATTAATTGATTAATGTTTTAGTTTAGTTGCCAATTTTTGAAAAGAAAATCAAGTTTTTCGAAATTTTTATTTTTCCATATTAGTTACTCATTCTAGCACTTGAATATATCTCTCATTGAAAAGTTTTGACTTTAATAACAAATTCTTTATCAAAAAAGCTTTAAATATCTAGAATTTTTCATAATTGTCGTATGATTGTTGAGAAAAATATATTTATGAAATAATCTACGTCAGTATGTAATTTTAATGACAGTTGATGGTTACATTTTAAATTTAACGGTTTTCCCCTGCTACGATGTTAACATCGCCAATATCGATGTTAATATCGAATGAAAATCGATTATTAGTGAACACTAATAGAGAATATCGGGTATCGTATCGTGATATATCGGAAGAAATATATCGATACTCAAAGTATCATATCGGTATCGAGCATCCCTAATTGCATTGCATCATAGGAATGCATATCGTCGGCTAAAATATCGATAATTTATATCGCGATAATATCGGAACGTCAAGAACATCGTATCGAATTATCGGATTTAAAAATATCGATAAATGCGATATTCTCGATAATCGTTTGTCTCAAACGCAAAATCAGGGGGCTGGCACGGCGTACCCCAATGCATTGGGAGATTTTGTGTCACTAACGCTGACGACTCACACATGCGCGCCACTCATAGGGATTCGCTTCTTCCCCTTGTCTTCGCCCCTCGCGCCCACACTTTGTGCTCCTCCATCCCTTTCTCTCGCCGCTCTCGCCACGCGCCAATAATATGAACGATCACAAAGTCCGGAAGGACTTTGCCGTCGCCTTATATATGAATAATATACAACCGATATGAACCGATGCGAGCGGACCGAACGGATAATAAAACTTCACGAACTTAAAATAATTTGTTTCTGAATATTAGAAAAGGAAGGAACGGATGCGAACGATACGAACATGACGAAAACAGTTGGAAATTTGTAGCACTTACCTTTAGCACCTTGACTAACTTCGCATTGATTGACTAATGTTTATGGCAATTGGGAAGTTGCAAAAAATTTTTTTAATGCTGATATCGTTACTTTATCAAAAAATATAAAACACGTATTTTTATTTTTTTTCATACTTAAAAAATTGGTATTTCTTCGATTTCTTCTATGTTGATTTTAGAGTGATTAAAAATTGGCTTTGATTTTTATTAGTGTGAATCATTATCTGATGAAAATTCAAAAAAATGAAATTTGTTTTTGAATCAAAATTTCTAGATTAAGTTACACAGGAACGATAAATTTTAAAGTGTTAGAGTGATTATATATTATTTTGAATTTCAAACAGTGCTTAGCATATTATAGAGAAAATTCCCAGAACAAAATTAGTTGTTTGATTGTAATTTTTTATATTTCGGCTATAAAAATGGTACATTTAAGTAGTTAAGAGGCTGGACATTTTTTTTTTTACAGCACTAACTTTGACTAATTTTGCATTTTTTTCCATAGCTGTAATTTGCATCAAACGGCTAATTCTATGGTAAACAATTAAAGCTAATATTCTTGCGCCATGTTTTTGACACGGAAATTTTAAAAGTTGTCTTTCGAATTGAAAAAGATGGTTGACTGTATTCTTATATGGAAATTTTGAATGAACGTACTTGGAAAAAATTGATTTAAGTTCTGAAATAATTTCGTTCAATTTAGTTCTACATTTGTTAATTTCAATTACTGAGCAATGCAAGCAAGATCTATTTTTATTGAGTTCTGTCTCAATGGATTTTGGAATGTAAGTCGAGAAAATTGATGAAGTAATTTCTGATCAACCTGGCCTGTAAAATCATGATCTTGAATGATGAGTTTTTCTTGGAAATGCCAATCTTCAATACTGAAGTTCCCCACAATTCTTAGTTCAAGCATTTTGATTAGATTTTTTTTCGGGGTTCGAAGATTAAGGGCAGTTTTCATAATGTGGCTTCTGAAAACTCTCTTCGTCGATTCATTGTCTACATTAACATTCCCCTTTCGAGGTGGCTTTGCTAATGACGACAAAGAAAGTATTTTGAAAGTTCTTTGGACAGTTGATGTTTCGGGGTGGTCGTTATTGCCACTCGCCTGCCTTACTGAACCAAAGAATCGCTGTTGAAGAAGATAATATTGATGGTTTATTTGCACAATCTTATAGTTCTTTTTATGCCTGTGAGCAAAAAATTGATTTTGGCGAAGACGAGATTTTCCAGGCGAGGTTGAATTAGAGAAAATACATTATTTATACTATTTCGAGTCGAAAACATTACTTTATTGTATAATATTATCGTCAATATTACTATCGACTAAAGTCTTTTGTTGTAAAGTGATTTTTGCACTCAGGGTAGCATAAATACCGTAGATACTGTATTTTATGTCATTCGACCTTGAAAATGTTCCCTACCAAAAACGAAACGTCGGCAACCAAATAAAATATTTTTACTATTCTCTCTTATGCTGCAATCAAATTCATTGCCCACTATACAACTACACGGAAAGAAATGTTTGGTTCCAGCAACCAAACCAATAGTAAAATATGGACCAACCAAAGTTTTGGATATGACAACCAAAGCTTTGTATATTTCAACTAAAGTTTTCGTTATGAAAATTTTATGTTGGTTGTCATAATGAAAACTTTGGTTCTCATAACTAAAACTTTGATACTCATATCCAAAACTATGGTTAGTTCATATTTTACTATCGGTTTGGTTGCTGGAACCAAATATTTCTTCCCATGTAAAAAAGATAAAGAGAACGAAATCAAATTCCAGATTTATCAAGTTATACTTACTTCCAGGGAATCTTGATTGATTTTCCCAGGGTATATACTTTGAAAATTATACTTATTGTGTAAATAAGAAACAATGTCTATCATAGAGCGAATCGTTACTCGTAATCCATCGCCGGTTGAATTTGTCAAGAATTGCTCTTGTCGCACTGTTTTATGCGTTTTATGTACAGTGACTTGCTCTTCCCACAAATTTAATTTATCAAACGCATTTTGTAAGAACTGTAATTGGAATTGGTTAGGATTTTTAGTTGAAAATGACAGACTTTTTGTGCCGAGACCTTTTTTTCTCCATCAATGTTTATTAATTCATCAATGTACCATATATCAATGTTTATTAATTGCAAATACCTTGTGATTATTATCGCCAACTTTCATTCCGTCACCTTTCATGTTTAAAACGTCGAAAATATCATTAAGCCACTTACAGAAGTTAGCTGTTTCTAACAAGGGGAAGGCCTTAAGTATGAAATTCAAATCGAGATAGCTTTGGTATGCATGGATAGATAATTGATTTTCATTCGACACGTGTCGCGGCGTTTTTGTAAGTGAAGCCCTGTTTTGCAGATATTAATTATTATAAATCGCTGGTTTCGTCACTGATTTGGGTGTATCAGTCATGTGCCTTCATTGCCGCCAAGGCTTCGTGGTCTAATGGTAGCGCGTAGGACTTGGACTCCGGCGGAGCGGGGTTCAAGTCCCATGGGGGTCAAAGTTTTTTTTTTTTTAAACATCATTTTTATTGCCAGATTTAATCATTAATTAAAAATAATGTAATATCAACTGAAAATTTTAAAGCAGATTAGGTCATATTACAAAAATACTACATTTTAAATATACATTCAAGGGTTCAGAAATTTAATCATATTCAAGTATAAAAAACTCACATATTAACATGTATTATATGTGATGTACATAGTTTTCTGCACACTCTCATTATGAACTACACACTTTCGGATGATAGTCATCATAAAAACATTTAAAGCACAGCCTTTTTTCGCAGCGAGCACATTTAATAAATACAACTCTGTCGCATTCACAATATTGTCGCGCCAAACAAATAGGGAAACAAACTTAATTTATATTTAAAAAATCTTTTTTTCCGACAATAATTTGGAAGCGTACCACGCGTATTGGATCATATTTTTGAAAATAGGGGCAGTAATTTGGTGATGTATTATTGAATGAATTTTAATCGCATCTTCACGAGAATTGATTTCCCTTTTTTCTTGCAAAAGATATGACGCATTTTGCATTTTTTTAATCAGGTTCTTCATCTGGCGATAAAAATAAACGTCACATGGTTGACACAGGGGGGTGCATTTTGGTGGTATCGTTTTGACAGTGCAAGATACTTCACCCGATTCATTACCGAAAAAGTCATCATAAATTAAAGAGTCTGCTTGTCCACCCTAAAAGTCAACCAGCAACAGAAATTTGTTCGCATTAACGTATGGCTTCAGAACGTTTTAAATATTCCCTGAAAAGTTCCTTTGTTAGTTTACCTGATTTTGAACAAGTAACATATACGTTTCCATACTCTTTCATCAATTGCTCTACTGTTTTTGCAACTCTGGGCCCAAAAGCATTACCTGTTTCTTGCATGCATATGAAAACGGAGGGAAGTAATGTCCCAGCAGCAGTCAGACTGTATTGGACAGTATACGAATAGGTCATTTTATTCAAATTTTTTTTTTGAACCAAAACGGTTTTCGCGCCTTTGTAATCAAGTGATCGGTTGTAAACTATTTCGTACTGACAGCCTGATTGATCGGTATTAATAATAAATTGTAACGGAAAATTTGGAATTAGTAACTGTGTTTGTTTTTGAAATTTTTCTGCAGTTGCAACTGTATCTTCCAGCGAAGCGACAGCATTCTTGCTAATGAATTTGGTGACTTTCCTCTGCCTAATCTTATATTTTCTCTTAAAATTCCTGGACCATGATGCACTCGCGATGAAAGAGAAATTATCGTTTAAAAGACGAAAGGCTGCCGCCATTGCCCATTGTTGTAAAATTCTTGTCGTGACCCGCATATATAAAACTTATATTATAATTTTTTCATTTATTGTTGCAGCATGAAAAGGAAATTATTTCGATTTGAAATCATAAAATTTCAAAATGTTGATTGAATTTCGATTTAATGAACGCGAAACATTCGCACCTGTTCGTGATTTTCTCGCGCATCTTCAAAGCGTTCATAAGTTTCGGAATTGATTATTGTCAATTTGTCAAATTTGTTGCCTCCAAGCCTCACGTCTTCCTTCCATTTCTGCAGAGTCTCCATTCTTTTCAATTTAGAAAATGCACGATGCAATGTTGCGATACTGTAATTTGGATGCTTTCGGGAAAAAGCGACGGCTTTCTGTTTATACGCTAATGAAACATAGTCTTTCGGTGAATCAGCGGAATCGAAAAGATTAAATTCTTCGTTGTCCGAAGTTTCCTCGGTGCACTAATAAAAGTCGAAGTGGAGTATTCGTAAATATCATGAAATATTATAATAATATTAAATAATATTATTATAATATATAAGCGTATAAATACCTGGACATATAAAGTATAATCCACCTGTTCATCAACAAGAATTAAATCTTCTTCCATTGAAAGGACATTTTCTTCGAAATAATGCTTGATAGATTCGCACAATCCTTCGCCAATTACTCGAGCAAACTGATCAATCGCGTATTCGAGCTTGGACACAATTAAATTTTCTTTTTCTAATAAAGTCCAGGCGACTTTCATAGAGTTCGTAACATCTGTCACGGATACATTCTCGTTTAAAACGGTTCTATTACTCGTCGTATTTCCACTACAACCATCAGAATTTTCGTCACTTTCCATGGTTTTTTTTTTTAACACACGCGTTTCACCGAGAATAACTGCAGAAAGACTGATCTCATGCATCAGGTTTCTTTTTAACGCAGTGAAAATTCATCAATTTATCTGTAAAATCAGACTGATTTGATTGGGTGTTCGAAGAAAAGTTGAATTTCCATTACGGATGCAGATAAAGTTCCAGACAAATCTAGCAACAGTGAGTTGCGTCATTTTTTTTTCATCGTAAGTGCATCATAGGACAGGAATTTCAAAAGGAAATTCAAGATAAGGCAGAAAAAAATCACCAAATTTATCAGTAATAATAAAGTCTCGTCGCCAGAAGATACAGTTACACCTGCAGAAGAATTGAAAAAAGCAACGCCGTTACAGATTCGGCATTTTTCGTTCAAATTCATGATACATTCTCATTAGTCAGGATATCCGTACATAATAATTTATAACCGATTCCTCGATTTCAAAGGCGCAAAAGCCAACAGAGGTTTTTTTATTAAATGTTTTTATGATGACTATCATCCGAAAGTGTGTAGTTCATAATGAGAGTGTGCAGAAAACTATGTACATCACATATAATACATGTCAATATGTGAGTTTTTTATACTTGAATATGATTAAATTTCTGAACCCTTGAATGTATATTTAAAATGTAGTATTTTTGTAATATGACCTAATCTGCTTTAAAATTTTCAGTTGATATTACATTATTTTTAATTAATGATTAAATCTGGCAATAAAAATGATGTTTAAAAAAAAAAAAAACTTTGACCCCCATGGGACTTGAACCCCGCTCCGCCGGAGTCGAAGTCCTACGCGCTACCATTAGACCACGAAGCCTTGGCGGCAATGAAGGCACATGACTGATACACCCAAATCAGTGACGAAACCAGCGATTTATAATAATTAATATCTGCAAAACCGGGCTTCACTTACAAAAACGCCGCGACACGTGTCGAATGAAAATCAATTATCTATCCATGCATACCAAAGCTATCTCGATTTGAATTTCATACTTAAGGCCTTCCCCTTGTAAGCAATCTTGCAACCTTTCGTCAACTACTTTATAATGAAGCAGCCCGTTATAAACAGAATTACTGAAAATCTGTGAATTTCAAATTATAATACCTAAATGACTGAACTTGCATAAAGATTTACAGTTGACGTATGATGGTGAAATAGCTTTTTTCGTACTTGTGAGTAAGAAGTCGATTTTGGCGAAGACGAGGTCTTTAAGGCGAGGCGAAGCCGAGCCGTAAAATCGTGTGAGCCTAAATCGACGATTGCTTACAGGTGCGAACGTAGTTTTTCATGTTGAAGGCTCAAAAAACGTGATTTTGCGTTAGGCACACGTACAAAAAGCACGCTTTTTGATGCTGAAGCATGAAAATATCATTTAAATAATATCTCCGTGCAATCTGCTGATTCTAATAACCTGCACCGCGAGAGACACTTTCATTTTCAGCATGATATTCAAATTGAAATGATTGTTCGTTAGTTTAGGGCATAATCTCTCTGCTTGGTTTTGAGATTCCAACTCATAAAGTACTTGAAGATGTTCCCATCGTATAGGACTTTTTTCTAGATCCAGCTATAAAATAAAAGTCCGGGTTAGCACAATGTCAATCAAGCACGTAGCCAGGGAGGGGGCAGAGGGGGCTAAGGCCCCTCCCGAAATTTTGGAAATTTTATATAACTAGCACATAGCAAAAAAGTATATTTTGAAAATAATAGCAAAATAATGCAGATTATTTCAAGTGTCAAAGTTTTCGAAGAAGTAAATAATTTTAGACATTTTCAAAATTCTAAGATTTTAAGCAATTTCGGGAATTCTTGAGGATTTGGAGGATTTTGATAATTTACCAACTTTTAAGAAACCCAAAAATAATGATCGAAACTTCAAGAACTTTGGACATTGAGAAGTTTTGACAAAGTTCTGAAAATTAACAATATTCTTATAATTCTCAAAATTATGAGAATGTTAACAATTCTTAACATTTTTAACAATGCTGAATTTTCAAAAATTTGAAACACTTTCAAAGTTCAAAGAAAGCATTATGAAAATTTTTGAAATTCTTGGAATCTCGAGAATTGCAAACATTAAAAAATTTTCGTAAATTTTAGATATTTGTGTAATTTTAAAAATTTTGGAAAGTAATATTTGTGGTTATTGGAATTTAGAAAATTACACAAATTTCTCTAACTTTTACAGAGTTAATAATTTCGAACATTGTAAGATTTCTAACAATTCTTTAAATTGTAAAAGTTTGTACTATTTTAAATATTTTCAAAATCTAGAAAATTTTAAAAAATGTTTGAATTTCAAAAATTTACGAATTTCCGCACATTTCACAATTGTTGCAATTTAAAAAGTAGTACCAGTTTGTTATGAATTTTGAGGGAGTTGAAAATTTCGAACATTTAAAAATTTTAAAGAATTTTGCAAGTTTTAGGAGTTTGGAGTATCGTAAGCATTTTGAAAATCTTAAAAATGTTGACAATTTTCAGAATGTTGAAAATTTTTTAGTTTTCATGAATTTCACAGATTCTTAAATGTTTCGAAAACTCTGAAAATTTATAATATTTATGATTATCGACATTTCAAAAGTTTTACGAATTCAAAAAGTTTGCAAAGTTTTGATAATTTCGAACATTGTAAGATTATCAGCAATTTTGGAAATTTTAAGAATTTGGAGTATTTGAAGCATTCCAAAAGTGAAAAATTTTAACAAATTTTAGAATTTCACAAATTTTGAATATTTCAGAGATTTAAAAGAAATTTCAAAGATTCTTAGAATTTGTAAAGTTTTAAGAATTCTTAAATTTTTAAACGGTTGATAATTTCGAACATCCAGCGATTTTGAACAATTTCGCAAATTTTAAGAGTTTGGAGTATTCGAAACATTTCGAAACGACTAAAAATTTGACAAATTTACTCTGAAAACTTGAGAGATTAAAAACAGTTTTAAAGATCCTGAGAATTATTTAAGTTCTTATCAATAACTCTCTAATAAAATTATAATTTTTGAACTTGCTGAAATAAATGCGAGTAATAAATTACACCTTAGCCCCTCCCGAACGGAATTTCTAGCTACGTCCTTGATGTCAATAATATAGTAAAGTTTCGATTGCACCTGCAAAAATGACTTTTGTAGCCGGTTCCTGATATTTTTGAACAGGTGTGGTGTGTCGGAAAACATGTAGATTTTTCGAGAATTATCAAGAGGATGGGTAAAATATGTTTTCAAAGATTTCATGTTTCCTGTAACGCCAAACTGTTTCCAGCTATTTCGGTTTGGGGCAGATCCATCACTCACTACCCCGTGAACAAATGTTCCGGCGTTTTCAAGGTGTGTTATAGCAGATGCTATGAGACAGGCGAGCTGCTCTCCTTTCGCAGTATTGCCACAGAAAATGCCTATAGGCTGCGAGTAGTTGGCAAATAAAGGCTGAAAAGCAAAGACAAGAACGTGGTCCGCTTGAGGAGTCTCAGTTTTACATCCGTTGCCTACTGGTTCTGTTGCTTCGTTTTCAGAATCTGTTACTGGCAAGTCTTTTGAATGAAGCCCATAATCGACAAGGCCCGCATAAGTCATATCGCTGGTATTAACTGATAGTCGTTTTCTAGTGCTCATTTCATCCAGCAACAACACTCCATGTCTTTGTATGTCAGGTAATTCAGAAAGTGCCTTTTTCAGTAGATTGAAAAATGTAGCGTCGAAACCACATTTCATGTCGATAGCAGCTATGTACCTGTAACAAAAATTTTTCGCCTTTTAATTATTTTATATTGACCACACTGCGTGAGCCACAAAAGTCATTTATTTTCTTTCTGTGCAATAGTTATCGTATTGAGAAACTTTTTTTTCAAGCAATAGTACATTTACTTCATTTGCTGTAAGAAATACTTGCTTTTTTCAAAAATTAATTTTTATGATTCAGGGCATGTTTACCTTCTTATAGTTCTCGGATGTGGCAAGGGGATAAAGTTGAGGTCAATAAGTGTTTGATAAGCTGCTGGTGACTTCATATGCATCAGGAGACATTTCATCAACCATTCACTAGAGTATCTGTTAGAATTTTTTTTTCTGCTTTTGGCGGATTCCCAAATTTCTCGAATGGTATTACAATGATCTTCAGAAACTCCTGCTTCTTTTAAATGGGCTTCAAGATTTTCCGTTCTGACTGCGGATAATCTATTTTCAAAATCGTGAATGACTTTCTTCATTCGTCATTTTTTGTCTTTAGGTATTTTGTTTTCTTTGATGCGAGTTTTGCTTTATTTCGGAGGATTAGGTAATTTTTTCGCTGATTATCAGGGATTTGAAGTCGAAAGTTACTTTGAAAAAGTAACTAAAAAAATTAAAAACTGGCTTCAGTGTTTTCTCCATCAATTTGACAATTCAAGGAAAACTCTTGCAGAGCACTATTGGGAGAATTTTTCGCAGCATTGGTGTGCAAGAATTTTTCCTACATTGCAAAGTTGATAGAGAAAAGACTCAAGTCAGTTTTAGGTTTTTACATTACTTGGAGATGTCTATTAAATGAAGAAATTATTTTGAAAATTTATTTTACATTACAATAAGGAAATTAACATTATACAATTAAGAATTATAATAAAAAAACAAAGAATCAATACGAGAAGCATTTTTACAGAGAAAAATTGTTACAACTTTAATAAAGAAAGAAAGTTAACTTGTTAGCTTTTCTCTTACAAGCGTGAAGACTGTCACTTACTCAATTCTTTTATCCACAGCATCAAATTTTGCCGACACCGAATCATTGAAGGTGGTCATGTAGTTTTGTAATTTTCTAATGGCTTGTAAAATAGTATTTTTGCTAGAGCTTCGCTGTTCTGCGCCAATTGGTTCTGGGGCAGTCTCCGAAGAATGTCGTTTTTCCCGAGTATCTTCTGGAATAATTTCGTTCGTGCTTGCTTCAACATTTTCAGATGTTTTTCCTTCGATGCTGGATAAAGAAGTACGACTGTTCGATAAAGAAGAATGACTGCTTTCGGCTTCAGAGTAGGGAAGACTTCCATCGTAATCGTCCTCGTCAAGTTGGCGGTCCTGGCTGTTGGAATCAATCAGGGTCGTACCTTCTTCAGATTGTAATAAATTGTTATCTGCAAAAGTCAATGAAGATATGACATACATAGTAAATTTCAATCAAAGAATTATGAAACAAACATGAAAGAAGGAATAATAGAATTAGAATAAACCATAACTTATCAATCAAAGCTTGAAATTGAAGTCAATATTCTAATCACCATCTGCTGAAAAACTCAATGGAAAATTCAAAGTATAAAACATAAGTTCCCCTCTTCCACCCTTAAATATTTATGAAAAATTATCCCACTATGCTTACAAGGTACTTGCGGTATCACTAGAGGTATAAGTACGTTCGACGCATCTGTGATGTTGATTGGAGGATCCGGTACTTTATGAATTATAGTTGGATTCAATTGTGGTGGCAGATTCTCAAGATCAAAAATTTCGTTCGGTTGTTGTGCCGAAGTAGATTCACCTACTGTGTTCGAGATTTCCGAAAGAACATCACGTTGGTTGCTCGATATTATGATTCTTGAATCACCAGCAAGCGGAGTGCTTCTAGAACCAGAAGCAGGCGAGGTGTTTGAAGCAAAACCTTTGTTGTTATTCTTTTTAAAAAGCCTTAGAATTTTTGAGACGGATTGAATGACTCCATGGTGAGCACGTCTTATTTTCTTCGGACCCTCATCGTCTGTTGTTTTATACCTGGATGGTTTTGGGGCCTTTCTCCGTACTGATTTTCTTGAAGTTTCCTCTTCTAACCTGCAATTCATAAATAATATCATTTTTTCCTGCTGATTACTCTCGTTGAAAATGATGAATGTTTTTAAATTGTTATTTCTTCCTTCATTGTACATTATGAGCAGCGTCATAGCTTATTTCATGATAAACTACGAAAAAAACAATTCATATCTTTGTCATGGAAAAAGTTTCATCCCTATCAGGAAAATGGGAACAGTACACTGGTGTGTACTGTTCCCATTTTTCTGATAGGGATATACTTATTATATGTTTAATGTATTACATTAGGCGCTCAGAGAAAAAGTGAAACACATAAGAGACGGATAGATATGAAAATCCATATTTTTTGTCTCTACTTGTTTCACGTTTGCTTTAAGCCCCTCATGTGTGATACGAAGAGTAAAAATAATTCTGTGAAATTTTAAACAACGAATGAATCATGTCTATTTTTCACTCTATATTACGCCTTTATTTGATGTAAGTGGAAAGAACGCACCACCATTTGTAACATACATTTGATTCCTATTGAAGTAATACCAACATTCTTTTTTAGTTCCTTCGTCACCATATGAAGCAGCAAGAAGTTTTCCAGGAAACGTCATTGTAATACGATTTTGTGTAAATTATTGAATTTTTTGAAATTAGTTTTGAACGAAAGTATTGAAACGGATCTTGAAAGATGTGAGAAAGATATTTCGAAAAAGTATTATATAGTACGAAAAATAATAAAAATAAGTTACACAAGCAACAATTTTGTGATAAAATACAATCAGTAACATTTTCTTACTTTTTATGCATATGTGGTCTGCCGCAAAAAATAAATGTCTTACAATATCAAGTTAAATATCGAAAATTAGCACAAAAACTTTCATCAAACATCGATAGGACAGCTTTTGAAAATTAGTCGAAGAACATTTCAGCTACAATATAGTGTCCTGGTATAGGGTTTTGAGTTGTCAAGTGATCATATTCGTCTTCGTCGAAGTCACTAACTCTGTTACTGAAACCAAAAACTCTTGACTCTTCTGCATAGCACGCTTCCCAGAAAGGAATTCGAAAGCATTTCGATCGTACCTCGTCTATGGTGATCAAATGAGTTTCTTGCGACAAGTCTGAGCACTTGAAAATGCAATTGGTTGCTAACTCCAGACCGACATCGTAAAAATTCTGGACGCTTGTGAATTTGTTGACAACAAGATTGACAACCGATTCCGATACAACAACGTTGCGAACAATACAAATGCTTCCATTTTTTGTTATCAAACAATTATCAGTTTGATGTATTGACAAATGATAATCATTTGCTTGCAATTTTCGGTATTAAGTCCACTTCTGTGATGTCGCTGGTAGTGGTCCACTTTCATGAATTTCCCAATACTTCAAAACATTCTGAGAATTTTTTTTTTTTTTGCTGATCAACATCTTTTTCTGAGAGTCTGTTAAAAATTTGCGTCAACTCCATGCCAGGTTTTCCTATATATCGCCCAAAAAACCTCATGTTGTTTTCATAAGGAAACGATGAGTAGCTATCAAGGTTACCATACAAGCGTACATCTTCGACAATATGGAGCAAGCAGTGAAGATTATAAGATGCGAATGATTTCCCATATATATCAATACTTGTAGTAACGAATTCTCTCAAAGAAATTTCTGCGAATTCTAGGCAACTCTCTGAAGGATTTTCTCGTGTGAGACATCTTATCGCAGCGTGAAAAAGTAAAAAGTTGAGATACTTTTCAAAATCTAAAATTCCATATAGAACTACAGGGCCCGTGTATAAGAGAAACAAACCGGATTCAGTAGCCTTGTACGTGTTGAACAAAGTGATCTGTGTTGGTTTACGTGAAAATTCTCGTGGACAATACGAAGCTGATATTAAAAGTCTCGTTGAAAGTGTGTGAGTGAGTCTTGATGGTAGTTTTTTTTGTTTTCCGAATTTGCCAACAATAAACGCCATCAGCAATTTTTTCATAATCCCTTGAAGAACGGGATGCAAATATTCGAAGGGTGTTTGTTTCACAACGTCTTTGAATAATTTTGTGATCGGACTTTCTCCAGATTTGAAATGCGGATCATCTAAATCTCTTGTGACGTATTCTTCATGAGTTCTGCGCTCGTCGTTCAAAGATATGTACACAAGTGGATGCTTTGCACATTTTTCACCAGTCACTTTGCATCTTGAACAAGGATTACTGGCACAATGACATTTGTGGTTCAAAAAAAGGGCTCGAGCCGGGCCATCTGCTATGAAAAGTCGAAACTCAAATGGGAAAATGTGTTCATTGAAATAAATGCCACCTTTAGTTTTCAAAGATTATACTTCAGAATTAAAATCCGAAAAAAATTCCATTGGATCTTATGGCTTCGAAGATCCACGATAAATACCAACAACTTCAGGATCACTACGGTGTAGATTAGCAACCCTGATTTGTAAAGGCCAGAATTGACATCTGCCCGATTTGTTTCCCTGAGCACCATCTGCGTGTATATCTACTAATAAACGACAAGGAATCGATTCAAAACTGACAGTGCCAAGAGTTTTTCGAACGCTTTCTTCGAAACCAATATGTAAATATTCGCCTGGTTTAACGATAGTCAATACTGGTGCTTTTCGAGGGGTTTTGAACAAGGCTCGTGAATCTTTTGGTAGATTTTCGAAACAAGGATGAGTACGAAGATATTTTAAAATACCGGTCGCCTGCCATGGCTTTACACGATTTTCAATCAAACATGCCCTCAACCCTTCACGGAAACTAATTGAATTGCTACACTTCTCGTCATCAGTTTCTGTGTCACTGTCTGTAATAATTTTAATGCTAAAATCATCTGGCACGTCACCATTGGTATTATAATTACAATCAGATAAATAGCTAGAAGTAGAACTTCCGCATGAAAAATCATGAGGCACATAACCATCGATATTTGATATAGTATCAGAACAATGATTAGAGATGGAAACGCTAAATGAAACATTATCAGATATTTTCGCTGCATAACAATCAGAGTCATGATCATTAGAGTCACTTGAGGCATTGTTGTCCATTAAAACATGTGCATAATTTGCATTTGTGGCAGCTGTTTCATCAAGAAATGTATTTAACTTTTTCGTACATTGTACTTCATACACAGAAGTAAGGTTTGATTTGATTTCCGCACGAACACGTCGGCATTGTCTATTACTAAGAAGAGCTAGTAGGGTTCTACGTTTAGATTGTTTGAAACAGTATGTTTTCAATACGTTCATTATTTATCATCTAAATCTTTTATCAACAAAATCGCATTACTGTTGCATTTGCAAGTGTGGTGATCGTCTCGTAAACCCAATGCAGTTACTTGCTGTTAGTCTGTAATAATAATCAGTATTTTGTGGTTTTCAAAGAAAATTTTCAATACTTAATGAAGCAGTTGACGGTATCAGCGAAATGAAATGGAACGATGCACGCGAAAAAAATTATTGACTCAGAAAAAAGTTTTATTGCAATGAATTTCATACCTACGTCAAATTGCAACGAAAATTCTTTTTTTTCTAAGCAACCTTATACTAGTTTAAGAATTTTTTTTTATTTTTATTTTTAAAAAATCAATCTATCCAGCTGATAAGAAGTGACAAAATCTTATCAAAGTTAATTTTAAACTCGATCAGTTTTCATCAGTTTACATACCGTTACCGTCACATAATTCCGATAAAAAACCTTATAAACTTTTGACATTGTCGGATTTCAAATATTGAAATATTTTAGTTTTCCAATTAATATCGTCGAGTATTGAAATTTGAATATTCAAAATTGTCAAATTCATAATACAAGTTTTCAAAGTAAAATATTCAAATGTTTTAATTCAAATATTTAAATATTGAGATATTCAAGTTTTAGCATTCAAATTTACAAATTTAAATATTCAAATGTTTTAATTCTAATATAAATATATTCAAGCATTCAAATTCAGATATTCAAAATATACAAATTCTCTAATTTAAAGACTTGTATATTCAAGTTTGAATATTGAAATATTAAAATTCACATACTCAATTTTTCAAATTAAAATATTCACTTTTTTAAATTCTAATACTGAATTATTTAAGTATTTATATATTCAGATCTTCAAATAGTCCAATTTAAATATTCAAAATTTTCAAATTCCAATATTCAAATTTTCAATTTCAAATACTCTACCTTTTTCATTCAAAAATTAAAATATTTGGATATTTCAGATTGAATATTTAAATATTCAAATTAAAAAATTTAAATGTTTTACTTCCAAGATTGTGTCACGAACCACCGGAGTGGTACGCGGCAATCGAAATTGAGCGCGGAATTCGAAATTCCGTCTCAACCCCGAACCAAGGATCCACAAGCAAGGATGGTGGGCAGAATTCAGAAGACAGAATTTCAATATGATATAAATTTAATTTTAATTTTAAACGCGCTTAATATAAGCGCGTTTCCGAGGTAAACGCCTTCCTCCACTGGCAGTCGTGGAACAAATCCGTAATTAAGATCATTCTTTATACGAGGGGGTAATTCCCGTTACCCAAAAGTAACGGGAATTGTGTTACAACTTTTTTATTGACAAATTTTTTCACACACAATTTTTATCACCTTCAAAGTAACCCCCATTGACTGTAATACACTTGTTCAATCTTTTTTTCCAGTGTTCAAAACAGTTCTGAAATTCATTTTTTTCAATGTTTTTTAAACCTTCCAGCGATTTTTGTTTCACCTCTTCTACAGTCCCAAAACGTTTTCCTTTCATGTCCCTTTTGAGTCTAGGGAACAAAAAAAAGTCACAGGGGGCAAGGTCCGGTGAATAGGGGGGGTGAACAATCGGTGTCATGCCGTTTTTGGTCAAAAATTTCTTCACGGACAGCGCTGTGTGGGCAGGTGCATTGTCGTGGTAGAAGAACCAATCTCCTGTGCGCCAAAGATCCGCTCTTTTCTTCCGGATGTTCTCCCTCAACCTTTTCAAAACCTCCAAGTAGAAGTGTTGGTTGACCGTTTGGCCTGGAAGAACAAATTCTGCGCGCACAATACCTCTGCAATCGAAGAAACAAATGAGCAATGTCTTGATGTTGGACTTCACTTGGCGTGCCTTTTTTGGACGAGGCGAGAGAGGTGTCTTCCATTGGCTTGATTGCTGCTTTGTTTCGGGGTCGTAGCCATAGCACCATGATTCATCGCCAGTTATAACCTTGAGAAAAAAATCTGGGTCTTCATCCAACTGATTTTGCAGCTCAAGACAGGCCTGAAGTCGACGCTCCTTTTGATCGTCGGAGAGAAGGCGAGGAACAAATTTGGCTGCAATCCTCCTCATGCTCAAATCTTCAGTTAAAATCCTCTGAATTGAACTCCATGACAATCCAGACATCTCACAAAGTTGATCGATGGTTCGGCGACGGTCTTCATGAACAAGAGTGTTGATTTTTTCAATGTTTTCGTCCGTTCTTGAAGTCGAGGGGCGCCCAGAACGAGGTTGGTCTTCTATTGACATCTCTTCATTCTTGAAACGCGAAAACCAGTCGTACACACGCGTTTTACTCAAAGCATTATCCCCATAAGCTGTTTTCAGCATCACAAGGGTTTCCGCGGGTGTTTTTCCTAACAAAAAACAAAATTTTACAGCCGCGCGTTGCTCTCCGCACTCAGCCATTTCACGTTTTCGCCGAAACGGAAAAAGTCGTTTCACTAGAAAAATTCTTACGGACGAACGAATGCACTCACAGCAAATGAACTTTGCACACTGACTTGGGAGAGTAGCAGCTTGGAAGAGAACCAGTGGAGAACCCGATCCCCCCCTCCGCGGTCCCCCCACCGCCTAATTCCCGTTACTTTTGGGTCCCCCCTCGTATTGATGTATACCATCTGCCTTCTTCTAGGCTCGATGAGCTGTATTTTTGCGGGTTCGGGTTGCACTGTTTGAGTTTCGGTCAAAGGTGTAAAAAGTATCTCCTGCCCATTGAGCTTCAGGCAGCGCTCAGAATAACTTATTTGAGCCCTGCTTTTTGTAAAAAATTCCGTACCTAGTAATCCATCTTGTTCTATTGGGAAATTATCAGGTATGATGTGAAAATCGGTAGAGTGTCCCATGAAATTGACTGTAATTTGTCCTAAGGTTTCGACGATTTCATCGGTTATGCCACTCAGGTGTAAGATATCTTGGAAGTTGATTTTCTCTTGCGGGTGAACGTATCTCTTTTTAAGCAAACTTGGTCCGGCGCCTGAGTCAAGTAGAAGGATAATTTCCTTGTGCTGGTGGCAGTTGACACTTATCGTTGGAGCTGGTGTCCTCTGGTTTAGGAGGACCCGGATGGTTGGCCGACGTGGTTGACCCCGATCGTAGTCGAGCCTGGCTCCGCCCGAGTGCTGGAGTTGGCCTCCCGAGTCTCCGGGAGGCTCTGGAAGTTTTCCTGGTATCCTGATTCTTTTGCTTGTCGGAATGCGTTATTTCTTACCCTTAGGGTACAATCTTTGATCCAGTGCCCCGATTCCTTACAATAATTGCACCTGGATTCTTGCGTGCTCGGCGCACTAATTCTTGGCAGGTTAGTATTTCGTGGGTTAAGCCTTGGACAGTTTCTGGCAGTATGTGCTTGCTCGTTGCAATACTGACACTTGAGCTGTGGCTGCGTTGGAGGCCGAGGGTGGCAAGTTCCACCGGTATGCTCTTCTTGTGGCCTTCCGCAGTCCCTGCATCGGAGGGAGAATTTGCATGCATCCTGTGTGTGTCCTGTACCTTTGCAAATGTTGCACCTAGGGGTGACGTAGTTTACCCGGTTGCGTGGGAAAAATCGGCACTGGTTGGCTCGGTGACCCCTTTTTGAGCATATTTGGCAGGTGTCGTTACGGAAGCTCTGATTATCGTAGGGTGCTGGAGCTGCTGGTTGAGGTGACAATTTTTTGAGGAGATTACATTGTGTGGTCGTGTGATTATGCCGCCCGCATAAAACGCATGATGCTGGTGCTGGGTGAGGGTTGCTCTGTGTTCCCGTCATTCGTAGTGCATCTTGGGCCAGTAACTGGCTTTCAATGCGTATCGCGCTTAGACCCGCTTCGGTAAGGTTGTTGGTGTTGTTCATAAGGGCATAGATTTCCCTTTTCAAACCGAGGATAAAAGCCTGTGTAACTTCGGACTCAATCTCCTGTAGCCTGATGTTGTCAACAGCCGCTTGCTGCTCTGGTGTAAGCTGTTCGATGGGCTCATTCGTATAAGCGTCCTTAATGCGTTGTCCCAATTCCCGGGCTCGATTCAGATAATCTGACACTTTCTCGTTGTATCCCTGGCACAGGCGGCCTAGATCTCCTCTTAGTGCAGCGGGCGACTCCAAAGGGGCGTAGATATCCTTCAAAGAAGCCAAGAGCTGGTCCACAGTGTCCACTCTGTCACCGCGTATGATCTGTCGGGCTCCTCCTTGTAACTTGGCTCTAATTAATTGGGTCAATCCATGTTCAGCATTCTCTGGTAGTAAGTTCTTAGCGTCTGTGCCTTGATCCGGGTCGACCATTTTTGAAGAGTGGCCAGATACGTGTTTTCTATTGGGTAAAAGAGTCCTGCAAAGTTCGTTGCCCCGGGTAGGGCTTCGTCGTAAATTCGAGAAAAGGGAAAGGCCGGCCCCTAAAATATCCTTCTTAGTGCTACTGCTCAATATCTTGGTCTTACTCCTTGTTAAAGGTGTGTTGAACATTCCGGTGACATGTTCCAAATGAAAATCAGGTCGATAAGGGCATAGGCTTCATTAGAGGATTTTTCGGATTTATCAGGATTTTTCAAATCCTACAGGATTTTATATGAACGCCATGAAAGGAAAAATAGAAATTAATTGAGAATTTTAGCCCAATTACTCGAGATAACTAATAAAGGATTTTCCCTTTCTCCCTTTCTTTATCTTAATCCAACACAAGAAAAATTTCCTTCAGATTGGGACATCGGGAGGGGGGGGGGAGGGTCTGTATGAAAATAAGAACTTGAATAAAATCTTCATCAGAAAAAATACGGTGTTACTATTCCTCTTTTTCGGGTTTCCTTTTTCCTGTAAGTGTTTCAGGATCTGGACGATAATTCGGTACAGAAGGAATTCGTGTACGGGATTCTTTGAAGAAAGGGTGTGAAGGGTTCCAATTATTTCCAAAAAAATCACTTGAGAACTCCTCCCTGTATGTACATTCGCACATGTGATAGCAAACAGAAACTAAACCCCCATTAATTTCATTCTATTCTGGATTCCGGAAAAGGAAATTCAACCCACGCATTGATTGCTTGTTCATCCTCTTTTAAAATGTTGCCCTGCCGTGGTCGCCAAAATTTATGTCACGAACCACCGGAGTGGTACGCGGCAATCGAAATTGAGCGCGGAATTCGAAATTCCGTCTCAACCCCGAACCAAGGATCCACAAGCAAGGATGGTGGGCAGAATTCAGAAGACAGAATTTCAATATGGCATAAATTTATTCATCATCTCTTATAATTAATTACAAAGATATTACAGTGTAAGTCCTATTATATGGGAAGAAATCGCGATGGGCGTATTTCAGACAATTCTATCGAGGCAGCTAGAAAAGTAGGTACTAATTATCTAAAGATACCGGTTTCCCTGTTGGCGCAAGGTAGGGTCGTATTCTCGAACGCCTTTTCCTGGGGACGCGTGACGGGGTGTAAACTGGTGGAGGTGAGATCGGGGTAACAGGGAGAGGCACTTACGGCTCAGGGAGGGAGGAGAGCAAATTGGCTAGAGAGGGAGGGGGAGTGAGAAGCGCGGCCGGTACTGGAGGTGGGGTGGGGGGTCTAGGAGTTGGAGTTTTCTCCTCGGTATCTGTACCCTCCGACGACGTGGGAGACAGAGAAGGTAAAATATCGGAGTCAGGTGAATAGGGGGGAAAGGAGTCCGATACTGGTGAGAAAGGAGGGTCGTCAACCACCTGAGGGGGGTCGACAACTACCGGAAGGGGGTCAGGCAAGGGGATGTCAGCAATCGGGAGAGGAGGTGGGGGTGGTGGAGCATAGACCCAGGCGGAGTAGCAGGATAATGGCGGTGGAGGGGGACGAGGTGTTGGTCGTTTAAGGGATGGGGGGTTTCTAGGGGGTGCCCGTCGAGGGTTGATGGAAGTCTCCACCAGACAAGGGGTGTGAGAGTTGTGGTTGAGATGACCACAAGCCTCACACTGTATCCGGATTTTCTTCGGGTAAGTGTAAACTGGCACGCCGTATGCCAAAGAGATATACCAGTTTACGATATCGTCCGGGTCGGTGTGGGGATGGTAAGGCCGAAGGGCGAAACGTCCTCGAACCCACTGGAGCTTGACCCAAAGCCACTCTAAACCCTTGGCGGTGAAAGAACTTTCGTGGCCGTTACTTCTCAGGCCCTTGTGCCCGGCCAACCGTACCAATTCCTCTTCTAGGGCTAAGGCTTGCAGGTGCACTTAGGGAAAAGGGAGAAAATTTATATTCAAAGAATGTTAGAAGAGTAAGTTCATATTAGAAGGATAAGTTCGTTGAAAACAATATTAGTCTCGTGATCGCTTTAGTTCGAGTGGAAAACTGAAAAACAAGGGGGTAAACGATGGATTTCTAATGTTTAAACATTCAAATATTACTGGAGAATGGACGACCGGATGGTACGAGAGAAAATATGATTTGCTCAGTTATAACATATATATATATATATATATATATATATATATATATATATATATATATATATATATATATATATATATATATATATATATACTCACTGTTGGCTTCTGCGAGCGGTTGGTTGGCTTCTATGAGCGTTTTATTGGCTACGAGCAGCAAAGAGGCTACGAGAGCTTAAAAATTGGCTTCTATGAGCGTTAGGATTTATTGGCTTCTATGAGCGTTTTTATTTATTGGCTTCTGTGAGCGTTTTTATTTATTGGCTTCTATGAGCGAGTATTTTTTGGCTACTAGAGCAGAGAGGGCTTCGAGAGCGAATTCGAGTTCGGATGGAACTGCTTCTATGGAAAAAAACGCCGGTTTATATATCCAGTTTTAATCTTTCAAAAATGGAGGTTCACTTCTATGTGAATTGGGCTTGAAAATAATTCGGTGCGATAGTGCGCCTCCCTAGATTCGAAATTCGGCACGTTAAGATCGGTCGAGCGATATCATCGTGCGGCCGCGATGCTATCGCTATCGACGTGTATCGATGTCGTCAATTGCTCGAGGCCGGCGCGCGATTTTACGCAATTGTACGTGACGAGATTATGATCTCTTAACTATTTGGAAAAAAAAATAGAGTCCGACATTTGGGTGAATTTAGGAAAAGAAATCAAGGTCGTTCGTGGGACGTTACAATTGAAATACTCAAGTATTCAAAGTAAGATCTTCAAATGTTCAAATTTTAAAATTTGGATATTCAGGTTTAAATATGCAAATGATGCAAATATTTTAATTCAGATTTTTCAAATTCAAACTATTTAGATTTTTCAATTAAAATTTTGACATATTGAACATATTCTATTTCAGATTCTCAAATGTTGGAATCATCAAACTTAATGGTTTGGATATTCAAGTTTGAATATTGAAATTTTCAAATTCGTATACTCAAATTTTCAAATTTGCAGATTCTAATATTCAAATTTTAAACTTCATACATTCAAATGTTCTAATTCAAATATTTATTATATATTGTAAACATTTTAGTATTCACATTCATATCTTCAAGTGTTCGAATTTGAATATTCAAAATTTTCTGATTCAAATATGCAAATTGTCAAATAAACATATTTAAATATTTAAATATTTGGATATTTCAGTTACATTACTCAAATGTTTAAGTTAATATATTCAAATGTATCAATTTTAATAATTAAATATTCAAGTAATCAAATTCAGATCTTCAAATATTGAAAATTAAAAATTTAAAGACTTGGATTTTCAAGTTTGAACCTTCAAATATTAAAATTCACATATTCAAATTTTCAAATTAAAATATTCACATGTTCTCACGCAAACACTGAAATATTCAAGTATTCAAATTTATATCTTCATGTTTTCAAAATTTTTAAATTTCAATATCCAAATTTTCAAATTCAAATACTCAAATGTTATAAACCATTCATAGATGTTTTAAGTCAGAATTACTGAAAAAGTTACATTCATTGATTACGAAAATTAACTTCATGTCTGTTTTTAATTTTTTCAATGTATTATTCAAATATTTTAACTGAATATACCTAATTTTTCTTTCACAATGATGCTGTTAGAATTGTGAAATCGTTCATTTTTTATATATAGATAAAATATTATTTATGATAACTGACTAATCATTATTTTAAATCTGAAACTCATCAATTGAAATACTTTCAGAAACCTAAAAATTGCCAAAAATGGCTGTAAAAAAATGTTCTTTACAAAATATTGCTCCTTTCTCAGAGAACACGATTTCGATGGCAAAATGTGAAATTTAAAAAAAATGAATTCTGAAAAAAAAAACGTTCACATAACACGATTGTTGTCCAGATAGGAAAAAAAGTTGCGAAAACGTTCCTGAACAGTTTCGAAGTCACATTTAATACATTTTTGGGGGTCAAATGAATTATTTTGTTGCTTTTAAAGGCAATAATTAACCTTGTCAAAAAGTTGGGTTGCCCACATATTTTACAGCAATAAAAATTATCAAATATAATATACAGCAACATCAACAGCAAAATGTTCGAAATTGTCAAAAATCATGCCGCGCAAAGAATACGTGTTTTATGTACATTCTTTATGAAAATTTAACTTACTATAAATGCTTATACTCACATTTTGGATGTCGAAATCCTTTCGTTCACTCACAGAAAAACTTTGTCTCCAAAAAACATTCAACACTGAGCAGAGTTTTCCTGAATTTTTAGACTGTTTACGACAAACGTGGACAAAGTTAAAATATATCGGGTGGCAATTAAAATCATTCCGAGTGATAGGAATGCAGGGGTGGAGCACATCATCGTCAAAACTGGTCAAAACAAATGACTGCGTGCACAAGAACAAAGAACAGTATACCCAAGTATTGCCAAGTATACCTATATTTTAGGTATATAGAGATATAAACTCCATGTGAATTTATCCCCACTTTTTTGGGGGACACGCAAGTGACCCACCCCTGTTGGAATGCACTCCTTGCAGGTCCGGCTCGAAAACAATTGGCACCCTAAGCGAACTATTTTGCAGGGCCGACCCGTTTGTCTGTTTTTTGTTCATAACAATTTTGTTTGGAGCGCGTATGTTCTGCTACTTTGAGCATATTTTAAATTTTAAGTTGCTTATTTATAATTTATTAAAAACGTGTAATTCGCAACATTTTTTCAAAATTCATAGTATTTAAAAAATCCTACCTGTACTCCAAGTGCTCATAGTTTTAATAAGAATTAGTCAATCTAGCACAATGTATAAAAATGAAGCTTTTATCTTCCCCATCGTTCCTTCATGTGAACAATAATTATTTTAAATTCAACACAATTGTCCTAGAGCGTTGACGAGGAATTGATAAAATCTTGGACAACATTTTTGATACAGAACATTGAGCAATTTTTTATCAATTTTTGTCCAAGTGCGCTGGAAAAAATATCTTTGAGACACTTGTTCAGGAATTGATAAAAAATTGATCAACGCGGTATTCGCAACACTTGGTCAAGAATTGATCAAGTCTGGAACATGCCCTAGCCCAGGCCATTGATCAAAACTTGATACTTTCTGTAACCGAAAAAAGGTATCTTTTTTGATAAACGTCATTGACTATGTCTGGGATAAAAATTGACAAAGTTTTGATCAAATCTTGAACAAGTTCCTTGGATTCAATTTTAAACCCATGCACTTGAACAAATCTGGCCCAAGATTTGTTCAAGTGTCTGGATCCCAGGGCCTGGAATAAATCTGGAATCCCAGGTCTGGTTTACTGGGTAGTGGCACAAAAATCGTAGCCCCGTGCCAGCCCCCTGCGCAAAATCGATGAAGTATGCGATGAATAATAATAATTATACATATTCTGTAATGTCAATAACTCCTTTATTTATCATCTAAATTTACATATTTATGTGTACATATTCATATATTTTCTTTTAGGAAAACAATTTTTTAATCATATGTTTGCAACATTGAAAGTTATTTCAAGAAAAAGTTACAACTATTTCAGGTTATCGCTGTAAGTGGTCATCTAAACTCGCCAAAAACAGCCGCTGCTGCAGGTGTTCAGATGTCAAGTGACTACGTTCGTCGCTCATGATTCTTCCTGCTAAGGACAAGAGTCTTTCAGATGACACAGATGTGCCGTAGAGGATAGATGAATCTTTGCCAACTTGTCAACTATTTGCTTTGGATTATTGGTAGTATTGATCCAAAGTACACAGTAAAAACAATCTTGCAGAACTACCAGTTCCAGAGTAGCAAATAAAACGACCTCCTTTGGAAGGGGTAAAATTACAGAGTTGTTGTGATTCTACTACGGAGTAGCAGAAGTACTAGGCCCTAGCAAAAGTACCAGGAAATAATAAGAGTACTAGAAACTGATAAAATTACTAGGAATTCGTAAAAGTACTAGAAACTTTTAAAAGTACTATATAAAGTTGCAAAAGTACTATGATAAAGTAATTGTACTTTTGAAACGTATTTGTCCTGTAGCTATCGTAATATTATGATACAAAATCAAAATTCTATAAATTTGACGTTAGGCGTGCATGGGATGAATAGGATGATGTAAAAACAACACAATAATTATAAAATAGTACAAACTGTTTTATTTATCACAAATGGAACAAGAGAATAGAATATATTTGCTTTACACAAGAAATTAGGAACATTCGTGTATCACATATTTTTACATATCACAATGAAAATATGTTATCACAATAGAAAAACTTCCTTCGCTCCCTGGGAACAACCCGGAAAATTTTTGCTCAAATGTTGCTCATAAAGTTATTAATTAAAATTATTAAAAAAAAGAAAAAAATAAATAAAATAAACTTTTTTAAATAAAATAATTTTTGATTCAATAAATGCTTAGAATTTGGTCAAAACTTACTTTTCGATTAAAAAAAAAAGAACTAACCGGATTTTTTCCTCTCTAAATAGAGTATATTTTTATCTATTATTTTTAGAGTATCATGATTTTTATCTGTTTTTGACACAGCAACATTTGAGAAACATTTTGATGTTGCTCAGATGTTGTTCCCATGGAGCGAGGGTTACAACGATGACATACGCTAATTTCATATAATTCTACTATTTGGAAACGAACGCAATACTCTAATGCACAAAAGGGCCGTCTATAAATTAAGTAACGCAATTAAAAAATTTTTTTTTTAAACCTCTTTCACTCCTGTATTACAAAAGGTCTTATCACCTCCCCCCCTTTCAAAATGCAGCGAAACAGTCTAAAAAAACAAAATGCAAATTTTTTTAACATTTCTCTGGTATTTTTTAAGTAGTACGTTACAAATACCAATATTACACATTTTTATGTATTTGCTCAATTTTTTCGCTTAGAGAAGAAGATAATAAAAAATTTTCAATTTGAAGTCAAAAAATTAAAATTTTGGGACTTTTCTGAGTGTTATCGAACTTTTCATCTTCCGTACGAAATTACTAAGTTTTAAATTCTATTTTCATATGATTGAAATTAAGAATCGAGCCATAAAAACTTCAGGCTTGAAGGCTAAGAATAATTAGACAATCAATTTTACTGATGGTTTTAAAATTGTTGTGCATTTTTGAAGTTAGTAATTGATGCACAACAAATGTTAGGTTTAAAATGTAGAATCAGCAGTTCTAAAATGTATTGCGTCGATTCCTAATTTTTTCTTCCATTTTCTACATTTAGGAATTTTGGAACAAATCACTAAAAATATGGTTTTTAAATCACTAAAAATTTTAAATTTTGTGGATTGATTTGTAAATTTTCATTATTTCGACTCAAGAAGTACTTCGGATTTTGTGGATCATTTTTGTAATTTATACTTTCATTTCCAAAATTTTGAATCGAGTTACCAGAATTTTTATCTGAAAGGTGCAAAATCTCTTTTAATTGGTTATTTTGTTGGTATTTTTTAAATTGCCTGTTCTGTATTTGGGAATTAATTCATTTTACTGTATGTTTTAATTAGAACGTTTAATCTTTCTTTCTGCAGTAATTAATTGTTTTTTTGTTGTTACAATTTTTCAGTCTACTTTAGAAAAGCAGAAATATGCGTGGAAAAAATGGACAGTTCTTTTATGCATATAAATATTTCTAGAATTTTTTACATTGCATTTTGAACCAGCCCCTCCCTGTCCAAAACTATATCATCAAGCCAGACACCCTCTGAGAGTTTTGAATAATTTATAGACGGGTCATAAAAAACCATATAAATATGATAAATCGTAAAGAACGACGTGTGCATTCGCAACAAGTCAACAAATCGTTTCATTCAGAGAAGACAAATAAATTGAAAAACTGATTGAATAATTCAATCTTATGAATTTGAAGTTACACTAATCCCCCACTTATCGGGAGGCCCTTGAAAGTAAACACCTCGTTTATCGGGACTCTCACCACTGCTGCTCCCATTAAAATATTCCCGATAAACGAAGGAACAAGGTCCCGATAGGTGAGGGATTAGTGTATGTCATTAATACAGATACCTCAAAAATTCGAAGTTTTCAAGCTTCTGAAAATTTTTGTCCTTGACAACTTAAAATCATGGTTGTTTGGTTTAAAGATACCGTAAAAAACAGATATGATTCCGTAGTTGTTATAAGTGATCAGTTCTTAGATAACCTCATAATTACTCATGGGACGTTGTAAGGAACGTTTAAAAAATATTTTTGATAACTTATACGGTGACCTACTAACGTAAGCTTCTTACTACTAATTTGTCACACATTTTGAACAACACCTTATAGTTGACAATATTTTTTGTAAATTTTTTCCTAACTTTAAGAACTCCTGAGAAAATGAAAGCGTGAAAAAAGAAAAGTTTTTGAACTAATTGAAAAATCAAATAAAAAATGATATAAACCAATAAAACCGTATTTTTCACGCTGCATTCCCTATTTTTTTTGACAATATGAAAAAATATTCGATTTTCCAAGAAATATAAAAACAGCTTTGTAGAAAACATTCAAATACAATACTGTAACGAGCGAGACTCGGAATATTCAGATTCAGATATCATTATTATGATTTTCTCTTTTTTTTTTATATTGTTAGGCTATGCGCCTAGGAATAATCATATTCCTTAATCTCGTCGAACAGAAAAAGGACCCTCTGTAGACAACGGCCTACAGTGACCCTTTATCCGACTTTTGAAGGGAGTCGGGAGAATGGTTTAAGGATGGAAAAACAAACGCGAGAATCTTTCAAATGTCACCTGTGTGACGTTATTATTAACCTCTTACTGTGCATTTATCTCGTTCCTTATAATTCGCAATTCTTCTAAGGATGACTCTGGCAGATCATCATCGGACGCTGGAGCATAAGAGTATCCCTCACTTAAAGAGTCGTAAAAATCCCAATCTGCTATCCCGGTTTCGACCACTGGAGAAACAGTTGTCGCAATTTCTTTGTCTATCGGGGCGGTGTTCAATAAAAGGCTTTGAATAGCGTTACACGCAATACATTTGAATTCTAATTTCCCCTCGGGAGGGACTAAAGGGATCCCGTAGTCTAAAGAGGCCTTTTTAGCGATGAGAGCATCTATTTCCTCCAAAGCAAGCTTTTTATTCGAAGGCAGACCTTTCAATATTTGTAGACGGTGATACAATTGGATGAGTCCCTTTCTTCTAAACAATGATTGTTTCGCGCTAGGTTTAATTTTGTGACACCTGGCTATACTCCTCAAACACCATGTCAAACTCTCTACGGTGGGCACTGAGGAAATATTATATTACAACTCTTTAGTTGGCAAATTCGACCCTTTATACTTCGGTGGAATACTTTTCATTACCCTTTTGCTCTTTATCATCATTAATTGAGTTGGGTTCGGAAACTTACCCTGCCTGAGACAAGTCTCGACACTCAAATGATGATAATAATGAACCCAAAAAGGTTCTCATAGAGAGTTTCCTCAAGAATACTTTAATATTTATTCAAGTTAATTTATTCAAAAATATATGTCATATTTGTAATCCCTTGTCCTTTTGCCATCATTAATTGAATTGGGTTCGGAAACTTACCCTGCCTGAGACAAGTCTCGACACTCAAATGATGATTGGGAAAAGTGTCCAATATGGATTTTATCTAATATGAAGGAAAATAAAAGCTTACTATTGTTTTTCTATTCTTGAATTGGCTGATCATGGACCTCAAGCACAGCTTGGGCTTTTGCGTCAGATCAATTACTAGGCAAATGAGGCTATTGGGCTGTCGTCAGGTCGAGCCCTCTTGGACCTCAGAGAAAAATCGTCTTTCGCTTATGGAACCCTCTTGGACCGTCTCCAAAGAGAGGCTATCGAGTAGGAAGCTCGAGAACGACTTCTGCTCTACCAGAAAAACTGCGGGTTTATATACGGTTCCTAACGGAAACAATTAGACCGTTTTCGATCCATTTTCATCCGGTTGTCATTAGATAAAAAGGTGTGAGTCATCGTTGTTTAAAAAAAATAACTTTATCTTTCATATTCTGAAAAGAAGCTAAATGACCGAACTTAATGACCAGGTTAATAAGTCTATTGTAAAACGGTGATTCGTCAAGGTCTAAATGATCGAGAAATTATCTTTCGAAAAATGACTTCATTTCTCGTATTGAAAAGCTAAATGGTAAGAAAGATAGTAATACTATTATTATGTGAAGAATAGCTTTATCAAAAGAAACTCGTTACCATTTGGCTATTAACGGTATATTATTTCCCAGCGCCAGCGATATCGTAATGATTCTGATATCACCGCGCATTATCGTTAACTCTGAAAAAATGTAACTTCAGAATTGTAAGTCGAAATAATATTTTGAATTTATATTTTATTTTCTATTCCTAGACGAAAGGAAAAAACCCCGCTCGTCACAATACAGACGTGCAATTTGAGAAACTAAGATATATTAGTAATTCTAAGCTCATAACAAATGAGTAGGTAAGTTTCAAATATTAAAAATGAAGATAAAATTTGAACTCGCAAAAATTAAATCAAATAACAATTTACTCATTGCTCGTTAGCAGCTGTAAATTTTGAGATAAAGTTATAAAAACTGTTTGCTTTCAAGGTTTTTAATTTGTTTCTTGATCTTGAAATACCATTCTCTACGAAAATGTTGAAAAACCGCATCTGCATGAAATCCAAGAAGGCCGCATGTCCCTGACTGAACGTTCTGTTGCACACAAAGTGTAAAATGATGGCTAAGAGAACTGCCTCTCCGAGATCATCTGAGTTGACAATGGCGATTCCATCCATAAAAATTACGTACTCCCTTGGAATTGAGGCTAGAACATAAATAAGTACATTCTAAGCACATGTAACAGATGGGAAAAATAGTTGTGCATTACAAATCGCACATGAAAAATAATAATGCATTCTATAAGAAATAGTTTATAAGAAATTAAAAATTTTTTCGACTGTTCAGTGTATAAGGGTACTTTATCAGTTGCTGAGGTCAATTTTGAAATATACTTGTTTCAAAAATCATAGACATTGTTTCTTGTTACCGTATGAAAAAATTAGGTTCAAATCAATTTTATCAAAATGTATATTGTACACAACATTGTGTGGAAACATTGAAAACCTACCAATTATTACAACGCATGGTTGTACGCCTGGTAGGGTAATGTCCTCATGTTGTGTTCCCTCCTGTAATGTTAAAATAAGTACCATTCATGTGATTAAAAAATGTATAATAAATACATAAATATTGTTATTAAGATGTTGGATTTATATTTTGTAATCAACCTAATGCGTATGACACAGTGCAAACGTTTTTTTTTTTTTTTTTTTTTTTTTTTTTTATTTCAATTGACAATAAAGCAAGAAATAGATGAATTCTGAATCTGAATTTTGAATTCTGAATAGATGAAATCTGAATAGAAGAATTCTGAATCTTGAGTAAAACACAAGAAAAAAATTTTTTTAACATCACTTGATAACTTACGGGAACTGTCACGAAGAGAGAATTGATGTCCTCTTGAAGCTGGCAAAACATTATGAGGATCGATTTTTCAGTTGCGTCTCCTTCTTTGGAGTCTTCATCTGTCAACATTCGCTTGGAAATTCCGTAACTCAGGAAAATGTGGGTTCCTTGTTTCAATTTATCCATTGCGGAAAAAATTGTTCGATCTGTTAGTTTCTCAAAGTGAAGACACATGAATGACTTGTAAAATAAGCATGGCCATTGGCGTAAAACATTGTAGGCCGTAGAATTTTCGACTGACGAATTCAAAAATAGTGAAAGTTAGTTCGAACATTTGTTTTGCAGATGCCAAGCTTTCATTGGTCGCATTAGGGATATCAAATTCTTGCAAAAGTATTTTTTTACTTTCTTGTGTCATTTTGGTCTCTCCTTCTGGATACTCACTTGGTTGCCATGCAACACACCCAACTTTTTTATACAGAATTTCTTTTTGTTTGCCAATTGAAATACGCAATTCAAATACGCGCAACGCTTTTTTGGACTTTGGCCCGATTCATGTTATTTCTTCGGTGTACCAGCTTATTGCAAATGGTTGCATTCCATTTCCTCGGCGATTACCATCGGAATCTTTGTCTTCAAAGGTGCTGGGGTATTTTGAGACAAGTTGACGAGAAACCAATTCCAGTGTAGCTAATGGAATGTGTCGATCAATGAGACTCAAATCAGAAATGATCCAGCATACTACATCTCTGACCACATTTGGGCTTTGCGATTTATTGTCAAGTTCTTTCATTATTGCGGGAGATATGGTCATCCATGGTATTTCATAATTCACAAAAGAGCGTATTTTACGTTTTTCTGAAACTTGTTCCACACTATCGTTCTGATAGTCTGTCATGTCGTTCGAAACCACCAAGTTAGGATTATCGTCAATAGGCTGTGGTTCTAAAATTGGTTCAGGTAATTGATGTGTTGCGGATTTCGAGTTTTCTTCAGATCTTGGTTCTAGCGCTGTGCGCCATACTTCATTTTTTTCAAGTAACATGAATGTTTCATTTGCTTTGCAAAAATGTTCCATGAGTTCATCGTCATCGACAATCGTACCATCTTTTTCTAAGACAATTTTTTCTACATTTTTTTCCAACTTCAAGCTGCCAACATCTACTGACTATTGCAGAAAATGGGGTCCATTAATTTTGATGGCATATTTTTTGTCACGTGGTGCCGACCAAATTCGTATGATGTACATCTATAAATAAACAAAGGGCAATGGTTTTCGTGGGAAATAGAAATACATACATTCACGACTGCATTAAAAGTATTATTATTAAACAAATTTATGAAATTTTTAACTCTCAATTTATTAGAGCTAATATTCATTCTAAACTGAGTCAAAATACTTTCAGTTTAACGGAGTGAAAATTTACTTCCATACAGTAGAAATTTAATCTGATTCAGTAAAAAGTCATTCTCATACAGTAGAAATCCACTAAAAAAGATTTTTCATGTTTCAGGCACTAAAATCGTGATTTTTGCCCATGTGCGTGACGTTAACTCACGATTTTAGAGCCTTCAACATGAAAAATTATGTTCGCATTTGCGAGCAATCGTGTATTTAGGCTCCAACGATTGATTCGATTGAAATGAAGTTTTTAAATTCGGAAGTTTTTTCATAATCTATATTTGTGAAATTTTTTTTTGCCAGTTTGTTGAAAGTCTTCGCACTTATTTCACAAATACTTAGTCACCAATGAAATTCACAAGTGGCTTAGAACGAATACATTTACGTAAGAGCTTCAAAAATTGATCTTATGGTTTTTGAGCACATTCAATTAGAAATGTTACTCTTAGAAGCAATAAGATCACTAACAGTGAGAGTAAAAGCGATAAAAAAATGTTGCATGTTAATGGTGAATTTGCAGTAACGTATACGTTTAAAACTGTAAGAGAACACTACAACATCGTACTTACAGACTCTTTTAGTAGTCCTTGTTCAAAGGAACATACTTCGCAACAAAAACAGTAGACGACATTATGTGGGATTCAATGAGTGGGTCTGGAGAGAGCAACGAGGAAAATGGAAACATTGACAAGAATTGTGATCTATTTTCACAGCCACTGTATTGCACGGTTTCGTAAACACCTACTTCAGGAACAAAGACAATTTCTTGCGTATTTCCAATAAAGGCAATATGCAAAAGATCATCTGATATAAAAATGCTTTTAACTCTGCAAATCAAAAAATTTCCATACTCATTTTTACCAATGCAAAGAATGCTGTTTTGTGTGTATAGTATTCCACGGAAAGTCACTTTGTTCGAAACATATTTTAAACATATACTGAATGTAGAACTAAATTGTTTAATCAATTTGCATATGTCAATATTTAGTGAAGCCGAATCAATAGTAATTTTTTCGAAATTTTTTGCTTTCAGATGGCAATCAAAAGGAGATGAACATTGTAGTAATTCGTGTTTGTGAGCAAGCGTTTGTTCAATATTCTTGTAGTTCCTTAGGCGTGACACTATTTTTTTAAAATAACCGTGTTTACTTTCAAAACGCAACGTCCATAGATGCTTCAAGGGCCAAAATTGTTCGATCAGTTCGGGGTAATGTAACGAAAATTCATGCTTCGGCCTTAATGCAAATGTCGGGAAACATTGAAGCTGAAGACGTATGTAATTTTGGATGTTGGTATTCAAAAGAGCAACTTGGGACAACGACAACGATGGCGCTAAAACGATGGAACAAATGTTTCTCAACTTTAAAACCATTTTCCATACTTTGTCATCAAAATCTTTCACGCGGTCTGCCATCGCCAAAGGAAAAATCATCAAAAACCTGTTCATCTGACTCGCAGTGCCTGTTAGTCTAAAGCTTTTATCTTTTTTGATGTAGGGTATATACAACTTTTTACCTGACGTTTGAATATCGTTCAATCTGAAATTCAACATTTTTAATGTAACCCAATTTTTTCTAACAAAGTATCGAACGACCAAAAGCATATCATAAGGTATGATCCCCTCTAGAAAATCATGTGCCACACAAGGTGGCAATCCTGGATTACACACATGATAATATTGCAACTGATTAAGTGGAGAATCTGCTTTAACCCCCTTCACTGTCTTTTCCTTTGAAATATTCAGATTCGTAAAACATTCTTGAAAGCTTTGCACTGTACGTATTTGTTTCCTATAAAATGGATCTGCCTTGAATTCTGCTGCACTTTTTAAACAATACCTACACCAATATTTTGACGTAGGAAAATTTTCAGTGTAACCACCTATTTGGTGGCTTCCTAAATTATCTCCTAACATTGCAGCAAGGGTTCCAAGAAAGATTTCTTTTTCACAATTGAAAGTTATTTCAATCCCAGATGATTCTAAGTATCTCATATCTTTCATTAAGTTCTTTAGTATTTGTGACCATGTGTAAGTCGAAATAAATTTCTCGCGACATAACAGTACTAATTTAATATTTTCAACTTTGGATCTAAGGTGAGGAGGAAGATTTGCTAAAACCATGTACACACCGATCATTTTGAATTTTGTTTTTGACGATCCCAGAGGGTTACAAATTTCAAACGCGTCTTGAAACAAAACAATACTTAAGGCATTATCATGATTTTGGAACGAAGGATTAGATTTAATAACATTTCCAGAGGTCACGTCAAAAAAACCCGGTTCACTGGCAGCGCGATTCAAGGTGTGTAAATGTTGGCGTACTTTTTCGTCACTTAACATTACTCCTAAAGTTTTCAAAATAGGTACGTAACTATAATGATCACCGGTTCGTTCGCCTTTTTTATTGTGCAAATCTATTTCTTCCGGTTTCATAAATTGGAATGACTCTTGAAAAAATTTGTTTCGTGTACGAGTATTTCGCATTGTACCAATATCAGGATCATGAGTGACATCAAAGTTGTTAAAAGATTTCAAGAACATACTCTTTGCAGCATCTTTAAATTCTTGAGGAAAATCTGAAGTCTCTAGAAAGTTGAGATATGCATTTTTACTGTTCATGTAAGTAGAACTTACACTATTGAATACTTCATTTGTAAGTGACTCAGGGGCATTGTGCTTGGTGTATACATGTAAATACATGCGTGGTAAAGTATTTGAAAAACTATCTGTGACTGTTTCACGTGGGAAATTGTTTGCTTCCTTATCCTCTGTAAAAGACTTATCCGGACATTGTTCTTCATCTTTGTCACGCGAACTATCATTAAGATTATTGACAATAGGCAGATCTTGCCATACCATAGCCTCAGCTGGTTCTGTTTGAAAATTATCATCTTCATAAATACCTTCGTGATAAAGTGAAACGTGCGTTCTGAAAGAATTGATATTCTTGAATGATTTTTTCTCTGAAAAACAATTGCATATTATACGTTGACTGGATTTTTCTGTATGAGTTGTGTGATGTTTCTGTAACTGCGTTCAACTTTTGCACTGAAACGTACAATTCAAATGTTTGCAAAATACATGGGATGCAAAAAGGTGCATACGCTGAATATGACGTTGAAAAGATGAAAAACTTTTGCAAAGTACCAAGCAGTTTGGGTACAAACATTGAAATTTAACATTTTGGGATTTATGAATCCTTTGATGCTTATTATATTTCTGAATAGCTGTAAAAGAAACTGTGCAATGTTTAAAAGAATACATTGTGGTACTTTGAAAATAGCTTTGAATGTTACGGTTGGTAAGGATTATGTGGTAGGTTGTGCCCAGAACATTATTGCGAAGTTCCCATTCTAAAAGCTGCAACAGACGCAAAGAAAACGTCTTTTCATCATTCTCATTTGTAAGTTGAGTAATGTAATGCTACTATTAAGAGCATTTTTATTTTATGCAGAATATTTCTTGAATTCATAAATTTTTTGATTAGAATTTCGTTACTTGTACTTTTCGTGTATGTATAAATCATGTAAATGGTAGCAATACTTATGATAATTGATTGAATTTAAATATAATGGTCGACGACCAGAAAAACATTGAAAAATTACAATAATGATTGTATTTATGTAGTGATAAATTACTCAATCAATTCTTTCTCATAAACTAATTGAGAAAATTAAAAAAAAATTAGAATCGCTTGTTTAATTTATTAATCTCTTGATAGAATTTCTTGTTATTCAATCCTAACAGAAAAAAAATTTTTAAACATCGAATGAATTATAAAACTCATAAAATATCACAATTAATTTATAAAAATAGTGAAAAAATTAGTTAAAAGTTCAAAACTAATGAATCAACTTATTGATCAATTCATAAATGTATATTAAGATTTTGTTGCTCGTATTGATGATGTATGTATAAATCACGTAAATGGTAGCAATATTTATATATAAGAAATAATTGAATTTACATTTCATTTTCAATAATAAAAATATCATCAAACAATTACAGTACTTATTATGTTTATTGATAAATTATGTAATATATTACTTTTGCAGGAATTCAGTACTGAAATAATAAAATGCATAATCGCTTCTAGAATTTATGAATCCATTTATTAAATTATACTATTTTTCAATTTTGACAGAAAATAATAATTTCGTACATTGAATGAATAACTGACAAAGGAATTACTAGAGTTATAAATAATCAAATAATAAATTCAATAATAACAGAATAATGCGAAGTATACAGATAATTAATCAATTTATATTATCATTGATTTTATACAATATTTAATTATTTATCCATTTATCAATTCATGCATTTATAGACTTAGATTTCGTTACTCATTTTGATTATGTAGGTATAAATCATGTAAATGATTTTGCCAATATTTACATTTATTACGTGAATACATATTAAATTATGAATGATGAAAATATCGTAAGTAAGTAACAGTCATTAATTCATTAATTATATTATGTCATTTATGATTTATCAACAAATTGAATATAATCATTTCCTTTTACATTATTTTTATTAATTTATACATTTGAAAATTCATTACATTCAAATCAAATAATTAGTGTTTGAGTACTATCAATAAATCAATAGGATGAACAATGAAATAATAAAATAATTCAAAAATCATTACGATAAAAAATGTTGATTTGCACAGAATACTGTTGTGTTTATCATGTTAAAATATTTCATGTATTTCACATTCAAAGAAACCTTTTAAACAGTTGAGAAATAGTAAAAAGGAAATCAATAAATATGATATTCTTCAAATACCAGAAATATTTCTCACATTTTTTTCACAAAAATATTTTTTCAAGAACCTCTACCTCTCCCCCCTTTCCTCGACACTTTTTGGACGCTCTCGCCGCATTTCCTGATTCCTGATATTTAACCTCACTCTGCCCCAGACCTCCCGTATTTCACACCATATTCGTTAATTCTTCACGTTTGTTACAAGCAAAAACACCTACAGTTTTTTCATACCATTTTTAATTAATCAATGGGAAAATTAGAAACCTTACGGAGATTATGTTTGTTCAAGTCAATGAGAAATATATTGGTTTTTTTCACGCTCCAATGCCGCGTAAAATTCGCATTTTCTCACTTCATTGAACAAAACATTATAGTACTTGACTCGTTACTCACATTTTTTAATGTTGTCCGCGGGAAGACGCCGATGTACAATACTGATACAGGACGCGATTAATCAGACGCGACTGCAATTAACAATGGACGCTGATGGACGCCAAAGTCGATCCTTCGTTTCCGGAAGCTTCCGGCGCGCGCGCGTTTTTGACAGCTTCCAACTTGCACTTTCACGATTTCATTGCATTAATACGATTTGGTGATACTTTTACCACGGCAAAGCGATTCTATTACTTTGGTAGCACTCTTACATCAATGTAGTTAATTTACTAGCGGTTGTAATTCTACCCCTTTCGAAGGAGGTCGCTTTATTTGCCATATTGAAAGGCGTACTATTACGCCTTTTTAGTACACTTACTAGAAGCTAGTAAAACTACTTTATCCGGTGATGTTTATTTACTACACACTGGTAAATTCGTACTACTTTCTAGTACATTGACTATACTGTAAGTAGTAACACCTCTACTACACCCTAGTAATTCTGCAAGATTTTTTTTACTGTGTATAATTTTGATTGACAGCAATCTATCGACGAGTCAGATATCAGTGAAAAATATCGACATTCGAATACTAAATATCGATAACTCCAATTATCGATATCGCTCGCCCATACCTATTGCATCACCCCGTGTCACTCGTCACCAGGGCTCGTCAACTCCCGTGTTAATTTGGTGGCGAAAATCAGCGCCTCTGGTGACACGGCCCAGAATTAATTTTCAGTCTTTTTTCTGAGTAGGCCAATCAGAGAGCGTGGCGGCAAATTTGACGGCCACGGACAAATTCAAATGTTGACATACAACGACATACAGTTTGTTATTGTTTGGTGCAGTTTGGACAGTGACAATGTACAGTGTTATTGAGTGTTATTTTGTTAATTCCTAAAAAGTGATCGGTGACAAGTATTATTTAATCTCAAGATTTATTTGATTAAGGTATATGAAGCATCTACTGTAATAATTAACTAATTTATATTCAATAAGTTACTTGTTCGTAACCCTAGTAATTCTGATTTTTATAAAATCTTTATAAAATTGTTGAATTTTTTATAAAATTTTACTATTTTATAAAGTGATTTTATAAAAACTTTATAAAGAAGCCTGCATTTTATAAAGCAGTTTTATAAAACCTTTATAAAATTTTTATAAAATACCTTATACAACACTTTATAAAGATTATTTCTCTTTATAAAGTATTTTATAAAAATTTTCTAAAGGTTTTATAAAACTGCTTTATAAAATGCAGGCTTTTTTATAAAGTTTTTATAAAATCACTTTATAAAATAGTGGAATTTTATAAAAAATTCAACAATTTTATAAAAATTTTATAAAGATTTTATAAAAATCAGAATTACTAGGGAACCTGTGTTGTAAAGTCTCTTGTAAAATTTGCTGAAATTGAACTAGTATTGTATTGTTTATAAAATTTTAATCTTTCGAGTGTATGAATTTCAAATTTGAGAATGTAGAATAACAATTCATTTACTAAAAAACAGTCTACAAGTTGAACACATTTTATTTTGTACATTGTACACATCTAAAACAACTGTCAAATGTGAGTAAAATGAACAAAAACTGTAGAACATTTGAATAAAATTATCATGGAAAAAATAATATTGTGTTAAATATTTATTGGATACTAAATTTTTTTTTGGGGGGGGGGGGGTGGGCGGGAATGAGAATAGAAATAACTGGGATTTTTTAAAATATTTTATGAAAGAGCCTTTCAGTTTTTGAAATTCAGTAGAAATAACTCCTTACAATAAAATGCAGATTAAAATACATTGTCAAAATACCCTGCAACTCTAATTCAACATTGTACATAATTGTAGAATTTTTATATTGCGTCTACCAGTTGTCGTAACATAGAAAATGTAACAGAAATATTGGCGAGGATGTTTAGCAACTACCAGCAACTACATAAAGTATTAAATATAGAATGTAAATTATTAGCCTTTTGTTTCATTTACACAGAAAAATTGATAATTGTGTTTGTTTTATTATACTTTTAAATATATTAGTTGAAATTGAACGAGTTACTTTTAGACTGTTTATTTTAAAAACTTTTAAACCTATTAAATGTAATTTACACTATCAAAAATCTGAATGTACATAGCAATAAAGAAACTCATATTAATTGAAAACCTATATAATATATTTTGAATAAATATTTGATTTTTTCCGGTGCACTGAAAATTACTGTGAGCTTTTGAATTTTTACATAAAAACTAACAAAACACTTTAAAAACTCATGTCAATGAATAATTATGAAGTAAAATTATAATGATTTTCATTGGTAATATGAATTTATAATTGATTTTCATATATTTTCAAAATTCAAGTATTACAATCCTATATAATAATATACATTACAAAGAATAAATTAAATGTAAGTGAAAAAATTATTGTTGTGCAAATACTTGAAGTACAAAAAAAATCACACATTTATTGAACATACTGCAAAGACAAACCGTAGGATACATACCTGATTGTAATTGTACAGTTGAAGTATCGATATCAACTTGATGAAGAACTTGTACGAAATGTAGAACATTTAGCAATGTAGAGGATTATTCGGCAAAAATGAAATATCAATAACAACAATACATTTTGTTAAATGTCCCATCCACTTTATTAAATATCAAATCCATTTTATACAACATCAATAAATTTTGTATCGAAGTAAACTAAACAAGCCGTTCTATTACAACTAACATTTTATTCACATCAAACATGTGAATGTTAAAAAACGGTCATACATGTGTCGTCGATAAAAAGTGATTTTATCGACACAGAGTAATCTAGTAATCTAATTCATGTTTTACTTAAATTATTTATTTTCTAATTTAAAGGATTTATATACAAACCTTCAAAATTATTGTATTGTGGGAGATTTTGTTACCACTGGAGAACGTATCCGAGATACTTATAGTATAAGTATAATTGTATAATTTCATTCGACCGTTTGGATATTAAAATTGAAGCATAGGCTAAGAAGAAGGAAACTTGAAACTTAAAAGTCATCATATTGCAGGAATTGAAGTTTCAGTTAAAAAACTGTAAAAGTATTAATCCTAAATCAACTTTGATAGTCTATTTATTTTGCAAGTGTTGTTATTTAAAAATAAAACTTTTAGAAATATGCAGACATGCTACATCAAAACCATTATCGACATTGGTTAGCTGAAAGTATTGCAAACATTTATTTCCATAACTGAGAATTTAAATAATAAATAGTTTTTCACATTTAACATTAGGAAATTTAAAGAAAATCATGCTCCACAATTGGAATATTCTTAACTTTACAGTGACACTTTTACCAAATAAAATTCCTTCAATCGATAGTCAAAATTTGAAATTTCAACTTTCAAAGTTTTAAAATGGAGCGTAATCAATACTCTGCAATATTATTAGTGAAATTTTTATCGATGATCATTATAACAACTTATACACTGGAGCAATTATATAAGTAGATTTATAGAATGATGAATAAAATAATTAAAAATGTTATTAGAAATATTCAAGAGTTTCACTTAGAAATTCCGAAAAATTCCTCGAGAATCTCAAGATCAGTATTATGAAGTGGAATGGAATTGAACATTTTCAATATAAGAATCTCAAGGTCAGATATTAACATCAAAATTAGAACCCTGCAAGAATATCAAAAGAAAATTCAAATTTTTAATTTCAAAAATTTCGAATCGCACAAAAAAGTGAGTCTGTGGTATATTTTGTGAGTACAAAAATTTCCTCGAAAGTTTTAATACCATGGCAATACTAAACATTAAAATTATCATTCTCAGTTACAAAATTTCATTATAAAATTAAAATTCGTTAAGAAAATGCAGATGTTATTAAAATAAAGGTATACTAATTGTAGTAAATATTGCAATCCAATACAGAAAAATTTTGTTTTAAGTAGTTATTAGAAATATTTTAGAATTGCATCTGGAAATTTTTAACTTACGCTAATCACTGTCTGGTAGGATGCCTAGTAGAGCATAACTGTCGACTAATACTGCATATGCTCCTTGGCTGTTTCAGTCACACAGCAGGACAGTAGCCGTCAAGTACTCCTTTTCCTAGAACCACAATTTCATTTAGAAAAAAGGTTAAAAGATTTATGTCAGAAGCTGTAAATATTAGTATATGTTCAGACATAGAGAGATATTTCCCTATGAATATACCTTTTTGGAATGATTTTTGAGATAATATTATTATTGACCTTGTGATATCGGATAGGGAGGGTTCAGATATAAACAACTGATGTTAGTGCGCCGTCATTCAAGTGTCGCTCCATCGTACTTCTTGAAACTTCATTGACGCTGTAATCATTAACATGATACCAAACCTTGTTGTACTTAACGAAGGCTGAGTAGTGCCCCGTCTTCGAAGTAGAACCAAAATGGAGCGAAAAACCATGCAACTCTAGGGTAGATGTTCCTGCCAGTGTTGGTACCGTTAAAGTGTTATCTAAAAACACCTTCCTGTTGCACTTCACTTGCGCTTTCTTTTTCGCATCCCATATGACACGTGAAATGCCAATCACAACGTACTCCGGTCTTGTTGCAAAAGCAAGTGGTGCGTGCCCTGGTGACTCACATGTTAAAGGGAAGCCAAATTGTTGCTGCAACACGTCGTTGAATCCATCTTGAACGCTTCTACTCCTCACAGCGGATATTATGGGAACAGGGATCTTTTATAACTCGCCACATTCAAGACATCTTGGCTGTCTGATGGCAGTCAAAACTGGCAGTTCGTCTTCCATTTCTGACGTTAACCGTTGAAGAAGCAAGCCAAGAAATTCCGAAGAGTCCTGTTGTGATCCCAATTGTAACCCAGTCGATGGTAGCCAATCACGCATGTCTTTGGGGTCGTACTTCGCAGTGGAGTGTGACTTTTGCAATTCTAAAAAAGTTGACCTCATCATGATGTGGCAATCCGAGTCAGGTCGCGGATCAACATTGATGACTGTGATTCTCACGCAGGGTACAGCAAAAAGCATTTGCAGCACACAGAGAGCGTAGCACATGTTTTGCACGTTCCTCATGCCACGCGGACGAACTAGTATCATCGCCGGAGTCCCTTTATGGATGTCGGAGATGAGTGTCATTCTTCTGGATGTTGGGGAGTTTGTGCTGTATGGTCAGTATTTCAAAGACAATGGAATTTTTTGTTTCTGTTTAGTGGTACGTGCAGAAATCGCAGATTTCGTCGTTGTTTTTGCTGTTGCAGTCGCAGCTGGCTGTGGATTTGCTGTTGCAGTCGCAGCTGGCTGTGGATTTGCTGTTGCAGTCGCAGAGATGAGTACCTTTCTAGCTGTCGGGGTGTTTGTGGTATACGGTGGCAATTGCGGGATTTTTCGTTTCTGTTTAGTGGTATTTGCAGAAATCGCAGATTTCGTCGTTGTTTTTGCTGTTGCAGTCGCAGCTGGCTGTAGATTTGCTATTGCAGGTAGATTTGCTGTCGCAGTCGCACCTAGCTGTAGATTTGCTATTGCAGTCGTACCTGGCTGTAGATTTGCTGTTGCAGTCGCACCTGGCTGTGGATTTGCTGTTGCAGTCGCACCTGGCTGTGGATTTGCTGTTGCAGTCGCACCTGGCTGTGGATTTGCTGTTGCAGTCACAGCTGGCTGTAGATTTGCTGTTGCAGTCGCACCTGGCTGTGGATTTGCATCTCGTTTCGTAGCGGAATGTGTCAAGGACAGAGAATTGGAGACGATTGGTTTCAGATAATACTTTTGGGAAATGGCTGAACGGGAGAGGAGGACTAACTTTGGCTGTTGAGTAATGACATTGTGCAACCTTGGAACAATTTGAAAAGTAGATAGTGTTTCGTTTGCATTGGTGATAGTGTTGACACTTTGAACCGTTCGAGTTTTGGTAGTGAGACGGGAGGTATTTAGAAAATCTTGCGATGTAAAAGATTCTTCAATTGTTGATGATTCTCCAACTTGCAAAATATTATCTCCTGTCGCTGTCAAACTGCTTTTCTTGGTAGGTGCTGGAGTTGGTAAACGATTCAATTGATTTTTGTTTTGTTTATACCTTGTCCCTGTTTTGGATGTACTCCTGGAAACATCTGAAATTTGCTGTTCTTCATTGACACTCTTTTTTTGTTTCGAAGCCTCTCTAGTTTCTTTTTTCTTTCTCACAATTTCCGCATTCTGTTTTCTTACAAAAAAATACAAAAAATCGTCAGCGGCATTTTCAAGGAGTACTTTGATGAGTTCCTGGCGGTGATCCTTACATGTAGCCCAGCTGTCATCGAGCATCTCATTTCCACTCTTGATTGTGAGGTCCCGCAAAAAAGAGTTGTGGAAGCGTGGCACGGTTTCATCCATCCAAAAGAGACCAAGTTTTTCCATGGCAGTGACGAATTCCTCGCTGTTGACGTTTTCATGACATTCCAAACAGCCGTCGCCCGAAGAACGTTTCAAACTCCGAAGTCCAATCGACTTGACATTAAAGTCATGCCCAAGCTGGTTGTCATTGTATGCACGAATTTCTGCGGGATAGGCATCTCTTTCTGGGGTTGGCTGCAACATGGTACCGTCGGCTTCGATCAAATCCTGCAATGATAGCAATGGCTGAATGTCTTGAGGTGATTCGCAGTTTGCTCCTCGGAAATTAACTTCCAACGGGTCACGAACAATCAAGGCTTTCACAGTACCATTGTACTGGGCGGCATTGGGGTTGTCATTTTGTCCACCTAGACCACGGATGAGGCCAAAGTAGTTTCGAGTACATCTTGGTTGAGGTGACGACCATTCATATACTTGTTTCCGTAACGCTCGAATAAAAAACGGGATATCCCCTCAAATGATCTAATGGCGGGTACAAGATTGCGCGGAGTGGGCGTGGACGACACGCGCACATCTGAAGATATTAACGAAGTGCTATAATTAACATTTCTGGAACGGATGTCTCTTGTATACGACATGTTTTGAGCAATGACTTTTATTGCTCGCAATTTCTCCCACTGCTCTTCATTGCCGTATTCGATCGTTTCATTGCTTGTATGGAACCACCCACTAACCGCGTCAAAGAAAAAGGCTATGCCTTCGGCTTCATATGCCGAAACTCCATCTTCGTCTCCTCCACCTGCCTTCTCTGCAACACCTTCCCAACCAGGGTAATAAAAGAAATATCAGTATAAAAAAAATTATTAACGATAACTTTCTATAATTATAGAATTATAATAACAATAGGTACATTATTACAATGTAGTAACATACTTTTGAGTACGGCATCAACATAGGAAAAAGGAACGGACGCCAGGCGGGCATGTTGCGAAGTTAGCATACAAATAAAGAGAATAAATGAAAAAAGAAAGACTGAAAGTTGAGAAAAATAGTAACATATGAAAGTCTATAGAAGATTTTCTTTAAATATTGGGTTAGCTACAAATCATAATAAAATATCAAGACATGTTACATGAAAAAACAACCTTTCTGTGTCGCTATTTTCTTGAGAAAAGAAACTGTTTGGGGAGAAAAAACTTTCACTGCGTACTTTGTACGCATCCGAGGACAACTGCTCTCCTCCAAGTGCTCCGCTCTGAGGTAGTCCACTTCTGACTTAAACCCGTTAGCCTTTTTGTCATCGTCGACTAATTTTGTAAATTTGGCCCAACTTACAATTCTTGACCTTTTGTCACCTGGTACTGTTATCAGAAGGTCATTTTGGAATAACATGTTCCGAATACATTTCAGCAGGTGAACGTAATCGAACAAGCGGTGAACCTTCTGATTGCCTATCAAGATAGCGTCCGCTGGCAAAAAAAAAAAAAAAAATTACTGTCGAGTCAATATAGTTTATACAACCTGTATGTATTACTTGAAATCTTGTAAAGTTATTATACATTTCAATGTTACTCATGATTTTGCATGACTTTGATGATACCACGATTAAATATATTTTTGAAGGGTTTTCTTACATATTTTATCGTATTACAACAACATTAATTATCCAAAAAAGACGTCATTTGAAAAATAACAGAGAAAAAAATATTTTATCTTGAATTAATCGATTTTGCACAACATACTAAGGCAGAAACAACATCTGAAGTTCGAACTTACTTTCGATCCGACTTCCATCGTCAAGAAGTACAGGCCTTTGAGTTTCCACCCAGGAGTTCAGAGATGAAACATTGGGACTTCCTTGGTCGCAGATAATACCAACTGTTGTCAGGCCTATTCGCTCAAGGTCGAGAATTGTTTCTTTTAGCAGGCGTTTTATGTCGGGTGCTTTAATGGGACCTGCGGTGAAGGTGTGCCTCAGAGGAAGTCGCAGACCTTCGTTGACCGTACGAAGCATGAAAAGTGTTGCATGGTTGGCAAATTTTTGCGTTCTAGTAGACGTGACAACATCTCCGTCAACTTCAGGGCCTAGATCCTGAACCCCAGTAATCCGCCCCAAACTCCGATCATAGTAGGCATTTTCATTTATCGACATTTCGTCAACGACAATGACTACCACTTTTTCCATTTCCGCCATGGTAGTTGCTTTTTTTGCCAACGCGTTTAAAATGAAGTCGTTTCTTCCTGGCTGAATAGGTAATTTTTTGAGAAAACTTTTAATCGTGTTCTCACACGGAGATAAAGGGAATTGGCTTCTGAAAATTCGGTACCCTCTGCCAGATGCTTTCCGCAAAACCGCAAATTGAGTTTTTTCAGCTTCAGTGTATCGGGCTCCCTGTGGAATACAGAAAAACAATGCGGTTACTGCACTGTAGAGAATGTTCATTTCATTTTAATATTAAAATTTTTCATGCAGTAAAAGTTACACCAAAGCAGATACGTACATGTACAGAAACGTTGGCATTTCTAAGCGCAGAAGCCAACAGTTTCTGGTAGCCCTCGGGGAGACTTAAAATTTTTCGATATTTTGCGGCCTGCTGTGCATTTTCCTTTAGGAGTTCTTTGAGCCTCTTAATCGTCCGCGTGTCATTGTACCTTCTTTCTGCACAAGCATTTCTAGTACAAAATACCTCTTTTGCATTTGAAGACGTTGTGAAGGACGGAGCTGATTGGGAAATTGATAAGTTGGAAGAAAAGGAGGCGAGCGAAAAGTTTGATGGTCTGGAATGAAAACTACGGTTAGCGATAGGAGTAGAACTGGAGGTTGGAACTGTTGAGAATGACGATTGGGTTGCGCTTTGTTCGGGCAGTGATGGATGTTGTTCAATTTCGGGATTCAATTCTTGGGAAGTTTCGACTTGTTCGGGTACTAATGGATGTTGTTCAATTTCGTGATTCAATTCCTGGGAAGTTTCGACTTGTTCGGGTACTGATGTATAATGTTCAATTTCGTGATTCGATTCCTGGGAAGTTTCTACTTGTTCGGGCAGTGATGGATGTAGTTCAATTTCGGGATTCGATTCCTGTGGAGTTTTTACTTCGCTTGAAACAGCAGGGAGAAATTGTGTTGGCACTGCATCTGGCCTCAACCTTGTCGGTGCGGTTGGACACATGTAGTGAGACGGCAGGTAATGTTTCCTACAGACTCGTGCATTGCGAATTTTATCTGCAGGTAGTTCTGGAAAACGATTAAACCAAAGTTAAAAACTTGTAATTGTTGCCCTAGCATAAGCACTGCAGTCTTTTTTGAAAGAAACCCGTGTTTGTAGAAAATAGACATTATTTCTAAGAGAAAACACTCATGAATCAAGTGCAAAGCTGCATTTATCATGAAAAATATTGCATTATTTGTTAATAGAAAATTGACAGACACCTTATCTACATTTTTTTGTTGTTGAAATCAAGCTTATGATTCTCTGAATTATACATTGCAATTTATAAAATTCTGATAGTAATTTATAATAATAATAAGTATATAATAATATAAAATGTATAAAATAATAAGTATTATAGTAATAAGTATTATTTTCTATTATTTTTCTTGCGTTCTAATTTATTGCACGTGTACGAAAGAAAAAAATTCATATCGCCAAAAAAGCAACAATCCGTTTTGTGGCATGTATAAATATAAATTCAATCTCTAATGGAACAAGTTGAAGTATATAAAATTTAAAAAAGTTTATTACAATTTTGCAAACAACTTCAACATTTTTGAATAAGAGATGGCAATATATCTGACATTAACGATTTTTTCGCAAGTTAGAGACGTAACACTCTGAAAAAAAATTCCACATTCTAAAATTAAAACGTTACAATTTTTTTGAGACAGGTGGTGACAAAACCCTACAATCCCTATAGTTAATAGAAATAATATCAAACTTAATCTATAATACGATATATTATAATTACAGATTCAACATTGCATGAAAGTGATAGTAATTACAAATTTGTAGAGAATATTGAAATTGATTTTGATAATTTTTTTTCTTAAATTCAAAAACTCAAACTCTTTTATTGTTAATTTGTGAGTCATGAGAAACACGGGTGAATTTATAAATAAATATTCATTATTTACCTCTTTATAGATTATTTATCAGGAACTTCAATTTTTCAATGGCGACTGATTTGAATATACAGTCTCTTGTAATAATTAAGAAAAATGTCTAATTTTATAGAGAATATAAAATTATTCAGTGTAACATGAGTAATTCAATTTACTTTTAATATTTATCAAATAAAAATTCATTTAATTCATGGATACATAGCGAGAAATGATCATTTCAATAAGGAACGATGAAAATTCAATACATTCATATCAAACAATAAGCTGCAGAGTAACGTAATAAAAAAATATTTTCAACAAAATAAACCTTTTCTTTTCCACAAACAATATTGACTGTAAAACATGATAAACTGATTTTTATAAAATTGACATGAAACTTATTAGTGCTTTAGAAATTATTCATCAGGAACTTTAATTTTTCAATGGTGACTGATTTGAATATTAATACATTCTCTTGTAACCCAGTAAACATTCGTGTTGACAATGAGACGGCAAGTGGTTGTCACGCCGTGATATAAAATGTCACGTATGACGTCTTTTAACTGTCGTTTACCTCGTCATATACTCATCATTTGTTGAGCACACGTGACATTCCTCCACAAGCGCAGCGCAGCGCGCATGCGCGTAGGTTGATTATGGCGGGAAATTTTTAAAAAAGCCTTAGGTCGGGCAATTTGAATATACAAGTAAATACGAAATAAAATAGAAAGGATAGGAAATAAAACGATATAATAAAGCAAGAAAAGGCATTTTTATTAGCATAAAATGAATATCAGAAAAGAAATGTTTTTTTTTCACAAATTCAACAATTTGACAGTGCGCATTATTGGTTTCATTGTTGTACTCTTTTTAAAGAGTAATTTAACATTTACGGCGTTGGGTAAAGAAAAAAAAAAAAAAAAAAAAAAAAAAATGATTATTTAACTCCATACAGGGTGAGTTGCGCAGTCGAAATAGTAAGAATCCTGCTGAAATTTTAAGAGGATTTTTCTTTCTGATATATTTCCCGAAACTTACAATCGAATTAGATATTTAAATTCTAAATTTCACCTATCAATATTCGAATGTAAAATTTTAAAAAATGATAGGTTTAAGCTTTTGATTTAAACGTTTTTTTCGATTTTAAGTTTTGTAAGAAATAGCGTTGAAAAAATCGTCAGAGAATTTCGGGAGGATTCTGCAGTTTTTTAGTTTTCTAAGACAGTATTAAAATGTAATTTACATAATTCATGTGCTAAAAATAAATCGAACGGAAAATTATTATTAGCTATTGCTGTTTAATACTCTTCATCGTCGCCTTCGTTCCCGCTGAATTCTGGGTTTGGGGCGTCTTCTTCATTCGCGACCCCATTTGCCTCTTCTTGCAGACGTTCCAACACCTGAATCCGTTGCAACAAGTCGTTGCCCTCGGGATTGGGCATGCGGTTGTAGTGCCTCATTTTCGAAGCCCTCAACGACTGTCGCAACTCTTCGTCAAACGCAGCAGTTGACTTTGCCATACTGAAAAGCCCCGACCTGCTCGCTTTTGATGCTGCTTCTGTAAAATATTTTCAATTAGTATGCAACATCACAATTTTTTCTCAAACTGGGGCACAATGAGAACGCCATTGCACCAGAGTTAAAGAAAAATCATAGTTGGGCGCCCCACACATTGATCATGTATGTTTTGCAAAAGAAGAAAAAAAGTATACAAAAATTATTTTATGAACTAGACAACCTTAGAGGTTGTGTTATGGAAAAAATTTTGATTTGAAATTTAACATGTAAATTGTACGAAAAAAAAAAAGATTTTTGTGACGACAAACTCTGAGATTCAAGTTTTACAGCATTTGCAAATATGCTTACAAATGATAATGGCGGTTTCATTAACTATATTATCGAAAAAAAAATCATAGTGCTTTGTGTCCTGGAGTTTCCTGTTTCCACGCAGCCCTTTCACACTCAAGCAGTAGGAGAGGGAGTCAGCAAAACACTCTTTCAATGAGAGAACCAAAAATCCTCGGAGCGTGGTGCTGCCCATTTGCACTAAATATTTCTTCTGCATAAAAAGATAATTTCACCATTAAATAAACACCCCATGTAAGAAGGGAGAAACCAAAAAAAGAGCAGCACGCATATGATAAGTATTGGAAAAAGGTAAATATACCTTTATGGGGGGAAAAAATTCATCGAATGTGTACCGCTGTACAATATTCCATGAATATGGAAGAAGAAAGGATATACAAAATCAAGGAATTATGAATCAATAACAATAATAGCCAATTCAAATACCATCGCTTCACGGACTTCAGACTTGTCGTTTTCTTCAGCTGCCCGAAATTCTTCAAGCGTTTTCAGAGGATACAAGTCCGGCTTTTTGCACCTGACGTTGTTGTCGTCGACCGTGACTTTTCCCACCATCATGACTATACGATCGATTTTTTCATCCAGTACGCGTTGTTTTTCTTTTATTTCAGCTATGTCGTGCAAACCACGGCTGTAAAATCGTAATAAAACAATGAAAAATATACTTTATGATTCTCAGATACGTCAGATTTCCCCAAATGTTTCATCTACATTTTTGATTACTATTTTCAATTTATCCTCATTCTCACATTTGTAGGCATACTCATCATCTAAAAAATAGTATATTATTGACAGTTTTGGAAATGCTTAGTTTGAAGAAACGAAAGATGCAGCCTGAGGCGAAGCCGGGGGTTGTAATCGTTTCGTCAAATAAAGCAATTTCCAAAACTGACAATACGATATTTTACTCACAGTTTGTTAATAATTCACGTCCAAATGTTCGATTATTAGCAAATTGTGAGTAAAATATATTATTATTATATTACAGTTTTGACATTGGAACGACAAACGAGCTTTCTATGCCAAAGGTACATGAAATGTTTCTTTTTATTGGAATTGTTGGCCTGTTTATCATGTTATCATTGAAAAATAATAGACACGAATTATTTATATACATACATATAGCTAACTGACATAGGTTGTTAATTACAGATTATTGGAAAGAAAATCCTTAATAAACATAGAATCAATAGAATTTATACATAAACAAGGAATATTACAACAGGTACAATTGAGGACTCTAAATTTAGCAAATGTTAAAGGAGCTTAACTGCATGTAAGACTTACTTTACTTTTTCGAGAATTGCTTTCAACTCAGACGATATCGTCCCGCCTTGCGTTGCCGTTGTAGGCTTCAGGGCAGTCCTGGTTGAAAAGAAATTATCTTCATCAATAAAAGTTATACGTGACCAGGAAGGTGTGTAAGGAAAAAGATAAAATAAAATGAAATTTTGCCTGTAACCACCACGTGAAGATTGATTAAATTTTTAACGACACGTATCTTTCACATGCAGTTTTCTCGGTTAAACATCAAAGCAATAAACAATTGACTAAAAAATTTTTTCAACACAGTTATTGCTTAGTATTTTCCAAGATTATTTTAAAGACTTTTTTTGCTCTGTAATTATCCTTTACATTCAATCATGAAATTTAATATGCTTCCTGTAACTTAATTTTGCTCATTGGTGACAATCTTTTTCCAACTTACTTTTGCACATTGCTGATCATCGAAGAAATGGGTGATGTTGCCTCATGTGTATCAAAAAAATCATCATGAGTGGACAAATCATTTCTGATCAGGTTGGTTGACTGGCTTGCATTTACGCACTTCGACGAACTTGGGTTTCTGTCAAATAATATTTTTATCAATAAAAGTTATCTGCAACCAAGAAGGTGTGCGAGGAAAACATACAATAAAGCGAAATTATGCTTTTAACTACCACGTGGAGATTGATTAAATTTTTAACGACACGTATCTTTTACATGCAGTTTTCTCGGTTAAGCATTAAACCAATAAACAATTGACTAAAAAATTTTTTTCAACACAGTTATTGTTTAGTATTTTCCAAGTTACTTTAAAAGATTTTTTATCTTCTATAATTATTCTCTTCATTCAATCATGACATTATTATTAGCTTCTTTTAACTTCATTTTGCGCATTGGTGACAATCTTTCATGAACTAACTTTTGCACACTGCTTATGATCGAAGAAATTGGTGATGATGCCTCAAGTGTGTCAGAAAAGTCAACATGAGTAGACAAATCTTTTTTGAACAGATTTCTCGGCTAGCTTGCTTTGACGCACTCCGATAAACTCGGGTTTCTGTTGAATAACATATTAACTTTTAACATATTTAATAACATTGTGTGTAAGCAAAACTCTGATAGCTGGGGTTACGATGACCGGGCTAAAAAACCCGCCCAAGTTGACTCAGGTTTAATTAATTATGTCAATGAAGTGCAAGATATTCTCATGACCGTTCGTTACATTACGAATTTGTTATTAATTATTGTTTGAAAGCACGATTCTTGCTTTCATCAGTTGTTATATTTGTGTAAGTAATAAAGTTAGTCAATTTATTACGACAAAGTAAAATGCAAAAATCCATAACGTTTCAGCGAAAGTTTGAAAAAGTCGAAAAGGTTTAATTGTACACAAATAAACCGGGTTCAAATGGCACCAAAGTTTTTCAGATTCGAGCTAAGCCCCACCACCGGAGTTTTGCTGACATGATGAAGAGTCAGATAATCATTATCTTACGAATTTGATTGTAGACGATTCGAGGGTTTTTTGGTTACTGTTTTTAAAGCAAGCTCTTTTAAAGCAGATAACTCCAAAGCAATTTGGTGATTGTTCAATTTCCGTTGTTGTGGTTGACTGGCAACCTCATCTATCCCTGACCCAGATGTATAATCATACAAGTGTTTCGGTTTTTTAGAGGACCTACCCGATTTCGTTTCGACGTTGTCTCTCTTTTTCATAACGCTTTTCTCCTGCGTAGGTTCCATTTGTCTGTTAAGTGCAAAAACGTTGAAAAAAAATTTGATGACAAAAAAAAAACTTGTGAGCATGCAACTTTTCTAATATTTTCAAATATTGACAGATAGTCTTTCACGTAAAAAAAAGTTTTTTAGTACTCCTTTTCCCCAGGAATCTCAAAAAAATGTAGGGTACTTGAATCGAAAATATCATTCACAAATATGTAAGACCTTTTATTTCCAGTAATATTCATGAAGTATAGATGTAAATTCACCATCATCTGATATTACGAATTACATAGCAATATACATAAAATAATACATAATAAATTAACTTTCACAATTAAAACCTGATATAGCGAACGAATACACTTTCCTGGCTTTGTTTGACAGTCTGATTTCTTTAAACGAATAACTTGGTACATAATCGCTTGCGAATCAGATTTGTACCAACTATTGAATCATCTGCAGATCCGACCCTATTTTAGTGATAAATGAAACACAGACAAATTCATTAGCAACTGTAGCTTCTTCATGGCCTTCCACGGAACTCCACTTGGGCATTAGGTAACACTTTCTGTCGACTTCTTCTATGGGAACCGTGAAAAAAGTGTTCGAAAGCTGCCGACAGAAGTACACCCCAACAACATCAGATGAGCCACATACATCGTACATTGAACTCCTCTCCGCAAACTTTTGAACGATTAAAATCACGTCTTCTTGTGATCGAGTTATGTTTCTGATGACACAGACATCAAGATTCTGCAGAATGCAACAACAATCTCTTTCTTGTACAGATAAAACCGTTTGACCGATTTGGATACGTTCGAATTGATCACAATTTTGGCAATTGAAACCACCACAAAGGGGACCATTGAAATGCATTTTGGATGTTGCAATAACTATGGCATCACTCACTGGCTCTTGTAAGTTGCAGCGTTCAATTACTCTCTTGTAATATTGTTCCAAAGGTCCACGTGGTCGCCTAGTCGCAAGATTTCTAACGCTTGGCATATTATTCTCATAACAAAATGCGCTAAACGATTCTAAAGGCCCCATTTCATGGACATCATCAACAATGTGAAGCAGCGCATGGACGTTGTATGATACAAATTGCTGGCCGTACAACTGCTCAGAAAGAATAACGTAGCTTTCAATGGCTGCTTGACAAAAATTCAGCACTTCCTCGCTTTGTTCTTCAAAACTGAGAAAACGACAAACACAATGTAGAACCATCATGTGTTCATAGTAACGATCATCTAGAACATTTTGGAAAACAGCTGGTGAAACGTAAAGCAACAATTCCCTAAATTGAGTAGCTTTGTAATAATGAAATTCTGATAGCTGTTGGAGCTGGCGATTGAACTCTGAGGGACAGTACCGTTGAACTAGCTCAATTCTGGAGTCTAAGATACTGATTTGTCGCGCAGACAATCTCCCAAGCCTAAACTTTCCCTGAAGCAACCCAGTCAACTTTCTTTTAACAACACCTAAATAAACGAGGTGCATTGGTTCGAAGCGTACACTTGTGACGCAATCGAGAATCTCCAAAAGAGGAGACCGTCCTTTATGGTGGTTTCTATCAGTAAATGCGCGATACTCGGCCTCAGTTCGCTTCTCATGACCAATGCCAGGGAAAACCATTGTTGACTCAAATCCGGGAGTAGTACAACGAAAACCAACCACTTTACACTTCGAACACGGTTGTGCAGAGTTGTGACATTTGTGGTTCAACATTAAAGCTCGCGCTGGCCCACCAGCGATAAAACCTCGAATGCGAAGGGGAATAGTTCGAACTCTGATTGTTAAGCCTTGACGAGCCCAGATATTGAGTATCTCTGTACGAAGTGGATCTAAAAATTCAAAAGCGTTTGAAGGCTTCGATTTACCAAAGAAAAGGCCAGCGACCATGGGTTTTACATTTACAACGTTGACTATTCGAAATTGAATCGGCCAGAACTGATGTACACCGGATCTATACAATTGTCCACCATCCGTGCTTAGGTCAACGACAACATCATTCGGGAGCATGTTTTCAGGTATCGACAGTAATCTCCTCTCGAGATTTTCTTCAAAGCCCAAATGAATGTATTCCCCACCACCAATTTCAGTTATCATGTTTCGAACAACGAGAGACGGTGTGTTTTGCAGCGTCCGAGAATCTTTGGGAAAAAAGTTGTGTGGGAGGAAATGCGAAAAAGGAAATTCACGCAAAGCTTGCAGCACTTGGTTTTGTTGAGAATGATTAAGATTTGCATTCAAAAATGCGTATTTGAGCTTTCTACGGCCTTCTTCTTGGAGATGTTCAGGATCAAGCAATTCGTCAACTCGTAATAAAACATCTTCGTGACCGTCATCTTCATGAATGTCCTCTACTGCATTTTCCACACCATCTGGCATGACTTGCTCTTGGATGTCTTCATCAGGTCTTTCGTTGAATAAAGCATCATCTTCATCAAACCCTTCGGAAGGTCCAGCATCGTCTTCATCGGGTTCTTCGTTAGATACAGCGTCATCTTCAGGCTCGTAGTTAGATACAGCATCTTCGTTGGATACAGAGGGATCCGAATGAGGGGTGGCGGGCTGTACGGCCGGGACTTCGAAAGAACCAGCACTATTGGATGGAGTATCGCTATCGTCACTGTCAAATTCTTGTTGATTTTCCTCTAGTCTTTGGTTTCGCAAACGTAACCTGTGTTCCCGTTGTCTCCGTGATAGATTTGTGTACGGTTTCCATTTGGACATTTTCTACTCAAATTCGAAATTAACCCCCCTTAAAATCTTTCAGAATAATTAAAAAAAAAATTCTTACAAAGTTTGAAGCTGATCGGTTAATATTAACACGTGCCCTACGGCCGTTGAAATTTAAAATATAAAATACACGTATTTTTAGCAAAGTTTGCTGGAAAATTCATAACTTCGTCTGTAATTCACATAAAATTATGAAACTTGGCACATTTGTAGGGCACTATATGGAGTACAACACCTAATTTTTACAGAATTTTAGAACCATTTAATCATACGGTTTTAGCCCTCCGAATTATACATTTTTCGTTTTTTCGAATAAGGCCCTCGTAAATCCGCCTTTATTTTTCTACTAAACACATTTTTACGAATCACGGGTTGTGTTAACTGCTTCGCAAGGTTCATGACTTTATGCTAGGTCGATGTATGTTGATAAAAATTGTTAAAATATCCTAAATATTGACAAAATACTAGGAAATGTTGAAGTCCGATAGTACGAATATCGTCGTAAAATCACGACGTGGACCTTATTTAAAAGTGATTCTGTCTGATGTATCGTCATTTTGTTTGTTGATATACTTTTACTTACCATAAACAATCTTTTATGTACTAAAAAGTTATCGAAATCGAATGGTTTGTACGGCAATTGATCGACATTTTTATAATTAAATATTCAAATCCGTAAAATTCTTTAGTGTCTTATTTTTATACATTCGATTTTCGAATCATAAGTTTCTAATAGTATATTATATGTCTGAAGTTTTTCAACTGAGCTATCATGGGACGTGATCAGAAATTCTAAAAATTCAGTTATGTAAAAAATTAAAAATTTATATGAGAAATTCTCAACATCAGTTTAAATAGGAGTTAAGCACCTTTCAGTGTGCTCCATAGAAACTTTCATTTTTGCCTAGTAGGTCCCTTTTCTCGGATTGCGTCACATAAGTTCCAAAATGATATTTTACATGTCAACTTTGATGAAAACGTGAGAAAAAAATTATCACTTTAGATGCTTTGATACTCATATCAATTGCTAGTCACCTTGTTATTATTGGACTATGTACTGAGAAAAAAGTAAAGTATCATATACCATTCGTAGTTCCCTGTCCAGTAGTCATCGCCATTCTCGAAACAGTTAAGTTATGGACCGCAATCACAATGACTATTCAGCTATTTCAACAGTAAAAATTCTTTGGCAAACTCGTGATTGGTTATTGCGAATTCGAGAATTCTTAGCATGAATAGTATAATACATGCATCAGATGATGTTCAAAAACTAAATAAATTTCAACAGTGATGATGAATTGCCGTAGAAACCATTTGTTTTGATGACTTTTTAGTGCATAAAAGATTTTGTATGGTAAGTAAAAGTATATCAACAAAAAAAATGACGACACATCAGACAGAATCACTTTTAAATAAGGTCCACGTCGTGATTTTACGACGATATTCGTACTATCGGACTTCAACATTTCCTAGTATTTTGTCAATATTAAGGATATGTTAACAATTCTTATCAACATACATCGACCTAGCATAAAGTCATGAACCTTGCGAAGCAGTTAACACAACCTGTAATTCGTAAAAATGTGTTTAGTAGAAAAATAAAGGCGGATTTACGAGGGCCTCATTCGAAAAAACGAAAAATGTATAATTCGGAGGGCTAAAACCGTATGATTAAATGGTTCTAAAATTCTGTAAAAATTAGGTTTTGTACTTCATATAGTGCCCTACAAATGTGCCAAGTTTCATAATTTTATGTGAGTTACAGACGAAGTTATGAATTTTCCAGCAAACTTTGCTAAAAATACGTGTATTTTATATTTAAAATTTCAACGGCCGTAGGGCACGAGTTAATATTAACCGATCAGCTTCAAACTTTGTAAGAATTTTTTTTTTAATTATTCTGAATGATTTTAAGGGGGGGGATAAAACAATTCCGACATTGCCAAAATAACGGACACTCTAATATCAAGTAATTAAGACACAAATTTCATATTTACGACCGAGTAGTCTGTAGACCGAGACAAAGCTGAGGTTCATCATCAAACGAGCGAGTATAATATTTCTGTCATAGCTACGTTCGATATTTAAATACATGACGGACTCTTCCAAAGAAACGAATAGGTGGTGCATAAACACAAATAAAAATTGCGCGCACGACCGAAAAATATTGCGTCCACGTATGAAACACCTCCGTCGGAGACACAAATAGCTGACATGATAAACATTGTTTGTAATCGTAAGTTTTCATTTCTAATAGTTTTATGAATAACTAGAGTATAGTGATATTTATCTTATCACATAGCAGTATTGTTTAATATTTGCTTCATTTTAGATGCACATTAAAATATAACTTTGGTGTTGAAATCCTGAGTTTCCTACTGAAAGTTTGTATAATATTAATTAAATTAATCAAGGTATATAAAAATTTTTTTTCTTCAGTTTGAGAAAAATGTAACCATATCATCACTTGCCTCTAAGCAACGGAAATTTTGAATGAGAAATACGTGCATATTTTCACCTACATTAGTCAAGATTTTTTTATCCCATATGAATTTGTTAAAAAAAATTCAACCTTTGCTTTTATTGTTGCGCATAATGTTTTTTTGAAATTTTTCTATAATTTTTCCAAAAACTGTTTCCTTACTTTTAAGCTCACACTCAAAAACCAGTTTGGTTGGCTAAAACAAACGTTTGGTCGATATACGACCAAAAAAATATTTGGTTAGCTCAAATAAATTTTTGGTTGGAGCAACAAAGTTTTATTAGGCTTGAATATATTTTTGGTACGAACAAACACATTATATTTAGCAGTGATTAATATTTGTTTAACTGAAATAAAATTTGTTAGAGTCTAATAAAATTTGTTTGCCTATACCAAACATTTATTTGAATCAACCAATTTTTCTTTTCTTTCACTCCGGACTATGTGCAGTGTCAGATAAGAACATAATTAAAAAAAAAAAAGCTATTGAACATTGAAAGTTTTTGATTTATACGAAAACTCTCCGTTCTGCCCCGCCCTTGGGGCAAAACGGGGAGAAAACTACTTTTTTACAATCGTATAACTTATTGCTGCAATGTGATATGAATTTCTTCATTTTTTTATAAGTGCGATATGGTCTACACAAGAGATTCGCATAACAGTTGTTCGAATATAACTAATTTTTGTATGTGAGACAATTCGTTAAACGTTACGATCCCCGTCTTGCATTGCAATTAACATTATCGATAATTATTTATAAGAAATAAGTAACTCGGTCAATCACTGAACTTGTATTTGCAAATAAAAAAAAAGTTCATAAACATATTTATTGGTTTTTTCTCTCATTTCATTTTATTCTATGATAAATTTTGCAGTACTTTTTATAAAATATATAAATTTAAATAAAATATATTTTTAAGGCTTGCCACACGCCCAAGATTCTTGTGCAACACTTGAGCATGCCTTGGGGTCTTCTTTAATCCCAAGCCTTGCCCAAGACTTGCCAAAGATTCTGGCCTAGACTTTCTTAGACTTTTGGGCAAGACTTGTGTGGGCCTGTGGCCACAGTCTAACACCAGTCTTGCCCAAGGTTCTTGATTATGTCTGGACCAAGTCTTGCCCAAGTCTTGACAATGTGTCACTGACATCGCAATCTCTTGGGCAAGAATATCCCAAGTCTAGCCCCCCTGGCAATCAAACTTCAACTTTGACGGTTGTAGTTTGGTTGAAGTTGGGTTGTAAATTTTGAAATGGAAAAAATAAGTCTTTATGTTTGATATTTTTGCAAAGAATGGTATCGAATCATTATTTTTCATCATTCATTGGCAAATTCAATCGTCAAAACAATAAATTTTTGCCTTAAATTGTCATTTTTTTTTCCCAGGCATAAAAGAAGCATGAGATATATATATGCCTGGAAAAAAATAAAATGAGAATTTAAGGCCGAAATTCATCGTTCTGACGATTAAATTTGCCAATAAATAATGAAAAAATATACTTCAACCCAATTACAACCTTCGAAGGTTGAATTTTGGTTAAAGTTTGTTTGCCAGGGCCAAGAATCTTAAGAGAAGAACCTTGGGTACATCTGGGAATTTTCTTGGGCAAGACATGGTTTTATGGGATAATATATTTCATACAAATAATAAATGTAATAAGAAACATCGATAACATGTTCAAAAGAACAAAATATATATCTTTTCATTTTATGAAGTTTTTGATAATTTGTAATAATTTGCTCAGCTATGCAATTACACTGAAACCTCGTTTATATCCTCTCTTTCTTTCTCACTCTACTCTTAGGTATATCCAAAAAATCTATTGAAATCGAAGATATAACTGAGAGTAGAGTGAGAAAGAGAGAGGGGATATAAATGAGGTTCCAGTGTATACCTTAAATATTTGAAACTCACAAAAATACAAAGTAATAATTTGTGATTATTATCTATTTTATATATTATATTTTTAACATGTTATAATGCATAAATGATATAATAATGAAAATATTATTTGAAAATATTTATTACACACTCTCAATTCGAAACATGGTTGATTACCAAAATACAAACGAATACTTTAATATAATAGATTATTTATCTCCTTATTCTTTAGGACTACTCAAAATTTGCAGTGATTGGCAGAATAATTCTTAACTCCACCTCAGTGACTCCCTCATTACTTATTTTATAATCATTAATTTATCTGAAATTGAATGTTAACCTTGTAGAAGAAATGTAAGTAAAATGAAAAAATATAACTGTGCAATATATAAATAACATTTTTTGCAAAAACACGCAAAAAAGTTGTACTTCGAGGACCTGTATGGCCGCATTGAACACGGCCTTTCCCACCCGCCAGATGCTTCACTCCCTGAATACACGCACTCAAGCAAAAACACAGGCACTGAGTCATTTCTCCAGCTCGTGCCTCCAGAGACTGAAGCATCTGCCAATCGGAAAGGGCCGTATTCAACACGGCCGTACAAGTCCTCCAAGTACAACTTTTTTGCGTGTATTGCAAAAAGTACCGTTTGCACATCGGACTGTGGGCGTGGCTTTGTCCTCGGACCAAATATCAAGCCTAGGCTACGCCTCGGCAGATAAATTGGTCCTCGCCCTAAAAGCAACGTCTAACGTCCTCGGTACAAAATACACTATTTTTCAATTATAAAATTTTTTCGTTGGTTTTGTAGCATTCTTGATAATTTGCAGAATTAATTGATTGTACCCCATATGAATTGGTTTGCTTAAATAAGAAACACCCTAATGATAACACTGAGTAGCCATAAAAATTCCAATACTACAATTACGTGCAACATATTGGTATAGGTCAGCAAAGCAAACGTGGAAAAGGGTTGAAAATGCATAGCAGTAATTTGCTAGTAATGTCTTCTTACTTTTCATATAGCAAGTAATTCAGATTCTATATTTTTTTTCTGCTCTGGAAATATAACAAAGATATAACACGTGTTTTGGTTTCTCAAATATTACAACAATTTTTACAGAATTTCGATCGCATAGCTTTTTTATTCCGTCATTTTCCTCATAAACCTAATGATTTTTCTGGTCATTGTTCCCTTTTGATCCGTAATGAATGTCAAAAACATGATGATTCAGAAAGAAAAAAATAAATAAATAAATAAAAATGGCTATTTACTCAACGCTTACAGAAGGAGCTTTTTTAACGAATGTGAAGTTTGCAACACGAGCCGAATGCGAGTTTTGTAATCACATGAGTTAAAAAAGACCTTCTGCGAAAGGTGAGTACAATATTTTACATCACAGCGTGTTGAGAGTAAAATTTTCAATACGCGAAGCGTGTAGAAAGTGCCTACTTTAAACACGCAGTGATGTAAAAGAAATTTACTTGGAAAATTGAATTGAACAAGATATATAAAATTAAATGAAAGGATAATTTGGATAAAAGTAAGAGTACACAAGGGTGGTTGTCAAAATAGGCTTGATGAGATTGTGATAGGGACGTCTCCTAAATTCAACTTTAAAAAACTCATGTATCTCAAAAAAGCGATGCTTTTCCTCACCATAATTTTTTCTTTACATTCTCGGAATCTTAATATAAATACCCAACAATTTTCACTCCTTCTTAAAATTTATTTGACAAAATTTTTCAAATCTAGTTTGCACGCTCAGAGCTCGTGCAATTAATATAACAAGTTTGAAAAATTTATTCATATAACTTATTTCACGATACTTCTAAAATATCATTATTGGTTCAGTTTGCGTTTGCCTTGAAAAAAAAAAAAAAAAAAAAAAAAAAAAAAAACACATTTGGTATAAGACAATTCATTTTTAAAAAATTACACTTCAATCATAGTAGAAAATTAAAAATAACATCAAAATATCGATCAAAAGGATGGGGGTACATTGTAACAAAAATTATTGTTACATGATTTCAGGATAATCTTGAAAAAAATCATCATATCTTGTGTGAATTATTTATCCAAAACTCTTATGATTTTCAGAGTATCTCAATATCAAGCTTTGAAATCAAAAAATAAAAAGATGTATCAAAATTTCAAGTATAATTTTTTTCCTTACCTCCACTGCTGGTTTTGGTGTTCGAGTCTAGTGCTGCACTCCAGGATTGAGATATTTTATTCTTTTTCTCGCTGTCTGGCGGCAATTCGTCTTCCAAAACACTTTCGGTATCTCCCAAATCCGCTTGTGAATCCACTGGGAGTTCTTGGTCAGAAACTGTTTCTGTTTATAGTTCCTTATTAACAATGAAAAATCGTTAATTAAGTATGTAAAACATCATTTTCATAATCAATTACAACAATATTGAAATAATGGGGGTTCATTTTTCATTATTAATAATCATTATTATTTATTATTTGCTTTCACTTACGAGCACATGCCAGGTACACGAGGGTTTGTTTATTTACCTTTTTTGAGGGTTATGGGCAATCCAGAGCAGCAACACTGAAATAAGCGCACGTGCGCAGTGAACAATGGCGCGCACTACAAACACATCACTCGCGAATGTTTAAATTACACTTCAAAAATAGCTGAATTTTATTCGCTATTTTACATGGACTTTTGGTAATCGTGACGTATAAGTAATATTAAATTTATTTTTGACACCAAAATCGATTATATATCAACAAACAATAATTTTGTCTTGAGATGTCATCCGCGAGTCACGTAGTGATTTTAGAATATCATTAGGGCTGCACTCATAGACCTTATAGTACATGGACTGCTAGTATGCCATAACATGCCATAAGCTCAATAGAAACAGCCCGGTTAGACATAGGGGGCAAAAAGCTGGGGGACCTGCGCGACTAATTCGACGGAACGAACCGACTGTATCCGAAGGTACCCGATCGTAGTTCATATGTATAGTTATACTGGATATGTAAATACTTTTACTTGTCATTATGAATTTGTTATCGTTTTTCGTAATTTGTTGGCAATCTTGCATATGTTGCATGATTACTTTGAATATCTGGAAAAAATGTCTACAAGATTTTCACGAAATAAATATTATGTTATAAAGGATTTTTTTAAAAATGGATGATCATCAGAGTTCAGCATGTAGAAAAAAAGGATTGCATTATGCAGCATGTGTTTTTCCAGTGGAATTCGCCGTCAGATAAGTTGCACTTTTTAATTATAAAAACCGAAATTGTAGATTTTTTTCTTTGTAGTATGTGTTCATTTATCAGGGGCACCGTCTGATATTGTATGGATCCAGGAAAAATACGCATTTACCAGCCAATGGAAATGATAGAATATTTGTATAAATATTGACATCAATAACAGGTAAGATAAATTTAGAAAATTATAATTGTATACTCTAAACAAGACTATATAGAAACAGTGTAGTTCTTTTATTTTCGTAATAAGTATGGAAATTTATTTTCAACTAATTCCTCATGACATTTTCCAAATACCTGATTGAAAAAGACATTTATGCTTAGTTCCAACATTATTAACTTGCCTCAAAATGAAAATTTTTTGATTAAATAAACGTCGAGATCAATTTTAAACAGTCATACTTAAACGTTTACTGTTATTTATAATTAAACTTACGGATAAACTATTTTTGAAATTAATTGTGTTGTAATAAACTTCTGAAAAATATGTCATTATGTGAAGATAATTATTGGTTTTTGTTTGTATGGAAATTATGATTAATTATTCGATTCTATCAAAATTTGTTTTGACTGCGAAAAAATTTATATTCAAATAATTGTCACATTTTCTGATGATATTTTCCAGATCTTTATTTAATCAACGAATGTCTATTCATTTTTATCGTAATTGACTTACCTACTGAAAAAAAATTTGTATACAAGAGAAAGTTTAGGGCTGTGATATAAGAAAAGATTTAAAACTGAATTTCACATTTTGCTTTAAAATATCAAGTGAAATGTAATGTGTACTATACATTGGATCAACACTCAAGATAAAAAGTGAATTATTACAAGTCGGTGTTTAGAATAAAATAGTATTAATATTATGTAGTTCCAAAAATTAATATTATCTAAGAATTATAATATGACAGTGTTATTACGAAAATCTATTATAAAAATGAATTTTTTTACAAAAACTCTTTTATTTTCAGAAATTTTATTGACATAGGAAAATGTATTGCACATGTTTATAATGTTATATACAGTTTTAATAAGTGATGTCTCAGAAGTTAAGAATGGGCCTTAGAAAGTTCATTTAGAAGCAACTGGGATTTGGCATGGTGCAGTCACCATTCAACCGTGGCATAAAAACACACTTTTTACGACCGCTACGATGAAAAATATCGTTCGCACCATGGGAAAAAAAAATTTCTCCCTCGGGAAATAACCTTCACCCTCGTAAGAAATTTTTTTTTCCCTAGGTACGAAATATACTATTGGAGCCCTGCATATGGTGACTCTGAATATTCCAATTTGTGAACAGTATTATGTGAATGATAACAATGTCTTCCCATATTATGGGCGTTTTTGTGCACTGCATTATAATACAAATAATAATTGTATGTAAAAAAATATATTGACATATTAATTTTTCTTCATCGAAGTCAATAGCTAATTAACAACATTATTATAGGACAAGAAAATTATCATTATTGATAATTATGGAATTATTTGAAACAAAATTAATTTTCATTTACATAAATATAATTATTATTGATATCTTATAATTATATTTTATAATTTAATATTTCATAATTAAAAAAGTTATTTTCAATTCTTCTATTATTTTATAACTCATCAACTGGAAAATTTTTCAAGTAATTATCATTTGAAATATTATTTATTAGAAATATTAGAATTTAATAATAATCATTAATAAATAAAATATAATTATAATTTCAATGGACTAACTATTACCTTATTTAGAAATATTCGCTCAATTATGATTACTAGTAAACCATTATCATTTGTGCTTGAATTATCTCTATAATTTAAAAAAAAATTGTTTTAATTGCATTAAATTTGAGTACTGATCACTATTACACTGCAGTATTAAAAATCTCAAACAGCAGCTCTCAAAAATGATGAATAGTAATCATAACTGTAGCACTAATCAATCACAAACTGTATGGTAATATGTAACAGTTAAATGTTAATTATCATAAAAAAATATTACGGAGCGTGCTTAACTGTGAAAATACTCCGTTTAAATATTGAAAATACAAAACTCTCGTTTACGATACAAATACAAGTATTCATTGTACAGTCATAAAAATAACGAAACACAGATATCACTTGAACGTCATAAAAAACAAAAGGAATTACATGTGAAAAGTATTAAATCTCAAGATGTAACGCAAAAGGTTATACTAATTTGATTCTGCTTACATTTCCTGGAGTAGTATGTAGTAGTAATATTCTGCGATTGCAAAAAAAAGTTTACAATATTTACCAGTTGTTAATAATTCACAATTTTAGGAATGGATTTTTTACCAATAACATTTCTTGCTTCGAATCTTGTTCAATCAATGGGAAGAGCATAGTGAGGTACAATATACAGTAGGAAAAAAACTTGTTTAAAAACTGTCGCGAAAAAATTTGATTTTAAAAAAAAGAAAAATCATGTGATCAGCAAAAAAAATGTCAGCAGAAAAGAAATAATTTAACTAAAAAAGGATTCAACTAAAATTACTCTGCAGTAATACCCCATACTTCTCCGATCCTACAGTTTTTATTGATTTCTAAATAGTACGATTTTTTGTGTGAAAATGTCGTACGTATTTGTCAATTTTTGAGTTTTTTTTTTCTTCGTGGTGCATTCTGATCACCAAATACATGCCTGCCACAAAATTGAGTAATTCAAAGTAGTGTTCCTCGAAATGTTGAAAATGTTGTGCCGAAAAAAATGGATGGTTTTTGGAAGACTTCAAAATTTCTATAACTTCCTTTTCGAATGTTGACCTAAAAACATTATTACTGGAACGAATGATTTTCTTTATAAAAAGACAAATTTGGAACAATTCTTCAGATGGATATGCCAAAAATCCATGATTTTTCAGGTCGATCAGCCGAGAAGACCCAGATTCACCCACGATGCTAGTGAAACAATCTTCACACATTTTGGTCTGAGATCCTTCTTTGAACTTTTTAACAATGTACCCCGCAATATATCGGACTACATCCTGTACATATTCCGATGGTACATTAGCATCAAATTCAAAAAGTTCGTTTTCTTCAAATTCATAGTCTTGAAAAAGTTTGCAGTATTGATGGTCAATTTCGTGGCCGTCATGTAAGTCTTTTTCTTTGTCAGATTTCTTTCTTTTGCCACTTGAAACTGTCAAAAATGGAATGTCGTCTGGGGAACAATTTCCACTTTCTGTTTGAGATACTTGTTGTCGAGTTATAAGTCGACGCATGGCATATTGGAACTGATAAGATGTCGGGTTGTTGCAAAAACCACCCCTTATCCGCACAGCTGAAAAAAACGATTCAAGCATATCTTGGGACACTTTGTATGTTAAAAAATATTCGTAATGATATTGTTGATGGAGGTCCCTGCAGAGCGCGAACATGTTTCTTAAACAAACAATAAACCCCAAAAACCCGCATTTTCTTGGACCAGATAACACTGAATTCCCATTCGCATGTTTGAGTCCGCGAATGTATTTCTCAATTTCAGCAGCTCGTTTTTGCAGTTTTTCTTCGTTTTCTTTACAGAGAGAAATTTTGAAGGCTTGCTTAAATTTATTATTTGAGTACCTTTGTCGGCAGTTAAGCATGTCAAAGGCATCATGAAATATGCCGCAAAATTTGGCTGTACCAGAAGTTGTATTCTGGCCTCCATTTCGAACATCGATTATTCTGTCTTTCAAGTAAAGAAGAGCTTTGCTGACAGAATCGCTGAGGACTTGCGTTGCGAGACGAACATTCATTTTATTTTCATTAAGGTGCGTGTGCCTTTCGGTGATTTTTGAAACATGGAGTCCTTCGTCATTTTGAATGGCAAGGAGAGCCAGAATGTGAGCCCAATCAATAATTTGTCCATCTTCGTCGTAAAAAGGGCCTGCTTCCGCGAAAGCGTTGCGGACATTTTTCACCATGTGTGACGGATCCGAGAAGACAAACACCGGATGATTTTTCCCTTCGGCTGGATGCGTAAAAAAGAATTGTGATTTTTCGGTTTCTGTGCTGGTGTCAACGCCTAACGCCCTAGCCATTGCATTGTTCGTTCGGTCACCATCATAGGTCATTGAATGAATGTTTATTTTATAATCATCCAGCAACTGCAACATGATTGTGACTAGGTTTGCGTGTTCTTGCCCAGTTAACGTATTAATTAAAAAATACGCTGGTGTTGCTTTGAACCTTCCTTTCAAATCAACAATCATAAAAACCAACGCATGATTGGCTTTTATGTTGTTTTCTGCAAAAAGAGGTTCTCCAGTAAACGGGTTCACGCCACAGTCTACGTATCCAAAACGCTGGCCATGTTTCCTTACAGTTTGTAATTTGAGTACAATTTGATCGACGACCAGGTTACAAACTAGTGGTTCTCCACTTGATTCGGCCATTTTTTTGAGAGTTTCTAGGACGTCTCTGTTGAACCCTGGCCGAGAATCTGTGGAGCACAACCACTGACGAATTGTTGATGGCGCGGGTAAAAGATTGCCAAATTTTTTTCGCACGAAGTCATATGCTCGGGAGGAATAAAATTGTAGGGTCAAGGCGAACTGGCGCAATTGAGCGTCATACTTTTGACGTTTATTTATTGACATTCTTTTGTTAGAGTGGTGCAGTACCTCAGGCAAGTCATTCTAAATTAGGAATAAATAAATTACTTGTAAAGTATTCTTATCAATCTGATAAAATCTTCTTCAATCTTTACCATCACTTGTTCGGCTGCATGATCACTAAGCACATTGCTTTTTCGCAAATCATTTATTGTCTGTGACAAATTGTCAACCCTTCTTGTTCTTCGTTTGAGCTGTTTCTGCAAAATGTTGATTTTGCTTCTTTGACGCTCAATGGTCGCCTTCATGAGTTTGTAACTGTTTAGAGCAGTTTCTGCATTTTTCATTTGCGGCGATCGAATATCGCCAGGGTAACGGGGCTTTTTCATTGACGATGATGGCAATTTGCAAGCATAAGAATGGTTTTGAAGGGCTGCAAAATATTGGGAACTTAGGCTTTAAAATTGTTATTAAGAAGTTTCTACTTGAGTAAACTATCAGTAATCTCATTAATGTATTGTTTTTTTAGAAAATCAATATATGACGATCTTTAAAATTATAACTTTCATCTTAAAAATGATATTTTAATATTTAAAACATTTCATCATTGATGAATTTTAGAAATTTCGCAGTATCAATTGATGCAACATTAACGTTATTTTTTATATCTTTCATCAGTTGACAGGATTTTATTCTGAAAAATTTTGCAAAATATTCTTAATTGTAAAAACTTAATAGAAGTTATTGGAATAATTAAGAATTTTTCATTTTTTGTTCTACAAATCAAAGTTCTTGTTGCTTTCGTTAAAAAATGGGTACCATCAGCATGGCGAGTATTTTTTAGGTTAGTTGCCCCTGACTCTGCTGTATTTTGTGGTGAAATTTGTTCTTCACCCTGCGACTGAAAATTGGGAAACGATTCGGCATTCGGCTCTTTTTCATTCTGAAGATCGGCACTGTTTGTTTCTGCAGTTTCAATGTCCATGCTATGAGATGGTAGTGATTTTTTCAACGATTAAAACAATTATTTTGAAAAACATTTTCCTCTTACAAGTTATACAAAAAAAAAAAAAAATGTCACTAACTCGTCTGATTCGGCTGCAGGAATAACTTGAAGGTCATTCGCCCCTAACTCTGCTCTATTTTGTGGTGAAATTTGTTCTGTTTCACCCAGAAACTGAACATTATGAAAGAATTGGGCATTTGGCTCTTTTTCGTTCTCAAGATCTGTACTGCTCGTTTCTGCAGTTGCAATATCCATGCTATAAGTTATTAGTGATGTTTTTAATGATTAAAAAAATTAATTTATAAAACATTTTCTTTTTGCAAGTTATGCAAACTACAAAAAAAAACTAGAATGTTGCTAACTCGTCTGATTTGGCTGTAAGGGTAACTTGTAGGTCATTTGCCCCTGACTCTGCTCTCTTCTGTGGTGAAATTTTTTCTGTTTTGCTCGGTGACTGAACATTAGGAAAAGTTTGAGCATTTGGCTCTTTTTCATTTTCAAGATCTGTACTGCTTGTTTCTGCAGTTGTAATGTCCATGCTACAAGAAAGTAGTGAATTTTTCAATAATAAAAAAAAAAAAATTTTAACGATTGTGTCCTTGGAAGTTATAGAAAGTAAAAATTATGAAAATTCCACAAACTTGTCTGATTTATGAGAAAACAAAGTTGGAATCGCTGTTTTTTTGAGGAAAGCACGCCCACTGCCTGGAAATTTGGCAAAAGAAAGTCTGTCGAAATGGATGCTACAAATTTTTGCATTATCCGGGACAGGGTCTTTGAAACCACAAGCATCAAGCCACAATTTTTTTCTTTGATCGTTTGGAAATCTACAAGTTTTTTTAGTTGGTAAATATTCAAATAATCGATAATAATATAAAAGTTGGAAGATTCCTAAATTAAATTTTAATTATGATGTAATTATATTCATTTTTAAAACAAAGCATTGATGTACAATGTACTCGTAAGTCAATTAATTACTACAATAAATAATTTATTGTAATATGAACATACTTTCATTTTTACTTTTATTTCTTGAATTCATACATATATTTCTATCAACTATTTTTTGAGCTTTTTTTTATCCATGATCAGGTCATTTAAATAAATTGATGATTATTGAGCATCAAGATACAGTTTTTATAAAAAAATATCAAAAAGTACTGCCAGCATCAAATTTTCTTTATTGATTTTTTTACACTCCTAACTCATGTTTTATTCACGAAAAAAAACGCTGAAATTTAATTGATAATTACAGAAATGCTTACGAAAAAATTGACGATCCAGGTACATAGTTATCTTGACAATATATACATGACTTTCCATAATTTTTTCTTGTGTTAACTTTTTCACTGTTTTTCAAAGAAATGATGTTCACACTTGAAAGATTTTTGGTATCTTTGGGTTCGATGAAACGTTTTTTTCTCAGCTGAAATTTAGCGCTAGAAAGAGAAAATAGTATATGATGTATACAACCACCATGTTAGAGAAAAGGCACGTGGATACAAAAAAAAAAAAAAAATCCACATCAGCAAATAGTCACACTTACTCATCAATGTACTGGATTGAAGGTGTTGACTTCGATTTTAAAAGTCTTTTTTGATTTTTGCCCACAATACTAAAATCTGAATCAGCGAAATGCCTGTTACAAAGACGAGCAGATTTCGCTTGGAGTTTCATCCCATCTGGATTAAGTCCAAAAAAACCAAGCCATTCCATTTCTTTTCCAGCTGGAATGCTGTAGCAAAAAATATCAAAAAATGTTTTTATCGAAATGTTATAAAGTATCAGTCTGTACAGAATAAGCATAAAAATAAATACTTGTGATAAGATATTCCATCACGACGATCATTTTTTTTGGTTTTCCCACATATTATGCAACTTTTCGACGGCATTTTTCAAAAAATCGTGATGTCTATTTGCAACTAATTTTTTAAATGTAAGACTGTCGCAGATGCCATTTTTGAATGTTTATGTTTGTAAACAAATCAATACATGTAAACACAGATCAACTGCACGCTACACAACGGTGAATCCATGATGTATCGGTATATACAGGCACTACGTATGAAAAGGCGTTTTTGAAAAAACCGAAATGTTTATTTACACTTATTTTTGTAACTATAAAACCGTCGCAGATGATATTTATGGATGTTTAATGATTGTAATCAAATGAACTGAAATGAACACGTGAAAACGCAGATCAATTGCGCAGTTGTCGGATATACAGATACTATATATATATATATATATATATATATTACGATCGGGCACCTTCGGATACGGTCGGTTCTTTCCGTCGAATTAGTCGGAGGTCCCCCAGCTCCTATGTCTAACCGGCAAATGGCAGACTAATAGCAGTCCATGTACTATATGGTCTAAGGCTGCACTGCGTGACAAAAAATGACAAATGACATCAATGTAGCATCACTAGAATATCACTTCGTGATATTCACGATGTGACATAACATGATTATCACGAATGTTTACTGGGATAGTAAACTGATTTTTTGACTCGAAAATTTTGCAGCCTTATAAAGAGGCATAGTTAAATAAAAAAGGTTTAACCTTGGTATTCTGTATTTAATCATTATTGATAAACTGCTCAGTGAAAAAAATGTTCCTCTTAATAAATAGAACTCTTTGTTTATAAAATAATAGATAATTTGTCAAGATATACAATACCTGTCAGACATTGTTTTTCATATTAATTAAATTAAAAATTATTTCAAGTGTTACCAAATTAAAATTATCATAATAAAATTACCTCGCAATTTCGGATTTTTTATAGCTTCAATCCATTGTCGACGAATATTTTCATTGCATGGAATGCAATGGCCACATTTTCCCGCAACTTCCTCACAATCTCCAACACAATAATTCACTGGCATCGCTCAGCATCGCTATAGTTGTCACTTGTATTTAAAATATAAATATATCAAAAATATTTTACGCAATATTGAAAACGGAACATAACCGCAAATGACCGCAAAGAATTAATCAGGAAACATCAAGAAATAATAAACAATAATAAATGATATAGTAAACAACTGTAAACAACATAACTGCAACATGCTGCAACATAACTTGGCCATATGTATGTGTTCATGTGGCTTCCCCCTCCACCCCCCACCACGGTCCGGCAGCCATATTCGGCCCAAAGCAATTAGGAAAAGTCTCCTATGAAGTTGACGAGCCCGGGCTCGTCACCCCGACCAACCCCGACTGACCCCGACGCAACGGCCATCGCCAGCCATCGCCAATAAACACCAACAAATCCAAGCCGAGCGCCGAATAAGTATTTTTAATTGTTTTTAATAGTTTTTGATTTGCCCACCCCTCAACGAAAAAAAGCTGTTGCTTTAGTTCTACGACCTTTGGTAAGATCACCCAAAACCCACTAAAATCGAATCCAATGATAAATTGTCACGTGGCGTCATATTTCGCGGTTATCCTGCCGGCGAATTCGGCTAAATTTTCGGTTTTGTTTTCATAAGTGATTATTCATTGTACTTTAGACGCGAAATTTTAGGGAAGATTATTAGTTCTATCTCGCCGAGAAGGTATTAATACTGCGTTTACTTTCTGTCGAAAAATAACCCCAAAATTTATTTAGTCACTTTTTACGAAACGTTTCTTAAATTCGGAAACCTCGGGTAATAGAAAACCAAGTCTGCGGAATTCGAGTATTTTAATCCAAAATCACGAATTTTTGGTTACTTTTTTTTTTGCGTACCGGTTACAAGTTGACAATTTACCACGTGAACATGAAAATTATTACATCGTTTTGCATGCAATGTCATGTTTTTGTTTTGTATTTCCCGCCTGTTAATGCTCGAAAATTGAAATTTTTAGTCGATTAATTCGAAAACAGTCGAATTTTCTATCAATTATAAAATTTTGAAAGACCCTCAAACAATTTAATAACTTGAAAATTAAATGCAGATCAGGAAAAAAAATTTTGGCACTGATTCAACATTTTGTTTTTATTGAAATTCAATGCGCAAAATAGCTACTTCAATGTCCAAATAAAAAAAGTACATATATGTATGTACACACGCACACAACTCCAGATTTTCCTGGTTTATTCATGCATGAAAAATGAAAAATCCTAACCTGTAAATAAAAAGGTTTTTCATATTTATTTTTATCTGGATAGTAAAGTTTGAAAATTTGATATTTTCTGAAAAAATTTTCTGTCGGATTTACTGAGCTTTCCGTGTTCAGATATTCCAAATTAGGTTGATTTTAGAATTTCCAAGTTTCGCCAACAATTTTATCTAAAAAATGTATGGATATTGAATTTTTATTTTGTTCGGCAGAACAAGTTTAAGAATTTTAGTTTTTGTGTCCGTGGGATTTGAAATAATTGGCAATCCGTTTGTTATTGTGTTCGAAGTAATAGAGAATAAATTCGATGATCTTTGCAAATGAAAATTCAATTCTTAAATTAGGTGGCATGTAGAATTATTAAAATCTGATGATCCTGACTCTATGAACCGATCAATTTCGAATATTCAGTTTTTAATACGATTTAATGTTTCAAAATTTTTGCTCTAGAGTTTGATGATAATAGAATTACTATCCTTGACAAAAAAAAAAAAAATATTCATCACCATATACATTTAATTAAATTGAATATTCCAAAATTCGAGATACCCATTTTCTTTTATTCTCATTTCAGACCTTAAAAACGCACAAATAAAAAATTTTACTTTTGAAACTTGGAACACGTATGAAATGAAATGAAAAATTATAAAAACAATAATTCATTATGTTTTTGTTTTAGTTGATTGTGTATCAAATTTTGTTCGTTTTGTTCGTTTTCAAATATAATTTTTTGATATCCAGAGAGTAACATTTTCCAGTTGTATGAATAATATTTATCAGAAAATGTATTGTACTTTTTTTGATTGATTTTAATACTTTTATTTCTTGATTCAAACGTACAATTTTTTGGAGTCACGAATTTTCCGAGTTCACAAATTTTAATAATTTGAATGAATCGTGATGTTTTGGAGAAAGGTTTTGAATGACGTAAAACAATACATTTTCTGTAAAAAATAATCTTAATTTTTAGTTTATTCAGCTGTTTTTACAAGGCCGAGGGGTAAGGAGCCTGTGAATGAAAAATAAATTGGATCAGAACAATTATTTGAAATAAAATAAAATGCTCCTTTGCATTCTCAAGTTTTTTTGGTCGGTTTCACGGCTGTTCTTGTATTTGCATGGAATATCCTGCAAATAAAAACTATTGTAACAAATTGCTCAGGTTAAGAGTTTATAATAATTGAAAGATTCAAGAAAAAAAGTTATTTGACAATTGTGAAACTTTTTGGATGAAAAGAGGATATTAAAAACAGCCTAACGAATGTGGAATCATTTATAACAGCTCTTTCTACATTTGTTTTTATAAAAAATATCTTTTGTATTCTAATTCATCAATATTGATCAAATTTTTATATCATTTATCTCTTTTTTGATAAGAAGATAAAATAGTAAAAAAAAAACCTTATTTTTCATAACAAGGTGATACAAAAGAGCATTTGGCGATACTCCAAATTGGTATTAAAAAATAATAATTTTTAATACTTTCATACCAAGAAATTCATGTTCGTTCATCAAATGATGAAAATAATAGAATGATAATTTTAATCTACACACGAACATGATAATGACATACTTTAGCTCCTTTTTTTTTTCAAAACATTGCCTATTAGGACGATTGATAAATACTTGCAGCTCCAGGGATTTTATATTGTTTAATTTAGCATGTTACAATTATTCGCGACTTGCGGTGTATGAGCTAGAAAGATGAAAAATATGATTTCTAGTACTAAAATATCTGAGCAGTCTGTTTGTGACTCGTTTCAATACTATGCTCAATCCAACATGAAAAAAAAATAATAATGATTAAATATAAAAATATTTGAAGCATTGTCAGCTTGGAACAAAGTATTTTCTGTTTCATACATGTCTCATATACAATATTTGTAGTATACATGATTCAGCATATCTTTGTTTCAAATGTTCTTATATGCTTTTATTGTGTAATTTGTTAACAATTGCTAAAGTTACATCGTATTTTGCAAATAATATGACTAGGGTTTAAAATGAAAAAACAACTGTTTTGTAATATGTGACCCTAATTGTAGAAAGGAGCCCGCTCGGTGTTGGAAACGATAGAGCAGACTTTCTTGTGTAATCATATCAGCAAATAAGTTGTTATGTTTCTACAGATTGGGTCGTATATTGATAAAAATTGTACTTTTACTAATGTAATGTATTTTTATATTAAGGAACAGTCTGTGAAATAATTTCAAACGATGTGGGGAAAAGTCAAAGTACATCAAAATTACACAAGTTAATGGTAATAAGGGCTAAATCAACACGGAGAGAAGTTCCAAGCTATCGTACTGTGAGAGCTCCATAGACTTAGAGGTTGGGATCGGGCATCGAAATAAAGCATGAAAACAAAGACGCGGCGCCTGGATACCACAGGCGTGGCCTATGGACGATTCGTTCGTCACAGTATAAGCGACACAATTCATACGTAAAAAGCTTGGAATCTTCTATAAAAAGATAGTGTGCAATGTTCTAGCTAATAATAGCTTGGAATTTTTTCTGTGAAGCCAACTGATATGAAAATGGATTAGCTTCGAATAATCTTGCTGAAGGAATTGTAAATACTAAAATAGACATCTAAGGTACTTGGCGAATTTTCGTTACCCTTCATTTTCAATCTATGGCCTGTGCATAATATATAGTTGAGTTTTTCTTCTCTATAGTATTTTTATCCTGTAAAAAATTCTTCTGATTCAAACAATTTTAATTTTGTCCAAATTATATAATAGCCAGCTACTGCTACAGGCCTTTAAATTTAGAGAACATTGAGCTCTTCTTTGAAATGTCAAGTAAAGTTTCCGTCCAGCTCGATGATGTAACATTGAGAAAAAGCGTAAAAATATAATAACGATATAAAATAAATTGATATTTTCTTGGCGAGCTTTTTGTTCTATCAAGGTATTAATATATTTATATTTGTGACTAATTGGAACACAATTTTCAAAAACAATAATGTTAAGATTATATCCTACACTGAGAAAAATGCACCATGATGATTGCTGACTTTAACCATACTGGTTCCAGTGAAAAAACTTTTTTTCACAATCACCTGACTCTTTACAGTCAGAACTTTAGTGTCAATGGTATCCACCGTACTCATTATGGTATATAACTGCAATCATTTTTGACAGAAAATATAATCCCAATCGAAGGCAATGTATATGCAGGACCACCGTGCTGAGTACTCTTAATTCACCTGATTGAGTATGGTTGAGCACCTGAATATTAGCACCGGGACTCTCCGTATCACTTTCTGCGATTGACTGTTGTCAATTCCATCAATCACAGTGCTTAGATACGGTATCAACATAGTTGATATTCATCTATCACACGACATTTGACGGCATTGTAGGTTTAACTCTGGCGTATTAGAAACTGTCGAACGACTCCGGTTATCCACCACAATGAGTACAGCGAATATAGTAATAATTAGTGTATTGACAGTATTCAGTCATGTATAATAAAAAAAATTTGTTTTTACCATAACCAGTGCCGTGAATTTTTCTGTGTGCTTGATCTGTAATTATAAGCACATGCCAACTCTCCTTACCTCTGGTAATGCGAACTGATGTATTTTCATTTCCAATTTTTAGAAAGTTTTTATTTACTGAAATGTTATTAAGAATTTTACTTTAGAGACAACAAATGCGCAACAATATTATCCAGCGGAAAAGATACTGACGATTTAAACATTTTCTTAAAGATAGCTTTGTGAATGTCAGAAATAATCTTCTTTGAATATTGGGAAATATAATTTTTTGGAAGATACACCACTTTTAATTGCAAACTAGGAAATGCATATGTCTGTTGTGATGCAATGATAATAATTTAACATCATTGTTCATTGTTGCACAAAGTCTGCTATCATACTATTTTTGAGCAGAAATGTGTTCTGTGCATATTTCATCACAGTTTCTGAACACAATCTAGTGTGGTTGTTTTGCCTGTGAACCATTTTTGTTACGCTTATTCGCTGACACTTGCAACAAGCATGTACTGGAAAGCGTTATAAACCTCCGGGTTTTACCGAGCATCTACTGCTGGTTTTCAATGCAGGCAGTTACCACACTATTCTGATTGCTCATTATCTTTTGCTGCGCACACTGACATGATGCACATGATTTTTCACCCTAATCTGTATACTATTTCTTTTGGAATTTAATATTATTGTTCTATCAGTATTGAAAGTATCAGTTTTAAAAGGAATATGCAAACTCAAACAAGATTTAACTGCTGCGGCACATATAGCTTTCATCCAATGCAGCTTTTTTAAAGCTGGAAAATCAACAGTATTTGTTCTGATAATATTGTTGTGTAACATGCAATATTTTTTTTATTATATGAAATTAAAGGTGCCATGATCACATTGATTTCACATTCAAATTTGAGTTTCTCAAGTAAAATTCGTTTCTTGTAACAAGACATTTTAATATCGTTTTTCAATGGATCTTTCACAATAGAACAGTCTTGTTAGTCGCAATAAACCAGGCAAAAATTGTAGTTAATATCTAAATATATAAAAAAAAAAAAAATATGAAATTATATTTGATCTAGTTGGTGAGCACGTAATTTACATGCTTGTCCCAAGCAGGTTTCCAATATGTCATGTTTTGAAATCTCAGTGATCATTTTTCAGATGAAATTTCAGTTGATTCAGTAGATTTTTTACAACTGTTATATATTGTCCAACAAGGACCCTGCTTGGCATTAGCATTATAAGAAAAATTAGTCGAAAAAGTTTAAGATCATATTTAATGTCTTTTAAATTTATTGTTATGATTATTACTGTACATAAAAGAACAAGAAATGTTGCAAAGCGTTCAAAATCAACAGGAAAATAAGTATTGAAACTGCAAGTATTTAAAAAAAAAGGCTGCTTTAGTACTGTGGCATACTGTCGAGTGTAGTGATAAAATAAAGGCCCCTGAAGCTTCTCTTCGCTTACTAGAATTTAGGAATAGCAAGTGATTTTTGCATTAAATTTCTAGAATGGCACTTTTTACTCATATAGAGATCAACCTACTCCCTCCTCAAAAATAATTAATTAATGGAAGAAAAAGGTTTTATATTTTCAATTCTAGAGTATTGTCATTATTAGAACTTTTTAATTTTTTTCAGTTTTTCATCTACATCATCCACCAATCACGATGTTCAAAATAAAAAAATTCATTGTGTTTTCTATTTTTGAACACTTACCTTATTACACTTTGGAATAAAACGTCAATCAGACTTTTTATTTCTGTAAATGTTTTATATATTAATTTAAATTAATTAAGATGCGTTTCCACGTTTTTTTGTAAAAATATATAAAATAAAATTGTGTATCATGCATCTTTCAATAAAATGTGATAATGAACACAAAGAATTCGATAAACTGGCAATCAACTGATCGCTAAACCCTTTGCAACAGTAGCATCAACCTCGATATTTTTTTTGCATTCCCTTCCACAAATGCTTGCGAAATATTTGTTTAAAAATAAGCGACAGGTTGAACGCCACCGTGTTTCCAAATCCCGTTCGCCGTTTCATTGAAGATGAATTCCATCTTTCCTCATAACAGCCACCTTGCCTTTTAGGAGGACTGTTTGCCGTATTATAAAATTGAGCGTAGAAAGCCCTTAAATTTAGCTCTTTAATCCAATGGACAAATAGAATGAACAGTTATCAATAGTAAAAAAACTTTTCGTGATTACATGATCGATTCTAAGAACTTGAATGCTTACCATCCATTCCTGAGTATAACAACCTTCTCATAGTAGTACCAAAGAGTACTTCATTAATAAACATTTTCATGTCTTCAGCTATCGCCTGCAACGCTTCTACCAACTCTTCGTCAGCTTTGACTAGCTGTTGGTTTCCTTGCAGCCTAAGAAAACATCCCTCTTATAAACTCTCTTTCTTGCCACCCCATCCCCCTCTAGGTCGATTTCGCGAATAGACCATTTTGGTCGATACGTGCCCCCAAGTTTTCCAATATGTGCATTCAAGGCCCATTTTATGACTTGCGATTGATCTTTGCTAGGTGTTTTTGTTGCAAAAAAATGGTCGAGAATTTCCCAAAAAGTCGGGTGCTCATTAGGGCCTTCTGCAGTCACGTAATTATCTTGGATGAGATCGTGGAAGTCGTTATTTTGTTCACATGAATCTGACTCCCAAGATTTCATCGTTAGTGTTTCGAACAAACGCTCCGATCCGTTTCTTAAATAATCTAAATTTGCGCTTTTCCAATAGGGAAATCTATTACAAATGTCCATTTCTGCTACGTAGACATGATTATCGACATCTACTTTTTCCCGGTCATTGACAAATTTTGACACGAAATAAAGACTCTGATTTGATTGGTCAGTGGAAGGATTATTATTAACACTATCCGCTAATTGTAAGATATTAGCCGATTAGATAATTTTCGAATTAAATTTTTGTTTTAGTAATCTGCGTATTTTTGGTAGACGTTGGTGTGTGCTGCGTTGAGGAGCATAAGTAGGCCAGATTTCTACAGCCTGTCCATTTTTTTTTCATATTTAGAATTTTTCTTTTAAGATCTTTAGATATTTATTCAAACATAAAGAAACATAATCGTGCATTTTGCATAGAAAAATGTTGACTAATTCAAGGGATAAAATTATGAAAATGTATTCAATTTGAAAATAAGTTAATTTTTCAACATTTTTCAGTCGTTCGTCGAAATTTTCAGAATTTCAAGCGTTATAAATAGAAACATTTCAGAACTTTCGTGGACTCGTTAAAATTTTGTGTAATAATTTTTTTGAACAGTACTTTTCAGGTTTTAAAGATTTTTCTACATATATTTAAAAAAAAATTAAGATGAATATTTCTACATCTTTTCCAATGTAAAAGTCAGTTTCTTACGTTTCGAAGTGAAACTCGCCAGTCTTTTTCACATAAATAAATATGATCTCAAATTGAACCATTGAATTGATATTTAACTTTTTATTGATATATGAAATATTCATTGATGAACTTTTAAGTTCATTGTTAGTACATTATTGTAATATTTTTGTATCGTAAAATTATAAATTGAAAGCCTTATTGATTTTTAATTCAAACAATGAATAGACGACTTTTACGCTAAAAGAGTGTTACGCATCCGATTATTAAATAATTTTCCTTCCGATTGTTAAGCCTAGTAGTGTAGCCGAAACATAGGTTGTTAAATAAAAAACTCAAGAATCCGATTGTAATTAATAATTATTTATTAAACTGTACTTTTATTGGACATGATGAAATTGTTACTCTAATTCGCTCTCGACGGATCGCTACTAACAACTCTGATAATCATGCTGAATCAACGAATCACGCCCAAAAACGCTAGTTTTAACAAACTTGATTAGACAAAGACAGGGTCATCAGGGATGCCCCACATATCATGCCACCAAATAACAAAAGTGGATCTAACCGGATAGATAAAAAAATACGTAGCCTAATTTCGATTACAATAAAAAAACCGTGAGTAAGTCAAATAGAAGAAAACAAGACGTCCTTCAATCAGACATCAATCATGAAATACTAGGAAAACCTCGTGAAAGTTGAATAGAACTGTTGATTCGCATTTATCTAAAGAATAAATGTAATTTTGTTATTCATTTTTCCTTGAGCCAATCATGTTTTTATCAACACACTGTTTGATTTCAGTATATCTTATTTGTATGTCACGCACTTAGGACGTAACAAAAAGATCAAAACTGTCTTGAAAGACAGCTTTTACATACCTACAGGTTTGTACTTGCAATTTGTATTTTAAGCCTTTGGTGTAGCGTGCATTTGTAAAATGCTTACAGATTTAGAAATCGATTTTTTTACCGAATAAAAGAGTTGACGTTGTTAATTAAAAAGTGAATCAGTTCTATATCAAAATTCAAATATACGTATGTATATGGTTCGATGACCGATCGTGCCTTAACGAGGCTTTTCAAGGATCGTACGTTAAATTCACACAAGATCTCGTGCCGCACGGTACTCCTCTTGAATTTTTCCAAGAGGTTCCACGTTTCGATCATCAGCAGCAGCAACAGGATGCTGTTTGTAAACCCAACGAACGAGGTTGGCGCCCACAATAGGAAATTTTTATCACGAAAAAAAAAATGTTACTTACATTCAATCCGGTTTTTTAGCTATTACAAGTTGAAGTATGAAGTTATTGTAACGTTTCGGGTTGTGTTGTTCGAACCGCTACCTTCAGGGACCGGTCAAAAACGATAAATTACTCAAATTTCCTTAAACACACGTTTAGTTTATTATACTCAGACACAGGTTATTTCCGTGAGCGAATACAATTCTCCGCGATAAGAATTCTCGGACGCGACAATAGATTTCTACATTTTTGCAAGTTTACTAGAAGGACTTCTGAATTCAAAAGCGCGGCAATGCCTGATGAGCCGGTATTTATAGGTACGATTTTCCATACAACATGACCATATTTAGGCATAGGCAAAAGTCAGAGAACGATAAGGCGATGAGCTGGCAATTGCTCACCGGAAAAAGCACATTTCGGGAGTCTTAATAGTACATTATTTCGCAATTAGGAATCGTGATTACGCGCTATCTAAATGTCTACTTGCAATTAAGGCAAAAATTGATCGTTTTAATCACAAAATGTTCACTTTTATGAACTATTCCAGAATATTCTTACAAGTTTTCTATATTTAAATCAACACGTTACCGGGACGTGACAGTTATACCTAGCGATCCCCGAAGTAATGACATTCATCAGAAAATGTAATAAGTAAAGTAGTGTATATAATATAAACCCACTACGTTTATAGTGTAACGAGCGAGACCCGGAATATATAATTAGATTTATATATTATTATATTTTTTTTTGTATTGTTAGGCTATGCGCCTAGGAATTATTATTCCTTAATCTCGTTGAAACGGGAAAGGACCCTCCATAGACAACGGCCTATGGTGACCCTTTGTTCGACTTTTAAAGGGAGTCGAAGGAATTGTTTTAAGGATGGAAATAACTTAACAAATTGGAAATACAGTTACTTGTCACAACGTGACCTTATTATTGTGTCCTTGTTATACATGAATGTCAACTTATATCTAATTACAATAATCTTGGTTGTGTATCTCTTCTTTTATTGCTTGCAATTCCCTGAGCGATGACTCTGGCAAGTCTGTATCAGAATTAGCGTCGTAGAAATAGCTTTTTTATAAAACACTGTAGAATCTCTCATCTGCTATTTCCTTTATTTCTTTGTCTCGGAAAACACCATTTAAAGCATAATGCTGGAGTGCTTTGCATACAATACATGAAAATTCTAATCGCCTAGCTGGGACTACGAAAAGAGTCCCATACTCTAAAGAAGCCCTTTTCGCTATCAAGGAGTCAACTTCCTCCAGACTAATTTCCTTTTCCGGGAGCAAGATCTTCAAAACTTGCAAACGATAAAATAAATTAAGTATTCCCTTTTTTTTGAAAGACGGACCTTTTTGCGCTGGGTTTGACCCGATGATGCCGAGCTATACTTTTTATAGACCAAACCAAATTTTCGACAGTGGGCACTAAAGAAGAGACATAGTAGGATTTAAAATGACATACTCTCCGTAAAACACAATAAAAGTGTTTAAATGGCGAATTCGACCATTATAATGTGGATTTTATTCATTGGGTATGAAGGTTATAATCTGAGGTCCTTTTGTCCTCTACCGTAATTAGTCAAGCTGCGCTCGGATTCGTACGCTGTCGGGACAAGGTCTCGGTACTTGAATAATAGTAGTAGATGATGGTACAAATGGATTTTATCAAATATAACAAAGGATATACAATTCTTACTTTTCAATAATTCAAAGATTATCCTTTTATCGACAGATAGGCACCTCAAGCACAGCTTGGGTTTTTGGTCAAATCGATATCAGGCGATATGAGGTTGTTAGGCTGTCGTAAGGTCGAACCCTTGGACCTCGGAAGTTTTTCTTTCGCTTATAGTGAATAGCCCTTGGGCCTCTCCTAAGAGAAGCTAGCAGTTCAGAAGCTCGAGAACGACTTCGAGTTTGCTGAAAATCACGCGAGTTTATATACGATCTTTAGAGGAAATAAACGGATCCCTTTTAGTCCGTCTATGTCCGGTTATCATTAGAAAAAAAAATGAAGAATCATCATCCATTCGAAAATAGTTTTTATCTTTCGTATTTCAAAAAGGAAGAAAATGACTAAGTGAATATGAGAACATAAGTTAAGAAATAAAATTTATCGTAAAACGATGATTCTGCTAAAGTCTAATGATCGAGGAAATTATCTCTCGAAAAATATGATTTTATTTCTTATACGTGGAAAGTTAAAGTAGTAAATAAATCCTTTTTAAAAATAGCTTTATCGGAGGAATTTGTTGCGACGGCTATTAACGATATCTCCTTTCAGCGCTGGTAATGATTCAGATATCACTTCGAATTATTGTTGAAATTGAAAAATATTACTTTAGAATTTAGTTGAGTAAAATCGTTCGAAAATATACCAATTTCTATTTCTAGACGAGGGGAAAAACCCCGCTCGTCACAATAGGTTTACCAGAACCTATACATTTTGAGGTTTACCTTTTGATGCCTTTTTTTCAGCTTACGAAAGCAGTGAAATGATTAAAAAAAGGCTAATATCGAATATATTATAATATTCTATAAGCAACCTGGCTAGATATGCAACATAGTTGCCAAAAAGACCCTGCTTTGGCTTTCCCGAATTGTAGGCGGGGCGCCTGGTATGGAACGCCTAGTCAGGCCCTTGTCTGGGTGTTAACACGCGGTCTGAAAAGACCCTCATTATGAACTCCTAGAACTTTCTAGTGCCTGACAGGGAAGGCCTAGCCAGGGCCTGTCAAGTAACGCATTTCTGGTGCCTGCCTGGGAACGTGAACCAGGGCTTTGCCGGGCATGCTAGGCCCTGCTATAGCATACTTGACTATGCCCTAGGCAGATTTATGCAAATACACAACCTTGAATTTATGTAATTAATGTAACTAAGCCAATAAATGCAAAAAAAATAGAACAAACAGACAAAATATTGACTTACCATATACCATGCTTCTTTCACAAAGATTGGAAAAATACCTGAGCACTTTGAGAATAGAAAAGAAAAGCATATTGAAAATTGCAAGAATTATTACTAAAAACCTCTTTTGAAAATATTTTTTATCCGCACGATTTGAATGTTTTCAATGTTATCTGATCGTGGCTAAGCAGATGAAAGTCGATGAACACCGGACTGCGGCGGACACATTCATGCTGATTCGTGCGGCCCGCACGACTAGTTACTGTCGAAAAAGTAATGGTTCGTGTCGCTACACGACTGAGTCGTGTATTAACTTCGATTTTTTTGTTTACACGACTGAGTCGTGTGGGCTAGAGTAAATATTAGTGTAAGCTTTTCTCCGTGTAGCTCCCGTATTTCACTTTATATTAACTTTCAGAGCGCTGAAACATCTCGATAACCGCATCCACTTCCATTTTTCCAGCCGAGCCTGTATGATTTATTTGACAATCATCTTGATATGTTTCGAGCCACTCATTATACTCAGCAGTGTCACTTTTTTTTCTCCAATATTCACAAGCCTTGCAGTAACTAGATTTGATAATCATATCGATCACTTTACCAGTATTATATCCGATCAAAGACACTAAACCGAACAATGATAAAAATCCTCGTTTTCTCGACGAACCGTCTCCTGATACGATCAATTCGTCTGGAAAATCTTTTCCTAAATTTTCTTCTTTTTCTTTTTTTACAGCATTTTCCATGCTAGTTTTGCAAGCACGTTCAGTAGCATCACAAATGATTTTGACAACTTTATCATAAAATCAGTGAAATGTTGACCGAGGAAGTTCCATAAAAGCACAAAACTTCTTTATTCCGTGTAAACCTATTCCAAGCAGTCTCATGGCAATGATGATTCTTCTATTGATTTCGTATGCTTTTTTATTGATCAATGGGCAGTTAGGAATTTCCGTTCTAGCACATTTTTCACAAGACACAACTATTTTGAATCCAAGTCCGCGTATACTGCTTTCGGTGAATGTGACGTCCGAGTCGCAAATCTTGCACTTCACTACTGACGAAATCACTGTGAAAACAGCCAGAAAATTGATGAAACGATACCCGAAGGATGCATCAACTTCGATATTTCGAGCATTTTCACTAAGTTTTAATTTTCTAGCCGACGTTCCGACGCTTTCAGTTGGATCGTGTGCCTCCGCTTCATAACAAGGTCGCTTTCGTGACATAGACGGCTTTTTTGACGAACTTCTTCCACCTTGTTTACTCTTGCGGCCATTATATTTCGAATAATCACGCATTTTGTAATCTTATTTCAGTAACACAAAGAAAAATCACGCACGCGGTGGCTGTCGACAAGTTAGACTGCAGATATAGCTTTTTACGTTGCCCTGGTAGTCCTGTGGAGATAAGAGATGCTTATTGCTTATCTCGGCAGGATCGTGGGAGATTATTTCAAGGTGTATTGGTCAAATGCAAACACACAGAAAATCAATCCCAAATGGGATGAAGCATGTGAGGCAGGTAAAAAACCCGAACGCATGGCCGTCGTCTCAAGATGCAACAAACGCGGCGCGAGGCGCCTTAGCAAACTGCCGTAAACAATCAGTTCGAGATTTTTTATGACCACAAGACATTTTTTTTCTTATTCTACAGGGTTTTAGGAATATTTTAGGATTACAACAAAAATTTCGATTTTTTGAAAGTTGCATGGTGGCCTTACCCCTTAATTTTTATATTGACCAAATTTTTCTTCACGACGATCACTTATAGAGCCAAATTTAAATAAAAACAACAATTTTATCTAACTTTCGGCATATATTCTGCCCTCATCAGGAACTACAAAATTATTTATTACAATGATTCTTGGTGACACTTTAAGATTCATATTGTTACTTACATTCGTAAAAACATCGTCGAACTAACAATCAATCAAAAGCTTAGATGGCCCCATTCTTTTGCCTTTATCAGGAACTGCAAGTTTATTTATTACAATTATTATAATCACTTCTTTAGAGAATTCCAAGATGTCTATTGTTACTTACATTCTTATTATTAAAAACATCGTTGAACTACAATCAGTCTAGAAAAATTTTTTTTTTAAATTAGACAACATTTTCGATCTTTTAATTCATGGAACCATCCTCGTCATACAACACACAACTGAGCAATAACAAACTTCTTGAATTTCTTTAGATTTTTGTATTTATTAAAAATTGGCTCCATAAGTGATCGTTGTGAAGAAAAATTTGGTCAATATACATATACATTTAATTTAAATATACATTAGAAGTGTCTCCTCACAATGTTTTTTAAGAATTTCAACCGTGACACCCCCCTTCCCCGATCGGCTACATGTAAATCTAAAAAAATTCTCAAAATTTCTCAAATTTTTATCTTAACGTTCACTCGTTCCTCTGGAGCCCTATTTTTCCTCATTTTAATAACATAAGATTTTTCCTTTATCTGGGTCCAATTTTTTGTTTGCACAAGGCGTCTTGAAATTTGATTCGAAACGACAAATTTTTCGCAAGTTTTGCAGTTAACAGTAGAAAAATTTCGAAGCCGTACACCGATACTCCGCGCGTTCAACAATCATGAAAAATATTGTTTCATGCGAATTATTAGTATTTTTCCGAAAAATGTTTATCAACAATTTTTTACTGATATTTTCCATTTACAGTGGAAATTCGTCTCATATGCAAACTCGTTGATAACATGATATATTATTTTAGTAAATTTTACAAATGCATAATTGTTTTCATCAAAGTTTAGCCTGCTGTTTATATAAAAGAATCTGTTGATCTTAAATAATTTACTGTATTTCCCAACAATACATTTTTCTTTCACGAATGAACGATATAAATATACACCCAAAGATCTGAATTCATAGTAGAAGTAAATAAAAAAGCTGATATGCTGCTGAATTGTGACGAATCTATGAAATCGGAACAAAATATTTTTTATCACATATATTGTAGTATCTTACGCATTTCTACAATTATCTTTCGTACTATTTCAATGAAATGTTATTTTGACATACAACGATATACCCCTCAAGTCAAAGTATTTTAAATGATAGATAACGCTCCGCTGGGGAATGAAATCCAAAAAAAAAAAACGGTCCACTAAAGCAATAGTGAGAGAATTAATCCACTATCAAATTCTGTGCCCATGTTGCACTTTATATAACAAAACCTTTGGCCTATATTGAGACCATTTTCAGGTTAACTATTTAAATCGAAAACATTTCATAATAAAATATAAATTACAATGAATAAATTCAGAATTAAAAACAGCATTAAAAAACGACTTACAATTTATGATTCAAGAACAACAAAAATCCATTTTTATCGATGTATTTTGAAAATGCATATATTAAAACATTACTGTTTTAAGATGACTAAGTATAAATACCTTTGTCGGAAGTTACTTTCACATGTTCATTGGCGTCGTCTGGTTCAGCGGAAGGTTCGCTTCCTGTGCGCCGTTTTTTTTTAAGGTGCAGTCGGCGCGCACCATCACAGTTGCTTGCTACGAACAATCGATTTTAATTTTTCAATGAAATATAATATTTATACTTAATGTAAAACTTATTGTCTTTATTATTATTAACGCTATTTTAAGGGGTGTTAAGAAATGCGAAGATAATGAAACGTAGGAAGGCCCAGGAATCGCAAAAACTTTTCACATTATAATTTTCAGAAAATATATTTACCACATTTACCCTTTGCTTTCGAAGTCACTTGCTGTCCTTTTTCTTTACATCTCCGAGTCAAATGTGGGCCGTCGGCTCCTCGTCGAAATCGAAAACTTTCATTCTCGCCTGCTTATCGACGCATTAAGCATCGATCTCATCATCGCTCCTGGCTTCGTCGTCAGCTTTCAAAAAATTGAATGTCACCTAAATTTTTAGATAATTTCTCATTTTCTCAGCAATTTCTTATCTAAAAAATCCTACCATCGAGTCGAAGGGTGTTAATGTCGCTGAAACACGTTTTGTATAGCGAATCCAAAAACGTTGACACGTCGATCAAACTGAAACAGAGAAACATTCTGACTAAGAATAATAGTCATGTTTTTTACATGGAAAAAAATGAATTCAATGTCTCATGACGATATCATTGATAAAAATATGTATTCTTATGTCTTACTAACCCGCTTGTAACGTTTCGATGGGTATTTATTGTTACACAATCAAACGTCAACTGTATTCATCGAAAATGAAATATAATATTTCATATAATCTATATGAAATATAGATATCTCAGTTGTTGATAAAGGCAATAAATAAATATTCCAATATTTATATCATAAACATATCCCAAATTTATTATAAATCATCACTTGTAAACCTTTTTTTAATTGCGCAATACACAATATACACTACCAAGTCATTAATCCATAATCATATTATAAACAAAAGAAATCGCACATGAATATCTATCTTATCTCACAAAATTCAAATCCCATTCCGTTATTACATCAGACCATACATTCATGACCCATTATACCCAAAAAAAATTAATAATCCAATATTCCCTGAAGAAAAAAAAATCAGCTTGTTCCCACATCCCAAAAATCGAAATCATAAATCAATTCATCTTTATTTGAAGAAAAAAAAAATATATATATATATAAAAAATCACAGCAAATCAATCATCAGGACATGAAAATTCAAATAATCAAAAAAAAATATCACAAATAAAATCAAAATGAAATATTTTGATAAACCTAAAAACAAAAAATCATAAAGAAATCCCTAAGGACAAATCAATGCATATCAACATTTCTCCAAAACTTCCAAAAAAATGTCACAATATCAAAAATAATGAATTTCCGAAAATCTTTCCTGATTTTGGCTAAGAAAAAATGCGATTGCCTTCCTTAGCGTCATCAAAAGAACATCGTCGGACGAAATTCCTGGTCGCAAGTAAACATTAAGTCCAACCGTGGAAAAATAAAAGTCCGCACGCCAGCAAATGCACGAATCCCAAGAAAATCCTTGACAACTACGGTCCTCACGATCTTAAGTTGGGAAAGCGTGGCCCAAAACATCCAAGATAAAAAAGCAAAAAGACGCCAATTCCGATAACATTCGAGAATACCAAAAAAGAAAGCTAAACAAAAATCAAATCACGTTCGTAAAAAAATCACCGTTCCGAAATCATCAAAACAACACAAAATCACTAGAAAATAAAAACCCAAACACTCGAAAAAAAACAAAAAAAACTTACCACGCCACATTTTGAGCGTGCTTCCGATGTAAATTTACAATTTTGATCAAAAAATGGAGCTTATGAAATACGCAAGAACTCTCAGTATCAAAATGGACGCCAGAGACGTCCATTTTGATCCATTTTCATCCCGAGTTCGAGGAAGGAAGGCTTCGCGCATGCGTGTACATTATGGGGGAACTATCGATCATTCAAAGAGGCAATTCAAATTGCAACATGGCTACTCGCTTTCTAAGGCATCCTGCTTATTCTTGATTAGGGAATTGCGTGATTTGATCTTTGCCGAAACCGGTCGTTTTTTCTCATTCCCCACCGTAATCCGCAAGTATCTAGAAGATTCGTCTTCGAGTCTTTTGATCATTATGTCTGAATAGATAAGTCAAATAAAACTACAAATAATACAGAAAAGTTGACAGACTTAAATCATGCAAAGTTGGCCACTGGTAAAAATAATATTCAATTGGTGACATATTGTGCTATATTAACATCTTAATATCTTCATATTTTTTAATTGTTGTGGAGCACCGTCAGAGAAATAAATACACTTGCGTATTTGTGGGTAATTATTAGTCCAGAACTCATTCAATGCTTTCAGCAAAACGTTAACTGCCACTGCATCGTGTTTGTTGCAGTCGGAAACCATGACAAGTTTCAGTGTTTGATTTGTTTTCTGTCACTTGTATCAGGGTAATCACTATCTTTGTCCTACATAACGATATGGAAAATAGTGGCCTAATCGTTCTTCCAGTGAAAACCGGTGGTAGAATTTTGAATCACAAACGTGTAAATTTCAGCAGTCACAAATGATTAGACATTCATAACACAGCCACACAAAAAAAATTTTTTTTCGGGTCTGGAGGTCAGACCATGTTTACTATATGTTTTCAAGGTCCCTGAATCCGAATCCGAGGTCCAAAAAACCCCAGCACGTCAGGGGTCTGACAACCTCGAAAAACCTCATACAAAATTTTATTCGAGTCCGGGGGTCAGACAATGTTCATGATACGAGGGGGGACCCAAAAGTAACGGGAATTGTGTTACAACTTTTTTATTGACAAATTTTTTCACACACAATTTTTATCACCTTCAAAGTAACCCCCATTGACTGTAATACACTTGTTCAATCTTTTTTTCCAGTGTTCAAAATAGTTCTGAAATTCATTTTTTTCAATGTTTTTTAAACCTTCCAGCGATTTTTGTTTCACCTCTTCTACAGTCCCAAAACGTTTTCCTTTCATGTCCCTTTTGAGTCTAGGGAACAAAAAAAAGTCACAGGGGGCAAGGTCCGGTGAATAGGGGGGGTGAACAATCGGTGTCATGCCGTTTTTGGTCAAAAATTTCTTCACGGACAGCGCTGTGTGGGCAGGTGCATTGTCGTGGTGGAAGAACCAATCTCCTGTGCGCCAAAGATCCGCTCTTTTCTTCCGGGTGTTCTCCCTCAACCTTTTCAAAACCTCCAAGTAGAAGTGTTGGTTGACCGTTTGGTCTGGAGGAACAAATTCTGCGTGCACAATACCTCTGCAATCGAAGAAACGAATGAGCAATGTCTTGATGTTGGACTTCACTTGGCGTGCCTTTTTTGGACGAGGCGAGAGAGGTGTCTTCCATTGGCTTGATTGCTGCTTTGTTTCGGGGTCGTAGCCATAGCACCATGATTCATCGCCAGTTATAACCTTGAGAAAAAAATCTGGGTCTTCATCCAACTGATTTTGCAGCTCAAGACAGGCCTGAAGTCGACGCTCCTTTTGATCGTCGGAGAGAAGGCGAGGAACAAATTTGGCTGCAATCCTCCTCATGCTCAAATCTTCAGTTAAAATCCTCTGCATTGAACTCCATGACAATCCAGACATCTCACAAAGTTGATCGATGGTTCGGCGAGGGTCTTCATGAACAAGAGTGTTGATTTTTTCAATGTTTTCGTCCGTTCTTGAAGTCGAGGGGCGCCCAGAACGAGGTTGGTCTTCTATTGACATCTCTCCATTCTTGAAACGCGAAAACCAGTCGTACACACGCGTTTTACTCAAAGCATTATCCCCATAAGCTGTTTTCAGCATCACAAGGGTTTCCGCGGGTGTTTTTCCTAACAAAAAACAAAATTTTACAGCCGCGCGTTGCTCTCCGCACTCAGCCATTTCACGTTTTCGCCGGAACGGAAAAAGTCGTTTCACTAGAAAAATTCTTACGGACGAACGAATGCACTCACAGCAAATGAACTATGCACACTGACTTGTGAGAGTAGCAGCTTGGAAGAAAACCAGTGGAGAACCCGATCCCCCCCTCCGCGTCCCCCCCAATACCTAATTCCCGTTACTTTTGGGTCCCCCCTCGTATACTGGGCCGGATTAACCCTCAACGGGGCCCTAGGCAACCATCAATATGGGGGCCCTTTTTTTACGTCCGTTCCCTTCTTTTTTCGATTAAAAAATACAAACTTATATCTTTCAAAACAATTTTATTGTCACAATGTAATAATATCAATAAAATTACTATCTAAATTTTAAACATGTCGTTTTCTACATTTGTTTTCGGCAAATTCATCAATTATATCATCAATATCGATTTTGTTCAATAAATCTGACTCAATGCAAAGTATACCTAACATCTCGAGTCGCTCTTGTCGCGTTGTAGCTCTTTCAGCAGCTTTGATTCTTTTTAATTGCGAGAAGGATCGTTCGGCAGAACAATTTGTGATCATTAATGTTAAATAAATTCGAAGAGCTATTTCTGTGTTAGGAAATACTTCGGCTAATTGATCTTCCATTAGAATCTTATACAAATGACTATGATTTTTTTGTGCATCGGTGTATCTGGAGTTCACGTAACTTTGGAATTGTTTCATTTCAATGAAAAATTCTTCCAAATCTCTAGGATAAAAACGAACTAAGTTATTTATAGCTTCGTGGAGGTCTCCATCACTTAGAGAAAAGTTGATGAGAAATGCAAATCTCTCTGAAACTTCCATATACACTTTCGCACGCCGTTTGATTTCACTGTGAAGATTGTCGATGATTTCGAGGAAACCTTTTGTTCTAAAATCATCGCGAGGCGAAAATTCTACTTCTGGAGCATTTCCGTCATTAGGTTGTTTTTTTCTACGACGAGTACGTTTTACGATTTCTGTATAACCTACACCAGGTAATAATCGTTTTGTTTTTTCCTCGAAATCATTGAACTTTTCACGGAATGAAGCTAAAATCTCTTCTAACGATCCGTACAAAGAAGCACACGTTTGCAAATCTGCTTTTTCACTTTGCAATGACTTACTCACTGAACGCATAGCAGTCGAAATAGAGTTCCATAAAATCAACATGAAACCAAATTCGAATTTTTGCATTTTATTCGCGATACACGTCGCCTCATAACGAGTATCAGTATTTTGTGATTCATCATTAGCAATGATTTCTAGAGCCTCTAATATGATATCTAATGAATCGTAAACTGCATTCGTCGCATTCGAATGTGCTTCCCAGCGTGTAGTTGACAATGTCTTCAAAGTTTTCTCATTGTTTATTTTATTTTTTAATACGCCCCAACGATAGGTGGAAGCGGAAGAAAAATTATATAATGTCTGCATAATGGCGAAAAAATCTACTGCATAGAAACAGCACTTCACAGCATGCTCTCCAACCAAATTAAGGGAATGCGCGGAACAGGGAACATAGATCGCATTCTCATTCAAACTCAATATTCTTGCTTGCACACCTTTATACTTTCCGGACATGTTGAATGCGTTGTCATATGATTGTCCTCTACAATTTTGAATATCTAAACCACAGTCTTCAGTAAGAAAGTTTAAAGTTTGATTCGCTAGACTTTCACCAGTATGACCTTCCAACTGAAGAAAAGTTATAAACCTTTCGACTGGTTGAAAATCGTTCGGAGAAACATATCTTAAAATAATAGACAATTGATCAACATGCGATACATCAGGAGTCGAATCGACAGATAAGCTAAAATACCTAGCCGAAGTAACCTCTTTTAAAATGTATGATCTGACTTTTTTACCCATAATGTTAATGAACTCCTCGCAGATCGTCTTCGATAAGTAAGAAGTTACACCTGTCCCAGCATTGCCGTATCTAACAATATGACCTTGCAAAAAAGGATCGAATTTCGCAACGAGTTCAAGTAACCCTAGATAATTTCCGTTGCCCGGCACCCCGAATTGCTCGTTCGAACCTCTGAATGACAAACCTCGCTCTGCTAATGTGGTAATGACAGCAACTACCCGTTTTAAAACGTCGCGCCAGTATTTTTTTTCACTTAGTAGTTCATTCTCGAGTAGTTCTGGCAGATTATTTTCGTCCTTTCGTTTTTGCCGGTAAATCAGCAAACACTCCCGATGTTTTGGATTTTTTTCATGCTGTTGTAAATGACTTCCGATGTTTTTCCAGTCATCATATCCTTCACGAGAAAGTTTTATCGATTGGTCGGGTGGTAGAAATAGCTTGCAATAAAAACAATAGACAGACCCTGTGAATAAAAACCAAAAATTATTATTATCAATTACACTGTGTGCCTAAAAATAATTTTGAAAATTATAAAAAAACGAAACCTGTCTAGAATGGTTGGTAATGACCCCCTGAATACTTTCTTTACAGGTTTTTTTAATGTTAAGTCTATTTATTCGACCGGCTTTCCGGTTTTCTGTCATTTTCCGTTTTCTTTTCTCTGAATGTTTTTTCAAGGTCAGAGAATATAAAAAAAAGACTCATTGACCGCTATTTCAAATTTTTTCCCGTGCAGTTTTTGACCTATTTTATTCCAGAAACGTGATCAGGTTAATAAGAGGACACAACTAGTCTTTTGTTCGAAAAAAAGGACCAATATTACGTGATCAAAAGCATGCTTTTAAAAAAAATTAATTTTATGAGTAAATCGAAAACGAGGGCTAAATTTGAAAAAAAAAAAATGCAATGGAAGTATTTAAAGAATCATCACCAGCCATTGTAGACAGGTTTCGTATTTTTTTTTTTTTTTTTTTTTTTTTTTTGTAATTTTTGAGGTCACACAGTGTTACAAATTATGTGAATGATACACAAACTATGAATTAAGGGTGGGTGAGTTACTTTTTAAAAGAAACTTGGTTGAGTTAATGTAACTTAGTTATATTACAAGTTACTCATAAATTTTCAAGTAAGAAATTAGAAGTTACTTTTTAAGCGAATTCGTTTAACCTCAAGTTTTATTTTTTAAGGATTTTTTTTTCTTGCTAGAAAAAAACCTGATTCTTTCTCAAAAAATAGAGTGGATTTCGTGAAAGAAATTGATTCAAATCATACATCACCTTTCATTGGTGAATAAATAAGCCAATCTCGGTTTGTTTTTTCTCCATTTGGTTTAGTCCCAAAAAATACGTTGGGCGAACAATATCTCGATGTTGATTCGTTTTCATACCAACGCTTAGATGATTCGAATGGTCCAGTCGAATTTTGACATGTGGATGGCCCATGTTCAATCCAAAATCTTACATCTTCACTAGTAAATTTTTCCCATTTTCCTGGATCGTTGGAACGGTTGGAAATTTCTACACCTTGATTTTTATGTACACTTTCGCCCACAAGAAATTGGTTTGAAGATTCAGGTGTTGAGTTGACTGGATCATCGTTCAATTCAGGACTAGTTGCAAGTCCTTGACTGCCTGATGAATTTGGTGTTTTTACGTTCCGATGAAAATAATTGTCGAGTTTTGGAACTTTTTCTAACACTGCACTTGTTCGTGATCGTTTTTCTTCGGCAACCTTTCTTTTTTGCGCACCACTTAAATATGAACGAGACATTTTTTTACAAAATAACAACTTAAGACACAAACGATGGTTTTAGTATTTACTAGTGTATTGCACTTAAACTATCACTCCCGAAAAATGATGGTCTCACTACGGTAAAGAAAAAAACGCGGACATTTACGAGATAATAACAAGGATATTTCATTCACTTATTCACTTTACACTATGTTATTGTTCACGGTGAGTATTCCCAGACGTGACTATCCCCGTACAGCGAATTCTTCGTCTTATATACAAATTCAAGTGTTCCAGAATATTACAGAAAATTCTAGTCATTTATTGTTCTCGAATATTCTCGACCTTTTCATTGATTTCTATTCTCGAACATTCACGAAAACGTATTTGTTAAATGATACCAAATGACAGGCTCAGAGGCAAAACGACACAAGAATTTCCAAGAAAGGATAAAAAATATGCTGACTCACATAAGTCGGTCTTTCTTTTGGGAATTCTTGTGTCGTTTTGCCTCTGAGCCTGTCAAATGATACATTAATTTATTTGTCATTTGTCATCCATCATTCACTCATTCATCATTCACGTTGAAATTTCCGCTTGAAGGCTTCTATTCAAGTCAATTGTGATTTCACTTTGTTTGTTTTATTATTTCGTATTTTTTCAATTATTTTCAGTTCTGATTATATTTTTCTTTCACTCTCTAGAATTGTATGTTTGTAAGAAAATTTTAGAAGTCTTTTTCATTTTTCGGGGGCCCCCTAAAATCGGGGGCCCCAGGCAACTGCCTATTCTGCCAACTTGTTAATCCGGCCCTGCTCGTATAGTCTCTACACCTTAGCTTAATACTACTATGTTCTGGGAATTTGGAAGAAGAGAGGAAAATCGACCACCGAAACCCCACATTTCCTTTTTCTTTCCATTTTCCAATACAAATTATTCTTTTGTAAGCTTTTTATTCAAGAAATTGATTACAATTGTTGATGATCACTTAATACTACACATTTTTTTGTTTTAGGTTATTTTTCACATATATATATATTTTTTGTCCTTTTCTTCTTTTATACATTTTTTTGGTTTTCTTTCATTTTTTTTTTTTTTTTTTTTTGAGTTGTATACAATAAGAACATGATATAAACCCAGATTAGCAATTTAACTTAATTCGCAGTTGTAACAGATACTGTTGTCTTAGCCTTAAAGTCCATAGAATTGCTGTTCCTGGCGAAGCTTGACCAATTCGTTGTTGGGGTAGGTGGAATCTTCTTTCGGTTTCATAACCTCTTCTGGAGCAACTGGGAGGAGGATTTCTTTCAGAGGAGTGCCTTTCTCATATTCGCCCCCACGTTTTGTTTCATTTCATCACGCACAACAAAACTAGTAAAACGATCGAACACTTCTTTCACGATGTCTGAAATGTGTTTCACGATGAGATCGTAAGAGGTTTGTTTTAGAAACGGTGCCATGTCCATCAGTCCATAAAATGTGGCACATCCCGCCGCTCCCACACCAAGAAATCGCATTTTCATTATAAAACGTCTGTTGATTTCATATGCACGATCAACAATAGCGCTCGCATTTATTTTACGCTGCTCACAATTGTCACAAATCACCGCGATTTTATATCCCAGTCCTCGCGTTTCGATAGGGGAAAATTTCACGGTACCATCACACGTATTACATTTTACGTATTGAGAAAGAGCTGTAAACACTTGAAAGAAATTGATGAATCGATATTCCACTGACTGATGAATCGGCACAGGAATATCATCCTTGAATTTCAATTTCTTGCGAGACGAACTGAAGCTCTTTTCATCCACTTCAATAGTTTTGGGATTAAACGACTGCCGCCGTTTTTTCGGTCGATCTTTCCGACAGTTACTGTTTTTACGACTTTCGCGATCAACTTCGCTATTGGAATTATTCATTTTTCGAATGAAAACGGCAAAACGAGCAAGAAAAAAACATTCACGATTTTTCGATGCTAACACTTCGGAGGCTCGTATTCAACTGTTTTTCGAACTCGCAGGGACTAAAATACAGCAGGAATTTAAGGAAACATCGCTCCTCGTTTATTTCGATTTCGAGAAAAAAGAGAAATGGTGCGAATAAAGACGCAACCACTGCTTACCTGGCGCCGCGCGGGGCATTCCGCTCGAGCGTCCGCTCGACGCGTGACGACTATCTATTGCTCGGATCTTTTTGAAACTTTGGGAAAATGTTCTTGAGGAATTGTACTTTACGATAAAAAAATTAAAATTTTTTCGATTTTTTCCAAAAGCGCAATGTATGTAACCCGTAAAGTCCCAGTATGCGTAGCCTCCGTCGTTCATTGGGCAATTTTGTTTCTTCGTTGAACAAGTCGATACAGGTTTTAGGAAGATCTTTCCTTCTTTTAGCGAGACTGGGGCTTCGAAGTCTTGGAGGGTTACCTTGACCGTGGCCTGAACTGTAGCCTTTTGCCAGGTTCCAAAAGCGTCACTATATGATTCTCCGGTAAAGCTCCCATCGTTGTTGAGGATGCCCGCCAGAGTGGCTGTTCTTGTTTCTGAAGAATTTGCCTTATATCCATTAAAATCGACGCGACCTATCTAAATTCTACCTCTTTCGTGCAAGTGTTTACACTGTTCTCTGGTAGGTTCGTAATAATATTCGGCAAGGCCGTTTGAAACAGCATGGTCAGCAAAAAAACCGCATCGCGTCACCAGACGTTTGATCTCTATCTCGCACGTTTGTACATATAATTTCCCAAAATCATTGAGTTGTAGCAATTGCAAGGGGATTTGCTCTTCGCTAATTTCCGGTCGTGGAATGTTACATTCTCCGAAGTCCTTGAGGTTGATTTTTGTAACATTCCCATGGAGTGTTCCACAATCATATCCCATGAGTCCCGCGTCGGGGTGAAAAATGATAAGGATCACGAGAAGGCTCAACATATCTGTTACATTACAATTGCGTATCGTTATATTTATAAAGGAATGTCACTAGTAACTATTTTTAAACTGTATTATTTCTCTATTCGCTATCGCTATCATGAATTTGGGTCGGAATTAGCCTATCGTTGGAGACTATTTTCTCTTTATTCCCTTTCCTAATTTTCGTTCGATTATCATCGAGAACTTCTATTATTTTGAAAGGTCCATCCGTATAGTTATCAAATTTACCAACCTTCAACCCTTTTCTCAGAAAGACATAATTGTTCACGGAGAGGGAAATCGGATTCAAACAACGATCGTAATATTTCTTATACTTCTCCTTAGCCGTTATCAAATTCTGCCTAGACTCATCTCTAATTGTGTCTAACCTAGCCATGAGCCTGATAAGATAATCATCGTATGTGTCCATTCTCTCATAACTGGGTAATGCACGGCTGGAGGTAAAAAACTTGTCTTCCCAAAAACTAATTCGTAAGGTGTACGGCCAGTGGATTCATGTGCACTGGTATTGTAGGCAAACATGGCCATTTCCACCCATTGATCCCATTCCAAATCGTCCTTTTGAAAGGTTCGCAAATAATGTACCAGAACAATGTGGGTCCTTTCTAGACTACCATTACTAGAGGGTCTAAATGCCGTTGTCTTGATTTGCTTTATATTGAACCTTTTTGCCACTATCTTAACTAAACTTGAAAGAAAATTTGTTCCCTGGTCTGTCAATATCGCTTTGGGCGTACCGAAAACGCAAATTAATCGTTTTATCAGGGCGTCCGCGGTGGACACCGCGCTAGCGTCGGGTGTCGGAACTCCTGTACAAAATTTCGTTAGTAGGTCCTGCATGGTCAAAATATACTTATTCCCATTTTCAGTTGTCTGAAAAGGACCTACTAAATCCAAAGCTACCTTTTCGAATGCAGTCCCGGGAGTGTCAGTTATGATCATTGGCTGTTTTTTTTTTTGACTTTCCTACGAGTTAATTTCTTCAATTTGCAAGAGAGACATTTCCCAATGAAATTTCTAATGTCGTCCCTCATATTTTCCCAATAGTATTTCGCTCTTAATCTTAGGTATGTCTTATTGTGACCTTGGTGACCTCCCATTGAAAGAGATATAATTATGAAACCTTTTGAAATTGTATGCTTTTATCACTGATAAGGCGCGTCATTATTCCTTTCTTCAAAACTGAATCGTTGTTTAACTTTTATATTTTTGGGTTTTCTTTCCAGTAAACAAAGGACGAGCGGGCAATGACCTCGCTCGTCACACTCGCTCATGGTAAATCAGACCAATAATGAAAATATAGAAAAATATCAAAAACAAAAAAAAAAAGATTATTATTCTTCCACTGAGAGAAAAAAGCACTTCAGCAATTGCCTGTTTGTTGGGGAGACATATTTTTGCACTTAAGTTTTTTAACTCGCATTTTTTCATAGCTGTTAATTATTTTGAATAATGATAAGTAAATTATCCCTTCAATCAAGTTCAAATCGAAAATAATGGTAAAATAAATTGCCAAATCGGTTACTTCATGCTGATTATCGGCAATAACTATTGTAAAATTGATCACAAAAATTTCGATGCAAACGCATTTGCACCAAATTAGCACTAAAGTCCGACTGTTCAGATAAAAATATTTTTAATAGTATCTTGTTATGTATTCAGAGCAGAACAGGCGTCTCCATAAGAGAGACTCTCTAAGTGAGAGGGTGTGGTCAATGAAGATTCATCTGTACAATCAACACGTTATAGGTTTATTTCTTCTGTAGATAATACAATGCTTGTCTCAGGGGATGTATTCCGGGGGCAAAATTAATTCCTCATAACTAGGGGGTGGACTAAGAGGAAACCTGCGCTGTAGGTTATCCAGGGGAAGACCCGGTGAGGAGGGGGGTTTGACTCTTCTAACAGCCTTGCCTCGGTACAGGGTGATATCGGAGGCGACGAGGCGGTTGCGGCTTGGCGTCGCTGTTGTTCCCGAGTTTCACTTTCTCGAGGGGTGGGGGGGGGGCTATCCCTTGTGAGGTCCACCACTCGGATTCTTCGTTAGCGGGCCTCTCGTAGGCGACGTAGGAGGCTCCGAAGTCTTTTAGCCAAATTGCAAGGAAGGGTGACAGTCCGGTCGAGTTCCCGGGGGGTGCGAGTAGACGGATCTAGGGTGACAGGGGCAACCTCTACGCCCGACGGAAGAGATGGCTGGAACGGCCCGGACCTCAGGAGTAGTTCTATCCTTTCGTCCAAGCATTGGGGTCGTTTGGTCTCGGGTTCGCTTCGTATGGGGCCGTGACTCGGGCCTGGTTGTTCTGGCTGCTCAGGGAGGCTTTCTAAGTTTTCTTGTGCCCCCGATGGATCGGAAAGGGCTGCTGTCGGTTTTTCCGGTGTATCTCTCGGCCCTCCTGTTTCTAGAAAACCAAAGATGTTCCTGAAACAGCTCGCACAGTTAGTCCGGATGGTTGATGCCCCGCTTCGGGTAGGTTTTGCTAGGGTCGTAGGAATGCGGAACAGGAATTCGCAATGCCGGCACTCGCAGTGGGCATAGCTAGTAGTGATTCTCCATAACTTGCTGGGTGTCTGGTCTCGTCTCGGGGTTTTTCCTACACAGGTTCCTCTCTCTCGTTTGCGTTGTCGTTCCAAAATTCCAGGTAGGGCACCCTCTAGATCCAAGGGTAGGGATGACTCCCCGGGTATATTCCCTTTGTAGTACTTCAAGTACACCTAGATTTCCGGGTGTCCCTTTTCTTCGAATACGCGGAAACCACCCTGGTGTGAAATTCTGGCATCCTTCGCTTGTTGTTTCGCCTCTTAGAAGTTTCTGGGGAATGGGTATCCTACTCCGGAAGGGCGGGGGGGGGGGATAATAATTACAATGTCACAGACTTCGCAAAGTCATGGTAAATAGTTCTAATATTCCATAAAGTCTTGGGGAACAGGAATTACAAACAATACAGAGAGGCAACAACGGTGTAACTTGGAGTGGATGTAGATATCCTCATTTCTGGGAATCCCGAAATTTATAAATCGAAACGAACATTGTTTCTAAAATACATTTTCGCGAATAATATTTGGATTTAAGAAATGAATGTTGTCGTTGAAGAGCATCATTTACAAAGTGATGCGTGAAATGACCGTTGATTTTGCAATCAGTAGTTAAAACGAGTCATTGTTATTGTCGTAACGAGTTCTTACAAGATCAATATGAATAATAAACATGTTTCGCTTTGATATTTTATAAAATTGGAAATAACTTGCGAAATAGAAATGATTTTGTAAATGTGAAAAGTTTTAAAAGAAGAATAATGAACTGTAATTTAGATATTTTATAAAACTAGAAATGACTTTCGAAATGGAAATGAACTGTAATGATTGACAAAAAAACATTTTTAAGTATTCCGAAGTTTCTGGTTCAAAAAAAAAAAACGTTACAGAAAAATTGAGTACCTATATATGCCTAATCTTACATATTTATATATATGTATGGGGATTCCCAATACATAACAACCTGTTGAGATTGCAACTTCGCGCTTGAAGGAATGAAGAGTTCCTGTTTTACGGGAAAATTGGTTAATAGATAAATTGATAACACTTAAAAACTAGCCACGATTTTTAAAAAAAATCATATTAAATAAATATTAATATAATTGATCTCTAGGAGCCATTAATAAGTCAGTATCTTGATCATTATTCTTCTCTTTATTTCTTCAAGCTTTCGACCTTATAATTTTCGGTCCTCTTCAGGAAACTAAGTATAAATATTAAGTATCAATTCATTTTCACATAAATAAATATTAATAAAATCAGATTTTCACACTTACATTTCTCATTTTTGTAATGCTTTCTTTATCTAAATTGATTTGTCGATTACGTCACGATATTCAATGTCTTTTTTGTCCCCAAGTCATTTTTTCTTCGTTCTTTATTCTTTTTACAAAATGTGTCCCTTATTAATTGTGTGCTTTGTCTTTGGGGGACGAAACGTGACTGATCAAGGAATTTCAAAAGTCTCCATAATCAAACTCATCATATTAAATATTTCAAATTGTGAGAACTTGCTTTCTACTTTGTTAATTTTGGACGAAAAACATTCGATTCTCAATTTTTATCTCCTTGTTCATAAGCAAAATATTTTTTTCATTAAAAACAGTTATTAATAAAATCGAAAAATTTCTTATTTAATCTAAACGAATTCTGCTGTAGGAGAAAACCAAAAAATTTATTCTTTAAAACACTTTCATCGCCAAAAAAATGTTCTGTGCTTGCCGAAATGCACTTGAAACATAAACACTTCTCATTTGATATCTTATTTCTCTACTCGTCCGGAGGAAGAAACATTATTTTTATTTCCCATCGCACATTCGAAATAATGAACCTGAAATAACCGTATGAAATTCTTGACCCGCTCCATAATATTTAGAGTGACGGAAAACCAAATAATAGAATAAGAAATGAGGAATCAAGGTAAGACGGGGTATCCGAATTCCGAGCTTGTGTGGAGCTAGGTGACCAGATTGGGGAGGCTGCCCCTCCCCTATAACCCCCTCCACTGCCCACAGTGCCCACCACTTCTTCATACCGAAAGGCCGCGGCTGCCGTTTTTGCTTTATTTATGCTGGGCGGTAGGAAAAAAGGCCCAAAATCAGAGTAGCTTGGAATAGCGGATTTCGTTTCCGTAGTCGAATCTTATTGAATTTTCATTTTTGAATATTACAATCTAATAGGTCATCTAGTAATATATTCTTACTTAGAACAATTTTTCGAACTTGGAATCTTTGTTATAGTTAGTCCGAAATAAAGTTTAAGAACTAGACCATTTATTGAAAAAATTTGTACTTTGATAATTATAAAATCTTTAATTTGCACGCAAATTTAACTAAGACTTGACACAATATGCTTCTGAAAAATAAGCTCCTATAATAAGAATGACTCGAATTTTTTTATTCAAAAGCAGAAAATGCAGTGTATATTAATAAAAATGTAGAATAGAAAAATTCTGTGATAAGGTTAAAATTTATTTCACGCTGCATAATTTTTTTCATTTCATTTTCAAATGAAAATGAAACTCATTACAATTCCAGCACCTATGCTTACAATAATGTTACGCCTTAATCTTATACTACAACAGTCCAGCAATACTTTTACTTGGGAAATTTTAAGTTTCAATCTTATCCGTTACTAAGCACGTTATTTGGAAGATTTAAACTTATTGGATATCAAAATTTATAAAAATTATTCCATTGTTCAAAAATAATTTCTCAAAATCGAAAAATTGAGTAAAATCCTCGTTCACAATAAATTCGAATTAAAAAAATCAAAATGAGTTTTTTTGAAGAATCCATCAAATATAACATTAAATGTACTATTCTTGGTAAATAACAATTTTTACTACACGAGATAGCTGTGAAACATCGATTTGCAGTGTCGTAACTACAACTGCTAAGATCCAATTACACCAAAAAATTTTACGAAACAGTACTCAAATACAATCCATCGAATTTGTCAGGAAAAGCTAAATTTTCAGTTTCAATAAAATGAACTCGAAAGATTGCTCGTCCGAAATGAAAAAGTAGATATTAACAGAGTTAATATCTCTGATTCACTAGATATAGAAAATTGGAATTCAAAGAGTTAACGATTTTAGATGTAATAAATATATGGTTCATACTACAAAGATTTAATCACATAGCTTAAAAAGGTTGACTGGACAATTTGAAATTTTAATAACTCGATACTGCATGTTTCCTGAATAAAACACTGCAAAGTATTATATTAATTTATTATTTGAGATTTTATACTTGGGAGGGTATAAAGTTTCATATTTTGTATTCTTCATTCATTTTTCAGATAACTATCTACAAACATTATTTTTTCACTTTTTTTGAATCTCAAAAAATAAACTTGTTTTTTCGAAACGAAATTTTCGAAAAAAAAAGTTTCAAGATATTTATCAAATGAATAATGTATTGTGTCAAAATAAATAAAAATTCTTAATCGCTGCGTTTCCTCTTATAAAGTGTATCGGATGTCATGAGTTCTAAATGGCTTTCAGTAATTTTGAAATTCGCAACCGGTTGGCCACTTGATCGTATAGCAGATTTTACCGTGCAAAATGCATCTAACAGTTCGTTCGACATGCGATTTTTTTCGTCGGATTTAACATTGGGTACAAATGAAAAAGTCCGCTCAGGATCTGCGTTTGAGTGAGGTATTGTTCTGATTAAGTTGAAAAGGGTACATAATTGTGGAAAACGAGAACTCTGATCATTTCTTTTGATGAGGGCTAAATTCTTTGATATTTCGTCGAAGTCGTATCCGTCAAACGTACGTTTCGTCGATTCTGATAAAAAATACAAATCAGTCCATTCGTCACTAAGTAATTGCAAATCAATGAAATTTTTTCTGTCAATTCTTTTTGCTATTTGTATCACTTTGCTCACTGTTTTGTCGCGTTCTGTATCGAAGAAAAGGATGTCCGGTCTCAAGTAGCTCAAATTGACAAAAAATTGATCATAAATGTAATAAAAATCAGAAATTATTTTTTTCACGGCCACTACATACAAATTCAAACAGTTCTTCCGAATTTCCATGACTAATTCTGTGTTTCCTTCTTCAAATTCTTGTAAGTAAAGTTCACAATCGATTCCAAGAGAAACTTCTGTCAGTGGTACATGGTATTTTCTATCAGAAAAATCAGTGCAGTATATCATATTCAAGTCAAAACTGTTGAAATCTTTAACAAAATAAGAGAGTAGTGTTGTAAGTAAGCCCAAGCATTTTGAGTGGAGTTTGTGAACTAAAGTAACCTGTGACTGTTGGAAAAACAAATTCATCGAATCAAGCAGAGCTAAAGAATGAGATAAAAAGTGAAAATAAGCGAGGGTTTCAGGTTTTTTCATTTCGGTTAGGAGATATGTAGCAGTTTTATTTGATTGTGAATCACCTTGGGCTGTGTCGAAAATCATTTTTAAAATAAACCAATGTTTTATGATCGATCGAATGGATGCTAAACGTGAGAGCCAACGTATCTCCGACCACCGCTTCAAAGATTCTTCACAATTTTCAAAACGTTTCTGTAATTCCAAAAAAATTGAATTCCTTTTCGGACTTTTTGTAACATAATTTACACATTTCACCATGAAAGATTCGACGAAGGGAGGTAAAACACGACTAGCACTACTCGAAACAAGGGCCAACATGTGACAAACACAAAAAATTGACAACAGATTTGGAACCCGACTTTCAAAGAAAGTTTTGAAAGATCTTTTGACACCCTTCATCACTGAGGCATTATCGGAAGAAACTGCAATGGTGCTAGCGATCGGTACATTGTTATTTGTTAAACAGTTATCGAAAGTTTCCATTAATTTTGGAGCAGAGCAATCTTTCGAGTCCAAATCTATAAGTTCCAAAAGTTCGACTTTAACATCTGAAGTTTCTGGCTCAACAAAACGTACAACGCCGGACAAATACTTTTTGTTTTGATGAGTCAACTCATCAACAAGGAATGAAAAACAATTTTCACGTAGTATAGATGCTATTCGTTCTTTCTCAATTTGCGCCAAAGAATTCGTTATGATACTCGCGATTTTTGTGCGCCTCAACTTTGAATTTCCTATAACACGTGTATCCTCCTTGTGTATATCCTGAAAAACATTCAACAGTTTTTCCGCAGCCCGTAAAGATATGTTGTAATTCGCGATACATGCACTAATTTTTATTTCGGCTTCTTTCACTTTGGTGAGAAAAGGCTTCGATTCGTCGAAACTATGCAAAGGCACAAGTTCATTTTCACCCTTTCCACCGACCGCATTTTCCAGGGCTTTCTTATGACTTGCTGTTTTTGCATGGTCGACAACTTGGGTCTTCCCTGCACTGCAACTTTTACCATATTGCACGCGGTGCAAGTGAACTTGCTTTCATCGTTTGGATTTTTGCAAAGCCAAGACGTCAAGTTGAACTCTGATAGGGTTGGGTCGCTAAACCACGCATCTTGAAAAGTTTTTCTCCTTTTAACCGATGATTTTGATTCAGGAAGTGAACTCATTCTTAAAAAAAAAAGTATGATGAAATAAACTGTTAAATTTAAGCTATTTTTAAATATTTACGGTTGATTGTGCCAAACAACAAGAATTGTTCAACTAAAACAAATGTTGAGTGCTTGGGTTAAGAACCCCACAACCGTGTAGTATTATTCGCATGAAATTTGAAAAAAATGGAACACCCTTCATTTTTATCTATAATACGTTATTGTATATCCTAAATTGAAAATAAATAATTAGACATAAAAAATTTAAACTTCAAATGTTTATAGCTACTGTGAAAAATGTAACATTTCAAGATTAGAAAAATAAAAAATCCGTATTTCAAATGTTACTTTCCAAACATTGGGTAAGAATTTTAAAAAGCTTCTTTATTAAAATAAATTAGACAAGCATTTGTTCTTTTTGCAATTAACTAGTTAGATAAATAAACAAAAATGAGTATCAATTTTTAACAGCCAAAATTCGTATGCTTGATATTTTTAAATTTATGAGATTAAACATTCAAAACACAAAAATTTCAACTAAAACATTTTTAACTAAAACATTTTTAACTAAAACAACAATAATTAATATATCATTTACCAAACAGTCATAAAAGTCAAATTGAATTACATTCAATATTGAAAGGAAAAATAGCAATATAACAATGTATGAAGATTTACTTTAAAATTGAGAAAATTTAAAAATAGAAAAGGTTGCCGGAGATTAGGAATTGCAAGATTTAGGAAAATAGATACTTTTATAAGAAACACACATAGAAAATGTTTTTCCCCTTCACTCTTGAAATAAATTTCCATCACAGCAGGTAATAAGAAATGACAAAATGAAAGTTATAACATATTCTTAATCATTAAAATGACTTATTTCTACATAAATAGTATTTGACAACACAAGCCGTAGTGGAACCCATCCAAAACTTGAAAAACGATATACAGGGTGTTTCCAATTTTCAGTGCCAAAAAAAAAAAAAAATTTCTTATTGAATTTCTAGTCGAAAAGTCCTTTACCACTTTTCATAAAAATCAAAATTCAAAAAGTTTCAAGCCGAAAGTTTGAACAATGTATTCGCTCTCTCGACAAGTAGGAGTCAAATTCACTGAGTAACCTTTCCCCAAATTTTTTTATATTTTTCTGAGCCAAAAAGTCCTGTGCCACTTTTCATAACACTCGAAATGAAAAAACATATTCCAGTAAGAAGTTTCAGCCAGTCACATTTCTTTAATTTCAAACTCAAATATCTTATTTCGAGTTTTATGAAAGTGGCGCAGGACTTTTTGACTCATAAAAATATGAAGAAAATTTGGGAAAGTTTGGTCAGTCAATTTGACTCCCACTTGTCGAGAGAGCGCATTTATTGTTTAAACTTCCGGCTTGAATAACTTTTTGTATTTTGAGTTTTATGAAAAGTGGTAAAAGACTTTTCGACTCAAAATTCAATAAGGAATATTGGACTTTTTTTTGGCACGGGAATTGGAAACACTCTGTATATGAAAAGGAGTAAATATGATATGAATAATACTACAAGGTAACACTTGTTCTGAAAACTGAAGAAACATGAAAGAAAGGTTAAAAATTCGCCTTAAAACTTTATTTTTTGTATAAATTTCAGTCAAATTTATGTCGAATTCATACAAGAACGACGTATATTCATGAAAAAGTTATACAAAAAATAAGTCACGTAACTGCAAATGATACATAATTCTCGTGAAATTGAATGAATTTAACATATAATATTTATGGATTTAACGGAGGAATCATTCTTTGCGAATTTTACTCAGCTACTCAACATTGAACAATTCTTCGCCTGATTGTTTGTACCCAACCGTTTATTTTCACTGTCAAAAAAGATTGGTAAATTTTCAATAAAAATATTGCAAGTTTTTTAGCTATATTCTGTACAAGATTTTTCCCATCAATAACTCTGGATATTTTCCATACGCTATGGAACTCTTCCATAAATTATGAGAAAATTTCCAGAATATGGGTCTAACAGAATATAGTGAAAAAATTTCCATATTTTAATTGAAAAATTACCAATATTTTGGAACCGTGTTGTTATACGAAGAAATACACCCCAAAAATTACCTTGAATCCTTTAATCAGCATGAGACGATGGATCAATGGAGGAATATTATTTAAACTTTTGCAAAAACAGATACGTTAGGATCTCACTATTTTAAAGTTTTTAATAACCAGAATACTTTTGAGAAACGTACATAAGATGTTACTAGCTTCGAAAGACGATGGGAAATGAAAGAAAATTTGAGATAAACCTCATTGGTGACGTGGAAAAAAGTAAGGCCCGTCGACTTTCATCCCAAAATGCTTATTAGCTTACCTTAGATAAGGTTCGGGGAATGATAATCACAGAGCTATGTACGACTTTCTAAATTTTTTTCTACGATAAAAACTTGTACTAGTTTTTTAGTATGAAAGACATCAATTGTTTATCATATTTTCAATAGGTTCTATTAGGTTGGAAAGTAAGTTTGTTCAGTTTTTTTGTAAACATTCAATATGTAAAACCCAACAAACTTACTTTCCGATTGTTTTCAACCCAATTTATACTACAATAATTATTGTAGTCAAATACTGTCCAGTTATTCTTATATTTCCGTATAAATTTTTTTCATTATATTTTTCAACTTTCCTCATTGTCAGTTATAAAAATTTCTTTTCATATAAGTAATTCACAATCATGTTGCTCTTTTCCTCGAGAATAGATTTTTGCACTAGTTGGGAAATTCTGGTTGTTTTCTACAATCGACTGTGAGTATGAAGTTGTCTTGAAATAAATGGTTTATAAAATGCTAATTTTTTTTAAATGAGTTCACTTCTTACAATAAAATCAACGAATAAATGGAGGAACAGTTTTCAAGTGTTATAGTGATCAACCTTCATAGTTGTTACACTTTGCATCTTGGCTATGCAAAAATTCGAATAAAAAAAGCTATTTTATTTGCACTGCGAGCATAAAAGTTGCAATGCAGGGATAATCCAAGTTGTTGCATACACAAAAACAGCAAGCGGCAAGATAGCCCTAGAAAAATTAGTCTAGTGGAGAGGTGGAAAAGCAGTTATAACTATCTATTTTTTGTCGAATCAAAATAAACAGATATTAAATCTAGCGCATTAATTACTGATAAATCTTGATGTACTGCCAATAAACATGTGAGTATAATTCAGGATATAAATAAAGAAGATCATGTCACTGTAAAACTAATATAGATGAGAAAGTTCATTTATAACATCAGTTCAGAATTGGTTTTTTTATGATCATTTTTTTAAACTTTATTTCAAACTAACTACAGGGTGCGCCATCTGAATTGGGTCAATGTAAAGATTGAATAACTTTGACAGTTATCAATGAATTTCAAAAAATTTTTTTTTATTATTACGACAACCTTTTTACAATTTTCTTGGCTAATTTCCAAAAACAATATCGACCAAGTGGCCTCCTTTGTTTTTAATACAATAGTGAGCTCTTTTTTTCGCGTTTTCCATCACATTTTCCAGCATCTCGGGCGATATAGCTGCCATTTCAGCTTGAATGTTGTCTTTAAGCTTTTCTATGGTCTTCGGCTTGTTAGCATAAACCTTGCTCTTCAAAAATCCCCACAAAAAAAAGTCCGGTGCAGTCAAATCTGGAGATCTTGGGGGCCAGTCAATATCCCCGTTTTTTAAACAACACGTCCCGGGAATTTCCGACGCAAATAGTCCATTGTTGCGTGGGCTGTATGGCATGTAGCGCCATCTTGTTGGAACCAGAAGTTTTCCAGACCTTTTTCACGCATTTTCGGTAACACAAAGTGCGCCAACATCCACCTATATCGATCGCCATTGATTGTCTCACCAGGTCTGAAGAAGAACGGACCAATGATTGTTTTAGAGCAAACACCAGCCCAAACAGTCACTTTCTGGTCATGCAACGGTGTTTCATGAATAATATGAGGATTATCGGTGCCCCAAAAGCGACAATTTTGTTTGTTGACGGCGCCAGAGAGTGTGAAATGAGCCTCGTCTGTCATAAGAATTTTCTCCCAAAAATCCGGCTCAACTTCTTCAATTCGAATGACACTATTCGCGTAAGTCAAGCGGCGTGGCTTATCTGCTTCCAATAACCTTTGAGTTAACTGCACTTTGTAAGGAAACATTTTAAGATCTTGTTTCAAAATTCGCCTTAAAGTGGTTCCACTGATCTTTAATTGCTGAGATCGGCGCCGGTACGAGACATCGGGATTTTCAGCAACACTCTCCCGAACAGCTTCGATATTTTCATTTGAGCGACGTGGGCGTGGTTTAGGATGTTGTTGGCGATCTGCGACAGACCCGTGCTCAAAAAAATTTGAGGCGAAACGACGTATCGAGTCACTTTTGGGTGCAGAACGGCCACGATATTTTCGGCGATATGCGCGCTGGGTTGACACAACTGACCGATTATTTTCAATGTAAAGCGACACTATTTCGGCACGTTCTTTCGGTGTATATCGATACATGGTTGAAATTGTACTGGATCAAAGTTTACTAAACGGTATTGATAAAGCCAATCGCTTGAAAATTGTCAAAGTTATTCAATCATTACATTGACCCAATTCAGATGGCGCACCCTGTATAACCAAGATTCGAAGTTCGAAAAATTGTTCAGTAAGGATATATTACTAGATGACCTATTTGATTGTAATATTCAAAAATGAAAATTCAATAAGATTCGACTACGGAAACGAAATCCGCTATTCCAAGCTACTCTGATTTTGGGCCTTTTTTTCCTACCGCCCAGCGTAAATAAAGCAAAAACGGCAGCCGCGGCCTTTCGCTATGAAGAAGTGGTGGGCACTGTGGGCAGTGGAGGGGGTTATACGGGAGGGGCAGCCTCCTCAATCTGGTCACCTAGGTGTGGAGATCAGCGGAGAGAGTGAAAGGGCAGCGAAAAGTAGGGACTGGTGGGGATGGTTCCCCGCTAGCGGCGTTTCAAGTTTAAAACTTCTGGTTCACTCCCTGTTGCGTATCTCTAATATTGCAACAGCCACAGCCAAATGTTGCGCGAGACAACACTGGCTGCGCGCTTGGAAGTGTTGTTGTTCTCATATGAGTAAGTCCAAAAATGATGCTAGCTGAAACGTAGAAAGAAATTTTTGTAATGATGAGTATTGCTTCACGAGAAAAAAAGAATATCAAGATGAATTTATTTTACTTAAGGCTTTTCTCCACCAAAATCCACACATCGTTTTCTTTGTAGTAAAGCAACAATTTTCGCAACTTCTACAATTCAGGAATTGACATCATATCGTGGCTTCCCTCCGCTAACATCCGGTAAAAAGCCGGAGCCACTACAAACATGTTTTTTCCGAGCCCCCTGATCAATTTCCTTAGTGTCACCACCCACTTGTTTACGGTATTGTCCAGACGAAGAAAATCTACAAAGAAAAAGAAAAAGACAATCAACATTTCGAGACAATGACATTCAGCATTTGATAAACAATGATGTTATGATAATGACGCCCCTGCTCCAGTTTCTCAAGTTATATTTTATCAATCCAATTACTCTGAAAAAATAAAAGACGAGTTTCAGAAAAAATTACGAGTAATCTTGCTTCTCGAAAATCTTCTCGAAAAAAAGGAGAGATCTGAGTTGCATAAACCTGAAAATAATACCGGAAAAAAAAACAACTGACAGTATCGTGATACAGGCGATACAGTCAGAGAGAAGACGCGGAAGCGTGATGCGGAAGCACGAGGGGGACCTAAAATATCGAAGACCCGAAAACAAAATGGATACCTCTAAGCCTTCACTAATCTTAAGTCACGGTCATGACTACTTTGACGATCTCGTTGTGTCAGGATGAGCAGGGAAAAGAAAAATAAGTAAAACAAAGATTACAAAAATTCTTTATTTCAAAGTATTGTCACGAACTACCGGAATAGTTCGCGGTAATCGAACTTGAGCGCAGCACGGAGCCGTCTCAAATCCGTCTAGTGGAGAAGCGAGGTGCGTGGGGAAATGAATAAACGAAAAACAGTGTTTAATAGACTATTTACGTTTTATTCAAGTTTATCCTAAAAAATACACTTAGATACATATATCCTCACTCATATTAATACCGCCTATTTCACAATTAGTAATCATTCTTTAATCGGAGCGCCGGGTGCTTGTAGGGGGTTGTAGTCAGCTGGAAGGTTTTGGGAAGCGGTTAGGGGGCGGTAAGGGTGGATCCGCAACTTGCCCTTGAGCTTCCGGATGCTCCGGATCACGTGGCGAGGTTGCGGCGGGGTTGGTGGGCTCGGGGTGGGGGGGGGGGGGAACTGAATTTTAGGGATAGACGGGGGAGGTGAAATCAGGGCAGCGGGAAGTTGAGGTGGTTCATGGATCGTATCCGGAGTGGGGGGAATTATTTCGGGAACGAAGGAGGGATACGGGAGGTCTCCCGGAAAAAAAAAATCCTCGAGTGGCGAATCCCCGGGGTCGGCTACGTCGAAATTGAAAGAGTGGTCAGCGCGGTTTTCCCTCGCCGGAGGGCTGGGTGCCCGGGAAAGCACCCCGTTGGATTTGGGTTGAGTGGGCCGGGAGTGGTTGAAACAGCGTGGAGGCCGATTCCGCCCACAGGTATAGTTTCGGCCGCAGTGCTGGCAATACACCCGGATGCGGTCCGGATGCCGGTGTACCGGAATCCCGAAGGCCGACGTGAGGTACCAGTATACCATTTCCTCGGGGTCGTCACGGGCGTCGAAGGGCCAGGCAGCAAATTTCCCCCGAGCCCACTGCAACTTGATCCACAGGCCCCCCAGTCCTCGAGCGGTATACTAGGCAGCCAGGGCATTTAGTCGTAGGCCCCGGACGAGAGCAATTCCGGCCATCTCCCTCTCTAGGACCAGGGCACTTGGGCTCAATACGAAAAAACACCGAAAATTGTATTTATAAAATCACATTGCAAAATCCATATTGTATAAATATAATTGTAGTAATTATAGGCAACGCAAAAGACTCTTTGACACGGATTGCCAGACTTACTTATTTCCGATTTTTTCTCTTGGGCTCCAACGAGCGAAATTTTTGAAGGCGGCTCCTGTATAGCTGAATGTCTGATATGGCTCTTGGAGAGCTGGATTTCTGGATATGGCCGCTGGAGAGCTGATGTCGAAAAAACGGGCTCGGAAGAGCTTATGAATATTTTTAAATGGCTCGAAAGAGCTTAATGTGATTTTATTTGGCTCCAGAGAGCAGAAAGGGTCTCGAAGTCCGGAGAGCTTCTGACCAAAACTAGGCTTTTTCGCTCGGTTTTTATACTATTCTTGTTTTTTTTAGGGATAGATTCGCGTTTTCCAGAATCTATTCCCCTAAAAATTAAAGTCAGTATTTTATTTGCTACATTGATTAAATCGGAAAAAAATAGCGCTCGCCGTCCTTCACGCCTAATTTCACCGGTATTCGAATCCTCCCTCGCCGCAGTAGATAGGCTAGGCCGGTACCCCCCTACTCCTCCTCCCATCACGTGACCCCCTCTACTCGCAGGCCCCGCCTACTTCCCCTACCCCTGCTACCTGATTAGTCCGCCCTCCCCCTCCCTTCCCTATACCACCTGCCCACTTACCCCTCCCCCTGTGATCCTTGGCCCGCACCCCTTCTGCGGATTTTCGCGGTTCTTCGCTAGCTTCGCGGATTCTCCCAACCCTTTTTCGCGAATTCCACTACCTATTTTTCGCAATTTCCCTCACCCCTAGACCACGAACAAGATGGCGGCGGTCGGTAAAACAGAGACGTGCCTACTAGTGATAATACCTGCGGTCGGCAATACCTGTGGTCGGCAATACCTGCGATCACTATGTTCATATTGTTTAATTTTTGTCTGTTTTTTTTTAAGTTTTGTTTTGTTTTATTACTTTTTTATTTCGATTTTCGCTTAATATGAACGTATATGCGATACAACTTATTTATTTATTCTTAGTTTAAAATTTCAACTTTATCCTCGTCGTCCGACCCCAAAAGTCTTAATTTCTCCTCCAGCTCCTCGCGCTCTTTCAAAAGTCGTGCTCTTTGCGCAACACGGCCGGACAAACGCTGCAATAAAAAAAATTTCTATCAGTTAAATTGTTTTTATCAAATAAAGTTTAAATTCATACTTACAGAAACGAGGTAACCATTTTTGATCTCGTATGTAGACTGATCAATTTTAATTTGCTATTTCAGAGGATATTTTTTGTAATATTTTTTTATTTCTGTTACTGTTTCAGTTTTTCTTTTCTCCGACAACACCCTCATATTCTGAGGCATGGTCACCTCTAGATTTCCAATTTTTATTTTCCATTCGTCAATGAAATTATATTCAATGATGAATTGTTAAAACGATGAAGTTTTTAATCAAACTGTAGTCGAGAAAGAATTTGCATTTTGCTCGAGTCTATTTTTTTTCGATAAAGATATTTGGAGATGAAATTTGAATACTGCGCGTGAATTCATAAACACCGCGCCGTCTAATCTCTCCACCCGGGCGCGTTATCTTTTCTTGCGCTCCGAAGACAACGAATGATTTGAAATCATTCTTCAAAAACTTTTAAACTCACTTTATACATATAAAAAACCTTATTTCGATGACTCATCAGTAGAAAATTGTATAAATGATATTTATTCGCTAAGAGATTTTGAGTTAAGTTTTTCCGAGGGAAAAATTTTAAAATATTTTCCATAACTTATTATCATTATCATTGATCGATGATATAAGTAGTTCATACCTTCAAAAATGTTACAATAAGTCAACAATTACCGAAAGTTAATAAGTTATCCAAAGTCGATAAGTTATCCTCAGTTGTTAAAAAGATTTCTACTATAAAATCGTGGTTAGTCGGTTATGCAGGGAACTGCTTTATCGACACTTTTTTAAACAAACCTTCAATTGTTGCATCACTTTGAACTTTATTGTCACAATGAATATGTAATAATACTACAACAAAACTTGACCCGCGTTGAAGTTCCCATGGTATCGTATGTGACTGCATAAATGTAATTCGAAGATCGAACAATTTTTTGCAATTATTTATGTTATGGAACTTCTAAAAATATGACACCAAGATAAATTTTGCTCCATTTGTTTATAGAGTTAAGTTTCTTTGTAAAAAGTTATTTTTAGAGAGTATCGTTGTGTTGAAAAGATTATTTTGGATCTCCCAATAGAAACATTTAGTTGTGATCTGTAAAAGTTATTTTGAGAGAGAATTCACTTGAAAATTAAATATTCATTATAACTTGTCGTTCTAATGGCTCTTGTGCGGCTCTTGAGAAATCTAAACGAGAGAAAGATGACTCCGCTCGTCACAACTCACTTTTCTTGCTTTTCCTTTTTGATGATTCGGGTTGGTTCAGACTGCTCAGACGGACGTTCGTTCAAGCACGTTGAAGCATGTTCAAGAGTGCACAAGAGTTGCCAGGAGGCCCAGGAGTCAGTACTTGCTGACTCACTGTGACTCACGCTGATTATCAAAAGAAACGCCATCTAACGGACGTGACACAACAGAAACTTATACTACGCCAACAGTCACAGCTGATCATAGTTAATTTAGCTTAATATTCAATGAGATATTCCCGAATGCCGTTCGAAAAGTTTGTGAATGAAAATTCATTCTAACGACGTTAAAAATGTTTTTTCAATATTTAATGCTAGGATAGTATTTTTTTTGTGTACATATGTGTTTAACATTGTTTACGTCCTGCATGTTATCCATGCAGATACTTCTTCATACTGTTATTGCCAATCCAAAAAGTTCCAATGGTTGGTTGTTTGGGGAAGGAGGAGGAAAAAACACATAAAAAGTATTAAACAAACTGATATAATTTGTCTGAATATGATTGTTTGACTTTGAAGAACTTCGGACCCTGTGAATTTTTTTAATGTAATCCTGTAGGTCATGGATAAGGGTTTTAAACTGAAGTGAAATCATCGGTAGAGAAAAGACTGAAATCAACAAATTAGATTTATAACCCCCAATTTCATTCAATATGCAATAAATTTGATTATTAGTGAAAAAAGCTATGAAATCAACACCTCTACCACACCACCATTGAACATTAAAATGTTAAAAATGAAGGCTAAGGTCAGTCCCCCAAGTACGATTTCGGATACGATCTTTACAAGAAAAAGAAAGCAGATGTTATCCTCTATTTGCAAAATGTTCGCAACCGCATCACGAATACTTTTTTAGGTTAACCATTTGACGCCTTTCTTTTTGGCTTACGAAGGCTGTGAAATCACTAAAGAAAGGGTCATATCGAATATATCATATTTCATAAGCAACGCCTCAAAAGTTTTCAGTTGTCGCTTATGAAGTTCTGAAATCATAATAAAAAGACTAATTCTTACTTTGAATTCGACAAAACATAATGTAAACTGTGACGAGCGAGCTGCGACCGCCAACCCAACGTTGCGTCTATCATGAGATGTCCCGAGATGTCGTTTATCCAACGTTGAATTCCAAGTCCCAACACTCTCGTTCAGAAAGGACCCACAAAGGGCAACTGCCCTATGGAACCCTTAACCCCGTAATTTATGAAGGACATCGGGGTTTTGTTTCGAGGAGGAAAGAAAAGGAAAAATAGAAGACATGAATTTCTGATTTAACAAATCTTGCGTGTATTGTGGTAATAGGATACAATGCGTATACAAAATTTTATTGTCGTTGCATCATGCTTACATCTATATTGTTCCTGGCGCTGAGAATGGTGCTACGGACTGTTCTAACTCTCGTAATATTTCATTAAATATTTCCGGGTCTACAGGTTTCTCCAGAATTTCGTCTAAATCTTGTTCCGTTATTTCAATGTCTAGAGGGTGCGGATCTAGAGTTACTGTCTGTGGTTGACAGCATTTTTGACACACAAATTTGGTCTCCTGAATCGGCAATGCTAAGTGAATGTTATATTCGCGAGCCAAGTGTCGCGCTACCTTCCTATTCAGTTGCCATATAGTGATCTCTGAAGTCGGGTCAAGTGTTTTTAGGATGTTTATTCTGAGGAGAATGCCTAAAGCCCCTTTTCTCTTGAATAGAAATTCCCTTCCACTGGGCTTTAATCCCCGACGCCTGGCCGCGCTTTTAAACGCCTAAAGCAAATCCTCGACTCTCGGCACTTGAAAATTATTTAATTATTGATATTAGGTTGGACTATTTCAAAAGGTTTCTTTCTTCCGCGGTCATCAAACTCATAGCTCTCATATTGAAAATCTAAACCCGTATTACTCTAATTCTCGTTATTCTACAGATTAGAGGCTAAAATGTTCCTTCTTAGTAATACTCAATCGCGTTTTATTAACCATTCTTTCATCTCTATTATTATTTTAGATTCTGACAATTGCTTCTCCCTGTACTGGTCGTGTCAGGTTCAACAACGGAATAGATTACTCTTCCTCCCAGCACAGGTTGTTGCAATTCCCAAACATGAATGTGACATTTATTAAATTACACGTTAAACATTACGAATGAAAGAATAGTTACTTTTGTTATCCGTCGACCAAGGGATATTCAGGACTCGGATATAATCCAAGCCATTTCCAGTAGCGTCTGGCTAGGTTGGTTGAGCCAAGGGATCGTCGTGATGTCGGATCTTCGGCTCTGAGGTTGTTTCTGAGGGCCCCGAAATACTATTAACTCGGAAGTACGGTATTGACGGGCAAGAGAACACAACTGACTGAAGTCCGAAAAACGACACCTTATATACTATTTTCGTCAAAAGATTCTCTAATGGTTCTAGATAAAAGACTAATAATTTCGGTGCCGATCTCGTCCGGTAGTTGAAAAGAAAATCATTATCTTAAACTCATTTTTTTTCGGTGCCGTTTCCATCCGGTGCAATTATATGATAGTTTCAATGAGCCATATCGCCGATAACGATATATTGAGTGTCTTGTTAACGAGTTATTTCATTTTTCTTGGATTTTAGATTTTCATTGACTTTACTTGAAAATTGTAAAAAGAATATAAAAGAAAGAAGAGCGAAGGGCGCTCTTCACAAAACTATGCTTTTTCCATTAATGTTCTCAGAAAGAAAGTGAATTCTATTAACACATGTGAAATTATTGCATAAAGTTTGGATTTCAAGTCCTTAGCGGCTCTTTGATGGGGAAAAATAGCCTTTTCGTTTTATTTAGCAGCAAACAATAAATATAAAAGGTGCTGTGATAGCGCATGTTACAGCTTTCAAAAATGTCGAAAAAAAAAAATCTTTTTAATTTAACAAACAACAATGAGTAATACATTTCTCAATACGAACCGCAGTTGCATTTTGTATGGTTTATTCACGTAGCATCGAAAAAAAGATTTGACACTTTCGAATAAATCTTTATTAAATATTCGACAGCAGTTCTAGCTTGTAGTTAGGAATGTGACGCTCTTTTAAGACAATGTGCCTGACACATCGACTGGATCGGTAAATAATAATGTACAGGGTGCGCCATTTCTTATGTCGGCATGTAAACATTGAATAACTTGAAAAAAAAACAACCGATTTCTGTAAATGAGGTATTTTTATTTAGTTTGGTCCTTTACAATTGATTTAGACTAGTTTTTGAACACAACATCAATCAAGTGGCCGCCCTTATTGTTCACAGCAAAATATGCCCTTTTTGCGGCGTTTTCCATTACCTTTTCGAGCATCTCGGGTGGTATAGCAATGATTTCGGCACGAATATTTTCCTTAAGCTCTTCAATGGTCTGCGGCTTGCTGGCGTACACTTTACTTTTCAAATAACCCCACAAAAAGAAGTCTGGAGGGGTCAAATCTGGAGATCTGGGTGGCCATTCAATGTCGCCTCTTTTTGACATCAGACGTCCAGGGAATTTTCGTTGCAGAAACTGGATTGTTTGATTCGCAGTGTGGCAGGTCGCACCATCTTGTTGAAACCAGTAATCTTCAAGACCTTTTTCACGCATTTGTGGGCAGACATAGTGAGCCAACATCCACCGATATCGGTTTCCATCGATCGTTTGGTTCTCTTTGAAAAAATAAGGACCAATGATGGTTTTGGCGCAAACGCCGGCCCAAACAGTAACTTTTTGGTCATGCAATGGCGTTTCATGGATCTCGTGTGGATTCTGCGTTCCCCAAATGCGGCAATTTTGCTTATTAACGCCTCCAGAAAGTTTGAAATGTGCCTCGTCGGTCATTAAAATTCGCTTCCAAAAATCAGGTTCAGTATCAACTATTCGAGCGATTGTTTGTCCATATTCCAAGCGACGTGGATGATCTGTAGGCAATATTCTTTGTGTTAATTGCATTTTGTACGGAAACAAATGCAAATCATCTTTCAAAATGCGCCGTAGAGTGGTTCCACTGATGCCGAGATGCTGAGCGCGGTGACGATATGAAACTTTTGGGTTTTGGGCAACGCTCTCTCTGACAGCTTCAATCAGTTCATTTGAACGTCTTGGTCGTTGATGAACGGGTTGTTCGCGATCTTTCACTGTCCCGTGGTCACAAAAATTCGACACCAAACGACGAATAGTGTTGTCAGATGGTGCCTGTTTGCCAAGATATTTTCGACGATATGCTCGTTGAGTTAACACAATTGAACGACTATTTTCAATGTACAAAGTAACTATTTCAGCGCGTTCTTTTGGTGTGAAGCGATACATGGTTGAAATTGTACTGAATTGACGTTTCCAAAACAAGTGAAGTCAAGTAAATCGGTTGTCAAATGTTTAAGTTATTCAATGTTACAATACCGACATAAGAAATGGCGCACCCTGTACACGAATCAATAAATCAACGATTATACTTTTAGTGCAAAAATAATTGAACACATAAATTTGTACGAAAAAAGTAAACAGTTGAATGTAAGCATAATGCATGTATGAAATATTACAGTTCTTTTAATAAAATAATTATAAGTTGATTTCATTCTCTGAGTTTGATAAATTTGATCAACTATCGGTTTAGTATCATAATTTTGTGCACATATGAATTTCAATTTCTCTCTCCTCGTACGACATACGTATACAAATTCGTACAACGGACGTATACGAATGTGCTCATAACGGTGCTCATATTTGATCCGTATATCCATATGCAATAAAACAAACGCTTTTTAGAAGACAAGACAATCTAGTTATGTATAAACACAAATGAAATTGTATGTTATGGGAATTACTTTCCAAGTTACAGCAACATACCAGTGCGTCTCTTTTCTGTATCCTCGCAGTGAGATATACAAGAATATTAGAGAATGTTGCGTAGAGACGATCGCTAGCTCATTTCGAATGAGTGTACTCAGGGGACTAAAGTGCCCTGTGGAGTGCAGGCCCGGCAGAACAGGTCTGGCCCGAGTGGGTAGTTGATCGGTAGAGTGAATAAGGAGGGCGGGGGGTGAGGGGGATTTTTTGTAAAAGAGAAATATGGAAATTTCGATTTGCAAATATAATTATTGTACAAAAAATTGTTGTAGTCAACTTTCTTATCTCATTTTCATTCATTAAAAATATTCATTTTCATTTTCAACAATAAACTTATTGCCGCAACGCAAAAACTGCTGAACGCTTTGAATTCCGCGAAATAAACTCATTGAGCAGTTTTTCTAAATCTAGTTTGTCCGCAACATTAGTGTACGAGGGGGGGCCCAAAAGTAACGGGAATTGTGTTACAACTTTTTTATTGACAAATTTTTGCACACACAATTTTTATCACCTTCAAAGTAACCCCCATTGACTGTAATACACTTGTTCAATCTTTTTTTCCAGTGTTCAAAACAGTTCTGAAATTCATTTTTTTCAATGTTTTTTAAACCTTCCAGCGATTTTTGTTTCACCTCTTCTACAGTCCCAAAACGTTTTCCTTTCATGTCCCTTTTGAGTCTAGGGAACAAAAAAAAGTCACAGGGGGCAAGGTCCGGTGAATAGGGGGGGTGAACAATCGGTGTCATGCCGTTTTTGGTCAAAAATTTCTTCACGGACAGCGCTGTGTGGGCAGGTGCATTGTCGTGGTGGAAGAGCCAATCTCCTGTGCGCCAAAGATCCGCTCTTTTCTTCCGGATGTTCTCCCTCAACCTTTTCAAAACCTCCAAGTAGAAGGGTTGGTTGACCGTTTGGCCTGGAGGAACAAATTCTGCGTGCACAATACCTCTGCAATAGAAGAAACAAATGAGCAATGTCTTGATGTTGGACTTCACTTGGCGTGCCTTTTTTGGACGAGGCGAGAGAGGTGTCTTCCATTGGCTTGATTGCTGCTTTGTTTCGGGGTCGTAGCCATAGCACCATGATTCATCGCCAGTTATAACCTTGAGAAAAAAATCTGGGTCTTCATCCAACTGATTTTGCAGCTCAAGACAGGCCTGAAGTCGACGCTCCTTTTGATCGTCGGAGAGAAGGCGAGGAACAAATTTGGCTGCAATCCTCCTCATGCTCAAATCTTCAGTTAAAATCCTCTGAATTGAACTTCATGACAATCCAGACATCTCACAAAGTTGATCGATGGTTCGGCGACGGTCTTCATGAACAAGAGTGTTGATTTTTTCAATGTTTTCGTCCGTTCTTAAAGTCGAGGGGCGCCCAGAAAGAGGTTGGTCTTCTATTGACATCTCTCCATTCTTGAAACGCGAAAACCAGTCGTACACACGCGTTTTACTCAAAGCATTATCCCCATAAGCTGTTTTCAGCATCACAAGGGTTTCCGCGGGTGTTTTTCCTAACAAAAAACAAAATTTTACAGCCGCGCGTTGCTCTCCGCACTCAGCCATTTCACGTTTTCGCCGAAACGGAAAAAGTCGTTTCACTAGAAAAATTCTTACGGACGAACGAATGCACTTACAGCAAATGAACTTTGCACACTGACTTGGGAGAGTAGCAGCTTGGAAGAGAACCAGTGGAGAACCCGATCCCCCCTCCGCGGTCCCCCCACCACCTAATTCCCGTTACTTTTGGGTCCCCCCTCGTAAACGTGTAGGAGAGCAACGTTATTTAGTCGATTCTGTAACATTGTTGATCTTAAGTACGCTTTTAATCGACGAAGAACAGAAAAACTTCGTTCGTTAGAACAAGACGATCCTGGAATTGTCATAAGTAGGCGAACAAAGCGCACGAACTCAGGGATGAGCTCTGTAGCCCACTTGTATTTTTTAAAAAATCCACAACCTCACGCATATTGTTCGCTTGCATCTTTTGTCTTTTCAAAAGTTCCAAGAACATGTCTCTATCACTCAACAATCTTGCTCTATCGAAGTCGTTTTTATAAAAATTAACAATTTTATCGACATTGTCGACCTTACCAATAGCGAATAGCTCGAGAAATTTAAACAATTCGGCTGACTCATTTTCAAATCGACTTTTCAATGACACAATTAATTGATCAAAAACTTCGAAATAAGACTTCCTAAAATAATCTTTGGTTGTTTTGAATTCTAAGTTTGACTCCGAACCTGAATCATAAAGTTTGGGAATTTGCCGTTGTCGCGGAATTCGAGGTTTTTCAAGTTCGAAATCAATCACTGCTTCAATGCTATGTTTCCAAATTTTTTATCACGGGATACATTTAAAACGTCAGTTACTGCTTTGACTTTTTCATACGATTCAATGACACAAAGACTTAAGTTTTGCAATTCTTGATTCAATATTTCAATGCGATCAAAAACTTCAATCATTAAATTTATATAGAATACGCACTCAAACGACTCCAAATAATCATGAAAGCCCGCTGCTTTGGCTGCGACCGCACAGTCAATATTTTTTTCCACCGATCGATCATGAAGAAATTGTAGCATTATAGGGTAATTTGCCCTCACAGTCTTTAGAGGCCGAATTCGCATTGCCCATCTGTAAAATAAAATCGAAAAATTTATGAAAACGGTAGAACATTTAGTTGAATCCGCATAATTGAAGAATCTATACCTTGTCGGGCAAAAGGCTGCAATAATAGGTAAATCTTTGCTGTCTTCATTTGCTGCTTCTGCCTGCAGCTCCTTGAATTCTTCTATGCGTTTTGGAGAGTCTCGTACAAAGGTAATCAAGTTTTTAATTGTTCCAATAAACTCTCTTGCTGGTAACACCTTCTCAATGGAATCTTGTACAGCAAGATTGAGGTTATGTGCGTTACAATGAACAAATAACGCTCGAGGCTCTTCTTTGCGTATTCGCGCCTGCAACCCTGAGATTTTGTCAGAAACATTTGATGCCCCATCATAACACTAGCCCCTGAGTTTTGAGAGAGGTAACTTGTGTTGGGCGAAAATTTCATTGACAAGGTCAAACAAAATACTTGATTGGGTATTGGGCGTTGACAAAAATCCAATGAAGTATTCTTGCAAGTGTAAATCCTCACTGACGATTCTTAGGCAAACAGAGACTTGCTCAGTTCGGGATACATCGGCAGTTTCGTCTAATAAAATTGAGAAATATTCTGCACTTCTAATTTCTTCCATGATTTCGCATAAAACCGTATCTGCCAAGAGACCCAGGATTTCATTTTAAGTTTCGTTTATGAATTTACATGTTACATATCTACGATAAAAATGGAACTTGTACATAATTAATCAATTTAAAAGCTTTTGTGAATGCCTCAGTGACAAATGCAGTTTCTATGCGCATGAAGTTGTATTCATTTGCATTATTACAGTGATGTAAAAAAGAATAATGTCTCATCATTGGCATTATTATATTGAGAGATTACTTAAAGCGAAAATTGGACAAACTTTTACAGAAATAAAAATGAATCGTTCACGTTACCATAAGATGAAAATTAATATATATCTGTATAGTTATTGCTGGTGGCTTAACACATGAAACAATGAAATGTTTTTAAAAATAGGTAAATATAATTCATTGATAATTTAAAAATGAAAAAGGCATTTACAGTGGTAAACCTGGGACTTTTTATCACGTCACGCAGCCCATATTCTGCCCAAACATATTTTCGTGCACACTGCCCTAAAGTAATGTTTCACAAAACGTCTTTTTTTTCCAATCGCATTACTTAGTTAGTAACACGCTGAAAAAGCTTAAGTTTTTTTTCGTCTTTTTTTGGGGAATGCTTGTTATAGCTGTTAGATTGTTTATTTAATATTTGAATGAAAAGAAGTAAATAATTTGCACTGTAAAAAGAATTCCATGAATAACTTTAGAAACAGATCTAAGAAATTTAGACTTTCGAGTTTGGAAATCTCCAAATCAGGGAACTTGAAATCCACAATGCTGCAATTTTCAAGTTTTTTTGTTTTTCTAACAATGTCATTGAATAATTGTCGAGTTGATGAAATTGGACGTTGGGAGCAGGGAAATCTTCATAATTTATTTATTCTGGAAACTTGATCCCTACAAAATTTTGACTGTAAAATCTCCTTACAAAATTGAAAACTGTAAAAATGAGACTGTAAAATCTTTTACTCAAAATTCACAGTACAAAATTTCATCCAGTGAAATTTTTCAGTGTCCATAATATATCAACAAAAATTGTTCAAATGATTCAAAAAATATTTTTAGTAGCAAAAAACACATGATTTTTGTACCAAAATACAAGTTCTTGGGCTTCCAAAAATTTTACCTATCACAATGAAAAAATTGTATTTGATTTGTGAAAAATGAAAAATTTCGTCGAATGAGTGAAACATTTTTTTCCACGTTACAGTACAAATTTCACATTTTCGCAAGCCGAAAACGTTAATCGCGTAATTTCCTGATTAATCAAGGAAGAGGATGGAAATAAAAATGAATCTTGAATTTTTTGACTTGAATAATCATTATTACAGCATTGGCAGTAAAATTTAACACTTGGAAATTAAGATTTTGCAATAGGAAATATTTTATAGTTCTTATTGGACGAATATGCAATTTCACGATCATCAATTTCAGAAAATGATGCTTATTTTCAACTTTTTGAGATTGAAATTATAACTTTTGTTCCTGAGTGTAGAAAAATATGTAAAAGATTTTGGAAATTGAAACATGAAATGTACTAAAGTCATGAGTGTCATGAATGAAATTCAAATAATTTCCAAAAAAGGAGTAGTCAAATTACTAGTCACTCGAATTTGTAATACTGTGATTTTCATATCTTAAACACTAAAATTCATTTCTAAAAACTCAAAAAACGAAATTACAGTATCCCGAGATCTGAAAATTTGAACGAATAAAATTCCAAAAAGTCAATCTCACAAAATTTACCTTCGAAACTCAAAATGAATGTGGAATCTTTTGACTTGAAGAATCATAATTACAGGATTTGCAATAAAACTCGATACTTGGAAATGAGGATTTGGCAATCGAAAAAATTTCAAAGTTTTCGAACGAAGTTACAAATTCAGGATCATCAATTCCAATTAATGCACGTTTTCAACCTTTCAAGCTTGAAATCGCAACTTTTGCTTCTGAATGTAAAAAAAATAGAAAAGATTCTGAAAATTGAAGCATGAAATGTACTCAAGTCATGAATGTAAGGAATGAAATTCAAACAATTTCCAAAAATGGGATTCTCAAAATTTCAGTCATTATAATTTGTTACACTGTTATTTTCATATCTTAAACACGAAAATTTTGTTTCTAGAAATTCAAAGAACACGATTTTGTGACTTCCAAATCTAAAAAATCTAATACATAAAATTCCAAAAGAGTCAAACTTGCAAAATTTCACCTTCGAAACTCAAAATTTTCTGAAATAACGATTCACAATCTCGAGACTCGCAAAATTTTGATTGTTTCATCCCAAATTCGCAAGCATTTCATAATTCCAAAGTTTTATAATCTGAACCGCAGTTTTTGAATGCATTCGCTTAAGAAAATTCCATTCTATTCCTAAATTTCAAAAACCTGAACTTGAAAATTCCACTTTAAAACTTCATTTTCTCAATATGACCTGACAAATTCATTTCTGATTTTTCCAAAATCCAGATCCCAATGAAGACCTCGAAAATCTTTTGAAATTTTAGTCATATAAAGCTTCATCTGAAAAAAAAATTTTTTCTCAGTTCCATCATTTCCGCCAGTGAAAAAATTTTGAACTCGTAACTTTTTGTAATTTTCCATCACCAAATTGATGTATGTATAAAAGATCAACGTCCGTGATTTTAACATTTCAAATCCATAAAACTATAATTGTCTTCATTTATTTTTTTCCTCTTACAAAAAAAAATCTGGAAATATATTTTCAACAGATCCATTAGTGCGACCGTAAAAAAAAATGTATAAAAGGCCAAGAATCCGTATCGGTGACTCCTGTTCAATTTTGTACCTCGATTCGAGTATACGTGCGATCCTGAACAAAAAAATTGTTGAAAAAACGAGGTAACATGCGCAAAATAATTCTACGGTTTAAGTCATTTGTAGGAAACATTGTTTATAATATTGCGGATGTTTTTTATTGTCTTGTTGCAGAATACGAATATGAACTTTGGTGACCCGTGGTCTCTTCCGGTGAGGCAGGGTTTGAATGATCCAACACTCAAAAAGGAAGCTCGTGGAGTTGGCTTCATTGTCGCAATCGATGGAAAACGATCGCACAAGGTAAACGCACTTTTCTTTTTTTTTCCTAACCCATTTTCCAGGATACTGTGATTTTTCTTTCTTCAAACGACTCGCACTTCATCAGAAAAGTTCAATGACCTTTTTTTGTTACCCTGAAAAAGTATTTTTTACTGTCGTCTCCCATAATTGGAGGTTAATAATTTCGGAATTCGTTTGAAACGATTGTGTGTGAATAATTTGGGCTGATTTTAGAAATTTCATTGACTCCTCAGGAAAATCTTTTGAAAATTTGTAGGAATATTTTAAATGTTGTGGAGATTTTTTGGAGCATTTTTTTTTTTACTATCTTAAATCAAGTTGAGGAAAGTCTGTGGATGTAAATCATTTTTGAAATATCCATGACTTCTTGGGAAAATCATTTTCATGGCATTTTCAAAAATTTTCAGCAATGTTTAAAATTCCCTAGGGATTTTATGAAACATTTTCTTCTATTTTAGATGATATTGAGGAAAGTTTAGAAGTAAAAAATCATTTTTGAAAATCGGAATGTTAAAGAAATTTTTTATATTCACCGTGAGTTGAAAATGTTAGGTTTTAAGTGTTTTCTGTGATGAGCTGTTTTTGAAAGTATTTTTTTAATGATGCGGAGAATTTTCGGACAGTTGTTTCCACTATTTCAGATGAAATTGGGGAAAGTTTACGAGCATAAAACCTTTTCGAAAATCGGAATGTTAAAGAATCATTTTCAATTTACTGCGAATTCAAATTTTTCGGTTCCCGGTATTTTGTATGATTAACTGTTTTTGAAAGTACTTTTTTAATGGTGAGAAGAATTTTTGGATCGTTTTTTTTTCACTATTTTAGATGAGATTGAGAAAAATTGTTGAAGAGAAAATTATTACTTCAAATTACAAGGTTTGAGAATCATTTTAAATCTACTGCGAATTGAAAAATTTCGGTTCTCGATACGTTATGTAAGCCATTTTTAAAAGTATTTTTTAAATGACATGGAGAATTTTTGGATAATTTTTTTTCACTGCTTTAGATGAAGTTATGAAAATTTCGGGAATAGAAACTTATTTGGGAAAATTAGAACGTTGACGAATCATTTTTAACCATTTGGAACGTAATATTGAAGAAATATTTTTTCAAATTCCTCATAAAATTCCAAGACGAATTAACCTTTGCTATTTTTCGCAAAACCTAAAATCGAAGAAAATATTCAAGTTAGAAGTTTTAGCCTAAGAGATATCTTCAATTGAAAACTGGAATGTCTTTTATGATTTTGAGTTTTGTGAAAAATAGCAAAAGAAAAAACGTCTTAGAATTTCGCAAATCACGAACCTGTAAAATATTAATTGTTGACCTTAGGACATCCTGTATATTTAAGAAGAAGTAAAAAAAAAATTTTTTTTGAAATTCTACTTACAAAGTCTGAAAGCCCTCAATTAGCATTTACTGATCATGTTAGTTGTATTGTTTGTTACCTTCTCCTAACTCTGTTTTTTTAAACGGGGGGGGGGGGGCAGCTTGACGTCAGGCTAGCCCCCCCCCATTTTCGAATTTTAAAAAACGGGTTTCCGGAAAAGCACTCGATTTTTCGTTTCGGCACTCAATTAGTACTTAATTAGCACTTTATTTTGCATTTTAGTGTTTTGAATTTCGTGGACTGGGGGGGGGGGGGGGGGCTGGCTTGATGAACTTTCACTGGCCAGGTATCGGAAAAATAATATGTTTTGTCATACATAGAATAGAGATCATCAATTATATTGGATATTGTGTTGAAATTCAAAAATCTTGTGCATTTATTTCAAAAAGAACAAAAAACAGGAATTCTGAACATTGTCAACAACTTTACGAAATTAGAAACATTTGTAGAATTTTAATAAAACTTGGTTAATTGTTAGAAATGTTGCAGGATATTGTTTAACTACAAGAATTATGCTATATTTCTGAATTATTTTAGAATACGAAAAATTTTTATCGTATATAAATCGTCAATAATAGTCTTTTAAAAGTGTCGAAAAATTCTATGAATCGCGGAATCTCTGAAAAATTTTATAAATCGTCAAAAATATGAAAGACAGTCGACAACTCTCGAAACATTGGAAAATTGATAGTGTATCTCAAGTGATACGTATTCATGAATTTCACGAACTGTACAAAATTTCGAAAATACTGTAAAATTAGAGAATCAATTTAATAATTTTTGCAATTTTTGGTAATTCAGAAATGTTTCATCGTTCGGACACTGTTGATAATTTTGGAAATTCGTATAAAAGTGAAAAATTCCATAGATTTCGAAAAGATGTTAAACATTGGAACTTCCGAGAAAGTCAAAAATTCTATGAAATTTGCAAAATTCGTAATGTGTTAGAGAATGTTGATATTTTTCATTGGTTATGAGAAAATTTGAAAATTTTGTACAGCAACAGTTAATTTTTTATCCATTCTTAGTATTTTTCGAAAACGAAATAGTATATTGCGCAACAACGAGCGAAAAGCAATTTCACGAGTGTGAGATAGCTGCCCGAGCGAAGCGAGGGCAGATACACACGAGGGGAATCGTTGTCTCGTCCCGTGTTTCGCACGCTATTTTTCATTATACCGATAATCGAAAAGTTGCTTTTCGACCCGCTGCAGCGGGTGGACAAACGACTTCTCCACCGTAGGGCCGAAAATTTGACTTTTCGACCCTAGGGCGGAAAAGTCGTTTTTCCACCCGCTGCTGCGGGTAACTTGGCGTAAAATAAGTTTGTTATTAAAAAACGAAAGCGACAAAATTTATTTTTTTACAACTAATTAGCGGCAAATTATACGCCTAGTCGTGAAAGCCTCCGTTTTCTGGATCAAAAGTTGTTCCGCCAGGTTCACATGAACTTAGCGAAACATCACGAATTTTTTTCAAAAATGAAAATTTTGAAAAAAATTTTTTTTTTTTTCGTCTGCGGCAAATTACAAGCCTATTTTTGTGGGATTTTGCTGGTCTAATTAAAAGTTGTTTCGCTAGGTTCACATGAACTTAGCGAACACCGTTTTTTTGGTTGATCAACAATAGCGACAAAATTTTTTTTTCACAACTAATTAGCGACAAATTAGCGGTAAATTATAGTATATATTTGAACGTTTTTTGCGATGTTGTTTCGCTAAGTTCATGGACATCATATTTTTTCATATAATCATAATGGTTTTTCTTCAAAATTTAAGTAAACTATTTTCGACTATTTCAAACTGATTAAACTAATTCAAATATTTTCATGATTTTTAAAAGCTTCAAATATATCATATTCGACTTTTTCGAAATTGATATATTTGAAGAGTTTGTTTTTGTTTTTGTTTTGCTTTTTGGTTTTTTTTTTCTTTCAGAGAGTGATTGTAATTGATACGAAAAAGCCATTTTCCCGCTTCGGCTTATCACTGAAAAAAACTCGTAAGCATTCTTAAATTTTCAAAGCTTTTATTATTGTCTTACCTTTTGATACATAATTTAATTACAGGAAAAATTCAAATATAACGCCTAAGATATAGGATAAAAGGCAAATGTTAACGAGAGTGAGAGACTTGTGTATTTCGCGCATTTTTAAATACCCTAAACCCAACATTGATCTTATTTTTGCATTTAATTATTTTTCATAATTAACATATACATTGTCGTCTTGACAGACATGTACATTCAATTGAACACAAAAATAGGATCAATGTTAGGTTCAGGGTATTTGAAAATGCGCGAAATACACAAGTCACTATCGTAAACATTTACCGGATAAAAATATGGGCTTGGAAATGTTAAAAAAAGTCAGAATTAGATAATAACTACTAAAGCTTTAAATCCATTTAAAAAATAATCCACCTAAATTTTTTAGGATTGAATTAACTGAAGTTTGAAATACTGACCTAATCACCTGAAAATCAAACACACACTTTGAGACAACTCGAAAAAAAAAAACTTATACTACACAAGCATTTCGTTTTGATTATTACAAGTTGCCTTTTTGGAATAGATGCCGAAACGCAGAACCTGCTTGGCCTTAATTTGCTTTCTTTTTGGAAATCGCACTCTTTCAAGGGGCAAAAACACACGAAAACTCGCTCGCACCTTGTTTAACACGCCTAGGTAACTGACTAAAACTGATAGTCAGGAGTGCGTTCCAAGAGTCGACTTAGTTTATATTGGTCGAACTTTTATCTGACAAATACAAGGTGTCTCAAAGTCCGCGTTACAGAAAAAAACCGTGTATTCCTCATGAAATTCTAAGACTTTTTTTTCCTTTGCCATTAGAAAAAAAAAAAAACTCAAAGTTGACAAAGTTATTTAAAGTCAAAATTTAAACAATGAATATCCTCTCCCGACGAGTGTGGGTCGAATTAACAAAAATGAACTTTTTCTAAATTTTCTTCATTTGTCTCTAAATAAAAAAGTCCTCTGCGACTTTTTTTAAAACGCAAAATCAAAAAAATTATTCAGGTCACGAATTTTAACCAATCAGATTCCATTTTTTCATTCTTGAATAACTTTTTTGATTTCGAGTTTTATGAAAAGTGGCAGAAGACTTTTTTATTCAGAAAAATATGAAGAAAATTTAGAAAAAGTTAATTCTCGTTAATTCGACCCCCACTTGTCGGTAGAGGACATTTAGTGTTTCAATTTTGACTTCAAATAACTTTTTCAATTCTGAGTTCTTTCAAAAATGGGAAAGGAAAAAAAATCTGAGAATTTCATGAAAAATACATGGTTTTTTTCTGTAACGCGGACTTTGAGACACCCTGTATATCTGTGGCTTCCCGCCATAACAGAGAAAGTCGCACATTCCATAACGTTCAAAGTTTTATCAGAATATCATGTAAAATGAGCCTTATGGCATAAGTGACTTTCTCTGTTATGGCGGGAAGCCGCAGATATATGTATATCTGACTTATATCTGACAATGACTAAAACTTTTTGCAGTTATTATTCATTCGTTAAAGTCATCGCTCGAAAACGGGAAGTTTAGGACCTAACTAAGAATGTTTTGTCACTTAGACAAGAAGAGAGATGTATCGGCTCCAAAGGCCTTGACCTTGAAAGCTAATTTCAAGGTCATTTGAAGGTTTTTTTTCTTCAACGGAAACCACAATTTTCTCCGACCCCGGATTTAGGAAAGACAAAAATTTGACGCGCAAAATATGGTTTTAAGTAAGCACAGCCATATCGAATTTCCATTGATGATCACTTTCATTACTCGAGATATTGGCCATCATTTTGTGCTATCGAGCGGCTAATGAGCCATATGTATATATGAATATTTGGAACTTTTATTTCTGGAATTCTGAGAATTCGCATTATACGAAATTGAATATTTTTTCCAATTTTTTACCCTATGATTGTTGTGAATTATAAATTTCCAAGATATGAATTTCTGTTTTTTTAAATAAACAGATTAGTTTTATCCTGATAAAATAAATAAATAACATAATATATATATATACAGTATAATAGTATAATAATATATACAATAAGTCATGTGACAAGAATGAAGCATAGTTTAATTCTTTCCAGTTATTATTGGATATTTTGAATTATATGGAAACAATCAGGAAGCCTAGATAAGAGTAGCAGGGGATCAGTTTAACGACGAGTCATCAAATGCTTTACCTTACTTGCTGGTAACTTTTTTTCGAAATCTCAGAAAAGCCAGAGGAAAATGTGTCTTGGAATTTCATAAAGAATACATAATTAATTTGTGTTATTAGTGGAGGGTCCGTCACAACCTGTATTTTAGAATTTGCACGTTGCGAGGGAGGAAATTTATTTTCATGATTCACGAATGACATAATTGGTGGTACACGCCACCGTGTGAGCATCAAAAATTACGCTGAAGGTAAGAGTGATAATTCCCAACGTTTGATGATTGAAATCAAATGCTCCCGCCAAGATTTATACAATGGAGCACTTTTTCGATTCGGTAATACTACCTCGCACGGGTTCTGTCCCAACGCTAAGGCCGTTGCGAATGCAGCCGAAAATAAACCGCAAGCAGATCCACCAACTTGCTGTTCGACAGTCTCGTACACGTAATCTTCCACTTTCACTTTATAAATCTAGCTTGGAGATACACTAACTCTGTGTAGTTCAGCGTTTGAAAGACTGTTGTATATAAACAGTTTCATGTCATCATAGTATACGCAAAAAAATCACCTGACCGGAGACCACCCACGATCTGTATACTTTTATTATTTGGCGGACACGGTTGTATATTTTCAGGTCTTGTGCCTTGGTCAGTATCTTTTCAGATCGAGCTGACTTTCTTTTTTTTCGCACTGGTTCAACAAATTGTACAGGCATTATAACTTTTATCTGTTGCATTATCAGCATCAAGCTTCGAAGCCAAACTTGTAGCTTTTTGTCGGTCTAAAAGTTTTTTTTTCGCTTCAATTATGTACGACGGATCTCGAATTGGCATGTTTCGATTTTTCCTACTGTCTATCAGTTCCCGTAACATGCAATAGCGATAAAATTTGTTGAATATCGGCTTCATGTTTCTCCAAAAACTATTGTTTCTGAACACCACAAAAGTCCTTATGCTTATTGGCGTCCACACTGCGAACAAACAATAGTCGAAATTGGCTATATTCAACTGTCCCTGGATTTGATAATAGTATGAATGTTTAACATTCAAACGATCAGGATTATCTTTTTCGACTAAACCGTCTAACGTCGACACTTTGGCTATTGCTTGATCAGCAGACAAGTGACGACCTGAAAAAGGACATTTGATTTCGACTAATCCTTTCGCGTTGGGGCCAACCTCTTCAAGAGTGCCATCGACAATCATGCCATCAGGAGATGCACCTAACCAAGGATTTTCTACATCTATAAATATACCACATTGGTCTATCGTCAATTTATAGTCTTTTCGAAGCTGCTCTTTGGCAGTTTCTTCATTTTCACTACCCCACTGAATAGCTTCAGACTTATTTATTGACAGTGCATTCGGATAAACAATTGTTTTCACAAGGTTTGCACATGATGTTGTTGCTCTACGTTTGCAAACGGCTCCAAAGTGTGAAGCAGTAAGCATTCTTGACTTCATAGTCAACCATTTCTGGATTTTGCTCTGCAACACAGTCTCTCGCTCTATCTCCTTGGACCGTTTCGCCTGTCGTTCGAGACGTTCGATTTCGGCGTCCTCAAGTATTTTCATTTGATCCGGAGAAGCATCTGGTTTTATAGCATTGTCACCATAAAACTCATCTTTTCCAAACGAGCGCTTAGTAGCAGAAGTCGTTTTGTCAACATTTTGTCGAGACAAGTTTTTCTGCAATAATGCTGCTTGCCGTCGCTTTTCAAGATCTACAACTATGGGGGAGATATCATCAAACAGTTTCTCATGCATTACTGTTAGAACTTGATGAGTATTCGATTGAATAACGGCTCCATGAGCTCGAGCGTTATAATCACCCCCAGCGCCGAAGAAAATTCGTTTTCCATCAATGAATTTTGCAACTATAGACATGAATTCTTCTGCAAGGTTACTTGTCATATTCAATATGATACTGTTAGAGTATTTGCTTATATATTGAACGGTATCGTACAGTTTCTCGAAAAAACCATTGCTTTGCAGCAAATCTACCATGCTATCTTCATCAATGCACTTTAAGCTAAGACTTTCACAACCAGTATGGTCGCCAAAGTAATGATACGGAATGTTCAAGATTTTCTTCTGCAAATCCTGAGAACGCTTTTCCAGAGGAGTAGAAGTATCTTTTCGATACTCTTCTGCTATTTCCTCTATAGCTTTCCTAATTTCAAGTGATAATGATGAAGCCAACTTTCGAGCTTGCGTGAATGCAGCACAACGCTCACCTTTTTTCTGAGTTATATTCTGTAGTCGAGATATTTTCTTGCACATGTTACGAAACAAGTGATTAACACATTCAATTTTCTCTACAACCACATTGTATTTGTCATACGGCTTGGCATCAATGATTGCTTGATATGTATTGCTGTCGTTATCGGCAACCACCGTTTTATATATCAAACCTTGTTCTTGCAAGCTACATGAGAATCCTTCTGCAAGAGCTTCACTCTCCATTGCAGTAGAACTCCGATTTCGATCAAAGTTTTTGAAACAAGCATGAGGCTTTGCTTGCACTCCGCGCCTGTTTGCTCGATCACAGTTGACGCAATATTTATTTTTTATACCCAAGTATAAAATTTGTTTAGTTCGTGCGCCAACAATGACGACAAGGCCAGAGAGTGAATCATACTGCCTTCCGTAACTTCGTTTCGCTCAGCCACCATCTACAATGACAGTTATGAATGGTATTCTCTCAACTTTGTCACCGACGCTCACTTCGATAACATCTCCAGCTTCTTCGGCCAGTTGTTTTTCGATCAGTGCTACTTTACTCATGCTTTCATATGCTACTCCAGACATTTGTGTAATGAGATCATTACGATATTTACGATACGCCATACCTGACTTTTTTTTCAATTGCATGGATGCGAGAAATTCGGACATTTGACTATAGCCAAATCCAGCTGTAATAGTGCCTGATATAGCTCCCTTATTAATGTTCCATTTATGGTTTTCAGGGTGAGAGTATATGCTCGTCTTGTATTTGCACATTTTGCATTCGAAGAAGTATTGGATCAATAATCCAAGTCTGCGGATTTTCGAGCACTGCCAGCTTTCGAAGGCATAGTCGAACATGTTCCTGTGTTCAGCGAAAGATTTTTGCAATTCGCTTAAAAAATGTTTCATATTTATAAAAGATGTTTCATCAGGAATATTTTCTGATGTTTCATCTTTACTACCGACTTCTATAGCAAGTTCGTAATCAGACAATTCATCTTCCATTTCAAACGTATTTTCTTGCTTGTCTACGGACTTTGATAATTGCTCTTGCTCGGAGTCAAATTCTATTTAAGATACGATTCCTGAAGAAGAACAAGGATAGATTGCTCCTTTTTCTTCACTGAAGTGTAATTCATCAAATGATACACTATCAATCAATGAAACATCGGAACTTGAATGATCCTCATTTGAGCTGAAGACTTTAGAAGTCAATTCTTTTACATAGAATGGATGTTGCTTTGATGATATTATTTCAGGCAAATGTAGTTGCTCTGAGTTACTAACTGATGTCGAAGTTTCATCTCATTTAGTCTGATTCAACATGCTTTGGAAAAGATTAGAATTTTCGACATCGATATCATGTTCACTTTCAGCTGAATTATTGAATTCGCAGTTTTTCAACTCGAGTTCCAAATGATCACTGTCAGCTTTACTCGTTGCAGGGTAGCATTCATTTTTTTTATTTTGAAATGAACATGCATCATTTTGCTGGAAAACATCTACTACATTACATTCACCTACATCATTGAGCATCCTATCTTGAGATTTTTTTTCACGCCTTCCCACAACCCCCTGGAGTCGTTGAAAGGGCTTTTCCGAAAGATAGGACTACCGGGGTGGATTGGTACCACCGAAGAGTCCGCCGAAAATAGGCCGAAAACCCACATTACAGGACTTCGAGGGTGGTTGCCAACCCCCCCGGTCACCCCAGGGTTCGCATTTTTTTTCCTGGTTTCCTTGAACCCTTCAGAGCATCCTCCTACCATCGCCGCCCTCCACGACAAAACCCCGCGCCCCGGGGAATTTTCCAAAGGGGTAAAATATCAGCAGAGGAATCTCTCCAAATGATAGGATTCTTTTATCTTGTTTTCAGTATAATCGTTTGAGCCGTACACGCATTCATCTCTAGTTTTTTGAAATGACGAAAATGCCTCAGGCCGCATAGCATGAATACTATCTATATTATTTTTTGGAATGTTACTTACGTTAACATTTCCGTTGTCTTTTGTTCCTCCTAAAGAACCAGAAGATTCGATGACGTCTCCATTCTTGCCACCGAACTGCTCCCCAGTGTTGTTTGCATTTTTCGGCGTTTTTTGAGCCCTGAAAGAAAAAACGTTAAAGATATAAAATTATTTGAACGTAATATTGTGTGCAAGAAACTGAAACAAGAATGTGTGTGAATTCTTGATTCAATGAGTGAATTCTTGATTGAATTCGTGAAGCCAGAATTCTCGGTACCTGGGGGTGGCCAAGAGTATACACAGGCCCGGGACTCCTGGCTCGGGGAGACTCGACGAAATTTGATAATCCAATTTCCTCATCTACAGTCCAGAGAATGGTGTTGGAAAACAAGTATAACAAATCGCGGTGCGATTCCACTCGCCGATCGTTGGTTATTAATTAATTGCTAACTAATCATGGCCATGCATAGAAATTGCCCCTTATGCCGCTCACGCGGTCATGTGGGGCATTTTCCCGAAATTCCATTAAGTATCACAGAACATATTGCAACTCACGATCGGCGAGTAAGCAGGTTAGTATTGAGGTAAGTATTGAGGTAAATGAAACACACAATAAAAACACTAATTTTTAACTTGATTATTTGCATTTTAATTCGACGAAACAGACGAAACAGACGAAACAGACGAAACATTAGTATCGTTAAACAGTAACAAGATGCTACTAACCGCTCTTTAACATATTCTAGAATTTTATAATTTATTTTTATAATGAAATTCGCTTTTTTTTCTGGGAACATTTACAATGAGGGTTGATCATGTCGACGGTAAAGTCATGAATCCATGATGATGATGTCTTGTTTTTCCTCTCAATTGTGGTCAGCGGCCCTTTGATGGGGAATACCCACTTGGTGGACCAAGTTTTTTGGGACAACAAATGCGATGATAGGAACGTTGTGAAGCTGAGTTTATAATTTTGATCACGGTAGAAAAGGCACATGAACATTCGCAAACTATTGATATTTTCAAGTAAGGGCGTGTATAAATGCTTGACAATAATAAGATTTTCTTGAAATTGGAGGATTTTGCTGTAGGGCACAATAAAATTGGAAATGATAGACGGCGTGACACGGAAACCCTGTTTGTTTATATAATGGGATATCGCATTTGGTGACATTCCGGTGTATTTGGCATTATTATTTTTGAGTGCAAAGGAAACCAAAATTGCCAATTGCGGCATATCTATCAGCTTGACCATGCGATCACTAAGTTGCATTTCATCCCTAAATTTGCACATGGCTTCATCATAATTTTTAAAATGAAACAAAATTTTTGGTTTTTCCGAATGAAGAAATTGTTGAGAAGTATAGGCATACTTCGGCGAAAGAATGCAGCGATGATTTTGAATAATCTTTGAAAAGTTTTTGCGGGGAACAGAGATTTGATTCATGGCCATGTGCCAATTCTGGGTTTTCAAACGCAAGAATGAAAAGTTTTTGTTTTTTAATACATCTAAAATTTCTTGTTTATAAAGATGATGAGAGTAAACAGCGCGAATCAATTGGAATGTGACCGATGTGCTGACATCCTTGACTGCATCTCGAACAGCTTGGTCCCCGAACACGAGGCCAGCAAAGAGAAGGTCTTCGTGACTTGTATTCAACAACTGTAAATAAATATATTTTTCCGTTTATTTTCTATACATTTGTATTCATAATTTATTTATTTGGGTGAGTATTGAGGTAGTTTCCTTACTTTATTGACCCTATCCACCATTCTGGTTTTTTGCTTTTCATTTCCTCGAAATTGGTGAGGACAGCGGTCAATTTTCTGTCGTGCTGCTTTACTCGCTTTTCGTGTGCTGCCTTTGCCTGTTTCTCCCGTTGGTCCATGTCACAGAGAACCGTTTGTTGGTCCAAATAGGTCAATTTGTTGAATAAGCTCACTGCTCTATTTTCTTTCTTGTTTCACACATTCACACATTCTTGTTTCTTTGTGTGCAAAGAAACTCCCGAAGTTTTCTAACTTTTAAAAAATCTAACACATGGCAAAAAATTATATTTTGAAGATAATAGCAAAAAAAAACAGATTATTTACGGTATCAAAGTTTTCGAGAAACTCAATAATCTTTAACATTGTCAACATTTTAAGATTTTAAGCAATTTCGAGAATAATTTAGGTTTGGGGGATTTTATTGATTCACCAAATTTTCATAAACTCAGGAATCATCATAACTACAAGAACTTTAGAAAGTGCGAAATTTTCTAAAGAAACTTTAGAAAATTCTGAAAACTAACAATATTCTTATAATTCTTGAAATTACAGGAATTTCACAAATTTTGAATATTTTTAATATTGCGGAATTTTCAACAATGTAAAACATTTTCAAGGTTTAAAGAAAGTATTATGAAAATTTCGGATGTTCTTGGAATTTGGAGAGTGTCAAACATTTCAGAATTTTCGTAAATTTGAGAAATTTGTATAGTTTTTCGTAATTCTGAAAAGTTGTATTTATCGTTATTGGAAATTCGAAAATTTTATGAATTCCCTAAACTTTGGATGAGTTAATAATTTCGAAAATGGTAAGACTTTTGACAACTTTGCAACTATTTTGAACAATTTTGAGGTCCACAGAATTTGAAAATATTGTTAATTTCACAAATTTACAAATTCATTACATTTCCGAGATTTTAAAAGTCTTAAAAATTCTGAAAATTCATTAAACTCATGATCATTGAAATTTTGGAAACGTTACGAATTTCTGTAACTTCGAGAAAGTTAATGATTTCGAACATTGTAAGATTTTTAACAATTTCCCAAATTTTAAAAGCTTGGAGTATGTTTAAAATTTTGAAAGTCAAAACAATTTCGACAATTTTCAATATGTCGAAAATTTCCGAATTTTAATAAATTTCAAAGATTTTTAAAAGTTTTAAAAACTCAGAAAATTGATATTTATGATTATTGACAGCAAAAAAGTTGTACTGGTTTATTTAATTGTGAGAAAGTGAATAAATTGGAACATTTTCAAATCTTTTAAAAATTAGCAATTTTTAAGATTTTGGAGTATTCTTAACATTTTAATAGTCTGAAAAATTTTTAATTTTCGTGTATTTCAGCGATTCTTAAAAGTTTCCAAAATTCCGAAAGTTTATAATATTCATGATTATTAACCATTTGGAAAGTTTTGTGACTTCAAAACTTTTGACAAGGTTGATAATTTCGAACATTGTCAGATTTTTAACATTTTTGCAAATTTTCAGAGTTTGGAGTATTCGAAACGTTTTGAAAGTCCAGAAAATTTGGACAATTTTCATAATTTCACAAATTTTGCAAACTTGAAAGATGTAAAACAATCTCTAAGATCTCGAGAATTTCGAAAGTTTTCATAGGTATTTTCTAATAAAATTATAATTTTCGAATCTTCATTGCGAAAAGTATTCTTTATAAAAAAAAAACGAGTTTCGTGCTTAACTGCACCTACATAGAGTGAATGTAATTTGTGATAAAAACGCTTCCAGGTGTAGTCAGATATTCCAAAGTTAATTCGGTAAATCAATTGATAAATTTTTGATAACGTTGGGTACATAACGAAAATTCTTGAATATTTTTCACTTACAAAAACATATGTTATCTAAACGTCTCCAACATTTTTCAGGTTGCAGCCGGAAACAAATTTTGAAAAAAAAAAAAAAAAAAAAAATAAGATTCATTGCATGAAGTACATTATTAAGTATGTGATCATAGATTTATTTTGTTAAAATAGAATGAATGACAGAGTGAAAAGTATGTGACAAACATCACACTTTGCCTCGGGACAATCCTGGGATAAAAGTGTGCTATAAGGGTATCAATCGCTGGTGAATTTTAATAGAAAATTACAAAATTTCATTACTACATTCATTCAATGCAGAATCATGATTCAGATTTAAAAAAATACTATAAAAAAACTGTGATATTTAATTGATTCTTGAAAAGTTCGTTTTATAGTTGCTTGAGAAATTGCACCTGGATTGATAAACGTCAGGAAAGGAGTTATCATCAATCTTTAGGTTTACTGAAATATTATAGATTGCCTTCACTGGTCTTTTTTTATAAGTTCAAAATTTTCGAATGAAAGCACCATCTCCAGTGATATCAAATTTTTTATTATTCGCCAACGTTCCGACCAAGTCATGGTCATTTTCAAGGCTATAATAATATCTCCTATTCCTGCATTCAAACAATATTACATTCGAACAATATAAATGCAAACAATATTGTAGAATGCAGGAATAAGAGATATTATTGAAGCCTTGAAAAGGACCATGACTTGGTCGAAACGTTGGCGAAAAATAACAAAGGTAGTATCACTGGAAATGGTGGTTTTATTTGAAAATTTTGAATTTACTGAAATAATTGAAAACTGTGAAAAGTTTCACTTTAATAACCGTTGTTGTCTTTTAACTGCAATAGAAATCAAAAACAAGTTATGCTGTGAACTATTTTTAGTGAAGTAATTTTGGTTTCCTGACTGATACCATACGAAACGGACACGGATGTACGAATTTATCGAAACATCTGAAAGTTCTCGGCTTTGCCTTGAACTTCGATCAGAACATTACGTTTAATTCGCACGTCCGTGGCCGGGTACGTGATTATCATATTATACAAATGTAGAACGCACCATTAATGTAAGTTCAATGCAAGTGATTGCAATAAATCTCATTAATCATGCGAAAAAAGATAACGTTCCTAAAGCCAGATATCAAAGCACTGTTTTGCTGAGTTTCATGAAGAAGGAAATAATTCTATTCAAGATTTCAAGAAGCTGTCACAGTAAAAGTAACGTTGTTATATCATCGTATCATAAACCTATCACAAAAAAAAAGCAAAGCAATAATATAAGTTTTGTACGTTGAATCATTGAAGAAACTATTAATACTGTGATGTTTCCTAAAATTTTGAATACTACAAAAATTGTTACACTCAAAAAACTGCCAACATTGCTCAACTGTGAAAATCGCCAAAATAGTAAACATTTTTTAAAAGTGTTGAAACTGTCACAATAATTCAAAAATGTGGCTAATCTTACAAGCGTCATACTATGTACGGGTATCAATTACGATTTTTTGAAGCGTTCTTGACTGCTAAATACATTAGAAACAATGACTACTGCTCAAATAACATATTCTTACCTTACTCTTATCCATCCCTTCTTTCGTGATTTTCTCCGAGCACCCACTGTTTTATTTTTGGAAGTTCCTGGTGAACCCATTCTGAAAAAAATTTATGCAGTCATGATTATTACCGTGTCAGGATGTAAAAAGAAACAATTCCAGTTAAAGATATGTATATTCCTAACTACTTGTTTCATTCTAATATGCGGATTGTTTCGCCGAAGCAATTACACTTTTCTGTATATGTAGAACATTTTAAAATATAAATATATTGAGTTCAGTATTTGGATATATCGTATATTATTTCAGTTATATGCTATCACACGACCTACAGTAGTCCCCCACTTATCGGGAAGCCCTCGAAAGTGGACACCTCGTTTATAGGGACACCTACCACTGCTACGAGCATTGAGATATTCCCGATAAACGAGGGAACAAGATTCCGATTGATGAGGGTCTCAATAAGTGGCGTTGAAATATTTATAAGCTTTTCACTCGACTTGTGCAAATCTAGCATGTACAATTTTATTTCACGGTTTTCATGATTCTGATTATGTGACGTTCAAAAAAAAATTTCATGTGCAACTTACACTAACTCTTATCTTTTTACGATCAAAATTCATTCAAATTTTGTGCAGACGATTGCTTGAAAACAAGTTTGCATCAATGGCGTCAAAATGAGGGTTGCTAGGGATTTTGGACAACCTAAACATTTCTGATGGATGTGTTTAGCAAATTTCGTTGTTTTCGAACTGTTGTAAATGTACACTTTTGAATCGAGTTAACATGAATTAGAAAATCCAAGGTTGTAATGATAAAATATCCATTCGTAGTCGGTTTAACATGATAAACATAAATGACGCATATTTGAAGATTCCCATCTTACACTAAGGAAGGTGAAAAATTTTTATAAAAGCATTGTTGATTTCTATTTTCTGAGATAACACTTTTGCAGATTCGGAAATTCTTTACGGGTCGAATGTATAATACGTGACTGTAATTATTTTTCTAGGGTAAAAAAGGCATACAATTTTAAAAGGATCTTTTGCAACATTTACCAATGGAATTCATACAAATTTACATAATGAAAAGTGTCTATAGATAAAACAAATGCAGTTTCTATTTATTTTCAAAATCGACCAGCACAGTTTCATTTCAATAATAATTTCCTCTTTGCTATAAATGCAAGGAATAGTTCGGAAAAAAATCCTAGGTTTTTAGTCACGACAACCAAAAATTGCAGACGGGAAAATGATGATGAAATGAGATTTTTGCAAATGATGTTTTATGAGTTTCATGGAATGTAGTTTATTTTATTACTGCATAGTATCACAATGTCTGTAACGAGGAGGGCTAATTAATAAAAAAAAAAAAAACGAATCCAACAATAAACCAATACCTACCTCCACGTCCTTTCGCCAACCTTCCCTGAACCTCAAGCGAAGGTTAAAGCGGAAAACCAATAAAAAAAAAACCACCGCTGAGACAATTATCCTTCTTAATATATGAATTCCAAAAAAAAAAAAAAAAACGGGAGAAACAATTCAATCTGAAATAATTACGAAAACAAAATTATAAAAAAAAAAAAAAAAACTCCATTATTATTCCAGTAATAACAATAATACAAAAAAAAAATCGAGCAATGCAATAAATCATAATTCTGGCAATAAGCGGCTTGGCGCAATAATAGATAAATCGCCACACAATTCAGATCAAAAAAAAATTACACAAAAAAATCAATCGCAACAAAACCAAATCAAAAACAAATCCAATCAAATTGATCCAAATATATCCTCAATAATAATACCAAAAATAAACCAAATAAACAAATATATCAAAATTCCGGCATTAAGCTGCTTGGCAAAATAATAGATAAATCGTCACACAATTCAAAATCAAAATCAAATCGCCACAAAATCCAAAAAAAATAGACTTAACAAAATTGATCCAATTATCAATCAAAATAACGGAAACTCACTTAATCCAAATCAACCGCAAAAAAAAAGAAAACCACACGAGCCTAAAGAATCCCTGGTCTTCGTCGGAGCCAAGCGCGCTTTTACAGAGCCAGGTATCAATCGTTCGAAAAATAATCAAAAAGGTCCCGAGGCCGCCGCGAGTCCGCGAGCTCGAGCCCCAGGAAAATAGAAAAACCAAAAAAGTGGGGAAAACGAAATCCCCCCCCCCCCCAAATGACCTGCTGCGCGCGTCACCTGCCGTCGTCTTAAGCGCCTGGACAGTGGCGGAGTTGATCAAAATCGACAGGGAGTGCACGGGGTCAAATCGGGACCCGATCAAATGTGCGTCCTGCAAATTAACTCCTAAAAAAATTCCTGCCAGTTCCTCCTATTTTCTCCATTCCTCATCGCCACCACTTGGAGATCGGCTTTCGCCTTTCATCCCCGGCAAACGGCAACAGGGATGCCCAAGGGTGCGGTGCCAGAGAAAAAAAAACAATAACAAGGAAAACGTCCCGGCCAAGAACGCCCCCGATTTCCAATCAATCGCACTGGGAGGAACTGGGCAGGATTCAGGGAAAAACAAATCAACAAACAGGTCCGCGCCAGGTCCAACAAAATAAATCCCATTCGAACAAAAAAATCAAAAAAAAAAACAGAAATAAAGAAAAACCACTCCGCTCGACCACCGAATTCCTTTAGCCCGTGATCAACAATTCAAATGTAACATTCATATTTAAAAAAAAAAACCAACAGCAAAATATCGATTCGAAAATCTCGCAAAGAAAAACACACAAGAAAACAAGAAAAATAAAAAAAAATACCAATATGACTGTCAATGCTGAACCGCAAAAAAAAATCAATCCTTATCGCAAAAAATTAACATCAAAATAAATCAGAATCGCAGTAGAAGACAAATAACGAAATAAATAATCGAAAATAAATAACAAGGAACAAAATATATCATCTTAATAACTAAATAAAAAAACAACAAAAATAAAGAAAAATTACTCACCAGCGATTCCCAAGGATTCAAAATTCCCTTAAATCATTATACGAGACACGAAAATAACAAAAAAAATTCAGTACGAGACATCGTGCTCGTCACATGTCTCCCAAATCTACTTATATAGTTTCAATTTTTTCTTTTCATTCAAGGGATGGAAGGTTATTCAGATTAAAATGACATTACTTTCAAACAGTTTTCAATTAGTTTTCCGTGGATCGTGCTTGAATGGCCGGGTGCACACGCATCGTGATCTCCATTTGAACTATTGATTCGATTTCCTTTTTCTTTAGAATCAAAAAAATTGAAACGCAAAAATGAAAAAAGTAAAGTATTCTTCTTCGTTTAACGTATAAGTCGTGCGTGGCATTCTCTCCACCCCTCCCCCTTCTTTATGCATCGCAAAGTTTTCAAAACCTACTCCATCGGTGGTGATTAGTTTTTTTTCATTGGAAAGAGTTGAACCCAGAAATACGTAGAATTTTTGTTTTCTTGCGAAGTCGTGCATTTTTCCATTTTCATGCCAATATTGTATTCTAAGATAATTACTTTCTCAAGATAATTCAAAATTTCTTAGATTTCTAGACTATTGTTGTACTTTCGAAATTATCGTCAATCTCCGTAAGATAAAACAGTTTCAGTGTTAAGAAATAGGAAATATTATAGCATATATTTCTATAGTTTTACGGAGTATTTAAAATATCCCACAATCAACAAAACTTGGCAGTATTCCATAATATCCTATACATAAATGTTTTTAAAGGTTCAGAATTTTTGTAGATCTCGAAAATCTTCTATGTTTTTTTTTCATTTTTTATGATTTCCGAAATTTTTTAAAATTATTTTACATTTTAAATGTTTTTGACCGGCTTCGGGCGATGATACATTTCATCATTTATTCAAATTTGACAAATGGAACACAATTTCTGTTGGTGTACAAAGTATGTTAGAATTTTTGACAAAATCTGTCTAATTTATAAGTATATCCTGAAATCGTACCTTTTATTTAAAGAACTACTATAATAATCTTTAAAATTCTCAATGTTTCAGTAATTTTGTAACATTTTTAAAATTTCAAACAAGCCTATACAAAATATTAAAAACTTTACCGTTTTGACATGAATCTATGCAAAATTGAAAAGAAAATGTTTAAAAAATATTCAAAAATTTTTTATAATTTGTAAAAAAATTGAAGTAATGTTTTTTTGAATGTAAAAAAAAAATCGTTTTTAAATTTCGAACATTTTAAGAAAAAAAAAAAAAATTTGATTCAAAAAATTTGAGCAGCCTGTTACGCGCATCAAGGCTTTGCATAGTTGGTCGTCGATATTTATGTCCTTTCCCCTACACAAAAAATCTGAGATTTTCTCCAAACTTTTTTTGCATCTCTCCTCTGTTATAAACATTCGTAATCGAAGCTAAAAAAATATTAATCTAGTAACTGCTGCAGAACATAATTGTTAACACAATTTATTAATAACAGTCTTTATGTATAGGAGAACGTTTTGGATCAACTACTATACGTACGAAAAAAAATGTCAGGTTTCAGAAAAATATGTATAGTAAAACATGCACAACACATATTTAGGGATATGAGAGCCAAAGTTATAGTCATGACAACTTTGCATTAGTTTTGTTTAAACATTTTTGTTATCATAATTTGGTTGTTGTTCACAAAATTTGTTTCATTTATATTATACAATAGGTTTTGTTTATCGCAATCAAATATTTCTTTCGTAGAATAAATGTTTTCATCTCAGCGGAAAAAATTCCTACTATGGTGATAATTTACAAGAAAAGTTAGTGGTTCGTGATTCAGCCTCTGATTTATGATTAAAAATTCTGTGTTTCGCTTTGTCTCTTTTTGTCAGACTAGAAACGCCAAGACAGTAAGGTACACAATATTCTATTTTTTTGTTTTTAAGCTAAACATTAAAAAATTGCGATTTTTTAAGTTGTCAAATATAAATTGCATTAAGTGTAAAAACTAAAAATACACATTTCTCTGTATTCAAGAATAAAACGTTTTTGTCTTGATTCGTAGTTCGTAATTTCTGAGTACCTTACACATCTCAGGTAAAATCCGTATAATCGACGCACTGCTCGTCATAAAACGTGTTTTTCCAACACAATATGATGTATCAGGTGCGTAGACAGAGGGGGGTTGTTCAAACCCCTTCCGAAGTTTAGGTTACATTATGATTATTTCATGTAAAAATACAAAAAGTTTTAATTTCAACTAATAAATCTCAGAAATACCCATAATAAAAAAATTCAGTAAAAAAATATAAATGAAATGATCGATACGAATAATAATAAGGAATCATGAAAAAAGAGTTAGAATAATAAAAAATTTACTCACTGAAATTTAGAGGACATTACAAGTAGTTTCATGTAAGTGCTCAAAAGTTTATGAAATATTCAATTCCTCATTTCACTAAAACTCAATAAAAAAATCCTGTGTTAGGAAATATGTTTTCTTTAACAAAATTCTAATTATAATTGTTTGATTATTATAAAAACGAGAAAAATGAAAATTTTGAAAATCGTTTTAACCAAAAAAAAAATGAAGAAAAATTTGTACCTATACTGAAAATCTAAAAAAACTCCGAATCCTGGAGTATGTAATTCGATGAATCTTCATAGAAATCCATTTTTATAGGTACCCGAAAATAATTAGTACTGTATGAATACCGGAAAAGTACGAAAAATATTGATAATCTCAAATCGGTATGTACTGTTAATTTATAAATCAATTTGAATACTTCAAATCACTGAAATTCCAAAAAACTCTGATTGCATGATTAAAACACATCAATGAAAAATCACGAAAATTCAAAATACGCAACGAAGAACACCATTAGTTTAATAACTCGAAATTCCTGAAATTCAAAAACATTAAATAACCGCACTTTTTGGAACATATTTTAGAAGAATTAAAAAATCCTCAGGGAAATATAATTTCTTAGTGAACCTCTTCCAAAAAATTTTTCGGCTTGTGCCCCGTAATGTATTCACGAAATTCGTCAAGTGTACGATTTTTAAAAGCATACTTTTGTGAGCTTCTTCAATTAAAATCTGAAAATGTATAAATGATTGATGTAATTTCTGAAATGTGAAAACGTAAATTCATTATTCATCAACTTGTTGAAAGTTCGAAATTCTCTGTTCAGTAACTTAAATTTTTATTTCACCTGAAACAAGATAAGCCATGTTAAGTTTAACTATATGCGAAATTTTGGAATAGATACGCGAATTTCAACGTTCATGAGGCACAAGTTTATATACCTGACGTTGCTCTATTGACACTTGCGATTTCAAAATAGGTGATTTGCAAATAACATATTAAACTGTACGTTTTCTTTTATTTGACAGAAGGCGACTTAATAAAAAGAAGAATGATAACTATTGATATATGAATGGAGAAACTTGAAACTTATTTTGAAATTCAAAAAGTTATATGAAGAAATTCTAGATTTGTAGTATTGAATTTGGATGAAAAAATTATGATGAATTTCATTGTCACACAATATGATGGAGCTGAGAAAAAAATTTGGTATTACACAGTAGTGCAATCTTCCTGCTTACTGAGATACTCGAAGAACTTAGAATTGAGAAAAATTCACGTACTGCACTAAATTTATACTCACTAAACAATAATGAAAATTTTTGGATACATCATGAAATATAAAAATTTTATTGTAGATTCGAGAAGTACAGTCATGAGGTTTTTCAAGTACATATCGAAAAATAAATGACAAAAGAACTGCAAAAAAAATAAATCAACTTGCAAAAATTCAAAAATATGTAAAAGCAGGGAAGTGGGTTAAAAAAAACGCAGTTTTAAGCAACAGCTAGGACAACATTTTCACGCGAGTTCAACCACTCGACCGATTATTGCATCGGAAGTCTCAATTACCTTATTTTATAGTTTTTGTATTGTTAAGCACGATTTTGATATTTTTCGATTATTTTATATTGAAATGTTTTGATGCAAATAACTTATTAGGTATAGCATCAAAAAAAGTTGCCAACAAAGCCGCTGAAATATGGACGTAACAAGAAACAAAAGTTTCAAGTTTTGTGCCGGGATTTGCAACGATTTAATGGTAGGTGTATCTGAAAAAAAAAGGATAACACTATCGCTGCATTTTCCATCACTTGTGCGTTAAATGTTTCACGCGCCGATAAAAATATTTCTTCCGTCTTTCTTTATTCATTTTGAAACATAATTAGCGATATTTTATAAATCTTATCGTGCCATCTGTGACCAATCGAACTAAGTTTTTGAAAATTTTATCACTCATAACTTTATAATAAACGTTGCGTCAAAAATAATTTGAAACAAGATATTTTTTTTCAGTTACTTTCAAATGAAAAGTGAAATATGTACGTGACTTATACTTGCAAATAGAAGAATGATGAATAATGAGCTAACGATTGGCTTGCCTTTATTCAGCTGTAGTATTCAGTATTTATTTGGGTGAAAATGAATAAAAAACAAAATGATTGACTTCTAAGAGAGAAAATTTAATTTTTTCAGATGTAGGAAGCAAGGACGTAGACAGAAATATTATTCGGGAGGGGCTGAAGTGTGATTTCTTACTCGCATTTATTTCAGCAAGTTCAAAAATTATAATTTCATGAGAGAATTATTACCGACCACTTTCTGACATCTCAGGTTATTTAAAACTGTTTCAAATCTCTGAAGTTTTTAAAACTTGTGAAATGCTAAAAATTTTCTGGACTTTCGTAATGTATGAATACTCGAAACTCTTAAAATTTGAAAAATTGTTGAAAATCTTACAATGTTTGAAATCATCAACTTTCTGAAGGTTTGAGAAATTCTTAGAATTGTTAAAATTTGAAAAATCGTGAATATTATAAATTTTCAGATTTTTTAAGACTTTTGAAATCTCTGAAATGTACGATGATCTGTAAATATTTGAAACTCAAAAACTTTTTTCAATTTTCTAGACTTTGATAATGATCAAAATAGTGCAAACTTTCGCAATTTGGAAAATTGTTAAAAATATTACAATTTTCGAAATTATGAACCTTTTCAAGATTTTAGAATTTACAAAACTTTCGAACTGTCATAAATCATAAATATTGTAAATTTTCAGAGTTTTCGAAACTTTTTAGAATCTATGAAATTCCGGAAAATAGAAATATTTTTCACATCCTACAAATTGCCAAAATTCTTTACACTTTCCAAATGTTTATAATACTCCAAACTTTTAAAATTTATAAAATAGTTAAACATCTTACAATGTTTGAAAACGTTAACTTTCTTAAAGTTTACGAAATTCGTAAAATTTCCGGAATTTCGATAAACATGAATATTATAAATTTTCAGAATTTTCAAGACTTTTCAAATCTTTGAAATGTACGAAAGTTTGTATATTTGAATTTCGAAAATTTTTCTTCATCTTATTACATATAAGACATACATATGTTATAAAAACGGATTGTAATAATGTTCAAACTCCAAGTAATGTATTTATATTTATTAAATTAGAATTATTTCTACAAGTTGCGTAGTTATCGCGCACACGCGCCTCAGACTTTCTCACGCGTTCGCGTCTCTTCGAAAAACAAGCCACGCTCTAACTCCCACCCTCGTATTTATAGATTTCTAACGTTATATTACCCTCCCCCGAAAATACTTCTAACTGTATAAATCTGTGGCCGTGTGCCACTTTCTAAACTATTTTCTACATATTTCCCAACCCTTGTCCTACTTTCTAAAAACCCCGTGCCACTTTCCAAAAACTCGTTACAGCATAAATTTCTAACACATATCTTATTTTGCTAAATCTGAGAATTTATGAAATCCATAATTTTCGAAATTTCGACAATTTTACGAACTTTTCGAAATTTAAAAAATTTGATGATTTCAAACATTGTAAGATTTTTAACAAATGTTTACAATTTACAAGCTTGAAGTATCTTAAAAATTAAAGTCTAGAAAACGTTCACAATTATTGACATGTCAAAAATTTCCGAAATCTTATAGAGATTTTCAAAAGTTTCGAAAACTCTGATTATAATATTAATGATCATTGAAATTTAAACAGTTGTACTAAATACTTTAATTTTTAGAAAGTTAATGATTTCGAAAATTTCAAGATTTTGAAAAATTTTGCGAATTCCAAGAGTTTGGAGTATGTAGAACATTCTGAAAGTCCAAAAAATTTTCACAATTTCACAAATTTTGAAAACTTCGGAGATTTGAAACAGTTTTAAAGATCTTGAGAATTTGAAAAGTTTTCGGTAATAATTCTCTAATAAATTAATAATTCTTAAACTTGCTGAAATAAATGCGATCAAAAAATCACATTTCAGCCCCTCCCGGATGAAATTTCCGGCTACGTCCATGCTCAAAGAAAAGAAATTGATACAATTTTTCGGCACTCATCAGTGATTGAACTTTTTATAGCACAGTACAGGAAAAAATTATGCACGATGATTTATCGAAAACTTGTCAAAAGACAATTTGTAAATAGATCTTTCATGATCAGATCAAGTTTTTGGGTGAATATGGTAATTTTTTTATTTTGCTGTCAGCGTGAGATTCGTTATTCTGTAACTGTCTGTAAGGGCGTTCTTCGGAAATAAACTGACTATGTTTCCAACGTCGAAAGATTCAATATTGAAGTCAATATAAGATAGCAAATGATGTCTCGGTTGCGGGGTTGAGGAGGAGGGACCAGTTCATCTAAGACATTTTGTGACAAGGGGGGTTGGGTTATCGACAATGTATTGTTACACGATTTCTTCCGGATGAAAAAATATTTCCGTAGAAAAATTTGTGTCTCGTCTTTTTATTGTTGATATACATTTAAAAAATCCTACAAATATCATTAAAAAAAAAATTGAATTATTGTCTTTTTTTGCAACGTGACAACGGGCAAGGAGGAGGAATCGACCGTTTGACGGACTTTGTTGCAGGGGGAGGGGGGGGGGGTATCAGATAGTAAAAAAATGCGAAGAAACAGTGACATTATTTATGGAATGTCACCTATAAAAAAGTAAAGGCAGTACTCACCATCAGCCGTAGAGCCCGCCGTTATCCAAAATCCATACGATGTTTTTCCTCGCACCAACTCTCGTAGACACTTTTTAAAATAAAACAATAAGGAATTTAAAGTCGATTTAAAGCGTGAAGCGACGAGATACGACGCCAAGTCGAACGGCAACTATCCTAACCGTGCCTAACCGGTGACTGTCAATGCATAACTGCAAAGAGAACAAAGATGGAAAGCATCGGAAGAAGAAACCAAAAAAAAACAAAGAAAGTAGCTTTATTGTCGAAAAGCTGAAAAATGACCTTTTTTTCCACTTTAAGTAAAAAAACAGGCTCTGGGGATGAGTAATGGTTTCCTCGTAAATAAGCGTGAAGGCAAATTTCTAAATATTTTCCAGCGCTTCCGCTCGCCCGCCCGGACCATTATTAAGCTGGTCGAGGACAATAAAATGCAACGGACTGTGCAATGTCAATTCGATTGTGAATATTTTATTATCCTTATCTTGGCTATGTCCGTAAAAAAGGGTTGACAGCCTCGAAGCAGTGCTGCTCGTGGTAGGTGGTAGGACGAGGGTATCTTGAAAATGAAACTAGGGAAAACCAGAAATCTCGAAAAAAATTGAAGGATCGTATTTGAAAGTTGGATGAGTTTTTTTTTATCAAGCGTGTAAATACGTATATGATGAGAAAAAAAGATTTCTTCTTCTATTTTACATTTCAAAATTCTAAAAAGTTGGCGATTCATTGTGACATTGAAATCATAGCTGACGAAGTAATTGATAAATTGTTCAATAAATAAATAATATTTCGCCAATCGGCGAAAAAACCACGGAAGCTACATTCTGTATTTTGTATGCGCAGTTTACATGTTTTATGCGTTTTTTTTTACATGTTTCTGTACTGTGAGGAGTCTAGGACGTTCTGCAGAAATTCGTACGTCCTGCAATGCCAATCGAATTTAAAAATAAATGGAATTCGAAAATACTCAGAGCACAGAAAATTCTGCGTCGACATTTTAAGTTACTGTACCCTCAAAAAGTATAAACCGTGATTTTTATAAACTACTGTATAAAATGCTTTGTAAACTGATCTTATAAAAATTTTAGAAGGTATCTTGATTGTTAGAAGTGACTTTTTTAAGAATATAAAGCTTTATAAAATTTAATAACATCTGCTTTGTCGAACAAAATCCTTGGACACTGGTAAAATTTTAACCCACGGTCCCTCGATTTCGCGTCAAGTGCTATGACCACTGGGCTAAGTGAGCATTGGCATAAGTGTGACAAACAAATATCTTCAAGCTCGAAATTCAATGCTATCTTATTGGAAGGGATATACTCTCTAAATCAATATCAGTCAGACTCAGATCTGACTGATTTTGCTGTTGCTGCATGCCTTTTAATTCAATCTATCAAATTTGACAGATTTATCTGTTGATTTGACAGATTTATCAGTTGATTTGACAAATTCATCTGATGATTTGACAGATTTATCAGTTGATTTGACAAATTCATCTGATGATTTGACTAATTTATCTGTTGATTTAACAGATTCATTTGTTGATATCACAGGATGAACCTGTTAAATCTGACCGATATAACTAAAAGGAATGCGGCAACAGAAAATCAGTCAAATAAGGCAGAAAATCTGTCATATTTGACTGATTCAGATTTAGAGAGTAATATGAGGAAGATTATAAAGTTTCCTTATAAGCCTAGAACAAGTTTATAAAGTACCATATAAATTTTATCAAGCTGTGTATAGTACTTCATAAACATATTTGCATTCTATCAAGAACTTTATGAAGCTTTTATTATTTGGATATTGAACCTTCTAAGGTATGGGAATTCATAAAGTTTTTCTTCAATACTTAATGAATTAACTGTTAGTTATTTATTTATTAATAATTATTTTCATTAAATACACGAAAAAATATGCATTTGCTGCAGCAGCAAAAAGATGTGCTATATGGACACAACTTGACACAACACATTTTATTTGGTAGCATTAGCTTGTTTATTTGTCATCCTAACAAATCTTTTGTGCTATCATATCACAAACATTATTCATTACATCCATTCACGGGCATAAGCAGAACAAACTTTCGGGAGGGGTTTTTCGAAAAAGTGTATTTCGAGATGAGTTTGACTATTTTTATTCTTTGATGATCTAGTTTTTTTTCCTGGATACTTCAAGTGTTTATCATATTTCTTGTGTATTAATACAGGTTGAAGGATTTTCTTATATTACTCAAGATTTCTGTATAGCTTTCTAGAATTCGATATTCTAGGAATCAAAGTTCTAAATCTTTTAATATTTTTATAGAATTTCAAGAACAAAATATCTACACAGATGTTAAGTATGTCATAGATTTCTACAATTTTTGTATTTCATGTTTTACACAAAATTTTATAGTACTTTCTCGCATTAGTTATGGATTTCTAGTATTAAGTGCTGTAGTATAAAAAATTTCAACAATTTTGAGTACTTCAATTGATTCCATTGAAAACAGTATATTCCACACAGATTCTCAGTAATTTTTACTTTTTTTCGTATTTATACAATTTCAAACATTTTCTGGTATTTTGGTGAATTTATTTATAAATCATCGAATAAGAAAATACGAGGTGTTGGATATTTTCGAAAAAATGAGATCTATGTATATATTATGTATGTATTATGTATTAATTATATATTATATGTATGTATATTATATACACATACGTATAATATTATATTTATATTATTTGTATGTATATTATATGTATGTATTATACAGGGTATAATTTAAACCACGGATGATAATTTGCCTGATTTTTTTCAGATTTCTCTAAGACTAAAAGTCCTGTGACACTTTTTCCAAAACTTGAAATAGAAAAAAAAATTTGAGTTTGAAATTTAACCAAAAAAAGCGCTTCTCCGAGGAGTGGGGATAGAAATCTCAAACCAAAATCTACCGAAATTTTCTCCATATTTTTTTGTGTCAAAAAGTCCTTTGCCACTTTTCAAAAAATTAAAAATCAAAAAAGATATTCAAGTTTTTCCATTAAAGAAATGTGATTGGTGAAAACTTCTAACTTGATGATTTTTTTTTAATTTTAAGGAAAGTGGTAGAGGACTTTTTGACTCCGAAAAATATGAAGAATATTTTGGTAAATTTTGATCTGTGGCTTTTATCTCCACTCATCGGAAGAGCGCATTGATTGGTTAAATTTCAAACTGGAATATCTTTTTTAATTTTGATTTTTGTAAAAAGTGGCAGGGGACTTTTAGTCTTAGAAAAATCTGAAATTTTCTAGTTTGGTAAATTCGTAGATAATAATTTTTTCTATAATTCGCTGGGTTAAAATCCAAACATTTATGATTAGAATTTTGTTGAGGTTACAATGGTAATGAAGCCAGAATTATTGTTATTTTTTCGAAAGACTAAAAATTTGCTTTAATTTTGAGAAATTACATGAAACCACTCGTTGTGTTGTCTATAGATCTATATTATTATATATTATCATTTTCATTCATTATTCTTCATGATTTTCATTTTCATTATTTATTTTTATTATGACATTTACCAATGACTTTTTCTAATCAGAATTCCGGGAGGTGTTTCAACCCTCAAATCCAAAAAACGATATTCATTGATTTCCTGCTGATGAATAAAACGAGTCGATTCAGAAAAAAAATTCTTCCTCATTGATTTATTATTCTAGTTCACTAATGAACAAACTAATTATTAATCGGCAGAAAAACGTCTGCCAGGTCCGCTAGTTTTCATTAAACGGAACGTTTTTTAGATTTGCGAGAAATGATTATTCTAAATTGGAAATCTTTTTGTAAGTTTTGAAAAACGTAATTGTTTCCTTCCGTACATAATTTTATGGAATTGGAAGAAGTTCAATGTTAGGTGATATTTATTTTAATCAGTATTAAAAATTTTATTGATTACTAGAAATTTCTCAACTGAAGAGTGGAACGCGAGAAATGCGAAAAAAGGCGAATTGTCATGTGAGAGAAATTCGGACCATAAATTACGAGATGCCGATTCTTGAAATGTATGTTGAGAATTCAATGGGGGAAAACTAAAAATCTTGAATAACTTCGAGGGTCCTCTATTACTCCTATTCGATAGTCGGGCGTGCCTTCGAAAAAGGTTTGGTAGATAGTTCTACATAATATGATTTGTATTCATTCGTGTTCCTGTATTCTGAAATAAAATTAGAGATGGTATTCGAAAATGCATTAACAGAAAAGGCGACCCGACTACCCTCTTGGATATTTCAGTGACAAATTCTTCCGCGAGCGTTGTTGTGCCCGTGGGACCAATACCAAGAGTAGAAGATTCGGAGAAATAAAGGAATGCATTGTGCCTGAAAACTTGTCCGTTTTTCATTTCCACAACTGATGAGTGATGACCCCCAATGAGAGATTTGAAACCGGTAATGTAAACTGCCTCAACAGTGCCGCTCTCCCACCACGGCACGCTAGCGCGGCTGGACCATTGTAGTAATGAAGCACTGACGCGTACCTTTCTCTCTCTAATTTCAAGTTTTCCGCTTTTCGACGTTTTGGGTTGTTTTCTTCTTCTCCGAATTTGAAGTGGGACCGGCCGCCACTAGTCAGTAAATTTATGATGAATTGGCCTGTTGCACGTTTAAAGCATTAAATGTTTTTACAAGATTAAATGTATTCATCCTTATTTATTTTTTGAAGTTCCTTCGGTTATGGAAGGTTTATTACTATTTCATGTTTAATTGAGTTGAAAAACTTAAAGCATTAAACAAATTATAAAAGGGGTCGCTCAAGAGAAAATTTTTTTGGTGACTCAAAAGTCTATATGATATTGTTGATTTACAATTATTTCTATAATGTAAAAAAGTTACTCAGATCTGTTGTTGAAATACTTACGGAAATTTTATGTAAACATCATGTTAACAGTTCTCGTCAATTGATTACACAATGTTGACATAATATTGAAATGCATTCTACATAATATTCGCATAAAGTTTTCGCAAAAACTGTTCTACGTAAACATCGTCTAAAAGGGATCTTATGTACTCAAGTGTACAAATCGTGGTAATTTAGCAAACTTTATAAGTCATCTTATAATATCTGAAGAAGGAGCATGACCCATTCAAATTTCTCTAGTCTAAGTAATTATTGGATTGTAACAATATGTCTCAAGCATTTCTCAAAGAATCTTCGAATTTTTCTTTGAAGTAAAGAAACTGTGAGTACGTTTTGAAATGTACGTAATGCACGAAATTGCTGTTACCTCAAAATTTATCAAAACTTCGAAGTACATTTTGCAATACACAAATTTTGTTGTAAATTCGTGAATAACAGTCTGAAAGTTTTTCAAGTATCAAAAATAAATGATAATAGCTGCTGAAATAAAAATAAATTACATTCTAAAATTTCAAACACATGTAAAACGCAGAGAGGTTTTTTAAAAAAAATTTCCATGAATCAGAACATAAATTACGAAAATTTTCAATAATCCATGAATCAAAAGATAGTAGCTAAAAAGCCTTAGCAAGGCGAAAGGAGCACTTCGAGAAAGAAGCGATTCGTTTTATTCATCAGCAGGACTGGCCTGAAGTATACAAATCGTTAGATTCAATTATTAATGCTTCGAGATACACGATATTTTATTTATATAATTTTAAGATAGTGAATAATTTTGGGATTTTTTGAGGTTTGCAGGATTTTGATAATTTGCCAAGTTTTTAAAAAATCAGAAATTATCAGCACTCCAAGCACTTTAGAAATTGCGGAGTTTCGAAAAATTCTAAAAATACCAATATTCCGGTAATTCTCGAAATTACGGGAATTCCACAAATTGTTAATATTTTCAATATTGCGGAATTTTCAAAAATGTGAAACATTTCCAAATTTGAAAGAAAGTATTATAACAATGTCAGAATTTCGAGAATTTCAAAATTGTCGTAAATTTTAGAGATTTGCATAATTTTAAAAAATCCTGAAAAGTTATATTAATGGTTATTGGAATTTTAGAATTTTTACGAATTTCTTAGACTTTCAAAGAGTTCATAATTTCGAACATCGTAAGATTTTTAGCAATTTTTCAAAGTATAAAAGTTTGGGTTGATACCGAGTTTCGCAAAAGACCCAAAAATAACCATCAAATTTTTTTCCGAGTTCCGCAAAAGACCCAAAGATAACCATAAATTTTGTGGGTCCACTTCGACTTCCGCAAAAATTCCGATCAGGTAGAAAGCCGACTTCCGCAAAAATGCCGTAAAATGCCGTAAAACCCTTATGGGTTTTTTAACTAACACCTAACCTAACCTAGAGTACTTTCAAGTTATAACCTTTGAAAGTAATCTCGCTGCATGACAACCATTAAAATTAATCTCGCTCCATGACAACCTTGGCGGGTCCCCAAGGGGCCCCTTATGTCGTGTATAGTTATTTACAAACCTTTGAACAAAAGCCTATTCGTTTTTGGGAGACAAGCGAAAATGTTTCAAGGAAGTTTCAGACCTTTTTAATATTCCAATTTAAGAAAAACGCTAAAATTTCTGATAAATGATCGTTGGTTGAATTTATTTACCTTTACTCGAAACTTGATAAACAGTTTCCATTGAAAGTTTTATGTAAGTGAACGTGTATTGAATACAATTGTTAAACTTATTTATTCTCTTTTTCTTCAAGAGTATTTGTTTTTTTTAGTCTTTCGTGGAACTCAATAAAAAAGTTAATTTTCAGGTCTTTTGCTGAACTCCGAAAAAATTTCATGGTTATTTTTGGGTCTTTTGCGGAACTCGACATCGACCTTTTAGGTTTTTTACCTAATTGGTATTTTTGCGTAACTCGGATTTATACCTGATCGGCAATTTTCGCGAAACTCAAAATATACCAAAGTTTGTACCTACAATTTTAAACAGTAGCGTAACTAAGCAAGCCTGCGCCCCCCCGCGGAATCTATAACGGCGCCTTTTCACAACACTTCTATGATAAAAGTGTTGTGAAAAGAAGTTCTACCAGCGCCTGAAAGCGCCTATTACTGGCAGGCGCCCACCCGCATTGCGGGTCTTACGGGGGTGTTATTTACGCCATTGATTTTTAACTTTTTCAAAGTCTATAAATTAAAAAAATTTTTCCAATTTCAAAAATTCACAAATTTTCGTACTTGTCCAAGATTTTAAAAGGCTAAAAAAGTCTGAAAATTTATGACATTCATGATATTATTGAAATTTCGAGATTTGTGACGAATCCTCACACTTTAACAAAGTTGATGATTCCGAACATTGTAAGTTTTTAACAATTGACCAAATTTTGAAAGCTTTTCTTAAAAATTTCGAAAGTCTCGAAATTTTGACAATTTCAAGAACGTCAAAAATTTCCAAATTTTCTTAAATCTCAGAGATTTGTAAAAGCTTGTAAAACTTTGAAAATTCATAATATTAATGATTATTGAAACCTATAAAGTCGTACTTATTTCTTAAATTTAAAGAAAGTTAAGAATTTCGAACAGTTTAAGATTTTTAACAATTTTGCATATTTTAAGAGTTTTGAGTATTTTAAACATTTTAAAAGTATAAAAAGTATTGGAAATTTTTAGTATTTCAAACATCTTCGAATTTTCATAAATTTTAGACATTTTTGAAAGTTTTTAAGACTGAAACTTCATATTATTTGTTATTATTAGTAATTCGAAAGTTTTGAGAATTCTGAAATTTTGAAAAGGTTGATAATTTCGAACATCTTAAGATTTTTCAAAATTTTGGAAATTTTAAGAGTTTGTAGTTTTTTAAGCATTTTGAAGGTTCAGAAAATTTCGGCAGTTTTTAGAATTTCACAAATTTAGAAAACTTCAGAGATTTTAAAGTTTTAAAGATCTTAAGAATTTGGAAATTTTTCATTATTAATTCTCTAATATTAAGATTATAATTTTTCAACTTGCTGAAATTAATGTAAGTAAAAACTCACACCTAAACCTCTCCAAAACGATATTTCCGGCTACGTCCTTGAATTACTTAAAACTTTGTTGTGCTATTAACCTTCTACAGAGTATAACGAACAAAATGAAAAAAAAAAAAAAAAACATAAAAGTGTGTGTGTATGGGTGTGTGTCTGTGTGTGAATGCTTCTGGTCTACTGCTGATTACAATACCTTATTCAAAAAAATTAAATATTTATCTTGCTATAAACCTTATGCAGATCTTTAGGAACAAAATAAAAATAAAATTAAGCAAATCCATCGAGCCGATCTTGGGTTGTGAAAAGTGTAACGAACAGCATTTCAATTTTATGTATATACACTGTAAAAAAAAGTTAGTAAATTTTCCATACATTTATGGGAAGTTTTTATCCTATACCCTGTACAGGATTTTCCTCATAAATAGATATGGAAAATTTTCCATACGCTATGGGAATTTTCTGTAAATAATGGAAAATTTTTTACACTTATGGAAGAATTACAATAGCGTATTGAAAATTTTCCATATCTGTTTATGGGGAAAATGCTGTACAGGGTATATGATAAAAACTTCCCATCCATGTATGGAAAATTTACCAATTTTTTTTTACAGTGTAGATTTCACTCGTCGAAGACGTACATTACGTGAAATCCACATCTCAATGTTGAAAGTTATTAATAAATTTCATACCTTGACAAGGCCGCTGATATTATCGCTTATGTGATTTCATCTTTTTTGTTTTTTATTCAATTTTGATTCTCAATCTTCAGGTAAAAATTGGATTTTACACATTTATAACAGTAAATTTACATTAACATTGTACTAGATGGGAATACAGATTCGAAAACATCATGCTACACCCCTTCTTTTACTATAGGGTAGTTTACCCCTCAAATTAGTGTGCTCCGGGGGCTATTTTTCATAATGAAAAATGCTTGATCATTTGAACATATTTTATTTAATTATGTTTGAATTTACAATTTGATATTTGCACTTTGAATGCGTAAAAAAAAACATGTTTTATTTTCAGTGAATGAGGGTAAGTTAATAATGAATCACGGATGTTAAAAAATTTTTTGTCGTATTCATCAGTTTTCCTACATTACCAATGTACCAAATGGAAAGACAGATTCAAAAGATCGTGAAGCACTTTTACTTTTATTATAAGGTAATTTACCCCTCTAGAAAGTGTGTTCCGTGGGTTGTTGAGGAAAATGAAAAACGCTCCATCATTCTAAGATATTTTCTCAAATCATGTTTCAAGTTTCAAGAGGATCTTTGGACTTTTGAGTGCTTGACAATAATTATGTAGTAGGTATTATCGTTAAGTTAAGGGTTGTTATCTAGTGTTATGGAGATCTTTTGAATGAAGAATAAAATGTCTCGGAATTTTTAAATACCATGATACCATATTAGTATTTACTCCTATAAGTAGTTTTGATAGGGGTTTGATAGGGGTTTCTCTTCTTCTAACACGCGAGGAAAAGCAGGCTGTCTCAAAAAACGTGCTCGATAAATAGGAACGCGAGAACGCATGCTGGGATTTAGGAGGGGATTTTTTCTCCCATCACTGCTGTCATCTCGGTCAGTTTTCACTCGTCTTCTATTCCCTTCATTTCACTCGTCTTCTATTCCCTTCATTTCACTCGTCTTCGTTTCTGTCAATTTCTGTGTCTTCGTTTCTGTTCGGTTCCGCGTAAAATTCCAGTTTCCAGAGTTCACTAGAGTCCAGTCAACGTCAACCCATTTCTTCATTTCTTCGTTCGGTTACGTCAAATTCCAGAGTCCAGTCTACCAGTATAAAAAGGTAAGCAAACTATGGAAAACTGTTGAATAATCTGTGTTTACAAAGCTATCTCTCGAGTGCGGAATTCCGAAAAATTGTTTTTGCATACAAAATGAAAAGGCATTCTCCAAAAAAATTGCATATTCAAGAAGATTCTCCGTTTGTTTGAAGTGGTTCAAGAACAGTGGTTGTATATTTCAATAAATCTCAGGTTCTTTCGATTCAATTGTTTATAAAAAAGTGTAGGTAAACACAATGAAGGAATTTTGGTGAAAATTTTTGAAAACATTCTTTTTCAAGGAAATATCAACTCTATTTTAATTTAATTATATTAATTTAATGAACACAGGTTATGAATTTAAATACGCTAGTATGTGAATCGTTGATAAACATGTTTATTAAATTTCATAAACAAGTCTTTGAAAATTTATAAACGTCTATGAAATTAAGTAAACATCTTTATTTATTTTAACGTGCGTTAATGTAAAAAACTTCCGAAACATGCTTATAAAAAATTAATACGAAAATTTCTAAGTGTATGTAAATACTTAAGAATCCTTAAAAACTGTATAAATACTAGAACTCTATTAATACTTAATAACTATGTACACATAATTTTCTCCAAAATATAAAAAAATTTGTATCCTATTCAATAATCTATAAAGAAATCCACGAAAATGCCAGAAAATTTTTCAAATTGCATAAATACTAAAAAAATACGAAAGAAAGTAAAAACTACTGGAAATCTGTGTATTCGATATTGTTTACTAAAAAATCTATTACAGTACTCAAAATCGTTAAAATTTTCATTACTTTGCAGGAAATGGAACAAATAATGAATGGAGGATTCCAGCTGGTGCAGCGGCGTCAGTCGGGGAGGAATGCTAATCGTAGCACCCCTGTGGCCGGTAGGTCGCCCGCCCCTCAAGGTCCGGCCGATCCCCTGTCTGCGTCACTGGCCCCGTCCACGCCAGCAGCCCCGTCCACCAAGCCACCGGCCCCGTCGACGCCAAGGGCACCGTTAGCGCCATCGGCCTCGTCCACGTCATCGGCCCCGTCAGTGCCGTCGGCTACGTCAGTGTCATCGGCCCCGTCAGCGCCATCGGTCTCGTCTACGCCACTGGCCCCGTCCACGTCATCGGCCCCGTCCACGTCATCGGCCCCGTCAGCGCCAGCCCGGATATTTTCGGCCGACAAAGCGGCATTTCATGCCGCTGTAAGGGCCGAAGTAAATAGGCGGAAACTGCAGAGCGAGAGGGCGAAAGCTCGGAACGCCGAGGCAGCGGGACGAATCGGACGGTCGCGGGGAAGGGGAGCAGGATTTCGGCGGCCGTACCGAAATACCGAAACGACGCAACCTGCCCCGCCTACGTCACAGGCCCCATCTGCGTCACTGGCCCCATCTGCGCCAGCAGCTTCGTCCACGCCATGGGCCCCGTCAGCGCCACCGGCCCCGCTTGCGCCGTCGTTACCTGCCGCACCAGTGCAACCTTACCCCCTGTACCCCTCGCCACGAGTACCGCCACACGCTTCCCCTTACCCTTATCCGCAATACCCACCCCCTCAACCCCCTCCACCTTACTATTACAACCCTTACAATCCTTCGCCTTACGCACCCCCTCCTCGATATCCTCCGTATTATTACCCTTACTATTAAGATAATGTGTAATTTTTTGGTTGGAATAAATATAGTTTAGAATTATTTGTTTGTTTTGAGTGATTTACCTGTTTTCCTTCATGTAAAAACGGCCAATATGTCGTAACAGCATAGGCGCCGGAAGGTAATTTTTTTGGGGGGGGGGGGGACCAAATGTTACTGTTTTTGTCAGTATTGATATTTATTCGTAGTAAAAGTTGTCAGTGGAATGTGCAACTTTGTAAATTATCATTACTGATGTGTAAGTCTTGTTTATCAATTTTAAAAGATTCATTTAAACTAGAAACGCGTTCGGCTATGTATCTAGAAAATCAGTTCACATTAAAAATATTTTTTATTTTTTTCACGTACAAATTGAATAGTTTGCGAGGTAGTTAACATACGAGTCTATATTTTACGAGAAACGACTGATCCGTCGTTGCCCAAAACGTATTCTGTCATGATAGACCAGTCAATTAAAAAAAATTTTTGAAAAATTCCTACAACTTCTAAACTTCGTTACGTCGTTGACTATCAATTAAAATAGAACTATAGAATTTTGCAACTTGATTCAAGGTCAGTAACATTGTTTGAATCGCAAAAATATGAATTATTAAACTCAATGGAAAAAAATGTAACATCGTTGCAAATTTGAGAAATCATTAATTCTTTTTTTTTAAACATACTGGAAAATTTGTAACAATCGCAAACTCAGGCAAGCCCATTAATTATAATTGATTAACTAATATGCCGATAATTTTTCGAAAAAAAATTCAATATACTTGCAAAACTACAAATCCCTTGAAGTCATTAATACGGATTACTCTGTCAATTTGCCACTTTTTCTGATGACGGCATAGGAGATTTTCAATGATTTACACCTGGAAAATTAATTTTTTTTTCCGAAAAAAGGTCTCGAAAAAAATTTCACATTCCTCAATTTTGGTTGCAAATGGCTGGTTAATTGTAAGCAACGTGCCCTTAATTTTGCAGCAAACTTTTAAGTCGGCTAGTTTATGTAATTTGCAACTTACAAATTACAAATTACTTGCAAATTACAAGAACTTGCTGACTTAAAAGGTTGTAGCAAAATTAAATTGGAAAAAAGAAGGTTGCTTACAATGGACCAGTCATTTGCAATCAAAATGTTATGTTATGTTGTGTTATCAGGTGCGTAGGCAAGGAGGTTTTTCGGGGGTTCAAACACCACCCAAAATTCGGATAGAGTTATGATTATTTCATTTAAAAATAATAATAACAAATAATCAAAGTAGTAGGAATAATAAAAAATGTACTTTCTGAAATCTAGAGGAATGGTGAGTTGTTGAAGTTAAAATAAATTCAAAGTTCTCCATGTTAGTAATCAAAATTAACAATAATCCAGGCTTAAGAAGAATTTTTTTTCAACTGAAATTGTAAACATGAATGATTGACTAGGATAACATTAAAAATAAAAAATTAAAAAAATAGTTCCATCCGAATAAGCTATAGAGAAAAATGGAAAGTTACAAAAATGCTGAAAATCTAAAAAACTGAGAACCCTAGAGGATAGAATTTTAGGAATCTACATAGGAGTATATCAAAATACCAGAAAATCTTTTGAATCATACAAACCCCAAGAAATACTTAAAGTAATAAAATTCTACGCAAGAACTGTTTTCTGAAAGATCTGAATAAATACCTACCATTCATAAAACTTTGAATCGTATAGCACCAAGTTCTAAAAAGCGTATACACTGTATACGTATTATTGTATAGTACGTATAGCATACGTATACGTATTACTGTGTGTACGTATAGCGTATTACTGTATACTATACAATAATCTTTAATAATACTAGAAATCTATAAACATATTAGAAAAGGCGACAAAATTTTATGACTAAAAAGAAAAAGGAAAATACAACAAATCTATCAAACATGAACAATCTATATTGTTGCAATTTGCCAGAATCTATGAAATTCATAAAAATCGGTCAAAATTTAAAATTTATTCCATAGAATTCTAAGAACCTACATAGCAATCTACCCAAATTTTAAGATTTATGAAAATATTAACGAGTCATTGAAAATTTCATAAATACCGGACAAATGTGAGATACACTGTAAATCTATTAGAACTCAAAAATTATGTATGTAGGTATTATTTTCTTAACAATTTAAAAAACTTTAATACTTATTGTATGAACACTGAATAATTAAAAAAAACCTAAAATACTGGAAATCTGTATGAATGAAACTGTTGACCAACAAATCAATTCGAATGCTAAAAACCATTAAAATTTCTGATACTTTAGCATCAAATCCTAGCTTTTTATGGAGTGACGCACAGAAATACTAGAAATCCATAAAAATACCGAAAAAAAAATTTAACATTTATAAATGACAAAAGATACGAAAATTCTAGACATCTATGAAATACTTACAATCGGTATTGTTATAATTTTCTCAAAAATAAATCGAAATATTCAAATTAAATAGAACTTTGATTTCTAGAGCATCGAATCTTAGGAAGCTGAATGAAAGTATATACTAAGCTTAGAAAATCTTTCAAGTTGAACAAATACTGAAGAATTATGAAAAATAATAAAAACATTGGAAAAAAAACAACCGTTCAATGACTAGAAAATCACAAAAATCGAATTCCACTGCATTCTATGTATATTAATATAAAAAAAGTACGACTATTGACTGCACAAGTTGTGTATGTTTAAAATGCCGAAATTACAAACATAGAAAAATAGTTCTTTTGTAACTAGATGTTGAAAGGTAAAAAAATATCAAATCCTAGAGGGAATATATTTTTTGACAAACCTCTCCAGAAAATTTTTTCTGCTTACGCCCCTGGTTGTTATTATCTGTGATTTTGCTATTATGAAAAATTATGAACCGCACATGAGAAAATATTCAATAGCAAAGCTGTTGACAAATTTTTTAATACAAACTCAATGAGTGTAAGAACGACCTTTTTTGATTTTTACGTATGGCATGTTTGATTAAAGCACAAAATCGGAAGCTTTTTCCCCCTTTTTTTCAACAGAATAGAAAAGCTTGATTAGCAAATAAAAAAAATCATAACTGTTTGGTTGTTTTTCAATTTTCTGAAAATCATGAATTTTTCTATGAGATTTCCGAATCCTGAGGAATGATGATGCAGGCACGCATGTAACGATGGTTGCCTGTCTTTAGGCGCGTGAGAGGGCTAGGGTGCGCGCAGTAGAAAAATGTGTTTTACGGATACACAATGTAAGAATTTCGAGGAATTTTTTAAAATTCATAATCCTTCTCTCTAGTGTGCATATTAACGTATTAGAAAGTTGGAAAAAAATAGATGTTTTCAGTGAAAAGATGAATACTACCTACATTCTTGTTTTTCTGCAAAATTACGCAAATAATTTGCGAATATTGCTAAAATATTAGTTATGCGTAATAGGATATCTGATAGCGAAGCTGCTTGCAAATTTTCAACATAATCCGATGATTAGTTTCAGACTATCGTTGTTTTTACTGTGTACGATAACGCAATTTTTATAAAAAATTTTTTGCAAATTTCATGAAATTTTTTGTCATGCGTAGAAGAATAACGTATGAGACGGTGTTCGAAAGGATTTTGCATTCTGATCATTCATCTAATAATTAATTTGCATCTCAGAATGTTGGTTCGGAGAAATCAACACCTTGTCTTGCGTGTCGTCTTAAACTTGAGTTATAAATTATTTTAAAAATAATCAACAATTGTCACGTTTTATATACATTATTTACATATGTTTCCAAAGAACTGTTTTTTTTTTTTTTTTTTGTAATTTTTAGTGCATTCGGGCGGAAAACTTGCGTTTCCCGTCCGAAAATCTTTGATTTTTTTCCCAACGTCTGACGAGGTCAGAGTAGAGAGACCGAAAGATCGATTTAGATCAATGGCGTGCCCAGGAAAATAAATACATAGGTCTATAAATATATCAAACGTGCGGTTGAAGATCTAAGTTAAAAAATTCAAATTCAACTTATAGATTTGACATATCTATTCGATCTATCGATCGACATATGTCAGCATATGGATATGGTATTCCACTTTCTAGGCAGGCTCGCCTAGGAGCGCCATTGTTCGATCTATACGACAGATGTCGACATATGGATATGGTATTTCACTTTCTGGGCAGGCATGCCTAGGCACGCCACTACATTGGTTGTCGGAACTCCAAACAAAGGTCGGCAGTATTACTATCGTTATTCGGACCATAATTAAACATGTGGCGTTCGCCCGTTGGCTCTGATCGACCAGAAAAAGCCGAAAATAGACATCCTCTACAGTGGAAAATACGTCATAGGTCCAAACTCGCCCGGATACAAGGTCATAAGTGGCTCGCTTAATGCACTGGAACCACTACCCGAGTGGTTGCGACGATTGTACCTAAAAATATGTCGATAGCGTCAATCGAAATGGTTAGTATGTAACATGATCATGAACTAGTAACAAACAAAAGTAATATACGCATGGTATTCAAATTATAATTTAAACCTACGTACCTTTTCGTTTTGTGTCAATAACAATTTTTTTCGTATGTTTTTATTGCAGTTGGCCCATCAATTTTCGGGGCCTTTAACTACCCGCCCACTCCAACCACTTTCCAAGTGTCTAAAGACAAATGTGCTGCCGTTGTAGCAGGAATACCGAAAGAGGCTGCAACAGAGTATGAACATTGGCGTAATTGTGTATGGGCAATCAGCACGACTGCGAAAATCAATATGTTCGACGTATTCCCGATTGCACTTGCGTTCTCTCGAACAGGCTCAGGTTTTGAACAGGTTGCCGAAGAAGTCGTTAGAAACTTGTATGACGATTCGAATGGATTCATTACTTTCCGCACACTCCTATCTTATTCCACGGTTTGGCCTGGAAAAGAAAAAAGTGGTAATATGGCTGAAAAAGAAGGTGAATACCGAATCGAGAAGGATTTCATCAACGAACTGTTGATAAAAAGACCAGATTTGTATTACCGCCACTGCGACGATACGTTCTGGGCATACAACTGCCTTACTAGAAACTGGCACAAAGTATCCAAAAATAGGTTTAATCTGTCTTTGTCAAAAATACTTGAACAGAATGTTATCATCAACAAAGAAGATAGTCCAATCACGAAAACACACCTGAAATTGGATCCTTTAAGGCGATGGGTTGCCGCCAAATTGGACGATCCTGAATTCGAGTCCAAATGAGATTCAAATCTCGATTTATTTGTATTCAAAGGTGGCATGTGTCTCGATAAATTGCAGTTCGGAAAAACTTCGTGGGACTATTATGCAGCAAAAACGTGTGGATGGGAGTATAACGAGGTTCAAGCCAACACCCATTATGAAAGCGTGCGAAAGGTGTGGGAGGAAATTTTGCCTAACAGAGAGGTCGGGGCTTGTGTGAGATCATTCATCAAGAGCCTTTTGACTGGCGATAGGAAACAAAAAGTCATATGGACGTTTACCGATAACAGAGGTGGAGATAATGGCAAATCCACGCGATGCCAATTGTTGACCAATGTTTTTAGAAATTATGCAAAGAAAACCAAGGCCTCCGCATTGGAAACTCGCAGCCAAGGTGATGTTGACCGACCCAGGCTCAGAATAAAACGTTTAAAAGGTAAATATCTATTAATAGCGGATGAACTCAAGAAAACAGACAAATTAGCCACTGCATTTCTCAAAAAAATCAGTGGGGGCAAGACGAAGGAATGCGGTCGCGATTTGCATAAACCCGACGAATTCACCTATACCTGGTCAGCAGGTGTCGTTTTGGTCTTCAACGGTTACGACGTTCCATCCTTCAATCATGCAGATGAAGTATTTGTTCGTCGTCTACGTGTTTGCAAATTCGAAAGCTAGTTCGTCGCAAATCATGATCAACTATCGGAAGAAGATCACATATATCCGCAAAATTCGAGTCTCACCGATTCTTTCCCCGAATGGCGCAGCTCCGCTCTAAAATATATATTAGATTCGGAAGATGACGTTCCGGAGTGTGAAATCATGAAGAAATGGAAAAGGATATATGCCAGGAATTCGGCGAAAGTGAAGATCTTCTGGAAAACAACGTCATAGTTACAGATTCACTCTCTGACTATGTTTCATTGTGGCATCTGAAGAAACATTTTTTCGACGAAAAAACTTTGGCCTGGCGAGACTCGGACCTCATGAAGAGTGCATGGTTGAAATGGTGTCAGAAAAACAACTTGGAATACAAAGAACGCTTCGGCCCAAGGGTAGAAGGTAAAAAGTTCAGTTTTAGTCACGTATTTTTCAAATGTAGGATTAAAATCGAGTGAGAATTTTAATGTTGGTTGTAACAACAAAATATACACGATGAGTCATTGTACGCATTACTACTACTCATAAAACATTGTGGGTAATAAAAATTATATACCTTCGGCTGTACATTCATAACTGTGTAATATATATTTCGTGCAATCTTCCTTTACACATTTCATATTCCGGATAAATCGGGCCAAACTAGAGCTTATATAATTGGATTAATGTCATTTGAAACTCCGAAAAATACCTTTCTATCGATATATGAATGCTTTACATTGAATTCCGTCTCTTTTGCACGTGCGAATTTTAACGATTATTTTCTGAAATACTGTGCGGAAATGTATGATACCAGAGTTTTATGAGGTACAATTCATTTACCCTCGATTGATTGGAAAATAATTAAGCAGCTTAGCTACACGATTAGTCATTGTACGCATTGCTACGACACATACAACATTGTCAATAATAAAAATTCTACACCATTGGCTGTTCGTTCATAACTATGTAATGTATTTCGTGCAATCTTCCTAGAAACATGTCATATTCCGGATATATCGAACCAAACTAGGTGCTTATATCGTTCTATCAACGTCGTTCGAAAACGACGAAAAAAACCTTTATATCGATGTATTAATGTTATTACATTGAATTCTGTATTGTATTGAATTTTGACGCTCATTTTACGATAATCTTCAATAAATAAATGTTAGAATGTTTTACTTAACAATGTTAAACTTTAATAAATAAGTATTAAAAAGATGAACGAAAATTTTTTTTGTTATATTATGATAATATTCTCAACTGAACATCCGCTCCAACGACGAGTACGGCTTATCCGTCGACTTCTCGAACCGGAATAGTAGAATTTACTGAAAAACTTTATGAAAGTGGTAGTCTCTCGCTTCATGATTTTTCAATGAAAAGCTCCAAGTTTTTTCATATATTATATTTTTCTCAACTGAATATCCGCTCTAACAACGAGTACGGCTCATCCGTCTTCTAGGCGAACCGGAATAGTATGAAATGAAAATGGTAGTCTCATGGTTTATGATTTTACAATGATAAACTGCAAGTTATTTCGTATATTATATTTTTTTCGACTGAACATCCGCTCCAACGACGAGTACCGCTCATCCGTCTACAAGGGGAACCGGAATTGTAGGATATACTAAAAACTCAATGAAAAAGATAGTTTCACGTTTCTCGATGTTACAAATATCAACTCCAAGTTTTTTCATATATTATAATTTTCTCGACTGAACATCCACTCCAACGACGAGTACGGCTTATCCGTCGACTAGGCGAATTGGAATCATTTGTGATACTAAAAATTTTCCTAAAAATGGTGGACCTATGTTTCATTACGTTAAAGTGATAAATTATAATTTTTTTTTGTATTACGATATTTTTTTCAATTAACTATTCGCCTTGCCGACGAGTACGGCTCATCCGTTGACTAGGATAACCGGAATCATAGGATTCACTTTAAAATTAATAAAAATGCTGGATTAATGTTTCATTATGTTACAATGGTGAACTTCAACCTTTTTTTCATATTATGCTACTTTTCTCGACTGAACATCCGCTCCAACGACGAGTACAGATCATCCGTCTATAAGGCGAACCGGAATCGTAGGATTCATTTAAAATTAATTCAAAATGGTAGTCTCATGTTCCGTGATTTTACTAGTATATAATGGTCCGAGGACTATACGGCCGTCTTTATGAGCCGATCGTGGTTTTTTCAGGACAGGTCGGAAGAACATGCGCCTCGTATATTGTGAGTTTTGGAAATTGCCTTTTTTGACGGAACGAAAGTTTACGGTCCAAGGCGAAGCCGAGGACACCACGATCGGCACATGTTCCGAAAATACCACGTTCCGAAAACACCACGATCGGCACATGAAGACGGCCATGTATTTTCCGAGGTGCATACGATATTTTATGCAAAATCAGCAATAACGAGCGATGAGGGTCGTCTATGAAATGATCGAATGTTCTCGTTTACCGACTGTGCGCATAATAGTCAAAATTTGCGATAAAGACCTCAATTGTGACCCTCAAAAATTGGACATGATGAGATTTTTTCTTTTTTTTTTTTCAATTTTGGAAATGCCTATTTTGACGGAACGAAAATTAAAGTAAAAAAAAAAATCTCATTATGATCAGTTTTAGAGGGTCATAATGGGGTCTTTATGGCCGGTTTTGACTCATATACGCTTGGTCGGTAAACGGGAGCATTACGATCACTTCACAGGCGGCGTACAGCGCTCGTTATAGCTGATTTCGCATAAAATAATGAACTCGAAGTTTTTTCTGATATTATGATATTTTCCTTAACTGAACATCCGCTCCAACGACGAGTACGGCTCATCCATCTATGAGGCGAAATGAATATTGTATGAGATATCAAAAATATTCCACAAAATGGTGGACTCACGTTTCATTACGTTAAAATGATAAACTCCAATTTTTTTTGTATTAAGATATTTATTTCTACTGAACATCCGCCCCAACGATGTGTACGACTCATCCATACACTTGGCGAACCAGTATTGTAGGATTCACAAAAAAAGTTTGAGAAAATGGTAGTCTCATGGTTCATGATTTTACAATGGTAAACTTTGATTTTTTTATTTACTGCGATATTTTTCTCAACTGAATATCCGCTCCAACGACGAGTACGATACATTTGACTATAAGGTGAACCGGAATTGTAGGATACACTAAAAAACTTAATGAAAATGCTGTGGACTCGTGTTTCGTGATGTTAAATCGATTGACTCCAAGTTTTTTTTGATATTATGATATTTATTCTCAACTGAACATCCGCCCCAACGACGAGTACGCCTCATCCGTCTAGTAGGTGAACCGGAACGGTATGGTCTACTGAAAACCATTGTAAAAATTTAGGAAAAAAAAATAGATGGTTATTTCACTAGTAATAAAAAAACAACCAATTACAATATACATGTTTGTTTTATTTACGATTTTTTTTTTATTTTCACAGTGGTTCATCCCTCAATCGGACGTTATTTTGAGCCAAAAAAGCTTCGAAACTCTCGAGCGACATTTTAAAGTTTTCATAAGACCTCGTCCCCTTCCTCACCCTATTGACATATTCATCAAAATTCGTAGACAACATGTGAAAAACTTTTTCGATTTCCGCCTCCTGGTCAGCGTATTGTTTACCGCCCTCAAAGCAGGCGATGATAGGTTTGGTTGTCTTCTTCAACACCTTGAAACTTACCACCCTTCCGGGATAAAATGGGAAGCAACCTAATTTAGCCCATACTAAGTCGCCTTCTTTGAAGGGTGGTGGGTCCTTAGGAACTTGAGTTGCCTTCCGGGCTTTGATAGGTGGTCGAGGCTGTAATGCCGTCTCCGCAGGTTCCTTCTCCGTAGGTGCCGTCTCTGAATGTGCCGTCTCTGAAGGTGCCGTCTCTGAAGGTGCCGTCTCTGAATGTGCCGTCTCTATCAATTCTGCCTCCCTCGGTGGCGCGTTCTCTGTTTCCATCTCCTCGGGTGCCTCATCCACCCGTTCAGCCGGATCAAAAAGTTGGTCAGCCTGTACGTCGTCCTCTTCCGGAAGTTGCGGCTGCCCGGATGTCTTGGCCTTGCGTTGTCTCGCACGTTCTGCGATCAGGCGTTTGTAAATGTGGTACTCCAGGTCAAGCTTGGAATTTCGGAGGGAAAACAATTCCAGCTCATTGAAATCCACGGGAAGGGTATCGGTCGGAACGACGTACTTTAGTGTAGCATTTTTTCTGTCGGGGAAAAGTGACATTAGAATTATTATTCAAAATAGGATAGCGGTAGAGCAAGGCAAAGGCGAACTTACTGTCTGATAATGATATGTTTCCCAGGAGGGGCTGTTTCTTGTGGCCACTCTTTCAAAACCACGTCGCACTTCGAGTTAGACCCGTACTCATCCGCTTTGGTGAAGGTCGACCTGTGTATTCTGTACAACACGAAATTCCACGGTTTTTTCTTCGGGCACTTCATGTCTTTGAACCTACAATTGAGTTGAACGTATTTTATTGTGTAAAGTAGGTATTTAAGGTAATTATGTAAAGTAGGAACGTAATGTAAGTATTCAAGGTGAGTTTGTGAGTTAACTAATGGAATCATCACCAATTTGGTGATTTTGAAAATATGAGACTCTCGCAGAATTAGAAGAAAATTTACCTTTATCAATTTTTTGTCGCGTACGATGATCGTTGGAATTTGAAATTTTTGTTATCTGCCGAATCACCACACAATTATGTAAGGTAGGTTTGTAATATAAGTATGTAAAGTAGAAAAGTCAGGTTATTAAGTATGGTAAGTATGTAACATAAGTAGGTAATGTAAGTACGCAAGGTAAGTATGTTTAGTAGGTAGGTAACGTATGTACGTAAGGTAAGTCAGGAAGATGAGCATTTTAAGTATGTAATTTCAGGATTTGATGAATTATCAAGTGCAATTTCCTTGGTACTTACAATATACTACAAGTGAAAAGGCGAATGGCCCATTCGAACTCTTCCCATTTCCTGACGATTGAGTCCATGTATAAGCAAATATGCACATTCTCGGCTATGTAGACACTTTCAGCGCCGCACTCCGTTCACTCCTCTAATTTCTTGCCGGACGAGTACCAGGAATTTATTCTTTTTACATCGGTCCGTGTGAATTCAAAGTATTTGTTGTCCTTCGTTGCCCATGCCAAAAATTTCTCCACAGTTTCGGTGGATACGACCGCGTTTTTGGACAGTTTCGCAATGGCGGACTGGGCCAAGTCTTCGGCTTTGCTGTCATTGGTAAGTAACGTCAAGTACAAGCACTAATGAAAATCGGCTCTAAGTCGCGAAAACAAACGTAAATATATGCGTAAACAATTTAGTATAAGTACACACATCCATATAAGTACATGCTCAGAATGAAAACGACAAAGAAATTCCAAAGTATGTATGTAAAATACGTTCATTCACACAAGTCCGTCTCCCCTTGAGAAATTGTTTGCTGTTTTCATTCTTGGCCTGTCATATGAGTATTTGTGAGTTTTTTTGTTTACATGTATATATATAACTCACTGAACAAGTTCGACGCGTGAAGGTGAAGCAGAAATTTTTTTTTTTTTGAATTCGTTATGTTTTGATAAAATCTCTCCTTAACGCGTTTATTCACGAGTGGATGTACTTGACCAACTGTCTTTTCTTTTCTCATTTTGAGGTAGAGTTAATGTTTAATGGTACAGATCATATTCATTTGATACTGGACATATTAACTTTGCACACGCTCCAGCGTCAAATACAGCTCATCCGCCATATAAGCGAACGAACCATATTGTTATGTATTCATGAACAAGCGTCCTCGGTTTTGGAGGACTCTCAATAGCAAGAGAGGGAAATTGTAAATGAGAGAGAGAACGTTGAATTAAAGTGATCTATTGATACAGTTTTATTGTCTTTGTAAACACATATTAGTTTTCTGTTATTTAGCTCGGGTTACTCGAGTTACAAATTCTGAATTTGGTTTACGTAGTCCCAAAGAGTTCTTCATATGTTGGGGGTGGTCCGATATCGGCCCCAGGTCGGAGCAAAGGGGGGAGCTCAGGGGTGTCCTCCTCCAACGAGCGACTCTCGGTGTTAGGAGACGGACATCGAGATTCCGAGCTCGAGGAGAGGATCCTACGTCTGACTGCAGGGCACCTGGAGGGCCGAGTCCGAGGGGTTTCTTCTGTCAAATCTATAACCGGTGGAACTTCGTCCCTATTGTTCCTCCTCCCTATATTTCTCCTCTGGGCTGCCCTTCGATGGTTGCGCAGAGTATCCCTGATGGACCGAGCTAGTGACAGGGGCAGACATATTGTACGGGACTCATCTACCACTGCTCGTGTTCGGGATGTAACAACGTCAGGTCCCGAAATTTCCAAGGGTAAGGGAACCAGATGAGCCAAACGTTCGTCTAACGGTTGGTGACGGTCCGCTTGTTCGTGGGTTCCAGGTTCTATTCCCACGAGTCCCTCGGGAGGTGAGTTGGTCTGTCCTGTGGGCCTCTGGGGGGGGGGGGGGGGGAGTGGGGTTTGACTCTCGCTGGTGAAAAGTTCGGTTCTCCGGCCGGTTGTCCCACGGGAGGTTAATCCTGTTTGAGTGGAGGTAGTCCCTCTTGTTACTTGTTGTACTTGAACGGATGTCCCTCCGCGTATGCCTCCCCTCCTCCTGTTCATGCGATTAATCACATAGGGTATTGCATTTTGGAGGTTGTGCGAATAGCTGGTGAAACCCGGGATTCGTCCGCTGTGGAACTTGAGCTCCACTTAAATTCCGGGATGACCGTTTTCCTTATAGTGCTGATATCCTGCCCGTACGTACAACCCGAGTTTACGGGCTTTTTCCCGTGCTTGGTAAATATTATTCGATAGGGTTGTCACTGAGAAAGGGGAGGGGGTGGGTTTAAGAAATTATATACAGAAATGTGAAACTCGAGAAAGTTCTATGAATTTTTAGAAGCATAGAATAATTAAATCGACGCTGCAAAGTTGAATTAATGCTACGAAAGCTTTGAAGTAATGCTGCGAAAGCTTTGAATCCAAAGTAAAAAAAAAGCCCTAAACAGAATGTTTACATAAAAAGGGGTTATACGGGTAAAATGTTAGCCAAGTTGTGAAACAAAACCCACGAAATCTTAGAAACCCAAAGAATATGTAAGATTTCACAAGCTGCGAAAGCAATTTTGATCCGCAGGCTACGAAAGCTTTAAACCAAAATGAAAAGTAGGATTTACCAGAATGTATTGAGAAGTACTAAATTATAAAAGGCTAAGATTCGAGCAAAAGGGATTTATCCCTTTTGAGCTTTAGTTCCAGGGCAACTCGTTTCAAAGCTTTCTAAACTGTTTTTTTTTAAATTTTAATAAATGAATTACATCTAAAATATTTACTTGTTAATATTCAAAGCATCCTCAGTTCTTTTAAGAATAAAATACTTATTGTTCAGTACTCGAGCGATTTTGGAATAAATAATAATGAAAGATTAGAGGATCAAATAACAAATAGATGGGAAATCAAAGAAACAGGGGATTCAGAACCAACGTTATATGAATGTCAACAATAACAAAAGTAGAAGTAAAAGCATTTCAAAATTGAAGGATAAAATTAGGGTCTTAAGGTTGATAGTTAGAATCATACAAATGTTAAATAACACCTGGAAAATAGAGTACATGAAATAGGATTCAAGAACATAATTAAATTAAGAATATTTTACTACGCCCTTTCCGTTGTTTTGCAGTGCCTTTGGCAGAGGAATTAATATGAGCGAATTATGCTTTTAGAGCGTTGTCGAAACCAAAAGAAATTATCGGAATAACGAATGCTACTATCTAAAAATGTTAATATAAATACAAATACTAATGCGAATATTGAAGAATAATTATGAATGAATATAAATGTGAATATTGTAGATTTAAATACGAATGCATATAAATGCGAATATTGAAGAATAATTATGGATGAATATAAATGTAAATATTGAAGATTCAAATACGAATGAATATAAATGCAAATATTGGAGAATAATTATTAATATAAATGTGAATGAATACAAATATTGAAGATTAAATATGAATAAATACAAATACGAATTACTTTGAAGAATAAATACAAATGCGAATATTGAAAATGTTTGATAAATACAAATAAATGTAATTGTATTGTAGCACTTCATTTTGTAATAAAAACCGTGTTAAACTGAACTTGTCTTTGTTGTAATTTGATTCACCTGGGTTTCTAGATATCCCTTCAAGGGTCCCATCGGGCTGAGTATTTGTTTGAGGTTCTTTTTCTGGACAGCGAATTGTGGATTGACCATTGGCCAAGGATAAAAGTAAAGTAGATTAACGTTGGATTAGAAAAAGACTTTACAATACGTTGTCTTCATTGGCTGTTCGCGGTTCGCTCGTCACAATTAGTATATTTTTAATATAATACAATATTTTACATTCATATTTATTTTTATTATTTAATTTATTTCCCGATTTTATATAATTAAATTATATAATATTATATTATACCTTGGTAAAAAAAAAGATTTTATTCTATCATATAGGGATTAATTAAAAATATCAATTTTATATTTTATGATGTAATATGTTATTTTATTTTTTTTTTTTAATATTTATTTGTTATATATTACTCAGTTTTATGTATATTATATACACATAAAATATAAAATAATATATAATAAATAAAATAATACATAAAATATGATACATGAAATAATACATATAATTTTATACGTATTATATAAATAGGTATATATGTATTTCATTTATTAATATGTTTAAATGTAAATTTAAATATAAAAAAATCAAATAATTTTTCAAATCGTTTGCCCGCCCTAACGTCCAATACGGCTTATCCGCCCAGCTGGCGGAAAGTAGGGATGAGCGATACCGCTATGCGTCCTTTTCTCACTTATTACAGCGGTCGTTTAGCGAGAGGGAGAAGCCAATAGTATCGCCCATCCCTAGCGGAAAGGTAGTTTTACTGGTACCCTCCCACTGCTTTTCCGCTGGCTGGGCGGAATAGCCGTATTCGCTGCAGGAGCTGATAAACGACTTGGAAAATGGTAAAATAGCTACTAAACCAGCTGATCCGCCTAGCAAGCGGGCGAAATGTATTACACCAAAAACTTAGTTTCTTTGTTCTTACTTTGTTGTTACTTTGTTTTCATTTACGCAATATATTTGAGCTTTGGTTATGTTTATTCTATCTAAATTTTTTGAATATTTAAGGATTTTATGCTATTTAATATATTTTTGTAAGGTGGATAGCTTTGGGAACAGGGAATCACCCACTTTTTCGTCAGAAATAGTAGTAACGAAAATGCCGTTGAGGCAATGTAGGGCTCAAGAAATTTGACTCGCGCTAATTCAAATAGCCTGATAAGATTTAGCACCGACTGCTGCATGACCTTCGTTCTGCCACCCCTGACGCTCATGTCGGTGATGGTGTACGACGAGTAGAAGGCGGTTCTCACGACGTCCAACTCGCGGGCGAACCGTTGCTCCGAAGCTTTCACGTGGCCTACCTCCCAACAAACGTGCTTGATAGCATTAATGATCCAGAGACTTGTCAACGGCTTTGACATGAAATATGCCACACTTTTAATAAAAAATTTGAACACTTTTTCTATGATGCGACCGGATTCTACGCAGTAGCGAAGTATATACAGCAGAACAACCACGAGAAAGAATTTTGTTCTGGAATCACGTTGGTATTATGACTTTTTGTGATTATTGTGACAAGTTGTGATTATTGTGTCAAGTTGTGATATTTGTAGTTGTTCGTGATTATTGTACCCGTTTGTGATTATCGTGCCAATTCGTGATTTTTGTGACAGTTTGTGTTTTTTTTGGTTTATATGTGTTAACGGCAACCATAGTTTGGATTAAAATTTAAATAATGGAAAATTATCGCTGGTTGCACCACGAAAACGCACCGGGAATCAATGTGGACTGCGATTAATTCAATAACTGTATGATACGTATTATATACAATACAATATACTGTTATGAACTGCCAGAACAGAACCATAACAAGCGGTTGTGACGCGACGGATCGGTCCATTCCGCTATACTAATGAACAAGATGAAAGTTAAGATAAAAAAATTTCATAAATAGGTTTTAATTGATATGTACCATATTCAATATTCAATAAATCATAATGCTCATTTCTATAAAGAAATTCAGCTCAATAATAAAACGTCGTAAGATGAGAATTTTACGATTTCCATGCAGAGTTATATAATTTTAGTCATTAGTCGTATGACATGATTTGTGTATACGTTTCAAAACTCGTGTAAACGTTTCCTAAACTATTCCTAAACTGAAATCGATATAAAATGGCAAGTGCTGGGTATTATAACCATTTCGAAGCTATTTACTAATCTTGTATAAATCAACTGTTTACAAGCCTAGCGGGTTTTTGACAGTTGGAGGTCTTTCCCAATCCAAGAATTTGGGGAGGTTGGAAATCAGAATTTCGGTGGGAGTTGGCACGTACACGGTCTGTGGAATATTAATGGGTTCTGTGACGTACTCTAGATGGCTTTTGGGGCTTTTGATAGGGACAGATTTTGTATTTCCTTTTAAGGCCATGCGCGCGCTACGAGAATCCCGAAAAATTCTCGAATCGTAATTCCAGGATTTCTTCGCTAATTTTCAAAATTTTTACAAATCGTTTTGCGTACTCACTAAACATGAGCTTACAATCGCCGTTGACTAATTTTTTTGTGGAAAATTTCAAAAAATTTTTGTTTTCGTAGTTCCAAGATTTCTCAGTCAAATATACCCAGAAATGCGTCTCCTTTTGTAAAATATTTCGATTTTATCTAAAGACTCCCGCTGACTGTTCAAAATTGATTTTTGGAAAAAATTTTTTTTTCAAAAAGTAGGAATCTTGTAATCTTAAAAACGTACTTATCGACAGAACTCAGTGAAAAAAAATTTTGCCTTCTTGAGTCAGATTTTTCCAATTCAATAACCGTGATGAATTAGTTAAATGACCGGCATTCCGGGAATTCTGGACCCAAGATAATGACTAATGACTACAACTTGCATTTTCTTATCTAGTAAAGCGTGCAACCAACTTTTATTCAATTAGTAGAATAATTTAGCGTAAATCAGCATTTCTGTATTTCGACTGGCTTTTTTCCATTCATGTATTTACATCATCATGTTCATAAGAATATTAACTTCAATCCTGATCGATGAAACAGTGCAACTTACAAAAAAAAAATGATGGGTTTTTTTTGACGAATATGCAGGATTTCCCGAAGGCAACAATTAATATTTCAGGGATTTGTAGTTTGTAGAATTCTAAGACGATTTTTCCTTTGCCATTTTTCACAAAATGAAAAAATAAAAGTTATTCAACTTCAAAGTTCAAACTTTCTCTCTCTTGACAAGCGGGACTGTTATTGTAACTTGGAACCTTATAAAAATTTTTGATTTTTATAATGCTACCTTACAACATTTTTATAAGGATTCAAAATCCTTATATAACTAAAAATCCTTATAAATTTTCCATTTCCTTACAAAATTTGTATAAAGACACTTTCTAAAACGTTTTCTAACGATTTCATGAAATTTTTAAAAGGCTCCAAGTTACCAGACGGGTCGAATTCACGGACGAAACTTTTCCTGAATTTTCTTCATATTTGTCTGAGTCGGAAACACTTTTGCTACTTAGGAAATGTCGAGACTTCGTGTGGTCTTGATATATGAAATGGACACGTCTCGACATTACCTCAATGGTAAGAATCTGTAATACTATTATCTCTATTCAGTTGACTATACTGTTTTGTACACTGAAACCTCATTTATATTCACTCTCTTTTTCTCACTCTACTCTCAGCTACACTGCCAAAATCTAATGACATCGAAAATATAACTGAGAGTATAGTGAGACAGAGAGAGAGAGAATATAAATGAGGTTTCAGTGTATTTTTAATCATGTTTATTTAAATTTTTATCTCAACGAATACTTGCAAAATCAATCTTTTTGCAAGATACAGATGCTTTGTTGGTTAATTTTTAGTTCACAGATTATGAATCTGATGTCAAATTTGCAAGAGTCAATATTAAAACTATTTGTTTAAACCAATTGAGAAAAACTTGTATTGCTTGCAAAATGCAAATGCTTTTCATACTTTTTTTGGTACGCTGATAAAGAAACTGAAGTAGATCTGAATAACTTATTCATTCCAACTGCATTTTGAACAAAATGTTTGCAAATTATTGAATATAAATTATCAATTTCCTTAAATTATACAGCGTACAGTGGTCCCTCTCGTACCGGGACGACTCGCGACTGAAATCCCGCTACGAGAAAACGTGAATTAGAGAAGGAGGGTATAATAGCTCTCGAGCGCGTGAGTGGGAGCGGCGCTTAGTGAGAAACGTTAAAAAAATCCCGGTACGGGGGGGACCACTGTATATGGTAAATAAACAGAATCTTTTGCCTCCAATAACGATTTTACAGCAAATGAGAAAATATTGGATGGTTTGATTAGGTTTCAGATTAGTGCAGTTTATTAATATGTACTTTTGTAGCTTTTGATGTATAATTTTTCGTCCATCAATATTTACATTAACAATTCGTGCAAGTTTTTGTAATAATTGTAAATCACTCGATGACCAGCTTATAAATTGAAAATTTTTCGAATTTATAGTATTCGTTCAAATTCTACGTGATTCCGTGTAATTTTGAGATTCTCGGAATGCATTTAAAAATTTCTAATAAGTTTTTGGAAAATGTGTATATTTTTTACCTATTTTCGTATTCTTTGTGAACTTGAAAAATTTTAAAAATCTCAACATTCATTCTTGATTCATGAGCGTCTGAAGAAAACTTTAATACACCAATCCCCCACTTATCGTGACCCTCACCTATCGGAACCTTGTTCCCTCGTTTATCGGGAATCTTTCAATGGGCGCAACAGTGTTAGGAGTCCCGATAAACGAGGTTTTACTTTCGAGGGCTTCCCGATAAGTGAAGGGATTAGTGTATTATATATGATCAGTAAATATAAGTGACAAGTGACATTTCATACCTGTTGATAAATAATATATAATGAGTTTTAAATTTTAAGCAAACATTGAATTCAAATCGCAATCCTTGTTTTGAAAAATGATTTTGAGTTTCTGTTTTTGCTTTGCAACATAAAAACAGGACATTTTAGAAAAAAACAGTACACCAAGAGAAGCAGTGCAATAACAGGACATGTCCTGGGAAATCAGGACGTCTGGCCACCCTAGTACTATTTTTGCTAGCTAGCATAAATATTGCTGATAGGATTCTCGGTAAAAAATAAGAGGATTTTCATAAGAAGTTGCATTTTTCTGATCGATAAAAATATACTATTTTTAGGCAGTAGGAAAAATTTTTTTTGGTGCAGCAAGTGAACAAAGTTTCAAACATGGGAGCTGTAGCATCTATCGAAATTAGTAGTATTACATTCTCAATTAGAGGTCAAATAAAAAATGAAAACTCATTCTGAGAAGTGAAGAAGTCTTTTAAATTGTTAATTGTTGAGAAACAAAATGTTTTGATTATTAATTATATTTTCTTTAAAAAGCAAGACAATTTTTATCGTTAAATATACGGTTTAACAAAAATTTTAATATATGACACATCAACTTTGGACTGGTCGTTCACGAGTTCACGAGTAATTTACTTTTAGAGAAAAACCAAAAAACAAAAAATTTCCCTATAATTTTTTATACCAAAAACAATTCTAGGAGAGTACTTTTCGTAATTTTGTTAATCTAAAACGGTAAAAAGCAATAAAAAATTGAAACATGGTTTTCGTAGTGACTTAGTTGAGAAATTTTAAGCCTTGTGTAGTAACAAATGAACAATGTTTGTTGCCAATACAAAAATTTATTATCTCATTAACTGTTACATTTTTTATGGTACAAAACTAATTAAAATAACCCCTGTACTGCAAAAAAACATTCCCCCCCTGTAGAGCCGGTTGCGACGGCAGTACCAGAACCTGCAATTGCCCTGGTGGTGCCGTAAGCCCAAAGGCTGGCATCGGGGCTCCATATCCCAGGGTCAGCGTTGGAGCTGCTGCAGCCGCTGCCAATGACGGATTTGAATATGGCAACGCCGGCAAGGTCGGCTGCAGGGTCGGCTGCAAGGTTGGCTGCAGGGTCAGCTGCTGCGCCGGCTGTTGGGCTGGTAAGGTCGGCGGCAGGGCCGGCAAGGTTGGCGGCTTGTCAGGCAGGGCCGGCGGCTTGTTGGACGAATGCTCTCGAGGCACAGAGACTGAACGCGAAAGGGCTCGTTCTCCTTGCCTTTCGGCATGTTGCCTCTCTCGTTTTTTAATCAGGTACTCCGCCTTTCTTTGCACTGCGCGATTGAAATTCTGCAACAAAAAAAGAATGTCAAATTTAAATATCAAGATTAGTTTCGTCCAAAAATCTGTATTTTTGGACATATAAGGATAAGACAGTATACTATAGTCGAAATTACAACTCACATTATTGTAGAATGGTTTAGCATGATACTGCCTCTGATGCTGATAATGTTGCTGATGATAGAAGCTCTGAAATATAAGGAAAAAAATTGATGTTTCTATTAATATTTAATTCTCGAATCATTCTGGGTCATTCTAGAATCGTCCCAGGATTTTTGTTTGTCCTAAAATGATACTGGGACGATCCTGGGACAGAGTGTGCTCTCCGGGAGCATACTTACAGCGCTTCCAGATCGCTCGCGAGATGAGGAATAGGACGCGGCAGGGGACTCCGATTTCCGATGCCGCGACCTATCCCGGCTGGGCAACCTGTTAGTCCTGGGACGCCTGGTGGACAAAGACTTCCTTTCATCCTGTCGACCACCCGAATTAGTGGGGGAGGAGCTTGTTGACTCGATAGTCTTTCGCTTCTTCTCTCGCTCCCTCCGCCACTCTTCAAATTCCGTTTTGTCCGCTTCAGAAATATACTGTTATGTATTGATGAAATACTTCAGGCGCCTCCAGAGGGAAGGCTCTCGTAAGAGAGGGAGTTGTCAATGATACACAAGAGTACATGGATTACACGAAAACTGTTTATTGAGGTTTCTCTTCATAACGTCGACTCTATACCAGGTTAAAACAATTCCTCTTTATTAATAACGTCGACTTTATAGCAGATTAGAACAATTCCTCTAGGCTGGGGAAGGGAAGCAAAGGGGAGCGTTGCGCTAGACGTTCTGCCAGAGTGGTTCTCGTCCTCAGGGGTTCCTCCAGCAGGAGAGCTTCTGTTCGGGGTGACGGAGGTGGAGATGCTGTTGATGCACCAGGAAGGGATTGCTGTGCGGCAGAAGTTCCCAGTATTTCAGCAATTCTCTGGTCCAAGGAAGCGCGCTGATTTTCCGGCGGGATAACTGTGAGGGGCTCAATATTACGGCTACTTTCTGCGTGTTGACCTTGTCTCTGATGATCCTGCAAAGCCTGAAGGAAGTGATGCGGGAGCTCTTCGGTCTGCACCAGTTGAATGCCTTCGTTCTGGGTTATATTCTGGGTGGATGTCCCGTTCCTTTGGATTGCCCTTGAAGGCCCTGGGCCAGACTCGTCCTCCGTTTGGTCGATGACAATCGGAGGGCGATTGTTTCGTGCGTGATGCCGACTTGGGATGTTGCGCCGTCCCCCAGCGCGGGAAATAGGTCGACTGCCGGGTAGGACCTTACAGACAGGTTTAGGGCAGGAAGAAAGGGTATTCTCGGGGTTTCCTGACGTCCTGGGCGTTGGCTGCAGAAATCCAAGGACCGCTGTCCGACAATACGGGCATTCGCTTTTTACAGATATCGTTCCTCGAGATGTAGTCGCTCGTTGGCCCTCTGATTCTTTAAAGACATTCCCACAATGCCTGCATTGAATCCAAGTACCTCGGTTGTCTGAGGAGAGAACTTGACTGGGACGACGATCATAAGGCTTTTTCTTCTGACTAATTCGACCCAACCCTTTTGTTCTCTGGACCTCAATTATTTGCGGCAACGCGGGAAGAAGATGCGTTGGGAGTTCCTCTATGCCTGGTATTTTCCCTAGATAGTATTTTGTCCAAATCCAGACCTCCGGGATGCCCCTCTCGTCAAATTCCCTGAATCCTCCCCCAGGGCGTACACCGTGTGCTTTAGCTATGGCCCTGGCTTCTGCTAGACCGTTTATCGTTATGAAGGGCACTTTGAGGAAAAGAGATTATGTTTCAACTGAGGCTATAAAGTGAGTCCGGAGACTTAGCGAGTTCCGAAGAACTTTAAAAGAGTTCAGAAAAACAGATATGTTGGAATTAAATATTAGCGAATTCCGAAGAACAAAATAAATTCAGAAAAACAGGGTGGAAATGATTATATTTGCGAGCTCCGAAGAACTAGTATTAAATGCAAAAAACAGAATAGAATCAATTATCTTTGCGAGTTCCGAAGAACTAAAATAACTTCAGAAAAACAGAATAGAATTGATTATATTTGCGAGTTCCGAAGAACTAAAATAACTTCAGAAAAACAGAATAGAATTGATTATATTTGCGAGTTCCGAAGAACAGAAAATAAATTCAGAGAAACAGAATAGAATTGGTTATATTTGCGAGTTCCGAAGAACTAAAATAACTTCAGAAAAACAGAATAGAATTGATTATATTTGCGAGTTCCGAAGAACTAAAATAACTTCAGAAAAACAGAATAGAATTGATTATATTTGCGAGTTCCGAAGAACTAAAATAACTTCAGAAAAACAGAATAGAATTGATTATATTTGCAAGTTCCGAAGAACTAAAAATAAATGCAGGAAAAACAGAATTGAATGTATCAGCGAGTTCCGAAGAACTAGAAATAAAATGCAGAAAAACAGAGTTGAATGTATCAGCGAGTTCCGAAGAACTAACTTACTGGTTTCTGAAGACCTGATTCCAGATTTACTGACAAGTATTTCACGAGTAAAAGTCCGGAAAGCAACTGTACTGTCCCAGATTTTCAGAGGAATATATATACCTACTCAACTGATAGTGGGAGCCCACGTGTAGAATCATTAGACAGAATGATTAGTTGTAAATGTCCCAAAAATCCCAGATTATACTATATTGAATTGATTTCTGACACAATTGATTTTCAAATGACCGCGATCAGGGTAATGAATGCTATCGTTAAAAAGAATCATTTTCAAAGTAGTAACATTAAGTGGAATAATCGATTCATTCTTATACGGAGGAAATAGGTGATTGGGTCGTTTAGTTAATTGTGATACTAATTGTGGAAAGAGAATAGATAAAAATTGAACGTGATTCCCAGAACGAGTTGATTCCGATAAGGTTTTATAAAATTACGAAAATGATATCTGAGGTAACGAGTGTTGAATGGTCTAACGATCTGCGCTATCTTAATGTTCCGTTGTTGAAGAATGAAATGTACGTTCAAAAATTAATAATATTGAAAAATGAATATCGTTTCTAAAATGAACTTTGATTGAAATAAAAAATGAAAAATTCTACTCAGCTAAAGAAACTAATTTATTAGAGATAGGAATTTAAAGCGGTGTAGTTATTGATATATGTATTGCAATTCGCCCTACATAACAATACATTATTTCTTCTTCGTTTTTTTCTTCGCCTATTTTCAAGCTATTTTTTTTGTCTTCCCTTTTTTTCGAGTTATCTTTTTTTTCTTCACCTTTTTTCAAGCTATCGTTTTTTTCTTCGCCTTTTTTCGAGCTATCGTTTTTTTCTTCGCCCATTTTCTCTCCTTTCTTCGATTGCACCTCTTTATTATCGTTTTTCTTTTTCTCTTCAGTTCCCTGAAATTAACGTTCATAAGTTAATACGTAGGCTACGATGAAGAAAAAAAAAGAAACGCATTTCAAACACAAGAAAATTCAATTCAACACACAGGAAAATATTTACATGAATTGCAGGTGCAATATTTGCAATATTAAGTCAAAGAATTCAAGATTTAAAAGATTTTAAAGTAGTATTTTGAAGAAAATCAATTTTAATGAACATTCGAAATTTTTCACCTTCTGCTGGTTACTGCTACGTCCTAGAAAAAAAAAAGTTAATATAAACAATAATCTGTAACAGGAGAAGGAATGGACACGTCTGACCAGGTGCATAGGGGTCATTCTATATTAGATTTACCACCAAAATTTACATTTACTCTAATTTGTTTTTTTTTTTTTTTTTTTTTTTTTCACAAAAAAACGACACGTATTTTTTTTTTCGATATCATATGTAAAATTTCCATGTTATCATTATTTATTCTTTCAGAGTCTAATATAGATATTTTTCCAAAAATGCTTAAAAGAAACAATTGTTTTCTTATTAGAATCGACATTTTATAAAATTTGGTTGAGAACCGTCTATATTTTGACCTTATCGTATAGAAAAAATATTCAAAATTTATTCATCCGAGAAACGTGCCAAGATGTTAAACAAATTGCATTTACAAAAAAAAGGCATCTTCGAAATGCAATTTTTTGTTATTTAATTTCGCAAAATACTTCAGAGAATAGATCACAAAAATTTTTAGAATGGGCAGTCCATTAGTTTCTGAGTAATGATAAATAATGTAGACCCGTGTTGCTTCGAGCGCGAGGTGTTGCATCGCCTATATTGGTCTACCGCGAGCATGAGAAGTTGAAAGCGTTTACTTACGTTGTTCTGGACGTAGAACCAACCATATTTTTTGGCAAATAATGCTAAATAAATTATGTTCACGAAATTCATATTTTGCATAAACAATGTTTTTATTAGTATATAGAAAAAACAATAACTCGTGTACACTGGAATGTCTCGAAGAAAAAGATTTATGTGGACCAGAGTGAAATAGAATGTTTTTACGTAAATTTTTCATTATTATTCTTAATTTATGACATTATGACCGCGACTGATCAGAATTTCCTAATCTACTTCGCTTTTCGTTTCAAAGCTCGGTTCGATACATTTTTCGAAAAACTGACGTATTCATATTTAGGGCACTGAGAATAAGTCTTGACCTTCAATTCGTGATTTTTCGTGGGTTCGATGTAATGCAACTTTTGTGTCCCTTTTATTGTTACACAATTTTCAAATCGAACTTTCAAAAATTCAGCAGCTGCTTCATAATCTCTTTCATTTTTGTAAATCACGGATATATTAGAAAAACACCCATCTTGTTTTGCCCATTCATACAATTCAAATGCCGAACTTATTTGACTTTCTGCAGTCATCTGCAGACTTGCTTTTCGCGCTTTTCGTTTTAAAGCCCCACCTGCACCGTCACAAGGGCCTTTCCCATGTGCTGTTGCCTGAAAATGCCATTTTGCAGGGTGACCGAAATCTTGTTCGTGGTAATAAATTGTCGAAAAATGTTTCGCGTTTTTGAATTGCTGGGGCGCTCCATCCGAAAAATAAATACATTTTCTCACATTTGAATAGAAGCTCGATAAAAACTTGTTGAATTCTTCTAAAAAGACGTAAAACGCAACAGAGTCATGTTTTTTACAGTCAGAAATAAAAACTAAAGTTTTGTGCTGCACCAAATAATTGTTTTTGAAATAAGAAACAATGGGGAAAATTGTTGCCTGGTCATTGTTCCAATGAACACCAGGGACAGCATTTTGAATGACAAAAGCGTAATTTTCAGAAAAATCACAAATTACAAGACATTCGTCATCTTGCAAATTTTTTTTTGACATTTTTGTAACAAGTTGCCTGTTGATTCGCTATAAAGGAATGGGTAAGGAATGCTTTACCGGATTCGCAAAAGTTTTGAATGAATTGTTCAGTTGAAACTGTTACAGATTGTTTAGTCGTTCTCGGTTGTGAAAACCAGTGTTTGTAACTTATCTGCGTAACGTTATTCTTCTCAAATACTTCGGCCAAAATGTTAGCTACAATTTTCAATTCTGGGCATTTTTGACATTCTCCAAAGAAGCATTGCTCAGTAGGATTTGGGCATAATGAGAGCAACAGAATATCTTGATAGTTGCTCACAGCATGGTTTTCTTTTTTCATCAAATTAACGATGTAACTTCCTGTGAAAACAGGAATAATTTTGTTTCTATATTTTTAACATTTCTAGTAAGTAAATCCAGACTATTTAATCTTCTATTAGATTCTTCAATGTTTTCAAAATGAAAGAAATCAAGAGAAAATCATAAAAAAAAAACGAAAGTATTTTAAATTTGAGTGTATTATTTCATTTTAACATTTATTTTATCCAACCCAATAGATGATTTAAAATATTTTGAATTCTATTAAACAACTTCTTTTATGATGTTTACCTGATGCCATGAGCTTCATATTCTCATGGATGGGACAAACATAAACATTATGCGTTCCGCCTGAGCCAGCCAAAACACAATGCTCTGGTCTAAGAGCGCAAAATTTGCTTAAGCCAACTTTCGAATCGTTATTTTCCTCCATGAATTTCAAGTATATCTCTTTCAAGTTTCCCAATATCAAACGCTTTTGGAAAATAACGGATTTGCCATTAATTTTCACTGATTTCGTATCTTTTTGGCCAGGCATTGGAGAACTAACATCGTCACGTTCGTAAAACTCTTTAATCTTTGTTTCTGTTTCGGCAGAAATAACGTTGCCTGCAACGACATAAACCGAAAAATTTGAAATAAAAAAATTTATAAACGTAGCTTACTCTCAATGTTTTTCACTCAATAAATAATATTAGATTATCTAAAACTTTTAACACATAAATTTTAATTAAAAGTTAATATCATTTCTAAAATTTTATTGCAGATAATTTATCAATTAAAAATAATTGAAAGGCTCTGAAATTCGAACTACACCTCACCAGATAGTCTTTTGGGAGGTTTTGAGAAGATTCCCTCTTTCAGTGCCAACTCTCGAGCTTTGCGTATAAAATAACGAGAAGTATTCATTATTTTAGCTATCTTACGCACAGACCGTTTTGTTCCCAAAACTGTTAATATTTGAATTTTCTCTTGCTGACTTTTTTTCGGGTCGTGAAACTTTTCTTTCAATTCAGTAATAAACTGAGGACTCTGTTCTTTTTCATCCTAAAATGAGTAAACATGTCACAATAATGTACATGAACCAAAATTATTATTGATGAAAAATTTTGAAAATATCAACTTACATCGGATTCATAATCAAAAAGCGAAAAAATATCGTCATCTGAGATTTCAGGGTCGGAGTGGCATGAATTATCAGGGTCCGAGATTGAGCCATTTGTCATTTTACTTGTGTCTGAATAAGTTCAACACATTGTTAAAAAAATATACTGGAATTTTGAGAAAATTTGACCAACCACTAAGCATGTACTCACTCATTTCTTCAACGCCCTGATTACTAATTTTTTTTCTACACTATGTACACAAGAAATCGGTCGATTCCAAAAATTGAAATTTTTCCAAAATCGATTTTGATGGATGGCGTAAATTGGACCTTTGACTCTTTGACGAGTACGTTTTTTCATTGAAGGGATTACAACAGCGGTTTTTAAATTTCACTGGCGACATTTTAAAAAACCATACGAGACACAGCTTAACTGAAACTCAACTGACGATGTCCAGAAAGCCACGTATTCAAGAAAACTGGCGGAAATTTTATCTGAATAGATTGCGTCATGCTTACGTCAATATGCATACAATCAATCACAGTAAATTTTCCCCAGTTCCAGCGCGCCGAAATTCGCGAAGCGATAAGTAATGCTATAGAATTTCAGGTAAAAGTATTTGAATATGCTTGTTTTTCAAAAAAATGTATCGAGCTTTGAAACGAAAAGCGAAGTAGATTATGAAATTCTGATCAGTCGCGGTCATAATGTACATAAATTTAAAATAATAATGAAAAATTTAGGTAAAATTTTTTACCTAAATTTAACTAGTTAACTTTCTATTTCACTCTGGTCCACATAAATCTTTTTCTTCGAGACACTCCAGTGTACACGAGTTATTGTTTTTTCTATATACTAATAAAAACATTGTTTATGCAAAATATGAATTTCGTGAACATAATTTATTTGGCATTATTTGCCAAAAAATATGGTTGGTTCTACGTCCAGAACAACGTAAGTAAACGCTTTCAACTTCTCATGCTCGCGGTAGACCAATATAGGCGATGCAACACCTCGCGCTCGAAGCAACACGGGTCTACATTATTTATCATTACTCAGAAACTAATGGACTGCCCATTCTAAAAATTTTTGTGACTTATTCTCTGAAGTATTTTGCAAAATTACATAACAAAAAATTGCATTTCGAAGATGCCTTTTTTTTGTAAATGCAATTTGTTTAACATCTTGGCACGTTTCTCGGATGAATAAATTTTGAATATTTTTTCTATACGATAAGGTCAAAATATAGACGGTTCTCAACCAAATTTTATAAAATGTCGATTCTAATAAGAAAACAATTGTTTCTTTTAAGCATTTTTGGAAAAATATCTATATTAGACTCTGAAAGAATAAATAATGATAACATGGAAATTTTACATATGATATCGAAAAAAAAAAATACGTGTCGTTTTTTTGTGAAAAAAAAAAAAAAAAACTAGAGTAAATGTAAATTTTGGTGGTAAATCTAATATAGAATGACCCATAGGCAGAGGGGGTTTCGGAAGTGTAAATCTTTATCGAAATTCAATTCACTAATTATTCTTTAACGTATATATGAACAAAATCATTATCATCATAAATGATACAAACACGAATTTTTAAAAATAATGCATAAGAATATTATTAATGTAAGCCTAATGAAAAACAAAACAAGATATATAAAACTCTAAAGGATATAACATTTGGTTTCATTTGAGTTCTGTAACTTGCGAAAAATTCAAAATTTTCAATTAACCTTCCACAAAAATAACATTACACAAAACTATAAGCACAAATGTTTCGCTGAGACGAATAATACAATCAAAATTCAATAACTTCTTTCAATCCAGTGACTTATATTGAAAAATCATCCTCTAAAAAAACGCTAAAAATCTTGTAAAATCATAATCCTGGCATGGGATTCGAGGAAATTTATAAAATAAGAAATTCATAAAAATACCAGTGAAATCTGTAGATCCGAATACCTCTGAAGAAATATTAAAATTAATATCATTTTCTGATGAAATCGAATTCTCAAAATCCGAAAAAAATTACCACGATATATGTATAAAATTTCGACTTCTACAGCAGGTTTGGAAGCGTCTTTAGCAATTTACATTTAACTAGAAAATACTACAAAATTTTACACGTATGTACTTCTAAAGAAAATATGAAAAATCCGCATATCATGAAAAATCTTTAATGTATACATGAAAGATTTTTCATGATATAGAAGCAATTTTTCTTGACATTCATTAAATTACTTCAAATTGATCGTCACTCTTATTTTAAAACATCGAACTCTAGAAATCTATTTAGCGACCGGCAAAAATTAATACTATTCAAAAGTATCAAAAACATGTAAGAAAACTACATATAATTTTTTATATGAAGAACTTTGTACCGTACAGCATATGCTTCTGAAAATCTATATGAAACTCGATCAAAGTATGAGGAAATTTCTCAATCATATGAAAAGAAAGAAATGATGAAGAAAAAGTAAAAAATACTGAAAATCTGGATAAAAGACACTGTTGACTGAAAAATCAATTCAATCACACAAAATTTTCACAATCGTCAATTACGTATAGCACTTTACAAATCAATAGAGCTATACATAGAAATATTTTATATCTATATGTAAAATACTAGAAAATTCTTCATATTTGTTCAAGTAACATACAGTGTGAAATTTTAGGGATCTGTATCATACTTTTTCCTCAAAAATTCCAAGCAAATAGATACGATTCATAAAACTTCGAATTCTGTAACATAGTCCAATCTTGGAAAAACTATAGACATAATGTAGTAGTCTACGGAAATACTAGAAATCCATATAATTATTAGTACACTAATTCCCCACTCATCAGGAACCCCACTTATCGGGACCCTCATCTATCGAAACCCTCGTTTATCGGGAATCTTTCAATGCGCGCAACAGTGGTGGGAGTCCGAATAAACGAGGTATTTACTTTCGAGGGCCTACCAATAAGTGGGGGATTAGTGTAAACTCTATATGAAATCTTTTGAATACCAAAAAAGTACAAAACACACGAGATATATACATATTGTTCTTTTCAAAATTTCACATAAATTAATGTTCCGGCAGCTTTAGATTAGGGACTAGAGTGACACTCTTTGAAAGATAAATCTGGGTCTTTTGTGTGTCATGTGAGACTAATTACTGTCCTACGACTTTGAATTTACTCGAAAGAATGTGGACACCCGAGTCGAAGTTTTCAACCTCCAATTGAACCTCCTTCATCCGAAATATTAAATTTCGATGGTCAAACGATCTAAATTCAACCTCCATTCATGCAAAAACTGCGCATATTTCCACTTTTTGATTTGAATTTTTCATGATATGCGGATTTTTTCTATTTTCTGTAGAAGTACATATGTGACGAGCGGGGTTTTTCCCCTCGTCTGAAATTTTACTTTGAAAAAAAAAAATATCCGTTTCATGAAATTCTAAAAGAGAGTCATTTTTTTTTAAGCATTAATGATAATGCGCGGCGCTATCTGAAACTTAATGATTTCGCCGACGCTGAAAACTAATGTTCATGAAATGTAATTTTGATAAGCTTTCTGAAGGAGAGAAACAAGAATACTTAAGTCGCCAAGTTCCAGCTACTAAGCCTCGCTCGAAAACCACGCCTGACGGAGATAAAATAGATATAGATATCCCGAAAACAGGCACAGATTTTCATAAATCGAATCAGGAAAAGATAAAAACTAAAATGGCTGACAATCACCTCAAATTATGGGATGTAATAGATATCGTTCCCCGGTTTTCTGGAGGTTCAACTGGACCTAGTTTCCGCGAATTTGCTTTGGCCTGTCAGAAAGCGAAAAATTTATTACCGAATGAACTTGAGAGTAGCCTCGCCGGACTGATTTCCGCAAGATTGTCAGGAGTCGCCGGCAGGGCCTTTGAGAGTAGCGTGCCCGGAACCATCGACTCACTTTTAAAAACTTTGCAAAACCTTGCTCCGCTAGAGAGCACATTCGAACTTTGTGGAAGTATGGCAAGGACGGTACAAGGGTTAAATGAAGACGTCAGCACCTTTTTCTATAAAATACAGGACTTAGGAAACCGTATAATAGAGGTTATTAAGTCAGAAAATGACGGCCAAATCACAGCTGCAAGAAAGGCAGAAATCGATCTTGAAGCTTGTAAGGCCTTCATGAATGGCCTAAAAACGGAAATAAGATCACTAATGACAGATACTAACGACTTGGCCATTGCCGGGCCCAAGTATATTCAAATAGAAAAAAACTTAGAGCGTCGTGACAACTTAAGACAACTCTATACAAATTGCTTATTGTGTAAATCTAGTAACCACGAAACTAGCGACTGCCCGAAGATAAAGAATATTGAAGTTCAGAACAGGAAAGAATAATGTCAGTTATGCAAAGCTCCTGGGCACGAAGCTCGCAACTTCCCCTCTACAAGGAACCACGGATGTCGATATTGCAAACGGACAGATCACACCATAGAAAATTGCCAGTTTCGACCAATCAGAGTTGTCCGAATTCAGGAACCTTCTAGCAACTATACACGACATTCTGGACAAAACAACGGATTCAATTTTTACAATGACCGACAAATATCACATTACAATAATTCCGGCCCGAACACACGATATGACAACTCTCGCTACCAGAATCCTTCGAATAATTGGCACCAAGGCAATCAGCTATCCCAGGGTTTTTCCAATTATAATGGGTTCCGGACCAATGGAAATTTTCAGAACCGAAACCTTCAGAACGAACAAAATTTTCGAAACGAGAACTTTCAAAATCGCCAGAATCAGAATTTTCCTAGTCAAAATTTTCCAAATCGAAATTACCAGAATGGTTGAAATTTTCAATCTCGAGATTTCCAAAATCGACAGAACTTTTCAAGTCAGAATTATCAAAATCGACAAAATTTTCAGAACCAAAACTTTCAGAATCGAAACTACCAAAATGGAAAAAATTTTTCGAATCAACGAAATTCCCCAATTCGGAATTTTCAAAACCAACAAAATTTTCAGGGCAGATATAACCCAAACAAATCCTTCAACTCACAATCAAAAAACGGGGATATCCTCTCGCATGGGGGAGGAGAAACTACGCCAGGCCCCCAAGCCTTGTAAAAATTCATAACGTTTCCACAGAAGCTCCAACCACTCCATGCATTGGTGTGAAAGTGGAAAATAGAATCCTGAATTTTATGCTAGATTCTGGAGCTAGCATTTGCCTCATCAAAGAGAAATTTGTTAGAGACCAATTTATCAACAATTTTGAAAAATTACAGTTAACAGGTATCACCAAAGAACACGTTAACACACTGGGCACAGTAATATTAAATATTTTTGGAATACCAGTCAAATTTTTTATTGTACCAAATTCATTTCCAATAGAACCTCACGACGCGATTTTAGGAAACTCCTTTTTTCAAAAAAATTCTTCGAGGCTAGATTGGGCAGATCAGTGTTTCGAGATTAAAGACCTTAAGATACCATTTTTGAATCGAATCCAGAACAACGCTGCCACGAGTCAGAATTTTATCGCGAATGTTTCATTCACTATCCCCGCCAGATCAAAAAGAGTTTTTCGTATCAACTTGAAGCCAACACCCTTGAAGGTAGGATTAATTGAAACAATAAAAATCAAAGAAGGATTATATGCTAACGAGGCAGTCGTGAAGAATTTTGAAGGAAAGACGTTTTTGCCCTTTACAAATACTACGGAGGAAGACATTGAGATCAATCTACCTGAACAAGAACTTCACGAAATCTTAGAAATTGACGACAGACAAGTTGATCTAGATAAGAATCCAAAGAAGAAGTTTAAAAGGAAACGAAAAAGGAATGAGAAGGCTACAAAAATCTTCCAAATAAACACAAGATCTCGCCTAGAAAAGGTTAAGGAATTATTACGCCTGGATGATTTGAGCCCGAATGAAAAAGATGAAATAATCAACCTTATTCGAGATTCAGCTGATTGCTTCCACTTGCCAGATGAGCCACTTACGAGCACGCATTTACATCAACATTCCATTACCACCGAAGACAATAACCCGATCAATGCACGACCATACCGATTCCCACCAAAATTGAAGGAAGAACTGAATAAGCAAATAGAAGAACTTCTTGAAAATGGAATAGTTAGACCATCCTTTTCGCCATACAACACACCCGTATGGATAGTTCCGAAAAAGGAAGACAGTCAAGGAAATAAAAGATGGCGAATGGTTCTTGACTTTAGAGCTCTCAACGAGAAGACAATCGGAGATTCGTACCCTCTACCTAATATTGTAGAAATATTAGATCAGTTAGGAGGAGCCAAATACTTCTCTATCTTCGATTTAGCTTCCGGCTTTCACCGGATTGAAATGAAACCTGAGGATGCTCCGAAAACAGCTTTTTTAACTAGTCATGGGCATTGGGAATTTGCAAGGATGCCGTTTGGGCTCAAAAATGCCCCTGCCACCTTTCAACGGCTAATGGACGTCGTTCTTTCCGGATTGCAAGGGACGGAATTATATGTGTATATGGACGACATTGTGATTTATGCTAGAGACTTGAGTGAACATCGACGGAAGTACAAACTCCTGATTGAAAGATTACGTGGCGCGAACTTGAAATTGCAACCCGATAAGTGTGAGTTTTTGAGGCGTGACGTCACCTTTCTAGGACATCGAATCACAGAGAATGGGCAGAAACCTGATCCAAAGAAACTTGAAGCAGTTAAAGATTTTCCGAGACCAAAAACCGTTAAAAACGTGAGACAATTTCTGGGGCTGGCATCATATTACAGACGATTCATTGAAAATTTTGCGAAAATATCGAAACCCTTAACTCAGTTATTAGAAAAGGACATAGATTTTTATTGGAACGATGACCACGAACAAGCATTTCTGACTCTTAAAGATAAACTTTGTAGTAGCCCTGTGCTACAATATCCAAATTTCAACGAACCTTTTATTCTTACGACTGATGCGAGTCAGTAAGCGATAGGAGGGATACTTAGTCAAGGAAAAGTTGGAAAGGATCGGCCCTGTGCATACGTATCGCGTCAACTGAATAAAGCTGAGAAAAATTATAGCACATATGAGAAAGAAGCTTTGGCAATAGTTTTCTGCGTCTCACACTTCCGCCCATATCTATATGGTAGAAAATTTACCATCTTGACGGATCACAAGCCTTTATGTTGGATGAGAACAGCCAAGGATCCGACTAGTCGCCTCACACGATGGAAACTCAGGCTTGAAGAGTATGATTATGAAGTGCAATATAAGGCTGGAGTGACAAATGTTAACGCTGATGCTCTATCTCGGAATCCCATCCCTGAGGACATACTATCTGAAAGCATTACTACTCGAGTCAAAGTAACTACCAATAAAGGATTGCAATACCGCCAAGAGATCGAAAAGAAGAAATTAAAAGAAAAACCAAAGGGATGTCCAAGAGTCGCGAAGAAAAATGAAATCAAAGATAATGAGATCACCAGAGAGAAGCCCAAACGTAGAAAAGTGGCAGAAACAACTAGCGAATCCAGTAGCGAAGAAGAAGAAGAAGAAATAGTCACTCCAAGACGATCTGCAAGAAAAAATACGATGCACAGGAAATCTGAATCAGAGAATGAAAATGATGAACCAACCTCGGACAAAGAATCTGAACCAGTACCAAAACAACAAGATCCAAAATTGGACAAATCGAACTCTGAAAATGGCGATTCAACAGAAGACGAAGAAGGTGATGAAGAGTACGATCTAGAGAAATTGATACTTGGCAAGAACATTTTCGAGAGTAGAGATCACCTTTTTATGAGACAGGGAAATTGCCTCCTGTTTCTCGATACCGATAATAGGCCTGTAGACGAAAATTCGAAGAAGTTTTACAAGAAGCGAGAAGTTAAAATGACTAAGAAATTGGAAATTGGTGACTTGAATTATAGTAAGATTGGAAAGAAATATTGTTTCGTGCTCTGTGTACAAGACAAATCAACTGATTTTAATGAGAAAGCTAGTTGGGAAATCATGAAAAAAGGGTTGAGACCGTTAAGACAGATTATCATAGAAAAGGAAATTCGCAAGATAAATTTACCTAAATTCGAATCGTTAAATGAAATCCCTTGGAAACAATTTGAGAACGAAGTAAGTAGAATTTTCAAAGATGAAGAAATACAAATTGTAATATGCTCCGGTCAAATAGAAATTCCTTTGATATCACAAAGATACGGTTTAGTCGAAGAATTCCATTGTTCAGCTATTGGAGGTCATCAAGGGCATAATAAGACTTACCTACGGTTACGATCTAGGTATTACTGGGAGAATATGAGGGACGATGTTAGTAATTTTATTTCGAAATGTTTGACGTGCAAGATAAAGAAACTGACTCGAAGAAAAATCAAACAACCGATGGTGATCACCGACACACCCGGTACTGCATTTGAAAAGGTTGCTTTAGATTTGGTAGGCCCTTTTCCACCCACTGAGAACGGTAATAGGTATATCCTTACTATGCAGGACCTTTTGACGAAATACTGTATAGGAGTTCCTTTGACCGACGCGAGCGTTGTTTCTACCGCGGACGCGTTTATCAAAAGACTGATTTGTATTTTTGGAACGCCAAAGGCTATACTTACTGATCAGGGAACCAACTTTCTCTCAGGGCTCATGAAAATAGTAGCAAAGAAATTCATTATAAGACAATTTAAGACTAGCGCATTTAGTCACGCATCTAACGGTAGTTTTGAAAGAACCCACATTACTTTAGTCCATTATTTACGTATTTTCCAAGAAGAAGATTCCGAATGGGACCAGTGGATAGAAATGGCAATGTTTGCCTACAATACAAGCGTTCATGAGTCCACGGGGCGAACACCCTACGAATTAGTTTTTGGGAAAATCGGTCTTTTGCCCTCCGGTCATTCATTACCAAGTTACGATAGGTTAGAAACTTATGACGAATACCTCGTTAAATTAATGGCTAGGTTAGATACTATAAGAGAAGAGTCCCGAGAGAACCTTATAAGGGCTAAGGAGAGATATAAAGAGTATCATGATCGTTGTTTGAACCCAGTATCACTCTCTGCGAACGATTATGTATGCCTAAGAAAGGGAATAAAGTTTGGCAAATTCGACAACTATACCGATGGTCCATTTAAGATAGTTGAAATCCTTGATGATAATAGAACTAAGATAAGAATAGGAAACACGGATAAAATAGTCTCCACGAATAGGTTAATACGTACAGAAATTAGAAGTGACGACGAAATGTAAAATTAGGAAATTCCTTTGTTATAGAACAACTAAAATGTTCGCTGTTTTCGTTATCATCACCTTCTTTTCCCCCGCTGCGGGACTGCTCGGCTATGACTGTGGGACATTGGACGCCAATATCACACGGTTAAGTCTGAAGGACCTGGGAGAGTGTAATATTCCCCACCCCCACGTCGTTAAGACAAAAATACCCCTACAATTGCTCCAATTGAACGAGTTCGGAACCTTGTACGTCCAAATATGCAGAATTGAGATTAAACGTTTAATTACTCGTTGTGGGTTTTTCGCGGACCACTCAGTTTCAAATGGTCTTGCTGAATACTTTCGCGAATCCACCAGAGAACAATGTAAACAACTCCACGAGCGAGGGCTGATACAGATAGAGCAAGCAACTTTATCAGATTTCAAAGCCAACACCACAGACACCAGGACCGTCACACTTGCTGGAACTTGAAACGTTGATGGCAGTTGCACGGGCGCTACGTACGGAGACAGATTCGGCAATTGGCAAAAGGTCACTGTACAGGCCACTGTGAAGATTACTCTCGAAGACTACTACGCACCCGTCTCTACAAAAGAAGGAAAAATTTTCCTCAACTCCGGCACTCGCTGCACGATGAAGAAACAATTTTGTTCAATGACAAATGGAGACTACGCATTCTGGGACGTACTACCTCGAGGACTTTGTGATTACCAACAGTATTCCGTTTTATACCAAGGATTTGGATTTCGACTGGAAGACCACTCGGAGGAAAAGATGAAACCTGTCTACACAGTAGAGACAAAGGACACCACTTTCGCCCTAATGAAAAAGGACTCACTGTCTGTGTGCGGAGACGAAGTTTTTTCCACGGAGCATCCCCGACTATTCATCCTTGAAGCTGGAAAAGGAGGATTTCTTATGCCAAAACAAGAAATCAACACGCGAGACATAGACATCCTTGCCTATACGAACTCTAAATTCATTTATATAGAAAAACGTATGAAAAGGCAGTTTAAGACTCTGTACTATGATGTGATGAAAAGACGCTGTAAATTAGAGAGAAAAGTACTCGGAAACTAGCCACATTGAAGCCGGATGAATTTGCCTACAACCTCATGGATGGACCTGGATATATGGCTATTATTTCAGGAGAAATCGTGAACATTTTGAAATGTGCTCCAATAATAGTCAGAGTCAAAAACACTCCGAATTGCTATCAGGAAATCCTAGTAGAAGCGAACAACAAGACCTTCTACTTGACACCCAAGACCCACATCCTGAAACGAAGAGGAACGCCTATTTCTTGCAATTCTTTGACTCCTGCCACTCATGAGATCGACGGAAAATGGTATAAATTCACGCCCAATCTAGTAGAAACAGCGGCACCACAGCGTTTGACACCCTTGTCAAAGCCCACATGGGAATACCATAGCATTGTTAATCTCGCTTCATCTGGTATTTACACTGAGGATGACTTAAAGAAATTCCGAGAAGACATTCTTTTTCCTATGGACCGCGCTGGAGTTCTAGAAACAATAGCAAAAGGATCACTGGGAGATCCAGTTGACGTCGAGGGCCTTTTTATGAAAAACCTGCTGAACATAGAAGATTTGGCTAAAAACGTATGGAATAGCATGTGGTCGAAGTTTTCTCTATTTGGCACCTACAGCGCAGGGTTTCTGGGGATGTACTTTTGCCTGAAACTAATCAAGGGACTCCTTGATATGGGACTACACTTGTTCGCCCTTCACTCGGTGTTTGGCTGGTCCATCTACCTCCTCACTGCCATCTGGGACAGTCTCGCAAATTTAATGCTCCATGAAAGAGTTCCTCCAAGGAAACAACCTCGAAAGATTGCAAGTGAGGACGTCGAAGCAGGTATCCCTTTGAGCATTATCTCTCCCAGCGTCCCTGAAGACGAAACTGATCCTAAGAAGATGATGACATCACTTTACCCTACCAACGAGTTGGATAAGATTCATCAAGAGTCACTACCCTTTGGACTTCGAGGATGAGAAATCGAACTTTGCGTGCGAATAGCATTAATATTAATAATTTTTATAAAGGAGAAAGAAAAATGGAAAATGTAATAAAGAAAAAAAAATATATATATATAAAATGGGAAAGAACAAGAACAGACAATAGATTTAAATCCTACGTAGCCAATATTACTGAGTAAGGTTACTTCTATATATATATGTTATCATGTAGGACAATTTGAAAACATGTATGAAATTTAGTTGAATAAAAATCATTTAGAAATCTAATTGTGTTGAGAGACAAGGAAGGAAAAAGGGAATGTGAGGTAGGTTGGTTGACCTCCCTCTTTTCTTCCAAATCTCTAATGGAATATCGTGAGAATATAATGAATTATTGTATAATATGTTCGAATGATGAGAGATATCTAGGATAAGAATTGACTCTAAATGATAATCGCGTAAAGTGGAGACTATTTTTGAGGGACTGTTTTTGATGGACCATTGGATAGACTATTTTACTTACTTGACTATTTTAGTCATCTGACTATTTGATAAACGACCTTACTTATTTGGTATGCTTACTGATATTGATATATTATTTGATATTTTTGAGGAAAAAAGCATCGACAAAATTTGACAATCCAATATACGCGTTCCTGGTCTCGAGGGAGGTGTCCGAGAACGAGTGTGACTAGTCACGGCTCGATTCCGCTTTGCGATCGTTGAATATTATCTTGCAAATTAGCAATTATTCGCTGGCCTAGAATGTCACGCGTGAGTGACATTCTTGGTTAAATTAGGTTAGGTTAGTCGCGAAGCGGAATCAAGGTAATTATGTAATGAGAAATCAAGGTAATTATGTAATCGAGGTAATTATGTAATGAGAAGTCAAGGTAATTATGTAATCGAGGTAATTATGTAATGAGAAATCAAGGTAATTATGTAATTGAGGTAGTATAATATTCTGGCTTGTAATAAATAAAATCAATTGCAATTCAATAAAAAATTTTATTGAAACGTCCGTGCGTAACCCTAATTGAACGTAGACAGAAGAGAAAACATTTTTTTTTCAACACCAAACTATACAAAAGAGTGTCCAAAAATACGTCAACCCTGAAAATCCACGTGCATTTTTATACTTCTTGACAGCTATCAATAACACTAGTTTACAGCGAAATGTAGCCACATCAAATTTCAATGGTTTCCTTAGTAAAATGACTCGCTGAATCCGAAAACGCAGTCCAAAAAATTCCCCGTAGGACAGATTTCGCGGTATTGCGAAAAAACTGTTTTTCGCATATAGAGAAAAAGTGTCTTCAGTCAATCGCAAATATCTCCCGTTCTACCTGAACGTTTTTGATAATTTTTATATCAAAATGTAGGTAATTTAATAACCTAAAAATTACTTTCCTGAAGTTTTACCGTCACATTCACGGTTTGGTTGCTATTCCGACATTTGTATATAATTTTTTGTCATTTTTGTTAATTTTTTGGAAAAAAATCAACTTTGAGCGAAAATTAAGCCGAAAAAAAATTTTTTTTATCACTTCAATGAATGAATGTTGAAGCTCAATCGATGACAAAAAAAAAGAGTGGTCAGTTATCAAAATCAATGGGAAAATATAGAAGTTATAGGTGTTTCTCCTAAAAAAGGCAAAAAGTCCATTTTTCTCAACTTAATAGCATTGTCGATTTTTATTGATATTGAGTCACAAAAAATGAAAATTTAAAAATGAGTCAAGTCCGATCGTCTTTGTCGCTTGTGCATGTCTTCGCTTTCTCGAATCAAAAACCAGCAATAATCGCCCATCATTGTTTCATCCCAAAATCCTTGGTATCGTCTTTCCATGTTTTTCATTTGCTGATGGAAGCGTTCGCCATGTTCATCGCTTTCGTCGCCAAGATTTTTCGGGAAAAAATCCAAATGCGAATGTAAAAAATGAATTTTGAGAGACATATTCACACCTGTCACCGAAAAAAAGTGAGAAATAATTAGCATAATTTAATAGTATAGAAATGTAAATTTATATTAAAAACATACCTATTTTCTTATGATTCACTAGCAAATCTTGGATGATTTTCTTGTAGTTCCGACATCTTGAGTTACCCAACAAGCCATCGACGACAGAACGAAACGAATTCCATGCTTTCGCCTCGTCTCCTGTCAATGTTAAAACAAAATTGGAATCGCTGAGAATTTTTTTTATCTGAGGTCCCACGAATACGCCTTCTTTTATCTTAGCATCAGATAAATTCGGGAACACGGATTTCAAATAATGAAAAGAATGACCGTCTTTTCGCAAAGCTTTGACGAAATTCTTGAAGAGTCCAAGTTTAATATGTAATGGTGGAAGTAGAATCTTGTCTTTCTTCACTAGAGGATCGAATTTCACATTTTCCTGACCTATGGTGTAATTGATTCGATTCGGCCAGTCTTTTTTCACATAGTGTTCATCTCTCGCTCTGCTGTCCCACTTACACAAAAAACAGCAGTATTTTGTGTAGCCTTGCTGCAAACCAGTTACCATGGCAACAACTTTGAGGTCAGCACAAATTTTCCACTCGTGATCTTTGTACTTAAGCAAGTCCAGTAACATTGCCATAGATTGATATGATTCTTTCATGTTGACAGCATGGGCTACAGGAAGTGAAGGCTTCATGTTTCCTTGATGAATCAAAACTGCTTTTAAGCTTAATTTGCTGCTGTCAATGAACAAACGCCATTCGATTGGATCGTAATTTACACCAAATTCAACAAACAAACCAGTGATATCATGACAATAACAAACATTCTTTTCCCTCGAATAGTATTGGGCAAATCGTATATGCCGATCTCTATAGTACGTCACCTTCACGCCCGAATCCAGTAAGTTCCGTTCTTGCAAACGTGATGCCAAAATCTCCGAATGATATTTCGTCAGATCAAAGTCTCTTATCAAATCATTAAGAGCGAATTGTGCAAAAGGCTTTGAAACTTTCATAGGCTCTGTGTCAGTCGAATTGGATTCACTTTCTTCTGATGATGGTGTGTCGATTTTTCTTCTCCTCTTAGGGCTTACTGGATACGGAACGTCAGTGGAATGCGGAACTGGTTTTGTTAACGATGGTACATGCGGATATACAATTTTGCGATGACGTCCGTGTTGTTTTATGTTACATAAGCAGAAGTAACAGTCAACCTCGTGATTCGTTGGCTGTCGCCAAATCGCAGGCACATCGAATGACAAGTAGCGACTACGAAAAAGAAATCATATGAACGTGGTAGTATATTAAAGGGTTAAAATCAGAAACAGAATAGATGAATATATATTTATACGTACTTGTCACCTGCCATCCACAAAACCAAATTTGTTCTGCATGTGTTGCACATAGAACTCGGTGTCCATGCTTTATCAATATTTTCAGGTGAAACTTTGAAATACAAACTGTACGCATTTTGTAATGCATCCGTGAAATTCCGTGGTTTCGCGAAAATATATTCTGCACAAGCATAGCAGAACTTATTCGGATCATTTTTGCACTTGAATCTACGTTTCTGGACACTCATCCTTCAAATTTCGATTTAATTTTCCGTGCCTAAGGTACCTTTCTGGGTCAAGCCAGCGCACCAGTCAGAGCGCAGTAGGTTTTCCCGCGGGTTTTCCCCGGATCAACCAAGCGCACAAATCATAGTGCACCGCGGGCTCCGCCACGGAGCGAGCCAGCGCATCAATCAGGGTGCACCGTGGGTCTACTTGACCTACGTGTAACACGCTTTTGATGATAACCATTGTGCACTTTTGATCAATTTTAAAGTGTCCTTTCGATTATTATGCGCTTTTGATACGCAGCCATTTTTAAACTGATATTTTATTTGATAAATAATAAATACGTAAATGTAATTAAAAATTCATATGTACTATCAAGGTATTTTCATCGTTTTGAACGAGTAGATCCCCAGAAATAGTCTCTTACTAATACAATTTTAAACTATATTATATGAATTACTTTCTCATAAAATTTCATAGGAAACCAGGAACAGTAAATTACGAATCTAAAGAAAATAGACTTTTTACCTTTTTTCAGAAAAACACCTATAACTTCTATATTTTCCCATTGATTTTGATAACTGACCACTCTTTTTTTTTGTCGTCGATTGAGCTTCAACATCCATTCATTGAAGTGATAAAAAAAATTTTTTTTTCGGCTTAATTTTCGCTCAAAGTTGAATTTTTTTCAAAAAATTAACAAAAATGACAAAAAATTATATACAAATGTCGGAATAGCAACCAAACCGTGAATATGACGGTAAAACTTCAGGAAAGTAATGTTTAGGTTATTAAATTACCTACATTTTGATATAAAAATTATCAAAATCGTTCAAGTAGAACCGGAGATATTTGCGATTGACTGAAGACACTTTTTCTCTATATGCGAAAAACAGTTTTTCTGCAATACCGCGAAATCCGTCCTACGGGGAATTTTTTGGACTGCGTTTTCGGATTCAGCGAGTCATTTTACTACGGAAACCATTGAAACATGTAGAGGATACAAAAATTTTTCAAAATTTGTAAACTAGTGTAATCAATTAACATATAATTGATTATATATCTAGTCTCATGTGACTAGATAATTGTATGGGAATACCCAAGTTAAATAGCTGAGAATTAGCAAAAACAATTCCTTCCTGCGATGAATGTTAGCAAAGAAGGAATTGTTTTACTCTAATTCTGCAACTAATAAAGAAAAAACACTTTACCACCATTCGTCAAGAGATGTGAATACTTTTATTTGCAAAGAAATGTACTTACATTTCTTCGACGAAAGGTATAAGGTAAGAGGTGTATCCTATCAAAAATCTCCTCCCACCCAGTAAACTACCGGAGGTTACGACCGAACGTGCCACGATAATCAATTAGCACTTTCCAGGTAGATACCAGGTAGGTTTGTATACCTACCTGGTATCCACGGCCGAAGGTGCTAAAACGTCTACCCTATCGTTTCGGTCTAGAGTACTGTTGGGAGAAATCATTAAAGCAGGGGGGGGGGTGGGATTAACATTGTCGAAAACATGCCGAACCAGGAATTTAGTGCCTTACATTTTCAATCATATCGTTACAGTTGCACATTTGGTAAAACATTGACTTTGTAAATTGTACAATCCAAAAACTCATTCTACGATTTTTTTTTTCGACCGTTGAAATTGGGCTTGGGATTGGCTGCCAAACATTTGACCAGGTGTCGAGGGATAAAATATAATCACCTGCGAATGAAGTGAATCTGTTTTTGTTAAATTCATCGCGCAACAGTAAACGCATCCAGATTCCTGAAAATGCACTCGTGAACAACTGCCTATAGAGAGGTTTTCTAACAATGCTACCATCACATTCGAAGTCTAAAATTTTACTGTGTGGAACGATGAACCTATCTATAATTCCTGGTGAGACTCGAATATCAATTTTTTTGAAAGCACAGCTAATCTCTTTCGAAGACATTCTCACTTTGTAATTGTTTTTCAAAATCAAAGAAATAGCAATTGCGAGTTGCGATTCGACGAACATTTTTTGCATTATTTTAGGCAATTCGACTGCTTTTTCAAAATCATTTTCTTTTTCGAGAAATTTGGAAATAAAATTTACAATGCCGGGTGTAATTTTGAAAAATTTTTGAAACGTCAAAGCGTATTTTCGATTTAAAACGGACTTATGAACTTTCTTTATCCTCGACCAGTTTTTGCGTGGTATCTTCAATTCCCTCAGAACAGTCTCCCATGATGAATTTGAAAATGGAAGAGATGAAAAATTTTTTCTTTTGATTTTGGAGACAGAATCCTGATCATTTGTCCACATGTGTTGGTAGATTGCATTGGTTAAGCGGAATGAGAATGACGTTGATATTTCTTCAAATGTTGCACGTAGAGCGGGGAAGCCAAAGACACCTGATATCGTTCTAATGTCGCTGAATTCGAAGTCTAACATCTGTAAATGAAAAATGAATTTATTACCACTCAGGTTCGATATTGCCCTATATTATATCAATATAGGCATATAAAGGACGTAATTTTTTGGTATTGAGGCAAGTATTGAGGCAAGTATTGAGGTAAGTATTGAGGCAAGTATTGAGGTAAGTATTAATAAATAATTACCATTTTGATTTTGTCCAACATACACGTGTTGTTGTGCTGAATTTTTTCGAAATGTGTCAGTATTTTCTCAATTTTGCGGTCAATCTTTCGTGTTTTGGCATTGTGTGCCTTTTGTAAAGTCTGTTTCCATTCGTCCATTTTGTCCAAAACTTTTTTTTGATCACTATGTATAGGTGAGAAGGTTGAAATAATCAACGATCCTGTTTCGTAAGGATGAGTTGTTACCGTTGTAGAATTTATGGCACATCTCCAATTGGGCTTTTAAATCTTTTCTCCTTCGAATATAGCAAATTTCTTGCCTTCTCGAGTAATTGTGTAAACATGAATCGAAATTTACTTGAGGCGGTTGTAAAATTTTGGACAATTTCTTTGATTTTTCAAATTTCACAGGTTCTTCGTATGTATTTACATAATTTACAGAATGTACACAGTCCTTTTCCAAATTTGGATCTTCGAAAGCACTTTTGAAAGGTTCTTCGATTTTAAAAAAATTCTCGTCAGGCCAAATGAGGTCAAATTCTGCAATTTTGGATGTTGAATAAAAATGTTTTTGATCAATTGGTTTTATTTCTGGTTTAATTTCTGTTTTTATTTGATTGTTTGTTTCTGTTTTCATCTGATCGTTTGTTTCTGTTTCAATTTTGAGCCGAAACTCATTCTCTCTTTTTATAGCTTCAAGATTTTCTATGGAAGGAATTAACCATGGTCTTTTTGTTTTCCAATTGTTTTGTTTAATTTTTTTTTTCAATAGTGCTTCTGCGAATATTTCATCGGCGTAATGTTTTGCAGCAGCAGAATCTGCAACAAAATCAAATATATTACTGTTAATCTTCTTACATGTATTCATTTACCATATAAGGCCATATTAAACTTGTGAAATTACAAGTTCAATATTGAGGTTGATATTTCTTGAAAAAGCTTGCCTAGAATGTCACACGCAAGTGACATTCTAGGCAAGCATTCTCGAGTGAATATCTCCTAGTTTATCTTGCCTAGAATGTCATACAAAAATGACATTCTAGGTAAGTTTACTTAAAAAATGTCATATCTTGCCTAGAATGTCACACACAAGTAACATTCTAGGCGAGCTTTCTCGAGTGAATAATCTCAAGTCTATCTTGCCCAGAATGTCACACCCAAGTGACATTCTAGTCAAGTTTCCTCAGAAAGCTTGCCTGGAATGTCACTTGTGCGTGACATTTTATTATATAAGTATTGAGGTAATATTGTAAGTTAACTGCACCTGTTTTGTCTACTATCGCTGGTGTTTCAGAAATCGTTGCGAGAGACTTGACATACAACAAATCATTTATCACCTTGATCTTCTCTGGGCATGTGCGTTTGACCATGATAAAAGATGAATAGTAGCAATTGTGAAGATGAAACTGAAAATATGAAAACTAGCATTGTAATGACTATATGATAATAATAATAATCTTCTTTCAATGCAGTTTTTTCCTTTCAAATTGTGCGTGTGTTTATTCTGTTCGTTTATTATGTTTATTTTGGCAGCATAGACAAAACCTTTAATTCAAAATCGAAAGACATTTTAATTATATTAAATTTTGTTTATTTAAACAAATAATATAAAAAACATAATACATAGAAGGGACACGCGTGTTGTTCGTTCTTTTATGGGTTTAATATGGTTCATAGTCAGCAGCTGGAAGGTTCTCCCTGGAAACAAAGTAAATCGAGGTTAAAACGAAGTATTGAGGTAAGTATTCGTAAGTTATAGTTATATCGTTCTCACCTTTCTATGATTTTGAGAGCAGCTTGGAATGCCCTCCTGGCGCCCGCCTTTAGTGGGTTTGTTTGATCCAATTCTTTGGAAAGGTAGTTTCGGTATTCGGCAACTTTGAAATCACGTATATACTTCCTCGAGTACGCTCGCACCGAATCTCCACTGTAATCAAGTAACTGCAGCTGAAAGAGTGGGTGTTTTGTAATCCCCACAACTTGTGCTGGCCATAAAACGGAGTTTGCTTTTACTTGCAAGCAAACGATCTGCCTCAATTTAAAATTTTTGGGGGGTGCTGCTGGCGCCTTAGTTAGTCTTGCTTTCTTTTTGGGCGGATTTTTACTCAGTTCTGTTCTGACGGCTTTATTCATGTCTGCGACTGCGGTCACTATCGCTTCGATCATTTGTACAGCGGCGGGTGTTTCAACAGGTGTTTCCCCTTCCTTTTCATTTCCTCCCTTACGGGGGTGGGGGGTGGAGTGTGGAGTTCAGGGTCCAGGGGCGAAGCCCCGGTGGGGGGTTCGGGGGGCGAAGCCCCCTGACTGAATGTAAAACGACTATTTTAGTTGATTAAAAAATTAAAAAAAGGTTTTAATCAATGACATACAAGAATTAGGTAATAAGTTTTATGCCTGAGAAGCGTTACGTTCGTCGAAATTTTGTAAAAAGAAAAAGTTTAACTTTTGAAAAAACTCAAACACTATTTATTTGAACAATTTTTTAAAATTTTTTTTATTTATTCATTAATTTTTTAAATTAAACTTATCTATATATGAAATAACCCCAGTGCAGACCACAAACAAACAAAATTATATATTTATTCATGTATTTTCTTATTTATTGTTATTACTATTATTTTATTAATTTTTATTTATGATTTCATTTAAGTTATTAAATTTCATCATTCGATGAAATCAAATTGATAATAAGATTGTAGTAATATGTAATAATTACTTTTTTAATTTTAGGAAATAAATATTTTCGATTAATAATGAAATAATTACTTTCAAATGAAAATTATGTAATGCTGGTAATAAACATATTTTCATAAATGAATCTATATTATTTTTGTATTTAGTTTTATGCTTTAATAATTAATAAATTATTGAGCTGATTGAGGAATTGAAAAGTGATAAAGAGAAATTCTTGGTTAATACTAAATTTGATTAAATTATCTCATCCAAAATTTTACAGATAAATTAACCCAAAATAAACAACTAAAATAAATAGATAAACAAATCAAACTTATACACGAAAAATGTGGAAAACACACTACCGTAAGAACTACGAATAATTTCCTTCCATGATCATTTTCATAAGAAAGTTTTTTTTTTTAATTATATTACTGTTTACACTCTCGTCAACAGATTTTTAGATTGCTGTTTGTGATAAGCAATTTTCTTCAAAAATGTGTATTTTCTGAATTTCCTTATTGGGTATCATTCGTAATTATTGTTTTTTTTTTGTGACGAATTTTTTGCGAATCTTTGACACTTCAAAAAATAATTATTAATTTTTGTACGACTGTAAAAAATTCATAAGACATCTTTGTATTCTTTGGTAGGATTTTGTATTTTTTATTGGACATTATAGAGCTTTCTTTCATGTAATTCAATTTTTTATGACATTTCTATAACACTCAAATTTATATTTTTATCCAACAACAGACAAATAACACGAATCAGCGAAAAAAAAAAACAATTATACACTATTACAAAAATGAATGAAAAACATGAAAAAATCTTGTTCGAAAAAATACGAACTTAGAAGAAAATTTGAACCACAAAATATTTCATTACAATTTATTGTCGATTTCTATCAACTCCGGAAAATTTTCAGATAAAATAAAAAAAATTACTATTTTTGGCAGATTGTTGTAGTAGTCAAATTTTTAGGTTAGGTTGTTTTGTTTACCTTTGTAGACAAGTAGTCGATATCAGGAGCAGTTTGGAGGAATTTCATTATTTCAGGCCCTTCCAATGTTTTGGCTTTCTTCGGTTGAAATGCGATTGATGCCTTTTTCAAATAAGAAAGAACTTTTTTGAAGTTGTGAATGTTCACGTTCTCGTGAATCATAATGGTGCTTCTCAACATTGAATATTTATTCCAAAGCGTGGATGGAGCGTAAGACTGGGGAAGATGATCAAAATAAATCAGCATAACATTTTCTGTAGTTTCGACCACGTTTTTTGCACTTTTCCACAAAATGAACTGGCTGTAAACCAGTTCGTATTTTCCTCCTGATTTATCAGGGAGTAACTTTTCACTGATTTTTTTTGCAGCACTGTCAATATCAAGAATTTCTTTGGAGTTTGGTTGATTGCTTTCGATAAGCTCAAAAATTTTGTTTTCTTCATCCATTATTTTGCTGTTTGCAGTTTTTTCGCTTTTGTTAACAATGACAGATGTACATAATTACGCGATTCTGCGCATTATGCGCGTCGTGTTGTGAATGTTGTGAACAGTGCTACCAACTATATCGATTTATGTAGCTTTGTGTTACGGGTATTTAAGATATCTGTGTTACATTGCTCCCGCAAAGTAGATGTCTAGGGAGGCGGCAATGTAACATTGCTCCCGCAAAAACGTTCCCTAGGGAGCAATTGCTAGGATTGCTCCCGCTGAAAAATTGCATCACAAATACCCCAAAAAGAAGACGTTGTCCCCGCATATCGCGTTGATAAAGTGGCCATTTTTGTGTATGTATGGAAAAAAGATTATTTTATTCGACTTGTAGTCGAATATATTGTAACGACGACTGAATGATACTACATTATAAAACGTGCTGAATTATCACGTAATTCGTTGCAATTATTTATCATAATCATCGCTAGGGTAACAGACCTACTTAATGTAAATTCATGTTATGGCTCTGGCAAGCCACAAATATCGAAAATTGAAATAATATTGAATGGAATCATGCAAAAAAAAGATACGAATAAAAGGTACGCGAGACATTTAACGGGAAGAATATTTTTCAAAGAAATTTTTTTTTTTCTCTCTTTTCTCAGATTGCCTTCAACCATGACAGAAGGAATATATATGAAATACATACGAGAGAAAACGAAGAACGAATAATGAAACAATACACAGAATGAGAATATATATATTTTATAAAGAAATATGGGAATTCGCGAAAAATGCTAAGTTGAGGAAAGTTCGATGGAATTCATGGCCCCGCTCTCGTAACAGATTACTGGAATTGAGGTTTTTACAGCCTAGCTAACTGTAAAGATTAATGAATTTCGGTATGAGATGTAAAAAGTCCTGATTTTGAGGCCTCGAAATAGGTTTTTGGGTTACGGGAGTTTTCAAGAAGGGTATAATTATGTCCTATTTCGAACTATTGTCCTTAATAGATAGCATGCATGCATGGGAAAACAACAAAGAATAATAAAATGAAAGATATGATAAAATCAAAGGAAGAAATGAATACGAAAAAGAAATTTTTTTAGAAGACTACAGAAGCTTAATGAGAGATTTTTCTACAACGATAGTTGAATGGATTCATGGTTTCACGCGCGCGATAATTATTGTTCCCGGGAGATTCTTCATATATGTCGAACCGCGAAATTTAGGTTACGGGTAAACCAAAAACCCATGGAATTTAGGTTACGGGTAAACCAAAAACCCATGGAATTTAGGTTACGGGTGAACCAAAAACCCAGGAAATCGAATAAACGAGAAGAAAATCCTATATCTTGTGACTCTCCTCCAGGAGTGAAAGGGTTTATTTAAAAGGGATATTAGGAAGGAAAGGATACTATGGTAATAAGGAAGCATAGAAAATTCCGAGAAAATACTTTTCTTTTTCATTGAAATCGGAACCATTTACCAACTTGGAAATCGATAAGGCAATAATGACCGTCTATTGATACTGTATATTACAATTCATAAATTGAAAACAAATTTAGAATCTAGTCGCATCAAATACGTTTTGAATTTGTACTGGAGAATCCAGTGAGGGGGGGGAGAGAGTGTATGTGTTCGGGTACGAAATTGATATCCCATTTTGCTAATACGAGGCAACATAATCACCGGACAAGATAACAATTTTTTTTTTTTTTTTCCCTTTCTCTCAGAATCAAGTATTGAAATCATCAGGGAGAATAGTTTTGTCTTAAAAATCACTCCTGGCACCGTGGTCAAAGCATAACTGGAAACCGAGAAATTTAAAAGCCACGAGACGTTAAAGAAACTTTACAAGGCAAAATTTAAAGCAATGAGGCTCGAAAACTATCGACGAGTATCCCAGGAATTCGCTAATCTGCCGTATCGCGTGCGAAATAAGTCGTCACTGGAGAGTAAAAGAACGACTGCAAGGATTGAAAAATTGAATAAAAAGATCAACGAAGTCCAACAAACAGAAACACCACACCACCCAACGGCCGAGACGCACATCAGAAAAAATCTTTATTCGGAGATCCCGATTCCAAAATGCAAAATAATAACGGACGAAATCCTGGAAACACCTATAAAATACGACCTCCAAATCTGTAAGACTCAAATACATGACCAACCCTTCATAAACAGTATTCAATAAACAAATAAATAGATAACAAACATTCAGAAATTTCACAACTTTATTCCTCTCTGCTTCGAACTACAAATCACAAATTCAATTATAAGCACCAGTAAAAAGCCTCGCATTTTACTCCCTGAAAAAACCGACGAACTCCTCGAATCTGCTGGTAAACCGTAACACATCCAACACCCCGAAATCCCGACGCCATGTAGCCGCCGAATTCTCCACCCGAATTATTATTTCCATTGGGTCTGGACAACAGGCGAAAATCATGAAAGTCACGAAAGAAAGAGGAAGATAATAATTGAAGAAAAAGAGAACTACTCACTCAAATCATGTTCCTCCATGAAAAAATACAGGTAAGTGATGAAAATTGGGGTCGAATCTATTCCGTTGATGAACCACGAGGAAACCTCGACCCCTGGTGCAATCACTAGTGCGTTTACCAAGTCTTCCGAACTCATTTTACATAGGAAAATGTAGAACAATGTAAAACGAAATTTGAATCAATAAAATTTTGTCAAGAAAAGGAGAACTGTCAAAGGCAACTATTGGCAACTATCAAGTCTAGAACGAGGAAACCCGTATACATATATACACGTCTCTCCCACCTAAAACCTTCAAAATTTCCACCCATTTGAATTCTCGGAGTAGGGGATTGACACGGAGTTACAAGATATTCCTTATGCGCAATTACGCGGGAAAGACAGAGAGAGAATAGTCATTTCATTGGAGATATCATCACTTCGAAGTGAAGAATGTTAACGAGCGCTCCTTAAGTTTAAAAGCTAATTTTTTTTTTTTTTTTTTCTTCAAGAAAATTCTGAAAGAAAGTCAACTACGATAACTCAAAGTGATATCGAAAATTCATATTCAATAGAATCCTTTTTACAATAAATTTTTTTTATTTTTAGACCACTATCTATATTCTTTTGATAAATTTACTTTCCATTCTCAATTCCTTGCTACCTACACGTATAGTTTTTTTTGAAAGAATAATGGGAGGAAACCCCCTCAAGATGGGAAATATTGGAGAAATCACCGTCTTCGGACGATGACTTTCTTCTCGGGGAGGGGAGATGTGACGAGCGGGGTTTTTCCCCTCGTCTGAAATTTTACTTTGAAAAAAAAATATATCCGTTTCATGAAATTCTAAAAGAGTCATTTTTTTTTTTTTTTTAAGCATTAATGATAATGCGCGGCGCTATCTGAATCGTAATGATTTCGCCGACGCTGAAAACTAATGTTCATGAAATGTAATAGAGAATCAATTTTGATTAGCGCAATTTTGTATTATCTCTTAACTTTCAGCACGAGAAATGAAATCACCTCCTTTTTTTTTTTGAATAACATTTCCTTCAATTATTTAACTTTTGATAAAGCTATTTTACGAATGACGATTCTTTCGATCATTCAACTTTGATAATATTGGCGCATGAGAATAATGACTCTACGATAAAAACTATTTTCGAATAGATAATGATTTTGCACTTTTTCTATCTAGCGATAACCGGATGTAAACGGACCAAAAAAGGTCCGTTTATTTCCTTTCCGAATCGTATATAAACCCGCGTATTTTTTAGCAGAATCGAAGTCGTTCTCGAGCTTTCGAACTGCTTTCTTCTCCTAGGAGAAGCCCCGAAAAGTAGTTCACAATAAAGCGAAAGAATACTTCCCCGGCCCAAAGGCTCGACCTCACGACAGCCTAGACAGCCATATACCTTGCCTAATATCGATCGGACCAATTAAAACCCAAGCTGTGCTTGAGGTGCCCAACCATCGATATAAGGATAATCTTTGTGAACTTTTTGAAAGTAAGAAACTGCGTATCATCCTTTTTATATTTGATAAAATCCATTTCGTACTTTCTTCCATTGTTTATTCAAGTGTCGAGACCTTGTCCCGGCAGCGTAAGTTCCGAACGCAGCTTGACTAATTATGGCAGAAGGACAAAAGGACCTCAAATTATTACCACCATCCCAGATAAATCAAATAACTTTATATTACATTTTATAATGGTCGAGTTTGCCAATTAGGATTCTTATGGTTAGGGTGTTTAAAATGTATATGTATCTCTCTCTCTCTCTCTCTTCCTCTCTTCTACCATAAACCTTGCGATAATTTCTCTCCTTAGTGCCCACCGCCGAGAATTTGATTTGGAATATCAAAAGTACAATCAGACATCATAGGGTCAAACCAAGTGCTAAAAGGTCTGTTTTTAGAAGAAAAGGGATAATCAATTTGTTTCATCGTCTACAAGTTTTGAAAACTTGCTCTCTAGGGAAAAATATCAGTTTAGAGGAAGTTGATGATTTAATAGCGAAAAGGGCTTCTAAAGAATATGGAATAATTTTGGTGGTTCCTACAAAACAACTAAAATTTTCATAAAAGAATTGTAAAACGTCGCAAGGTTATTCTCTCAACGATACTCCCGCAAATAGGGAAATAAAATAAGACTCTTTCGGGCCTAAAAGGGGCGGGAATAGCAAACCAACAATTCTACGATTTTCTAGGAAATAGCTATTTTCACAATGCTAATGATGATACTGACTTGCCAGAGTCAGCGATTGAAGAATTACGCACTATAGGGAAAGAGATACGCGACCAAGATTAGGTTATTGTACTTAAATATAATTTTACATGTATGTATTAGAGATATAATAATAAGGTCACACAATGACATTTAATTGTATTAAAGTTGTTGTTATTTAACCCTTAAAACAATTCCCTCGACTCCCTTGAAAAGTCGAACAAGGGTCACCATAGGCCGTTGTCTATGGAGGGTCCTTTTCTGTGTCGACGAGAATAAGGATTAATTATTCCTAGGCGCACAGCATAACAAGAAAAAAATATAATATAATAAATAATAATTATAGTATTGTTCCCGATCTCGCTCGTCACACATATGTGTAAAATTTTGCAGTATTTTCAAGTTAAATGTAAATTGCTAGGGTTATCAACTCGATGAGCAGTTTGACCCGGAGACATGTGCTGACCGGGGGGGGGGGGGGTGGAAATTAAATTATTCTGATTTTTTTTTTCAAGTTTTTTGGAATTTTATTTGAAGACAGAGAAAAATTTTGTACATATATTTCAAAGACACGATAATCAACACGATATTTAAAATTAAAAAACGTTTTTCTAATTTAACGAATTTTTTGAATTTCTCTGAATTACTGGCAATCTTTGAATTAATAGACGTAGTAGGTGCTATTGAAAAGTTTTTTGAATTTACGAAAACTCCCTGAACTTTTAAGTACTTTTGAAATGAATTTTAGTTTTTTAGATTTTTATTAATAAATAAAAAAACCTGAAGTCGTACAAATTCCAAAGATATCACATTTTTTTTATTCTACACATCTTTCGAATTTTCCGGAATCATGAACAATGTTGGCAAAAAATAAATTTTCAAATTCATTTTTTCGAGAGGCACTTAACTTTTCGTAAGAAATTTTTTTTCTCCATAAGTACACCGTTTCAACTTGAGTTTAGAAGATTTTGGAGTAGCGAAGATTTTTTTAACATGAATTGTAGAAGAGAAACGTTTCATGTTTTGTTAAAAATTAAATTAAATATTATGTTTTATCATTTTTTAGTAATATAAACTGTTCGAAACTGTAGGGATATTTAAAATTTTTCCAACTTATTAAGATTTTGGGTAGTTTTTTAATTCTTTTGAAGTTTTACAGACTTTTATTAAAAAATAGAAAAAACTATTCTACAAACATTTCAAAGACACGATTATAAACACAATCTAAAAAAATTCAAAAACATTTTTTGAATCTCTACAAATTTGTACAGTTTTTTAAATTTACTGACGTCTATGAATTTTCAAGCTTCTTTGATTTTTGAACTCGCTCAAGATTTTAAACGCAATGAAAGACATTCAAAAATTATGAAATTTTACAAATTTTTTGTTTTTCAGAATTACTAGCAATGTTTGAATTTTTTTGGGTTCCCTGATTTTGAAATCGGTCAAAGTCTTAAAAGTTAGAGTACCTATTAAATAATTTTTCAATTTTACGAAATCCGTCTCAACTTTTTAGTAGTTTTGAAATAAATTTCTCTTTTTTCAGATTTTCATTAAAAAATGACAAAATATGAAGTTGTACTAATTCCGAAGACATGAAATTTTTCACGATTCTACACATCTTTGGAGTTTTGTGGAAACATGAAGAATATTGCATGACAAAAAACAAATTTCAAAATTCATTTTTTCGAGAGGCACTAAACTTTTCGTAAGAACTTCTTTTTCTCTATAAGCACACTATTCCAACTTGAGTTTGGAAGATTTTGGAGTAGCGAAGATTTTTTTTTTTTTTTAATATGAATTTTAGAAAAAAAAGTTTATTTTTCAATAAAAATGTTATTAAACATCATCTTTTATCATTTTTAAGTAAGTAATAGAAACATTTTGAAACTGTAGAAATGATCGAAATTTTTCTAACTCATTAAGATTTTCGGTACTTTTATAATTCTCAAATTTTTCAGATTTTTATTATAAATTAGAAACAATTATCGTACCTTTACTTTGAAGACATGATAGTAATACACAATCTAACAAATTTGAGAACTATTTTGAAATTCCACAAATATTTCAAGTTTTTCAAGATTACTGGCATCTATGAATTTTTAAAGTACTTCGATTTTTGAAATAGTTTAAAATTGTCTGACAATGATAAAAAAATTTTTTCCCGTCATTTTATCACGTGATCTTTGTAAAAAAAATAACCACTAGCAGCAACTACCAGGCTGGTGGTGAAACCCGGAGAAAAAAATTTTCACCCGAAGACCCGGAGACCGATCCCGAAATCTCTAGTCTCCGGGTTTTACCCGGAGAGTTGGTAACTTTATAAATTGCTAAAGACGCTTCCAAACCTTCTGTAGAAGTCGAAATTTTATACAGGGTGTACCAAAGTCCGCGAGCCACAAAGGAACCCAATATTTCTTATTTAATTTCGAGTTAAAAAGTCCTGTACCTCTTTTCAGTAAAATCAATATTAAAAAAGTTATTGAAGTCGTAAATTTAAACAATAAATGCGCTCTCACGATGAGTGGGGGTAGACTTCACAAACCAAACTTTTCCTAAATTTTCTTCATATTTTTCTGAGTCAAAAAGTCCTTTTCTACTTTTCCCAAAACTCAAAATCAAAAAAGATAATCGAACATATGCAAATAAGAAATCGGATTGGTTGAAACTTGTCACCAGAATATCTTTGGTACACCCTGTATATCGTGGTAATTTTTTGAAAACGTCGACTCGGGTCAGATTGGTACCTTGTCAAACAGCACTTTTTATTTAATAAATTTTTAAGTTGTACTTACTCGTAGTCATGGGCGCCGTCTGCTGCTTGCGATTATCCATTTTCTCTAATGAATGGAATTTCACTAATAAATGGAATTTCACTAATAAATGGAACACTGTCAAAAAAACCCGAACAAGGTGGCGGTCGATTTAGAAATGTACTGAAGTGGATGGTAATGAAGCCAGGAACGATATAGAAATAGGAAAAAAGAGGAGGGGGATCGGTGGTCAAAAAAATGTATTCAAACGCATCAATTATCTGTCTCTCTCGCACCAATGCGTCACAATGGTAGAAGTTGAGATGTGGGTATCGGTCACTGGACTCAATAGCATCGATCATGTATCGTGTATGTCACACACATTCAAGATTGTGAGGAAAAGCGAGAGGGAAAGATAGCGAGACGAGAAAATCCTGAAAAACTCGCGGATAATGTAAAAATTGCGGGTCACTAGCCAAATACGTATGAAGAACGTTTTAAAAAACGTATCGTTCTTCAGAGTCTCGTGAAAAACGTATTTCTGGCATAACTAAAATGAACTTAAATGAAAAGTTTCGCTCCACGATTTAAAATCTTAGGTCATATATGGTCAAATTGCAAAACTGTGCAGAACACATAGAAAAAGCTATCGAGGGTCTCAAAAATCGTTAAAAATCGCTGCGCTACGATTCGAAACGACTTCAGGAGTAGTCCGCATTTTGAAGCTGGAAATAGAGAGAAAATATGTATTTTTCTCTTGGAGTAATATAATTTTTTTCGAAGTTTACAAGTGCAACATTACCAGGGCCGGATTAACTCTCAACGGGGCCCTAGGCAACCATCAATTTGGGGGCCCTTTTTTTACGTCCGTTCCCTTCTTTTTTCGATTAAAAAATACAAACTTATATCTTTCAAAAAAATTTTATTGTCACAATGTAATAATATCAATAAAATTACTATCTACATTTTAAACATGTCGTTTTCTACATTTGTTTTCGGCAAATTCATCAATTATATCATCAATATCGATTTTGTTCAATAAATCTGACTCAATGCAAAGTATACCTAACATCTCGAGTCGCTCTTGTCGCGTTGTAGCTCTTTCAGCAGCTTTGATTCTTTTTAATTGCGAGAAGGATCGTTCGGCAGAACAATTTGTGATCATTAATGTTAAAAAAATTCGAAGAGCTATTTCTGTGTTAGGAAATACTTCGGCTAATTGATCTTCCATTAGAATCTTATACAAATGACTATGATTTGTTTGTGCATCGGTGTATCTGGAGTTCACGTAACTTTGGAATTGTTTCATTTCAATGAAAAATTCTTCCAAATCTCTAGGATCAAAACGAACTAAGTTATTTATAGCTTCGTGGAGGTCTCCATTACTTAGAGAAAAGTTGATGAGAAATGCAAATCTCTCTGAAATTTCCATATACACTTTCGCACGCCGTTTGATTTCACTGTGAAGATTGTCGATGATTTCGAGGAAACCTTTTGTTCTAAAATCATCGCGAGGCGAAAATTCTACTTCTGGAGCATTTCCGTCATTAGGTTGTTTTTTTTTACGACGAGTACGTTTTACGATTTCTGTATAACCTACACCAGGTAATAATCGTTTTGTTTTTTCCTCGAAATCATTGAACTTTTCACGGAATGAAGCTAAACTCTCTTCTAACGATCCGTACAAAGAAGCACACGTTTGCAAATCTGCTTTTTCACTTTGCAATGACTTACTCACTGAACGCATAGCAGTCAAAAAAGAGTTCCATAAAATCAACATGAAACCAAATTCGAATTTTTGCATTTTATTCGCGATACACGTCGCCTCATAACGAGTATCAGTATTTTGTGATTCATCATTAGCAATGATTTCTAGAGCCTCTAATATGATATCTAATGAATCGTAAACTGCATTCGTCGCATTCGAATGTGCTTCCCAGCGTGTAGTTGACAATGTCTTCAAAGTTTTCTCATTGTTTATTTTATTTTTTAATACGCCCCAACGAGAGGTGGAAGCGGAAGAAAAATTATATAATGTCTGCATAATGGCGAAAAAATCTACTGCATAGAAACAGCACTTCACAGCATGCTCTCCAACCAAATTAAGGGAATGCGCGGAACAGGGAACATAGATCGCATTCTCATTCAAACTCAATATTCTTGCTTGCACACCTTTATACTTTCCGGACATGTTGAATGCGTTGTCATATGATTGTCCTCTACAATTTTGAATATCTAAACCACAGTCTTCAGTAAGAAAGTTTAAAGTTTGATTCGCTAGACTTTCACCAGTATGACCTTCCAACTGAAGAAAAGTTATAAACCTTTCGACTGGTTGAAAATCGTTCGGAGAAACATATCTTAAAATAATAGACAATTGATCAACATGCGATACATCAGGAGTCGAATCGACAGATAAGCTAAAATACCTAGCCGAAGTAACCTCTTTTAAAATGTATGATCTGACTTTTTTACCCATAATGTTAATGAACTCCTCGCAGATCGTCTTCGATAAGTAAGAAGTTACACCTGTCCCAGCATTGCCGTATCTAACAATATGACCTTGCGAAAAAGGATCGAATTTCGCAACGAGTTCAAGTAACCCTAGATAATTTCCGTTGCCCGGCACCCCGAATTGCTCGTTCGAACCTCTGAATGACAAACCTCGCTCTGCTAATGTGGTAATGACAGCAACTACCCGTTTTAAAACGTCGCGCCAGTATTTTTTTTCACTTAGTAGTTCATTCTCGAGTAGTTCTGGCAGATTATTTTCGTCCTTTCGTTTTTGCCGGTAAATCAGCAAACACTCCCGATGTTTTGGATTTTTTTCATGCTGTTGTAAATGACTTCCGATGTTTTTCCAGTCATCATATCCTTCACGAGAAAGTTTTATCGATTGGTCGGGTGGTAGAAATAGCTTGCAATAAAAACAATAGACAGACCCTGTGAATAAAAACCAAAAATTATTATTATCAATTACACTGTGTGCCTAAAAATAATTTTGAAAATTATAAAAAAACGAAACCTGTCTAGAATGGTTGGTAATGACCCCCTGAATACTTTCTTTACAGGTTTTTTTAATGTTAAGTCTATTTATTCGACCGGCTTTCCGGTTTTCTGTCATTTTCCGTTTTCTTTTCTCTGAATGTTTTTTCAAGGTCAGAGAATATAAAAAAAAGACTCATTGACCGCTATTTCAAATTTTTTCCCGTGCAGTTTTTGACCTATTTTATTCCAGAAACGTGATCAGGTTAATAAGAGGACACAACTAGTCTTTTGTTCGAAAAAAAGGACCAATATTACGTGATCAAAAGCATGCTTTTAAAAAAAATTAATTTAATGAGTAAATCGAGAACGAGGGCTAAATTTGAAAAAAAAAATGTAATGGAAGTATTTAAAGAATCATCACCAGCCATTGTAGACAGGTTTCGTATTTTTTTTTTTTTTTTTTTTTTTTTTTTTTTTTTTTTTTTGTAATTTTTGAGGTCACACAGTGTTACAAATTATGTGAATGATACACAAACTATGAATTAAGGGTGGGTGAGTTACTTTTTAAAAGAAACTCGGTTGAGTTAATGTAACTTGGTTATATTACAAGTTACTCATAAATTTTCAAGTAAGAAATTAGAAGTTACTTTTTAAGCGTATTCGTTTAACCTCAAGTTTTATTTTTTAAGGATTTTTTTTTCTTGCTAGAAAAAAACCTGATTCTTTCTCAAAAAATAGAGTGAATTTCGTGAAAGAAATTGATTCAAATCATACATCACCTTTCATTGGTGAATAAATAAGCCAATCTCGGTTTGTTTTTTCTCCATTTGGTTTAGTCCCAAAAAATACGTTGGGCGAACAATATCTCGATGTTGATTCGTTTTCATACCAACGCTTAGATGATTCGAATGGTCCAGTCGAATTTTGACATGTGGATGGCCCATGTTCAATCCAAAATCTTACATCTTCACTAGTAAATTTTTCCCATTTTCCTGGATCGTTGGAACGGTTGGAAATTTCTACACCTTGATTTTTATGTACACTTCCGCCCACAAGAAATTGGTTTGAAGATTCAGGTGTTGAGTTGACTGGATCATCGTTCAATTCAGGACTAGTTGCAAGTCCTTGACTGCCTGATGAATTTGGTGTTTTTACGTTCCGATGAAAATAATTGTCGAGTTTTGGAACTTTTTCTAACACTGCACTTGTTCGTGATCGTTTTTCTTCGGCAACCTTTCTTTTTTGCGCACCACTTAAATATGAACGAGACATTTTTTTACAAAATAACAACTTAAGACACAAACGATGGTTTTAGTATTTACTAGTGTATTGCACTTAAACTATCACTCCCGAAAAATGATGGTCTCACTACGGTAAAGAAAAAAACGCGGACATTTACGAGATAATAACAAGGATATTTCATTCACTTATTCACTTTACACTATGTTATTGTTCACGGTGAGTATTCTCAGACGTGACTATCCCCGTACAGCGAATTCTTCGTCTTATATACAAATTCAAGTGTTCCAGAATATTACAGAAAATTCCAGTCATTTATTGTTCTCGAATATTCTCGACCTTTTCATTGATTTCTATTCTCGAACATTCACGAAAACGTATTTGTTAAATGATACCAAATGACAGGCTCAGAGGCAAAACGACACAAGAATTTCCAAGAAAGGATAAAAAATATGCTGACTCACATAAGTCGGTCTTTCTTTTGGGAATTCTTGTGTCGTTTTGCCTCTGAGCCTGTCAAATGATACATTAATTTATTTGTCATTTGTCATCCATCATTCACTCATTCATCATTCACGTTGAAATTTCCGCTTGAAGGCTTCTATTCAAGTCAATTGTGATTTCACTTTGTTTGTTTTATTATTTCGTATTTTTTCAATTATTTTCAGTTCTGATTATATTTTTCTTTCACTCTCTAGAATTGTATGTTTGTAAGAAAATTTTAGAAGTCTTTTTCATTTTTCGGGGGCCCCAGGCAACTGCCTATTCTGCCTACTTGTTAATCCGGCCCTGAACATTACTATGCGGCAAAAATTTCTAACAACACAAGGAAATTTCACGTTTCGAAATTATCACCATCATTTACGTTTTTTTTACTACATGCTATTCATAAGGAAATATCATTATGTATTCGAAATTATTATCCAAAAAATTCTCTTCGTTCGCCCCATGAACCAACATTGTCGAAGCAAGACAGGTGCAGCACTTGGTGTAAATTTTTTGGGTCAATATTGAATAATAATCGCAGCACCTAACCACAATGTGATACAAGTGATTTCTACATAAATCTATCAAAAAGTATTTCCACAACATTTTCTGTGAAATTTCGGATAATGTGCATACAATTCTTCGTAGCAATTATTATTGTCAACAGAATGTCATAATATACAAGAAAACTGAAGTTTTCTACAGCAGTATGGAAATTTTCGGCTATGATTATACACGCGCAGAATGGCTCTAAAAATCCCAGAGTTGTATGTTTTTTGTCATTAATGAAACAGCGAAATATGAAAAATTCGATAAATAGAATCTAACATCGAAATATGTACTTTTCATTTTTGTTGTCTACATTTTTGTCATTTCAGAAAGATTAGAATGAATAGAAAATCATTGACTTTAGCACATCCACATTCTATTGAACAATAATGTAGAATGCGGCATAGATAAAAATTCAAAAAAATAACTACAGAATAATTAGATGGATTCTACAGATGCAATTTAAAAATGTCAACAATTGAGTCGAAAATATCGATACAGTTACACTTTGAAGCGTTTTGTCTTCATAGCTCAAATTTTGAGAAAAAAGGTCGATATCGATTTCTAATTTCCGGAAAAATAAATTAATAGTAAGGCAACATCAATAGGAATGACTTTTCCATCAGACTTCGAAAAAAAATATATGTAACAACACATAAAATTTTTATTGAATTTTACTATGAATTTCAATCATTACATTCATTCATACAAACAATACTGTAATTTCACCAAAATAACTTATACAATGAAATTATATTCACATATTGATAAGAAAAAATGGATCATAAAATAAAATTATAATTATGAGATTATATCAAAATAAATTCAAGTGTATATTACACTTTAACATAACTTGCATAACATATAATGCAATGTAAAATTTTTTTGTTGACAGTTTATTGCAATTAGAAGCAGTGAAGCACTTTCGAATATAAAAACAACAACAATGTATTCAAAAATAGGAGAATTTAATCTTTTTGGCTAGAGAGTTCCAACCATTCAAGGTGATTTCTGAGAATGAGGAACATGAAAGTACGATTGTTGACAAATCGTCACTTTTTTGAACAAACATTCAAATATAAATGAAGCCAAAAAACAAACTTGAAAAATGTAAACGGTTCAATGTTTCGTATTTTAACAGTCACTTAGTATGTTGAGGTGTGATTTCGAAATTGGAAAAATTGCAAAACCAAGCTTATAGTTGAATAAACATTCAGATTGAAACAGTAAGTTTTAAATTACGAATGAAATTGTATATTATATAGGGGCGTAGGCAGAAAGAATTGTCGGGAGTGGTTTTTCAAAAAAATCTGTTTCAAGAGCTTTACTATTTTAAGTCTTTGATGTTCTTCGTTTTTTCTGGTTTTTCTCTAATACTTTAGTTGTTTTTCAGATTGCTTCTGTATTTATACAGGTTGAAGGATTTTCTAATATTGTTCAAGATTTCTGTATAGCTTTCTAGACTTTGATATTCCAAGAATCAAAAATCTAATTCTTCTAATTCATCTTGTTATTTTTCAGTATAAATAAGATTTTGTCGCGTTTCCAAGTATTGCAGATGATTTCTTGTTTTTTTACGGATGGCTGTGATTTACGTTTTTTAGAACTTGATGCTCCAGAATTCAGTTTATTGATCGTGAGTATTAATTCCAATTTTTCATTAATCAGTTCTGTCATAGTCTCATACAATTTTATTACTTTGAATACTTCTTCAGAGTTTTTATGATTTAAAAAATTTTCTACTTTAGAAAGTTCATGGATTATAATATGTTTCTATACTTCAATAGGTTAAAATTATTATCCAATCGTCTATTTTCTACGCTAGCCAAACATTCACGATTACGGGTTTGTTCAGGTAAAAAACTTTTTGATGCCGGAATTATCGTTATTTTTTCGAAAGATATATTGAGAATTTTTAATCTTCTCCAACTTTGAGAAGTTGCATGAAACCATTCATTTTTAATACTGATTTTATTTTAACATTCAACAATTATTTATTTTATCAGAATCTCGGAGGTTGTTTCAACCCCTAAAACCCCTCTTTGCCTAAGCGCCTGCTATAATATCTAGATATGTGAAGAACTGATATTTTAAACTTTCTAACGGTAATACATAATTATTACTGATTAATATTTTAAATTATAGTTGCTTCACGTACATTTGGAAGCCATAAAAAATTGATCATTTTACATTTCAACACATGGAGAAGTATTATTTCAAATAGTATTTTTCTTGAAGTCAACAAGTAAAGCCTCGTAATAATTTTCAAATGACCCTTGTAACTTTGAACCTTATAAAAACCTTAAAAAATCCTTATGAAACGTTTTATAAAGTGACCTTATAAAAATTGTATAAGGACTCATAAGGTCGCTTTTTAAAATCCTTATAAGAAACTTCAAATTTTATAAGTAATTTGAAACTTTATATTGATTTTGAAATTTTATTAGGATTTTTCCCAATGAGCATTTTATAAAGTCACCTTCGAAAATCCTTATGAAGATTTTGAATCCTTATAAAAATTTCATAAGGTTGCCTTATAAAAGTCGAAAATTTTATAAGGAAACCATTATCTTTATAAAGATTTTATAAGGTTTTTGTATGGTTTCAAGTTACAAGGGGAAAAACCTTACATTTGACATTCGTTATGTTAAAGAAAAAAGTTGGAGAAACAGTTGGTAAAAATAAAACTTTTCAAAAATCAAAACATGTGTAAAGTACTGTTGGACAGAAAAATGTATTTTTGGAAAACCACTCCTGAAAATTTACATGTTTGAGTGCACTCATGGTCGTAAATGGAATCCTTCGGATAGCGCGGGGCATATTAGGCGAACGGAAACCTAAAACAACTCTCATTCGTCATAGAGGAAATCCTTGACAATCCCCGAAAATTCTTTTATGTCTCTTTGTATCATTGTGAATGTAAATCGAGAATTAATGATGTCCATTTTTTTTTTTTTTGACAAATGACTCTCCGAAACCAAATCCAAACCAAATTTCTTTCTAAGCTCAGTGCATTTTACAACGATCGCGAGTAACAACGTTAGCGGTTGCTCCGGGCGTTATAATTTGTATATTGCGGTACGCGAGTGATTACGCGAATGTTTTTGTGTGTCATCTCGTGTGTCATCATCAATGGGAGGGATAAAATAAACAATGAAAGCAAGGTTTTTATCGAAGCCGAAGAAATCGAGGAAAGCAATAGGGAAAGCAATGTAAGTTGCATGAATCAAAATCTAACTTTCCCGAAAAATAGATTTCCGTGATAATCGTTTCTCAGATTCTACTAAGTAAAATAATCGACCCGTGATATTTCTCCTCTAAAAAAATTTTTTCATTTCATGCAATGAATTTTTAAACTTTTGAAGTCTACAAGATTCAACTTTTCGCAATCACTTATAATTCCAAAAGGAAAAACTTTATTCTTCATTGATATTTCTATTTTCTATAAACTTTGTGAAGAAATTTCGAATTATGCAAATTTCTGTTATTTCAATTATATTTTACGTCAAAGTTATAAACAAATCGAATTTTTTAAAGTTGGACTTTTTTCTTTTCTTTCTGTCGGAATTGAATTTGTTACAATATCATTAAGAAAGTTGTGTAAGAAATTCAGGGTGATCCGATGTTAGCGAAATACATATTGAAATTGTTATAAGCTTGTGACGGCGCTGACTGAGTATACATTATTAAACATCCACAGGGGCGTAGGCAGAAAGAATTTTCTGGAAAGGTTTTTTGAAAAAATACATTTTCTCTATAATTTTATGATTTATTATCTTTGAGGATCTTATTACAAGAGAAAGATTTTTCTATTTTTTTAATTTCGGTTTTTTTAAAATACACAACTTGTGGAGTTCAGAGTCTTACATTTTTTATTTAGTATACAATGTAATGGAAGTCGATTTTTGTGATTTTATAGTAACTGAAATATACACTTTTTTCTAATGTTTTTGGTTTTTTGCATCATTCTCCAGTACTTTCGAAATTTGAAGGATTTTCTGGAATTATTATACATATACACTGAAACCTCGTATATATCCTCTCTCTCTTTCACACTCTACTCTCAATTATATCCAAAAAATCTATTTAAATTGAAGATATAACTTTGTGAAAGTAGAGTAGGAAATCGAAAGAGGACATGAATGAGGTTTCAGTGTATGTATATCAATTCAGTTTCTGGAATTCGATGCTCTAGAAATCAAAGTTCTAAAAAATTGAATATTTCGATAGATTTTTGCGACAATTATAACAACATAGATGTTAAGTATTTCATAGATCTCTAGAATTTTCGTATTGTACGTACTTTTAAAATTTTAACGTATTTTTCGGTATTACATAAATTTTCAGTATTCTTGAATTTTTTAACATTTTTTTAGTGTTTATACAATATGAAGAATTTCTTGGTATTTTTTTTTTTATGGATGTCTGTGCAGGTTTTTATTCGAAGAGAGTGATCAAAGAATTAAGTTTTTCAAATTGTTGAGAAAATTATTTCTACATACTTAATTTTTGAGTATTTATAGATTTCTAGTATTTCTCACATTTTTTTAGTATAAATGGAGCTTTTGATGATTTGCTATTATTTTTATACATTTTGAGATTTTTTGTAAATTGCTTTATAGGTTTCTACAGTTTAATACAATAGAATTCGAATTTGGAACCGATTTTTAGTAATTTCATAGATTTCAAGGAAATATCATCTATATGGATTATTTACTCTGTAGGTTTCTTGTATTTTCCACTCACTGTTCCTAATTTTTTTTGTATCCATGAGGCTTTGACGCATTTTCAAGTATTTTTTACAGATTTTTAATATTATTGAAGATTACTGTACACGCTTTTCAGAACTTGATGCTCTAGAATTCTAAGTTATATATATGGTAGATATTTACTCAGATTTTTCATAAAACATCAGTTCTTTCATAGAATTTTATTATTTGTAATATATATTTAAAGTTTGTATAATCAAAAGATTGTCTAGTATTTTGATGAATTTCTATGTACATTTCTAGAATTCGATTCTCTCGGGTTTCATGTTTTTTAGATTTTCAGCATTTTCGTCTATGACTCACTGGGTTCAAACTATTTTTAAAATTTTTATTTTGAACGTTATCCTATCCAAATATTTATGTTACGAATTTCGGTTGAGAAAAAATTCTTCTACAGCCTGGATTATTGTCAAATTAACGTAATTACAATCAAGCGAACTTTGAATTTATTTCAACTTTGAGAACTTATATCAAAATATTCGTTATGTCCTCTAGATTTTAGAAAGTACATTTCCGATAATTTTTACTAATTCCATTATTTATCAATACTATTTTATATTTTCATCATTTATCATTAGAACTTCGTTATTTTTAAATGAAATAATAATTATTATATCCTAACTACTGGAGGTTAGGATACGCTCCAGAACATTCACATAATATATGAAACATTTCGATTATTAAACATCGCTTGGTCCATAATTAAAATAACTATTCATCAATCACGATTTAATACTTTATTTATTAACTATTTTATTTACGCTTCAATACTCAACAAATTTCACTCACTCTTGCTGGGCCGAGCGACGTTACTCAGTTAGCGCCGTTACGAGTTTATAATGTTTGCAATATTTTGTATTGAGTACTTTTCGTACTGTAGTGTTCGGCCTGTTCTGAAATTTTTAAACAACTATCTTGTTATAAAAACTTGAAACCGAAAGAAAGAAAATAGAAATATTCAAAATTTGAAAATATTACATTTTTTCATAAGTTTCACGTCAAACATTATTGGAATAACAAAAAGTTCGTACGAAATACAAGCTTGTTAGGAAGACAAGAGTTTTTTTCAGATTAGTAGTGAGTACAAAAGTTAGAATTTTTGTAGACTTCATAATTTTAATGATCCATATGCATACATCTACAATTTTGTCCAGTATGGAAATGTTGTAGATGATCGGAAATCAAAATACACTTCGCGCCATCATATAGCAGTACATGAACGTGCTGCTGGTTCATATATTCAGCATTTATCATGCTGGGAATGGAAAAAATGCTGGAACGTCGAAAATTTTGTTTACAAAAAAAATTCCATGATTTTCATCTAGAAATGTTGAAGAACAGGCAGTTTCAAAATGTTTTTTAAATTATACTTTCAATACAAAATTATCAACTTCAAAATTATCTTGAAGTAGAAGGTCATTCAACGGTGATAAAAATTTTGGCTGGTAGTATTTTTTTTTTACTTTTATTTGTAAAAGGTTGATGATTGATCTTTGCATAAAAATTGCAACATAATTCACAATTTAAATAGAAAAGTATTAAGTGATCATCTCTCCAGTTTTGACTACTTTCACTATACTGCTCAGTAAAGTCCTAAAGGTTCGCAAACACAATATATTTAAAGTTACAAGGATGAAATTGAAGATTTGATTACTACTTTTTACAAAACTCAATTTTTAACTCGAATACACTTATCAATTCTAAATTTCGTGAAAGGGAAACAAGAATTTACGGCTCAAAAAATTATGAAAAATTTTTAGTCAATTTCAATTCATGGTGTTTGGCGCACAATGTATAGATTACTGGTCGTGGCAGAATAAGTGCGAAATGCACTTAATGTACACTTAATGTTTAAGTGTACATAAAAAATACAATGTTGATTATATATTTTAATCACATTAAATAACAGTGAAATATAAGTTTTACAAATAACACGAAACAAATAGGTTTCCTCGAATAATAAACGCGATGGTTTTATTGGTTTTGCGATTATTCGCATAGTCGGAATTTTTTACTCTGATGCTCCTTGTGATGTTTTTTCAAAATTATTAAAATACAAAAATCACAATTTGGAGACCAGAAACAAACTGCTAGTCATTTTTTTGAAAGAATATGCCTTTTTCCATCGTGATGTATTTTCTTATTATTTTCAAAATTGAATTTCCTACCTTTCTTTATTTTTCTGTTAGTTTTCCATTTTAATTCTTCATTGTTTTTTTTTTCCATTTCCTCGTATCACTTTTCGGGGCTTCTGAGTCCCACGACTTCCCCGTCGGGGAATCTGATTTTCAATTAAATATATGTTAAAATTATAATTTAAATAATTCCAACTCAACGTTTCAAAAAGAAACATTCTCTTTACGCTACAATTTTCATTTTTTCCAAGCTGGAAACGTTTCAATACAAACGCAAACAAAAAAAAATTCTTCTATTACCTTTCATAGTTATAGTTACGAATCGTGGATACGGTTCAGCTGATTATCCAACGTGACTATTTTTCAATTAAATTTTGGGTGGAAGTGAAGAACTACTTTTTAATATACTGGCAAATTATGCATTTCTAGAGCTTAATCGGAAGAGGACGAAAAACGCGATTGACGATTATAATTAATCAAATAAATCCCAGGATAAGTTCTCGCTATTTTCTTTTTCAAAATTTAAAACTCATTATAGCTATATTACGAATTTCTACAGCTCGCAGGTAAAAAGATGAAAAACGCTATCGCAGACTATTTTTTCACAAAATCTTAGAATAAATTTTTGCGAATTTATTTTCTCAAAGATTAGACTTGATACTGCCAGATTATGAATTTTAATTTCTCATTGACGAGAGGATAAATAATGCAATCTAAGACAATTTTCGGAAAAAAAAAGTAGAAAAACTTTTAAAGATTTTTTTTGGAAAACTGAAGACCTCATACTCCAGATTATTAATTTCTATTGCTCGTCGAAGTTCGTTTCGACATAGGCAAGCAACTCTGTTACTTTTCTTTCGGAATTCTACTTCGAATAAGTTCGATTTTTCAAGTTCTATGTGTATTTTTAGATTGAATGTCTTATTATGACGTAAATGAGCTATAAAATATTCGTTAAAAAAACGATTAGTAGGCTTCTGAATATGGTAAAATATTCACATTCGATTTAATGATCATTATTTTCTTACAATTACCGATTCATTACATTTCATTACAATTTTTACAAACTAGAGACTTCCAAAATTCTTTAATTCATTTATATGTCTAAGTTCAAAATTTTCCGTCTAATTGTAAGTTTCTATTGGAATAGGTTTTTTCATTGTAAATAACATGATTTCCGATCGTAAAATCAAAAAATGGATTAACAATCTAGGTCCATACACTGCAAACGACAAAGTATACACTGTATTCAAATTGATGATAGATGAATAAATAGTTTCAAATTTTCATTAAAGCCGATTCAATCGCGTTGACTTTCAATACTTAGAACAATTACATGAGTTTTCAACGTATTCCCCGTTTTTGCTAGCAGTTTTCAAATCAACAGATGATACTAGACTTGATGATTTCGACACTTTCATGAAAATTTTTTGCTATTATTATTAATAACATTAGATTTCGAAGTATTTCTCATTTTCAAATGCAAGATTATTGAATTGTTGGATTTATCTCAAGTTCACTGTATGTCAGTGATATTAAATGTCTTTACTGCACTCAAGGAGGAAATTAACGTAAATACATAAAATTCTACAGATATTACTAATTTTTATCTTTTCTGCTACATTTTATATGGCTTTCGTTAATCCCGTAAATAATTACGTAAGCACTACATTAGTGAAATGAAAATTCATCGATCTTTTCTCGAGCATTGGTCGGATGTGTAGTTAAATATTTCTTTTCGATTGAATATACGGAAAATCGCAGATGAAGTGGTGATCTTTTTGTTATTTCTATCATAAAATTGATTACTTTCATGAGTAAGTGATTTTCGTCAGTCAATAGCTATTTTCGTAGCTATGAGCAAGAAGTCGATTTTGGCGAAGACGAGATTTTTAAGCCTTGCCGGTTATACCTAGTTATGTCGGAATTGCAAGGGGTGTCTTGATGGCAAACACTTAGTGGCCTATGGGGCTCGGAAGCCCCAGAGATCGCGGCAAAAAGCGAGACGGGGCAATACGGTATAGCGATATTTCATGATCCCAGGAGTATATGAACCTTTATTTTTTCAAGTACAAACATATGATTGCCTATGCTTATACCACACATTATTGATATATACATATTTAAACGGAAAAAGATGTAGTATACTAAATTTGATGTCTAATTTTCCAGATTGCACTCATAAGCGAAATATTTTTGTTTTTTTTTTAATTTTTTGATTTTCGAATTTCAAAATGAGAGCTACATCAAGCACGTAGATGGAGCCCCTCCCAAAATTTCGAAAATTTAAAAAATCATCTTGCACATTGTAACGCCCGGGTTTTAGGGACCCAAGCGTCACAATATAAATGTTAAAACTAGTTATTGTCTACTTGCACTGCTGCTGACGACTCGTAGTCGCGCCCTTCGGAGTAGTAGATTCGCCTACTATAGTTTCCCCGCCGCACTGGGCGACCAACGGCGATGAACGATGATCTGTGATATGTCTAGTTTCGGATTGAAGTTCAATAACAACACTGTACTCGAAGTTAGCCCACTTTTTATTTAAGTTCTAAAGTCCTTAACAATAATACGCAATTAACCGACTAATCGACCGAAAAGGCTGAGAACGACTCGCGCTCGCGCCTCTCGGCGCGAGCTTTTATAAACCCCTAAAGTCTAACCGTAGGTACGCTTCATTTAGCGGTTCCCATAGAAAACGCTGACTCCTAGCGTAAGCTGGATTCGCGTCTTCTCGCGAACAGATACTCTGGATTCCTTCGTTGGAAAACGTAAGCGATAGAACCGCGAGACCCGCGACGAAAACCGAATAATCTACTCGGGACGTCACATGCCTGCGCCCCTAGGATTGAGCGTCCTCTTTCAATGAGCTAAACCCGTGTATATCCCGTTTTCCAATTTCACACTCCCGAGTATCCCCTTTCTTCTTTTCCTTTCTTTACCTTCATTTCCGATTATCCTCCGAAAAATTTCCGTTATTACTGAACAAGGGAAATTTTTCTGAGGGTGTGCCTATGGCACCCCTGCGCCCCTAATTATCGACGTCCTCGACGATTGCCGCCTTAAATATCTATTCCTTACATATCCGATTCCCTAATTACTACTTCGTTCTTTCACTCCTTTCTTTTCTCACTCATACTGTTTAGCACCGCTTGTGTGGGTATGTTGTCCTGTTGCTTCCGTCCTTCTGTTTCCGTCTCTGGCACGTGTCTGTGTTGCCACCGTCTCGCGACCTTGCTGTTCCGTCATCAGCTCTGATTTCCTTTGGTTGTTGTGCTGACCGTCGATCTTTGTTTATGACCCTCGTGGTCGGGGGAACCCTCGCGCCTCGCACGTGCTTATCGCTCCGCGGCGGCCATCATGATGATTCCGCGAACTCCAGTATTTCTCTTCTCGTTCCAATAATCCTATTCTGCAACTTAGTTTCGCTTCGTCATAAAAATCCTTAACCTAGTATGGGGTTTCCTGACGATTCGATAGGAAAAGAAAAACATCCACCCGAATCATCATCATACTCTTTCTCCGCCCGCACTCTTTGGTTAAATAGAGAAGGAAATGGAATTCGAACACCTTCCCCGCATTCCTTTTTTCTTTTCTATTTACTATCCTAATTTCCCTTTAATATTCTCATACCATTCGAATCAAAATCCATATATATAACTATCCCCTCTTCCTGCTTCCCTTACTCCCCTTCTTCCTGCTTCTTTCCCTTCTTCCTTTGATTAAATAAGTATAACCCTGATCCCACAGAAAGATCCTCTTTCTCTAACCAAGTTGAATCAAATTCCCCGAATCTGTCTGATAATTCCTTATCTGAGTTTGTTTCTCCGTCGAGTTTAACAATAATCTTTCTATGTTGAATTATATTTCTTTGATTAATTTGTTTCCGAACTAGTTGCTAGTTTTTTTCCAATATTGTCTATATTTATCATCCCCTTTTACTACTCAGTTCCTATTACCAGCAAATTTAAATGTCTTTTTCGCTAACGGGATATTATCAAGATCGTCGAGTTTTGATGATTCATCATATCTCTGAGAGTCATTTTTATCAATCTCTATTTTTTGATTTCCTATTATTCCTGTCCGTGTCCATCTGATTATCAATTTTAATTATTTCCTTCTTCTGATTTTATTTAAAATTCCTCCTATTTGCATTTTCTTTCCTCTTTTTCTTTTAAGGGATTCCCGATTTGAAGGCTTTCAATATTATCAACTAAGTCTAAATTCTATTATCATTACCGAAGTCATACTAATTCTTAAATTCTTTAACATCATCATTTTCCTCCTTTATTCCTCTGTATCAATTCCTTTATTGCTTCATTGCTTAAATTTCCAATACCTCCATTTAAATCTCACGGATCCGATTATTCCTGATATTTTTCTGTGTGCAATGTCCAATGTTATTCTTATTAATATCAATCTTCATATGAATAATTTTCTACATTGACTAAATTAATTATCGTGTTCCTCTGTTCATGACTAACTAAATTAAAATATGAAAATTCCAAATGCTTTATACTCATTGTCCGATTTAAGATCTTGTAATACACGTTAAAAATATTACCTCGAATTCCTATATCTTCTATGTTTATATAATTTTGAATCATTGACGTTATGCTGTTCTGGTTAATTTGCAATAAAATGCTTAAAAATAACTTTGACTCCATAATTGATTTAATAAATTGAATTTTAATTTAGGTTCATTCGTTTTATTCCCACATCTAACGTAGCTATAGTAATTCCATTATTCTTTCCTATTCATTTCTTTATCTCCTCTTTTTTCTTTTTTTTTTTTTCATTTGAGTTTTATACTTCATGATAAGAGTCAAGTATATTGCTAACGATTCTATATTGTGTAAAATATTTTAGTCAAAATCATTCGATTTCCTGACATCTAAAATCATTTGTACAATGTATTATTTATTCTAAATGATTCATATTTTATGTCACAAATCTAAAACTTCTACAATTCTTACGATCATTATTTTCCAATGGTTATTCGTATCTTGTGATTTTATGGTATTATTCATCATAGTTACAGAAGAACTTCGAACGTATCAGATAATTCATAAATCGAAAAGCCCTCAAAACAAAGTCCGTCTAGCGACACATTTAATTCCCATTTTTAAGCGCAACTTTCAAAAATAATAAAATCCCTTTTCTTCTTTCTTTCTTTGATTAAATAGAGAAGGAAATGGAATTCGACCACCTTCCCCACATTCCTTTTTCCTTTTTTATTTACTATCCTAATATACCTTTAATTCCCCTTTTCATACTATTCGAATCAAAAATTCATGCGTATATGTATAAAATCATCCCCTCTCCCTATTTATATATATATATATATATATATATACAAATCCTCCTCTTTTCCTAAAATTAAAAGCAAAGTCAAAATACAAATCCTCCTCTTCTCCTAAAATTAAAAGCCAAAACCCAAAATCAAATATATATAAAAAAGTAAGAGATAAAAGAGAGAAAAAAAAACTTAATATTAATTCTACTCAATCGCCGACTCCTGTTCCACCTGATTCCCCGGCTCCCCCCAGTCCTCGTCACTCGTCACTCTCATCCCAGTTCTTTCCGTTGTCGGACAATACATACGGTTGTATGTTTTCCCGCTGGTAAGTCATGAAATCAACTGGACCAAAGGATCTTCGCAGCTTAGGCTCCCCTGGTATTCGCACCATATATGCCCTCTCGTCCAGCTTAAGCGTCGCGTCGAATCTCCCCTGCAGTATTTCCTTCCTCTTCTCATGCCCCCGGTCGGATTCCATCGCTCATTTCCTCTCGAACTCTGTCCTCTGGTGGTACTCCACCATTGCGACCACCACTTGGCCTGCGTCTCTCACTGCCTCCCTGTACTCAAAGTGGTACTGTCCGCATTCCTGCCCGTACAGAGCTCGGTGCTCCCTACAATACACCTCCACCGTCGGTTTACCGCATCCTCTGTCCTTCAGGATCTGGACCCTACATCCCTTCACCTTGGGGTACGGCACCCTGTCCGTAAATACCCCCACTACCCTGTTCCATGCGCCTTTGCAGCGCAACTCCAGTCGCTCCTTTGCTAACCTCGCTTCCTTATCCTGCATTTCTTTGTAACTTTCACCGTCCTTCACACCGTTCCTCGCACCACTTTCACGCCTTTGTTTTTCTATGCACTTCTAATTCGATCTCTATCTTTCACGTCCCTTTTTCGTACTGACCTATCTACTTCGTTCCCTTCATTGTCATCTCCCCCTTTTTTTTCTCCTGATAACGATATCTCACCCATACTCCTGCCTCCCATTTCCCTTTCTGCCGTTTTGGCAGTTTGGCGGTTGCGTAGGCACATCCTGTCGCGAACCTGACACCTCTGATTCCAAAGCTGTCCTCTCAGCACTATTCTAGAGAAGAAGAGGAGAGCATTGAAGGGAAGAAAAAATAATCACTGCACTCGCTACTAATTATGGTATTGGTAGTGTTCCCTACATCAGGCCTAATCTCCCATCCCTACTTCTTTGTTGGTCACTGCTGCATAAGCATTTCCACTCGTATCCATATCTCAATCCATTTATCTCAACCTCAAAGCACTAGTTCCGTTTCTGCCTCCATCGTGTGTTCGTTCGTACCCGAAAAATAAAAAATAAAATTAAAAAAAAAAATCCTAATTACAAATAAAAGTGAACCACGAGAGAGAAAAACCGACTATATATAAAAAAAATGTTCCTCCTCCTCGTCATAGGGTCGGTGTTGGTCCCCACGCTAGGTCTGCTCCTCTATCTTTCCCGCGCGGACCTGATTGATAACTCCAGAGAAGTCGAGGTCCTCCGCGAGAGCGTTGACCTACTGAAGGAGTCCGCATTTTCCGCCACCTCTCAATTCACCTCGGTAAACGCCAAACTCTCGGGTCGCTTGTCATATCTTCATGACCTCAATGAAAATTGCTCGGCGGCCGAGTCCCGACTCAGCTCCTTCCTGCGTACTCTGAGGCACGCCCGGGGTCTGGTGGCCAAGGAGGCTGCCGATATTTGCCTTACAGAACTCCTTACCAACGAGTCCTGTGGGGATGAACAGCTCCTGAATCGCGAATTCTGGACCCCCTTGGTTGTTGATGCCATCCTTGACAAGGTAGTTATAACAGCCCCTCCTCTAAGGCATGAAGAAGGGCAGAAAACGCACCTCATCCGTTTCCTTCTTTTCAGCAGTGCGCAATACAGCTCCTGCGGGGTGATATTTGAGTCACCATCGACCTCCCCAGTCATCCTGCTTCATCTGCGTCAGATTCCGACTCCCTCTGAGGATGGTACCCCTAATTCCACTTCCATCCTTGGTCAAATTATATAGTATTTCTACTCGTACATACCAAAAATGAGGCCAGAATTCCTGTATCCCCAATCGCCCTCGTAATAGGTGCCGAAAGTGGGAAAAGAAATAGATAATAAAACAAATTTCGACCCCATGCCATGTCCGTCTGTCTTTATTCGCATATTCATCCATATACATCCTTTTCCCTCTTTCCTCTTATATCTATTTTCAAATAGAATAGTTCCCAAAAAAAAATCCTTCCTATTTCTATTTCTTAAAAAAAATCCCTCTTTTTCCTCTTTCTTTTATTCTATCTCCAGTAATTAATTCCCAAAGGGAAAAAAAAAATCTTTCCTATTTCTATTTTTTGAAAAAAAAAATCCCTTTTTTTTCTTCTTTTTTTTTCTATTCTATCCCCAGTAAATAATTTTCAAAAGAAAAAAAAAAAAATCTTTCCTATTTCTATTTCTTAAAAAAAAAAAATCCCTTTTTTTTCTTCTTTTTTTTTCTATTCTATCCCCTGTAACGAGCGAGATCAGGAATAACTTATTATTATAATATACTTTCCCCTTTTTGTTAATCTTGTTAGGCTATACGCCTAGGAATTATTATTATTCCTTAATCTCGTCGAAAAGGAAAGGACCTTCCATAGACAACGGCCTATGGCGACCCTTTATTCGACCTTTAAATGGAGTCGAGGAAATTGGCTAAGGATTAAAATAATAACGCACTAAATACTGTTAAACGTCGCATAGCGACATTATTATTATGCTTTCCTTCTTACAAGTGGCTAATTTTAAATGCGATGTTTCTCAGGGTAAGTTCTGCTCGCTGATTTCTTTCCTTATCGCGCGAAGTTCTTTGACATATAGCTCTGGCAAGTCATCTTCAGAATCTGCATTATAGAAATAACTCTTTTCTAAAGAATCGTAAAAATCTTGGTCAGCTAAATTTGATTCTCTTATAGTTGAACGTTTGGCCTTGATTTCCTTATCTGTCGGGGTTTGTTCTAGCTTTAATTTTTAGATTTCCCCACACGCCTGACATCGAAAAGTGATCGTGCTTTCGGGAGAAACTAGAACTATTCCGTAGTCCTTAGACGCCGCGCGAGCTATTCTTTTGTCTACTTCCTCTAGAGAAATCACCAAGTCAGAAGGGAGAGTCTTCAAAATCTTAAATCGATGATAAACGCTTAAAATACCCTTTCTCTCATAATCGCGTTTCCACGCACTAGGCTTAAGGCGGTGTTGCCTAACTACACTCCTCAAATTTCAAGTTAAATCTTGTACGGTATGCACTAAAAGGAATAGAAATCTATTATATCAGAATCTCGAGATAGTCGTAAAAAAAAGGTATATTAATATTCGTTAATTAAATCTATTCTGTAGTTGGCAAATTCGATCGTGATTTGAATTTATTTTTATTTAAGTAGATTCTCATTTACTTTACTTTGGTATTCATAAATCATTAAACAAGTTGGGCTTGGAACTTGTCCTGCCAAGACCAGGTCTCGACACTCATTACAATGATAATGAATATTTTGCAAAAAAAAATGGTCGAGATATATTATTATTACGTATACGTGACAAAGGGCTTACTTTTAGACTTGCTTTTAAGTACCACAGGGCCTCGAATACAATTCGGGCTAGATTCGCTTAATTGCAAGTAGGGTTAAGGAAGAGTCGGTTTCGGCCGTCTTGAGGTCAGGCTTTCGGACTCAGGAGGGGCGGAAAGGAAAAGGCGGCTTTTTGCTCTAGAACAATTGGACCCCTAGAGGTGCTTGCGGTTCTACGAGCGGGTAGCAACTCCGATGTTCTCCGTAAAGCTCGGGTTTTTATACCATTTCAAAATAGGGGAGGTTTAGAAAGAGGGAAGAGAGGAGGTAAAATGAGTCATATAAGTCGCATTATTTCGAAGAGTTAAATTATATAAAAAAAAAGGTAATCGTACATAGAGTCATTACACAAATCGTCTCGTTTCTGCTTACTCATTCCAGTCTAATTTACTTGAAAGAAAATGGTTTTATCTTCTGCATTGAATTATTAAAGAAGGCGAAAATAAAATCGTGAATGAAATTGTTTTATATTTTTGAAGCGAATAATGTTGGAGTATTTAGATAACAGGTTAATAACTTCCAATATTTCACTATCGGAGCATTGGAAATTCTAAAGAAAATGATTCTCCATATCCAAGTTTCTTGCTACCGTTATCTCCTGCGCGTTAAATCCAACTCGAAATATTTTATGAAATAAAATGTTTTGAAATAAGACAAGTGAAAATACCTCGCTCCTCACGCCCCAGTAAATAATTCCCAAAAAAAAAAAAAATCTTTCCTATTTCTATTCTGTCTCCAGTAAATAATCCCCAATAAATGAAAATTTTTTTCTATTTCTATTTAATTAGAAAAAAGGTCTCTCCTTTTCTTATTCTATTTTCAGTAGATGATCTCCTAAGAATAAAACCCTCTTATTTCTACAAGAAACTCCTTCTTTTCCTATTCTAACGCTCGGTGATTATTGCTGTCTCACTTCGCATAAATCCATGGTTCCCTATCCTTCCCGGCTCTTCCCGTCGCTCGAGCAGAGGCTGCATACCCTGGGTATGCCTCCGCCGTCGAGCCTTCCGAGACGCTTCCACTCGTTATTTGGAGTAGGGGTCGCGGTGGGAGTAGCTGGGGTCTCGCCGTTATCTCGCCTTACTGAATGCTCTCGTGAGCCTGGTGTGTCGGTGCCTGTATCTGAGGTACAATAATCACTGGCCGACTTGCCTCCTCAGCATGACTCCGACTGGGCGTTCAGTTCTCGGAACCATTGGGACTCTTCCGGCAGATCCCGGAAATAGTTGAAAAACTGAAATCTTATTCAAGCATGGAATCCATCTGACCAAAAACAAAACAACGCCCGATATACCTATGATCGAGCCACAGATTCCCAAAATCCCTGACATTCCCAAAATCCCTGACATTCCCTGATCTGTGCCCCCCTTTCTTTCCCTTTCCGTGAACAACTCATCTGTTCTCTCTATAATTGATTGAAATCCAATTTCCTGTGAAAACTCATCATTCCCATCTGGTCTATGCCCCTTATCTTTCTCCATATTGTTTATGACTTCCGTCAGTGTCATGTTGTCCCTTGACTGGGTCATTCTCTGCCAAAGTTCGATAATTCTAAGCTTGTTCCCAGATCTCAATGTCTTATTAAAAAACGTCGTTACCTCGTAAATAGGAGTGAGTGTGATAAATCGTGTGTTCGCTTTACATTCCGCCGACAACGTGATTATCCCCGTACCCTCGATTGTTATGTGTTTTGCATTTTGATTATTACAGACTATATTTATCTGAGTCCTTGATGATAGTGAAAAAATCCAAATGTTTTCATTATTAACTTGTTTCCAATACTCGTTCTTCATCGTAATTAATTTTATATCACATTCCTCGAAATCTTTAAATTCGTTGCCTGTAAGGATTTTTATTTCGTAAAGTGAATGATTATTGACTGCAAAAGTTGTACTCGTGTGCTTGTATATGTGTGTCTCCTGAAAATGATTACAACCCGTGATATCTGATAGCTCAATTCTGATAAATCTCTGAAAATCCTCTGAAATTGCGAAATATTCCATGCGAGGCCTGATATACGCGAATCATTTCCCCAAGGATTGTCTCGTAGGTAGAATATGATTTTGAAAAAGAATAAATCCCCTTGCTGAAGCATAGGAAATGTTAAAATGTTGATTATTGTCCTATTTGAATAAAAAACTCTAATTTCCGCGATGTCTATTAGTTTTGCCATTCCTGCTATAGTCAGTGGGACCGGAAGTTCCGATTTTATATCCAGTAATTGGACGTCTCTACATGCCTCCATTAATGTCTCGGAATTCAAAAGGTCGAGGTGTGACTTCGCAAACATCAATGCGTTTATCATACTATTAATATCAATTTCAGAATCAATTATATACATTTCCAATGTGGTGATTGAATCCGTTATCCTGTCACTTATTGCCTTCTTATCAATAAATCTCGCCGTCTCGTTTAATTCCATTCTGATTTCCCAAATATTATCCCAAAGTTCCGAAAAAGCTCTCTGAGATGTCCTGAATTTTGTCTCGATAATTCTTGTCTGGTTCTTAAAAAGTCCCGCTAATGTCCTGCTATCGTTTCTCAAATCGCGAAGGTCATCCTCCAATCCCCAAATGTCATTCTCTGTGGCTGTACCATCCCGAATCTGGTAGACGCAACAAGAAAAATATCGTTAGCGTATAGTAAAGCGTTCAGTCGGGCCCTCCCGAGCCGATATCCAATCTCCCCCGGCAATGCAGCGATGACCTTATCCATCACGAGACAGAAAACGACGCCTGACAAGGGGTCACCCGGCTTGACGCCTCTTGTAACGCTGATGTTCTGCGATTTCTGTCTTCCAACCTCGAGTATTGTCGAGCCATTACTGTACAAGTTCTTGATTTACGTTACCAGCCCCCTTGGTAATCCTTTATCCCGAAGTACTGCCTCTGTGGCCTGATGACTTATGCTGTCGAATGCCTTTGCGCAGTCAAGGGAAACTACATGTAGCTCCCTCAACCTACGCCTGGCATCGTCGAGCAAGGAAGCCAAGACTGCTATGTTCTCAGTGCAGCCATCTCCCATACATCTCTGCCGGACATCAATGATGCCGGCGTCGCGGATTCTCTTGGCCAAGATGTTATGAAGTTGCCTAACGACAACTGAGGTTATGCTGATAGGTCTGAAATCAGCGGGAGCTTTGCTCCCATCTTTCTTCGGGATAAATACTGTACGGCTCCGCAACATCTCGGTTGGGAACGCGCCCAAAGCAAGAACTGTGTTATACAGAACTGCCTTGATGACATTTGGCACGCTTCTCCATCGTCGTGACGTGATACCATCAATACCCGGTGCTGTTCTTAAGGGAGCGTTTGAGTGTTCAAGCTCATCGTTGGAGACTGACCGCATGATGTTTCGAAGACGTGGATCTTCTGTCTCATCTCCGCCAAGGGTATACGAGGCCGAAGGAGTAGTCAGAACCGGACGCCAGAAAGCTTCCATTTCTGGAAGCCCCGGCATATCCGAGCTCATCTTACCATCGAGCAACTCCTTGACGGTGCGGCTTAGGTTCTTAGTCAATTGTGACTGTACCCCTGCGTACTCGCGCCTTCTCAGTCTCCATTTGGGTATTGTGGGGGTAGCGCCAGTGTTCTTATTTCGGCGCGCGCGTGCACGTATTGGTTGCTTACGACTGCACGTGCGGTCTTCACGCGGGAACACCTTATGAAACCAAGCCAACATAGCCGGAACGACATCCCCCCCGTCTATCCTACACTGTGCTATACGGCACAGCTCGGAAAAGTCGTAGCCGACGTCGCGATCCGACTCGCTGATGATTTTGCGAATGTCTGCATTGATTTCAGCGCGCCATTCGGGCGCAGGTACTCTCTTGTCCCTGTCTTCGTCTGTAGGAGTGCTTCTGGTAGGTGGTGGATTTAGGGGATACTCGGGTGGAAGGCTGCAGGTGTTGGCAGCCTCGAGCATTTCAGAAACCAGACGTTTATAGTCAGGTTTCTTGCGAAGGCACTTGATCCCGTCGAGGGTCCACTCGCCTCTGTAATGCTCCATTATGTATTTGTTGAGGAACTTTGCTCCCATCAAAGAACCACTAATTTCCACCCGAGCAACCAGACGCATCTCCTCCGGGGACCAATTGAGACGTGCTCTCTTGATAATAATCTCGTCGTTTACTTCCCCTACGTGGCGCCTCCTTCTGTGGACACCCAGGCCTATTTTGCTGTCAAATCTTTCGCCGCAATCCGGGCAACCGAATTGGCCACTCGCTGGTGGGCCACTGCTGGGATTGGAATTCGTCTCCATTCCAGTAATTGGGTCGCCGGTCGTCCGAGACCCCCGAGGGGGCGACCGGCCCGATTCATCTTCTTTAGATCCATTGAGGCCCAACTAATGACGACGCGCCGGGGTGGCAACCCGACGTGTCCTTTCGCTTCCGCCTATCGGTATTCTTATAACGTATTCCACCCTTAGGTACCGACTGAGCTTGAGTCCCCCTTGACCCGAAACACGAGACGACCGGCCGCTCTAACCGATCTATCACACTAAGGTCTGGGTCGTTAGATCTTTGCTCCAGTTCTGAAGACTGAAACTAACCGACAACCAGTTTTAGGGGTAAACGTCGTGTGATCCTGGTTTCACTACTCCTCTAAGAGAGTCATAGTGACTCCCGCCGTTTACCCGCTATCCGATTAATCATACATGCTCAGTTCAATTTCACTGATTTAAGTGGTACCTCCGCTAAATGTGCCCTTTTCACGCATGCCATGGGTATCGACCTATGTTTCTGTAGCGCGTCAATTACCACTACGCAATTCTTCTCCTTTCTTATCTCAATGACCTCATAGGGTCCCTATATTCATCGTCAAATTTCGAGTGCTTGACGGGGTTGAGTTCGAAGACAAAGTCTCCGATTGAGAAACTTCCTACTTTTAATTTCCTATCGAAATATCTTTTTGTGCGAAGTTTAAAATTCCCGAGGTTCGCCCTCGCGTCTTCCCGTAGATCATGCATTCTCGCTTGCAATTCCTGTAAATACGCGTCATATGTCGGAGCGCTTTCGACGGGCGGATATGAAATTATCAATCTACATTGTTTCCCGAAAACCAGCTTATACGGCGTATACTTATGTGACTCGTTCTTCGCGGTGTTGAAGGCCCATTTTTTTTTCGTTTTAAGGTAGTAAAAATGCATTGACGCGGACTGGTTCGCTCAGGACCGCTAGCAGCACCTCCATATATATCGATTGCCAGTCGCTCGAACGCGTCAGATCCCCTCGGTCAAAATCATAGGTATTTTCGTCTTTGCTCTTGTCAGCTTCTTCGTTTGACACCCGAGGCATTTCCTAACAAAATCCTCTAAAAAAAACGTCGTCAACAATCTCGCGTATGTCTTAGCCCACCCCCGGTGGCCATTTTTGCCCGTGTGAGCTTCCCTAATTATTTCCCGACGCTGTTCTGGTCTGGGTCTTTTGACGAAATTTCACTGCTACTTTCAGCTGATAAAAATTCAATTTAATTTTCCCCCAAAAATTTACCCATCGCGGCATGCTCATCACTGTTGGATCATAATCGAACGAAATTCCCCCGATCCCGTTTTCCATCACTATTTCCTTGAGTGTGTCAATAAGGCTGCCAGTTCCCTTAACCGAAAGTTGACCTGCACTGAAATCCTCCACGACCAATCCGATAAGAAAGAAATCGCCCCTCTTGGTCACGACAGCTTTTCCCTCTCTTTCGAGCTCTTCCTCCAGTTTTTTTGCATTCAGAAATTTCCTTTCGAGTAGCAGGTCAAGCGAGTCGAACTCGACGTTGTCGTCCTTTGCGACGAAGTACACCATGCTTGATTCTTCCTCGATCATATTCTTTCTTGATATCACGAATTCAGCCTTAGTTTCTGTATCATCCCGTATTTATAGTAGAATATTTTCTTCTAAAAAATTCTTCTCTCGAGTCGCGATTTGTTCGTCCTCTCCTGAGTCTTGTTCTCTGTCGCTTGATTCTGGAAGTGGGGGTCGTTCCTCCGCGCTGGTAGTTTCGCACTCCATCATGCTTAGATCTTCGTTCTGTACTATAGGCGGGGGTCCTCTCTCGTTGGTGACTTCTATGTCCATCGTGCCTGCGTTGCTATACCAGGTGTACTCCTAATTAATTTCCGGTTTTTTTGCAAATAAAACACATAATTCCAAAAAAACCGTAACCTTTATTTTATTCAAAGTATTTTCCATCGCTTTCTACACATTTTTTCTACCTTTCTGGTAAATTGTGGATACCACGCCAGTAAAAATCATTGCCTTTGGAGGTAAACCACTCGGTGAGCCATTTTCGCACATTTTCGTACGAGTCGAAGCGCTGCTCAGAAAGGGCATGGCCCAGCGAGGCAAAGAGGTGGTAGTCGGATGGCGCCAGGTCTGGTGAGTAAGCCGCATGATCAAGCACTTCCCACTTGAGCCTTTCCAGCGTGTCACGAACGACTTTCGACTTATGCAACGGCGCATTGTCGTGGAGCAAAATCACCTTCTTCTGTCGTTGTTGATATTCTGGTCGGTTTTCCACAATGGCTCGGCTCAAATCTTTCATTTGCTGTTTGTAGCGAACGGCATTCACAGTTTCACCAGGTTTCAGCAGTTCAAAGTATATAACACCGGACTGGTCCCACCACACACACAGCATGACCTTCCGACCGTAACGATTTGGCCGTGCCGTCGATGTCGATGCTTCACCTGGACTCACCCACGATTTGTTGCGCTTAGAGTTCTCCAGGAAAATCCACTTTTCGTCACCAGTAACAATACGATGCAGGAAAGACTTTATTTTGTATCGTTGAAGCAGCATTTCACAGGTCACTTTTCGATTCTCTATTTGTCTCTCGGTCAGTTCATGGGGCACCAACTTTCCACACTTCTGAATCTTCCCCATGGCTCGCAGACGTTTGGAAATTGCTTGCTGTTGAACTCCCAACGCATCTGCAAGCTGTCGTTGCGTTTGCGTGTTGTCTTCATCTAATAATGCTTGCAATTCGGCGTCATCGAACGATTTTCACTTGCCGGAGCGTGCGGCGTCGTTCAGGTCGAAATCTCCATTTTTGAACTGTCAAAACCACGTTTCACATGTTCGAAGTGTTAATGCACGATCACCATAAACTTCCACAAGCGCAAAGTGGCTCTCGGACACTTTTTTTTTCTGATTGAACATGAAAAGCAATGCATGGCGCATATGCTCAAAATTCGGTACAAAATTCGACATTTTTGAAGCGCAATAAAAACTTACTGGAAGATTTTTTCGAGAAAATGTCAACGCAGTTCAAGCACTCGATATGACTGAACAAAATGACATATGGTATGTGTTACCAACAGCGGTACAAAACATAACGCCATCCATTGAAAAAACCGGAAATTACTTAGGAGTACACCTTGTATGATTGAGATCCGTTGTCAGTCAATTCGAGGATAACGAGAAATCTGAAAGTAAGCTTTTATTTTTACGTGACGAAAATCCATCTTGTACCATTTTCCAATCATCATTTAGGTGTCGAGACTCGTCTCTGGCAGGATAAGTTCCGAATCCAGCTCAATTAATGGTGATAACGAGTAAAGGGGAATCCAATATTTAGTAATGAAATAACCCATCAGACTGTAGAATGTCGAAATTGGTAACTACGAAATTATAATGCAATATTTCCCCAGTGCCTACTGTAGAGAGCCTAACACGGTGTTTGAAAAACATAGCCAGGCGTAACAAAATTAAACCGAGCTCAAAGGAATCAGTATTCAAGAAAAAGGGACTCCTCAATATCTACCACCGTGTGCGAGTATTAAAAGGCCTGCCTTCAGACAGAAATACTTCGTTGGGAGAAATCGACTCTCTCATTGCTAAACAGGTTTCCTTGGACTATGGGATTCTCCTTGTTCCCCCAGTAAGGAAATTAGAATTTAAATGCATCGAGTGTAATGCTATCCAGGACCTATTTTTGAATACCGCTCCTTTAGACAGGAAAATTGAAACAATCCTTCCTCCGCGAACAGAGAAAGAGATAGCAGACTGAGATTTCTATAACTCCTTGGAAAAAGAATATTTTTATTCAGCAGAGACTAATGACGATTTGCCAGAGTCATCTATCTAAGAATTGCGTTCTATAAAGAGATAAGCGTCCAGAATTAAGCTTAACAGTATGTAATAAATTTGCTGCAAATAATAACGTCACACAGGTGACATTTTAGAAAAATTCTTGCGTTTTATTTTCCTTGAACAATTCCTTCGATTCCCTTTAAAAGTCGAACAAAGGGTCACCATAGGCCGTTGTCTATGGAGGGTCCTTTCCCGTCTCGACGAGATTAAGGAACAATTATTCCTAGGCTCATGGTCTAACAAGAGGAAAGAAATATATAATAAATAATTTTGTTATTCCTGATCTCGCTCGTTACAAATGATTTCATGATTTTTTTTTTTTTTTTTTTTTTAGCAAAATGTGTAGGATTAATGAAATTCGTAATTTTTCTTTCAAAATGATTTTTAAATTTTCAGTTATACATTCTACAGTTTCCTAAGTCTTTTTCCACTGTTAATGTCCAATTCAATATTATTCTATATTTTTTTTTTGTTTATATATCATTATTTTCTTATTTTTCATACGGAGTTACTGAAAACCTAGAAAAATGAGGAACATGATTTACTGCGTGATCTATTAACGTTCGTGCTTAAATATTACCGAATCAGGTTCCCTAAGGTAAATATTATGAAAAATTCGAAATTGAACGCGAGGTTTCACTGATACTTTTTGTCAACTAAATACTTTTAATACACAAAAATTTATATTTTTTTTTCAACTGTAACTTCTCAGTAGCTTATTCAGTTTGGGTTTCTTTCTTTTTGATAATACATATTATTCAGGTTTGGAAGTCATTGCACTCACTTGAACTGCCAGAGAAACACTCATTTTGGAAGTGATATTCAAAGTCGTATGTTGCGCAGTCAATTTCGTAATACGTCGCGTAATGTCGACTTTTTGCAGTACTTGAATGTACTGCATTAACTGCTGTAACTAAATTTTTTTTTGCCCGAGATTTTTCTCAAACTAATTATCAATGAAATAATAGTAGGCGTTGAACATCCATCGTAACAATTTTCTTATGCTTGTAAAACATCCAGAGTAGATGCAATCGGTCCCATCATTGCTAAATATTTCTCAATGTACAGTAGAAACCCGCGCAGCCGGAAAGCTCGGGGGATAATTACGTATGGCTGGATATGTTAAAGCGTGAAGTGAACCAGTAGGTGTTCCGACTCTCAGTCCCTCGACAGTGTCGTACCTATGTGCTGAGTGATCAAGCCTTTTCAGGCGTCGTATTCCGCTACTTTCAAATTATTTCTACTTACTACAAAAATTCCGTAACAATCACCAATTGTTGTGAAGTTTGTATTGCAAAAATTCCTTCATGTGGTAAACAAGAATTTTTAACGAAACACCTTTATTTTCAGCGTCTTTTCTAATATTTTTATTTAAAGAAATTTAATTTTGTAAAATGATTTTTCGTTAAGTGATTAATGTTTCATTTTAGTTGAATGTACGGTATGTAGATAAAAACAATATTTTTTGGCTTATAGGACTGATATTATCTGAATGCTCTGGAGTAGGTGTAGATGAAAAATATGCACATTATAATATAAAGTTTGAATTTCATGTTGTTCGATTAAGAAAAAAATGAACAATTTTTGTCTTTAATTAATTTTTGGAGTTCTTAAAACAATTTTTAAGGGGAAAATGCGGTGTCATGAAAATTTATAGGGAGTTTGGGTTCAGGTTATTCCACTAAGAAAAAGTACATATATTTTTTCGCCAGGTAGTGTGAAAAAGTTTTTTTTTAAATAATTCCAGTTTTACTATTCCATTCAATACAAAAATTATTGAACACCTGTAAAAAACCATATTCTTTTCATCAGCGTAAAAAATGCAAGTTTTATAGGATTCGATCATGTTAAAAACGACTTATTTTCCCAAGAAATTGAATAAAGATTATTTTACGATAAAATTTTATAGAGACAAAAGTTTTCCATCGAAATGATAGAATTTGAGAAAACTTAGCCTATTTCGTATTGTAATCTTAAAATTTTTTTGAATAAAATAAATTGAATAAAAATAATTTTAATGAAGCTAATTTTTAATTCTGCAAAGTTGAAAAGTTAATTTAAGGTCCGGTGACGTTTACTTCAGTACCATTTAGAAAGTTTATTGGTATTTTACTTGAACTATTTCGTTGAGGATGCACAGTGTCTTTTTTTTCTTGTCGCTTGCATCGTGTTGACGCTTCGATAGTTGAACGAAAACTAACGAAAACTATTTAAAATTTGCCCACGTTCCCTTGCTTATGAATCTTGCACTAGGTACGACACTGCTAAATGAACAAAATTCCGAGATACGAGACTCGACGGTCGATTAGTAAAGGTTCGGAACGTGTTTTTCTTCCGTTCCACTTCATTACGTTACGTATGGATGGATTCGGTATGGACGGGTTTCTACTGTACGTGAAATCTTCCTTCCGCAATCCAAGACTTGCATTTTGATGCACCGTTTGATTGGCAGGCTTGTTGAATCCAGCTGCAAAAAAAGTTTTCTTTTAATTCTTCAATTAATCAAAGTCGAAGGGTATACGTAAAAGGCTTAGTATAATGCCCTGTCTTTCATTCTTTATAAAAATCGAACATAACCTGCAACGTTCCGTTATTACAGAGTCGATTACGTGTGGTTTTTATCACGTGCGGTGTATCGGAAAAAATGAAAACTCTGCGATCCTCAAGAGTCATTTCCATAGTTAAAAGAATTTCTCTTTGGTTGTTTGGATGAACAAAACTGTAACGTCGCATTCCCAATTATTTTATAAAATTGAGATTGCAATTGAACACTGAGACATTGCAGCCATTGCAGCTTAAACATGGGATGTAGCGCTGCTGCGATGACTGCATCACTGCCATTTCCTTGGAGCTACAAAAAATCACTGAATTTTCTTTTGATGGCCCTGACAAGTTCTTCAAGCAGTTCGTTACGGTAACTAAATTTTTTTTCGCCTGAGATTTTGTTCAAACTAATTATCAATGAAGTCATAGTGAGCGTCAAACATCCATAGTAACAATTTTCTTCTGCTTGTAAAACTTCCAGAGTAGATGCAATCGGTTCCATCATTGCTAAATATTCCTCAATGTACGCGAAATCTTCCCTTCGTAATTTGAGACTTGCATCGATCCGCAAAGCATCGTATCTACAATTTCCCATCAACCTTTTCTCCAACTGTAAAAATGTAGCTGAAAGCATCAAATGAAAGAATAAAAAAAAAAAAAAAAAAATGCTCAGAAAGAGCATTCCATCGAGTGTCATTGGGCCTACGAAGGGCACGGTCCAAATTCTTGACGATGATTTCCGATTGCATTGTGGATCTTTGCTTGTTCCAGAGAACTTTGCAACGCCTGATTGTCGTCTGATGTTTTCGGGAAAGTGATTGGTTGGCGTGCGTGAGCGAATCAAACCAAAAAAATTTACCAGTGGATCCTGGTTTATATTTTTAAGATCAAAAGTGAAAAACCCTTTATGAAATTAGCAAATCCACAATTTTTTAAAACCTTCAATGTTGCTTTTCCAATGTGACAAGGAAGGATTCCCGGCAAATCTTTTTTCCTTCGGGTTGTAAAATTTCATATTAGATAAAATCTTATTCACAGACGCTCAAAAAGCATGTGAGAGGAATTTTCCGAAACCTCACACCGCAAAGAATTCTTTTTTTTTTTCCTTTACTTGACCCGTTGACGCTGTCAAAAAAGTCGTTCAAAAATCGTAATTTTGGCTGTTGTTGCGTACGTGCGTGAAGGTCCCTCGAAGACTGATCCCTTTGAATTCTCATTGTGTCGAATGATTAGTGATACTTTACGCCTATTTTGGGCGAGAATGAAGTAAAAAATAAAAAAGGAAGGAACGAAAACACATCTACCGACCTGCTTTACTAGTGTTTGGAGACTGAAAATTTTAACGCCTTTTTCTCGAAACTAAGTTTTGGTCGTTAGGTACCTTTCTGTAGACTACGCCACAAATTTTAAAATCGATTCCTGAATATAATTAAAAAAATTTTAAGCCATGTGAGTTTCCTGCAGTAAAGCTGCGATATTGTCGTATAAGTGTGTTCCCTTGAACCTCCTACAAGCTATTACACCGGAACAACTTTTCAAGTTCTGAGAATCGATCTGTAGAAAAAAAAACAAATGTATGACTTTTTCACAAATTTTCTAAATTAAAATAATTACAATCTGCGAAATTTCCGTTAGAATGAAATATCTCGAGAGATAAAGTATTTGTAGATTTTGTTTCAATTTTTTAAACTCATTAACGATCTGTGCACAAGAGTATATTGTCAACCGAGAGAGAAAATAAGAGATTTTCTACGCCACGTAAGAAGTTGATAATAAGGCAAGTCCGAGCATGAGGCGGAACCGAGTGATAACAAGGACTGGTTGAGAGATTATTAACTTTTTACGAGCCACTAATTCTTTTTTTTTCCAAGGGTCATTTACTATTTTCTACACTACAGGAGCCAAAAGGAGTTTTTCTCTTTTGCTTAAGAGGATAGAAAATACTCGTTTTTGCTCCTATTTCATTTTCGCTGCTGTTCCAGGAAATACAGACCAAGAATTTGTTACTTTCTTCACAAACCGGAGGAGTGGAAATGAGCATTTTTGCTCCTGCGGCGTAGAAAACATTTTTTTCGCAGTTTCTGTTGTTGTACGGAATTTTCAAAATGTTCAACATACTACCAAATCAACAAATTTTTTGTGATATCCTAAAATTTTATTGAGTTATGTAAGGTTGTTGATAATATTAATGGGATGTCAGTGTTATAAGATGTAACAAAATATTTCAAATTTCTGAATTTTTCATTAAATATTAAAAAAAAATTTTTTTTCAATTGAACACGTATGCAGTTTTTGTCATTTTTGTAATTATTAAAAATTAAAACAGTTAATCACCTTTTTCTAATTTACACATTTTGTGTACTTTCCATAATTTGCTACAATCCAAAAAATTTTCAATGTTTATTGTTTCCTTGTTATTTAACTTTCATGGAAATTTTCGAAATCGTCGATGATTTCGTTAACAAGAAACATTTTCTGATTGTTAAAAATTATATGAATCTTAAAGTTTCCGTAATTGTACAAAATATGTTAAAATTTTCTTAATCTATAAAATGAGGTAACATTTCTTGAAAGTCTCAGAATCTTCCAAATTGTTCACAACCCTTCAATAAATTTGAAATGTTTCAGTATTTTTCTGAATTGTTGAATATTCTATATATTTATTCGAGTATTCAAAATTATCGGCGATCTTTGTTTGGATGAATAGTTCCAGGTACTAAAAATTCCCATGAATATTACAGTTTTTGTTACTTGACATATTTTCCAGAATTTTTCACAATTTACGAAAAAAATCATTATATTTTAACTCATACAGATTATTCAAATATTTCGGAATCGTTAACAATCGCCCAAAAAAAATTTTTTTTCTGTTTGTCTCAGTATCCACAATTTCTTGAATTTTTTGAATTTCGAAAGTAATTGACAGTACTTATAATAAATTGTTATATTTTCGAAAACTCAATGAATTATACAGTTCACGTACCTTCTTGGAATTTCATAAATTTTCTGGAATCTTTATATTGCCTAAAATTCCACAAATTTTTTGAATTTCTGAGAATTATTGACAATACTAAAATTTTTTACCATTATCGACGATACCTTTGAGAGAAAAAACTGTATTTCTGGAACATTTTATGAACGTAACAGTTTTTGTGGATACAAAAAAATGTTTAAACTTTCCTTAAATTTTCAGAAATTAATACCATTTTCTTAATTCTTCAAATTCGTTTTATTTTTTTTGTAATCGTTCATAGGCCTTTACACTCAAAATGTGTTTAAATTTTAAAAAAGTTTAAATTTCTAAACGTGCATGAAAACATTTAAATTTATCGATGATCTCCTAACGAGAAAAAATTTGAAGTTTCACGGTTTAAAGTTTTACGGTTGGATCGGTCTAGAATGGTCTAGAACCGGTCGTCGACGAGCTCGAGGACATTGACAACCACGGCGTCATCTGGAACCCTGATTAGCGCGGGGATCGGATCATTCGGTTCGTGACGTCAATTCTAGTCGCTGACTCGAAGTCAAGGTGGGAGCTGCTAAATATGAGGCAATATAACGGCTTCTTTTGGTACACGTTCTGCAAAGTTCCAGGTCGCAGAGATGGACCCAAACCCCGCAAATGAAGAAGGACCTGGCCGCACCCACGAATCCATTCTGAGAGATATGGCGATTGCCAACGCTCGAGAAGGAGAACCTGAAAATGGTGTGAGAGGCTATTCTCTCACACCATTTTCAGAGAGAAAGTTTGCGACAGAGCAAGTCGAGAGGCTATGGTACTTTGGAAACCAGGAGAACAGGTGTCATGTATCAGAGCTACTCGAGGCCATAAAAACGCCCTCCAGAATTTCCAGACATGCATAATCCCTCGAACAGGCAGCATACTAGAAAGAACCTGAAGAAAGAAACTGGCTCCTCATTTATGCTTTGCCGCTCTTGGAAGGGGTCATTGATCGAGTACAGTTGGAGTACCTTGGTCACCTGACAGAAGCTGCTTTCCATTTGAATCAAGATTCGATAACCATGGACGATCTCGAGCGTGCAGAAGAATATTTGCGGAGGTTTGACTTCGGTTTCGATCGCTTTGGAGAGACAGAATTGGTGTACAACGTCCATCTGCTGACGCATCTTATATGATCCGTCCGGAATTAGGGGCCAATGTGGAGTGTCTCAGGTTTCATTTTCGAGGTATGGAACTGCAAACTCTTAGATTTTGTGACATGTCTGAACGATCGAGCCAGTCAAATCATCGATCGTTTTCTTCTTGCGCAATTCCTCGAGGATTCTTACGAAGCCCCTGATATTTACCCACGAGCACGTGACATCATGCGCGACTTTTTGCAAGGAGCCAGGTGGAAAATTCCAACGGAAGTTTCTACAGGACGTTTTTTTCTTGGAATAAAACTGATCGGGGCCAGGAATCTGACGCAGTAAGAAATCGCAACGATTCGAGCTGGTAATATTCCGTTAAATCACAACGACGATGCTTCCTTTTTCGAAAACGCCTTGATTAACGGCACGAGGTAAGAAAAAAATATTATAAATGAGCTGACTGTTCAAAATTCTCATAAAACTCGAACTAAGTTCGAAAAACAAATTTGTCGATACTATCAAGTCACAATAAAGACGCTCATGCCTTTTATGTATATTTTGTTCATGAATATCTTGAGTGAAATTTCAATTATTGCGGTGACACCTTGAATCATTTTTCGTAAATTAACGATATCAATTGTGTGACACTCTCGTATTAGCAAAACATGCTCAAAAATTCATAAAACAATAAAATGTTGTTCTCTTTAGTCAAAGGCTCTCGAAAAATCATGAAATAATTTTCTGGAAAGCTGATACTTCTGTGGAAAAGTTATACAGGGTGCGCCATCTGAATTGGGTCAATGTAAAGATTGAATAACTTTGACAGTTATCAATGAATTTAAAAAAATTTTTTTTTATTATTACGACAACCTTTTTACAATTTTCTTGGCTAATTTCCAAAAACAATATCGACCAAGTGGCCTCCTTTATGTTTAATACAATAGTGAGCTCTTTTTTTCGCGTTTTCCATCACATTTTCCAGCATCTCGGGCGATATAGCTGCCATTTCAGCTTGAATGTTGTCTTTAAGCTTTTCTATGGTCTTCGGCTTGTTAGCATAAACCTTGCTCTTCAAAAATCCCCACAAAAAAAAGTCCGGTGCAGTCAAATCTGGAGATCTTGGGGGCCAGTCAATATCCCCGTTTTTTAAACAACACGTCCCGGGAATTTCCGACGCAAATAGTCCATTGTTGCGTGGGCTGTATGGCATGTAGCGCCATCTTGTTGGAACCAGAAGTTTTCCAGACCTTTTTCACGCATTTTCGGTAACACAAAGTGCGCCAACATCCACCTATATCGATCGCCATTGATTGTCTCACCAGGTCTGAAGAAGAACGGACCAATGATTGTTTTAGAGCAAACACCAGCCCAAACAGTCACTTTCTGGTCATGCAACGGTGTTTCATGAATAATATGAGGATTATCGGTGCCCCAAAAGCGACAATTTTGTTTGTTGACGGCGCCAGAGAGTGTGAAATGAGCCTCGTCTGTCATAAGAATTTTCTCCCAAAAATCCGGCTCAACTTCTTCAATTCGAATGACACTATTCGCGTAAGTCAAGCGGCGTGGCTTATCTGCTTCCAATAACCTTTGAGTTAACTGCACTTTGTAAGGAAACATTTTAAGATCTTGTTTCAAAATTCGCCTTAAAGTGGTTCCACTGATCTTTAATTGCTGAGATCGGCGCCGGTACGAGACATCGGGATTTTCAGCAACACTCTCCCGAACAGCTTCGATATTTTCATTTGAGCGACGTGGGCGTGGTTTAGGATGTTGTTGGCGATCTGCGACAGACCCGTGCTCAAAAAAATTTGAGGCGAAACGACGTATCGAGTCACTTTTGGGTGCAGAACGGCCACGATATTTTCGGCGATATGCGCGCTGGGTTGACACAACTGACCGATTATTTTCAATGTAAAGCGACACTATTTCGGCACGTTCTTTCGGTGTATATCGATACATGGTTGAAATTGTACTGGATCAAAGTTTACTAAACGGTATTGATAAAGCCAATCGCTTGAAAATTGTCAAAGTTATTCAATCATTACATTGACCCAATTCAGATGGCGCACCCTGTACTTATCTGACAATGTTGCCAAATGTGTTGCTGATAACGTCGTGTAATGGATACTCCACTTCACTAAATACACGATACACGGCATAGTAACGAAACGATACGTTAGAAAATCCGCGGAAAATCGTTATTCGCGGTCAATCATGGTTAATAAACCGACAATAACAAATCACAAAACAGCTGATCAGCCATGATCAGCTGATCGTTGTGACATCCTGGAGTTGTAAACAACCAGATGGAAAAAATCAAATTTTATTTACGCGATTTTTGGTCGACCCTAAGGGCTTTACCGGGACTCGCGTGTGTAGAGGAGTTTGTCGTTTATCCCGCACGTGAATTCAGAAACCACCAAATGAAGGAATCGAACGAAATTTCAAAATAAGGGAATGCAGTAATAAAGAGAAGAACATGGAAAAAAGTAAGGAAAAGTGTATGTAATTTACTATTATTACTAGGACTCATCAATCTTGCACCGATCAAAGCTCCCGTTGGAAAATTTAAGGATGATGAACCAACGCCGGGTGTTTGTACGAGGTTTCCAACGTTGTCCAAATACCCTGAGGTAGACCGGTGCAAAGAAGGGGGAGGGAAATCGCGTCCAGGAAATGTTAAAAAAAAAGTCACTCAGTCACTTACACTAACTTTATTTTTACAAACTTATACACTGTAATTGTTCCTTAATTAACTGCGTCCGAAAACCCGGCTAAAGCGCGTCCGCAAACCAAATTTCGGATTTATAATAAAGTTTAACAGAAAATTTTACAACCCCTCCACTGAAAGTACAAAAAAAAAAAAAACAAATGAAATCGCTGTACAACAAAAAAAATCCAGAGCACAATAAAATCAAACCGAAATTCGAAAAAAAAACAACCGTACTGTACATGTTTACAAATATAAGCTTAACCACTCTAAACACGCTTATAAGAGTTGAAGTTGAACTACAAAAATTATACTTGCTGGCCTGTAATTTACGCTTTTAAACTTAGCGTTATAACTTGGAGAATTTTCTCATCCAAGAAAAAATTTTTACACAGTTAAAATAAAATACTTATGAATATCTGATTTGTTAAGCGCATGATGAAGGGGCGGGTGTCCTGGTACGATGAGGATGGATGTAAACCTGTAGTGGTCTTTGCGGCTCATGGCGGCTCGTACAAAGTTGCTCACTGTGGTTCATGTGAACGGGGAGTCCAGGAACAGGCATCCATCTCGACCGTTCAGCAGGACACTACCAGTAGTGATGAGAAAATGTTGCTAATCCTCAACAACGCTGTGATACCTACAATTTTGCAAATGATCGTAAAAATCTATTTACGAAACAAAATTGAGGTCTTGTAAAACGACAAGGCTGATTTCAGAACAAAATAACTCTACATGCAATATGCTATCTTTTATTTATTTTTGTTATTTTTTCAATATCAAGTCTATTTTAAGTCTTTCATTAGAATTGATGCAGTGCAATTAGAGTAATTGGTTCAAGATGCAAGTAATGAGGATAAAGGAAAGTCAGGATATATAAAAAATATCATGACTTAATTGCAAAAACAATTACTTTTCTGACACGTGCATAGATCTGAACAAAAACATTACCATCGTGCTCTTTTATTTTACATTCACAACGTGCACTTTGCGTTTGTTGGTCCTAGGCTGCTCCCCGAGCTGATGTGTAGGATATACAGGTGAAGGAAAGGTATTGACTTCTGGTTGCATGGTATCAGTTACGGAATACGGAACTTGAGGTGGCTAATATACAGGTGGATTTTCGGGATCAGGTTTGCAATCATCTTGGTCCCTAATATTTCGTCCCCGATAGACATGAATAAGGAAATTCTTTAAACCATCCCAAACCGAACACACAAGCCAAAAACTCCAACCAAAAATACTATGCAACGCGTACCCATGTATAATGGTATCAACGATTAATTTAATGAATCTAAAAATTACTCCTATTTCTATTATCGCTGCACTGGCCATCCTAAATTTCAAAAATCCTCTCCAAACATGGTTCCAGGAGAAATCAGCAATTTTCTCTAAAATATTCTCAGAGAACAAGTTCAAAACCATGTCAGGATTATTTACTGTGTCATCCTCATTCATACCCTTTGCAAGTGAATTCAATATTCTTGATCTTTCAGCTGGAAACATTATGTGATTTTGTAACTGATTTAATTCTGACTGTGTGTCAATTCCTGATGTTGCCAAGTTTCCCGGGTCATTGTATTTCCATGTGAGTAGAGCATTAGGTTTCAATATATCAGGGCTCTTGGTCAGTTCAGGGGTCGGATTAATTTTATACCAGTCCATGCCAAATTTGTACATTATCGGTACCATGTGGTTACAATTAACTCGTGTTCCCTTTTTAATCAAAATTCGCGTTCGTAGTGTCAAAAAGTAAGTTTTATTGTTCCAAATAACTGGCATTTCCTCATAGCATTCTTTCAGGTTAGCGGTTAGTACTTCGACAGGTTGACATTTCACCAAATGTACAGCTTTGGCTGCAATAAGGGCCATGTAACCTGGTTCTTTCATAATGTTTCTTGCGAATTCATCTGGTTATTGATAGCTATAGTAAGTGAATTCTTTATAACTTGACGTTCTAGTTCACATTTTTGTATCAAAATATATAAATATAAATTTTTCATCTGACCTTTTAAATGTTTCTCAACATGAATAAATTTCGTATTGACATAAGTAAAAATATTCAAATCCTCAATTACAATGTTGTCTTTGTTCTTAAACATTTTATAACCTGGTTCTAATACATAGAGTTTAGAGTGTTCTGTGGTAATAAGTGTAAAACCACTTATTTTATTTATTATATTATTTTATTATTTTCGGAAAATATGAAGTGACTATCTAAACTTTCCAGTCGTCCTAAAGGGTCGGCGACAGAATGAGCAGGAAAAGGAATCAAAAGCCTCAAATCAAAACCGATAACCATAATAAAATTCTATAAATATATACACTCTATCTTATGTATTTTTCAAAAGCATAAATGTAACCATCATAAAAAGCATTCTGATTATCAGTATCAGTTTGTCCATTAATTTTATTGGGATCTTTCTTAATATAAATCATTTCAGCAGTGCAACGTTTAGCATAATTCTGCTCTCTCCATAATCTCAAAATTCTTTCAATCAAAATCATGCCCCGTTTCCATACGGTGGTTACTTATAACCAGCCCTATGCAACTCCGCTCAAATTCGTCACCGAAACAGGCCGCGAGCCCAACTCTCTAACACAACACAATCCGTGTACGTGTGAACAGCGGATAGTGGGGCGGGAGGGGATAGAGTGAGAAGAGTGAGAGAACGAGCGGAACTAACGAACGAAGCGAAAGAAGGGAAATTTTGTTCTCGACCTTCTCGACACTTGCCGCGTTTGCGATACCGCGAGATTTCATGCCTTTTTCTTTTTTAGCTGTTTTTTTTGTTTATTTTTATTAACGCTAACGAAATTCTTTAGATAGCCTGTACAATGTTCAAATCGCTCGAATTTTCTAAACATTTGAAGTTGTGAATTCATCCTCACAATTCGTCTTAATTGTATGTCTAAAAATTTTTAAGAATTCAGAAAACTGTCGAATTTCGTGTAATCCTTAATCATTGAAAATTGTAGTTTTTGGGAATTTCCACTATTCTTACCGAAATCTTCAGACGCATCTACAGATTTAAAAAATGTCTTGCTTAATATATCTCATACGCAGTCAACGAAATTTTCTAATGTAATGAAAGAAATGTAGTCGATTCTCAGAATTCCAATCTTATTAATCAAAGATTTCAAACTTTTGATTTCCAAAATAGCTGTAAGTAAAAAAATTTTCGACATTGTTATAGAATTTTAAATATTCAATAAAACTTTTTAAGTCTTCATTTTTTCTAAGTCAGTTTTTCTGAATTATTTCAATTTTGTAATTTTTGGACATTCATAATGCTACAAATTCATACGATCCTGAAACCTTTTCAAAACTGGCGGCTTTTGGAAATTAAAAAAAATTGAAAATTTGCTAACGTCTTACAATATTATATATTTTATTTATCTTATTTATTAATTTTTTCTTTGCGATTTTTGAAATCGTGTAAATTCTCAAATTCGACTGAAATGTTTGAAATTAATTAGACGTTAACTGATATAAGTTCCCTTATCAAGTAAAAAAATGTATTACTTCCAAGTGCAGCATATTAATAAATATGTTTGGGAAATCCCTACAAATTCCTAGACAAATTTTCTGAATTTTCGTGTCTTGGTATAATTTTTCGAAGAAGGAAGGACATTTTTAACACTTTTTTTCTCTCTAAAGTACAATTACATCAGCAATTGTACAAATTAATGTGAGGAAGTAATGGAAAATTAAATTAGATACAATTTCGTTTGTTGAAATAATTTTTCTTTATTTGTTTAATGCTATGAGGTCTTACAATTTATAATTAAGCGTCATTTCAAATAATCAAAAATTTTCAAACTTGGCGGCCTTTTTTTTGTGGCGATTTGATTTCTCCACATCTCTGACTTCGCGACATAATTCGCGCATTCGCAATTATAAAAAGCTTTTGACAATTTCTGCAGTTACATAAATTCTATGTTTTTCACATGGGAAACTTGGTATTCCATGATTCATAGCATCATCCAACACCAAATGAGATACCTCTGAAGAGTTCTTATGTTTTTCAAAAAATGTTTCCAGTTTTTCAATAAATTTGAACAATGCTACATTCGGGTGAACAAGGATTGAATTATCATCCAAAAGAAATTGATGGTTTTCAGGAAGGACATTGCAATTATCAGTTGTCAAAGCAGATTTGCAAGTGTTGCAGTCTTTGACGTCTTTGCAAGCTAATAACAGCCTACAGACTCGTCCAGTCAAAAAGTAAACTAAGCAATTGATTCTCATTGGACCAGCATAGTCGTGGTCCATAATATCATCGAAGTCCCACTCGATTTTGGATTCATAGTCTTGTAGTTGATTCTTCACGTTTTCCAGAAAACTACGTCGATTATCTGATTTTGTTAAAGTTTGCCATTGGGAAAGTTTGATGAGAGGTTTTTTTGGTTCTAGGAATTCTAGGACTGAGCAATTTCCGTATTTTGGTGGTTTCAAGGTGCTAAATATGGTCAGTAATTTATAAATTTGTAGAAAAGTGGGATTGGATGGATGATCATTCGAACCCGCCGATTGTCGCACACAACCAAAGAATCGCTGAAATCATTGGCGGACAAAAAAATCTGGTTACATCAAAATTTCATATAAAGTAATACCTATATAAAGTTATATAAAGTAATGTAAAGTTGTATAAAGTAATCTGAAACCTACATTAAGCGGTAAAATAGAAGTATAATCTTTCTATCGCATTAAGCATACTAATAGTATATTGTGCGGCTAGTGGGAGAAGGAGAACATTCCGCGAGCGTGGAGTCTTCTGCGTGAGATCTAGCAAACGCAGTAAACACGAAAATGGAATGATTCACCTTCGACAAATAGTAGAACATAATACTTCATTCAATAATCGCGAGGAACACGTGATTTCGGTGCTCGCTGAGAAGGGGCAAATAACGGCTGATGTAACTGATTGACGCAAAAATAGCCCTAAAATGTATTCGATCAACAATCAGAAGGTGCCAATATTCAAAAAACCCATTAGGCTAGGCATAAAAAAAATTTCTGAACAAAATTATCAAAAAAATTATTTGGAAAATACAATTTTTTTAGCGAATTTTTAATAAAAAATAGGAAAAATGAATAAATTTTTTCCAACTTTTGGAAACAAATTTATTTTCTGAATTTTCCGAAAAATTGTGTTGAAAAATTAATTTTAAAAAAAATTGTGTTGAAAAAATAATTTTGAAAAAATTTTCCTTAAAAAAAATTTTTGAAGAAAGTTGTTAAAGAAAATTGTTCATAAAAGTTTTTTCAAAAAAAGTTTTCAAACAAGTTTTTTGATACACATTTCTTTGGAAATAAAACTTCGAAACTATGTCGGAACAAAACGTGTCAACAAAAATTTCTTGCACTTTGTATAAGGCTTCTCCCACGGTTCGAGGAAAGACAATCGATAATTTGTCATTACTATAACTCTCAGCAGAACCCCGAAATCACATATTCCTCGCGGGATTTGAATACATATATACGTCAATCTACCTCCGATGGATCCTGATTAACTTTCCCAGACAAAAGCTCTACCTGTACCGCTAAAGACACTCTCATCTTCGACGTTGTAGTGAGTTTCATATGACTTCGGCTAAGTTTAGGATATAAACGATAGGGCATGTTTTTGTCTATTTCGTACATTGCTGTAAGGTGCTTCCACATGATAAAACCATATTGAGGATGAATCTGTAAAAAAATGTCGGACTTGTCAGATTAGCTTTACATAAGAACCGAGAATAATTGTATTTTTATAAGAAACGTTTCGAAATACCCTTAAATTTGAAGACTCGAATCGATTTCTTATCGTCTTTATTAAATGAGGCGTATCAGAGAAGACAAAAACTTTTCGCTCGGGGTCTGAAGGATGTTCGAAAGAGCTTTTTGCTTTGCGAATGTCGCCTGAAACTCCAACTTCCATCCAAAATTTTCGATTTGTTGTCGCTCCGTCAGTAACTACTCCGTGAATTTTCAATCCACAATCTTCGAGTAACAGAATTGCCTTGACGATAAGTTTTGCTAAAACTGTACCCGCGACTGCATCTTTTGACGCAAAGACACCAATAGGTTGGGCGGAATGTGAATTGTTTAGTGGCTGATACATTATCACTAGACCACAATTTGCTCTTTCATTCAGATTTCTTGGAGTGGAATCTTCAGTGCCGAAATTTTCTAAGCCCGAAAGTGTCAAAATAAGTCAAATTAACACAGGCTTCCGTGCAAGTGTGCATTTCGTCGATCATTATAATTCCATGGCGTTCTGTTTCTGTCCTTTTAGAGAAATTACATTTAAGTGCCTCAAAAAACTGCTTGTCGTATCCACAGGGCGAATTGATTTTAGAAAGGTATATATATACACACAATATATATATATAGTTTTATTCTTCATAAAAAGAGAAACAAATAGATTCATCCTTATCATTGGGACTTTGAGTCGAATTTGAAGTAACAGTATTCCTTAATTTAATTAATCCTCTATCTATATATTTATTAATAAAATCTACAGAATAATTGTTCAAAAGTAAAATCCTCCTCAATTCATTCAAATTCTTCGAATGGTATCTTTCATCAGACAATCTTTTAATTTTATATACCAATTAGAAAATAATCCCTATCTTCTGATGTAAAGGGTGCTGAGAATAAAAATTAATATATCTCCAGGATGACGACGGATTCTTGTACAAATCAAAACACATTACACCATCCATGTTCTCAATTTCTAACTCCAAAAAATTAATCCTACAAAACCTTTCCACCTCATAAGTGAACCTCAATCGCGGGTGGTATAAATTGAAGACTGCAACAATATCGTCTACTGGTAATTTTTCTGTTATAAGTAACTACCGTATGGAAACGGGGCATGATTTTGATTGGAAGAATTTTAAGATTATGGAGAGAGCAGAATTATGTTAAACGTTGCATTGCTGAAATGATTTATATTAAGAAAGATCCCAATAAAATGAATGGACAAACTGATACTGATAATCAGAATGCTTTTTATGATGGTTACATTTATGCTTTTGAAAAATACATAAGATAGAGTGTATATATTTATAGAATTTTATTATGGTTATCGGTTTTGATTTGAGGCTTTTGATTCCTTTTCCTGCTCATTCTGTCGCCAACCCTTTAGGACGACTGGAAAGTTTAGATAGTCACTTCATATTTTCCGAAAATAATAAAAATTTTTTTTTGTGTTGAGATGTCGTAAGATTGACTTCACATATGTGCCTCGCTGTTACAAGTGGTTTGACTTCTTTTCGGTTTTGTTTCGAAGGTATCTCCTTGATGACGATTAAGAGAATGTATAAAGTATGTGTAAGTTTTTTTGATGTCAGTGTTGAAGTTATTGTGGAATTCGTAATTGTAAAATTTTTCATGTTTTATTTGTAATAGTTCCTGATGAGGGCCCTGATTATGGACCGAAAGCTAGAAAAATAAAAGGTTGAAATGGAATTGTTTTGAGAAAAAAAAGAAATTTTATTTTTTTTTATTTTATTGTTTGGCTCCTGGGATCAATTTGACTGATTTGGATTTTGAAGATGAGGAGCAATTGAACTTCTTTTTTGTTAACTAAAACTCAATAATTAGGTCAAAAAGTGAACTTGTCATTTATTGGCCCTTGGTGGAAAAGCCGTGAGGCATAAAAATCAACTTACAAAACTAACTTATTCTTTTCTAACCGCTCGCAATCGCATCTCGAAGGCTATACTCCAGCATAATCGTTACAAGATAGTCCATTTAGGGGGAAAACGAATCTGAGGGCTTGAAGAAGGAGGCGTTTAGAACTAATCCTGAACAAGATCAGTTTCCTAAAAACGCCTTAAGTTTCCGGAGAAATAAACTAGGCTCCATTGCCAGCGAGGATTTACAGTTTTTAAGTCTCTCTAATGCGAAGATCCGGCACACGTGGCTCACGCTGGTGGGCCATATGTGCCCCGAGACTTTTACATAGTAAAATGCTAGATCTTGCCTTTGTCATGTTTGAACCGAATTATCACCAGGCCGAAACATATAACCCGCCTCGATTTAATCAAGCGAAACTCAGACCCATTTCCCCCTGCAGGTAGGTTAAAATTCAGTGTACTCATTAGCGTTTACTTTACTTAGTAGTCATACATGACTAGCCGTGCCTTATATATTTGCACCTTTATTTACAAACATATTTCTACGCCTATGACCTATACCTTTCATTCCGTCAAATGTCCCACTATTGAGTACCAGACCACGCACTTCCTTTCACTTTTATCTTTTTCTTTTTAAGCTTCAGATATCTTATTCATCTTTAAATACTTTCCCGCATTTTCTCGTAAGCTGGGAAACTATCACCGAACATAATAGTCTTCGTTCAGTCGCTACTCAATTTCCTCTTCAAACTCGCTCGAGCGCAATGGCAAAAGAAATAATTTCGAAAGAGCACGTACAAAACTCGATTTCGCGGTTTTAACTTTTACGACGCGAACTAAGTCATCTTTCCCGAGATAAATCTTCTCTACGTGTCACATTTCCCACTCACACAGGGGCGCTTAGTCATTTTTTATCAAAACGACATCTCCCACCGAGGTGTTATCTCTGGCGCTCTGCCACTTTCGTTTTTGTTGAGCTGCAACACATGTTAAATACTTCACAATTCTTTTATTCACCGTAATTCACAGTACGTACTCTTACAATTTGTCGAACCCCCGATCCGCCCACCTGGGCTTGAATAGTGATATTTATATGAGAATCTAACCTAAATAAAATAAATAGATAAACGGTCGTATGATCTTTCCAATCTATTGAATCATACGACCTCTATTTCTTCTACAAACATGTTTGTTTATACGTGCCTTGATCGAATGATCTATCTTATTCAGAGTAAATCCTTACTACCTCCCACCACTTACCACACACCTTTCCAATGTAGAGGCGGAACGTCGCTTTTGTGTGCCAAAAAATCTATTTTTCCCTTGAAGAAACCTTTTGTTTCTTCTATTATAAAAATTTACATTAAAATCACTCATATGAAGGCTCTGATATCTAACAATTCGTCGATTTTCAAATAAATATTGCACAATTGAAAGATGCGATATTATCAGGCCCGTCGAGAGAAAATCCGGGCCCGGGGGACATAAAATTTTGCCCCCCCCCCCCTAATCATTTCAAAATATAGTTTCTGAGACAATAACTATGTACTTACCTTCTGATTATATGAAGGCAAGTTTATTCATTTCAAAACAACTTTTTTTAACTAATAATCTTATGAATTTATAAGAATGAATCTTCAATATTTTACCCAAGCGTTGAAGGCAAAGTTACAAAAAGGAAAAGTTCAATTTTTAGCTAAAAATGTTTTATTGATGCGTTGTAATAGTCAACATTTCAATCTTGGTCACTGATAACTGTGGGTAATTAAATTTTCAAAAACAAGTGTCTTTCAATTACAAATGAGCTTTCCTTGCTTTTTGGGCCGCAAAGTTTTTTATAAGAACATCGAAATCTAACTGTCTCGCTAAAGGGGCCTCTATGCAAAGAGTGGCAAGACCTGAAACACGATCTTGTGTGGAGCACGATCGATGAAAGTTTTTAATTCTGGCAAGAACGCTGAAAGATCGCTCGGCGCTGGAAACAGTAACTGGAATAGTGCAATATACACGAAGAGCAACACAAATATTAGGAAATACGGTTTCCAAATTTCGAATGTAGATTGCATTCAGCAATGCAAACGGCGACAGCTCTTTTTCAAAATTGGCTCTGTAGATGTGCTTCAGATGGATCATTTCGTCCTCCAGATCTTCAGAGACGTCAGACTCGTGTTTCTTGACAAAATTTGTGGCTGCCTCTCGAATTTCAGTTTCGTCCATCGCTGTGAATCGCCACAAAAATGAGAAAGTTGCATTCAAATCCTTCATAGCAGTAAATCGATTGGAAATTCCTGCAATAACCGAATCAACAATTACGAGGAAAGTGTTGATTTTGAAATCAGTCTCTTGATCTTCCGTCTGAGTATCATTTTCTTCATTTTCTTCAAAACGTTTTTTAAGTTTTCTTTTCCGGGTGTGAGGGAACGTTGGTGAAATTTCCAATGCAATGGCGACTGTTTTGCATTCATTTAAAATTTGATCCCATTGGCTTCGAATCCGATTCAAGTCAGACAGTAAACTGTCAAGGTTCTGAACTTCTATGTCGATAGTGGCGTCCCTGGCTTGGAGAATGATGCTCCTTTCATTGATAGCTTTCAATATTTTTGACCAAATTGATGACATCAGAATGCACTCGAAATTTTTCATATATTTTAGAATGCCGTTCACATCGCTGCGAGTTTCTGCTGTCAAAGTGGGTTCATTTAAGCCTTCTAATGCTTTTTTCAATCCTGGATGATGGTTCGCAAAAGGTTTGACTCCCTCAACTCGAGCCGACCATATTGTATCTGAGAGTCTATGAAGGGAACCAGGTACACTTTTCTTCAAAATTTCCCAACGCTGTGGACTGCTCCCAAAAATCACATAACATTTTTGAACAACTCCGAAGAAAGTGATAGCTGCTGTACAGCTTTCTGCAGAGTCAACACCACACAAATTAAGACTGTGCGTTGCACATGGCGAATAAACAGCGTTTGGGTTCTTTTCAAGGATGTGACGTTGGGCTCCGTTGTAAGGTCCTTTCATATTAGAGCCGTTGTCGTATCCCTGTGCTCGGCAGTCTTCCAAAGGGATATTGTACTTTTCCAAAGTATCACAAATTAAATCAGCGATCGCCTTGCCAGTTTTTTGGTTGCAATCGACAAAAGCCAGGAATCGTTCTTGAATTGTGAATATCCTCTTCTCCGAGTCAAAATGAAGGTACCGCAAAATAAACGTAGTTTGTTCCACGTGGCTTGAATCAGGCGTGGCATCAACGATGATAGAGAAGTATTTGGCAACTTTTCGTTCTTCTAATATGGTTGATAGGACATGTTGTGAACAAATTTGAATGAATTCATTTTGAATATCAACGGAAAGATAATGGACCTGTAAACGTTTGTGTTCTTGTTGAGAAATTCTGACTTTCTCCAAATGCTCACGAAGTATCGGGTCGAATTGGCTGATCAGTTCTAAAGTGCCCAAAAAATTTCCGTTGTTCCGTTCTCCGAGAAGATTGCTATCACCTCTGAATGCTAAGCCTCGTTCACCCAGAAACAAAATGGTGCTCAAAATTCGCCGTAAAATTGCATGCCATTTTTTAGTTTCACTGGCGATCTTTTCATTGAGAAGTGTATCGATTGAAGTTTCGTCACGAATTCGAGTTTGCAATGAGCGCCATTGAATGTAGCACTGTATGTGATCTTGATTATTTTCATGGCCTGGTAATTTTTCATACAGTTTTTTCCAAGCTTGGCATTTTGAATATCCTTCCGGGCGGCAAAGTTTGGGACGGTTGAAGGTGTTGGTACTGAACAAACGGCAAGGCAAGCAATAAAAAGCATCCATTTGTCTACTCCATACTAACCAATCACGTTCCACGATCTCCCTATTTGGCAAAGTTTTTGATAATAGCGAAGAAGAAAATGGCTCATCGTTTCGATCACGAGGAAAAGATGATGGCAATTTTTGGTGACCTCGGCGAATTATGTCGTTCACGACGTTGGGGTGCACAAAGTCAGTGCATATAGTGCCTATATCAAAATCATTCAGGTGCTTTTGATTTTCTTTAGACTTTCGTATATCTTCAGTTTCTGATATCTTCCTCGAAGGTGAACCATGATTGTAACTCATTTCAGGTGTTCCATCTTTGACTTGCTGAACAAGTACACCATCGTTTGAGGTTTCTGCTAATTCGTTTCTTACTGGAGGCTCATGTGGAACGTTGTTTTCTTGTTTGGAACCAGGTGCAAGATCTAAAAGCCGTAATATGGAACAAATGATCTAATTGTCTCTAAAATATCATTCAAATTTAGAAAGAGAAAAATTTTGGAGGTATACAACAAATATTTATGCTTTTACTATTTCAAAATATTTATTTTTACCAGACTTTTTAAAATGCCATAACAAAAAAATATTATTTTGATAATTATATAGTAAATATTAAATTAAAAAATTTTTACACATGAACACTTAATAATTGTGAGATGAATATCAAAAGAACCTATTGATTGTATAAGTTATGCTCGAAATACATTTAAAGCAATCATTTGTTTGACCGTACCTTCTGAAGTTTCTTCTTCGGATTGTTGAACAATTCCTACTGTAGGCTCAGGCAGAATGTTGGAACCAGGTCCTAAATCTGAAAGTCATAATAAAAAACAAATTATCTAATTGTCTATAGAATATCATTAAATTTTTGACAGCAAAAATTTTAGAAATGTACAATAAATATTTATCTTTTTACTATTTAAAAATATCCATTTCACCAGACCTTCTCAAATGCCAACATTTTTAAAAGAAAAAATCTGTCTATTTTAATAATTATGTCTTGAACAATAATTTACAAATTTTCATAAAATGAACCACTTGATAATTATGAGATAAATATGGAAAAAACGAGTAAGTTATGATTTGTTTGATCGTACTTTCTGAAGTTTCATTACTGTTTATCCGTCCGAAATCAAATCCAAAAAGATTTTTTTGTCGTTTGGCACCTTCTTTTTCTTTTTTTTCGCGCTCCAAGCGTTCTTTGCGCTTTTGGGCCCCAGACTTATGCTTGAACATAATAAATTCAATCTGAAAGTTGAAATGTGAATTACAAATTAAAATCTGCTTTCCAATACGAAAAAACTGGAGCAATGAATTAATCGGCTAATTTGTGTTCCTTTTTTTTTTTTTTTTTTTTTTTGTTCTAAGAATTTAGAAGAATTCGTTAACAATAATAACTTAAATTTCTAAAACTTTTTCTAAAACTGTTTATTAATTTTGAAGCATGAACTTTGCCTTTATGAGACTATCATTTTCAAGTGTGATTTTTAAGACGACTCGGAACCCACTGTAGTGCGAGAGACACGCGTAGAACGGGAACCAGTTGCAAGGAAGAAGGATGAAATGAGAAAGTCTTCTGAGTCGTCTTAAATGATTCAAGCTTTTTGAAACGTTTTGTTTTTGTGGATCAATCACTAAATTTTTCCTTCAAAGTTAAATATTATGTGTTGACGCAATACTCAATTCCACATAACGGAAGTATATGATAGGCTAGCATTGCCATAACCCTTTATTTATGTACGTAAACATGTTCATTAGTATCTAAAACGAACGAATATGATTATCTGAATAGTAATTTTGTTACTTACCTACATATATTGTTCCTTGTTCAATGTTCAATCTTCGCTGTTAGTTGAAAATGTGAAAAAGTATCAAAGATTTTACCACAGATTGACAGCCCAATGTGTCAGCTGTGAAAGTCAGTGTGAATGTCAAAACAAAGATGGCAATCGCGGCCTAATTAAGACGACTCGGAATCTACTGTAGCGCAAGAGAGACGAGTAGAACGAAAACTGGTTGAGAGGAAGAAGGACGAAAAGTGAATGTCTTCCGAGTCGTCTTAAGGGATTCTGCCACTCATTATATTATTATGTATATGTTAGCCATGGCAAGAATGGCAAGAATCTAGGGGGCCCCTTTTTTGCTGCCGCTGGCGCTGAGCAAGCATTAGTGATGCCTTCATTTGTGACGCGGTTTCTAGAAAGGGACCTAAGGACAAAAACCGGTTGGGTACAGTATCTGACTCAAAAGCATTAGAAACTAAGCCGAAACGAGTTTGATCCTTAGGTCCCTTTCTAGAAACCGCGTCACATTTGATGGTGGGACACATACAAGTTTTGAAACAGCGCTAAATTTAGAAACTAATACTTGAATTGTTTGTTACTTTTTTTTTTACTTACAATGTATTACAAACTCTTTACTTTAAAAAATCGATTCTTTTGAATCTGCTAGTTAAAAACCAATTTTATTACGAAAAAAAAATTTTCTGCCTATGATTAGTGGACCCCTTTTGGGAGCACGGGCCCGGGGGGTTTCCTCCCGTCTCCCCCCCTCTCTCGTCGAGCCTGGATATTATATATATGTGTTAGACTAATTTTTTACAGAGAATTAGGCAGAATAATGGAACAATTCTAGTAAAAATATTTACTAATTATATACAGTATATACTAATTATATATCGTCTTAGATAGTAAGTGCTAATTATATACAATATAAGTTACCTCGTTTGCCTTGAAATTTTTCTCATGAAAACGAATCGTTCAATACTTTTTGCCAAGTCCCCTGCATCAACCATCTACAGACAGCAATAACTTTTTCTCTTGTCAGTAAAATATCAAAGAAACGCTTACATAGTCCCTTTTGGATCGAAATCATTTTCATTAGTATTTTTTCAATAAGAAAAATGTTATTCCGGTTTTAATGGTATAACAATTTTAGTCAAATGGAATATATTTTTTCAATCTGCATGCATGTAGCTAGAACTTTTAGAATCTAGACTCCACGATTGCTGATATTTAGAACAGTTTTCGTCAATAGCTCAACAAATTATAAATAATATATTGCATAGCGAGTTTTGGTATTGGTTTAAGTCATAACAATGTATTATAGGCACGTTCAAAGTGCAATCGATGTTCAATAAATATGAATACCCAGCGTACCTCATCAAAGTTCTATATACTCTGTTGATTCCTTAGAGTAAATTTTCACTATATATCGAGTTTTAATACTGTCAATCAAACAAGGAGTAAAAATTCATTTCCAGGAATTCAGCCAGTATAATTCGAATCATTTAAAGGCAATGTAATGGTAAATATAAATCTTTTATGAATTGCGAAATTCTCATCAGGTGACCGCATGAAAAATTTATTAGAAAATGAAATCCAGATAATTTTTTTTAGAGTGGCCTTATACGGATTGAAATATTTTCAATGGGAATTCGAATCGTTATGTACTTCTTATGAGGATCACAGTCTAAAGTGCACATGCAGTTTGCACCTTCAGTAATAGGAAAGTTTGAGTTTGGAAAGGGTAAGATAAGATAATATCAAGTGCAAGCAAACAAGTTGAAGAGTTTTGTTTAGTCCACTTGGAAAAATTATTGTTTAAAGGAAAAGATTTTTCTTGAAAATCACTACAATTAACAAGGCTGAAACGTTTACTTGAAAAATCAACATAAAGCAATAATTAGGCACTAAGTTGCTATTACAAAAACTCGCCAATACTGTCAAGTGATCATGGACATATAACACATTCGGTTTTATACGTCATCACAACAGATAATGATTCAAAATACATTATTGTCTAGAATGTATTTTTAAACAATTTTCAAGGCCATTTTGAAGCAGTATTCGAACCGGCTGTCGCTTGCCTTTCAACATCAAATCATCAGTTTCTGGTATGATACTGATACTTCGGTCAAGTTGTTTTTAAAAAATATTTTTTTTTGCTTTTTCGAAGAAAAGAAGTTGATCATACGAAAATAGATCGAAGCGACGTTGTGGATATCACATCTTTCATTTGTGCAATATTTATTTGAAAATTGACGAATTGTTAGATATCACAACCTTCATATGAGTGATTCTTGAATAAAGTTTAGTAATAAAAAAAACAAAAAGTTTCTTCATGGGAAAAATGGATTTGTTGGCACACAAAAGCGACGGCCCGCTCATTTTTCAGAATGTAAGTATCGAAACGAAACATTTACACCAACAACAATAATAAGTTGCTTCGTATCACTTGTGAATAATTTTTTTCAACTGACTAAAACTGTGCCATATATTCTTTCAACTTTTGTATAAAAATAAAGGTCTGAAATATATAAAACATAAAGTAAAAATTGATGAATGCAAATAATGACACAAAAGTAAATATGTTGACAGATGTACTTCAAGATTTAAGACTGTTATCGAAGCTATATTAAAAAAAAAATAGCTAAAATATTACTATTTAGTTACTCGAGTAATTTTCTTAAACAATATAAATGACTACAAAGTTGTTTCCTATTAGACTGATAAAAATCAAGCGGAACCATTCCTCCTTAGACAGAAATGGTTCCTGCGTGGAAAAAAGAAGGTGTTCAGGAGAAATCAGGAAAAATCGGGATAAATGATAAATCTGTGGAAAGATAAGGTTATATTCTGAAAGAGACAGTTGCCCCGAAACAAAAACCTTATCTGTCCACGGAGTAGTCATTTTCCCTTGTCACCTTCATTCGTTTCAACGGAAATCATTTTCACCTAACAACAAGGAAGAATATTCACTTCTCAATTCTCTCAGTTTAATGAAACGAATAATTTTTTTTAAATAATTTGAAGCTGTTCCATGAACTTCAATTGCATTTTTTATGAAAATTTCTAGACAAAAACATAAAGCATTGTTTAAAAATTGCAAAGTAAAGATGATGACAAATTAAAAATGTCTATAGCTATATTTGATTATTTGCTAATTTTCAATTCTCTACCAATTTTTACTACTACTATTTGCAGGTTCAGTTCCTTACTTCGGCATTTTTTTTTTTTTTTACTTTTTCGAACAGAATTTTACAAAACTATATAGGGTGTATTCTATTCCCGTGCCAAAAACAAACCCGATATTCCTTATTAAATTCAAAGACATTTTTCCCTTTGCCATTTTTTGAAAAACTCAAAATTAAAAAGGTATTTAGGCCAACAAATTAAACAATAAATGCCCTCTCCCGACGAGTGGGAATCGGATTCACGGAAACAAACTTTTATGAATTTTCTTTATATTTTTCTGAGTAAAAAAGTCCTTTGCCACTTTTCACAAAACTCAAAATAAAAAAAGTTATTCGGGTTACAAGTTTTAACTAATCAGATTTCTTCAATTTGTTCCTCGAATTTCTTTTTTAATATGAGTTTTGTGAAATGTAGTAAAAGAATCTTTTACTCAGAATAATATGAAAAAAATTTGGAAAAAGTTTGTTTCCGTGCATTCGACCCGTACTCGTCAGGGGAGGGCATTTATTGCTTAAATTTTTGAATTAAAAATTTTTTTAATTTTGAGTTTTTTGTAAAATGGCAAAGGGAAAAAAGTCTTCAATTTCATGAGAAATATCGAGGTTTTTTTTCACGGGGTATAGGAAACATCATGTACTTGAATTATTGTATTTTTCTTGGTTTTAACGAATGCCTTCATCGAAAAACTATATCATGTGTAAAAAAAGGCAATAAATACATATTTAGCTTTCATGCGGTTATAACAAAGTCTTCTATATAAAAATAATGTCATTTTTCATGGTCAGCGTTTGAAAAGAGTGTGTTAGACTGCTCGCGGATTGAGCGTAACAATCCCCTTTTCACTCCGCTGCGCGCCCCACACTCATTTCAAACGCCGACCAAGAAAAGAAGAGTTCGTATCATGGGGCCAGAGCCTTTTCACGCGTGACGAAAACATTCTCGAAACTCGTGGAATGACCAGCCCTATGCAACTCCCTCAAATTTTTTGCCCGGAACTGGCCGCGAGCTCAACTCTCTAACACTACTCACCCGCTCACGTACGTGTGAACAAGGAAAGAGAATAGAGAGAGACGAGCTCGATGCACGGGATCCACGTGAGCGGCGAGTCACGCAAGACGTTTGATTCGCCCGGTTGACTTGGTTATAGCCTTTATAGAAGGGATTTTTTACTTTTATTTGTTATTTTGTTGTTTGATTTTTTACTACACGATGGACATTAGCGGGCGGGGATTTTCCACTATCAAGGGTTGTCGAGTCCTGACAATCCTCTCCCGACGCTCTCTGCCTGGTACTAAAGTTGGCCGGGGTGGAGTCGTCTCCCTCTCCCTCACGAACCCGTCTACCCAGTTTTCCCAGGACGGTGGAAAAGCAGGGGTGGGGTTTACGACTGGAGGGTGTCTTGAAATGGTGACCCTCCCATTGAACCGCCTGCTGCGCCACATACATTGGCTCATCCACTGGCTCATCCTCATCCTGTCCTGCGTTCGGATCTTCATCACCAGGTGGAAGGTCGCCTGGTCTGTGATCGTCATCACCGCCTCCTGGGCCACCGCCTCCTCCTCCACCTCCGCCTCCTGGGCCTCTCCTGTCTTCATCATTGCCACCACCTTGGTTGCCGCCTGAGACACCTGTGACACTCTTGAAGGCATCTCTGATTCTGTCCAGCCTTTCGCCTTTCCCGAGTCCGACCTTTGCAAGGAGCTCGTTGTCTTGCAGTGCCCTGGCTCGAGCTGCCACGGCAGTCTGGCATGCTTGGTTCCATTCAGGGCTGTAGTCTTCGTAGTCCATTGAATTGGCACAACGTGTACTCTTAGCTAAAGTTGAACCTGGATGTGAGGCCTTCAGCCAGGTAGTCAACCTTCCAAGGATGGTGTCAGCAAGATCTTCTCCGCCATCTGCCCTCTCAAGCCCAGTCAGGTATGTTGCTCCAATGTGGTATGAAGCCCTGGCGGGATCATCCCTAACAGCTTTATACTTGTCCAGAAGGGTGGTCAGGGCCTCTGGCCCAGGGAAGACCTCCAGCATTGGTCCCGCTGCCAATCGCCTAGCAATCTCATACGCTATAACGAGCTTATGAGTCCCAGCAGGGAATGAGGAGAGCCGCAGCTCCGCATCCCGGCTTAGCTTGATGGTTCCGTCACTACGGCAGGGGAAAGGGAAGAATGTTTTGAGCCCAGCTATCCAAAGAGCCCTCAGGACCCCAATTGTCGAGCACCAATTCCCTATGGTGTGAATGGTTGTGACTCAGTCTCGGATGGAGAGTTAGAGGAATTCTTAGACATCCACAATTTAAGCCAGTATCCCTCGGCTCGGACTTGACCGGTATGGTGGTTGGTCATCCAGAAGTTGATTTTTGTGGCTATCATGTAGGTGGCAGCATCCTAGATCGTATCTGAGGTGACCCTGGTAACATGATTGGCCACGAATTCCTGGCTTGGGGACAGGGCAGCTTCGACTCTTCTCCAGTCTCCATCAATCATTCGTGCCTGTGCTTCCTGGACGTGCCCAGCTAAACCAAGGCGAAGGATTGCATAAGCAGCGGAGAGCGCCATGACGATGTGCGAGTCGGGGAAGCCCATGGCCTCAGTCGAAGCACATGCAGTGGGTGAATGCTTCCCTGAAAGGGGCGCATGCATCGCCGACGTGGAGGACCTGTAGCTTCTTGTCCTCTGAGACGGATCTATCGGTCCCAACAACGATGCCAAATTCCGTAGAACCATTCAACTCTGGCAGCCCAGCAATTATGTCATTAATGTTGACAGCCATATCCCATGTATTTCACGAGTTCCTAGAAAAAATCCGCAAGTTTCTACCCTATCTATGAGGTTCCACAAATACCAATGGTTTTTAATGCCCTTGATTTCCACATCCGAAGCAACTGAAGGCTTGGCGTCTTTGGTCAATTCCCGCCCCTGATTGACGCTCCTGCGACCTGGCCCTGCATTCCCGTGCAAAGTGACCCCATTTTCCACAGCTATGGCACTAACTCTGCCCTTGGGTGCGCCCCTGGGCTGGTGGTGGAGTTCTTGAACCCCCTTCTCGCGGCGCCCAAGTTACTCGACGATTCTCTGGAGGTGTCTGGCTCTCCATTTCCCTGGTCTTCACCTTCTTTCTCTCCACTGATCTGTTGCCTCCCGGTTCCCGCAGCTGTTTCTGAAATTCGGGGCTCTCTTTGCTCTGGGCAGCAATATTGGCTCTTCCCCCCAGTCTATGCTCGCTCCGATGGAGCTCCGACCCCTTGTAAGCCAGCTCAGGGAACAGCGACTCATTTCTAGGCGGTGGTGGCCTGTAACTCGCACACCCCCTTTTATTTGCCTCGAATTGCCTCCTACTGAAACTCGATATTCTGGATGCAGGTTGTTGTAGGTTAAGGTAAGCTCCTCGCTTGGTGACACCGGTGGGTTAAGAAATCCCAAGATATGTCTATATGCCACTAAGAATTCCTGTATCGACTCCCTCGGACCTTGAGTTCGGCTCTGTAACTCCCCTCGAAGTCGAATTTGGAAATCTGGATTCCCATAACGTACCCTGAAATCGTCCTCGAAATCCTCCCAAGTGTGCCATCGATATTTTTCCAACCTCCACCAGCGTAGGGCAATTCCTTGGAGCAGTTCTGGGAGAGCTGATAATAAATCTTTCCCCACTATCTGGGTTCCCAGACTCAATTCCCGAATTCGACACAGAAATTCCTCCGCGCTGACCTCGTTGCCTCCTGCAAAACTCATTTTCCAGTCACGAATTACCCGCCGAGGGTCTTGACGCGAGATATGGTATACCGTGTCGCGCCCCCTCCACTCGTCATGGCGCCTTGTTTCGTGAACCTGGCTCTCTTGCTGTTGGCCCCTTTGGGCGTAGGTTGGCCCCTCATTTACTTGAACTCGGCGTGATCGTATCTCTGAGTGAATGGGGCTAATATCCGGGGCTGGATCAGAAAAATGGCTGACCCTGTAAGCTCCCTCGATTCTGGGTGGTAGAGGACGTTGAAGGGATTGTGATCGTTGAAGAGGCAAGTCCGCTCGCATATTCGTGAGTAGCTCATCCAAAGGCCGACCCACGTTTCCTTCGCCAGTCCCCACGTCCTCCCTTCCCATCTGACTATGAATCCGTCGATCCATAAGCCCTCCGACCCCAGCGCCCTCCAGGAACTCCCCATCCAGATTCAGCCCTTAGGCCCCTCGAATTTTCCCAGTAATGGAGGTGTCAAAATGCCACCTGGTGAGACGATTAACCACCTTCTGAGCCACGTCATTGACTCTCCCTCGTGGACTTAGTTCTAACTTTTCAGCCACTTTCAGAACCTCCCAGTCATCCAGTGAGTTTACCCACGCGTTGACGCCTTCCTTCGAGTCGAATTTCTCCGGTATCGACGCCATGTTGAAATCCTAGTCTCTTCGAACAACCCTATAATCCAAGCCACTTATTCCTTGGCCCGTGTCACTTCCAATAACTCCAAGAAAATGAATGAAAGAAAAAAAAAGTAATAATCCCGAAATACAAAGTCGGAATGCAGCAGTGGAATAATGACTTCCACCCCTCTACTGCCGTGGAAAATTCCCTCACAGACAGTACCACTGTCCCCCCAGGTAAAATTGAAAATAAAAAAAAAAAAAAAAAACAACTCCGTCCGCTTTAACTTAAACAGGAGCTCTCTAGGCCCCAGACTCAGCAATTCTTTATCAAATACCAAGAAAATCCTCAATGACTACTAAATCTACTTAACCCAACTTCAGGGGTAACGCAAACAAGCAAATACTATTGCAATTCAAATAAAATCTCAAACCTTACGTCGCGGGTGTGCAGCGTGCAGCCCGGCAGTCGTCGTCTCCTAAAAAAAAACCAACATCGCGGGGTCGTCTTATCCCTCATCCCCAAAACAACAAGAAAACCAATTCTACAACGCATCCTAATAATACGGTAGCTTGGGGCAATTCGAAACCCCGCCCCAAGCAACAACTAGCCCCCTTAAGGCCGGCGTGGTATTTAATCTCTGAAAGGTGGGCCCTTAAATAAAAGGGGCAATGTGGTACACCACAAACATCCACAATAATCATATAATGCCTCAATATACAAAAAAAAAAATCCACAACAAACATAAAGCACAGCAACCGTCATACAATAAATATAACGCCATAATAATATCCAAGGTCACCAACATAATCCCTAATAATGTCCGAATAATAAAAAAAAAGTCCCTTGAACCAATTAATAAAACCCACGAAAGAGAGAGAGAGAAAAAAAAAGAATCCTAACCCATACCTCCAAAAAAAAAAAAAATCCAGATAAACAATAAAATCCCAAAATTCCCTCGAATACCATTCCAAGATCCCAAGTAATAAATTTCAAAATCATTTTCCCCAATTAATTAATCTAAACAAAACCCAACAGAAAGAAAACTCATTCCCGTAATCCTCAAAGTTCAAATTACCAAAAACTAATGCCACTTCCCCCAAAATTCCAAATTTTCCCCATACAGTTGTGACTTGGAATACTTGACCCACTTTCCAAGGTCATCCCTATCTAATTTTTAACCCCGAAGAGAAAATGGTAAGCACTTACTAAACAAAATAAAACAAATCAAACTAATTAATCCCCAAAAATATAAACATTTCCCCTTTCTCCTTTACTCCTTAAAAAAAAAGAAAATATCTAAGACCAATTATCAAAATTGATCCCAGCCGATTCCAAAAAAAAATTTCAAAAAAAACAATTAAAGTGGAAGAGAAAACTGAAACAACCCCAATCCGAAAAAAAATTTCCTAACTTCTGGTGACCTTGGATTTATAAACTTAAATCCCCATAAGAAAATTCATGAAATTGGGGCGTGAACTCGCCTCTCAATTCCCAAAATCCGAGGCGTTAATCCACCGCAGCTCACTCGCGCCACTGAAGGCAGCGAATTCGCTTTGAATTAACTTTCCCTCATCCTCGAAATCAGAAAAAGGTATTCAAATAAAAAAAAAAGAAAGCTCCCTCGATTCTCCATCTTACTAAAAAAAAATAAATCCCCAACTCCATATCAGCTCAGAATGTGAAGAAAACCAATAAAAAAAAACTCATTCTCCAAAAGTACACGAATGGTAAACAACAAAAAAAAAATCCTTTTTGACAAAATATATGCATTTTCCCCAAGTCAGTTAATTAATAAAAAAAAAAAACAAAATTACGGAATGAAAATATCCCTACTAAATCATAATCAATAAATAAAATCCCATTTATGCAACATAAGATCATGACAAATCTCTACTCCTCATGAATTAATAATTGACTAATTAAATTCAAAAAAAAATTTTACTCAAGTCCCCCTAAAAAAAATCGAGCAGACCACTCCCAATAATAAAAGAAAACCCTCACCAGAGATCCATAACATCCTGATTCAATTCAAAATAAAATCCTTCCTCCTCACTGAGAGAAAAAAAACTCCACCTGTTAAAATTCATAAACAAATTAAATCTAACTCCGGAGAATCAGGGCGTTAACTCGCAACCCTTTCTCCCGCGCCAATTAAGGGCGTGCTTTCAGCGAAGTCTCCTTACTGGGCCTTAACTTATTCTAATAAACACCAGAAGCATAAACGAAAAATCCCGCCAGATTGTAGCGCCACTCGGCGGCATCTCAGTAGCGGTCCCCCTTCATGCTACGCCATTGCGCGAGGATCAGCAAGGTTCAGCCGGTCCGCCTGCGTCACGCCACCGCACGACTTGGCAACGCCGCCGCCGCTTCCCCAAGGGCACGCGTACCCCTCCCGCGGCAAATCCCACTCCGTGCCGCGAATCAATGACCTCGCAATACCCTGCACGGAGTTTTCTTCATCCCCTACCGCCTCAATCCAGCGGCATTTCCCCTCTCGCGAATCCCCTCGCGAATAATCCCGCTAAACGCGAACACCAACCGCGGATATCCCCTCCTGTCAAAACCTCGCGCGTCATTTCCAGACGCCAACTCCGCGGGGGGTACCCGAGGTAAGGGAAAATCCTCCCCCACCTACCGCAGCAACTCCGTAATTCGCATCCATCGCGAAATTCCCTTCTGAAATCGCGATGCCCGACGCCAAAATCCAAAACCCCCCACAAAATCCGAGATCCAAAATCATCCCGAGAGCAAGAAAGTATAAAAAAAAACCGACGCCCGTGCGACCTTCACTTGCCCCCCTTTTCGCGCCGCGCACTCCGAACCGCTATCGAGTCATTCCACGCAAAATCCTACATGAAAAAAAAATCCCTGCCCGTCCACAAAAGTCGCATTTGCCCAGCCCCACGTTGGGCGCCATTTGTAACGGGGTGAATTCTTCACCCACGATTACTACAAATATGGAAATAAATCCAAATAAAAAATCGTTCCCGACTTGCCCATCCAAGGCCGAAGAGGGGAGGGGCTAAGGGGCAAAAGCTAATTTTCTGGGTGAGGGCAAAATCAAACACATAAAACACCGAATTGAAATAAAATATGGCCTCGCGTTTATTCAGGAATAAAATTAAAAAAAAAGTAAAATACATAACTAGAGACTAAAGTAAGGGGGACGGCGATCCCCTCAAAATAAAACCAAAAGATTCATCCATCCATTCTCCGAAATCCGTATCGGCGACGCGTCCCTCAGCGTTTTCCCCGCGCTTCCCCTCGCCCTCATACCGACAGGCCCGATTCTCTCACTCATTACCCGCACTTCTGAAACCCCCGAACTCGAAATCCCGGAAAAACCCCATCTCCGGCAAAGAAACCCCCCCACAACCGATCCCAGCTTATCGCTAAGACAAGAAAATAGAACCCCGATAAACGACAAATTCCCCCCCCCCCCCCCCCAAAAAAAGGAAAACGACCCCGCGTTCCCCACAACTCAAACCTCGACCTTGGGGCCATCACCCCGGCGACGACTCCATGCCCGCTGCAGCCCCCACCCGCGACGACGTAGTTGCCCTTAGCCCGACATCCGATTTCTTCGATCCGGGCCCACCTTTTTCGATTGCTCTTTTCTTTTCCTTGACAAAAACAAAACTCCGAATCCCTCTCGACTTGCTCTCTCTGCACTTTCCGACCACAGAGTGACGCTGCTCTCCTCCGCTTTTGCCGCCTCGGCCGCCCCCTACTCTCACTCGACAGGCCCGACTCGGCCCGAACCCCACCGAAGGAACGTGAAGTCGGAAATTATATGTATATGAAGGCCCGCTGGCCAGCCACGCTTCCCAAATATGGCAAATGCGAAATTTCTACGAATTCAAGGGACGGTTAGATAAACTCGCACCTGTTGCCAAGTGAAAATACTTCCCCACCTTCTCTAACCGTCACAATATTTAAACTTATAATTTTCATTTTTCTTATATTAACTTTTTAATCATGACATAATGTCTCTCCCAAGAATGTCCCTATTGCATTATTTTTGAAAAATTCAATTAATATTTTTACAGACATAATTACAATTTTACAAATCGATGAGATGAGAAGGAACGGAAAATAGAATTATAGGAGTTGGTTTGTTTAGAAAATTTTTTATTTGCTTTACATAGCAAACAATGCAATGATTTTTAATAAAAAATCAAAGTGCAAATTAATAATTTTCAAATTTTGCGACCTTTTTCTTGTGACGATTCAATTTTTCGACGTTTCTGATTTCGCGACATAATTCACGCATCCGTATCAATAAAAACATTTTAATTATTTTTGCTGTTGCATACACTTTGTGACTTTCGCATGGAAAATTTGATATTCCTTGGTCGATTGCGTCCTGCAACACTAAATGAGGAACTTCTGGTGAATTTTTATGTTTTTGAAAATTTTCCTCCAGGTTTGAAATAAATGCAAACAACGTCGAGTTCGGGTGAATTAGGGATTGATCATCTTCGAGAAGGAATTGGTGGTTTTGTGGAATCACTTTGCAATAATGGGTGGTCAATGCCGTTTGGCAAATGTTGCATTCTTTCATGACTTTGCAATCCAATAATTGTCTACAAACACGTTCAGTTAAAAAATATACTAGGCAACTAATTCTCATTGGACCAGTGTAATCGCGATCAACAATATTGTCAAATTTCCACTGTATTTTGGATTCATATTCATTCAATTTCTTCTTGACATCTTGTAGAAAACTACTTCGTTTTCCGGGTTCTGTGAAATTATTCAATTGTGAAAGTTTAATGATAGGCTTCTTTGCTTTTAAGACTGAGCTATTTCCGTATTTTGGTGGCTTGAGGGTGCTGAATATTGTCAATAATTTATAAACTTGCAAAAAAGTAGGACTGGATGGGTGATCGTTAGAACCTGAAGCTTGTCGCACACAACCAAAAAACCGCTGAAACATAGTTATTATTTAGCAATAATACATTTTTCACATTATTTTTGAATATTCTTCGATACCTGTAGTAACCTTTTTGACCTCATCATGGAAAAAAGCGAGATAATCTAGTAACGTTACCTCTAACTGATCTTGATTAATTTTCCCTGAAAAAACATGAGAAAATCTAAAATTTTGAATGAGGTAGGTCGTCATTTCCATCATAGACATAAGTGTGACTCGCAGCCCTTGAGCAGTCTGAGGTGTTAGGAAATCAGAAGGCAATAAAAATCCTCTCATTACATTACTTTCCCATTCGTTGAGCATTTTGAGGGATTTTTCCAGCATCTATTGAATAAATTTTGTAATGTAGTGTCAAACAATTCCATACGACTCACAAAGGTTAAAAAATAAAAAAAAAAATAAATAAATAAAAAAAAAATAAAATCGATAAATATTAATACGTTTATGAATACATTATTACTCATAAATGTATAATCTGAAAAATGTATGAAATAAATACACAAACAAATTCATTACATGAATTATTAATAAAAGAATGAAAAAATTAATATTAATATAATAATAGGTATATAGAATTTGGACATATTTAATTTAATATACTTATATAATAAATAAATTAATCTTTCTTATTTCCTGCAGTAAGTGAAATGAATACATTAATGAATAATAAGAAAATAGAACTTGATAAATTCATTCACCATATAGATTCATCATATAAACAAATAATTGATAAAATATAAAATATATTTATAAATATATTGATGTTTATGAATGTATAATTTAAGATATGTCAATAAAATCAGTCAGTACAAAAACTAATTTATCATTAATACATAAAAATTAATGGAATTAATAATTACACGCCAAGAAATTTTTAGTTGCTACGACCAAAAATTTCTTTCAGTGCAGTGAAATGAATGAAAAATTTATTATTATGCACCATAAAGTCAGCGTTTCCAGGTACCAATCCACTTTCGGGGCTTGATCTATTTAACGAATCAAACATTTCGTTCATCCATCTACAGAAAAAAAGCGTGCTGTCGACGTTTTTCAAATCATCATGATTGTTTTGATAAGCTTGCAAACCACGAACTACGGATTCACTGCAAGTTTCATTGAGCCGAGAATAAATATTATATTTTGGATATACCGGAAAATGATCGGAACGATCAAAACTACCTGCACTGCTAAGGAAACTCTCATTTTTGATGTAGTTGTTAATTTTATATGGCTCTCGGTCAATTTTGGACAAATTCTATATGGCATACTTTTGTCAACATTGTACAATGTTTGGATGTGTTTCCACATTATAAATCCAGATTGGGGGTCAATCTATAAAAAAAATGTTACGTTCACGAATTTTTCATTGTTAACAGGCTCAAAATAATTTAACTTGGTGCAGCGAGTCTTGTAATAGAAGTTTTTGGGACGTTTTTACAGTGTCGACTTGGACGGAACGATTTAAACGACCCGAGGCGAAGCCAAGGACCGTAATTGTTTTGTCGAAATATTTATTGTCAAAACGTCCAAAACAGTACTTTTTTTAAAATCAATTTTCCTGTATTTGCAGGTCTACACTTTATAATAATAATATAATAAGGAATAATAAAATAAGGAATAGGTTACTTTCAAATTTGAAGAAGAAAATCGATTTCTTATCGTCTTCATTAAGTGAGGTGTGTCGGAGAACACAAAAATTTTCCTTCCAGTGTCTGAAGGATGTTCAAACCAATTTTTTGCTTCAGCTATGTCCCCTGAAACACCAACTTCTTTCCAAAATTTTCGATTTGGTCCCCCTCCGTCAGCAACAAATCCGTGGATTTTTAATCCACAATTTTCCAGTAGAAGAACTGCCTTAACGACTAATTTGGCTAAAACATCCCCTGTGACTGCGCTTTTTGAAGCAAAAACACTGATTGGTTGGGCAGAATGTGAGTTATCCAATGGCTGATACATAATAACGAGTCCATAATTTGCCCTTTGATCAAGATTTTTTTAGGATCCACCTTCAGAACCTAAATCTTTTAAACCTGAGTATGTCAAAGTGCTCGAATTGACACTGGCTTCTGCACGAGTGTGCATTTCATCAATCATGATAATCCCGTCTCGTTCACTCTCTGGCCTTTCAGCAAAATTACATTTCAGTGACTCAAAGAATTTTTTGTCGAACCCACAGTGTGAATTAATCTTAGAAAGGTAGCTGAAAATTATGTCCTATCTCAGATTTGTAGAGTAAATTTTTACTCCACATTGAAAAAAAAGGATGATCAAAAAATCAAATTTTTGACTGTACAGTTATGCCAGAACGAAAAAAAAAACGGACTATTTATTTCAAGTTATGAAACAATTCCTCATTATTCATAGTAAAATATGGACTCGAGGGGAAGAACTAACAATTTTATCCTTTAAAGTAAAGAACTTAACGATGCAATGTACTCTTATGAAATGAGTAAGTACATGGAATTTTGTCACTGAATTTTTTGCTGTTACTTATAACGGAAAATTTGGAAAAAATTTCGTTTTTTATTTTTCCTGCATTGAGTAAATTCGTGGTATTTTGTCATTATATTTTTTACATTTTTTTTTGTTATAGTGCATTTTTAGAAGAATCGTTAGTCAAGTTTACGTGCAGTTTATTTACTTACGGGGTACATAGTATAAAATATAGATATTAAGAACATATACTTGCGAATTGTCCGAACGCATGGTAGTGGTAATATTGCCAAATCGCGTATAAATTCAAACGTTTTCGGAGATCGAAGATGGATCAGGAAACTCGTCATAATCCAGTCCTCCGAATAACGTCGACCATTTGGTGAGGATTTAGCAGCATTGAAAATTTCTTTTATCACTAGCTGTTCATTTGGGCCAACTTTTGCATCGTCCATTTGTTTTTGTAGAGACTCTTCTCTAATCTTTGATATTTTTTCACGAGCATTTTGCAATTGTTTTTTTTGTTTGAGAAACAAAGTTTGAAGGTACTGATTTTTTTCAAAATTGCTCTTTTCTCCTCTCGAAGTTTATCTACTTCACTTGCTAATTTGTGCGAAATTTTTTCACAAGCTGGAAATTAAAATCTTTTTCCGACATTTTCATGATTTTCATACCTCAACCTTTTTTTTCCTAAGCACCGTTCAAGATTTTTACAGGAAACGCATTTTTTTTCTGAATCGATGAGTAAAATAGAACAATCGTTGTGTCTCCATTTCTTCGGACGCTCTTCATAGCCGACGCTGCTTGACGCAACTTTTGATTGAACATGACAGCCATTACATACAGAGAAAGTTTCCAAATGTGAAATTATGCTCGGCACTTCTTTCACACTCTTGATTTTACTATCTTCATTTCCAATAACTCGTCTGATGTTAATATTCCTCCCAGCAATGCGAACCGAAACTGTCAAATCTTTATCAATTATAATTTCTTTGATATGGTCTGTAACAATTTTTCCATCTTCTACTACAGCTACTACTTTTGAGAAGAAAAATCCAATATCTGGAGAATTTAAAGTGTTTGGAAGGGAAAAATGTTGTCTAGTCCAGTCAACCGGTAACTCGAAATCGATCAAGTCTATTTCTTCTGTGCTATTATTACTACTTTCGTTTGTAAAATTCATGTCCTCATTTTTCTCAAATACTATTTCTTCTTCCTTATGTGCAGTGGCCCATGAAAAAATACTTGGTATAGCGTCTTCGGTCAAATGTATTTTTGTAAGGGGCACCTATAAATAAATTCGAAATGTATATTCACTATTTTGAATTTAGGTAAATATCAATCATTACTCATTGATTTAATTAAGATTCAGCATTTTTTTCTTCATTTTATTGATTAATGTATTCAATGATTTCCCAATGACTGTTTCATGTATAAATTGACTTTTTTTTATTGGCTAACATTTTCCATTTTTTCAGAACTATGTTAATGCAGTTTTAGTATTGTTACAGTATGAATACAGTATTATAATTATTTTAAATAAATAAAACAAGCACCCTGGCAAAGTTTTTGCAACGCTGTAGCGTTGCATTTGCATTGCACTTACGTTGCACTTTGTAAATCGCTATAAAAACGATTTGACAAGAGCCATGGGAACAATAATGTAATAAATCATAAATGATAAGTATTTTTAATAAATAGCAAAGGAAGAAACTTATAAAATAAAGATGCAAAAAAAATAAAGGAATAAAAAATATTATTTCTTCGTCTTTCTCTTAGATACTCTTACTTTTTATCGGATTAAAACGTATCATCTGCAAAATCAAATAAAAAAAGTTATATATGATTAGGTCAAAAAAGAGATAATGTCTTAATTTACACTTAGTATAAACTTAACACATGTGATTTTAGCAATAAAAAGTAGAATTAAAAAAATTAATCTTTTTAACCCCAATATGTCAAAAGCAAGAGACTGTCAATCGATTTTTTTTCCTTTTATTTTAAATATGAAACGTCAGTTTTGGGATCAATTGAAAGTACTTTATAATAAACCTTTAGGATGTTTCAATTATTCAGTAGTCTAAGAGAAAACTTCCAGACGCTGATTATCATTTTTATTTTTATTTATGTAACTCGAAAGCCCCTCGTGACATTTTATTTCTGAAATAAAACTTCGTGCATTATTAAAAAAGATTTTTTTGCAATTATTTGTAGTAAAGTCTGGACTGGTTAAGTCTAAGACATAGATAATATTTATAGAATAAGTAAATAATATCCAGATCAATGTATTCGTTTAATTTAGATTGTTGCTATGGATGCTGTGGATGCTATGGGTAGAATTTTCCAATACTCATATTTTGATACGATGAAAAGATAACCAATTATAATTATAATGATGATGATATCGTGCATAATTATTTCATACCTTTTCATGATAATTGATAGGAAACATAAAATATTTGTTTCAATTATACTGAAAATAGTATTTGACGGTCTGCCAGGGACATTGCAATGAAATTTTTGAAGGGGTCAACCTTAATCTAAATATGCGTAATATATTGACTTTTTTAAATGTAATCTATGCAAAATTTATTTGTGTAATGTGACAAGCGAGATCGGGAACAATACTATAATTATTATTTATTATATTATATTTTTTTCTTGTTAGGCTATGCGCCTAGGAATAATTATTCCTTATTCTCGTTGACACAGAAAAGGACCCTCCAAAGACAACGGCCTATGGTGACCCTTGTTCGACTTTTCAAGGGAGTCGAGGGAATTGTTTTAAGGGTTAAATAACAACAACTTTAGTACAATTAAATGTCATTGTGTGACCTTATTATTATATCTTTAATACATACATGTAAAATTATATTTAAGTACAATAACCTAATCTTGGTCACGTATCTCTTTCCCTATAGTGGGTACTTCTTCAATCGCTGACTCTGGCAAGTCAGTATCATCATAGCTATTTCCTAGAAAATCGTAGAATTGTTGGTTTGCTATTCCCGCCCCTTTTGGGCCCGAAAGAGTCTTATTTATTTCCCTATTTGCGGGAGTATCGTTGAGAGAATAACGTTGCGACGTTTTACAATTCTTGCATGAAAATTTTAGTTGTTTTGTAGGAACCACCAAAATTATTCCATATTCTTTAGAAGCCCTTTTCGCTATTAAATCATCAACTTCCTCTAAACTGATATTTTTCCCTGGAGAGCAAGTTTTCAAAACTTGTAGACGATGAAACAAATTGATTATCCCTTTTCTTCTAAAAACAGACCTTTTAGCACTTGGTTTGACCCTATGATGTCTGATTGTACTTTTGATATTCCAAATCAAATTCTCGGCGGTGGGCACTAAGGAGAGAAATTATCGCAAGGTTTATGGTAGAAGAGAGGAAGAGAGAGAGAGAGAGAGATACATATACATTTTAAACACCCTAACCATAAGAATCCTAATTGGCAAACTCGACCATTATAAAATGTAATATAAAGTTATTTGATTTATCTGGGATGGTGGTAATAATTTGAGGTCCTTTTGTCCTTCTGCCATAATTAGTCAAGCTGCGTTCGGAACTTACGCTGCCGGGACAAGGTCTCGACACTTGAATAAACAATGGATGAAAGTACAAAATGGATTTTATCAAATATAAAAAGGATGATATGCAGTTTCTTACTTTCAAAAAGTTCACAAAGATTACCCTTCTATCGATGGTTGGGCACCTCAAGCACAGCTTGGGTTTTAATTGGTCCGATCGATATTAGGCAAGGTATATGGCTGTCTAGGCTGTCGTGAGGTCGAGCCCTTGGGCCGGGGAAGTATTCTTTCGCTTTATGGTGAACTACTTTTCGGGGCTTCTCCTAGGAGAAGAAAGCAGTTCGAAAGCTCGAGAACGACTTCGATTCTGCTGAAAAATACGCGGGTTTATATACGATTCGGAAAGGAAATAAACCGACCTTTTTTGGTCCGTTTACATCCGGTTATCGCTAGATAGAAAAAGTGCAAAATCATTATCTATTCGAAAATAGTTTTTATCGTAGAGTCGTTATTCTCATGCGCCAATATTATCAAAGTTGAATGATCGAAAGAATCGTCATTCGTAAAATAGCTTTATCAAAAGTTAAATAATTGAAGGAAATGTTAAAAAAAAAAAAAGGAGGTGATTTCATTTCTCGTGCCGATAGTCAAGAGATAATACAAAATTGCGCTTATCAAAATTGATTCTCTATTACATTTTATGAACATTAGTTTTCAGCGTCGGCGAAATCATTACGATTCAGATAGCGCCGCGCATTATCATTAATGCTTAAAAAAAAAAAATGACTCTTTTTTAGAATTTCATGAAACGGATATATTTTTTTTTCAAAGTAAAATTTCAGACGAGGGGAAAAACCCCGCTCGTCACAGTAATATTTATCTTAGTATTGTCACATTTGAGAAATCAACTCACGAAGCTCAAGCTATTTGAAGGCAAATCTCGTTATTGCATGTATTTTATAGAATTTGAGGCCCTAGGATTCGAAAATTTATAGATTTAAAAAATTTTTCATAGATTTAGAATAAAATTTTTTTTAAATTAAATTTTCTAAACTGTTAGTATTTATCCTCAGTATTTTTCGAACATTTTCAGTATTTACACAATTTTGGGAATTTCTCTTATAGATTTTTAAGATTCTGAACTTTATAGATTGTCAGTTGTTATACACATAGATTTTTGAAAAAATGATACCACGTAGGTTTTAAGTATTTTTTAGATTTCTCGTCTTTTATATTTTTTAATATATGTTAATAAAATTTCGTAAGATAAGTAGTATTTTCATTGCTTTTTAGTATTTTTATGGATCTTTTCAGAGATTTCTTGAATTTGTTGGTCATAAATTCTTTTTAACCCTAATATGCCAAAAGCAAGAGCCTGGCAATCGTTTTTTTTCTTTTGTTTTGAATAGAAAATGTCATTTTTGGGATCAATTAAAAGTACTTTATCATTCTATTTTTAAAAATAATTACTATTTCTACAAAGGTTTTTCAATGGCTTTTATTTAAAATACCAAAAACTATCATTTCTCTTAGTTTGAAGAAGTATCGCACAATAAATATAATAATCGAACAAAATAACATTATACAAGTTCTGTTGAAATCAAGAAAAATATTTTATTCTAGTTATCATGAAAATAAAATGGTTTTCAGGATTAGTTTTTGTATAATTACGACCAAAAATAACACACATTTATTTCTCTACTTATTCTGAATAAACGACTGCAACTGCAACGTTACACCGTTGCACAAACTTTGCAAGGGCGATAATAATTTTAATAATTTTTTTTTTTGTTTTTATTTCATTATATGTTTATATATGTGAAAAGCCTGAAATTTTCAATTACACGTTTTATTTTACTTACCTCAATGATTATCTTTCCTGAAGGGTCCGTGAAAGATTTTTTCCTCAAAATATCAGATTCCCGGAAATGCTTCTCGCACACTCGTTGAGTTGATATTTTTTCTAAATCCAGACGCTGACAAGCCTCGAGCCACTTTTTTGCTAATTCAGAATTGTTTGGGATTCTGAAAAAGCTACATTTACCCGAATTTTCAGGTACGTCCTTGTTTTTGAATTTTTTTCTGGATTTCCCAGATGAGCAATCGCGAACGATACACTTACTCATTTCATAGATTTCATACAATAAGTATGTAAACACGTAAACACAAGCGGTGTATTGACAATTTTGACGTTTGAAAGTTGTATTACACGCACGAAGCGCCTGGCTTAGTAGTAGTTGGCCCGAATCGATGCCAGCATAGGTGGCGCCTACAGGTGGCCGTGTCCGGCGTGACTCAAACTCCTCTTGCATAAAAGGATAGGAGTTGCATACCCCTGGGAATGACCTCGGGCCTGTGGCCCTCGGCATTCCTTCGTTCCGAGAATGTTGCCGTCGTGCATGAAAAGACGCCCGTAGGCCCCTTGATACGAAATATACTATTTCAATAAAGGGAATAGTAAAAATATATAAAAGATACAAATACTATATCAAAGTTAAGTATGATTGTGTTTCTTAAAATAAAAAATTTGCTTTCGCCAGGGAATCGAACCAGCTATCTCGTGCTTTCGAGGCAGTCACTTTATCCATTACGCTGATGATCCTTTTGGTAAGCCGTACTTTGTAAAGTATATAGCTCCGCCACATTTATTTTTATAAATATCCTTTGCTAACTAATAGCCGTTTTGATAAAATATTTACGTGCATACTTGAAAGGAAAGATATATCTCATGTTAATGGAAAGCGTAGCCGTCATTTATATGAATCCACGTCCATATTCGACACGATGTATGGCTGGAGCGAAATGCGCGACATCGTGCTCAGTCGGGCATGCTCCGCAAGGTTCGGGGCCCTTAGTGAATCCAACCTTTCCCGAGCTATGTAGTCTTGACAAAGTATAGGTATACTGATTGTACAGCGATCGTAGTGAAAACAAACAAAATGCCGATTAGAAAGGGACAGAGAAAGCGCGCGGCTGTAGTAAGAGGGAGAAAGAGAAGTTACTTGCGGTATATTTAGAGTCCGGACGACTTCGCTTGGTTCAGGGCCGTATATTGCTGGCACCTAATGAAATACTGTTTTTTTTTAATTTTTTATTTTCGAAAAGCGACGGCGAAGTCCTGCCGGACTTTGTGATTCGCAAACTATTGCGAAAAAATAGCAACAAACAGCAACAAACAAGACCGAAATGTTTTGGAACTTTCTCTCAATTTTTCTTTTCTGCATAAATACACAAACGTATATACAGGGTGCGCCATTTCTTATGTCGGCATGTAAACATTGAATAACTTGAAAAAAAAACAACCGATTTCTGTAAATGAGGTATTTTTATTTAGTTTGGTCCTTTACAATTTATTTAGACTAGTTTTTGAACACAACATCAATCAAGTGGCCGCCCTTATTGTTCACAGCAAAATATGCCCTTTTTGCGGCGTTTTCCATTACCTTTTCGAGCATCTCGGGTGGTATAGCAATGATTTCGGCACGAATATTTTCCTTAAGCTCTTCAATGGTCTGCGGCTTGCTGGCGTACACTTTACTTTTCAAATAACCCCACAAAAAGAAGTCTGGAGGGGTCAAATCTGGAGATCTGGGTGGCCATTCAATGTCGCCTCTTTTTGACATCAGACGTCCAGGGAATTTTCGTTGCAGAAACTGGATTGTTTGATTCGCAGTGTGGCAGGTCGCACCATCTTGTTGAAACCAGTAATCTTCAAGACCTTTTTCACGCATTTGTGGGCAGACATAGTGAGCCAACATCCACCGATATCGGTTTCCATCGATCGTTTGGTTCTCTTTGAAAAAATAAGGACCAATGATGGTTTTGGCGCAAACGCCGGCCCAAACAGTAACTTTTTGGTCATGCAATGGCGTTTCATGGATCTCGTGTGGATTCTGCGTTCCCCAAATGCGGCAATTTTGCTTATTAACGCCTCCAGAAAGTTTGAAATGTGCCTCGTCGGTCATTAAAATTCGCTTCCAAAAATCAGGTTCAGTATCAACTATTCGAGCGATTGTTTGTCCATATTCCAAGCGACGTGGATGATCTGTAGGCAATATTCTTTGTGTTAATTGCATTTTGTACGGAAACAAATGCAAATCATCTTTCAAAATGCGCCGTAGAGTGGTTCCACTGATGCCGAGATGCTGAGCGCGGTGACGATATGAAACTTTTGGGTTTTGGGCAACGCTCTCTCTGACAGCTTCAATCAGTTCATTTGAACGTCTTGGTCGTTGATGAACGGGTTGTTCGCGATCTTTCACTGTCCCGTGGTCACAAAAATTCGACACCAAACGACGAATAGTGTTGTCAGATGGTGCCTGTTTGCCAAGATATTTTCGACGATATGCTCGTTGAGTTAACACAACTGAACGACTATTTTCAATGTACAAAGTAACTATTTCAGCGCGTTCTTTTGGTGTGAAGCGATACATGGTTGAAATTGTACTGAATTGACGTTTCCAAAACAAGTGAAGTCAAGTAAATCGGTTGTCAAATGTTTAAGTTATTCAATGTTACAATACCGACATAAGAAATGGCGCACCCTGTATTATATATATATTGTAACGAGGTGCCCGCTACCGGGCCCACCAAGTTACCCTATTCCCGTAGAAGAGGACGAAGTTCCCCGACGAGCCGTGCTAATCGCCGGAGAGGGGAGGGGAAAGGGGCAATCGAGGGTTTCCTGGGGGAGGGCGAGAAAAACAACAAGAAATTCACAAAAAATCGAGGCGTTTATTCAATAATCAAAAGCAATAATAAAAGGAAAAAAAAGAAATACAGAAAATGTACAAAATTATCAAGGGGGGGGGGGGCACGCTACCTCACCCTCCCGTCGCGACGCCTGAAAACCCGCGGAAAGCACACATCCATTTCAGCGGTTCCCAAGAAAAAAATTTAAACTTGAACCCCGTAATTTTTCCCCTGGAATCTAACTGGAAAACTCAACCCCCCTTGACGGTCCACGCACCTTCACTCTACTTACTTACCTGGGGCCATCAGCCGCTTCGACGCCACCGCCGCCGAGACCGCCGCATCCTCCTCCCGCCACGCCGTGGTGCTCTAGCCCGCCATCCTGGTCACGCGTTCCCGGTTCCCCGCTGCATCCCGGACATCTCACCTTCTTCCTCACTGCTCCGTTCTCGACAAAAAAACCAACTCCATTCTTCTCCGATCTCGTTTTCTTTTTCTTTTCTCTCGTGTCCCGGAACTCTTACCCTCACGCTCGTCAGAATCAAAATCACCTCCCTTAACTCACGCCACTCGCCGCGAAGGCGATGAACCGCGTCCCTCCCACTTCCGCGCGACTGTACCCGGATTGGCCCGACCCCACCCGACGTCGAGGCCAATGCCCCCAGCAACAACTTTAACGGCCATTGTTTCCCCTTTCTTCCTCCCCTTTTCCCATTTCTCGGAATCCCGGGCACTTCTGGGACCCAGTGATCAACGGCCAGTACCGGTCGAAATGAAAATTCTCAAAATCCCGTCAATAGTGCGGGCGGAAAAACCGGACTGTCACAATATACGAGGGGGGACCCAAAAGTAACAGGAATTGTGTTACAACTTTTTTATTGACAAATTTTTTCACACACAATTTTTATCACCTTCAAAGTAACCCCCATTGACTGTAATACACTTGTTCAATCTTTTTTTCCAGTGTTCAAAACAGTTCTGAAATTCATTTTTTTCAATGTTTTTTAAACCTTCCAGCGATTTTTGTTTCACCTCTTCTACAGTCCCAAAACGTTTTCCTTTCATGTCCCTTTTGAGTCTAGGGAACAAAAAAAAGTCACAGGGGGCAAGGTCCGGTGAATAGGGGGGGGTGAACAATCGGTGTCATGCCGTTTTTGGTCAAAAATTTCTTCACGGACAGCGCTGTGTGGGCAGGTGCATTGTCGTGGTGGAAGAGCCAATCTCCTGTGCGCCAAAGATCCGCTCTTTTCTTCCGGATGTTCTCCCTCAACCTTTTCAAAACCTCCAAGTAGAAGTGTTGGTTGACCGTTTGTCCTGGAGGAACAAATTCTGCGCGCACAATACCTCTGCAATCGAAGAAACAAATGAGCAATGTCTTGATGTTGGACTTCACTTGGCGTGCCTTTTTTGGACGAGGCGAGAGAGGTGTCTTCCATTGGCTTGATTGCTGCTTTGTTTCGGGGTCGTAGCCATAGCACCATGATTCATCGCCAGTTATAACCTTGAGAAAAAAATCTGGGTCTTCATCCAACTGATTTTGCAGCTCAAGACAGGCCTGAAGTCGACGCTCTTTTTGATCGTCGGAGAGAAGGCGAGGAACAAATTTGGCTGCAATCCTCCTCATGTTCAAATCTTCAGTTAAAATCCTCCGAATTGAACTCCATGACAATCCAGACATCTCACAAAGTTGATCGATGGTTCGGCGAGGGTCTTCATGAACAAGAGTGTTGATTTTTTCAATGTTTTCGTCCGTTCTTGAAGTCGAGGGGCGCCCAGAACGAGGTTGGTCTTCTATTGACATCTCTCCATTCTTGAAACGCGAAAACCAGTCGTACACACGCGTTTTACTCAAAGCATTATCCCCATAAGCTGTTTTCAGCATCACAAGGGTTTCCGCGGGTGTTTTTCCTAACAAAAAACAAAATTTTACAGCCGCGCGTTGCTCTCCGCACTCAGCCATTTCACGTTTTCTCCGAAACGGAAAAAGTCGTTTCACTAGAAAAATTCTTACGGACGAACGAATGCACTCACAGCAAATGAACTTTGCACACTGACTTGGGAGAGTAGCAGCTTGGAAGAGAACCAGTGGAGAACCCGATCCCCCCCTCCGCGGTCCCCCCACCACCTAATTCCCGTTACTTTTGGGTCCCCCCTCGTATATGCTTTTTTGCCTTAAATACTACATTCATATATATACATGTGTGTGTGACTATGTGTGTGTGTAACGTACAACATCAGGCATTTTTCGCATCTAATATGGCGGCTAATTGAGTTAAGTGAAAATATCGTCGGAACGTCAATATCGATATATCGATATATTTTATATTTTTAAATAATGTTCGCGCGTAAACGAACATTTGCCAGTGTTTTTTTCGTTAATTCAAGAAAAAATTATTTTGACATGGGAGAATTGGTCGAAAACGTAGAAGACATGAACCTGGACGAGGAGGTAATTGATTGTTCTTCAGTTTTTCACCAAAACTTCAAAAAAATTTATGATCCGTGCCCGTGAAAAATTTTCGAACCAAGTGATTCTCTCAACTATGATTTTGATGCTCAAAATGATGCAGTTCGAAAAATTCTGCATTTTTTATTTAACATTTGAATGAAAAGTTTTTTTTTATCATATCGCGTATCATTTATTATTGATATCCTGGGAAAAAAAAAAATATTCAAAGCGGGTTTGAAAACTACTGCACCGGAGCGGGATTGTTTTTTGGCTATAAATAAATTATTTATTTTTATTTAAGATGGTTAAAAAAATAAAATATTTGTACAAAATATCGAATGTCATAACATCTTATAGTAAAAAATCATATATTGTCCATTTATTTCTTGCGAAATTATCTTTTTACTTTTTCTTATTATGTATGCATAGTTCGAAATGCGAAAAGATTTTAATTTGAGATGAGTAAGACGATTTCATGCAAACCAAAAACTCAGTTGATTTATTTTTTATTGAGAAAATCATCACATAAAAAATCCGAACCGAATCGTATGAATTATAAAAAAAATTTCATTTGTAGGAATAATCAGATATACAACATCAAATTGTACGATTTTTCAAATTATTACATTCGAAATCGTAAAAATTAAAGGATTTTTCAACGAATAAATGATAATCTATAAATCCCATCGTTATAATATTTAAAATTTCGAGACAATTTTTACTATTTTCAAAAGAGGTAATTTTTTAAAAGTTATTGTTAATATCTGTTATTTACGAATTCTTCAGAAAGTAATTATTGATTGAAAATTTTTTGTACATATGCCCTCGGTACATAAAATATCGTTCGTAACAGACACGGATGTGCTCATAGGCAAAACGGGTTACAGTCCGAGCCTTCGCCTCGGACCTTAATTTCCTCGTTTCACCAAATTCACATATCTTTGCCTGTTACGAAATATACTATTTTGCTATTGAAAAGTATTTATTATACAGCTCTTGTGAATTTTGCATTTATTGATTGTTCATTCTCCAGTTTGAATTTCGACATTAAAGTTTTTCCTTATTAAGATTAAAAAAAAAAAAAACTTTTATTTTAAAACTTGCATAATTCATGTTTATAAGAAATCCATTTAAAAAGTCATAATATACACTACAAAATGTATATATTTATCATAAAACAATTACAGTCAATTATTATATACATAACAACTTTATTGTTCTCCTTGCGTCGAATTCCTGGAAACCTGCTTTGTGCCTAACGCCGTATGTTGTTGCCAGGGCCTTGGCTGCATTTAGTTGTGTTTATACTAGGTTTGGAATTGAATTTTGCAAGTTCGTAACTTGGAAAAAAAAATAAAGATCCAAGTTCGGAACTTGAGAAAATTTCAAGTTCGAAACTCGAGAATTATCCAAGTACGATATTCGGGAAAAATACAAGTATGAAACTTGTAAATTCCAAGTACGAAGCTTAGGAAAATACAAGTACGAAACTTGTATAAATATCCAAGTACGAAACTTAGGAAAAATCGATAAGGTATATTATTTTACTAGATAAGGTTTTCGCGAGCTTTCCGCAATTTTCCGCGGTTTTTTGCGAGTTTTTCGCAAGTTTTCATGAGTTTCCACGAGTTTTCACGAGTTTTCACGAGTTTCCGCGAGTTTTCGCGAGTTTTCGCAAGCTTTCACAAGTTTTCCACGATTTTCTAGGAATTTCCACAAGTTTCACATGAATCTCATAATTATTTTTTGAGTTTCCACTAGTCCTAGAAAAACAAGATGGTGGATTCATTAATAACGAATTAAAACACGATATTGTGGAGTTTTGAACTTGAAAATAATATGCTCAGTTATACGTTTAAATCTATCAAAGGTATTTGGGAGAGATAACAGACACTGAACGCGTGAATTCACAAACACCGCTCCGCCTTATCTCCTAGTGCGATAATTTCACCTTGTCTAGCGTCGGCCGGGGACCATTTGCGCCCGGCGAATCTATTGCGCAGTTACGTAAGTGATGACGTCATCACAGCAGACTTCGACACGTCGCCGGAAACGATTACGTCATCACATTCCTAAGCGATGATATTATCACGTTCAAACACGCTTCGTTGACCTTGAATCAAACCTGCGTAGAAGTATTTTGATACTTTAATAACGGCGTAGACTAAACAATGACATCATAACGACAAGTTTAAACACGTCGCCGGAAATGATGACGTCATTCTAAACAGGCTCAAACCTGCACGACAATTCTTGGAAATTACATCATCACATTCCTAAACGATGACGTCATCTAAACAGGTTTGAACCCGCTCATCGATTCCTGGAAAAAAATGATGACGTCATCACATTTCTAAGCGGTGATGTCATAACGACAAGTTTGAACACGCTTCGTTGACCTTGAGTAAAACTGCGTAGAAGTAATTTGATACTTAAATAACGGCGTAGACTAAACAATGACGTCATAACGACAAGTTTAAACACGTCACCGAAAACGATGACGTCATTTCGACAGGTTTTAACACGCTCATCGATTTTCGGATTACGTCATCACATTCCTAAGCGATGTAGTTATCGATAACCTCGAGATGACCTTGAAAATCTATTGCGCATTTACGAAAGCGATGACGTCATCACGACAAGTTTCAACACGTCTGGTGACGCAACCGATGTTTTTTTAGAAAGTAGGCCAAGATTACGACAAGTCTCAACACGCATATCTATTTTTAGAACTCGTGACGTCATCGCGAGACGTGGCAACACCGCACAAGACGTTGAAACAGTGTGCGAGAGAAGGACGTAGCAACAGTATGCATGCGCAGACGTGACAACAATGCACATGCGTTGCCATGGCAACAGCGCGCGATCGAAGCGCCATCGCTTCTTATGAATACGGCGTTCTCGAGCTGGAGCGTCAGTTGACCCGCGAACGTCATAATGGCTATAAACGAAGCAAAAAAAGTACTCCGACGCCAACGACAACTTCTATCGATCAGCCCGGTCGATCCGCTCGAGGCGACGGTTTTGATCGAGGATGCCGTCGCGTCCATCGCGGAGACGACAAACCGTGAAATTACAGTGCGCGCAAATTATTTTGCAACTGAAAAGCAATAATTGCTTGTTGCGTGAAGAACTCGTACGTGGTGGTGATCTTGGTGCGCGAAATTTAGTGCGCGTCAAGTGGGAGGATGTCGATTCCGCTTTCGATAATCGTCTCCACCGGGGCTCATTGTGAACCTTCGCCATTTAGACATACAAGATTTTCTCGACGAAGCCAAGGATGTGTTCATCGTAAAGATCCAGCCAGTTGTCAGCAAACATAACGCCTTGAAAGTTAATACATCTCTGGATGCCGAATTCAGTGTTGTCAAAGACGACAAGGAAGTCACCGAGATCAAAGCCTTCTTCACGAAAAACGCTCCTATCCTCCAAACAACGGACCTGGGTGAATGGTTCACCGAACGTGTACAGACTTAATTGCCACGAAAAATTGAGGAATTCCAAGAGCGTGACTCTGGATGGACGTTGCGCAGCATCATCACCCTTGCTGTGAATATAAACTCGCACAACCCGATGCACGGAAGCTCTTATATTGAGCTACCTCCATCCATCAAGAACAGGAAGGCTTGCATCAATGTTGATAACATGGACCAGTGTTGCTTCAAGTGGGCGATACTCTCAGCCTTGCACCCGGTTGACAAGAAAGACAGACATGTAGGCCGCTTATCAAAGTATACACAGTACAAAGATGAACTAAACTTCGACGGAATTACCTTTCCTGTGATGCCAAAACAAGTGCCACTCTTCGAACACCAGAATGACATTTCCGTGAACCTGTACGTGCTTCAAAAGAATAAAAGAGAATTTGAGGTTGCTCCAATACACATTACAGCACAAAAAAAAGGACGACACGTGAATCTTCTCTTCATACAAAACATCTATGCTGAAGAAGATGAAAAAAACGAGAAGGAAGTGGAAGATCATAGCGAGCCACTACGAATCCATTATGTCTGGATTAAAGATCTCTCTCGCCTAGTGAGCACACAACTCTCAAAACATGATAAGAAAATATTTATTTGTGACCGATGTCTTCATTACTTTCACACTAACGACAAGTTGACTGCACATGAAGTCGATTGCAGTGAAATGAAGATGCAAGCTGTTAAACTACCTGAAGTGACCCGCAGTAAACTACAGTTTAAAAACTTCAAAAATTCCGAGAAAGTGCCCTATATCGTTTACGTCGACTTTGAATGCTTGCTCAGAAAAGTGGACGAACCAGCTGGCAACAGCACGAAAATAGTTCAAATTCATGAGGCATGCAGCGTAGGGTATTACCTCAAGTGCAGCTATGACGACACCCAATCGAGATATCAGAGTTTCCGTGGACATAACCCAAGTGAATGGTTTGCAAACGAATTAGTGACCATCACCTGTGACGTGGAGCACATTTTCAAGAATCCCAAGGCCATGTTACCACTCACTCCGGAACAATCTACAGCCTTCAAAACAGCAAAATCCTGTCACATCTGCAAACAACCGATTACCGCCAAGGACAACAAAGTGCGCGATCACTGTCATCTAACCGGAAAATTTCGTGGAGCTGCTCACAATAGATGCAATTTGCTGTACCGAGATTCACTCACCATCCCGGTAGTGTTTCACAACCTGAGTGGGTATGATGCTCACTTGATTGTGAAACAAATCGCACAATGCATCGAAGGACGTATTCAACTGCTTCCCATGGCGATGGAGCGCTACATCTCATTCACCAAGTTCATCAAAGACAGTAAAATATCCTTGCGCTTCATCGACTCCTTCAGATTCATGGCCTCGTCGTTGGAGAAACCGGCTTCATATCTTGACAAAAAGGACATCGTCCGAAAGAACTTTCTCGGCTACAGCGAACAGCAGCTTGAACTTTTAATGAAGAAAGGCGTATTCCCCTATGAATACATTGACTCATGGGAAAGACTTGATGAGAACGAGCTTCCAAGCAAAGACCATTTCCACAGCTGTCTCTCCGATACAGACATTTCGGATGCAGACTACGAGTAAGTTAACTAATTCAGATAATAATAATTATAGTTATAAATAACAGCTATAATAATAACAAAGATGAAATCAATAACAATAATAATAATGATAGTAATGAAATTCGGATCTTGCTACATTTTCTGGAAATTGTTACAGACATGCGCAGGCTGTGTGGAATGGATTCAACGTCACAACGCTTGGTCAGTACTCGGACATCTACCTCGAGACAGATGTTCTTTTTTTGGCTGATGTTTTCGAGAACTTTCGGGAGGAATGTATGGAAGCGTACAAACTCGAACCTGCACATTACTACACAACACCCGGACTCACATGGGATGCCATGCTCAAATGCACGGACATCGAACTGGAACTCCTCACAGACATTGACATGGTATTGTTCATCGAGCGCGGAATCCGTGGTGGAATATCGCAATGTAGTAATAGATATGCATCTGCCAATAACCCATACTACCCAGCGAAATACAATCCAGATGACGACAAATATTATCTCATGTACTATGACGTGAATAATTTATACGGTTGGGCAATGACTCAATGCTTGCCGTACGGAGGCTTTCAATGGCTCGAAAACTTTGAGCAAAATTTTCAGTGGGACGTTCCAGAAGATGCCGAAGAAGGTTACATACTCGAAGTTGATCTTGAGTACCCTGAAAACCTTCACGACCCTCACAACGACCTCCCATTTTGCCCCGAACACAAAATCCCTCCCGGTTCAAAAGATTCGAAATTGCTCACAACTTTAGACTCAAAAACACGTTATATTATTCACTATCGCAATTTGAAACAAGCATTGAGTCATGGCCTTATTCTACAAAAAATTCATCGTGTCCTGAAATTCAAACAATCAAAATGGCTGAAGTCATACATTGACCTTAAAAGTGAAATGCGTAAGGTTGCAACAAATGAATTCAAGAAAAATTTGTTCAAATTGATGAACAATGCGGTGTATGGGAAAACATTGGAGGACGTTCGAAAACGCCTCGATATCAAACTTGTAACCAAGTGGCCAGGCAGATATGGTGCGGAAGCCCTCATCGCAAAACCCAACTTTTGTGCGCGATCAATTTTCGATGAAAATTTAGTTGCAAAAAAACTAGCTCGACTTCAAATTCTCATGAACAAACCAATATACGTTGGTTTTAGTGTTCTTGATCTATCAAAAACGTGTCTATATGCTTTTCATTACGATTTCATGAGACCCACGACTGAAGGTCAAGCAAAAATCTTGTATTGCGACACCGACAGTCTCATATATGAAATTCAAAACCTCGATCCGTAAAGGTTGATGATGGACCATGCCGATCATTTTGATACATCAGACTATCCCGCGGACAATCAATTTGGAATTCAACAACAAAACAAAAAAGTCGTGGGTCTCATGAAAGACGAATGTAATGGGAAAATTATTACAGAATTCGTCGGCTTGAGGAGAAAAATGTACAGCTTGCATGTCGAAGGAGAGGATAGAATTAAGAGAGCCAAAGGTGTTAAAATGTCCGTTGTCGCGAAAACGCTGGATTTCATGGACTATGTATATTGTTTGAACAATGAGGTTACGAAATTCTGCTCGCAACGACTTTTCCGTTCAAAACTCCATGAAATCCAGACAGTTGAACAAAACAAACTTGCGTTAAATCCGTTTGATGACAAACGTTTCATTTTACCAAACACAACGGACACTTTGGCACATGGCCATTGCAAAATACTACACCTAATGGAAATTGAATAGGTTATGTGTGTACACATTGTAAATTAACGAGTGTTTGTGTGTACAAAAACTATTGTAAATATGAGCATCCGTGTGTACATAAACATTTGTAATTATGCATATTATCGTGGATTAGGCCTACTGGGGATACCACGTTAAAAAAACGCACTATGAATTCTACCACCCCATACGATTGTAAGAGGGAGCGGGCTCTGGTGGTGCGGAAATGAATTCATGCTGAAAGTATATATGTACAGGTTCCATTAAAAACATACAATATATGCAAATAAACGTTTATTGATTACATGTCTGATTTATCTATCCAACTGTTGTGAGTATTATCAAATCCCAACCATTTCACATACAACTTATTTCCTCGTTTGCGCAACACTTTTTCAACGAGGTATACATCAGGATGTTTCACTTTAGTGAGTTCTTCCGCGTAGAATCCTCCGTCGATGGGTTGATCTTGGTAATCCTTGAGTTTGTACGTTGTCGGATGAGTTGGTTTCACAGCAGCGATGGTGAATATTTCCGTTGTCCAGTTGGGCGTGTATCCTTTCTCGAAAACATGTTTGTACTTGCTGATTCGAACTTTATAGCCGACGTTGAATTTCCGTTTCTCATTGCCATATTTCTGGGAGTAGATTTCATGGAGCAGACGTTTTTCATCAGCTGGAGTAACGTCGTTGAGCTTCATCTTGATCGTTCGATGCTGGGTGGCGTTGTAACTCGATAGCAAATCAGGTAAGATATTGATCCACTTGTAATGTCCTTGGAGGGAGAATCGTTTCCACATCTTGCTTTTCAGTGTACGATTGAAACGTTCGCAGATTGATGCCTTCATGCCGCTGAATGTAGAGTACATGTTGATTCCATGTTGCTTCATGAGGGCCTTGAAGTCTTTGTTGTAAAACTCTTTGCCTTGGTCGACGTGTAGATTCTTGGGTCGACGATCCTTGAGCACAGTTTTCATAGCAGCAGTGACGTCAGGTCCATTCTTCGATTTAATTGGCACAGCCCAAGCGTACTTGGAGAATACATCAATAACTGTGAGCAGGAACTTGTAGCCTTTATCCTTGTAGGTGGACATGTCGATGAGATCAGCTTGCCATGTTTCATCCAATCCTCGCATATCAACATGACGTCGTCGATAATTTCTCCTTGCAGGTTTATGGAGTTCTTCCACTAGAGCTTCCTTGAGATCCATGATGATAATGAGAGCTGCTCCTTTGTGTACAGGCTTTTATTCGTAGACATCTTTTTCTGATGTAACATCGACGAATATTTCCTTCTCGATACGTTTCAAACGACTCTGAATTCTCAAAATTATTTCCGAGTTTTCAGTCACATGCTTTTGATACATATTAGCCAAGTTTTCCAACGATTTTTTCAAATTCTTTTCCAACATATCGATTTCCTGTATCAGCACTTCTTCGAAATCAATTATATTTTCATACGAAGCTCCATCCGTTTCATTATCACCCATCGCAACATTGAGTAATTTTTTATTCTGTAGATCGTAATGACCGTCGGGTGTCAATTTAATTCCAATACCAGGTGGTCCTCGTATTCCACGGTTTTTATTCAGATGTCTTCCGAAAACGTCTACACTCGACATTGTCTAGATTATGAATGAGGCTTAATGTTCCAAGTCGTCTAATATATAATCTCAGCTTCTCTCAATTCTTCGATGATTGAATTTATTTCATTTGTATGACTATTATTTCCAGCACCTTGAGACGCGAGAATAAGTCGCAAACGGTCTACAAGTTCGTTCGGGTCATCCCAATGCACGTAGTCCATTTCTCGTTCGCGGTGCACTATATTTAACATTCCTTGACCCCGCTTATTATCAGCAATGTATGTGAGATATTTCCAATCTTTACTTTCACGAAGACTTTCATCAGCTCGATAATGCTTTCTGTTGGCATAAGTCTGCTGAATAATTTTCTTATAATTTTCAACATCACCCTTTTTGACAATAGAAATGTTTGGTATTTTTCTAAAAAGCAGTTCAATTAATCCTGGCGTCCTCGCAAACTCTTCATTACTCACATGGATGGTGTTGTCCGTGAAACTAATTGGTGCGTTTCCAATATATAATCCGTTTTGTAGTGATCTTACTCCATAATGCAAATCGAGATTTTTACGTTGGACTTTATTTTTGAACATTCTCAAGTACTTGGTTAGAGTATCTGTGATAACAGCTGGTAAGCTAACGATACTTGGTGCAAAACTATCATCGCTAATAGTTTGATTGAAACTCTGAAAGTCTCCAGAGGGCTCGAACATATCATCTTCTTCCATTGAAGGTATTTCTTCTTTGATTTCTTCTTTCTTTACTTCTTTCATTTCTGTATCTCGAGGTTTTCGAGCTAATGACTGTAGTAGATTATTAATAGGTTTGAAGACTTCATTGACAGACATTTCCACAGCAGCTCTTTCACGCTTCAGCAGACGATGTTTTCGGCGAATGGCTTCACTAGCTTGCACAATATGATGTAATATATCTTTACGCTGCATGATGTCACCTTAATTGAAGTTCAGGTAATACTGAGGCAGTTGTCGTTGAGACACTTTAATTTATAGATGCGAAGCAGTCGAACCCTTTCCGGTATCGTCCCTGATCCATATCACTATCTTTGTCAACCACGATAAAGCCATATTTATCATTCCAACACGTTGCACACAAATTTCGAAATTGCTCGAACGTCATGTCAGTGTTCACATGATCGTTGTATTTATGTTTCAAGTTCATGTCATCTTGACGAAACAGTATAAGCATATTAGCATTATCTCGAACCAAGTGTTTCGGGATACATGCGTAAGTCTGACAGAGATAGAAACTGTCTACATCTCGGTGACGTCCCATACAAAAATATGCACGTATATTGTTTTGTTTTTCACACGCCACATCGTCGAAAATCATCACAGAATTCGGCTTAACTTCATCCACACTAACAACTTGCTCGTTGTCGTTGTACGGAAAATATCCTACTCCTTTGATCGGTTCTACAATTTTTTTCAAGTACTTGTATTTAGGTTGCTCGAGAGATTTCGAGTAGATGTAGACGTTTTCGAATCTCAATCCATTTGGATGTGTAATGAGGGTGAGCAAAGCATTAGTCTTGCCACAATTTGATGGTCCACATATAATTGCACGTAAAGTATTCGGTAATAGAACACCATGACGTTTTGAAGTTTTTTCTGGACTTGCCACTTTATCAAAGTTAGCGACGGGTAGTTTAATGTTCTGCGCTTGGAACTCCATGACTTCACGCATGTGACTGACTCGATTTACTATAAATAGGGGGTTTATATAGCCTGAAGCTCAGTCATTATCATGCAATGAGAGTGAACGGACGCGGTCTTGTCAACACTATCATCAACAAGCTCCCTGTCGAACTTCATATACCTGGCTATCAGTTTTGTGGTCCAGGTACCAAGCTTGTCAAGAGGTTAGCACGTGAGGATCGTGGAATCAATCCTGCAGGGAGCACGATATCGCTTACTCAAAAAATTCCAATCTCTCAGTGAGACACGAAGCTGATACAGTCCTTGCAAAAAGAGCTATCGAACGTGCTTTAGCCAAGGATTCTGGAGTCGGTGAAAAAGCTGCTGCACTTGGTGTTGCCGGTATCATGAGGTTGAAGAAAAAACTTGGAATGGGGCTAAGGGCTATGAAGAAAAAGTCCGTGAAGAAGATTATCAAGAAGAAAAAGGTTATCAAGAAGATTCCATTGCGAAGAGTTATAGATGCCGCAAAAATAGCAGCTAAAGCTACTGGCTCTGTACAATCTACTTTGAAAGCAGCACGAGCAGCGGTGAAAGAAGCTGGAGGAAAGAAGAAAGTCCGAGTACCTCGTATGTTACCAGTGCCAAGCAAAGTTGGAGGCATTTTACCAGCCTTTTTACTACCTGTCTTCGCGGGACTTAGTGCAACAGGAGCATTGGCAGGTGGCGCTGCTAGTATCGCTAAAGCTATTAACGATGCTAGAGCCGCCAAACGTCAGTTGGAGGAATCACGACGACATAACCTCAAAATGGAATCGATCGGCGTGGGAAAAGGATTATACTTAAAACCTTATGGAGCTGGCTTGAGACTGCATTTAAAAAACGTATAGAGCTACCGAACCGACCACTGACCAATGTAGATTTGTCAAAGTATGCGAAAATTCTTCAAATACCACATTTTCGAGGTGTGTTAGGTAGCGGACTGTATGGAATGGTAAATTTTTGGAATAAGACTCAAAACTTGTATAAAAGAACTTGGTTGTATCCAGGACTACATTTACACGATGTTGACGGACGGAGAGCCACACCTGAACTGAACGAGTTTCGACGCGCTCGCAGGCATGAGGCAATCTTCCGGCCAGGCCGGGAGGTGGCGCGATCCGGCGACACGGCGGACGCTAGTCTAACTAAACTGAATTGAACATACTCCCTGCCTTGAAAATGCATTAATTTTCAAAATGAAAACAATATAAGGATTTGCATAAGTTATGCATACATCAGGCAATCAATAAACATAAAATGGCGAACGTGAATTTGAGAGAGCACAAGCACTGCCAGTCTTTCAAGGCTTCTTCGGTTCACACTGAGGATCTACTGGAAGAGGGCATATGCGAGTAAGAGCCCGCTTTATGATTCCTTTTTGAGTTTGTAAAGAGACCACTCGAACGATGGCATCCTTGCCAGGGTGAAGTTGGATGATGCGCCCCAACTTCCACTTCATCGGAGGCGCGGAGCCGTCCTTGATGATGACGATCATGCCCTCCTGAGCATTTTCCTTTCGATATTTCCACTAGCTCGGTCACGTACTCTTTCGACCAGCGAGACCAGAAAGACTGTTGCATTTGCTGGATTTTCTGGTAGCGGGACAGGTGAGACTCAGCCAAGTGCGTGACATCAGGGTTTGGAACGCTGGTAAGAGGTCTCCCGATGAGGAGGTGAGCTGGCGTGAGAGGCTGCAGGTCGCGAGGATCGGAGGACAGGGGGGTCAAGGGTCGGGAATTTAGGATTGCCTCAATTTGAGTTAACAAGCTATACAATTCCTCGAAGGTTAGAATCGCGTTTCCAATAGAGCGTTTTAAATGAAATTTTACCGATTTCACCCCCGCCTCCCACAACCCACCGAAATGCGGAGAATAAGCCGGTATGAATTTCCAGCTGAAATTCTCGCTTTCGAATCGCGCATTGAGTTTGTCTTCGTTATCCCGCAAAAATTGACCTAATTCCCTCAACTTGGAATTGGCGCCCACAAAATTGGTACCGTTATCAGATTCAATCCTGGCGGGCATTTCCCATCGAGATGAAAATCGACGCAACGCTAAAATAAAGTTTTCAGCGCTCAGATCTGACACCAATTCCAAGTGAAGGGCTTTACTAACGAAACATACAAATACGGAGATGTAACACTTTGTGACCTTACTTCCGCGGCCCTTTCTATCCTTGATGAGAAAGGGGCCAGCGTAATCTACTCCAGTTGTAGAAAATGGTGGCGCGGGGGTGACTCTTTCTACGGGTAGATGGCCCATTAGTGGCTCAAAAGAGGGCGGTTTCACGCGACAGCAGGTCACGCAATTGCGAATTATTTTTCGCACGAGATTTCGTCCATGGATAGGCCAATACTCCTCCCGCAGACTGGCAAGAACGGCCTGAGGCCCGGCGTGCAGCAACCTGTTGTGCTCGGACAGGACGATTAAATCAGTCAACAGATGGTGAGCAGGAAGAATTTTGGGATGACGCTTATCAAAGTCGAATCCAGAGTTAGACAAACGACCATTTACTCGCAGTGTGCCGTCAGAATGGATAAATGGATCGAGGCCAGAAAGTCCGGACTTCCGAGTCACCTCGCAGCCACGTCGCAATCTGCTTATTTCTTCGGACCAGGATCGATCTTGCGCGATTTTGATCAAGGCGAGAGACGCATGTTTGATCTCTGAAACGTCAAAAATCCCTTTTGGGGGAAGAAATCTATCAGACTTAGCCTTTCGGCTGTTGGAAAGGAATCGAAGGCAGTAGGCCATGGTGCGCTGAAATTTCTTCAAGTCTGAAAATCTTTCGAAATCGAACAAGGTCGGTCCTGCGGTGGATACTGATGCGACGCACTCCTTGCTCTTCAGCTCTGGAATGCTGGAAACGAACTGATTCTCACAAGGTAATTCGAACTCGGGGGAGGAGAGCCAAAAGGGGCCTTCCCACCAAAGGGTTGAGCCGGGCAATTCTGCTGGGTCCACTCCTCTGGAGAGAAGATCTGCAGGATTTTCCTTGGACTTCACATGGAACCAGCTTGACGGAGACGAGAGCGACTGAATTTTTGCGACGCGGTTACTCACAAAGGTTTTGAGTGTACAAGGTTCTAGCTTGAGCCAACAGAGAATGATGGTAGAGTCACTCCAGTAAAAAATGTTGTCGACGGACACGTCAAGAGCCTTCACGACCTTATCGACGAGCTTAGCTGAGGTTTCAGCAGCGCAAAGCTCCAAGCGCGGTAGCGTTACTGATTTGAGAGGAGCGACCTTGGTCTTTGCACAAAGCAATCGTGACAATACCTGACCGGTACAATCGAGCGACCTCATATAAATGCAAGCGCCGTAAGCCACTTCGCTCGCGTCAGAAAAAGCGTGGATTTCCAACACCTTTCTAGGAAAGAGAGTCGCGAGCCGAGGAACCTTGAAGGTTTCTGCGCCGGAAAAATTCTTCACAAACTTGATCCAAGAGGCCAAAGTATCAGAGGACAATTTTTCGTCCCACGGGGTCTTGTCACGCCAAATACGCTGAATCAGAATCTTGGAAACAACGATGCACGGCGCTAGCAGCCCGAGTGGATCAAAAATCTTCGCAATGGTCGAAAGCGCGGAGCGTTTCGTTGAAGTCTCTGGGTTTATTGCGATGTGAACGTTGTAGATGAGTTCATCGGAAGAACTGGACCAAGCCAACCCTAAAGTTTTCACAGTTGCATCAGCTCCGAGACTCACTGTTTGGCACTCGATGTCTTCCTTGGAATCAACGACGCGACTTACGATTTCGGGGTCATTCGAGATCCATTTTCTGAGTGGGAAACCTGTGGACAACAAAATTTGAGACACCTCTTTCCCGGTCATCTCGGCTTCAGTGCGATCATCGGATCCATGGAGAAAATCATCGACATAGAAACTGCGACGTATGGCGGCAGCTGCGAAAGGAAAATCATCCTGGACCTGCGAGGCTATCTGAGAAAGGCAACGTATCGCCAGGTAGGAACTCGAAGCAAGCCCATAAGTGACGGTGTTCAACTCATAGGTTTCAACGGGCTGGGAAGGGTCAAATCGCCACAGGATAAGTTGGAGAGGTCTTTGGCTGGGTTCAATCAAAACTTGACGATACATCATCGATATATCGGCGCTAAGGACGTAACGGTGGATTCGGAAACGTAAGAGGATGGAAAAAAGGTCATCTTGGATGGTAGGGCCGGTCATGTGGAGGTCGTTAATGGAGACGCCCGTCGAAGTAGGAGCTGAGCCATCAAATACAACTCTACACTTGGTGGTGAGACTATCTTCCTTGAGAACACCATGATGTGGCAGGTAAAACTTGTGTGCGGGAAGAGAATTTTCGTCAACTCTCGTCATGTGACTCAAGTTTACATACTTACTCATGAAATCATGATAATAAGTTCTCAGTTTCTCGTCCCTTACAAATTTGCGCTCTAAAGAGAGAAAACGACGGAAAGCCAGCTCGCGCGACTCCCCTAGCGAGTCAAGTGAGCTCTTCAGGGGGATGGAAACGACAAAACGACCGTCCTCATTTCTCCTAACACTTTCAACGAAAAACCTTTCACAAGCCTTTTCCTCCGCCGAAAATTTTTCGACCCTTGGACATTCTTCAATCTCCCAGAATTTGAGTAGCTCGCTGGAAAGATCAGGTTGTGCCGAGGAGATCATTGCGGAGTTACACGAAATGATGCCCCTTTTTCCCCTTTGGAACTTGGGAAAGCGACCCGAAATCACAAATCCAAAATCTGTGTTGTGCAAATAGGAAATGCCAAAATCGTCAGGACGCTGGATCTCCTAAAAAAGATCAACACCTATTATCATATCCACAGGCCCAGGCCTGTAGAAGTCTGGATCAGCGAGGAATATCCCTGGTGGGACCTGTAGAGTTTCGACGTTCAGCGGCTCGCAAGGCAACGGAGAAGTGGCGTTTTCCACTACAAGGAACGTGAGGTTGTACCTGTGAAGACTGCATCTGGATTCGATCTTCGCATAAGTCCTATGGGAGATGTCAGATTTCGCGGAATTGACCCCTGAAAGTTGTAGGTTAACGGGAGACAGTGGAAGATTCAGCTCTTTACAGACTTTGAGGGATAGGAAGTTGGACATGGCTCCAGAGTCGAGGAGGGCTCGGCAATTGTGAGGGTTCCCCTGCTTGTCAAAAATCATGACGATTGCAGTGGGAAGCACGCGCGGGGTATAAAGGTCATGGGAATCAATGGTGTGGGAAAATGATTCGGAGGGATTGATTTGGGTCGCGCAGGAGATGGTTGGGGTTGGAGGATCATCAGTCCTTGCAGGTGGTGATTCTTTCCTCGGATCCTCTTGAGTTTTTCCCCATTCGATGTGAAAAAGGGTGTTGTGAGGTCTTTTGCACTTTTTACAATTCTGAGCTTGACAAACCGGTGACATGTGTCCTGTACGAAAACAATTCAAACAGCGCTTGAGCTGCTTGATTTTATCAAATCGCTCTTGAGGCGAAAATTTCAGAAAACTCTTACACAAATAAATGGGATGGTGACCGTTGCAGACGGGGCAACTTGGTTGGTCAGAGGCAACGTGAACGAAGAAGCTGTTTTTCGATTGAGAGGGTTTGCCAAAGGAAGGCTTGGCCCGACCCTGATCACTCGAATCCTTGATCTGCCGATCAGTTTTTTCGACCAATTGGCACTGCCTCTCAATAAAATCGATTAAATCGGAATCTTCCGGCAAACTGTCCTGATCAACAAGGCACCTTTCCCACTCGGTTTTAGTTTTAACGTCAAACTTATCGGTGGCGATGAAGATCAGTAAACTGTCCCAGGCGTCGTCGTTTTGCTCAAGGGCCTTGAGGGCTCGGATGTGGCCCTGCAAGGAATTCAACAACCCTCGAAGGGATAAAAAACCCTGTTTCTGGATTCTTGGGTATTCTACAATACCTTGGATGTGATTGTGGACCATAAGAGGCTTGTTTTGATACCTCTTCTCCAAAAGCTGCCAGGCGGCTTCGTAATTAGAAGCGGAAATTTCTAAGCCTTGAACAACCTGGGACGCATCCCCGGTTAGGGCCCCGCTTAAGTACTGAAACTTTTGAACAGCACTGATGGAGTCATTCGAGTGAATGACAGCTTTGAACGTGTCATAAAATACGAGCCACTTGTCATAGTTGCCATCGAATCGGGGGAGGTTCAGAGGGGGGAGTTTGACGCGTTCAGTCACACCACGCGCCGTTCCATTTTCGAGACCGTCTAATGACAAGGAACTCTGGGCTCGACTTTTTTCTACGCGCTGAGGTTCGAGCAAGTGCTCTAGGACATGTTTTGCATACGAAATAGCGCTGAAATATTGATCCTCAAATTCCTCTCGGATCTTGAAGTGCTCCTTAAGCTTTTCCGCGGGGGCTAGTTCTTCAACCTTTGTTTGGTTTTCTTCAAAAGCGGACGATATTTCAACGCTCTTTTGCATGCGCTGCTCAAGCTCCAGAAGCTTGGGCATTTTCTATCTGGGTACTTTCTTGTAACTGGGCTTTGATAATATTCACAAAATCTTGGAATGATCCCAAGCGATCTCTAGCTATCTCGATTTTCCGCAAATAGGCGCTTAATTCAGCTATTTCGTTTAAATTTGAAATTAAAACACGCTAGGAAGCGAACAAAACAAAATTTATGATTTATTTTGTCAATAAATCGAAGCCCAGTTACTGTCTACGCGTAAAAGGGGGCCAAAAAATAAACTAGTATTGTAAGGGTTAGGATATAGTCGCGATATTATTATAATAGTTGGTGTTAAGGATACTTAAATTGAGTTATATTTCACCAAACAATGATAAATGTGCAGCAAAATGGAAAAAAAGGCGTGCTAAATCATATCCTTGGGCGCTGTGGACTTAAAGAAGACAAGCGCAAATCGAAAAAGACTTCTAAATCTTAATTTTGTTTAAAAGTCTGGAAACGTTGAGTTTTATCCTCAACAAATTTATTCGGGGACAATATTACTTGATGACCGTTAATTATCAACGCAGGAATTACGATCCTTTCAAATTACGAAGTCCGGTTAATAATCGTTTAAATTATTATAAACATACTAAGTGCAATGGCTCAATAATATACGGATTATTTAATTTCGGATTTTAACAATATTCAAATTAAATGTATATTCGGTAGTAAACACCGAAAAGGAAAACGGATTTATTCACCTTAGAGTGAAAATTTGCTCGAAAGTTACAATAGTAATTATTGATTCAAAAACGTATTGCAAATCTTATGCAAAAATGGCAGAAAACAAACTCAATGTCGATCCGCTTTGGAGCTAACGGTTGAAAGTGGGAAAAAGAAATCGATATTCGATATATATCGAAAGCCAAAGCATCGATATAGTTGAACGCGATATCGATATATCTGTCGACGCGGGACATCAGTGTACCAACCCGAAAGGTCAATATACCGACCGGAGGTGGTGCCAGTTTACCGACAAAAAATGCCAGCTTACTGACTGGAAATCACACCGGTTTACCGACCGAGGAAATATCAGTTTAACTGAGGAAATATCAGTTTAAGTTATTGTAGCTTTCTATTTTGCGACCACGCTATCTTTAATCGGCACTCATTTATCTGATTTTAATGAGAAAAAATGGAAATTTTACACTGCTAGAACGCGAATCACTCCCGGCACGGTTTATTATATTTTAACGAGGCACTGGGACTGGGTTTTGGAAAATATAAGGATCTTTTTTTTTTTTCTCACGACTTACAACAACTTTCACCAGACTAGCCTTTTTTTGTTGGAAATACTTTCTTCTCGGATAAGTTTTTTCTTCTCGATGCCGAAGGTCTTTGCAGTGATGTCCAGGAATCGTCCCAGCCTCGATTAATTATTGTCGGAACTCACCATGTGCTCGGGGAATGGTCGCGGTGTGGCTCTCTTTTATTTAAATATTACACAACGAGTTCAGGAAATCCGGTCGATATGGACCAAAATGTTAGGTAGCGGACTGTATGGAATGGTAAATTTTTGGAATAAGACTCAAAACTTGTATAAAAGAACTTGGTTGTATTCAGGACTACATTTACACGATGTTGACGGACGGAGAGCCACACCTGAACTGAACGAGTTTCGACGCGCTCGCAGGCATGAGGCAATCTCCCGGCCAGGCCGGGAGGTGGCGCCATCCCGCGACACGGCGGACGCTAGTCTAACTAAACTGAATTGAACAAGGTGTATAGATGAGAAATGATTTGCCGAAGAGTATAATGAAAACTGAAGCTGCCATTATCAATTTAGATTCTAAAAATGGTTCAGGAACGCACTGGGTAGCTTATCGAAAAACCGGCAATCGAGTCATATATTTCGACAGTTTTGGCAATCTACAACCACCTCGAGAACTTATGGACTACTTCGGTGTCGGTAGCGTAATCGAATACAATCACAATCAATATCAAGACTATAACGAGATTATCTGTGGACATGTGTGCTTGGAGTTTCTACTGAATAAAAGAGTCGATCGCGAGTAAATATACATCAGTCTACTAGTGACAGTCATGGCGGATTCATTGACGCTTACACTTTCGGGAGATAAATCTGTATTAGAGGCAAATAATTTTCCTCCAATTGGATTGTCTGCCCAAAAGAAATACTTTTTAGGGCTAATACTTTTTTAGGGGAAATACTTTTAGGGCCAGTTTTACTTTTTAAAACTGGCACGCCACCGCTATCTTAATACATGGGCTGGGGTGCGCTATGTTGTTTGCATGTCGGTGGGCAGCCACCGTCGGAGGATTTCCACCACAGACCACGAATATACAAGTCCCTGGGTGGTCGGCGGGCAGCCGCTGCTAGGGGATATCGTCCACGGCCCTAATACGCGACAAAATTGATACAAGTCCCTGGGTAGTAGGTGGGCAGCGGCTGCTAGGGGATATCCTCCACGGCCAGATAACAAAAATAAAATACGAGTCCCTTTGGTGAACTGACGGCCGTACGAGCGTTACCAAGGCACCCTGGACGTTTCCAGGGCTCTACGTTGACTTTAGGAATGATTTTTGCAAAAAAAAAAATTTGCAGATTTTCCAAAGTTTTCAACTCAGTAGCCCAGGTATGTTTTCGGCTCTAGAATATTAACACATTTTCGAAATAATTCGGTAAATGTTGATGAAAAAATTGTACGTCCATGAAATTTGGCATAGTGGCATCCCAGGGTAGTACGAGAGCGTTGGAAAAGAGACCGGGCGGAAAATGAATTTCCCGGGGGGAAAATCCGCAAATGCCCATAATCGCATGGAAGTGCGATTATGGGCGTAATGCTATTCTTACCAAGTAATATGGGGGTGGTGGGCAGCCGCTGCTAGGGGATATCCTCCACGGCCCTAATACGCGACAAAATTGATACAAGTCCCTGGGTGGTCGGTGGGCAGCCGCTGCTACGGGATATCGTCCACGGCCCTAATACGCGACAAAATTGATACAAGTCCCTGGGTAGTCGGTGGGCAGCCGCTGCTACGGGATATCGTCCACGGCCCTAATACGCGACACAATTGATACAAGTCCCTGGGTATTCAGTGGGCAGCGGCTGCTAGGGGATATCCTCCACGGCCAGATAACAAAAATAAAATACGAGTCCCTTTGGCGAACTGACGGCCGTACGAGCGTTACCAAGGCACCCTGGACGTTTCCAGGGCTCTACGTTGACTTTAGGAATGATTTTCGCAAAAAAAAAAATTTGCAGATTTTCCAAAGTTTTCAACTCAGTAGCCCAGGTATGTTTTCGGCTCTAGAATATTAACACATTTTCGAAATAATTCGGTAAATGTTGATGAAAAAATTGCACGTCTATGAAATTTGGCATAGTGGCATCCCAGGGTAGTACGAGAGCGTTGGAAAAGAGACCGGGCGGAAAATGAATTTCCCGGGGGGAAAATCCGCAAATGCCCATAATCGCATGGAAGTGCGATTATGGGCGTAATGCTATTTTTACCAAGTAATATGGGGGTGGTGGGCAGCCGCTGCTAGGGGATATCGTCCACGGCCAGAAAACAGAAAAAGATACAAGTCCCTGGGTAGTCGGTGGGCAGCCGCTCCTAGGGGATATCCTCCACGGCCCTAATACGCGACAAAATTGATACAAGTCCCTGGGTGGTCGGTGGGCAGCCGTGAGTGGGGGATATCGTCCACGGCCAGATAGAAAAAAAATAAGTTTCTCGGTAGTCAGTGCTTTTTATTTACAAATCTGAAATAAATATACAAAAATAAAAATACAAATACAAATAAAATAAAGTAATTTTATTTAAAAATAAAATCACAATCAATGTTTTGCTTTGTTTGCATCCAACACGGCTTTGTCTAGTCTTTTGCCGTGCAGATCTGTCTCCGTTTTGGTTAACTTTTTCAGGTACTGCTCGTATTGAGTTTTATTATACTGAGACAGTTGTTCCTCATTCGCCGTTGCCATTGGTTGGTCGGGCCACCTTAACAGGTCGACGAGATACTTCCCCCTTCTCCCCTCTGGTCCTACTACCCGGCACGGCCAGTCCGGGTAGCCGAAGAAACTGACAATGCATATGTCCCCCTGGTGAAAAATGGTCTGTCTTGTAGACGGTCTTGCGTCCGTGACTTCCCTCTTTCGCTTTCGATTCACCGGGACGGTCTCCTGGTTGTCGCCCTCTGGTATCAGTGGGACGGGCTCCTCCTGGTGGCCAGCCCCGGCTGGGACCACAGGGACGGCCTCCTGGTGGCCAGCCCCGGCTGGGACCAGGATGAGGACCTGGGGAGTCAGATTTTGAACTTGTACAAATTGGCACAATTCTTGTACCCCGTCCTGGGGGGGAAGTAGGGTGTTGTTGTGCGGAAGAAGATAAATTCTTGTCTCATCCAGTTTTTTTCTGAAAAATAAACATTAATTAATGTAATTTAATAATATATATAATTATAACAAAACGAGCATATATATATTTTACTCACACTGCCATCACTTCTTGAAATGGTGTTATGTTTGTTTTGGCACCATCTTCTTCCTCCACCAGAAAATCATTCTCTCGAATTCGCCAGAGGTTGTAAAGGGGCAAATGCGGTGGAAGGGGCTCTGGAAGCTCGAATTCAGGACTCCTGTAAGAAGAATCCTATTATAATGTATTATATATTATATATATTATTATTATATATATTATAATTTTTTATATTTTAATATTTTTAAGTATTTAAATATTCAATAATTTAATATTTAATAATTTAATATTGAGTAATTTAATATTAAATAAGTTTTTTAATATTTTATTAATTTTTAGTTATAATTCATTACTTTTTTTAATAATTATTCAATTAATATAGTTATTCAATTAATCTTCAATAGTTATTACTTACAGAATTCCCAACATTGACGTGGACAAAAATAAATTTTACATTGATAATGATATAATAACGATACCTCCAGGCAGCTACGAGTTGGATGATATAGAAAAATTTCTAAAGGAAGAGATTCCAAAAGATACTCAGCTAAGTTTACGAGCTAATAATTGTACACTACGCAGTGAAATTCGGTGCAATAAAAGTATTGATTTTCGACCTGAGAATTCTATCGGTAAATTGTTGGGCTTTGATCCACGAATCATTGAAGCAAATGTGATGCACAAGTCTGATTCACCTGTCAGAATTCTTGCTGTTAACGCATTACGAGTTGAGTGCAACATCACTACAGGAGCGTATATAAACGAGCGGCGAGTACACACCATCCACGAGTTCTTTCCAGTGGTACCACCAGGATATAAGATCGTTGAAGTGCCAACTCACGTCATTTACCAGCCAATCACCGTACAAGCAATACATCATCTGCAGCTGCGTATTGTTGATCAAGACGGGAACCTTGTTAATTCTCGAGGAGAAGTTATCACCATCAGACTGCATGTGAAAAGTGAATAATGGGGATTGTCTACGGAGAGTATAGCAACATGTCCAAAAACCACCAGTCAACGCAAACCTCTCAAAGAGCTCACACTAGAGAACATAAAGTTCCTGAAAAGTCTCGGTCTGAGAATCCAAAGAAGATTTGCTGTCTAATTTGTCTCATACCATGTTATCCATCGAAAACAAGATCGTCTTCGACGAGTCGGTAGCGGAATACGAAGTCCTCGCACACCAACCGTACGCTTCATCAACGTTCAACAACAACGATGAAATCCGCATCAGTATCCAGAATCAAGATTCGTATATGCTACCCAGCAAAAGTTCGCTGCATATACAAGGAAGATTGACGAAAAACGATGGAACGACACCCGTTGAACATACATCGATTGTGAACAATGGCATCTGCTACATGTTTGAAGAATTGCGGTATGAGCTGAATGCTATCGAGATCGAAAGAATCATGAATGTCGGTCTCACAACAACAATGAAGGCCTACATTGCACAAACTCCTACTCAAGAGGACATGATGGAAAATGCTGGATGGATCGTTGATGACGCAAGAGATGTAACCGACGCGAATGGATATTACGATATTTGCATTCCACTGAATTTCATCTTTGGATTCGCTGAGGATTATCCACGAGTTATCGTCAATGTCAAACACGAACTCATCATTCTGCGAGCCAACACCGACGTCAACGCGATCACGCAGCTTGCTGCGAACGAAGAACAATACAAGCTAACCATCAACAAAATCGAATGGTTAATTCCGTACGTTAAAGTTTCGGATTTGGAGAAAATTTGAATGCTGAATTACATCGCTACTGATCCTACCATCGCTATGAGCTTTCGGAGCTGGGAGATGTACGAGTATCCTCTACTACCACAAACAACCAAGCATGTGTGGAGTGTGAAAACAACGACTCAACTGGAGAAGCCGAGATACGTCATCGTGGGATTCCAAGTTGGACGAAAAAATGCGAGAACTGGAAATATGAGTAACTTCGATACGTGTAATTTGCGTGATATAAAATTGTATTTAAATTCACAATGTTATCCTTACGGGAATCTTAATATCGATTTTCAACGAAACCAGTTTGCTACGTTATATGAAATGTTTGCGAATTTTCAATCATAGTATTATGGCGGAAAAAATGCTCCATTGTTGACAAAAGCTCAATTCAAAGATAATGCACCTCTTGTTGTTATCGACTGTGCTAAACAAAATGATTCTTTGATCACTGGCCCAGTTGATGCTCGTCTCAAGTTTGAATCAGGCGCCATTTTCCCTGCTACGACTTCTGCATACTGTCTTATTGTACATGATCGTATCATAGAATACCAGCCAATCAGCGGCGTTGTCAGAAAAATATGAAGCGAGTGACGTTTGATTGTAAACTGCCTACGGTACATGTGTTGTATGTGTGGGATTTCGCGTATAGATTAGCGAGACGAGGTCCATGGGAGCAGGTGGCTCGTGATCGCTATAGATTTCAGCGACGTATAGCCAATGTTGAAAAAATTCTAGATCCTGTCTTACGAAAAAAAATTTAAAAATTCGCGCCAATTTGATAATAATACTAATAGTTTGTAGGTTTATATATAGCTTCTAAAGGTAATTACTCAGTCGCGATGGATAAGTCAGATGATGAACGTCGTTGTCTTTTAAATGTAAAATTGTCTGACAAGTATAAGCCTGTGGCGGATAAGAAGGAGAAGGATGAGAAAAAGTCTGATCTCAAGTATACGAGATTGAAAGATTGATCGGTGGGTTATAAAAGGAGGGGAAACTGCGGGAACGCGCCAGTGTTAGTCGTCATGAAGTACATTGTGGACGTTCAAGGATTTCATGTGCAAAATATCTTTGTTGTCAAGAAGCTTGCAGTTTTAAGAGTCGAGCCCTACGCTGACGTTGTTACGACATTATTCAAGTCAACATGTGCTTGGAACGATTTGGCTCCGACAGCAAAGGCAACTAATACGTGGCTTACACGTAACTATCATGGAATTCCGTGGGACTCTGAAGATGTTGCATACGAGGAACTCTATCAAGAGTTGAGTAACCAGTTGAAGAATGGCGAATTCATATTCGTCAAAGGATTGGACAAAAAACGTTGGCTGAAGCAGTATACAAATGCGGTCATCATCGATTTGATGGATATAGGCTGTCCATCCCTGGATGATTTGCGAGTCTCTGCATGCCCCAACAACAATTTTCATCGTCCTGTCTACGATCATCACTGCGCTACGGCAAATGTTCGACGACTGCGAATATGGTTTTGGGAAAAATTTGGTGATACACCGTCAGTGAAACGATCAATTGCTTTGCTCCGATTCAGCGATACTCTAGAATATGAAGATATTATCGCGCTAGAATTACATAATCGACGGTATATTGTATAACTTAGTTTTTAAATAAACTGATGTGTTTACTGGAATTATTATTGTGTTATTATTTATTGACCTTAATTAAATGTAGAACATTCTAGAAATCATATTGTGCCGTGAAACTGCGCAATAGATTTTTCGAGAGCCATTATGGCGTCATTCAGTTCTAAAAATAAATGCTTGACAAATGATGATTTCATCGCTTAGAAATGAAATGATATAATTTCCAGGAATTGCTTAGCGTGCTGAAGCCTGTTGTTACGTCGTCACCGCTTAGGAATGCGATAACGGAATTTCCGAGAATTGTAGGGTGCAGGTTTGAGCCTGGTGACGTCATCATTTCCGGTGACATGTTCTAATGTTATGATGTCATCGTTGTTATCAAATTCTTTGTATACAGTTTTATTCGAGGTCAAGCGTGCTTTTTGAAGAATAAGCGTAAACAATGTATAAATAAAAATGAAGGGTTTAGCATAATGGTTGAGTCTCACAGCAGGAGGCGGGGTGGGGCCTCTTGTAGAATTTAAAATTTCGACATTTTAGATTGTGCGTGCGTGCGCGCGCGCGCGCGCGCGCGCGTGTGTGTGTGTGTGTGTGTGTGTGTCATCAGTAACCAGTCGTGTTGAGACTTGTCGTGATGACGTCATCGATCGCTAACTGCGTAATAGATTTTCAAGGTCATCTCGAGGTTATCGCTGACGTCACCGCTTAGGAGTGTAATGACGTCAAGTGTTTATTGAGTTCAAAAAATGGACGTTTGACCTTGAAACAATTTGGAACATTCTAGAAATCATAGCGTCCCGAGAACGAACGTTATCGCTAACTGCGCAATAGATTTTCAAGGTCAACTCAAGGTTATCGATGACGTCAGAGTTTAGGAATGTGATGACGTAATTTCCAATAATTGTCGTGCAGTTTTGAGCCTGTTTAGAATGACGTCATCATTTACGGTACGTGTTTAAACTTGTCGTTATGACGTCATTGTTTAGTCTACGCCGTTATTTAAGTATCAAATTACTTCTACGCAGTTTTACTCAAGGTCAACGAAGCGTGTTCAAACTTGTCGTAATGACATCACCGCTTAGAAATGTGATGACGTCATCATTTTTTTCCAGGAATCGATGAGCGTGTTCAAACCTGTTTAGATGACGTCATCGTTTAGGAATGTGATGATGTAATTTTCAAGAATTGTCGTGCAGGTTTGAGCCTGTTTAGAGTGACATCATCATTTCCGGCGACGTGTTTAAACTTGTCGTTATGATGTCATTGTTTAGTCTACGCCGTTATTAAAGTATCAAAATACTTCTACGCAGGTTTGATTCAAGGTCAACGAAGCGTGTTTGAACGTGATAATATCATCGCTTAGGAATGTGATGACGTAATCGTTTCCGGCGACGTGTCGAAGTCTGCTGTGATGACGTCATCACTTACGTAACTGCGCAATAGATTCGCCGGGCGCAAATGGTCCCCGGCCGACGCTAGACAAGGTGAAATTATCGCACTAGGAGATAAGGCGGAGCGGTGTTTGTGAATTCACGCGTTCAGTGTCTGTTATCTCTCCCAAATACCTTTGATAGATTTAAACGTATAACTGAGCATATTATTTTCAAGTTCAAAACTCCACAATATCGTGTTTTAATTCGTTATTAATGAATCCACCATCTTGTTTTTCTAGGACTAGTGGAAACTCAAAAAATAATTATGAGATTCATGTGAAACTTGTGGAAATTCCTAGAAAATCGTGGAAAACTTGTGAAAGCTTGCGAAAACTCGCGAAAACTCGCGGAAACTCGTGAAAACTCGTGGAAACTCATGAAAACTTGCGAAAAACTCGCAAAAAACCGCGGAAAATTGCGGAAAGCTCGCGAAAACCTATAAAATTCAAGAAAAACCGCGGACTGGTGGGGGTAAATGGGCGGGGCCCAGTGGGTAGGGCCTACGGTGGTGAGGCGGTTTTGAAGAGGGGAGGGGGCACGTGACCGGCGGGGGGCGACCAATCAGCGGAGGGGAGTGAGGAGTGAGTGGAGTGGGCGGGGCCTAGGAGGGGAGGGGGTCACGTGACTGCAGGGGGTACGGATGGATAGCTGAAGAGGAATCGAAGATTAAAAGAGAGAGAGAGAAAGTACTATATCGCCCGTGAGTTAGACAAGGAGGATGTGGCGCAGAACCGGCATAGCTTATCTACTTTGGGATACATATTGTACCTGAACAAGCGTCTGGGAAGAACTAACAGCCGAAACCAACGAAACCAGCCTAGACGAAGATTCATAGAATAAAACACGTTTGCACATGCATACGCATCCTCATATACACCGTAATATATCGCAACAATGCCCTACGCAGCCTTTTCACTTGGGAGAAATGCGAAATTTCTGAAGACACCTGGCGCGCGCGAGGCGTGGCACACGCGTCCATACGCGGTGGGATGCCGGTAGCTGTTTTATACGAAATACTACGACTTTCGGGCTCAAATTTTACAACGACATTTTCGAAGAGTTTTCGATCGATTGCACAAAAAAAAAATCGATTTTTGGGGGAAGTGCCCCCTTAATATATGATATGATCATATATGTATTGAGGTTTTGTTTATTATAATTTGTGGTAGCAAAAGTCTCGATCATTTTTTTCAATTTCCATCAACTTTTTTTCATTGCGTAAAGAAAAGAATTCACACAATAAAAAAGGTTGTTCGCTTTTTTAAAAAAACATTAAGGTGTGCTAGAAAAGATAGTAGAATTATATGGAAAGAACGATTTTGCCAGATTTTTCATTAACAATAGAGTATATAAAGTAGAGTTTTTCAATAAAAAATGCGTTGGTACATCAATCGTAACTCAAGTAGTGAAAAGTGTAAGCGAACTGTAAGTTTTTGCTTTGTCTTTTTTTCTCAATGTGAGAGTTTTTACCAGTGTTTAATTTTGACTTTTCTATCATGTACACGAATAAATTATTTATAGATAAAAATACTAGAATTCTAGAATTATTTACCACATCATAGAGTACAGTGTGCCCAGTTCGCAGTTCTGGTGCAAAATAATCACAACTTTATGTTATTAACACCACAAAAATCATTGTATTTTATAGATGGTATGGTAAGAAATCAGAAGTGTTATAATATTTATGTGTATTTAGTATTCGCAATTATCAGGCAATCTAAAGTTATAACACATTCACTATTTCCGGGTTTTTTTTTTTTTTTTTTTTTTTTTTTTCCCAATAGATTTTTGTCTGAGTTTATTGCTAAAATATGTTCGATATAGGGTAGTTCGGGGAGGGATTGATCTAGATCTGAGATTGATCACTTCTCGTTATTTCAAGCCTGTCTCACTAACTGTGCTGGCTGTCCGTGAGTATGTCATGGCACATGAAAGGAAAGTTGTAAAAATCTTGTTGTTTTGACCTTTTATTATGAAATCACAAGAGATTTATTTTTTGAACTGCTCAAAAAACACTCGATATTTTCTGTCGTGAAACATAAATGTGAGTTTTTCATACAGTCATTGCGATTTCGTCAAAAATACAAGCGTATGTCGATTCGTAGGCTCTTTTTGCGAGGTTCATATGCATCACAGATAATCAATTGAAAATTTTTGAATATTTTTCTAGGGGTGGACATGAATTACGACTCATCGATTTCAATGAAATTCGATAATTAGGTAGCGTTCCATAGCTATAGATCATGTATCTACAAGCGTTCGAGCGGATATGCGATAGTTTTTTTAATTAATTAGAAAAAAATGTCTCATTCATACCTGCGTCTCTGTCACTTCCCATTCTTATCAAGAGACACTAGCTGTTGAAGCGCAGTGGATAGCGTTAGGGGTCATGAGTGCGTGGTTTCCGGTTTAAATCTTGACCGGGTTTATTTTTTGTTTACTCTCAAATATTTGAATTTTTTTTATTATAACTGTTTTATGATGAATAACAGTTTTTTTTCAAAATAATATTTACTTACCCTATTTTGCACGTTGGTAAAAAAAATATTAGTATCTATGCTTTTCATATTTGTTACGGTTCATATTTATTGTTACAATATGCAATTTCTAATAAAAGTAAACGAGAAAGAGTACTTGTCGATCAAAATTTATGAATCTTGATAATGTCGATTGTTTGTAATTTTTTTAATTTATTTATTTATTTATTTTTTCTTTTTGGTATTTTGAAATTGTAAATGTACTTTTATCGCAGAGATACGTGTACTTTCTCAACTTACAACCTTTAAAACTAACAAAGGAGCTCATTCAAGAAACTTATGAAAATTGATACTCGAAAATTAAAGAAAACTTTGCACTCCCAAATGCATGGTCAATTATTCTTCTTACAGTTGATGTTAATTCAGATCATCCGCTTCAAAGAAGATATGGTTGGAACATATACATTTTATCATGTAAAATTGATATAATCTTTAAAAAAAATTCATTAGTACTACTTTGTAATCAGTGACATTACCGAGATTTATAAATTTTGATCAGCAGATTCTCTTTCTCGTTGACTTTTATTAGAGATTGCATATTGTAACAATAAATAAAAACCGTAACAAATATGAAAAGCATAGGTACTAATATTTTTTTACCAACCTGCAAAAAAGGGCCAGTAAATATTACTTTGAAAAAAACTGTTATTAATCATAGAACAGTTATAATGAAAGAAATGCAAATATTTGAGAAGAAAAATAAAAAAAATGAAAAAAAAATCAACCCGGTCAAGATTTAAACCGGAAACCACGCACTCATGACTTCTAACGCTATCCACTGCGCTTCAACAGCTAGTGTCTCTTGATAAGAATGGAAAGTGACAGAGACGCAGGTATGAATGAGACATTTTTTTCTAATTAATTAAAAAAACTATCGCATATCCGCTCGAACGCTTGTAGTTACATGATCTATAGCTATGGAACGCTACCTAATTATCGAATTTCATTGAAATCAATGGGTAGCAATTCATGTCTTCCCCTTGTAAAATCATATCAATTTATCAAACGCACTTTTTTTCCCAGTGTTCGAGTAGAAATGAATCATATTTTTGAAAAGAGAGATCGATTATGCACGTGTATTCTTTTGGCTTCATTTTTATTACTCCACAACTTACATATTTGTGTAACTATGTGTAAAGACTTCAAAGTTTATCATTATTTGTTGCGTGTAATAAATGTCGCGATAAAACTAAATGACTTGATGAAAAAAAGCAGTTGAAAAGATCTGCAAGAAGTCAAATATATTGTTTCTATTTTCATGATGTGTATTTGTCCAAATAATAAACTTCATAAAATGTTCAATTACATTCTCATAAACGAAAATATGATTTTCAGTCAATGTTTATATTGTATATTATGGTACAACTAAATTTTCATTCCTGACCCATCTGTCCTCAAGAGATCCATCAATCTTCTAGTTTATTTCCAAACGTTTCACACGATGTTAGATTTGCATATGAGATAATTTCCATGTGTGAAGTTATTTTCACTAGGGTTCAAAGTACGTTTCATACGTGCTGAAATGCCTTTTTGCACAATTTCAGCTTTCTAGATTACAACAAAAAAATAATTCATTTCTCCTCGACTCACGCTACTACGTTTGGACGAGTGAGCGTGTCCAGCAGGTGCCTTAGCCTGTAAGGTGTTCCGCACCCTAAAAAATCAATTCTCTCAGCTTGGAGTAGATCTTACGTAAAAATTTTTCAAGATACAAATCTACAGTAAATTTTAACTTCTAATATGTGCCAAAAATGCCGCCTGAGTCACGTATGTAGACAAATAAAAATTGCAATTGTAAAAAAAAAAAAAAAAAAAAAAAACAGCAGTAAACGTTGGGAAATAATAATTTTAGCGTAATACGTAGTTCATGATTCTCATTACATTTTTTGACTCATTTAGTTTTGTTAATCAGTTCATGGAAGATAAACGATTTTCGACTTTTTTGTACTTTTTTTTTAGGTTTGACAGCTTGGTGTACGTTTTTAACTCGTCTTTCATTTTTCTAGTTATAAATTTCTAACCTTTTTTTCCTGATTGTTTTCGACAGTTTTATAGTGTATAAAAATATCAAAGTATTATTTAATAATAATATAATATAATAATATATTATTTACTATTAATGAACGTAATAATCTGTAGATACATGCATCATTACTTTGATAATAGACTTGTATTTTTTTTACAGCTTCGAAAGATTCAAATTCTTTCTCATATGGCACCTTACAAAAAATTTTAAAGAGCTTGAAAAATTTCCTGTGGTTTCAAAGCAGGGTAAAATTTTTGATTATTAAACATATCAAGCATATAGTAACGTCGTTTCCAAAGTCATTATGATTTATGTAACACCATAAACTTACGTATAGTTAACAATGCGTTCAAAGAGTATAATTGATTATTCTGACTATCATGATAACAACTTTTTATTCTACTTTTTCAGACATTCTATGTAAAATAGTATATTTCGTACCTAGGAAAAAAAAATTTCTTGCGAGGAAAATATTCACCCGAGGAAGAAATTTATTTTTTCCCATCGTGCGAACGATATTTTTTATCGTAGCGGGCGAGAAAGCAGGCTTTTACGCCCACTATGATAGAAAAAGATTTATTGTAGTTTGTTTTTTATACACGACTTGAAATTTATGTATTTATATGATGTAATGTATGTCATTTGAGAGAGTGATTTTCGTGACGAGAAGTTTTCTGAAATTATATACAATGGTTGGGGTACACTTTTCCCAAAATCGATTTCCCAAAAAAAATTTTTCCTAAAATTATTTGTTTTCAATATTTTTCTTCCTAAAAAAGTTTTTCCCATCGTATAGATTTTTCCCAATGTGAAAAAATTCAAAAAATATTTTTTCAACTGTAAAAAAAATCCAATTACAAAATTTTTAAATATTACTGCAAGTGACATAAAAAATTTATTAAAGTTTATAATTTTCATATCATATTATTATAGAACTACAATATTTCAAATAAAATTTTTTCACTGTAAAATCAGTAAACTGCAATTCAATTCTCTTATGTTAATTAATTATTGTGCTGTCTCTTATTTTCTGTCAAATTCGTATTTAACTGTAAGAAACATGAAACAATATATACAATTGTATTAAAATATCATTACTTTGTTGAGGGAAACGATGTTATTACTTATTGGAAAATTCTAAGGCCGTATGTGATGATGTATAATGTTTGGTAATAAATCAATTATTGGATTTTTGAGAAAACTAAAGACAAAAATTTGAATATCACATGAAAAATATTTTTTTGGGAAATACTTTTTTTGGAAAAATTCGTATTCGGGAACATCATTTGGAAAAAAATTGTCTTAGGAAAAAAATTTTTCAGAAAAAATTTTTTTTAGGAAGTCGATTTTGGGAAAAGTGTCCCCTCACTATATACAACACAACCATAGAAAACGGACTTACGGAATAAAAATAAAACCTTCCAGCACGGGCTACTTGAATGAACAAAACAAACTGTTCAGACCGTAACTACTCATTCTTAAAATTTCTGATTCCGAAAATTATTAATCTAAGTCAATTCTGATATCAAGATATTAGAGGTCAAATTAAAAACCTACAACAGAAACACTCAACATCTTGACATTGATTTTTTTATTTGTTACAAACATTTTCTTGTACAGCACTACATAGACAGTTGACGCCTGACAGTCCTGGCAACGAAAGACATTTTTTTTATTTCCATTCAGAGATATGTATGAAATTTTACTTTAAACGATTTTGCATGTTCTGTAGGTAAGTCTTCGCTTGCTTCTCCGTGTGCATGAAGATTTTCTTGTTCTCGTCTATTACACCTCGAATTTCTTTCAAGGGCGGAAAGCCAGCCCCGCGTACGAAATATTTTCCAAAATATTCTTCCATGATTTTGATTTCCCCTCCACTTCACTTTCTTTTTTTATGTACTGTAAAATTTTGTAAACATAAGTTTCAAAGTTTGAGAAATAGTAAGCTGAGTTTTTTATTAACTTATTATACCTGTGCGTCTTGTTTGCCTCGGCGATGTGCTGTCGTTACAGTGAGCTTCAGCATCTGTGGCAAAAGCACACAATTGGAATAAAAACCACCTCCTTAAACTTTCATGTTTGGATTTCAAACTTAGTTTAGATAAAATGTTACAAAGAAATGTAAAGCCAACAGAAAAGAAAGCTTATTGAAATGAAAGTTATAAACGTTATTACTCAAATAACAAAGTATAATTAATTTCATATTAAAATCAATAGACGGTAAAAAAGACATCATTTCTGCAATCATAAAAATTACAATTTTGTTATAGTGACAAAGATCTATCAGAAAAACTCGAAAATTTGTCAATGCTATGTGATAAGTAAAAAAAAAATTTTCTTTTACAAAAATAAATAATGTTTAACCAATATAATAGCTTTCATGAAGGAAAAACTTCTAATTACTCTTCCTTCAAATCTAATTTTTAATGTGACTTTTCGGCTATAGTTACAAAAAATATCTTACGTCAACAAGTACAGATTTGCTTATAGGCAAAACGCATAACAGACTTCGTCTTCGGCTCAATCCGTTATTTCTCCACTTTGCTAAATTCGCACATGTGCACTTATTGCGTAATAAACATATTCTAAAATATGTAAAAATTTCCATCGATTAGCCGTTCCAAGATATTATTATCGCTTTACTTTCGGATATAAAAAAATTCTTTGACCATACGACTTTGAGAATAAAAAATCAAACATTTAAATATGGAAATTGTAGTTGTTAATTTGATATAGAATTAAACAAATTGATCTTTCATTGGCAAAAAATAATTTAGGAGGCTTACTCTTTCCATTTTTGTCGGGAATAAAATCCGTGTCATCACCCTCATGATTTTCCACGACGTTTTGTCCAGTTTCTGCGCAGAAAAATTTCACTGCATCATTGTAAGGTATTATTGAAAATTGTGGGTTACGATATAGAAATAACCGTGAACCGCTATATGCAGACAGCCTTACATATTCGTATGTAGTAAATATGTTGTAAAACATCAGACTTGAAAAAATTGACAAATTGTAATATCAAAAGTCCATTTTCCAGTCAACTGACTGGAAGATTTGTTTGAAAACCGACTTTTCATATTATGCAAAATCCAGCGAATAATACATGAATTTGTTAATATATTGAGTAAAATAAAGCTTTTTCAAAATTTTGAGATTAAAAAATTAGGCTTTGTAAGAATCGTATATTCCGCAAACTCAGCATTTTATGTAAATCGAGAGCTAATAATTATAAAACGTTTAGCGATTTAAAAATATCTGTAATATTACTTTCAAAGGTAAGATTTTTAGTTTCCAGAATTCAAATTGATTCAGATGAAAATGTAAAATAATTAACAGAACTGATTTTTGCAGAAAGAAAATTTTTCATTCAGTTTACTTTTGTAGTTGGGTAACATAATGGGAGAAAATCGGAAGAGTTTATATTCTACCATATTCCAAAATTCATGAAATCAGAAAATTTAGAACTTTGTCGACCCTTATTAAATAAAAATTTCAATTTTTCAAAAGAAAAAAATGATAGAATTTATACGCAGAAAATTTAATATAAAATATTATTTGTATTAATGTAACAATAATCTTCAAATTGGGATGTAAGTTGTTGAATAGCTTTCGCATTCAAAGTAAAAAATACAATTTTTTAAAATCACTATTTTTGTTCAACGTTAAATTAAAGAAAGAAAGATTTCATCAATTGCTTATGGAATGGTAATGGCACTCTGGTAACATTAAAAAAAAAAAAGGAATTTCGAATTCATGAAGTTTTTCTACTTTAAAGGTCACGATACGAAATGAAATGTTCATTTTAAACCACACAAATGTGAATGTAAAAGAGTCGATACTTGAGACTTTGACAAGAGAGAATTTGATGATAATAAAAAAAAATATAGATACTTTATGAGAGACATCTTCACATTATGAGTTCTGTTTCTTTTTTGATTATTGCAACTACATGCCAACTAATAACATTATTGTATGCTTTCAGATGAAACAAAAAACAGAAAAAATGCACGTTCTATAGAACCCAATGTTATTTTCACTGATATCTACTCTTTCATTTACCTGAAATTTACAGTAAGTTAACTGACCTGTCAAAGTTGAGGTGAAAATCTCTTCGTTTTCATCAAACTCGAAATTCTCTGATTCTTTCGAAGCATTTCTTGTTTGGGCTGCAAAATTCAGTAACGGAGCTGTCCTTAAAATATCATCGGCAACTGTAGATTGCCTGTAGATATTCTTATGGATATCTTTGTGATGGCCTAAATGGTTTGCCAACCTATCGACTTCTTGTTCCCTGAAACTCCGACATTTGGTGGCGATTTGCTTCCTCAGCAAAGTCGCGCGCAACGTCTCGGGATTTTTCGCTCCACATTTTCCAGAGAAATCTCGAATCAAGTCGCATGCTCTGAGGTGTGGATTTCTGAACTTGTCACTCCTACCTAGTCCGAAGATGTAGGGATTATCTGATGAAACGCCAGCTTGAAACCTGAATTTGCATATTAGTTCGAGAGCTCGAACGTCTTGTTTTGAAAGTAAAGCGTTTACCACTCGACCTAATTTTCCCCTCATTTTACAAACGCTGTACTCATGAGCTAATGACAGTTCTTCTGTTGTGAGTGTTTGCAGCAAATCATTGTCCGCTTCAGAAATTTGCTGCCGAGGGGTAAAATTTTCAACCAACATTCTTTCCGATTCTCCAGGACGCCGACGATTGAACACTTGAATTGCAGTTAGGCTGGTTTTTGCCAATCTCATCCATTCCATAGAAATAAAACCTGCTTTCAATTGAGAGATCGCAAATTTTTGCTCATTTTTGAGATAAGTTTGAAGGGCTTCAATGTCTTCTCCAAGCGGATTGACGACCTTCTTCTGAAGACGAATTCGGAGTTGATTTTCGGCAGCTGTCTTACTCACAGTTTCATAGAACTCTTCTTGCCAGAGTTCCAAGAACTCATGGACCGATTTCTTTTTCTCTTCATTTTTTTTTTGGTACAAATCTTTTGAAAAACTTTCCCAACTTGATTCACAAGTGTTCCTAGAGCTGTCGCTACGGCTGATGTTTTGTAAAAATTTTTCAATTCATCATACTTCGAGACAATCCGAATGGCTTTTATGACTGAATCGAAATGCGTGGGATCAAAAATGGATGCGAAGTCTGTATTTTCTGGGTCTGTCATTCTTGCAGCCAGTAGAAATGTTCCGGTGAGGCGTAGCTTGCTGCAAATTAAATCTCGTTGATGTTCCAGGGAAAATTTGAGGCAAAGTTTGTTTCCGTAGGTGATTACTGTTTCGTCGTACCTTATCGCTTGGACAATGAGATCGTCTCGAAGTACGGGAAAGACGACCTCTCTTAACAACGACGAAGCTGTAGGATGAATTCTGCACATCGTTGCCCGAGCCTGTATGGTGATGTTCCGGCGGTTGGCCAGTGATGGCGACGTTGACGTAGTACATTTTCGGTTGTGATGCCGCAAACTCTTCTTCGAAACCCGAGTTAAGCATTTGGAGCAACTGATAAAATCTCGGGCTTGTTGAGCATCGTTTGGACGTCTGGCCACTATCAGATCACCTTTGTTCACAGATTTATCGGAATTATAGAGATGATCGCTTCGTTTTCTTATATTCGCAAGAAGCTCCGCTCTCTCATGTCCAGCATTTTTTGGGAGGACAGTAATTTTTTGGACACTTGGTTCCCCTTTGTGGACAGTCAGAAGATGACGGCTGATTTTGACCACACATTTTTTGCAGAAAATGCAACAATATTTTTTGCCCGACCCAGATTTTCCTTTTGATTTTTCAATGTTGAGGACATTTTCGTTTGGTCGCTCCAAAGCCGATATTGATGTTAAAAGGTCCGTGGATGAATGACTTCCTTCTCCGACGTTTCTAGCATCTTCCTGGTTCTCTTCTACAGCTGTTGGCAGAATGATGGATACCTCGCTCCCGGGTTCGTACCAGGTGTACTCCTAATTAATTTCCGGTTTTTTTGAAAATAAAACACATAATTCCAAAAAAACCTTAACCTTTATTTTATTCAAAGTATTTTCCATCGCTTTCTACGCATTTTTCCCACCTTTCTGGTAAATTGTGGATACCACGCCAGTAAAAATCATTGCCTTTGGAGGTGAACCACTCGGTGAGCCATTTCCGTACATTTTTGTACGAGTCGAAGCGCTGCTCAGAAAGGGCATGGTCCAACGAGGCAAAGAGGTGGTAGTCGGATGGCGCCAGGTCTGGTGAGTAAGCCGCATGATCAAGCACTTCCCACTTGAGCCTTTCCAGCGTGTCACGAACGACTTTCGACTTATGCAACGGCGCATTGTCGTGGAGCAAAATCACCTTCTTCTGTCGTTGTTGATATTCTGGTCGATTTTCCACAATGGCTCGGCTCAAATCTTTCATTTGCTGTTTGTAGCGAACGGCATTCACAGTTTCACCAGGTTTCAGCAGTTCAAAGTATATAACACCGGACTGGTCCCACCACACACACAGCATGACCTTCCGACCGTAACGATTTGGCCATGCCGTCGATGTCGATGCTTCACCTGGACTCACCCACGATTTGTTGCGCTTAGGGTTCTCCAGGAAAATCCACTTTTCATCACCAGTAACAATACGATGCAGGAAAGACTTTCTTTTGTATCGTTGAAGCAGCATTTCACAGGTCACTTTTCGATTCTCCATTTGTCTCTCGGTCAGTTCATGGGGCACCGACTTTCCACACTTCTGAATTTTTCCCATGGCTCGCAGACGTTTGGAAATTGCTTGCTGTTGAACTCCCAACGCATCTGCAAGCTGTCGTTGCGTTTGCGTGTTGTCTTCATCTAATAATGCTTGCAATTCGGCGTCATCGAACGATTTTCGCTTGCCGGAGCGTGCGGCGTCATTCAGGTCGAAATCTCCATTTTTGAACTGTCGAAACCACGTTTCACATGTTCGAAGTGTTAATGCACGATCACCATAAACTTCCACAAGCGCACAGTGGCTCTCGGACACTTTTTTCCCCTGATTGAACATGAAAAGCAATGCATGGCGCATATGCTCAAAATTCGACATTTTTGAAGCGCAATAAAAACTTACTGGAAGATTTTTTCGAGAAAATGTCAACGCAGTTCAAGCACTCGATATGACTGAACAAAATGACATATGGTATGTGTTACCAACAGCGGTACAAAACAGAACGCCATCCATTGAAAAAACCGGAAATTACTTAGGAGTACACCTGATATGTAATGTCGCAGACATTCTGCTTACCATTGAAATTGATGGATGGAAATTCCAAGTTCCCGATACTCGTATCCCTCAGAATTTCAACAAGTGGTTCTTCATCTAGACAAAAAATTTTGTATTTTTACGAGTCAATTCCTGTTAGCACTGTAATCTGTTATAAGGCATAGACAGTTGATGTATGAACAAGCTAAATTCTTCCAATGACTGTTCGAGTTTTTTTTATGATTTGATCTCTTATGAATAGATTAGGCCGGTCGTTAAAATGGACACTGTAGAATTTTAATAGCGATGTCTCCTCAATTGTTTCTAAATAACTCAAAAAAACCTGAACTTTTTTAGATTTTGAGAAAATCGTTAAACTTTGCCGGTAATATTTTCGCTAATTGAATAACATTGCATTTCATCCAAACACATTCTATGATTTTTTTCAGACGCAAAAATCTCTTTGAAAATTGGTACAACGCAACGTGGAAAGTTATTGTTTGTAGTTTAATACACTGAAAGAAAGAAATATTTGATATTAAGATATGTATATTTGATTATGGCGAAATAGACATTTATTTCCCTAAAAAGTACGACACTTTTAGAGTACTATAATTTTTTAAATGTTACTATATTATATTTGTTCATGAAGTTTTATATATTTGAGGCAAATATATATCTATTTCGCCATAATCAAATATACATATCTTAATAGTTAATATTTCTTCGCTCAGTGTAGCTTAAATAATGTTGATGAGGATGAAAATGAACATATATATAATTTTTAAAATAGGAATAATCATTACACTGATAATTAAAATGATTATAGTACTACCTATTTTGGTAATGAATTTTTTCAAAAAAAGAGCCACCTAATAATCCACTCATTTATTCAATTTTTGATAAATCTGATATAATTTTTTTACAACTAGCACTAAATTTATATCAATTTGAAAATGACTGTGAATGATAATAAACGTGAATGATTATGAATTTTTGAACTATTTTTGCACATTGCCGAAAAGTCCTGCGTTGTATCGAAAAAACTGCTAATTCGTATAATTTTAGGTTTTTTGACTTCGGTCTTGTGGAAAGGGTATTGATTCAGAACCTTGATATTTTTTCTGCAGTATGCCAAACTTATGGACAATATTTCGCCGCATTAAACTGATTTTTCAAATGATTTTGGTGCCTAAAAAAATTGCAGCTTGTGTTCAGGTTAAAATGTCATGTTATTGGAAGGACAAAAAAAAAAAAAAAAGACAGGTACGGTTCTACGCTGTTCTAGAGAACTGAAAGAATTCAGGTTTTTTTTTTGTTATTTGAAACTAACCTCTATGGCTATAAAAACTCTCGCTTTCGTATTTTTAAAATCCCCTTAGGTTGATAGAAATTTTCCTCTAACATGCGTTTACTACGGTCAAATACAGAACCCTTAACCTTTAAATTAACTGCGTTATTTTACGAACTATCATGTCGAATCGTTCATTGTACGAATGAGTATTTTCGAAAAAGATACCAAGTGAATAATCATATGCAGTTATTTTGAATGAGAAAAGTAATATTAGAGAATATCAAAATGATTCCGATTTCTCTATTTTTTTACTCTAAATAGATGAATTACAAGCCTTAGTTAAAAATCGCGTTAAATATTGTGTTCAATGCGATCGTTTCTCGTGTGAGAAAATTGACTGTTATTCACAACCATAAAAATTTTATACCTTAAATTTCAAGTTAACAGATCTTTTTATCAAAATTTTTTATATTTTATTAGTTGGGTACGATTCATTTACTGCCCAATTTTTTCCACTTGCTCTTAATTTGCAATGAATCGGATGTAAGATATTCATTAGTAATAATAAATTCTAAGAACTTGAAAATAATGCCAAGAAGATATTTCTTTATCTATCGACACAAATGAGTGTCATCGCAGTCGATTCGATTTTCTGATGGAAAATAATCAATATTTTTTAAATATTTTTTCGAATATAAGAAAACAATAAATTTTCCTCATTAAAAATTTCTATTTGTCAATAATTTAATTCACCACCATTATTATCAGCATAATGCGATTTCGAATCTTTATTTCTGACTGTAATTTTAAGTTTATCATATCGACGTGCCCATGCAGCTGTGTCTTATTTTTTGGGCGCGAATTTACTTTCTCTTAACTCCGAGCGTCCCGACTAAAGTATCTTAACTCTGTCGGCTCGAGCAACATTAGCCTATGCCCTTGGCGCGCGTTTACTTTCTCTCAACTCTGAGTGTCTCGCACAAAGTATCTTAACTTGGTGACGTTGTGGAACTATATCTTATTTTGGGTAACTGATTCCGAACCATCTTATTTTCCGAGACTCTTGAACAGAGTATTCTAACTCGGAACGCCTGGAACACACTATCTTATTTCCGGCACTCGAAAATATTTTATCTTAACTTGAAAAAAAGGTTTTTGAGAAAACGCGTTTCAAAGATTCGGGCAGTTCGAACTTGTGTTTAACATCTTAATCTTATTTAATATGGCTTAGGAAAGTGCTATAAAAGGTTTTTGGGGTCGCTGATCACAAATCCACTATAATTTTTGCAAAATTTCTATGTTTAAACATTTTTTGAAACTAATTTTCCTGATGTTTTATCAATTTGTGAAAAAACTGCTTATTTGCGATCTATGGGGAAAAAACCTTGAAGAATATTTCATTGATTTTTGTATTATAATACTACAACAATATAAAACATTAAAAAATAAAAGCCTGTCACTTAACGCGAAGTATTGGAATTTCGTTTTTCATTAAAAAGTTGGATATCAATTCATGAGATCTTTTGCTTGCTCAATACGGATATAACTTTTTTTTGCAGAGTTGAGTTTTCTCAACAATTTGTTGAAGAAATAGTTATACAATTTTATGTTTTCCCTATATGTGTATAAGTTTTGCAGACTTTTTTAGTTTGCTAAATAGCTATTTGACACTTGTTTTGTAAAGTCTATGTGTGTAAACAAATTTTTGCAGAACTATGTTCTTTGACAAGATTTATGCGGTTTTCATATATTATTTTTTTGAGTAGCTAAAGAAGAATTTAATGGAATATTCGCAATATAAACTTGTTATTACAAATTATGGCTAAAACGTACGACTTGTATACTTTACTTTGACACTGTTTTTTTCATATTTCTTGAAATAGAAAATTCCTAAAAAAAACTTAAAATGAGAATATAAAAAAAATTTTCATTATTTTGTTTTAAGGCAAAATTATAGAAGTTGCCATGACTTTCGAAAATTTTATAAAACCAGCTTCATTAAGTAATTAATGTTAAACTGAAACATTATATCAATTTTTGTTTCAAAAAATTATATACGTTTTTAAGAAATCTCTGTCGATGAAATTTTATTTTTCACTCAAAATTATAAAAAATTATATCGGGTCGCTGAACGAAAATTTGACGGTATTTTAAAAAAATAATTTTTTTGTAACCAAGTTTTGAAAACGAATTTATGAAAAACTTTGTATTTTTGCAACACGTATGTGATATTCATTGTTTTTTGGGCTCTTAAACAATAATTTTTAATAGTTTTCGTTAATTAATTTGTTTAAACAAATTTTTTAAACAAACTACTGCAAAGTTGTCAATTTTTTTCAATGTCGTGTGCATTTTACTATTTTTGGATGCTGAATATGAATTATACATTTGTGACAAATATAACAAAAATTAATTCAACATCAATTATTATTGATGAGTCGGATCCAAACAACCTGCTCACCGCGTGAAATCGCGTATGAGTATTGTCTACTTTCAGAATCCAGGATATGGAAATTTTTTGGGATCATGCCAAGTAAACAATGCATGGTCTTATATTGTGCAAAGGAACATTTTTTTTTGCTATATAATTTTTTTTCAAGGCCGATCGTTTTTTCGTAATTAAATAACAACTGGTTTTTAAGTAACCCAAAAATCGTGAAGTTTCAAAACCTTAATTTTCAAATCTCGGTCATTTTTAGGCCAATTAAATTTTTTTGTACCATATTTACGTTCTAGCATCACTTATGCGCTTTATGAAAAATTAAATAGTAAAAACAATTGCTTAATATTCAATTTTTATCAATCAAGGTAGAGTTTTCTACTTCTTATTTTCACTATACGAGGAAATCTGGTTTTTCAACTTGTATTGAGCGATTTTTTAGAGTGTTGCTTTAAGACGTTCAAAGCTTATTTTAGTGAATAATTAAGTTGATTCGAGTAAAACACGAACTCTGAGGAATTTTTTTCCAATCGCTTGGAACGCGCGCGATTTTCTAATCGCACGCAAAAAGCAGTTTCATTTCGCTTACAAAAAGGGGAAGGGAAATGAGAAACGATTTTTCATAAAAATTGGTCTTTTTTGCAAGCCGAACTCTTGTATCCTAATTAACATTGAAACCATACTCCCAAACATGGAGTGTTTCAGCAAATCTTTTGTACTGAAATGATGACAATGATGAAAAAAAAGTACTGCTTTTCACATGTTTTAACAGTTTTCGCTAATTTTGTGCAGGAGGAATTTCTGAGTCTCAACAAAACAATTTCATGTTTTTTTGGAAATCCACAAAATATATCACTTTCAAATCAAGTTTTTTTAGCGCAGATTCATGGAGTATATACAAACAGGAGAATGTTGAATAACAAGAACAATAATTGTTACTTTCACATCGTGCACGTTTATTCAAACTTATGGAAAGTACATTTAAATCTTGATGACTTACTGAATGTGATCCATATCTTTTTACCCTTATAACTTCTACGATACAGTCGAATGAATTCTATGAATGTCTAAAACGAAGATCTTACAAGTATTCCTCTCTTACAGGCAAGGACCGATAAAAATAATGATGCGTTGATGGAATTGCATCTTTGTCACACAAGTCCATCAAATCTTTTTTCTTCGCCTTATCAATGGGTAAAATGTCATCGTAAGCCCTTTTTAATTCATAAGAACAAACATTGAAGGGGTGCCTTTTTTTTCCCTGATTCAATCGAAGTTTTCGTTACTCGTCGTCCTTGAATGAACATTTATTCAAAATTTCATATTCTTCATTAGGAGACACACTGAATTCCCGGACTTTGGTGATAGCAAACTTTTCCCCTTCTACATCTTTGTCCCACTTGAAATTTTGAGTCAAATCTTTGAAATCAAAAATGTTTTTCTGCTCTACTTCCTTAACAATGTACGGTTTTTTACCCGCTTTTGCAGTTTGGATTATCACAATCCAGTCTTTCGGGCTAAAGATTTTTATATTTTTGCTTCTCCTTTCTATTAAAGCGTGCATGGAATCCCCCTCGTTTTGCGTATGACCAACTTCCAAGAATCTGTGTGTTATATGTACATTGAATCGAAAAGCAGCTAACACATACATAGAGAATACAAATCGGTTTCGGTTTTGGCCAGCGCAATTATCGGAAAAAAAATAAAACTTGTCTACCCCCGCTGATACTTTTGTCTCAATGAAGTCTAGAACGAAACTGGCAATTTCATTGCTGCCTTTCGAACCGATAGTCTCGTTCCAAATATAACAATACCCTTCATGCGCACAACAATCATAGACAGTGAAGTTATACAAACCAAGATGTCTCTTGTAATAAAAGGCAGAAGATTCCGCACGAGGGCATTGCAAAACTTTTTGCAAATCAAAACATGCTATGCACGATGTTGGATCTCGCTTACATTCTTCTTTATTTTGGTCTTTTATGTCTCGAGCCAAATTTTTCAATTGAATATGAGCATTGTAATCAGGTTCCAACCTCGCTTTTTCTTCTGGTGTTGTAACATTATTATACGTAAAACAAACATCGCACTGATCTTTCTTCGGTTGAAAAAAATACAAATTGAACGAAGTGTTGAAAATGTCGCGGTACTGGCGTAAATTAGCTACATTTTCCTTCGAGGGATATTGTTCTTTCATCCAAATTTCGTACAGAGAATGCATCTTAGGCACCGACAAAGTTTCATTCAAGTACTCGCGATTTGATTCTTTCCTGCGATAATGTGATGGCACTTTCGGAAAACAATTAATATGCTCTTTAACACTTTCTACAAACTCTGGATTCAAACACTTTTTTTTGTTTTTGCCGCGCTGATCGTCTCCTACTGAACTACCCGCACCTTGCTTTCGAATTGCAGTTCTAACCCACTGATCATTAATTCCCAGAGTACTCAGAAACATTGGCTTGCATACTTGAACTACTTGGCCATTGATACGAAAAGAATAAGATCTCGTATCAGCGCGTCTGGACTTCCAATATGTCGTAGGTGATTTGACGGTAACATTTCTGACGCGCCTCGCTAAAAATTCCCACTTTTCTTTATGACTCCCTATTTTCCAAAACTGTGTAAACAATTCGCATCTCTCATGTTCCTGTATTTTTTCTCCGCACTTACGTCTACATTTCTTGTCGCAGCCTTCCCCCATTTTACGTACTTCGATTTGCGATCCCTTCTCATTATTATACTCTTTTCCGGACTGTCTCGCTTTCTTCGCAATGTTTCTTGACCACTTGTAGGTATTTACACTACGCTTACGTGAAGCAATTTTTTCTTTTACATTCGCCAAATTGTCGTCATGGACTGCCTGCCTGTCGCCGTCAAGATCGATATCCTGTTTAATTACAGTTTCAGGTTCTTTGCTTGTTCCAGGATGACTTGGTGTAGTGTTTGTGGCCACGAAAACAGGTGTGAGTTCGGTCAGAGTAACTGCAATAATGTGAATTATCCGTAATGTTAAAAGATAAAAATACAAATTAAGGTGTTCGAAGTAAAAACTTGTTAATAAGTAATAACTTGTCCTAAGAATTTATTTTTCTAATTGTACTTGCATTGAAATGGGTCTGTATGTTACATTAAATTAGAGGAAATAAAATGAAATCTTAAATTCAGTCAGGGTAAACTAATTCGTAAGGTAAATTAGATTAAGAAACATCTTCATAAGTCCACATTTTTAAAAATTTTCTTTTTTCGACATAAAAAATTTTTCCACGAGTTCACATTTAAAAAAATATACCAAATTCGAAATAAAGAATTTTCATGAGTTGAAAATTCAAAAAATATTCTAATTTCAAAATCCATAAATTTTTCGAATTCAAAATTTTTAAAAATTTTCCAAGTCCAAATTTTAAAAAGTTTTTCTATGTTCAAAAATTGTCGAGAATATTTTAAGTCCAAGATCATGAGTTTCACTTAGTCCAAGAATTACTCGAATCCGGAAAAAAGCACAATAAAACCGAACAATATATATTTGCAAACAATAATTATTCTACTATGTACACGATCAAAATTTAAATATAAAAATAAACATTGATTTTGACGCTAAGCAAACAAAATTGACGGTGCCACGCTGATGCTACGATCGTGCTACGACTGTGCTACAAAATCATCGTAGCAACGGCGTAGCACCGCGTCTGATTCATGAAAAAAAAAAAAAATTTGCTTGTAAAATTAAGTCAGAATATGAAATTCATAGAAAGAGTTATGTTAAAAATCAAAAACAAAAAAAATTTTAAAAATCTTGACACATATTTCAACAAGCTAATTTTCTTCATGTAAGTTTTATGAAAGCGATTTAAAAAAATTCCGTCAGTCATTTTTCATATTCTTTTATAAAGAAAAGGAAATTTTTCGAAAGACATAGTCGTAATACATTCATGAATTATCACATCACCTTAAGAAATTTTCGAATAAAAATTTGAATTTATGAAAGATTATCGATCAGTATTTTTGAGTCGAAGAATTCAGAATGAAGACATTTGAAAAATAATTATGATCATGAAAATTACCTTCATCGTCCTGCGTTTCCTCAATGTTTTCTTCGTGATAAACTGAATAACTGGCAGAATACCCTTCAGGAGATTCAGAATCATCAGAGAATTGGTATGGATCCATATTGTTCTTTTATGAACAGAGAACGTTGCTTTAGACCCAATAATATCATATTATCCAAAATGCATGAAAATTTTTTGTTATATAATCACCTTTTCCTGGATTATCCAATGAAAAATTTGACTTGTCGACTACTCAATATTGTACATGCCGACCGTCACCACTGATGCACCCAAACCGATGTTAAAGAAAAATTCAATAAAATAAATAAAACGTGTAGTGCGGAATCAAAGTTAGCAAAGAGCTGAGTGACTTTGTCCAAAAATGATATTCCGAGATGGAATAAAATAGTCCCCAAACTGCTGATGGCCAAGAAAATCACGTGCTTTTCTCGGCTGACCTATACACGTCTTCTCATTGGTTCATTCTCGTATTTCTCCATTATGATGGGGAAAACCAATTCGTCATAATAGCGCCTCTGTCTCATTGGCATCTACTCAACCGACGAGATAAGGCCAAAGATGGTTAAAAATAAAACACGGGAGACGGAAAAAAAATCTGTGATTTTGATTCAAAATTTCGGATAAATTTTGGGGTCTTACAGCAACAAAACAACGGGCTTCTGCTTTCTGAACAGTTAGAACAGAGATCACAGTGCTTAACGGGGCAAGAGGTAAAATTTGTGCACAATGCGCTATTAGAAAGGGGGAGGGTCACGCTCATTAATTTTGGGACTTTATCACTTCATTACTTTTCCAGACATAAATCATTGCTTTTAAAAAATTGATACAAAAGTTATTTTTATAGACTTGATTATTGAACAAAAAATTAGTAATAAACACTGTAAAAAATCTTAAGATTTCTTCGATTTCTTTGGTAGAAAAATTTACATAGCCACTGGTAATTTTTATTTATCTACCTTGAATTGAATAAAAAATTTCAAGTTACTATGTAATTTATCAACCAAAAGAATGTAAAGAATTCAGTTATTTTTAACAGTAAAGGAAACAACTACAAAACAAGCATTGCGAATTGTTAAAATAATGTTCTGAACTAAAAAACATTTCTTCGAAATTTTATTAAATAAAAATTTTTTCCATACTGCTTGGAAAAATTGTTAATATATCTGAAAAAAAAGATCATTATATGATCATTGTCATTCAATATTTATTTGTACATACACTAAAACATTAGTTAACGCCAAATAATCACTAATTAATGACCTCAGAAGTTCGAAAACTTCCATTGCAATTTCAGTTATTAAAACTCATGTTCTAGATATTTTTATTGTTTCTAATCGCGTTCAAAAATTTAATTGAAAAATCTGAATTTTTTATTGCATTTTTATCTTCAAAAAATGATAATGTGATTAACTCTCCAAAAATCGTTGTCACCTTGAATTTTAAGACTGTACATTTTTTATAAGATTTAATTAAGAATATTCGAATTCCACTGATTCTGTATTCCCCTGTGTTTGGCACATTAATAGGTCACAATGACCAAAATAATATTTTTATATTATAATAAATGCTATTGTATCAGTCGAATGAAAACTTTTGTTCATTACTGCGAAAAATTAAAAAAAATATCACTAAATATGAATCTGCTTTCTACTAAAACAAACACATTTTTATAGTTACGCAATGTTTATCAGATCTCAAAATCAAGAGATCTAAAATTTCACAAATTGTAAAATTGACATATAACTCGAACATTCTTAAATTTATCCGGTAAAATTGCAAATCTTCTTGTAAATTAAAAATCTACAAATTGATTTGCTATTTTACTGTATGAATCCAGAAACTTTTATGTTACATGATTAACAGTGCGTATTTGACAACAATCACTCCGCAAAGAGTTCACTTACCTTTAGAAAAAAAACGTTCAACTAGAAAAAAAACGGTCATTTTGACCGTGAGTCCGAACGGTGGATTCATTTTCCTATTTAATTCTAACATTGACGTTCAATTGGGCGTTCAAAATCACGGTCAAGTTAGAGGTTTTTTTCGTTAAGGTAATTAATGAATTTGCTAATTGTAAAACTGATTCGATTATGATCACCGAATATTTTCATTTTTGAAAATATACAAAAGACGGCATTTTTTCTTACAAAAAATTTACGCAGTTTTTTATTTTACAAAAGAAAAAAGGAAAAAACACGCACGAAGCAAGGGAGAGAACGAAAACATTGGTCCTTTAAGTGCGTTTTCAATGTCAAAAAACAGGGGCTCAAAGAACATTTTTAGTGTGTTTTTTGCAAAAAATTATTCTTGAAATTCAAACATGTCATTTCACATCGTTCACATTGAAAAAAAATTTTAAATGCCAATGCTAAAAAAAATCATGCCAAACAACTTGATTAATAAATTATTTCACTAATCTTGACTTCCACCGAACGCGCCGAGTTTAGATAGAAGGGAAGAAAGAATTTGTAGCATTCTGACAAACGTTACTTATTTTTTTCGTAATAATGGGTTCAAAAACAATTTTAGTAGAGTGGCTAGGCGGGTTCTGCGTCACCCCACTCCTCCTCCCATCACGTGACCCCCCCTCCCCCTCGCGCCCCCTCCCCGCGTCGATAAGGTAGGAACCCAATATGGCGGCGGTCGGTAAGGTAGGTGTGCGGTCGGTTATACCTGTAGTCGGTAATACCTGTAGTCAGTGATACCTTATGTTGATAATACCTTCGGTCGGTAATACCTCATTTCGGTAATAACTGCGACCTGTAATACCTCATGTCGAAATGTTTTTTTTGTTTTTTTATATTTTTTTTGTTTTTTTTATTTCATTTTTTACATTTTTACATTTCAATTTACGACGTTTACATGAACAATGCATTTATTCTTTAGAAGAAAACTCGCTGGCGTTGAATTTCCCTCCGAGATGCCGAAACTCCACTGGATTTTTTGACTTTGCAGATTCTTCGAGTTTGAGTAGTTCATTAGAATCTTCTCGTAGCATCTTGCAGAGCCTCTCTGGTAGAAAAGTCTCGAATGTCGAATCCAGAGTGACGATGAATTTGAGTCCAAATCTGGTGGCAACGGAGCGAATTCCAGTTACAGCGTGGCTTTTGTTGATTTCCAACTCTGCAATCCTGCGCGTTGGGAGAAAACTCTCAGTATGAGCAACTTTGTTGAGCTTTGAGAAATCCATGCTGATTATTCGAAAATTGGCTTCAGACTAACGCTCCCGCTCGGGAACGCCGTACTTATAAGTAGTGATGGCGCTGCGATCGCGCGCTGTTGCCATGTGAAAGCAGTTATGTAAGCGTTGACGTCATAACGACAAGTTTAAACACGTCGCCGGAAACGATTACGTCATCACATTCCTAAGCGATGAGATCATAACGACAAGTTCAAACACGCTTTTCGTTGACCTTGAAACATCCGAATAGAACTGCGTAGAAGTAATTTGATACTCTAATAAAAGCGTAGACTAAACAATGACGCCATAACATTTAAACACGTCGCCGACAACGATTACGTCATCACATTCCTATGCGATGAGATCATAACGACAAGTTCAAACACGCTTTCCGTTAACCTTGAAACGTCCAAATAGAACTGCGTAGAAGTAATTTGATACTCTGACGTCATAACGACAAGTTTAAACACGTCGCCAGAAATGATGACGTCACCAGGCTCAAACCTGCACGATAATTCTTGGAAATTACGTAATCACATTCCTAGACAATGAGGTCACAATCTATTAATAGAATGAAACCTTTTTTAATCTTCAGTTTCACTTGGAAATATATTCTGAAATAAATTCAACAATAATTTTTTCTGTACAAGGGGCCCCACCCCGCCCCTTGCTGTGAGACACAACCATCATGTTAGTCCCTCCTTTTTTTATTTCAAAAAAAATTACAATTTTTCTTTCTTACAACTATAACAATCTTTTATCATTGGAGCGCTACCAACACAATCATCATCAGGGCCGAAAGTAGAACTGAAAAGGCCCCGGGGCAAAACAAAATTTAGGGGCCCCATTCAAAAATCACTCGTTATAATAAAATTGTGGAATTACAAAATAAAAAAAACATTCTTTTTTCGTTCAAAAAATTTTTATTCACACCTTATATTAACTTGTAGGAACGTTCCTGATACTCATAGTATACTCGCAATGATTTACAAGCACTTTCAAAATATTTTTTCACATTAAAACGCAAGAACACTAAAACATCTTTTTCCTAGATTTTTCGGTAGCAAATTCATTTATTATTTTATTGAATTCGATCTTGCGCGCTCTTTGATTTTCGATGGACAGTATCGCTAAATTACTAAGTCTATCTTGTCCCATTGAGCTACGCAAAAAATTTTTGATCAACTTTAATTTAGAGAAAGTCCTCTCAGCTTTGGCAGTAGTGACAGGGACAGTTAGGAACATCAGAAGCGCTGTGCACACATCTGGATAACTGGACGACAATGACGGATTCTGAATGATCAAAAAACGGACCAACTCTTTGACATTTTTCATTAAACTGATCTCTTTTGAAAATATTGCTCTGACAGAAAGCAACTGAGAAGAAAATGAAGGCGACACGTCATTTAAAAAAATTTTGGTAAACAGATCAGCTTCTTGCTCCAACTCGTTCTTCGGTGAATTTGTGAGATATTGAGGTTGCAGGATTTTATAAGTATCCAAAACGTTTCTCATTCCAGCAAATCTATTTTCTAGTTGTGATGATATTCTATCTATCATTGGGTAAAAAGTGTTGACCCGAAAGCGTTCTTCAGGATTAGTAAATCTTGCATCTTCGGACAATTCATCGAAATGAGACTTGACCCTACGTATTCTTTTGTCTGAAAACTTTTTCTGAATTTTCCACTTTTCGCAAATTTCCGACACATTTATCAGTAATGAATCAAAAGTTTCCCGCAAGCTTTTTATATTCTTTAACGCATTTTCGAGCTGATCATGTGCAAAAAAAAGATCTATTGTTTCTGACTGCAATGATTTGGATGGAATGTTCATTATTCGCAATATTTCGTCTTGAAAGATAAGAAGAAAAACAAAATCAAAAGTTTCAATTTTTTTCTGAATTCCTAATGCCATGTTCCTTTCGCCAGACTTTTTTGTTTTTAGTATTTCTTGGCTCAAACATTTAACTACATCACCAAACCTTTGTTTCAAAGCATGAACAGCGTCGTACCTTCCAGAAAAGCGAGTTGGATTTAATGTTTTTAGAGTTGGTGCACCATTTTCAAAAGAGCTCTGTAGGTCCCCCCATCGACTGATACTGTTGCCAAAAAAATCGTAAACAGATTGAACGGTTTCAAAAAATTCCTCAATGTTTCTAATGGATGATACTGCGTCTTTTAAAACAAGATTCAAATTATGGGTAGCACAATGTACAAAATATGCATGTGGAGCTTTATCTTTGATCTTTTTTTGCAAACCTAAATAAGCACCGCTCATGACTGCTGCACCGTCGTATGCCTGACCCCGACATTTTTGGATATCAACATTTCATCCAAAGAATTGAACACAAGTTTTTCAAGACCTGAAGCTGATTGATCCTTTACAGCAGTAAAAGAAGTGAACACTTCATCTATGACTAAATCAATCGGTTCTCCTATATCATTGTAGATAATATTTACATAACGGAAAACTGTACTCAACTGGTCAATTTTGCTGACATCTTGGGTCGTGTCTAATATGATAGAAAAAAATGGAGCATTTTTTAAATCTTGAATAATATTTTTACGTACTTCCTGCCCTAACAAAGAAATGACTTCGTTTTGTACTGAAAAACTTAGATATTTCGTGGAACCTGCAGGTCTTGCTAACAACTCACTTAAAACTGGGTCATATTTCGCTAGCAGAGCAATGATGGATAGAAAATTCCCTTTATTTGAATCTTGAATGTTTTCACTCGAGCCTCGGAAAGCAAGATTACACGTTGCTAGCATTAATGTAACGTCAAGAATTCGTTCAAGGACTTTGCGCCAAAAATTCTGTTCCTCGCGCAATGAATTTTGACATGCTATGTCGATGGTACTGTTTTTACGCCACATTTCAAAAATCGTACAAGAATCTACATGACTTTCAGAAGTTTCATGACTTTTGATACGCTCAGAAAGATGTTTCCAGTCTCTAACGCCACAAGTACCCCATGGATTTTCAGATGATCCTTCTTTAGGAAATATCCAGCAAGGGAGACAATAGACAACATCCTTTTCCGTGGAATAAGAGAGCCAATTGCGGACGATACGCAAACCTGATTTCGTGATGACAGAATAATATTTTTCAGAAAAACTGCGATACTTCTGCTGCTCATCTTTTGGGAAAGGCCCACGTGGTTGAGTTGGACCAGAAGAGATGAGTCGTTTTTTGATTATCGGATCTGTGATGAGATGAGGAAATCTGATTTTTTCTGCAGGCGATACATCTTCATCGGAGTCGGAGTTGTCTTTGTCGCCAGCAGTTTCATTCGGCTCCAATTCGTTACTAGATTCACCTTTTTGTGCAAATGATGTGTTGACGAGCTCCTTTTCTTCACATTCATTTTTATCAAGATCGATTTCTCCTTTTGATTTTAAAAACAATGTTAACAATTAAAATGGATGATGTGTAAGATGTGTTAGTATTACTTTACACAAATCATTTCCCTAGTAAAAGCGGCTTGCTAGAAAATTTCTTGTACTAGAATGGACATGATGTGAATATAACCGCACGTCATGTGGCCTTACAGCTGACATTTGAATGTAGTTGAATGCAGTTGAGTTGTCGGCGCTGCTAACCTTTTGTCGCCTATTTTCACCTCACTTACTCGCGTGACTCACGAATTATATGATAATATAGCATATAACATAAAATAATGTGTAACATACAATAATTTAAACATTTGTAATTGATAATGACTTTGTAATAAATTGTTTATAATAATATTGTCAAAATACATGAGATCTAATATAATTATACAAAATTCTAAAAGGACATATATATCTCGATAAGTTAAATCATTTAACATTGCTAACATTAATTAATTTCAGAAAAATTATCAATGTAAAAAAAAATTCTTCAATGTAATTATTTATTAATTTTTATATGAGTTATTTTGATAACAAAAAATGTCTAGAGTACATTCTAAAACAACAACAAAATGTAAAAAATTTTAAATAACAACAATAATAACTACTATATGGGCAAGACTGGCTGTTTTTAACTGCAGGGGGTGCTTAAAATTTTTCTAGTGTAATGTGAGTGTGGTTACGATAGGTGACAAACAAAGGATAGGTTAGCAGCAACAATAACTCAACTGCACTCAACCAGACTCAACTGTCAGCTGTAATACCACAGAGGCGTGTAGCTATGTTCACATCGTCCCCATTTTGGTACGATGATTCGATTCTAACCTCTTAAAAAACTTTTATCTGTCACAATACTTTTTCGAAGTCTCAATAATTTAAACACAAAGTCGTAACTTTTCAGCAGATAAAAATAATGGGCAGCTCAAAACGTGAAGAACATATTGTATAATAGAATTAATTAAAAAAAATCTTTTAAAATTTTATCCGTCCAATTAAAAACTACAGTATGTATATACCTTGTTTTTCCATGCTACTCGTTCCTGATGATTTCGATAACCACTCCGTCATTTTTTGGGTACTTTTGGCATTAGAAACTGCATTGATTATTCTTTGTTTTTCTCGCCTTTTTTGGGCGCCACTTGGATACGTTCTTTTCATTTTCAAACTGAGATTTTTATTGCACTCATGCACTTACGAAGGGTGGCTGTTACGTGCTGTTACGTGCAACCTCTCCAGTGCTCTCCAGAGTGTTACTAAAGACTTTACAATTTGAGCACTTGCTTCCCGAGGGAAACGAGTGATGGCGCTGAAGTTATACGACAATTTTTTTCATAAGAGTGTACCAGCCCTGGATACATTGAACACTGAATGCATATGACGTGTCGACATGACATGATCATGACATATCATCACGCACAGTGCACACGCGTTATGCGAGTCTCGACTATCGATTTTTGAATAATGCTACAGCCGCAACAGGGGATACCAGTAGGTTAGATATTAGGTATGTATTATAAGTATTTTCAATGTCCAGTAGCAAGCAGATTTTTTTTGGGTACTAAGAATTATCACGTTTAGGTAAGGAGAAAAAAAATTTTTTGAAATAAGTTCTAAACAGGTTAACAATTTTTTCTTTCCATCCCCTGCCAGAGGGCCCCTAGGTCGGGGGCCCCGGGGCACTGCCCCGTGTGCCCTATTGTAGTTTCGGCCCTGATCATCATACATTGAATTCCAATGCTTCTTCGCTTACAACTAACAAAGTCTGTATCTTTTTGAAATTTCAGAGGCAACTTTTCCCAAGCTTGAGCGATACATTCTTTCCGAAAGTAAAGTAAAAATTCTCGTGGCAGTGCAGCGATATCCTCGGAATCCAGATTGTGCAACGAGTCGGTGTACGAGAGTAGAGTGAAAGATCTCTTCATTGATGGTGTATCGCCAAATTTTTCCATTAACCACATCCTGAGACGCCGAGCGTTTTCCGCGGCACAATGATGATGTTGCACAGGTCGATGATACGCGTTAAATTCACACGCGGAGACGCGCAGCCTTTCGAGCGAAGGGCAGCCCATTTCCAGCATGTCAATTATGACAGGGTTGGAGTGTAGATGATGCTGCAACCACGTTTTCTTGTCCACGCCTTTCACGAAAATGAAGCTAGCATCCTCGAGTTGATTGTTGAGCTCTTGATTGAGTTCCTCGTAGGACACATCTCCAGCGTCCCATGGGATACCGTGGTAATTCTTGGTCAACCATTGATTCATTTTTCTCTGTCGTGGAGACAATTCATCCCAGCTGCACAGTGGTTCAAACAGTGTGGTAGTAATGATGCCGTCCATTCGCAGAACGGCGAACTCCTTGATGATAAATTTGGATACGTGAAAGCTCTGCATATCGACGATGTACTTCATCTTGATACACTGACGCGCTCTCGCATATCCACCTCCTTTTATCCCCACCACCACCAACACATCAATTCTTCAACTTCACATACTTGACATCAGGCTTTTTCTCATCCTTCTCCTTCTTATCCAACATAGGCTTATACTTGTCAGACAATTTATAATCATTTAAAAGACAACGACGTTCATCGTTTGACTTATCCATTACGACTAAAGTATAGTAATTATCTTTCATTTATATACTTAATTATACATGTAAACATAACCTTAAACATAATCTATAACCTTTGATAAGTATCTTAAATACGTTCAACATTATGAAATTTATAACGACCAAGAAACGCTCTCGCGAGTATATACAGCGCATGCGTAGTAGATACAATCAAACGTTTCATATCTTTCTGACAACGCCGCTGATTGGTTGGTATTCTATGATACGATCATGTACAATAAGACAGTATGCAGTAGTCGTGGCTGGAAAATTAGCGCCTGATTCGAACTCGAGACGGACGTCAACTGGACCAGTGATCAAAGAATCATTTTGTTTAGCACAATCGATTACGATGAGAGGCGCATTATCTTTAAATTGAGTTTTTGTTAACAATGGGGCATTTTTTCCGCCATAGTACGATGATTGAAAATTCGCAAACATTTCATATAACGTAGCAAACTGGTTTCGTTGAAGATCGATATTAAGATTTCCATGAGGAAAACATTGTGAATTTAAATACAATTTCATATCACGCAAATTACACGTGTCAAAAATGCTCATATTTCCAGTTCTCACATTTTTTCGTCCAACTTGGAATCCCACTATGACGTATCTCAGTTTCTCCAATTGAGTCGATGTTTTCACACTCCATACATGCTTGGTTGTTTGAGGTAGTAGAGGATACTCGTACAGCTCCCAGCTCCGAAAGCTCATGGCGATGGTAGGATCAGTAGCGATGTAATTCAGCATTCGAATTTTCTCCAAATCCGAAACTTTGACGTACGGAATTAACCATTCGATTTTGTTGATGGTTAGCTTGTATTGTTCTTCGTTCGCAGCAAGCTGCGTGATCGCGTTGACGTCGGTGTTGGCTCGCAGAATGATGAGTTCGTGTTTGACATTGACGATAACTCGTGGATAATCCTCAGCGAATCCAAAGATGAAATTCAGTGGAATGCAAATATCGTAATATCCATTCGCGTCGGTTACATCTCTTGCGTCATCAACGATCCATCCAGCATTTTCCATCATGTCCTCTTGGGTTGGAGTTTGTGCAATGTAGGCCTTCATCGTTGTTGTGAGACCGACATTCTTGATTCTTTCGATCTCGATAGCATTCAGCTCATACCGCATTTCTTCAAACATGTAGCAGATGCCATTGTTCACAATCGATGTATGTTCAACCGCGGTCGTTCCATCGTTTTTCGTCAACCTTCTTTGTATATGCAGCGAACTTTTGCTGGGTAGCATATACGAATCTTGATTCTGGATACTGATGCGGATTTCATCGTTGTTGTTAAACGTTGATAAAGCGTAGGGCTGGTGTGCGTGGACTTCATATTGCGCTACAGACTCATCGAAGACGATCTTCTTCTCGACGGATAACATGGTATAAGACAAATTAGGCAGCAAATTTTCTTTGGATTCTCAGACCGAGACCTTTCAGGAACTGGACGTTCTCTAGTGTGAGCTGTTTGAAAGGTTTGCGATGACTGATGGTTTTTGAACATGTTGCTGGACTTTTATACTCTCCGTAAACAATTCCCATTTTATTCACTTTTCACATGTAGTCTGATGGTGATAGCTTCTCCTCGAAAATTCACAAGTTTATCTTCTTGATCAACAATACGCAGCTGCAGATGATGTATTGCTTGTACGGCGATTGATTGGTAAATGACGTGAGTTGGCACTTCAACGATCTTATATCCTGGTGGTACCACTGGAAAGAACTCGTGGATGGTATGCACTTTCTTATCGTTTATATACGCTCCCGTAGTTATGTTGCACTCGACTCGTAAAGCGTTAACAGCAAGAATTCTGACAGGTGAATCAGACTTGTGCATCACATTTGCTCCAATGATTCGTGGATCAAAGCCCAACAATTTACCGATAGAATTCTCAGGTCGAAAATCAATACTTTTATTGCACCGAATTTCACTGCGTAGTGTACTATTGTTTGCTCGTAGACTTAGCTGAGTATCCTGTGGAAGCTCTTCCTTTAGAAATTTTTCTATATCATCCAACTCGTAGCTTCCTGAATGTATTGTTATTATATCATTACCAATGTAAAATTTATTTTTATCAACGTCAATGTTGGGGATAGAATTGAATGTTAAAAATTCCACCAGCCCCAAAAAGTATTTCTTTTGGTTGAACAATTCAATTGAGGGAAAATAATTTGCCTCTAAAACGGAAGTATCTCCTGAGAGTGTAAGCGTCAATGAATCCGCCATGACTGTTACTAGTAGACTGACGTGTATTCACTCGTAATCAACTCTTTTATTCACTAGAAACTCCAGACACAGATGACCACAGATGGTCTCGTTATAGGTTTGATATTGATTGTGATTGTATTCGATTATGCTACCGACACCGAAGTAATCCATAAGTTCTCGAGGTGGTTGTAGATTGCCAAAACTATCGAAATACATAACTCGATTGTCGGTTTTTCGATAAGCGACCCAATGCGTTCCTGGACCATTTTTAGAATCCAAATTGATAATGGCAGCTTCAGTTTTCTTTCTACTCTTCGGCAAATCATTTCTCATGTATACGCCTCGGAAATGTGGTATTTGAAGAATTTTCACATACTTCAACAAATCTACATCGGTCAGTGGTCGGTTCGGTAGCTCTACACGTTTTTTAAATGCAGTCTCAAGCCAGCTCCATACGGTTTCAAGTACAATCCTTTTCCCACGCTGATCGATTCCAGCTTGAGGTTATGTCGTTTTGATTCCTCCAACTGACGTTTGGCGGCTCTGGCATCGTTAATGGCTTCAGCGATACTAGCAGCGCCACCTGCCAATGCTCCTGTTGCACTAAGTCCCGCGAAGATAGGTAGTAAAAAGGCTGGTAAAATGCCTCCAACTTTGCTCGGTACAGGTAATACACGAGGTATACGAACTTTTTCTTCCCTCTAGCTTCTTTCACAGCTGCACGTGCGGCTTTCAGAGTTGATTGTATGGATCCAGTAGCTTTTGCTGCTATTCTCGCTGCATTGACGACTTTTCTCAACGGAATTTTCTTCTTCTTCACCATTTTCTTCATCTTCTTCTTCAGGCCCATGCCGAGTTTTGACTTGACTTTCATGATGCTGGCAACCGCAAGAGTAGCTGCTTTTTCTCCAACTCCAGAATCCTTGGCGTAGACGCGTTCGATAGCTCTTTTTGCGAGAACCTCGTCAGCTTCGTGTCTTGCTGTTAGATTTTCCCGATTCTTCGAGTATGCAATGTCGTGATCTCTGCAAGCTGCGTCTAGAGGGTTTATACCACGATCTCCACGCTCCAATCTTTTAACAAGCTTGGTACCTGGCCCGCAAAATTGATAGCCTGGTATGTGAAGTTCGACGGGTAGCTTGTTTACGAGAGTGTTGGCGAGACCGTTACCTCTCACTGCCATTGCTCGACTGAGCTCGAGGCTATAAAAGCCAGGTATTTATAGGTTTTCCAATCAGACGCGCGCGAGCAGTCATGGAGTTTACACAGCAAAATATCAAGTTACCTGTCATCAACTTTGACAATGTAACGCAGAGGCGGGAAAAAATCAAACGTCATGGAAAGCTGCTACCAAACACAGTTCGCTCTATAATTTGCGGTCCTTCGAATTGTGGCAAGTCTAACGCTCTTCTCACGCTCATAACGTATCCCAACGGATTGAGATTTGAAAACGTTTACCTCTACTCAAAGTCGCTCAACCAGCCCAAGTACGAATACTTGAAGAAAATCATCGAACCTGTCAAAGGAGTGGGATATTTTCCGTATAGTGACAACGAGGGAGTCGTCAGTATGGACAACGTCAAGCAAAACTCTGTGATGATATTCGATGACGTGGCATGTGAAAAACAAGACAATATACGTGCATACTTTTGCATGGGACGGCATCACGATGTGGATAGTTTCTATCTCTGTCAAACTTACGCTCTCATTCCCAAACACTTGGTGAGAGACAACGCCAATATGCTCGTACTGTTTCGTCAAGATGACATGAATTTGAAGCATGTTTACGACGATCATGTAAACACGGACATGCCGTTTACGCAATTTGGGGAACTGTGTGCTACCTGCTGGAACGACAAGTACGGTTTTCTCGTCGTTGACAAAGATAGTGACATTGATCAAGGTCGATACAGGAGAGGATTCGACTGCTTCTATAAATTGAAGTGACTTCACAACGACAGCATCAGTATTACCTGAACTACGATCGAGACGACATCATGGAGCGTAAAGATGTACTGCATCAAATTGTGCAAGCCAGTGAAGCTATTCGACGCAAACATCGTCTGCTCAAGCAAGGAAGAGCTGCTGTAGAAATGTCGATCAATGAAGTTTTTAAACCTATTATCGATCCACTGCAGTCATTAACTCAAAAACCGCAAGATGTGAAAATGATGAGCGTGAAGAAAGAGGAAGTCAAGGAAGAAGTGCCGGAATTGTCAACAATGGAGGCAGAATCACCCGAAGCGGAAAAGGATTCATTTGAGCAATCCGATGTTTGAATTCGATTTTGATCGAATTTGAATCCGATGTTGAATTGATTCAAGAGTTTGAACGAAACGATTGGTAATACAACATTTTCACCTGGCAGTAGTAGCTCGCCAGCTGTAATTGATACGGTGACGAAGTACTTAACGATGATGAAAAATGTGAATCATAGAAAGAAATTTGATACACAGTACGGAGTTCGTTTACTGAAAACTGGACCCTTCATTGGAAACGCACGAATCAGTTTTACACATGATGCAATTCATGTCGGAGATGTGAAGTATAAGAAGACGCCTGGATTGATTGAATTGTTATTCAAAAAAGATCCGGAAGACTCCATGCTATCGAAAAGTGATATGGAAAATTATAAGAAAATTGTGCGTCAAACAAACGCAGACAAGAAAAATTATCGACCGGATTCGAGTACCCGTGGAAGCAAAGATTTCAAATACTTAAACTACATCGCCAAAAAAAGAGGAGCTATGTACAATAAGGTTCATCGTGGACAGAACATCGACTACGTGCATTGGGACGATCCGAACGAGCTCGTTGATCGCTTACGCCTGATTCTCGCATCTCAAACTGCCGGAAACAACAGTCATACCAACGAAATAAACTCAATTATCGAAGAACTTAGAGAAGCTGAGATTATATATTGAGCAACTTGGAGTATAAAGCCTCATTCGCAACCTACACAATGTCGAGTGTAGACGTTTTCGGAAGACATCTGACCAAGAACCGAGGCATACGTGGACCACCTGGTGCTGGATTCAAATTGACTCCCGAAGGTCATTACGATCTCCAACATAAAAAATTAGTCAACGTCGCAAAGGGTGATTACGAGACGGAAGGCGCTTCGTATCAAAATATTATTGACTTCGAAGAAGTGTTAACGAGTGAAATTGACCACTTGAAAAAATCGTTGGAAATCTTGGCAAACATGTATCAAAAGCATATGACTGAAAACTCTACAATCATTTCGGCCATTCAAACTCGCTTGAAACGTATCGAGGAGGAAGTGTTTATCGATGTTACACCTAAAGAGAATGTCTACGAGTAATCCATTCGACAATCATCCTCCGAACATCATGGATCTCAAGGAAGCACTAGTGGAAGAAATTCATAAACCAGCGAGAAGAAATTATCGACGTCGTCATGTTGATATGCGTGTATTAGATGAGACGTGGCAAGCTGATCTCGTTGACATGACCGCTTACAAGGATAAAGGCTACAAGTTTCTGCTCACCGTCATCGACGTATTCTCCAAGTACGTCTGGGCTGTACCAATAAAAACCAAAAATGGACCCGACGTCACCGCTGCTATGAAGACTGCGCTCAAGGATCGCCAACCCATGAATCTACACGTCGACCAAGGCAAAGAATTTTACAACAAAAACTTTAAGGTTCTTATGAAGCAACATGGAATCAACATGTACTCTACATTCAGCGGTATTAAAGCATCCATCTGCGAACGTTTCAATCGTACACTCAAGGGCAGGATGTGGAAACGATTCTCCCTCCAAGGACATTACAAATGGATCGACATCTTACCTGATTTGATAGCAAATTACAACGCCACCAAGCATCGAACAATCAAGATGAAGCCTAAAGATGTTGTCGCAGCTGATGAAAAACTCCTGCTTGATGAAATTTACCATATCAAGCAAAAGAAAGAGAAGAGGAAATTCAAAGTCGGTGACAAAGTCCGAATCAGCAAGTACAAGCACGTCTTTGAGAAGGGATACACACCGAACTGGACAATGGAAATATTCACCATCGCTGCTGTGAAACCAACATATCCAACGACGTACAAGCTTAACGATTATCAAGATCAACCCATCGAAGGAGGATTCTACACAGAAGAACTTACCAAAGTGCAGCATCCTGATGTATACCTCGTTGAGAAAGTGCTACGTAAACGTGGGAACAAAGTGTTTGTAAAGTGGTTGGGATTTGATAGTGAACACAATAGTTGGATAAATGAGAAGGATATGTAATCAATAAAGAAAACGAAATATATAGCATATGTTTTTTATTTACAACAAGCAACTACTTTGAATCCATTTCCGCACCACCAGAGCCCCGCTCGCATGGGGTGGTAGAATTCATGGCGCGTTTTATTTTTACGTGGTATCCCTAGCAGGCCTAATCCACGATCTATTCTAAACAGTTGTCATGATTCTAGTTTTGCTTAGGGCATACTAATATTGACAATTCCTCGTCGACATCCATCAATTCCCGTATTTTATAGTGGCCGTGAGCCAAAGTGTCGGTTGTAGTTGTCAATAGGTGACGCTTGTCATCATATGGATTTAACGCGATTTTTGTTTGTCTAATGGTTTGAATTTCATGCAGATGTGATCGAAAAAGATGTTGAACGCGATACTCTGTACTTTCACTGAAAAAGCAATGTACGTAATCATCGAAATGTATTGTTTTCGCTACAACGGATCCTTTGACTCCTTTGGCTTTCTTAATTCGATCCTGACCTCCAACTCGAACGCTATACATCTTACTTCTCAATGCTACGAATTCAGTAATGATTTTCCCGTTGCATTCGTCCTTCATGAGACCTACAACTTTTTTGTTTTTCAATTCGATTCCGAAACGATTTGGGGAGGGATAATCCGACGTATCAAAGTGCTCATTGTTTTCATTCATCATTTTATATGGGTCGAGATTTCGAATTTCATTAATCAGACTGTCTGTATCGGTATACAGGATTTTCGCGTTTGTTGCAGGTTTCATAAAGTCGTAATGAAAAGAGTAGAGACATGTTTTGGATAGGTCGAGAACGCAGAAACCTATATAAATTGGTTTGTTCATTGTAACCTCGAGTTTAGCTAATTTAATAGCAACTAAATTCTCATCAAAAATCGTACAAGAGCTAAAATTTGGTTTTGAAATCAAGGCTTCTGCGCCGTATCGACCCAACCATTGCATGACTAGTTTTATATCAACACGTTTTCGAACATTCCCCATGGTTTTTCTGTAAACTGCATTGTTCATCAGTTTGTATAAATTTTTTTCAAATTTATTTTTTGCATTTTTACGCAATTCACTGTTAAAATCAATGTATGACTTTAACCATGGAGATTGCTTAAATTTCAATATTCTATGAATGCAACGCAAAACCAGTCCGTGGTGCAATGCCTGCCTCAAATTTCTGTAATGAATGACGTACCGCTTTTTCGATTCAAGAGTCGTTAAGAGCTTTTTACATTTTGAACCGGGTGGAGTTTTGTGCTCCGCGCAAAACGGCAAGTCATTATGGGAGTCATGAATTTCTTGTGGATACTCGAGATCCACTTCCAGGATGTAACCTTCACCCGCATCATCAGCAACATCCCACGAAAAATCTTGTTGGAAATTTTCAACCCACTCTAATCCCCCGTGAGGCAAGCATTGCGTCATGGCCCATCCATAAAGGTTATTTACATCATAATACATGAGGTACTTGTTCTCTTCTTGTGGATTATAGTCCGCAGCGTAATAGGGATTGTTGGCCCTGGCGTACCGATGACTGCATTGGGAGATTCCTCCTCGAATCCCCCGTTCGACGAAGAGGAGCTTGTCGATATCCGTCAGTAGCTCCAATTCCATACCCGTGTGTTTGAGCATGGCGTCCCAGCTAAATCCTGGCGTTGTATAGTAGTGCGCAGGATCCAGTCCATAGGACGCGAGGCGCGAAAGTTTTCGAAAACGTCGGTCAAGAGGAGGACATCAGTCTTCAGGTATAAGTCCGAGTATTCGCCCAAGTCCTGAATTCGGAAGAACTGCCAGACGGTCTGTGCATGACTGAAATCAAAAAGAATTTTTTTCAAGTCCTTAAACTCAAAAATAATACTCAAAATGGTTATGGTAATAAAATGGTTTGTTTACCGATAGTCATCGTCAGAAATGTTCTCGTTTATCAGGATGCTGTGGAACGCTTCGTGGGGAGGTAGCTGGGTAGCCTCCAATTTTTCCCAAGAGTCCAGATACTCGTATGGAAGCACTCCTTTCTTCGTGAGGAGTTTGAAACGTTCCTCGTCGAGATCGGGAAATTCTCTCTTTACGATGGCTTTCTTGTCATCTTCCAAGTACGACGCAAGTTTGTCCAGGGATGAGGCCATGAACCTGAACGAGTCGATGAAGCGCAGGGAAATCTTGTTGGCTTCAAAATGTTTCGTAAGGGAGATGTATCTTTCCATTGTCTGTGGAATCAGCGTGACGCGTCCCTCGATGCACGTGGCGATTTGTTTGATGACAAGATGACTGTCATAACCGCTTAGGTTGTGAAAAATAATCTGAAAAAACCACAATTGTTACCTTTGAATCCTTGTTACATGAGATATATTTTCAAAATCTAAATACTACGCTCAATCCTATATGCTCATAAATATCTTTTTTAAGTTTTTTATCGAAAAAATATAATGACGTAAAATCTTACCGGAATAGTGAGCGCATCCTGGTAGAGAAGATTGCACTTTTGATGAGCCGCACCTCGAAACTTGCCCGTAAGATGGCAGTGGTCTCTCACTCTGACTTGTCCTTTTAGAGAGTTTTTGCAGATGTGACAGTTGTCAGCTTTTCGAAAAATCTCCTTCTCTGCTGGAGTGAGAGGCTCCATGGGTTTAGGAGTCTTCATCTTCTCCTGGACTGTTTCGGTGAGTTTCACCAACTCTTCGGAGAACCACTGCGCGGGACCATGGCCTCGATAGCTCGCGTAGCGAGATTGTCCTTTATCGAAGCTACACTGTACATAGTAGCCAACGCTACAAGCCTCGTGCACTTGCACGACTCGAGTGTTTTTTTCTTCGTTCGGAATGACTTTTTTCAACAAACATTCAAAATCCGCGTAAACGACGTATGGAACTTTGATATTGTTTTTGTGATTGTTGAATTTAAGGATGTTGTTCTTCTCTGTTGGCAATTTCACTTTACAATCATTGATTTCTTTGCAATCAATTTCGTGATTCCTCAACTTTTCAGAATCTCGAAAGTAGTGAAGGCATCGGTCACAAATCCAATGTTTGCTGTTAGTTTTAGAAAGTTGACTGTTGACAAGGCGTGAAAGGTCTTTAATCCAGACATAATGGTAGCGAAGGGGTTCACCCTCTTCATCTTCGTCATAATGATTTTGTATGAGAAGTAAATTTATATGCCTGTTCTGCTTTTCTTTGGTGATATGGATAGGAGCCACTGAAAAATCTTTGTTTTTCAAAAGTATGTAGATATTTATGGAAATATTGTTGAGTTTTTCGAATAAAGGTGCCTGCTTTGGCATAACGGGAAAAGAAATTCCTTCGAAATTAAGTTCATTTTCGAAAGGTCTATACTTTGATATGCGACTAACATTTCTGTCTTTCTTGTCAACTGGGTGAAGTGCTGAAAGAATAGCCCATTTGAAACACTCATCGTCAAAATTTTGAACGTTCACGCAAGCCTTTTTATTCTGAATTGTCTTTGGTAGTTCGATGAAGGAACTCGCTCGCAAAGGATTGTATTTGTTGATATGCACACCGAGACTCACGATCCGACGCAGCGTCCATCCGGATCCTTGGTGTTGAAACTCTTCCATCTTTTTCAACTATGAATCTCTGACGTTGGCGTTGAACCAGGTGTTGAGATCCGTTGTTTGCGTGATGCTGACGCTGCGAGTGTCAAAGTTTTTCAATTCAACGACCTCTTCATCGTTCTTGAGAATGCTGAATTCTCCATCCAGGGAAGTGTAGACTTTTAATGCGTTTTTGATCTTCAGACTTTCTTCCACTTTGGTGATGAAAACTTCTCGAGCTTCCAACAAAAACTTGGTAATGTCCAGGTGGCGCAAGTTGATTATGACACCCGTGCGGATGTGTGTCTTGAAAGCACTGTTGAGATCTTCCCATTGTACGCCATTTTGTAATCCAGCTCCACTTACGGGCGAACCGCGCAACTGGACAATGTAACTGCGTAATCGTTGAATAGCACGCGCACATTGAAGTTTTACTGCACTCGAACTATTCTCACTCAGTTCGCGCAATTGTTTGATCTGTGCTTTAGCGTCATTGTTCAACACTGTAGGATCGGCAGCGTCACCCCGTGTTAAAAGTCGTTTTTGAGCGTTTATTACCTCGTACGCGGTCTTGAGTTTTGATTCCGCCATTGTTCAAAAACTAAATGTCACTTTGAGATTTTATTCGATAGTCCCCCGTTGGTAGACTGACGCTCCTGGACTTGAGTTTAAGTTTATATATCCCGGTGGCGCCGCAGTCGCTGTTAGTTCTACCACGCACTGTTGCCAAGTCTGCAGCACACTGTTGTCAAGTCTTTTACACTGTTGCCAAGTCTACCGCGCACTGTTACCAAGTCTTTTACACTGTTGCCAAGTCTACCGCGCACTCTCTATATAGTAAAAACTTTCTTAGTTTTTGGATTTCATTTTGAATTTTGACATTTGAGAAGATGGTGAAATATTTTTCAATAACTTTTAAATTATCAGGAACGACTCGTTTAATGATTGCCTCTTCGCATATCATTCGAAAATTATAATTCATAAATAAATCGCCGGCACCGTATGACTTTAAAGTAATATCGAAACGTTCCCTATGCAAGTCAACACTACCAGTATACAAAAATGTTAAAAATATTTCAATGACTTCGCTAGGGAACTCGTCAATTACGATTTTACGTTCATGTGATTCTTTCCACGAATGCTTGAAGAGAGTCTCGAAATATTCTGATTGAGCTACTAGGACCGCACTGTGTACATTGAATTTGCGTGTAGCAGTAATTATCGAAAAGTCTGATTGATTTCCTGCGAGAAGTAAATTTTTAAAACCGTTTACAAAAAAACCGGTTTGTTTATTGTAATAATGTTCAGAGACACCACTCCACAAGTGATAGCATATGTTGATTTTCATTAGAAATAAACCGTTTTCCAATGTCGGTTCTGTTGGGAGGTATAATTCTTCACTATCAGGATGAAAAATGTGCGCAAACTCATCAAGGAAAGGTCCACTATTATATTTGTAGATTACTGCTGCCACACGCCACTCGGAAAAAGAGCCAATGTGAGCACGACACTTAACAATGGGTTGAATATTATTTTTGTCTATTTTGCGCGCAGTTAGTTTCCAAGTAAACATGGAATCCATATAATCACTTGAACTACAATCGTTACTATTTTCCTTCAAATAACACCGTAGAAATAACTCTATCGGAGCCATCGTTTAAAATAACAAAGCTAAGGTTTTCCAAAATAAATAACTGTTACAAAAAAAATTTTTTCAGACATCGTTCACTATTGAAAATTTCTATGATGTTGAACTCACTCGCTTTAATTAAGATTCTTGAGAGTCTTGCTCAGCAGAGGTTGTATCGACGCGTGCTTCCAAAGCGTGAAGTTGTTGCAATAGAGCCACGCGTTGTGTCTGAATTTCAAGTTCAAGCAGAGTCAACTCCTCGAATCTGTTTACCAATTCAATCAAAAATTCCTCTTCCTCATCCTTATCAACAGGCGGAGGAAAAGATATGAAAAACACTACTGGTATAAAAAACCCCATTGTCATGTAAAAAAACCACATTGTCGTGTAGAAAATTTGAAAACACTACAGATATTCACTTTTCACAATCACTTTTTAAATTACGCGGCGCGCTCACGTCGAAACTGTGACTGACTGATGGTGGGGAGATCGGAGGTTATTATATAGAGGAATGATGATGTCATCGTCTCCTACTCTGCTCGATATGAGTCAGAGATAAAATTTAGTTTTGACTTTGAAGTTCTGAGAAACGAGCAATAGCTTCTGTAAATAATGAATTCCACGCAGAGTTCAAAACAGGATACTCAGATTACAATTGCGCAGAAAGTGTAAACAAAAGTATCAAAGGACAACTGCGCAGCGAAAAACATCATGATCATATTACATCTAGGAGCGGAAGTCAGATTGTAAACAAAGATAACAAATGTCATAAATTTGATGACATCAAAGGATGCCGACTCGTAAACAAATGATAAGAATGCTGAAAGTTTTCAATGAGATTGAATTACATCTACGCAGCGGACGACTTTTCTAAACAAAGGATTCGGGTTACATTTACGCAGCAATTTTTCATATAAACAACTAGATCTTTTTTCAGCTATGATCAAATTACATTTAAACAGTGAAACCCAACTCTATTAACAAATGGAGCAAATCTTATCTTGGTGTCATATTTTTAGAACTTTCATAACATAAATAATTGCATGAAATTGCTCGGGGTTCGAATTACAGTTAAACATGGAAACTCAACTCTATAAACAAATGGTGTAAAGTATATCTTAGTGTCATATTTTTAGAACTTTTTAAACATAAATAATTGCAAAAAAATTGGTCGATCTTCGAATTACATTTACGCAGTCACATATGACGCCGTGGGAACTTGAACGTAGGTTCAGTTTTAAGAGTATTATTACATCATCGTAACAATAAAGTTCGAGGTGATACAACAATTGAAGGTTAGTTGTAGTGCCGGTAAAGTAGTTCCCTACCTAACTGTTCAATCACTATTTCATAGTCGAAATATTCCTTACCGACTAAGGTAACTTATCGACTGGGGGTAACTTATCGACTTATGGCAACTTATCGACTTATGGCAACTTATCGACGAAAGGAAAGTTATCAACTGTGGATAAATTATCAACGGTGGGATAATTTTTTAAGGTATCAACCACTTTCATCATTAATCATAATAAGATATGAAAAAACTGAATTTAAAATTCCCTCAGCATATAAATATTATTGATATACTTTTCTACTGATGAGCTATCGAAATAATTTTAATTTGCTTTTAATTTGCTGAAGTGTGTTTGAAGTTTTTAAAGAATGATTTCTAATCATTCGTTGTCTTCGGAATGCAAGAAAAGATAACGCGCACGGGCGGAGAGATTAAACAGCGCGGTGTTTTTAATCCGCGCGAGGTGTTTAAATTACAACTTGTCTTCGAAATATACAAAAAGCTAACGCGCCCGGGCGGCGTAATTAGGCGGCGCGGTGTTTATGAATTCGCGCGCGGTGTTCAATTTCATTTCCAAATATCTTTATCGAAAAAAATAGGCTCGAACAAAATGCATATTTTTTCAAGACTTCAGTTTGATTCGAAACTACATCAGTCAAACAATCTAAAAAAATTCATTATGACAATGGAGTACAACCTTTGCGACTTGTGGCGAATTAATATTGGAAATTTGGTGGTGATCATACCTCAGCAAATGAGGGTGTATTCTGAAGAAAAAAAAAATAATATAGTGCGCAAGATTCAAATACACTATATCAAATTTTCGTTAAATACTCCAATAAAAATAGAAAGATCTACATATGAATTGAAAGATGGATACCTCGTTCTTGTAAGTATGAATTTAAAATTGATTTGAAAATATAAGATTTTAACTAATAAGAAATTTTAATTGCAGCGTTTGTTTGGCCGTGAAGCCCAGAGAGTAAAAATTTTGGAAAACCGAGAAGAGCTCGAGGTGCAATTGGGGCTTCTGTGGTCGGACGATGACGATGAGGTGGAAATTTTAAATGAATAGTTAATAAGTTACTCACATCGCATATAAGTTTATATATTCAACGAAAATTGTAAGAAAAATGTATAAAATGTATTAAAAAACAAAAAACAAAACAAAAAAACAAACAAAAAACGAAAAAAAAAGGATGTTATATATAGATAAAAAAAAATGCAATCGACAAAAAAAAAGATATATATGAAAAAAATTAAACAAAAAAACCAAACATAAAAATATAAAAAAACAAAACAAAAACAAAAAGGCTGAGGTATTACCGACCGAAGGTATTACCGACTACAGGTATTACCGACCGCCGCCATTAGTATTCCTACCTTACCGACGCGGGGAGGGGAGGGGGACCTACCTTACCGACGCGGGGAGGGGGCGCGAGGGGGGAGGGGGGTCACGTGATGGGAGGAGGAGTGGGGTGACGCAGAACCCGCCTAGCCCCTCTACTAATTTTTTTCAATTGAAATTTATCTGAGAACTTCACAGTTCAGTGCATTGAATTACATAATTTTTTCATTTTTTGGAAAAATCAAGTTAAGATAAAATATTTTCGAGTGCCGGAAATGAGATAGTGTGTTCCAGGCGTTCCGAGTTAAAATACTCTGTTCAAGAGTCTCGGAAAATAAGATAGTTCGGAATCAGTTACCCAAAATAAGATATAGCTCCGCAACGTCACCAAGTTAAGATACTTTGTGCGAGACGCTCAGAGTTGAGAGTAAGTAAACGCGCGCCAAGGGCATAGGCTACTGTTGCTCGAGACGACAGAGTTAAGATACTTTAGTCGGGACGCTCGGAGTTAAGAGAAAGTAAATTCGCGCCCAAAAAATAAAACACAGCTGCATGGGCACGTCGATATGTAAAGGATTGTAATAAAAACTTTGTAAGATCTAAGGATCAAAATCATTGATCATTAAATACTAGATATTGGAAAAATGTATTGTTTAATTCAAACGTCTGAGCCACGATTCCATCACTCAAACATTCAATGCTGTATCGTTTAGGTTTTTCATTGTTTAGTATAAGATTTGAAATTTTTACTACACTAAATTCAGCTTTGAAGTTCAGAAATTGTGAATTTTTCTTCATTGCAATGATAGTTTTCCGGATATGAAATAATATTTTTTTTATACTAATTTACAATTTATTTCATCTTCAGGTTACTGTATACTTAAAAATTCTCATGTAGCAACTATACAATCAAGAATACTAAGTAGTTTATTCTTAATTAAATAGTAAAAATTTTACGATTCTAAATTCCTATCGGTTGCGGGAAATCCCCGTACGATTTAAGTACAATTTTTTCTCTTTTCATATTTTCCGTACAGTAGACCCCCTGTCTTGGAATTCAGTTCATCGCACAAGGGTGGTCTTTATTTGGGCGAAGTTGGTAAATGTAACGGGACCAGCCGAAAAATAATCAAGGTATATAAAAAAAATTTTACAAAGTTTGAGCCAAATCGAACCATATTAACACCTGCCTCTAGGCGACTGAAATTTTAAATGGGAAACACATGTATTTTTTTACTTGAATTAGTCAAGTTTTTTTCAGCCCATATAAATTTGTTGAAAAAAAATTGAAGCGTTGCTTTTATTGTTGTACATGGTATCAGGTCCTAACAGTTATTTTTCTAGAATTCGCCGAAAATTTTTTTCTTCTTTTCAGCCGAATGAATATGGCTTTGTCACACAATATCCTGAAACAGGCTGTAATATCGTGAAAAAAAAGAGAGAAATGACAAGAAAGAAATGATTTCTACAGATATTGATGCATTTAATCCGAACTTGCAATTACTTTTTTTTTAAATCAGATTACAGTTCTAAACGATTGTTGTAAACAATTTCTTATAAACAATTATTTTAAAGAAACGTTGTCGATTCCTTAGGATTTTGATGCACTGAATTCGAATAGCAATAAGTTCTAATTGAAAATAATTGCATTTATCAGCGATTGTTAAAAACGATTCGTCATAAACAATTCGCTGATGACAATTAAAAAAATTACATGAAATTTGTTCGATTGTACGTGTTACACGATGTTAGTAACATATAATTCAAAGTGATAATATACATGTCCGTGTTGATTAACGTGTTCGGTGCAAAAAAGTCTAATCATACAAAAGCGTATACAGACAATACGTACTTGCAGTCTTGACATTATCGATTTTAACATTTTTTTTTTTTCAACAGCAAGTTAAAAGCAGGTAGTACAACGAAACAATAGTTTTATTTGTAAACTACGAGAAACTAGTGAATTTCCGGTAGTTTTGAACTACAAATTCACGTTTTACTCGTAATTTACAAATAAAATATCGTATTGACAGTTTTGGAAATGCTTTTTTTTTTATAAAACGATTACAACCTTCGGCTTCGCCTCGGGCTGCAATTTTTCGTTTCGTCGAAACAGGCATTCCGAAAAGTGTCAATAATATACTATTTCACTATTCGCGTGAGATTCATGTTTTATTGGAATAAAAAAAATTAACAGCTAAAACGTTTTGGTTGATTAACGTTTGTTTTGAATAAATTATTTGTAACAAATTGTTTATGACAAAATTTTTATAATAATTGCTTATACCTGCAACTCTTTTTGAATAAAACTTATTTTATAGGTACTCGAATCCAGTGCATCAAAATCTTTAGGAATCGACAATAATCGTTAATAATCAATTGTCGATAACAATCGTTTATTACTATAATTTATGTTTAGAAAATTTATTTGCATATTCAGATTCGGAGCATCAAAATTCATGAGGATCAACTTTTACTTTTCCTTTTTTTTTTTCAACATTATTACAGCCGGTTTCAAGATATTGCATAACAAAGCCATATTCACTCGGCTGAAAAGTAGAAAAAAAATTTCGGAAAATTCTAGAACAATAACTTTTAGGACCTGATACCATGTACAACAATAAAAGCAAAGCTTCAATTTTTTTTTAACAAATTTATATGAGCCGAAAAAAATCTTGACTAACTTTAGTATCGAAACACATGTATTTCCCATTTAAAATTTCAGCCGCCTAGAGGCACGTGTTAATATAGTTCGATTTGGCTTAAACTTTTGAAAAATTTTTTGTTATATACCTTGATTAATTCTCCAGTCGGTCTCGTTACGTTTTCAAACTTTGCGCAAATAAGGACCAGCCTAATAAGTCCCAATTTCTTTAATCTAGTAAAAAAAATTCTTCAAAAGTTAAAGTTACAGTTGCCAAATCATTACTTTTTAACAGAAAGGCTGGTATCTAACATTTTGTAACATAATTCGGTACCTTTAATAATTCATGATTTAAAAACGATATATAGAACCTCAACCGTTTATGCAAATAATAAAGTTAAATATTAATTCATATCATCTCCCCTGGTGGAAAAATTATCGACGAATGAAAGCCATTGAAAACTAAATATGGTTTTCACTGGTTTTCGTTAGTTGGACATAATTTTTTATTAAGTTGTTTGAACAAATTTTTTTCAAGTCTTACCCTTACACGCTCATTTACTTACCTCTGCGATACTTTTTCACAGAAAAAACTTTTCGAAATAATTTTTTGTTTTTGTTTTTTGGATTAACGTCATTGCAATGTTTAGGATCTTTGGATATGTATAAATTGAAGGCTCTTATGACAAGATAATGTCAAAGTTTAATAACTTTAATCCTTTATATCGCAATAGTTACTAGAATCGTTTATTCATCAATTTAAAAGAAAAAAAAAGTTATTTTAATTTTTTTTTGCTACTTATAGGTATAATCAAAATTATGTTCAAACAACGAAAACCAGTTAAAATCCTTCAAAAACCATAGTCGGTTTTCAATGGTTTCTATTGGTCAAAAATTTTTTCGCCAGGGTCACAAAACTCAGTAGAGTAAATGCTCATTGCCTCCACAACTGATTTTCGAAAATACACATTAACTCCACCTCCTTCTGTAAAATATAGTCCTTAACTTGTGCAGGAGAACTTTACATTCGCTAAACAAGCTCATTCCACACTCGTTAAAAAATGTACTATTGTCCATTACTTTATAAAAAACGCAATCTTAAAAATTACCGAAAGATGGGTCTTCATATTCTGCAATGTCATCATCCTCTTCGGTTATTGATGCTTTATTGATGTCAAATTGCATCAAACGGAGAAAATTTTCATTTAAGTCAAGTTTCTCGTCGTCGCTTCTCAAGTCTTCTGTTTCATTCATGCCATTGTCAACGTAAATCGGGATGTCTGTTGAGTCACCTATCGACAGAAAAAAGCTAATAATCATACATGTTTATTGTATACCTTTCTATTCAGGTCTATTTAAAATAGATTTACAAATCGCAAGGCTTTAAGAAACCATTCTTAATATTTCACGTGTAAGAAATAAATTGCACAAGCACATACACTAAAAATCAAGTTCATGTCCCAAAAGATGGACCCACCCTATCATAAGTAATCGGGGTCGCTGAAACCGAATCTGACCTCAGAATTGCTCGATTAGCTCTTGCTTTCTTTTTAAACCTAAAAAGGGGTAAGAAACCTACTGAGATTTAGATGCTTCGAATTGTTAGTTTCTTGTTACCTGAAAAAACTTTATATCTGATAATCGTCAGCTTTAAATACCCTTCGCGGACTTTTCCATTTTTTCGGATTTATTCAACACCGAAAACTATCCCCTTCAGAGGGTTGAATATATTTATACATTTTTCGCTTTTATGAAACATAAATAACAGTTTTTTTTTTCATGAGAATTTTACTGTGGGCCATTCAGTGGATAGCTAGACCATCTCGAGCACTTTTTCTACCCCTTGTGAAAAACAACCCTTATAGAGAGATGAATGTTTCAAGAACCCGTAACCTCCCTACATCGGAAATCGTACAAAACCTTTCCTCGAATACGATTTCTGCTGCCTCTTGGGCGATTCTCGAAATGTGAGACTTTATTTCATAAAAACCACCCCCTTAGAAGAGGGAATGAAATAATTTTCCTATTTTGTTTACTTTTGTGAGTAGCTTTATAGTGAGAGTTCATCTGATTGCAGTTGTGAACCTCCTATTCAGTCTCAAGAAAATTTTCAAGCCCATTCTCAACCCCTCATTCCTAGCTACCCTCAGAAGCTGTACGTATTCAGGAATTCAGTATGATGGATATTTTGAAATTATAAATACATTTTAGCACAAGTACTTTTAGTGTTGTCTACTGCGTCTTTAGAAATTTTAAAACTTTTCAATTTTCAGAAACCATCAACGAATTGTAAAGGGTATTGGTAAAATTTTTCATTCCCTTCACTCTCTAACGAGATGTCTGTCTTAGAGGTGAAATATTTGATTCATAAAGATTTTTTTCGTTGTGGGAAAAACGCAATATTTTTCTAATGTTCATTTTTTTGCCGCATGGAACAAAACTACAAGAATTATATACTATTCCTTGAATTTGAGAAATGGTTTTTGAGAATCGAAATGTTGAGAAACATTTTGAAGACGCAGTAGATAACACTAAAAGTACTTGTGCTAAAATGTATTTATAATGTCAAAATACCCATCATACTGAATTTCTGAATACGTACAGCTTCTAAGGGTAGCTAGGAATGAGGGGTTGAGAATGGGCTTGAAAATTTTCTTGAGACTGAATAGGAGGTTCACAACTGCAATCAGTTGAACTCTCACTATGAAGCTACTCACAAAAGTGAACAAGATAGGAAAATTTTCTTCATCCCCTCCTCTAAAGGGGTGGTTTTTATGGGATAAAGTCTCACATTTTGAAAATCGCCCAAGAGGCAGCAGAAATCGTATTCGAGGAAAGGTTTTGTACGATCTCCGATGTAAGGAGGTTACGGGTTCTTGAAACATTCATCTCTCTATAAGGGTTGTTTTTCACAAAGGGTAGAAAAAGTGCTCGAGATGGTTGAAGCTATCTACTGAATGGCCCACAGTAAAATTCTCATGAAAAAAAAACTATTATTTATGTTTCATAAAAGCGGAAAATGTTGTATTAATATATTCTACCCTCTGAAGGGGGTAGTTTTCGGTGTTGAATAAATCGGAAAAAATGGAAAAGTCCGCGAAGGGTATTTAAAGTTGACAATCATCAGATTCAAAGTTTTTTCAGGTAACAAGAAACTAACAATTCGGAGCATCTAAATCTCAGTAGGTTTCTTACCCCTTTTTAAGTTTAAAAAGAAAGCAAGAGCTAATCGAGCAATTCTGAGGTCAGATTCGGTTACAGCGACCCCGATAACATATGATATGGTGGGTCTATCTTCTGAGACATGAACTTTACATTTTTTTGTGTGCCTGTGTTGTTAATGTATCGAATCACTTTGTCATAAACAAAAATTTTTGGAGTTTGGAGTGTTTTTTATATAAAATGAAAATCATATAATATTCTTTAAGATACAAAATGGGTTTAAAGTTTTTAAGTGAGTTAAAAATAAAAAAAATATGATGAATGAGATATATACCTATAATTTTAGATACATCACAACAAGGTATGAAAAGTTGAAAATATTAGTTGACCAAGAACCGTTGTTGACGAATTTTGGTGAATTGAATCACTTGCCTAATATTGAATTTTTTTTTTTAACATATACATGAATTATTATCAGGTAGATGAGCTTTGGATAATGAACTCAGAAACTAGTTGTTCACGTTGTTTTTGCGATTCAGACGATGGTTGGTTTAACGGAACTTTATAAACATTAATTACGTTTTCGAAAAAAAATTACACAGAATTATGAGTAGATTTGACGATATTCATGTAAACATTCATTCTCAATCAAATGCTTTTTTTAATAGTTTCATGTTTTTTTGATTTTTTTGAAAGGATCCTAAAGAGAACCTGATGTGGGGTTAAAATATTGATCAATTCATCTTCTGTTAATATAATAAAAAATCTGTTCATGCTCACATGTCTAAAATTAATTTTTTTGTGTATAAACCAGCTATGTCGTGAAAAAAGACTTTATACAAATCAAAGAAGAAAATGCTCACTTCCTTCCTTCCTGATTTTTTCAAATTCACATTTTCTTTTTTCATTTTGTGATAGCTATTTACTCAAGGCTTGCAGAAAGAGCTTTTTTTAACGAGTGTGAAGCTTGCAAAATGAGCCGAAGGCGAGTTTTGTAATCGCATGAGTTAAAAAAGTCTTTCTGCAAAAGTTAAGTACAATATTTTACATCACAACGTGTTGAAAGTAGAATTTTCGATACGCGAAGCGTGCAGAAAATGGTAACTTTCTACACGCAGTGATGTAAAATATATTTCTCAACTTTTGCGGAAGGGCTTTTTTAGCAAATGTGATTACAAAAATCGCCTTCGGCTCGCATTGCAAACTTCACGTTCGCTAAACAAGCTCATTCTGCACCCGTTGAGAAATATACTATTTTAGCTGCATGACCTTGGAGCGCGCGGAAAAGACTTTTTTCGTGTTTGTGAATGACAGAGCGATGAGGAATTCTAGTAACGTTTTTCTATCTCAAGTAGCATAATAATTTTTAAGTGTTTCTTGAAACAATGATATGATCGCGTCTTCAAACTCATATTCTCGAATTTCACTAGGTAAACATCGGAAAAATGATTCTCGATATGCGAACATGAAATGTACACTAATCCCTTGCTATAATGAGTGTTTCTTCTCTTTCTATTCTGATCTTATAGCATGAGGAATAAAGGACAGACAATGCTCGTTATAGCAAGGGACTATTGTACACTTCGTATCACGGGACTTTTACTCGCATTACACTCGTGAGATTTGCTCACTTGTTACGCTTGCTCGCAAAAATCCGCACTCGTGAGAATGCTCGTTTCTGCTCTTAGATATGAAATATACTATTAACACACGAATATTTTGGCTGTGATTGATCTTTTGTCGTTTTTAATTCATCAGAAGAAGAATGTTAGCATTATAATAAATTTTAAACATTTCACTTGCGGCCTTTAGAGTGATAAGAATCTTTGTTCCAATAACAGTTAACTCTGAAAATGAAAATGTATTTATATTTAAGGTAACCTGAAACAATAATATAAAAAAGTTAGAAAGAAGTCGAGAAATGGAAGTGGAAAGAGTAGCCTATCGAGAAAATTGAATAAAAGAGCTCAAGACGTGGATACATGATATCCATTTTTAAATTTTATGAGTGTTTCTTTTTCTAGTCATTATTGCATTTCTTAATTTACTTTGAAGTTTATAATATTTATTTATTTACATGTGTTTACCTTTCATGCAGACTTTATTTTGAAACTCACCAAATGATGGATATTCATTATTTGAGATGTGATTGTCTTCCCTCATCGATGCCAGTTCCAGTTCCAGTTGTAGTAGTTTGCATCGAAATTCGACTCCTTGTTGTTGCTTCTGTGTTCTCCCTCCTTGATGCCATTGTTGACTATATTTGAGCTAGTCTTGGTTTCACCTGTTGTACGATATAAGGAATAGATTTATCTAACAAGGGGAGTTCATGGTTTATGACTCATCGATTTCGCCCAAAATTTTTCTACTCTCAATAAACTTCAACATAAGGAAATCCCCTTAACCATTTTTCGGAACACTCATAATTAACCGAGAAATAAATTATTAAAACCAGCGTCCCACATGACAATGTCATTACAATCTTATACTTATATAAACGTATCACTGGCTAGTGTGGTCGAGTGGTAGAGCGCTCGCTTCCAGTTCCAGCGGAACAGGGTTCGAGTCCAACCAGCAGGTAGGTTTTAAAAAAATTTTTTTTTTTATTTCTATGCAAATATCTCTTACAAGTTTTGAATCATAGAAAATAATATGTATCCTTTTTTTTTAAGTGAACTAGTTGTCATTATTATTTTTAACTATTTACGAAAAGGATCTCTTATATGAAAATCTACTGAGTAGTTGAGCTGAGGGGGTTCTGCGTCCCCCTACTCCTACTCCCATCACGTGACCCCCCCTCCACTCGCAGGCCCCGCACACTTTCCCCTCCCCTCTCCTCCCCGCGTCGGTAAGGTAGAGCACTGGTGGGGGAGGGGTCGGAACAACCACCTGTCGGTAAAACAGGGGCATACCTGTGGATGGTAATACCCGCGGTCGGTAAGGTAGGGATCTAAGATGGCAGCGGCCAGTAAAAAAGTGTTGCTCTACTGTCGATAAAGTAGAGGCGCAGTCGATAATACTTCATTTCACTTATTCTTTTTTCGTTTTTTATGTTTTTATTTTTTTGTTTTTCCGTTCTTTAGTTTTGTTTGTTTGTTTGTTCGTTTGTTTTTTTTTCATTTTTTTTTGTTTTTTTGTTTTTTGTTTTTTGTTTTTTTTTTTTTTTTTTTTTTTTATTTCAGATTCCGAATACATTTTTACATTTCAAATCATAATATTCATATTGAAAATAAATTTAAACATCGTATGAAAACTCGCAGGCGTTGAATATCCCTCCGCGATGAGTGAACATGACCGGCTTTTCCGAGTGTGCAGATTCTTCAAGTTTTCGCAGCGCGATTGGATCTTCTCGTAGATTCTTGGAGATCCTCTCTTGCAGGAAAATTTCGAATTCCAAATCCAGTGTAATGATATATTTCGGGCCGAATCTGGTGTGGACGGAACGAATTCCAGTCACAGCATAGGTTCTGTTGACTTCCAAGTCGGATGCTTTCCGCAGTGGGAGATAAGTCGCCGCAAGAGCTATTTGATTGAGCTTTGTGAATACCATGTTGCTAGTTCAAAAATTTGCAGTCGTCTGTTGCTCCGGCGATTGATCCGCCATTCTATAAGGCTAACAGTTACGTAAGCGATGACATCATCACGACAAGTTTGAACACGTCGCCGGAAACGATTACGTCATCACATTTCTAAGCGATGATATCACGTTCAAACACGCTTTCGTTGACCTCAAAAAAAAAATCCGTAGAAGTAATTTGATACTCCGATAACTGCGTAGACCAAACAATGACGTCATAGCGACAAGTTCAAACACGTCGCCGGAAATGATTCACGTAAACAGGCTTAAACCCGCTTGGAAATTCTCGGAAATTATGACGTCATCACATTCCTATACAATGACGTCACAATCTATTATTAGAATCGATCTTTTTTTTATCTTCAGTTTCACTCAGAAATACATTCTAAAATAAATTTAACAATATTTTTTTTTTTTGCAAGAGGCCCCAACCCGCCCCTTGCTGTGAGACTCAACCATCATGTTAGTCTCTCCATTTTTTATTTCAAAAAATTACAACTTTTCTCGCTTACATCTATCTTTTATTTCAAAAATTACAATTTTTCTTGCTTACATCTAATGCAATCTTTTATCATCGGAGCGATACCAATACAATCACCAAACGTTGAATTCCAATGTTTTCCACATCGCGTACAACCGACAAACTCGGGATCTTTTTGTAATTTCAACGGTAGTTTTTCCCAAGCTCTCACAATACATTTTTGTCGAAAGTATAATAAAAATTCTCGCGGTAGTTCGGCGATATCCTCAGAATCCAACTCGTGGAGGAAGTTGGTGTATGAGAGTAGGGTAAAAGATCTCTTCATTGATGGAGTGTCCCCGAATTTTTCCATTAACCACATCCTGAGACGGCGAGCGTTTTCCGTTGCACAGTGATGATCATAGACAGGTCTGTGAAAGTTGTTGTAGGGGCATGCAGAGACTCGCAAATCCTCCAGGGACAGACAGCCCATATCCATCAAATCGATGATGATGGCATTTGTGTAGCGTTTTAGCCATCGCTTTTTGTCCATTCCTTTGACGAATATGAATGTACCATCCTTCAACTGATTGCTCAATTCTTGATCAAGTTCCTCGTATGACACATCACCAGAGTTCCAAGGCACGCCATGATAGTTACGTGTAAGCCACAAATTAGTTGCCTTTACTTTTGGTGGCAAATCATTCCAGGCACATGGCGGCTTGAATAATGTCGCGACAACACCAGCATAGGGCTTAAGTCTTAAAACTGCAAGCTCCTTGACAACAAAGGTTTTTTGTATGGAGAAGCCTTGAACGTCCACAATGTACTTCATGACGACTCTCGGTACACTGACACGTCGTTATATATAACACTCCTTTTATAACCCACCACCAACGTTGGAATCTCTCATACTTGACGGTTGACTTTTTATATTTATCATCATCTTTTTCCTTTTTATCCGACACAGGTTTATATTTATCCGACGTTTTATCTTTGGACAAAAGACATCGACGATCATTGGTTATCTTATCCATTGCGACTGACAATTAATCAAGTTTGAACATTAATATACATGTAACCGAACTTTTTTATGTAGATTTTCACACACACACACACACACACACACACACACACACACACACACGCGCGCGCGCGCGCGCGCGCACACACACACACACACACACTCATACGTTTTATAGTTTTCTAACAACGCCGCTGATTGGTTGATACTCGACAATTTTATCATGTATGATAAGACAGTACGCCGCAGTTGCGGCGGGAAAAGCTGCTACTGATTCAAATTCGAGACGAACATCAACTGGTCCAGTAATCAATGAATCGTTTTGCTTTGCACAATCAATAATGACAAGAGGTGCATTCTCTTTAAATTGAGTTTTTGTCAGCAATGGAGCATTTTTCGTTCCATAATACGATGATTGAAAATTTGCAAACATTCCATACAACGTCGCAAACTGATTTCGTTGAAAATTAACGTTAAGATATGTGTAAGGATAACACTGTGAATTCAGATACAATTTCATATCGCGCAAATTACACGTATCAAAATTACTCATGTTTCCGGTTCTAACATTCTTTCTACCAACTTGGAATCCAACGATACCATATCTTAGCTTTTCCAGTTGAGTCGTAGTTTTAACGCTCCACAAATGCTTGGTCGTTTGAGGCAACAGAGGATACTCGTAAAGTTCCCAGCTTCGGAAACTCATGGCGATGGTTGGATCCGTTAAGATGTAGTTCAGCATACGAATTTTTTCCAAGTCGGAAACTTTGACGTACGGAATCAGCTATTCTATTTTGTTGAGGGTTATTTGAAACTCCTCTGGAACTGCAGGATCTGCAACCGCTGTCTGCACGATAGCGTTTATGTCGGTTTTAACTCGGAGTATGATGAGTTCATGCTTGGCGTTGACAATCACTCGCTGATAGTCCTCGGCGAATCCAAAGATGAAATTCAGTGGAATGCAAATGTCGAAATGTCCATTGTTGTTGATCAATCGTCTGGGATCATCAATGATCCATCCAGCATTTTCCATGAGATCTTTCTGATCAGGGTTTTGTGAAACGTAGGCTTTCATTGTAGTTGTCAGACCAACGTTTTTCACTCTCTCGATCACAATAGCGTTGAGCTCGTAACGAATCTCTTCGAATAAGTGAGCTATTCCATTGTTTATTATAGACGTATGTACGACATTGGCTACGCCGTCAGCTAGCGTCAATCTTCCTTGTATATGCAGCGAGCTCTTGCTCGGCAACATGTACGAATCCTGATTCTGGATACTGATGCGAATTTCATCGTTTTTGTTGTACGTTGACGATGCGTACGGCTGGTGCGCGTGCACTTCATAGTGTGCTATCGTCTCGTCAAAGACGATCTTCTTCTCGATGGATAACATGGTATCAGACAAATTAGGCAGCAAATTTTCTTTGGACTCTCAGACTGAGAATTTTCAGGAACTGAACGTTCTGTGGTGTGAGTCGTTAAAGAGGTCGGCTTTGACTGATGATTTTTGGCCATGTTGCTGGACTTTTATACTCTTCGTAGACGATACCCATTATTCACTTTTTACATGTAGTCGTATAGTGATAACTTCACCTCGAAAATTCACTAGCTTTCCACTTTAATCGACTATGCGCAGCTGCAGATGATGTATTGCCTGTACGACGATTGGATGATAAATGTCGTGATTTGGCAATTCGATGATCTTACATCCTGGAGGCACCACTGGGAAGAACTCGTGGATGGTGTGTACACGCTGCTCGTTTATATACGCTCCTGCTGTGATGTTATACTTGATGCGTAAAGCGTTGACGGGGAGAATTACTGGGTAATCCGACTTGTGTGCTACGTCAGCTTCGATGATTCTCGAATCAACGCCCAGCAGTTTACCGATAGAGTATTTGGGTCGGAAATCAATCTCCCGATTGCATTTGATCTCGCTGCGAAGTGTGCTACTGTTGGCTCGCAAACTCAGCTGGATATTTTCTGGAAGTACTTCCTTCAAATATTCCTCGATATGTCCCAATTCGTAGCTTCCAGATGGTATAGTAATGGCGTCATCGCCAACATAGAACTTGTTGTTTCCCTCGTCAATGTTGGGTATGGAGTTGAAAGTCAACAATTCCACTATTCCCAGGGAATATTTTTTCCGAGCTGACAGTTCGATTGGTGGAAAGTAGTGAGCTTCCAAAACGGACGATGTTCCCGAGAGCGTTAATGTTAATGAGTCCATTGTCACTTGTAGACTGATGCGTGTTCACACTCGAGCAATGCTTTTATCGAGTAAAAATTGTAGACACAAGTGACCACAAATGACTGAGTCATAGTTTTGAAATTGATCGTGATTGTATTTGATTATGCTACCGAAACCTAAATAGTTTAAAAGTTCACGAGGCGGTTGTAGATTTCCAAAACTGTCGAAATAAACGACTCGATTGTTGGTTTTTCTATAGGCTACCCAATGCGTGCCAGAACCATTTTTACTATCCAAATTCACAATGGCGGCCTCATATTTTTTCGGACCATTTTTTGGTAAATCGTTGCGCATAAACACACCTCGAAACGATACAATTTTCAATAGTTTTGCATATTTTAGTAAATCCATATCGGCGAGTGCTCGGTTCGGTAGCTCTATACGTTTTTTAAATGAAATTTCACACCAGCTCCCCAAGGTTTCAAGTACAAGCCTTTTCCCACGGCGATTGATTCCATTTTGAGGTTATGTCGCTTCGCTTCATCCAACTGTCGCTTGGCGGCTTTCGCGTCGTTGATGGCTTTTGCAATGCTAGCAGCGCCACCTGACAAAGCCCCTGTAGCACTCAGTCCGGCAAAAACAGGTAGCAAAAACGCGGGAAGAATGCCTCCAACTTTGCTCGGTACAGGTAATACACGAGGCACTCGAACTTTCTTCTTCCCTCCAGCTTCTTTCACAGCTGCACGTGCAGCTTTTAGAGTTGTGCAAGCCAGTGAAGCTATCCGACGCAAACATCGTCTGCTGAAACGAGGAAAAGCTGCTGTTGAGACGTCGGTGCGAGAAACGTTCAAGCGCATCATCGGTCCGCTCCAGTCATTGACTAAACGGGATGTGGAAATGAAAGAAATCAAAAAGGAAGAAGTCAAAGAAGAATTACCTACGATGGAGGATACATTCGAGCAACAGAGTGAAGATTTCGAGAGCTTTGATTAAACCATGGGAGATCAAAGCTTCACACCGGGCATCGCAAGTTCACCAGCTCCTGTTGACACTCTGAAGAAATACTTGAACATGTTAAAAAACAAGACGCAGCAAAAGAATCTCGACATGCAGTATGGAGTACGAGCTTTGAAAAATGGGTTGTATATTGGAAACACATCAATCAGTTTCGTAGAAAATACTGTTCATGGGGGGACTGAGGAGTTTGAGAAAACGCCGGGACTTATCGAACTTCTGTTTAAGAAAATACCAAACAGTTTGATTGTGAATAAAATTGATGTGGAAAACTATAAAACAATTATTCAGCAAACGAGTGCAGACAGAAAAAATTATCTACCTGACAGGAGTTTGCGTGTTGGTAGAGATTTGAAGTATCTGACATACGTTGCTGACAAGAAAGTGGGTTCAGGAGTTTACAACGTAGTTAATCGTGGATGTGACATCGACTATGTGCATTGGGATGATCTAAACGAACTTGTTGATCGCTTGCGACTTATACTTGCAATCTCAAGCCGCTGGAAACAACAGTCATACCAACGAAATTAACTCAATCATCGAAGAATTGAGAGAAGCTGGGATTATATATTTAAAATCTCAGAGTCGGTAATCTCATTCGAGAGCTGGACAATGGCAAGTGTGGACGTGTTTGGAAGACATCTAACCAAAAACCACGAAATACGTGGGCCACCGGGTATTGGATTCAAACTAATTCCCGAAGGTCATGACGATCTCCAGCATAAAAAATTACTCAACGTTGCAAAGGGTGATTACGAGACGGATGGTGCTTCGTATCAAAATATAATTGATTTTGAAGAAGTGTTGGCAACGGGAATTGAGCAGTTGAAGAAATCGTTGGAAACCTTGGCTAACATGTACCAAAAACATGTGACTGAAAACGCGGCAATAATTTCATCGATTCAGAATCGTTTGAAGCATATCGAGAAGAAAGTGTTTGACGATGTTCCACCACAAAAGGACGTTTACGAATAAAACCCAGCGTAACAACGAATAGCATCCATTAGCATCATGGAACTCAAGGAGGCTCTAGTGAAAGAACTCCATAAACCTGCAAGAAGAAATTACCGCCGACGCCATGTTGATATGCGTGGAGTGGATGAAACTTGGCAAGCTGATCTCGTCGACATGTCAACTTACAAGGATAAAGGCTACAAATTCCTGCTCACCGTCATCGATGTATTCTCCAAGTACGCTTGGGCTGTGCCAATCAAATCAAAGAATGGACCTGACGTCGCTGCTGCTATGAAGACTGTGCTCAAGGATCGACAACCTAAGAATCTACACGTCGACCAAGGCAAAGAATTTTACAACAAGGACTTTAAGGCGTTGATGACGCAGCATGGCATCAACATGTACTCTACATTCAGCGGCATGAAGGCATCAATCTGCGAACGTTTTAATCGCACACTCAAGAGTAGGATGTGGAAACGATTCTCTCTCCAAGGACATTACAAGTGGATCGACATCTTACCTGACTTGGTGTCGAGCTACAACTCTACCAATCATCGAACGATCAAGATGAAGCCCAACGATGTTACCGCAGCTGATGAAAAACGTCTGCTTGATGAAATGTATCATATCAAACATCAGAAAGAGGGGAACAAGTTCAAGGTCGGTGACAAAGTCCGGATCAGCAAGTACAAACATGTTTTTGAGAAGGGATATACACCCAACTGGACTATGGAAATATTCACCATCGCTGCTGTAAGGTCAACGCATCCCACAACCTACAAGCTCAAGGATCACCAGGAACAGTCCATTGAAGGAGGATTCTATACCGAAGAACTTGCCAAAGTGAATATCCCGATATATACCTTGTGGAAAAAGTGTTGCGCAAGCGTGGATCTAAACTATATGTAAAATGGTTAGATTTGACAATAGTCATAATAGTTAGATAAATAAAACAGATATGTAATCAATAAACATTTATTTGTATATGTATTGAGTGTTTTTAATGAAACCTATACACAGATGTATAATTCAGAAAAAAATTGTTTTACATATGATGAATTCATTTCCGCACCACCAGAGCCCGCATGGGGTGGTAGAATTCATGATGCGTTTTTGTTGACGTGGTATCCTCAGTAGGCCTAATCCATGACTTTTACATTTCAAACAGTAGTAGTAATATTTACAGTTTTTACCCCACTTCATTGATATTTACAATTCCTCCTCGACATCCATTATTTTATAGTGACCGTGAGCTAAAGTGTCCGTTGTAGTTGACAATAGGTGACGTTTGTCATCATATGAATTTAACGCGACTTTTATTTGTTTAATTGTTTGAATTTCATGCAGATGTGATCTGAACAGATTTTGAACGCGATACTCGGTACTCTCACTGTACAAGCAATGTATATAATCATCGAAATCTATTGTTTTCGCCACAACCGATCCTTTGACTCCTTTGGCTTTTTTTATTCTATCGTGTCCTTCAACTCGAACGCTGTACATCTTACTGCGAAGGCCTACAAATTCAGTAATGATTTTTCGTAGCATTCGTCCTTCATAAGACCCACAACTTTTTTGTTTTTCAATTGAATGTCGAACCGATTAGGTGAAGGATAATCTGATGTATCGAATTGATCATTGTTTTCTTTCATCATTTTATATGGGTCAAGATTTTGAATTTCATAAATCAGACTGTCTGTATCGGTATACAGAATTTGGCGTTTGTTGCAGGTTTCATAAAGTCATAATGAAAAGAGTAGAGACATGTTTTGGATAGGTCGAGAACGCAGAAACCTATATAAATGGGTTTGTTCATTGTAACTTCGACGCGAGCTAATTTGATGGCAACTTAATTCTCATCGAAAATCGTTCCCGAGATGAAATTTAGTTTTGAAATCAGGGCTTCTGTGCCATATCGACCCAACCATTGCAGGACAAGTTTTATATCTACATGTTTCCTAACATTCTCCATGGTTTTTCCATAAACTGCATTGTTCATCAGTTTGTATAAATTTTTTTCAAATTTATTTTTTGCATTTTTACGCAATTCACTGTTAAAATCAATGTAAGATTTCAACCACGGAGATTGCTTAAATTTTAATATTCTATGAATGCAACGCAAAACCAGTCCATGACGCAATGCCTGCCTCAAATTTCTATAATGAATCACATACCGCTTTTTTGCTTTAAGAGTCGTCAGAAGCTTTTTACACTTTGAACCAGGTGGAGTTTTGTGTTTAGCGCAAAAAGGTAAATCATTATGAGAATCATGAATTCCCGGTGGATACTCGAGATCCACTTCTAGGATGTATCCTACTTCCGAGTCATCGGATACATTCCAATCGAAATTTTCATTGAAATTTTCAACCCACTCGAAACCCCCGTAAGGCAAGAATTGTGTCATGGCCCAGCCATATAAATTATTTACATCGTAGTACATAAGATACTTTGAGTCAGATTCAGGATTGTAATCAGCAGGGTAGTATGGATTGTTTGCGCGAGAATATCGATGACTACATTGTGAAATCCCTCCCCTGATACCTCGTTCAACGAAGAGGAGTTTGTCGATGTCGGTGAGAAGTTCTAGTTGGATGTTGGTATGTTTTAACATCGCATCCCAACTTAAACCAGGTGTCGTGTAGTAGTGGGCAGGATCCAATGCATATGATTTCAGACAGCTTTCTCGAAAGTTCTCAAACACATCCGTCAGAAGAAGAAGGACGTCGGTTTTGAGATACAAGTCTGAATACTCTCCCAGTGTTTGGATGTTGAATTTTATCCAAACTGTCTGCGCATGACTGAAATGAAAAAAATTTTTTATTTGTTTATGTATTATTATTTTTAATTTTATTATCCATTTATTTAGTTACTTTTTTTGTATAATGTTAGAAATTTCCTATAGTCATCGTCCGAGATGTCATCGTCTGTTAAGGAGCTGTGAAAGGCTTCTTTTGGAGGTAGCTCAGTTTCTTCCATTTTCTCCCACGAGTCGAGGTGTTCGTATGGAAAAACACCTTTTTTCATCAGAAGTTGTAGTTGTTCATTGTTGAGATGAGAGAATTCTTGATAAATGGTGGTTTTTTTATCATCTTCCAAGTATGATGCAAGCTTCTCCAGGGATGACGCCATGAAACGGAACCAGTCGATAAATCGGAGGGATATCTTGCTGTCCTTGATGTGTTTTGTGAAAGAGATGTAACGTTCCATCGTTTGTGGTATCAGAGTGACTCGTCCCTCGACGCACTTAGAGATTTGTTTGATGATGAGGTGACTATCATATCCACTCAAGTTGTGGAATATAATCTGAAACAAAAGAAAAAACACCGATTATCCCTCAAATCTGCTTCAATTATTCGTTTTCAAGTGTTGCAAAAATTAATAAGTCAAAAAAAATTATTAAATAAATTATTTGGAAGAAATTTTTCTTTTTCAATAATTTACTTACGGGAATAGTGAGAGCATCCTGATATAGAAGGTTGCATTTTTGATGGGCTGCTCCGCTAAACTTCCCTGTCAAGTGGCAATGGTCTCGGACTTTGACTTGACCCTTCAACGAACTCCTGCAGATGTGACAGTTGACTGCTTTTCGAAACGCCTCATTCTCAGATGAAGTGAGAGGTTTCATAGGCTTAGGATCTTTCATCTTCTCCTGAACTTGTTCCGTCATCCTTATCAATTCTTCGGAGAACCATTGCGCGGGATCGTGACCTCGATAACTCGCGTAGCGGGACTGTTCTTCATCGAAACTACACTGGATATAGTAACCAACGCTACAAGCCTCGTGAACTTGAACGACTTGAGTGTTTTCTTCTTTTTCAGACTCAACTTTTTTCAAAAGACATTCAAAATCTGCGTATACAACGTATGGAACTTTCAGATTATTTTTATGATTTGTGAATTCAAGAATATTGTTATTCTCTGATGGTAATTTAACTTTGCATTTATTTATTTCTCTGCAGTCGATTTCGTGGATGTCCAATTTCTCAAAACTTTGAAAAAAGTGAAGACATCGATCGCAAATGTAATGTTTAGATTTGTGTTGTGACAGTTGCGATCTTACAAGACGAGAAAGATCTTTGATCCATACATTGTGAAAGATGATGGGTTCACACTCTTCGTTATCATTATTGTCATTTTCATCAACATAATAATTTTGAATGAGGATTAAATTGACATGTTTTTCAAGTTTCTGCTCAGTAATTTGAAGTGGAGCGACTGCAAAATCTTTTTTCAGTAAAAGTATGTAAACATTGACGGAAATATTATTCTATTTTTCAAATAAATGGACCTGCTTTGGCATGACTGGAAATGAAATTCCTTCGAAATTTAATTCATTTTCGAAAGGTCTATACTTTGATAAGCGACCAACATTTCTATCATTTTTATCGACAGGGTGAAGTGCTGAAAGAATGGCCCATTTGAAACACTCATCATCGAAATTTTGAACATTCACGCAAGCCTTTTTATTCTGAATTATCTTTGGTAGTTCGATGAAAGAACTGCCGCGGAAAGGATTGTATTTATTTATATGGATAGCTAGGCTCACGATCCGGCGCAGCGTCCACCCGGATCTTTGACCTTGGAAATCTTTAACTTTTTTAAGCAGATGATCTTTCACGTTCACGTTGAATCAAGTGTTGAGGTCCGTTGTTTCAGTGATTATGGCATTGCGTGTCTCAAAGTTTTTCAATTCAACCACCTCCTCATCATTCTTCACGAAGCTGAACTCTCCATCCAGGGAAGTATTCACTTTCAAAGTGCTTTCAGTTTTCAAGGCCTCTTGAATTTTAGCAATGAAAACTTCTTGAGCTTCAACCAAAAATTGGGAAATGTCCAAATGCTTGAGGTTGACGATGACTCCTGTGCGAATGTGATTTGTAAAAGCGCTGTCGAGGTCTTCCCATTCCACACGTTTTTGTATACCAGCTCTGCTCACGAGTCAACCACGCAACTGAATTATATAACTGCGCAGTCTTTAAATTACACGCGCGCACTGAATTTTCACGACACCAAGACTTTTTGCACTCAATGCTCGAAGTTCATCAATGTTTTTGATAGCTCTATCTTTCAACGTCTGAATTTCTTCCGGATTCACTGCGTCACCCCGAAACAAAAGTTGTTTTTGTGTGTTTACCACCTCATACGCGGCCTTGATTTTCGCATCCATCTTTTTCACGTTATAGTGTCTTCGAAGGAATTCACAAACTAAAGCTCACCGCTCGAAACTGACATATTTCTAGAGTATGCACGGACCATGGAGAGAGATGATGTATTTCAGGGCACTGTTGCCAAATCTTGTACACTGTTGTCAAGTCTCGCGTCTGTTGCTATGACCACGTTTGCATGATGTTGCCACGCATGCGCACTGTTGCCAAGTCTTGATCACTGTTGTCAAGTCTCGCGCACTATGTCACATTATTCTTTTATATACTTTTTTTTATTGTCAATAAACACTATTCGAATGAATAATCACTGTGTACGATGTTTAGAAACTTACTATTAATACAGTTCAATGTATGAAACGCGTAGCGACTGACTGTTGAACGAAGCGCTGAATATTAAAATGATTCGCGAACATGTCAAAATGTGACTAATGATAGGTGAAAATCAGAGGTTATTATATAGCTGAATGATGACGTCATCATCCCACCCTGCTCGACATGAGTCAGAGATAAAATTTAGTTTTGACTTTGAGGTTCTGAGAATCGAGCAATCGCTTCTGTAAATAATGGAATCAAATTACTTCTACGCAGAGTTCAAAACAGGATACTCGAATCACAAGAGCGTCGAAAGTATAAGCAAAAGTATCAAATGACAACTCTGCAGCGAAAAAACATCGTGATCATATTACATCTAGGACCGGAAATCATTCTGTAAACAAAGGTTTTAAATGGAACGTCATCAAAGATGCCGAATTGTAAATAGTGCAGGATATTGACAATGAGGTTGAATTACATCTATGCAGCGAGTGACTTTTCTAAACAAATGATTCGGGTTACATTTACGCAGCAATTTTTTTATATAAACATTTAGATCTATATTTAACTATAATCAAATTACATTTAAACAGTGAAACCCAACTCTATAAACAAACGGAGTAGAGCTTATCTCGGTGTCATATTTTTAGAACTTTCATAATATAAGTAATTGCATGAAATTGGTCGAGGTTCGAATTTCATCTGAACAGAGAAACTCAATTCTATAAACAAATGGAGCAAAGTCTATCTTTGTATCATATTTTTAGAAATTTTCAAACATAAATAATTGTTAGGAATTGTTCGATCTTTAAATAATATTTATGCAGTCACATACGATACCGTTGGTACTTCAATGCGGATTCAATTTTATTAGAGTATTATTACATCATCGTGACTTTAAAAAGTTATACAACAATTGAAAAGTTAGTTCGATGAAGTGTTCAGAAGGTAATTCTGTATCTAACCGATCAATCATCATTTTATAGGCGGAATCTTCCTTATTGACAAAGGATTCCTTCTGGACTTAAGATAAATTACCAACTTGGATAATCGTTAACGTATTGTAACATTTTTTGAAAGTATGAATTACTTTGAGAATCAATTAATTGTAATTATAATAGATTGGGGAAAGTTGGTAAATGTTTCAAAATTTTTATGCAAATGAAATCTTTATTTGACTTCCCTCAGCGTATAAATATCATTCATACAATTTTCTCCTCTATGGCTATTGAAATAAGGTAAATTATATGTAAAAAATGAGTTCCAATGTTATAAGGGAATGATTTAAGATTCCATATAGCCCGTTGTCTTCATAACGCTAGAAAAAATTGAAATTTTCATCCAGGAAAACTGAATTTAAAATTCCACAGCTTACAAATACACTTTTGCTATTCATGGGCTATCCAAACAAGATTTACAATATGCAAAAAGTGAGTTGAATAGTTTCTGAAGAATGATTTTGAACCATTCGTTGTCTTCGGAATACAAGAAAAGATAACGCACCCGGGAAGAGTGATTAGACAGCGCGGTGTTTATGAATTCGGATGCGGTATTCAAATTTCATCTCCAAATATCTTTATCGAAAAAAAAATTGACTCGATCGAAATGTATATTCTTCCTCGACGACAGTCATCACTGCAATGTCCATCATCATGGAATATCATTTTACGGACGAGTGGAAAATCAAAATTAGAGGACTTGCAGTGACGATGCCTCAGAATATGAGGATTTTTCCTAAACTTCAACAAACGAAAACGGTGAAGGAAATCCAAAAATTCTACAACCAACATCCTTTACATTGGCCAATTTTGATTGGCCAGTCCACATACGAGCTGAAGAACGGATCCTCGTTCCTGTAAGTATGAATTTAAACAATATTTAATCAAAATAATTGAACTAAAGAAAATTTTTTATTACAGCGTTTGTTCGGCCGAGTCGCACAAAGGGTGCGACTTCTAGAAGAGAAGAAGGAGCAGGAGGAAAAATCGCGTCTTTTGGGGTCGGAAGATGAAGACGAGGTGGAAATCCTCAACTAAAAAATTGTATAGCTCATAAGTTTATGGAATCTTATAAAAATGTAAAAAAACAAAACAGACAAAACAAAAAAAAAAACAAACAAAAAAAACAAAAAAAAAATAAAAAAATAAAAAAACAACAAAACAAAAAAAATAATAAAACAGTATGACACTACCGACCGCGGGTATTACCATCCACAAGTACTCCCTTGTTTTTACCGACCATAGGTAATAGTTACCGACAAGGAATTTACCGACCGCTGCCATCTTAGATCCCTACCTTACCGACCACGGGTATTACCATCCACTGGTATGTCCCTGTTTTACCGACAGGTAGTATTTCCGACCCCTCCCCACCAGTGCTCTACCTTACCTACGCGGGGAGGGTAGGAGAGGGGGAAGTGGGCGGGGCCTGCGAGTGGAGGGGGGGTCAAGTGATGGGAGTAGAAGTGGGGGGACGCAGAACCCCCTCAGCTCAACTAATCTACTGTATTCATGATGGTACAAAAAATGCAGTAGATAATATACTCATAAAACGTCATGAATAAATATGATTATTTATATCATATTAGATATCATGAATAGAAAAACTAATTTTTTTTTACCGTTTGGCCGTTCTCCACAGGTTTTCTCCAAAAGATAAAGTTTTTGTTTTTTTTTTTAGGGAAAAAAAGTGATAACAGTTTTAGACAGTTATTAAATTTTATATATTGTACCAAAAACTATAAAAGCAATGCACATAAAAAAAAGTTACATTCTGCAAAAACGACAATAGTTTTTTGAGTACATACTCATAGAAGACATGAAATTCGATAATAACTAACAATACTTTTTTACTAACGTTTTTGGAAGACTTCGCAGGAATTAGGATGATATTCGTTGTAAAAACAAACAAAGCTCCAATTTTTTTGACACCAAGAACATGCAATGATTGAAACTTTTCCACAATCGCATGTTTTTCTTAAAATTTGCGGAGGAAAACAAACTTCATTTCAGTTTTTGAAAGCAACTCTTTCTGATGTCAATTTCGATGCAAAAAATGCGTATTTTATCATGTTTTTAAAAACTGGCGCGCTTATTTGATTGTGGAAAAGTGAATGCAGTTTGATCGACTCTTCTCGAGACGAAATTTCACGGTTGTTTTGCAACAAAAAAGTACAATTTTGCAGTTTTTTCAAAAAAATTTTCATCTGCCGATAAAAATATACATCGCATGGCTGACAAAGGGGGGTGCATTTCGGAGGAATTATTTTAATAGTACCCAATGAATTCTCTTTTTCGTCCCGGAAAAGTTGATCGTATAAAGCATGATCAGTTTGGCCCGTCCACGAATCAACCAACAACAAAACTTTGTTATTTTGAACATACGGAACAAGAACGTTTTTCAAAAAAGTCTTGTACAAAACTGTCGTCAATTTCCCCGATTTCGAACAAGTCACAATTACGTTTCCCAATTTTTTTTCAAGATCATCGACTGTTTTTTGCACTCTTGGTCCAAACTGATTACCTACTTTTTGCGTGCAGATGAAAACTTTAGAATAATTCACCAGACATCGCTATTGAATACTGCGCTGTGTAAGAGTGTGTTGTCTTGTTGATATTTTTTTTTTTGACCAAAACAGTTTTTGATCCTTTTTCGGCCAAAGATCGATTAATCGTAAAAGTGTATTGACACGGACTTTGATCAGTATTAATGATAAATTTTTGTTCAAAATTTGGAGCGATTTCTCGCACTTGATGCTGAAAAATTTTCGCAGTTTCCGAAACTTCTTCCATCGATAAAGCTTCCCGATTGCTGATGTATTTTGTAATTTTGCGCTGACTTATTCTATTTTCTCTCTTGAATTTGTTCACCCAACTCTCGGAAGCCGAAAAATTAAAATTATCACTTTCAAATTGATTTGCTGCCGCTAAAGCCCATTCTTGAAGCGTCCTCGTCGTAATTTGTTCATAATTGGCACGGCCCTCAATGAATCGATTTAGCGTCCATGAATTTATCAGATGATATTTATCGTGAATTGTTCCCCCCGCTTCAACATCTTTTTTCCACCTTTAAAAGCAAATTACCACATGGAATACAAAAAAAGTTTTACACATAAGTCTTTGATGTTATTTCTGGCCAAAAATTTAAAAATGTACACGATTCGCCAACCTAGTAAATTAACAATAAACTTACTGTGCAAGTTGACTTTTCCGGGTCAACGCTTGAATTTTGAAGCTGCCGACGCTCCAATTTGGATGTTTTTCTGCCAAAGCAACAGCTTTGTTTTTAACATCCAAGGGTATCAAATTCTTTGGCGATTTTTCTGGCATTGAAAACTCGTAATCAGGATCTTCGTTGATAGGGTTGGACCTCCTTTTGGGCACATTTTGACTGTTATTTTCATCATTTTGAATTTCAGTTTCCCATACAACTTCGTCATCAGAAACAATTCGCATTTCACTTATCATTTGCAAAACTCGCGAGTAAAGTTCATCGGCCATTGCAGTGGTCACATCGTTATAGATGTATTTTTCAACTCGATCAGGAATGTTGCCATTCGTAATCAACTTATTCTTGCACAGTTCAATCGCGGATGCAAGTTCGATTTTGGAATTATTTTCGCAGTAATTTGCTGATTCTTCAGTCACTAACTTTTCACATAAATTTTCAGAAACACTTTTTACTTGAGGATCCATTGGTCTTGTTAAGCACAATCACTTGATACCGAATAAAATGATATAAGCAAAAATGTCTTGAAGTTCTTGACGACTAGAACCACCAAAGAAAATTCGACAGAACTTACCTGATTTTCGAACGCCACCACGCCGGAATTTCCGCGGCGCCCCGACGACCGAATTTCCGTGGCGCCAGGCTAACAATAGATTTTAAGATAAGTGGTCCTTAACGAGAATACATAATCTAATAACTGTCTAAAACTGTTATCACTTTTTTTCCCTAAAAAAAAACAAAAACTTTATCTTTTGGAGAAAACCTGTGGAGAACGGCCAAACGGTAAAAAAAAATTAGTTTTTTTATTCATGATATCTAATATGATATAAATAATCATATTTATTCATGACGTTTTATGAGTATATTATCTACTGCATTTTTTGTACCATCATTAATACAGTAGATTTTCATATAAGAGATCCTTTTCGTAAATAGTTAAAAATAATAATGACAACTGATTCACTTAAAAAAAAAGGATACATATTATTTTCTATGATTCAAAACTTGTAAGAGATATTTGCATAGAAATAAAAAAAAATTTTTAAAAAATCTACCTGCCGGTTGGACTCGAACCCTGTTCCGCTGGAACTGGAAGCGAGCGCTCTACCACTCGACCACACTAGCCAGTGATACGTTTATATAAGTATAAGATTGTAATGACATTGTGATGTGGGACGCTGGTTTTAATAATTTATTTCTCGGTTAATTATGAGTGTTCCGAAAAATGGTTAAGGGGATTTCCTTATGTTGAAGTCTATTGAGAGTAGAAAAATTTTGGGCGAAATCGATGAGTCATAAACCATGAACTCCCCTTGTAAATCATTTTCACCATTCCTAAGTCAAAAGCAGGTTATCAAGAATTACCAAAAAATCCGATTTCGTATACTGTGACTGACTCTTCCGCTGACATTGATGCTTGATTTTCTTTCTCCCCTGTGTCGTGGTCCATTTTAGTAGGGCTGAAGTGGGTTTTGTCTGTTGATATAAGAAACACAAGAATCACAAAAAAGTTCCATTGCTGCGTGACGTATAGCGGTTGAATGAGATTCAATTTTTTTTATTTTTATACATTTTTTTTTTTTTATTATTATTTGTATTGTCAGCTCAGCACGTTTAAATTGAAAAACGTTTTGAAGTATTATCGAAATTACTCATCTTAAAAGAACGAGCGATACTCTGAGGATATACATATGTAAGACTATTTTAATGTACACCTTTCGACGATATAGTTGTAGAGGATATAATGATTGAGAATTATTTTTGAATATCTGTATACCTAAATTATTCGGTTGAATACAGAAAAAAAGAAAAATTGTTACGATACTTTTAAAACCTGAGTAGTTATTACTTGTATATTAGTACACTCATACCTCGATTAAATTGATATCGATTTCAATGGGTTGACGAAAGAAAAAGTCGTCAATAAAATAGAGAGGTGTATTTTACATTATCCATGAAACAAAGTTTCAACAGTATTGGTATTTATGTTATTTTTTCTAACACAATCTCTCTCAGAAGCCAGTTGCAAAATAATAAAAAGCGTTTCTTTACGAATGTTCGAACATGGAGAACTTCCTGTTATTTTCTTTCGGGAAAGTGATTAAATAAAGGCAAAGTATAAGGATTCCCAAGAACTGGAATAATACATTTCACTCGGATACGGATCATTCCATAAAAATTTTAATTTTGAGTGAAATAATAAAAAAGACCTTGGCCTGGCAAACGATGACAGTGACGATGACTAAAGAGGAAGCGAAAGATGAATTGATCAAAATTTTTCGAACAATGTTTTGTAAATAAATTTTTTTTTTGCATTTTATCATAAAATATTTGACAGTCTCAACAATTTTCTGAATTTTTCAATTTTTCCAAATTTTTAACATTTTAGACATCATATAAACTTTTGAAAAACTTACAAATTTTATGAAACTTTGTCATACTCAAAAATTTAATAGCTCAGGACGTGGATACATGGTATCCATTTCTACTTTTATGAGTTTTACTTTTTATAGTCATTATTGTATTTCTTAACCCGGGATGAAAAATCAGAGTCTCGCTAAGTCTCGCAAGGTAACCAAAGTCTCCGAAAGAGTCTCAAAAAGTATCCAAAGTATTCCGAAAAATGACTTCTGTCTCTGGAAGTATTCCAACCTTTTTTGAAAAGTCTCGCAAAATCTCTGACTGTCTCTTTTATAAGGATCCAGAGATTTTGCTATCAGGCGAAGTCTCGTTTTGGAATACTTTAGTCTTACAAAGTACCTACGAGACTATAGGAGACTAGTAGTCTCCAAACAGGATAATTTTTTAGAAAATTTAAATTGGATTCCCCATATAAGAGACTAAAGAATTCATACTATGACTTTTAGAACTTGAAAATTGTATTGAAATTATCTAGTATATAAGCTGTGCAGCTTAAAAGTTGAGCAACAAAAAAATTAAAATATGAGCAACAAAAGTTAAGCAAGAAAAAAATTAAGAATCGAAAAAAAGTCAGCAACAAAAAAATTCTCTGATATATAGGTTTTTTCCTAAAAAGTTTATTTTTCGAAAAGCGGTATGTGCATTTTACATTTTAGTTGCGCAAATCAACTTGTACTTATTAAGTATTCATATACTTAATCAACCTGGTTTTTGATCCAAAATTTACAATTTTTACTTTTTTAGCGTCGTCTCTACCAATTGAGCCGACATTGCAAATAAAGCGACCTCGCGATTGCCGTCTGCATGGATTAAGTGCAATAAAGAACCACTAATTCAGATTCGAAAATCACTTTTTGGAATACTTTAGTATTCTAAAGTTACATTTTCGGAGACTTTGAGAGACTTAAGTATTCCAAAAAGAGACCTAAAAGTCTCTTTTTGGAATACTTTTGTATCCCTGTGTCTCGCAAAGTCTCACTTTCAGAAACTCAAGTCATTTTTTCGAATACTTTTCAATTTTCAGAAAGAATCAAAAAGTATTGCGTATGGCGCAACGGAATACTATCCCAGAGACATTGGTTACTTTGCCAGACTCAGCGAGACTCTGATTTTTGTCCCGCGAATTCACTTTGAAGTATATAATATTCATTGATTTATAGTTGTATACCTTTCATGCAGACTATATTTTGAAACTTACCAAATGATGGATATTCATTGTTTGAGATGTCATTGTCTTCCCTCATCGATGCTTGTTCCATATCCAGTTGCGGTTGACTTTGAAAGTTTGCATCGAAATTCGACTCCTTGTTGTTGCTTCTGTGTTCTCCCTCCTTGATGCCATTGTTGACAATATTTGAGCTAGTCTGGGTTTCACCTGTTGTACGATATAAGGAATAGATTTCACACGTTTTAAGCACATTACTGTACTAGGTTATATAAATACTAGCTGTAACCCGCGGGCTCTGCTCCGCGGTCATAAGTTTATTTTTTAATCAGGATGGCTACATGTTAATTATAAGGATAATAATAATAAATTGTTTATTACTGTCAATGATTTATCACATTGTATTATACGTCAAAGGGATAGAATAAGAAACGTAAATAATGAGGTTCAAAGATAGGGTAATTGATCATGATTTTAGACGTTCAATTAATTCTTTTATTAATAAATCAAATGAATTTTACAATCGACGACTCGTTGATAATATTAGTTTTTTATGTTTTAAAACGCGATCAAGAACAGACAGGAGGAATTCCCTCGGGGGCACAGATGTGCTGGCCAGTTGGCCGAGTCGTAGTTTGAAGATAATTTAACACCAGAAAATTAAACTGAATAGTAGAGAAAATCGAGAGCCGTTGGCGGCTCCCGGAAAAATAAAGAAAAGTGTGAGAGCCGTGGGCGGCTCCCAGAAAATAAAGAACAAGCGCGAGAGCCGTTGGCGGCTCCCGGAAAAATAGAGAACAGCGCGAGAGCCGTGGGCGGCTCCCGGAAAAATAAAGAACAGCGCGAGAGCCGTTGGCGGCTCCCAAGAAAAAAAAAGACTAAAGTTAGAAAAAAAATAGAGAGCCGTTGGCGGCTCCCGGAAAAATATTAGAGGAGAAAAAGTCGAGAGCCGTGGACGGCTCCCGGAAAAGTGATAGAGTGGAAAAGATCGAGAGCCGTTGGCGGCTCCCAAGAAAAAACGAATGAATTTCAACGATGAAGATTTCCGATGCTAGTTTGTAGAGATGCTTTCTCTTCGAGTTGTGAACGAGCAATGCCTGGAGACAAGTCAGGAAAGCCCTGAGGTAGTTTTTCCCACTATTTCGGGTTTTCTCGGGACATGCGTACAGGCATTTTCCCCTTCTGGGTCTTCTTCCCATGGCCCAAGGTTGAGGTTTCCTCCACTTCCCACGAAAGTGATCGTTGGGAAAGTGGGAGATCATTTATTCCGACGTCGTCATTATCACTGGGAACGATTTAAAACTTCTATTTTTGGAAACCGAAAGATAATGTTGTTTCGGTGGGAAAATCAAATTGATAGGAAGGAATCATCCTCTCTTGGTGGCCTCAATTTCTCCCGATAATAACGCTATATTTAGAATGTGGAAAATCCAACAGTTAGTGAGTTGATTTTTCTTTTAAGATTCTATCCGAAACACGAAAAACTATTCATGTTGTCGTCAGGGCGTTACTCTAACGTACAACAATTGTATAATTTTGAAATTAATACAATTTTGTATGTATCTGATTTCCCGTAAAACTACTTTCATGTGAGCGTAGCCTCAGGTCACGGCTATCTATATCTATAAAACTGAGAATCAAAATATTTTACCATTATAACTCCGAAGCTACTACATGAAACCTCCTGAAATTTCGCATTATTTGTTATTGAATATCTTTGTAAGTATGGTATAGGTAATATTTCATCGAAGAAATACACTAAAACCTCATTTATATCCTCTCTCTCTTTCTCACTCTACTCTCAGTCATATCTTCGATTTCAATAGATTTTTTGGATAAAACTGAGAGTAAAGTAAGAAAGAGAGAGGATATAAATGAGGTTTCAGTGTAAATGGTTGACTTTCTCACTTACAACCCCCTTGCATTTTTGAAAAATCACACACAAACAGCAGAAAGTCACAAAATCACAAAATAACAACAACGTCACAAAAGCCACAAAATCGAGAAAATAATAAAATATTGCAAAAATAGAAAAACAAATAGAATCCAGAATCACAAAGTTATTAAACTATAAAATTTCGCAAGAAATTACAAAATTACAAAAACTCAAACACATACAAAATTATATAATATAAACAATAACAGAAAACATATATAAAAAATATGACAAATAATTTTCAAATAACTTTAAAAGTATAAAATATTCAAAATTCTAACAAAGTAACAATATTACAATGGTAAATAATTAAAAAATTGTATCGATTTTAAAATCATACAATGTGACAAATCATAAAGAGTCATAAAAAATTTATAATTATGATACTTATAATGAACATCTACTCATCCTGATTAGAAAATAAACTTGTGACCCCGGAGCGAAGCCCGCAGGTTACAGCTAGTTAACAAATAAAATTAAGAGATTTTTTTTGCGCTTCATACGTGAGAGTGTAATTCTCAACTTTTTTAACAAATCATTGTATTTATTACTCTCTTTCTTATTTTTGTGTTTATAGATACATTTATCTGATTTTTCAATATATATGTTGAGAAGTAATATGATGAATATGCAATTGAATTGCTCAAACGCTCAAAAGTAAGATTTAACTTACTACATCACCTTCATACTGCATATGTACCTGATTGGAAGGTTTTAGGGTAAATAAGGTCAGTTAAGGATTGTTTTAGTCAACGAAGGTGTCATTGTACGATTTTATTCAATTATAATTTTTTTAATCATAATTTTTATTGTGACAGTTCAACCATTTTTATTATTTTAAAATTTTTGTGATTTTGTGACTTGTGATTTTCGCAAAATTTCATAATTTTTCGATTTTGTCATTTTGAGACTTCTTGTGATTTTTCGTTAAATTTATTAATTTTGTGATTTTGTGACTTTTTTGTGATTTTGCGACTTTTTGTGATTTTATGACTTTGTGATTTTGTGACTTTTTATGATGTTGTGATTTTTGTTATTTTGTGACTTTTTGTGACTTTTGCCTTTTTTGTGATCTGTGTGTGTGATATTTTAACAATGGAGCGGGGGTTTAGGTGTGGGAGTAAGCCATATCAGTTCGTTGATAAAAATATGCCTATAACCTTAAGACGGACATGGTTACTAAGTGTGCAAAATTTCAGGACGTTCCGTAAAGTAGTTTGGATGTGATGAGCGGACAACATACGGACACTCTTCTTTATATGTAAGATTTATGCACAATGTAACTAACAAACCATACTAAAAGAAATACATTCGAATTTTGAAATTCTGAGTCACAAACCGCTTTGAAACTTTTTTGTTTATTTAAAAGAAGAAAGTTATCTGACTACAATGAAAAACAAAACGAAATGAAGATTCGACTTATGATTGACATTTTAATAAAGTGTAGTTCATTCAAAGTTTCTCTTACAAAATATACAGTTCGTTAAGAAAAACAAATATGGTGTTAAGAAAAAGTGTTCAAATATCACGTTAGCAAAAATGAGTTAAATTCAAATTTTCCCTCATTATGTCAAGCCATAAATCAAATGTCACAAGTGGAGCCGGCCTAAGATTGCTCGTGCCTATGTACCAAAAGCTTGCAAAAGGAAATAAGAATAACTCAATTGTTTTTTGAAAATCCTTGAAGTGAAAAAAAAACTTTGGCAATCAAAATACAGGAAAAAATGACGGGTTTCTTTTTCGTGTTGAAAATTGTGTTTACTGTGTATTAAAGACTTACATTTATATGTTGGTATATTGTTATGTTTGTTACATCAACATATGAAAAATCGACTTTTACACAATCAACGTTTGAGCTCCAGCCGAACTAATAGCTTGATCAATCAAAGTAATAATTATAACAACCGAATATTAGAAACCATAATCATACTTGAATTGTTATAAGAAAAATTATAATTACTCCATGATTCCGAAAAATCAGCAAAAATTAATTATTACAAAGACGGTCAAACATTCTATGAGTCTCAAAAAAACTTTTTGATTTACAGATTATTTTTATGAATTTTGAAAATCACGTTTTTTATCGTATTGGTTAGTGGTGAGCATGACACTGTTTTTCCATTTTCGAATGAAAATGCGAAAAATTTAATAATTTTTCAAAAATTACGAAGGATCTTGATGAGTTGAACTAATACTTATTAAATTCGGTAATTTTAGAAGAGTTTTCATATTTATTTTCCAAACATTGGAAATATGAAAATATTAACCACATTGAAAGTTTAACTGAGAAATCCGAGGGATTTTAATATTCTAGAGAATGCTCATAAACTTCGAAGATTGTGTTTATTTAAAGATTTATTGAAATTATGAAAGCTGTTTTCTTCATTTATGAATAAAAAATTGGAACACTTCAAAATTAATTACAAGTTTCACACAAAAAAATTATCCGACCAACTTCTATGCAGTTTAAAGTTTTTTCACTTACTCCTTAAAATTTCAAAGGTTTTAGAAATGCGGAAACATATGAAGGTTCTTTGATAATTCAATGATTTTCGAAAGAATTCTGGAGTTTAAGAACAGTTTTATCAATTTTGTAAACCTTGTTAATTAGATTTTTCTATTAGTTAAACCCATCAAGATTCTTTGTAATTCTTGAATACGTTCTCAAAAACTTTAAAAATTCCTGCATTTTATTCTAAAACATTTGACAGTCTTCAAATTTTCAGACTTTTTTAATTTTTTCGAATTCTCAACATTTAAGATGTACAAAATTTTGAAAAGCTTACAATCTTGATGAAAATTTTTATATCTCACGAATATTTTCCGCAATTTTGCAATTATCTGATTTTTTCAGAATTTCATTAAAAAATGAAAAATCATCATGCTCGTTTCAAAGAAATAATATTATTAACACAAGTCACGAAATATGTAAGTATACATATTATGTGGTTTTACAAATATTTAAGAGCTGTTTATACTCTACAGTATTTTTGATGATTTTCATATTTTTCTGAAGTTCCAGAATTTGACACGTACTTCGAACTATTGTTCAAAGACAGCATTCTAGCATGACGTCTTTGAACTGTCTCGATTAAATGAGCGTGACACATTCCGTACACAATGGACAACGTTTAGGAGAGTTTACTCTTTCCTTCACGGTGCATTAAACGTACGCCGGAGTCACATTATCTGAAGTCTTGTCTTTAGACGGACAAGTGTACTTTTAAATATTGAACAATTTCTACAGTTTATGTCTCCCTGTCTGATTTATCTGAATTTTTTCGCAATTTTCAAGACTTGATATTTTTACATCTTTATTACAAAATAAAAAGAAACATTGATGCGCTTATTTCGAAAAAATCTAATAAACACTGTTTACAAAATTTATAAAACTGTTCTCAAACTCCATAATTCTTTGTAAAATCATTGAATTATAAAAGAGCATCCATATGTTTTAAAATAATGAAAACTTTTGAAATTATAAGGGTTACTGAAAAAATTTTAAATTTCGTGAAAAATTGTCGGATAAATTTTTTGAGTGGAACCGTTAATTCTTCTTCAAGAATTTTATATTTTTATAATTGAATGATTAAACAGCTTTCTTTTTTCAATAAATCTTTTCATAAACACAATTTTCGAAGTTTATGAGCATTTACTGGAATATTCAATATCCCTCGTATTCCACAGATAAACGTTTCATGTGATTTATATTTAAATATTTCCAATATTCGTAGCACGAGTTTGAAACTCCTCTAAAATTACCAAATTTTATCAATATTAGTCCAACTCATCAAAATCCTCAGCAATTTTTGAACCCTCATGAAATTTTTCAGATTTTCATTCGAAAATGGAAAAACGGTGTCATGTTGACCCCTAACTAATACGATAAAAAACGTGATCTACAAAATTCATGAAAATAACCAAAAATCAAGAAGTTTTTTTTTAAATTCATAGAATGATTGACCGACTTCGGAATAATAAATTTTTGTTGATTTTTTGAAATTTTTCAAACGCTTCAACCTACATCATGGGAACCATTTATAACTCACTAACATTATTAATACTTTTGTGATTCATTCAGATTGTTTTTATTTTTCAATTATTCTGAAGTTTTTCAGTTTTTCTCAAACAATAAAAAACAATGCATATTTTGAAGAAACGTTAGTTTTTCACAGCAATATATTAGTTTCTTTTAAAATACTTGAATTTGAAAGTCATTCTACATTAATATCCCTAGCAAACGCCCCGGTACCTAATCGGTACTTAAGCGGTACCTTATAAGGTACCAATTAAGTACCTCTTAGGTACCAATTAGGTACTTTCTCGAATAATTCCTTATTTTCAATACGGACCGGCAGTTTATTTATTTCATTATATAAAAAAATACATTTCTTCAACTTACAGCAGTCAAACATCCGGAAAATTGGGCATAAATTTTTAAATAAAATAAATTGTAAACACAAGTTGTCACATAAGTCTAGATAAGACACTTGTCATGCGCACTAATAGGCCAGATAACGAGATAATGCGCCATGGCCGCCATGACACAGAGTAAGCGCAGCTTTCTTCTCATTGGCTTTACCCATCCGACGCCATATTTGTTTACAAACATCAACTGGGCGAGTAAACACCAGCAAACACCAGTGTTTTTTTTTACTTTAATTAACTTCCGAATAGTTTTAAACGTTTTTTAACATGTCGCTTCCTTATATCCATGCGAATTAAAGATGGTATAAACTTATGAATAATGTTTTTAAACCTAATTCATAGATTTTAGCATTTCATAAATAGGGCATTCCGTATAAAGTGTTCCACCTAACAAACTTGTTGCCTCAGATTCTGATGGAACAAAAAAATTATCTTTAGGACTAAATATTGATAAGAAAAAAAAACATAAAAATTATTTTTAGGACTGAGTATCAATCACAATTGTGAATAATATTCATTCTTAAAAATAACTTTTTTGTTTCGCCCAACTCAAAATAAGATTAATATAACGTAAATGTTTCGAAATACATTTGCTTTAGATATTTTTATTGTTTAAATACTGAGTAGAAATTTTTCACTTAAGCTAGCACTATTTTGCGCTAGATATGATATCACCAGGGTATTGTTATATATAGTATTTTTTCCGCTCTTTTCAAAAAAAAAAAAAATTGTTTTAATTTATCATAATTATTTTTGTAAATTTATTTGTATTCTATTAATTATATAATGTTTTCTTCAAATGATACGTTTTCCTACGAAATAGTTTCAGCAATTTTTTTAGATAAAAATATGAACTTTCATTTGCACGAAAAAAAAATTTTTTTTTTAAATGTCACATTTGAAGACAACATTGAATAAATAATAAACTTCGAAAAAATTAACCAAAATAGTTATGCTGAATTTTCGATATATTTTTTTTTTTTTTTTTGGTAAAGAGCGGAAAAAATACTATCAATAACAATAATGTCGTATTTTTTATGCAAAATTTCCCGGATTTCTAGTTTAATGAAAATAGCCGTACAGATAAAAAAGCCAAACTTTGAGCCTTCGAATCACAGCAACCCGTGCATATTAATGCCCGTCCTTTGATATTATTAATGTACCCAACTAAGCCAACAGTTGTACGAAGTGTGATCAAAATCTGTGGCAAAAATTTTTTTAGGTGTGAACACTTAATATGGAATGATGCCCCAAATCAATTACACATTTACAATGAAGTATGGACATAGTAAAGTATGTCTATGGAATGTGGATTGTTAAAAAAAATATAATAGTGTAATACAAAATTAACTTATAATACACCATCTGAAATATTATTAAGACAAAATAATGATAATTTTGATCATTTGTAGGTCTATTTTCTACGATTAAAATTTATATCTATAATATAAGTGCCCCGACTACGTACGCCCCTGTGAGAACAACTGAGTTGGCGACACATTTTAAACTTCCCGCGTAGGGCATTATCTGAAAGTTATCTAGCGCATGACAAGTGCGTTATCTACACTTATTTGACAGCTGGTATTTCTAATTTTCGTTGTTTAAAAAATAATGCACTATTTTTTTAAATGTTTAACAACTGGTAAATAAAGAAAAAACATTACTTTCCACGATGCAATCAAAATTTCATCGATTTTCATTGACAAGGAGAGAATATTTGAGAAAGTACTTAACTGGTACCTAAGGTGTACTTAACTAGTACCTTGTAAGGTACCGCCGTGTTTGCTAGGGGGCTCAGGAAACAAAACGCGCGCGATTAATCTCACGTGCGATTTGGGAAATTACCGAAATCGTGGAGAACGAGCGATTGATTTCAGTGTGGGAAAAAAGTTTATCAGCTGTTTTAGAGCCGAATTTCGTAAATAACTGGAAAATAATGAGGGTTTTCGCGAAATTCGAGGAAAATTGAGTACGGGCGTTGAGTGCGTTGTTTTACTTATTTCGGGAGCTGAAGCTGGCTGAAGCAGAATCGCATTATTTAGCGCTTCCAACCACTCGTCTCTCTATCCTGCTCTATCCGAGTGTCGTTTCTCTCACTCATTGTATATATATATAGATTTCTAGCTTAGTTGCGTCATGGCGGCCATCTAAATATTATCTGGGATTTGACAAGTGCGTTATCTTCTTTTTATCTGACTACTAGCGTTTATAAATTAATGTTTTTTTCAAATAAATGCACTTATTTCTAGATGATCGACCACATGAAAATGAAGGTAAATACGAATTATACATAATAGAATAGAAAATTTGCCGATTTCAAATATTAATCAGGAGATATTACAGAAAGTACTTAACTGGTACCTAAGAAGTACCTAACTGGTACCTTATAAGGTACCGCTTAGGTACCAATAAGGTACCGGCCCGATCGCTAGGGCCCGATTTAAGCTCCGTCGTTGGTTACAAAGTGCTGCAAAGTGCCATCCAGTGCCATCGAGTAATCCCGCGATTCGAAAAAAGTGTCAAATTCCCGAGCGAAATCGGGAATTTCGTCGTTCAGGAGCCTCGAGAACACATTCTTCAAGGTCCAAACCTAACCTAACCTCGGATCGAGGTGAATTCGAGGAATTTTGGAAAAATCGGTGACGACACGTGGAAGAGGCGAAATAGTCATTGGCGATTGTGGATCTCGTCGTGGACGAACGGGAAAAGCCCTCGGGAGCGATTCCGTGGGACGCCATTGTAAAACCTAACCTCGCTCGGAGCTTTGGAGTTCGTGCTGTTTTTCGCATCCTCGCGAGATTTGCGTTAATTTTGTGGCGGCGTCGAAAGCGAGATTCCGTACGTGAGTTTGATGAGCCTGACGGATTCCGTCGTGGAGCGAGTTTCCTAGAAAGGTGATGTTTTCTTGTTTTCGGAATCCTTTTTGGGATTTTTGCAAATTCGAGGTTTCAGTTAAAGTATTTTTCACTAATTAATGACAGATTGTTTTAATTTGGGACATTTTTTTTTAACACCAAATTTCTCCGCATTGAACATAATTATTGAAGTTTTCCAATTCTGGATCCAGAAACATTAATGAAACTGATATGTGCTATGTATTTTCCATTTTTTATACAGTTTTGTTAAGTTTTGTGAAAAGAAAAAATTTTTAATAGAAAGAAAATGATGAATTTAGGTTTTGCGAATTATTTATATACCATTGTTATCAATATATTCTGAAATTTTTTTACGTTTTCCTAGTTTTTTGATTTACATCGAGATCGTCGTTGATCTCAAAAACCTGGAATTTCAGAAAAAAAAAAAAAAAAATGGAGTGAATTGTTCAAATATGAAGTTTAAGAGTTCAGAATTTCAGTATTGAAAATGGAATATTTTTGGATGATGAATTTTGTTTTTTTCACCTTCAGTACTTTTCACCAAATAATGATACATTTTGGATTATAATTGTAACATACTTTTTGTTAAAATATCGGACCCCTCAGCATAGTACATACTTATTAGATTTTTTCAATTCTTGAACCAGAAACTATAATTAAAGCGATATGCGCAATATATTTTCCAATTTTGGTACATTTTTGTTGGTTTTTGTTGAAAGAAAAAAATTCTACATCATTATTAATGTGAAATTTTACAGAAAATTATGAATTTCTCTACTGGAAATTTGTCATCTCCCATTTTTTTGATAACACAATTTTTACCTTCAAATTTTGTCTTTTTCTGTACAAAAAAATCTGATGATCAATGAATTATTTTATATTGACGTTTTTCCTGTTTATTTATAAACATTGAGACTGTTGATTGTTTCGAAAACCAGCAATTCGATAAAAAAAATTTATTGAATTGTTCAAACTAGGGATGGTTGAAAGTTTTTTTATTTCAAGATCAGCAATTTTTTAAGGTGACGATTTTTTGGCTTTCGATTTTAAGTATTTTTATTTATTAATAACACATTTTGAACTAAAATTAATGACACTCTTCTGTTTAGACACCAAATTTTGTAGATGTTTTAAAAAAATTTTTTAAAAACCTGGAATTCAGTTTATTTTAAACTTTTTATTATTTTGAAATTCTGGACCCAGAAAATTAAATAAAACTGTCATGTGCTATGCACATTCCAATTTTTCTTTATGCGTGAATTGTTGATTGTCGATTTCAAAAACCTACAATTCGACAAATAATAATGAAATGAACTGTTCTACCATGGAATTTCCGAATTAAGAATTTATTTGTTAATTATTAAAGTTTTTTTTTTTGTCATTTTTAAAATATCATCAATTTTATACATGACGGAATTTTGGTTTTCAAGTTTAAGTATTTTCCACTACTTAATACTTAAGATTAATACTTCAGATTAAAATTGAAGAAATTCTTTTTGTTGAAACACCAAATTTCAGTTACTCTTCAGAGTTTACTTGATTTGAAAGATTTGCTGTTATTTTTATTAATTTATATCTGGATTTCTAGAGTTTGATGCTCCAGGGTTCAAAGGTTTTTAGATTTTTAGCATTATGGTAGATTCTATTTTTTTTTACATTACTCTCTGGATTATAACAATTTTTCGAATTTCTTTTTTCTACATTATTGTAGCAAAACATTTATAGTTCAAATTTCGTTAAAGAAAAATTTTTCTGAAAATAGGGTTAGTGTTACTTTTTTTTCTAAAAACTACCATTAATGACTCTCTCATATTTGTACAAAATCTGAGGTGATGCTTCAGAAACATAAATTTTGATAGTGTTACATGACGATTGAGGGGGGGGGGGGAACGTTTATTACAAAATGTGACAGGAGTAGGAGTCAAAATTGGCTTAAAATTGCGTGACGCATTTTGTGCACAGCCCTTGCAATGTCAATAAATAATGTAACTTCTTGCAAATTATTTATATATACATATATATTTCACGGAGCGATAACAGTCCTCGACTTCGCCTCGGCACTTCCGTTCCGTCAAAACAGGCATTTCCAAAACTCATAATAATATACTATCATTGTTCTACTCATGGTTTATTGACGATTAACTATACAAAAATTTGTCACGTTTCATTTTTCGTTCTAAAAGAAATTAAGCACATTAGAACAAAAGAATGGCTCCTGAGAATTGTGAGGAAACCAAGAGCTACCATTCTCAGAGAGTAAAACACCAACAAAAATCATAGACAGAAAATAATAAGCAACTTTTCCTAAAAAAAAAAACAACTTTTTGTTTATTTTTCACTCACAATTATACGGATTTGCTTTTACTTTCTCAAGTTATGTTTTACTTTTTTTTGCCACATGTGATGTTTTCAAATAGTATGAGTAGATTTCAAAGAAATTAACATATTTACTCCTTCATTTTACTCAAAACCCCTTAACCGCTCGTGTACTTGTTATAACATGATGCACCTTTACTTATTTTATTATAACTCTACAAGTCATACAGAAATCAGTCAGCTTGAAAAGGGTCTTCAACTAGTTCTTTGTACGAAAAATTTTGTGAAACAATTTTTGTCTGGATGATATGCTTTATTTTCAGTGGACTTGATAAGTAATATAGTTGACAAACATCCATAAGAGAACGCAAAATGTCATTGTTCTAACAATTTGTTAATAATTATTTTTCGAACTAATATATTATATCAAAATATTTGCATTTATAGTGGACATAAATTTTTCCTCTTGTTTATGATCATCTGTATGCAGTTGCAGTATCAAATTGTTTATGACAATCTGTTATTAGCTCCAGCAATAATTTTTTCAATGAAATTGTTGTTTTACTGAAGATTCTTATATCTGAAAGCGCATTCAAGCATTACAACTGACTTACAATAGAAATGAATGATCAGTATCATCATTTCCGGCTTCATATGCATCATTAATGATTTGAAATATCTTTCAAAAAATGTTAAAGTGACTGTAAAGGCGAGTTCCCAGCTAGACAAAAAATTAAGTGTCGTCTCGATAAGTTTTTTCGATAATTTTTATATGATTTTCTTTTAAGATATTTTTGAATTTAAGAAAAGGATTTTTTTGTTTCTTTGTTCAGATCCTAAAGAGGACCCAATCGAGAGGTCGCAATATATAAAATAAAGATTAAATAAAATGCAATTTTCAATTCATTATATGAAGACCTAGAAGTCAAAACCGGCTAACCCACAAATTTTGTTTTTTACAGGAAAGCAAATAAACTGTGCCATTTTGTAATATTCTCTAATTTTCATTGTTGCTTTGTAAAAATTAACACTTTGGGGTCCCATCTGTACTTAAATGTTGTTTGGAGCAGATATTTCAAATTTAAGTATGCGCCCTAGATCTGTAAATGAAGTAACCGGCTAACCCCAAGGGTCGCGGTAGTCAAAACGGGCTAACCCCGGTTATTCAATCAATATTCGATTGTATCTTTAAGGAGAACGTTATTAGCGTCGGTAAGTGAAGCAATAATATGAATACAACTATAATAACATTGTTCGATAAGCTTTTATTATTATGAAAACAATTATAAACAAAATAATTGTTTAAATCATACGAAAAAAATACAATTTGAAAAAAATGTAAACTATTGTATTGTTGGAGATTTTTATTTTCTTATTAATGTTTTCATTGTTGAATTTTGAAAATATTTTTCTTACACACAGTTATAATTTATAATCAAAATTCAAAATTTTCAAATAAAAAGTGACAGCGTAGTGACGTCAATACAAAATTTTCACAGCAATTGATTGTAAAATTCGTGATGCTGTTGAGGAATGAATTCGAGCATCTTCCTCAAATCATTTTTTTTAGCCACTGGTAGCTCAAATCCACTGTTCATTTGGAGCTCATAATTTTTGAATTTCTGGAGATTTGTGCCTGGAACAGAAAAATTTTTTTCTCATTATTTTCATGTAAACAAATTGAAACAGTCAATTAAAAAATAATATTCACCTCTTTTCCAAACAGTGAAACACTCGAATTCGCCATCGTCAAACCATCTTTTCAATTGTACCTTCCCAGGTTCCGTAATCCGGATCCATACTGCGCTTGAAATCGCCATTTTCGTTGTGTTCAAAAATTAATCTGCTCCATCTTTGAAGTTGAAAAATCGCTGTTCGTCCTTGACTATGAAAGGATTCCTGCGTGCTTCTTTTATGACCTTCTTCAGATCCTCCGGGCCATAACAAACTGTCTTCTTTCTCTTCTTTTCAATGAGGGCAAAATCGCGATCACAGTTGAGCTAGCTACGACCACTGACAAGAAACTTATGTTCCACAACGTCGACCAACCCCCATTCAATCAAAAACATGTACATGAAGAGTATAATCTTGTTTTTGTTCTGACCGCCACAGTTGTCACTCCATACAATTAACTTTCGAGTTTTGATGGGACTGTTTTTGTCGTTCAGCAAGTTGAAGATACAGGAAGCAATCTCAGAGGCTCCTCTTCCCCCTTCTGTTTCATTCCACAGGTTCATAAAACATTCATTTCCAGGGTGCATATGAATTCCGAAATTGTAGTACGATAATTGTCTAGAGTAATACATATCGCTGTGAGTCAGTGTCGGTATTGGGAGAACTTGTTGAAGGTCAATCGAGATACAAGTTTTATTTTCCGTTATTAAACTGCAACTGAGTCGGTCCATTTCCATGGTGGTTCTAGCTTGATTTGCTTTGTCATGGTGATGTTTCAGTGCCATTTGATGAGTACGGGCTTCTCCTGGTTTTGCAGAAAGTGTCAGCATTTTCAGTTTGTCACAGGTGTAGCAAGTGTCGACCCTTGGTGAATGAAATGTGTAATTTCCAAAATCTCGTTTGAAAATTTTTCTGTAAGTGTCTATCTTCATCGGATTATTGGGATATTTTTTTTTAAAGGCTTCGAACAGTTTTGTGATGTTAAGATCGCAGCTGAGATAGATTTTGTTCGACTTTTGCCGTCCATAGTGACTCTCGTCCTTTGGAATGGAATTAATATGATTTTTCATCTCTTGTAAGTCATTCTCGGAGTAAATGCTGTTCTTCTTTCCACCTCGACGTTCCTTGCTATCGTCTGATGCGTTAGCCTTTCGTTTGATGATTATTTCGATGCTTGATTTTGTTAAACCAAAAGTGCTCATAAAAGTTCCCCGACAAACTTGTTGCGTTGCAGCTTCTTCATCTGGTACGTAATACAAGGTACTGTTTTGACGGCGACTTGTTTCCGGGTTATCGCTTGTTTTACCGTATCTTCGTGGCACTGGAACGACTGCTATCAAACGGTGAATGTACACCTTTTGACATTGGCTTGACAATCCATGGTACATATCGAATAGCTCTCTCCGATGTGTGAATGAAATGCTCGAACAGTTGTGTTTGCATTTGCAGCTCAACTGGAACAGAAATAACACATTAAGTTGCAAAAATCATACATTCTTATTCCCTGTATATACAGGGTGATCCAAAGTCACCCTTTCTTGATTTCATAAAAATCAAAAAAGTTAGTATGGTTACAGGTTTTAACTAATCAGATTTCATACATTTCATTCATTAATAACTTTTTTGATTTTGAGTTTTATAACAAGTGGCAAAGGACTTTTTTATACAGAAAAATATGAATAAAATGTAGAAAAAGTTTATTTTCGTTAATTCGACCCCCACTTGTCGGGAGAGGACATTTATTGTTTAAATTTTGACTTTAAATAACTCTGTTAATTTTCATTTTTTTTTTTTTTTAAGTGCAGAGTAAAAAAAGTCTTAGAATTTCGCAAGGAATCTGCTAGTCTTTTTTTTATAGGACTTTCGGACACCCTGTATATTTTTTAAAGATATTACATAACATTTTTTGAGCTTCATTGTTTTGTTAATACAGTTTTTTTTGTTATGTTACGTTGTTTTATATTATATTGTTTATTTTCATACGATAATAAATTTTTATTTCATACCACGCATATCGTGTAAAATTGCGAAAAGCATCTACTCAATTTATTAATTCTGCACATTTTACTATTTATTTTCATTCAATTATGCATTTTTACTGTAAATAAATACTTACAAAAGATTTCTATAAGGTTATATTTAACCGTAGGATATTTAAATATTTAGGTTATATTTAATAATATATTAGAATAACGAATGTTAGGTGAAATTGCAAAAAAATCTCACACACTTGAACAGCTGGAAGTTTCTTCGCGGGAACCACTTTTCCTTTTTTCAGCGTCGTGTACTCTAACCCACGACGACGCGCCTCGCGACGCTCCGTCTTTTTGTTCACCATCACCTGTGCCAATTCAAATAAAACGTATATATTACATATCACTGTAATCGTGAAACAGTATAGAATAGAGTCGTACTTACACAATTTCGATAAACCCTTCGAAAAATGACGAAAAACAACAGTGTACACGAAATCAACACTCCGCTTGTCACTTTCGGAGAATAACACCCCACCGATAAAAACTTTCTACACTACCAACTAACATAGAAAACTTCTATCATATGGTCTAGTATACTAATCAAGCCATAGATGGCGATAAAAGTAACGCATCTTTCTTAAAACCTCGCGTGAAGCACAAAAAACACGAATTTTCCATAAGAGCCTGTATGTGGATAGCCGGTTTTGACTTCCGCGATCCCTGGAGTTAGCTTTTCTGTTATTTTTAAAAATCGATAAAAAAAAAATAAAAAAGATAGTAGAGTTTTTTAAACGGGATTATTACGGCATCTCATCAGAGATGTCAGAAATGCAAAAAAACGCATTTCTGAAAAAGTGTGGGTTAGCTGGTTTTGACTTCCAGGTCTTCATATGCTCTAAAAATAGCGTTGTTAGCTATTAGTTGTCATACAAAACTTGTCAATTTTTTTCTGCCGAATTTTCTCTGATAAGATTCCATGTTTGGCTTTTGCCTATCTATAATGGTAGCTCCTTGTTTCCTCACAACTCTCAGGAGCCATTCTTTTGTTCTGATGTGCTCAAGTTATTAAAAGATTGTATGAGATTTTCTCAGTAAGGAAAATCTCGAAGTGTTTGTAATGTACTGTTAATATCATTAGAGTAAAACCATCGGAAAATCATCAAAGTAAAAAATTGTACATCTAAAGTTGTCGACATTTCGATTTATGTATTTTAAAGTAACCAGTGGGCTTCTTACGGAAAATTGAAAATTATCAATTTCAAAATAGACGATTTTCCGATTTCCAGTTTACAAAAATAATTTAATATCACTGCTGGTGGTAGTTAGCAAGAGGTGAGGTCTAGCCGCATTCTTGCACCATCAAGGAATATTTGTTTCAAGTATTATTAAACCGGTTCTGAATAAAATTTCATTGCAAGATTTCTGTCTGACGACGAATTCTTCATTCGTGACCTCCGTCGATAAAAAATAGAGCAGCTACCGACTGGACACACTATTGCTAAATACATTAATTTTATTAAATTTATTGATAGAAATGTTTTAATTCAAGTAGTTTAAAATAAAATGAAAAAATGAAGTAAACCTTCTTCTATGCTTTCAAAAAGCTAAAGTCCCCAGCACCATATAAGTTTCCTGGTTTACTGGATATATATATATATAAACGAAAATCTATTTTGAATAGATCGTTCTACATAATGGCCTTCGTCATCCGACGCAACAAGGATAAAGGTAAAAATTGAGTTTATCTGACAGCGATGAGTTTTATGTTAGTTTCGGCGAATTTTCAGCTCACACGCGCGCAGACGTAAAACCAGTGCGTCTCCGTTAAATGGCATGTTCTAGACGAAGACTCACGCGTCACGTAACATCTTTATCTAGCACATGCCATTCAATGGAGACGCACTGCTTATGCGTCAGCGCGCGTGTGAGCTATAAATTCGGTCTTACAGGCGAAAACGTTCCGATCAACTACTAATGCAATCCAGAATACTAGAATACAGGACAGGCTACTGTTATACAGGGTGTCTCAAAATGTACGGTATGTATTTCAACCAATCTTTTTTTGGAATTTCCAAAAACGAAAACTCCTCGGCAACTTTTCTGAAAACTCAAAATTGGCGAAGATATTCGAGTTTGAAATTTGACCAATAAACGCGCTCCTCCGAGGAGTGGGGATAGAAACCACGGACCAACATTTGCCGATATTTTCTCTACATTATTCTGAGTCTAAAAGTCCTTTGCCACTTTTCACAAAACTCAAAATCAAAAACGATAGTAGAGTTTCAAAATTAACACGTCTGATGAGCTGAAACTTTGATTCGAATATGTTCCTGAAGTTCCAAACGTTGAAAAATAAACGAAATTAAAAAAATTGTTCCACTTACGTTTCGTGTTCCGAAAAAACAATGATTATTCAAATCGTAAAAATATTATTCAACGTTACTAAGCATTTTTTAGTTTTTTCTTAGGTGGAGTTAAAAAACCGATGTTTTATCATTTTCGTTTTTTCAATAAACGTTTGGAACTTCAGGGACATGATTCCAATATCTTTTTTTATTTTGAACTTTGTGAAAAGTGACAAAGGACTTTTAGACTCAGAGTTATGTAGAAAAAATAGATGCAAATTTTGATCCGTGGTTTCTATTCCACTCCTCGGGGGAGCGCGTTTATTAGTCAAATTTCAAACTCGAATATCTCCGCCAATTTAGAGTTTTCAGAAAAGTTGCCGAGGAGTTTTCATCAACGAAAATTCCGAAAAAACATTGGTTGAAATATTTTCAGTAAATTTTGGGACACTCTGTAGGTGCTGAAAAAGGGCATAGTATCAATTGAGCATGAGTTTATTGAGTACTGTATTTATTGTTTACGGGACGAATGTGCACAAATTTTTCTGAATTTTTTCACAGGACGATAAAAAATGAATTTTCAATATAAATTTTGAAAATTATGAAATTTTATGTCATGATTTGTTTAGTCCACAATTGCAGCAATTCATTTCTGAAAAATGTGCACAATCGTCCGGTGCATAATAGATACGGAGCTCAATTTACTCGTGCTTACTTTACATCGTACCGGAAAAAACTGACCGCAGCAGCCATCGAAAAACAGCTATGGAAAGGCGCACAGGCTCAATGTATAAATGAATAAAATAATTGCTACAGAGAAATGAATGTGTCAGAACTGTTGGTAGTGTCAAAGACGCGCGAACACGATCATCTCGCTGGACGCTGCGATACACTGCGTAGAATGTCAATACATATATCGGTTCCTCATCCTGTTATCTAGTGTTCTTGAATGCAGTCAAACACAGCTGCTGTCAATATTTTTAGCGTAATTTTTATGCAACATGTTTCTTTTCATGTTGCAGACACTAACAGTAAACAAAAAGTAAATCCCCCCAACAAATTCACTTTCTCGGACAAAAGGCTGAAGACGAAAAGTAATGTTGACATTGAGAAACAAGAGGCGAGAGCAAAGAAGGCATGTCAGAGTGTTTCTACTCTAAAATTTCGTAGTCACAGATGTAGCTAGATAACAACCATAAGTAGATTACTGACAAGATCATAGATCAAAATAATCTTTAAAAACACATTGACGATTCTCGCTCCGAAAAAAACATATATATTTCATCTAAAATGCTAAAAAAGTTTCCCGTACGTGATTGTTTTATTGCGATATTTAAACACTAAAACTTGTTCAGCAATTTCTGGCTCTTACGTTACACATGTTTATACACAAGCACGTTACATCGTAATTGAAAGATAATTTTTCATGTTTCAGCCACAAAAAGCGTGATTTTTGTACGTGTGCGTAACGCAAAATCACGATTTTTGAGCCTTCAGCATGAAAAATTATGTTCGCACCTGTGAGCAATCGTCTTCGCCAAAATCGACTTCTTGCTCACAAGTACGAAAATAGCTATTTTAAACCCTAACAGTTGTACCTTATGAAGCCCAGTTTTAAGAAAGTTTAAATATGTTATGTATTTAGTAAGTACTTACGAAAAAATTTTCATTTTTTACTTATCTATTTAGAAAGTTGTAAAAAAAGCTTCTGTGCGTGAACTTCGTGACAATGATTTGAAACTGCTGGCGTTATGTGATGAGGTCGTTAGCCGCGAAAATGTAAAGTATAACTTGAGGTTTTCTAATGGTTACTGAACCTCTTATCTAATATTATCGAAAATGCAGGTTCCTCTGGAAGAGATCCCCTCCACACAAAGTTCTGTCCAGTTTGACGATGATGCCAAATATTCAAACAGTTCGGTGCTTATTTCGGAAGTAAATTCACGATCATTGATTTCTATCCACATTTAGTTACAAACCATATTTTTAGCAAAACACGCGTGAAAAGGGGCTGTAGCACCTAAAAAGCGACCGAGAGGACGTACATTTGCGACAAAACGCACCAGGCACATATTCCTGCATATGCCATTCTCCACCTCTTTACATCGTAAATGCACGTGCGCTAGCTCACTTTTTAGGTGCTACAAGCGTCTTTGTAGTTTGTGTTTTGCAAAAAATTATTTCTGTCTTTATACACTTATAATTACATACGCTTGGACTTACATACACACATAATATAATTTCAAGCAGAATCCAAGTCTTCATTTTGTGGAAGAACCTGCAGCTTTCCATACGGGGACTGGAGGTATAGAGTTAACATATGGAAACTCGCAACTGAAGAAGACGATCGAGGAACAAAGAGAAAGAATAATTGCTTTTGAATCGCAATTAAAGCTTGCTAAAAATTCGGCTGACAGTTAAGTGCTGGATCTTACGCGCGAGATTACCGAACATAAGAAGAAAATCGAAGAACAAAAAGAACGAATATTGTTTTTAGAAGCCCAACTAAAGATTGCTCAAAATGTTGATAGCAAATTAGACGAAATTCGACAGAAACTAGGTGATTCTGTGACGGCAGCGATACAAGTATCGCCATTACAGCCAACACTGACAAAAAGAGTCGAATGCAAAAGCAAGTGGATTATCGTATTTTGCTATCAGTGATTCATCATCTCACATGGTCCATGTTATTCTTTTTAGTTTTTTTTTCTTGACAGGAGAATTTTTATTCAACTTTTCTGTCGAAATAAATAAGACAGTGTTTTTTTCTCGTCGCTTGCATTTCATTTGTTTTAACGTATACAATTTTTCAAATGTTCGTTAGAGAGCATATTTTCCTTGATTGACAAATCCAGAGACTCTTCTTTATCTTTAAAATTTTTCAACTTGGCCAAGAATTTACCGATCGTTACAATTTTTTCCCCGTGCTCTAGATTGTTTAACATCTTTGAAGAAAAATATTTAGACCTTTTTCATTGTAAAATGTGTTTTGCAATAGTGATTTCTATTAAGATTGCAAACTATTCTACCAAAAAAAGTTGCATCTGACTTTTTGACTCTGAAAAATATGCAAAAATTTTCAATAAATTTTACTACTTTGTTTGTATTCCCACTACTCAGAGGAAGGCGTTCCTTGTTTAAACTTAAAATTGAATATCTTTTTTGATTTCAAGGTCAGTAAAAAATATCAAAAAAAAAATCGTCTCAGAATTTTGCAAACTAGCGACCCTTGAATTATTTATTGTTGAATTTGGGACACCCTACATAGCATGACATCTATATATAAATCAATTACTTACATACGCTTGCATATTATTACAGATGACACAATTAGGGAAACCCCCCCCCCCCCCTTTGTTTGAAAACGTCCAACTATGAGAAGGCACGCGATACAATGAAAATGAGAATTCGCATTGCAGAGATAATAAAAGGTCTGTGGGAATCGGATGTGCGCTGTAGATTTTACTTGCGCGCACCGCGAAAAGATGTTTCAAAAGAAAATGTGATCATATTTAGCGAAGATCATTATGAGAAGATTTTGCGTAAGTGAAAAATTTCAGAGTAAACCTTTTTATAAAATATAAACCTGCAGTACATTACGGCATTAATTTTTTCATAGGCAGCGTAAGACTAATGCAAAGAGTTCAAAAAGACGGTAAACCTGTTTCTTTGCATGACAATGGTGAAGATTTTGAGACAAAATGGATCAGAAAAGTCATATCACAAATCATCAAGAAACAAAGAAGTTAGTCGAAAGAGAAGAATCCTAAAAGAATCAGAAATCATATAAGTTCTGATGAAAGTGGCAATGACAATGAAAATGCGGCTGAACTTTCTTGCATCAATCAAGAAGAAACATGTTAAAGTTTAAAGTGTCATATGTTACGTTGTTCATGTTGTAATTGATTGTTGTGCTATAACCGTAGCACATGCATATTGTGAATTTTCTAAATATTGTTGGACAAGAAAAATATTATTTTTACTTTGAGGTCTTCTTTGCTCTCTTATGTTATCGAAGCCAGAGTAATGTGGCAAGTCTGGAAAAATTTTGAGATATTAACGTAACGGGATCGCTAAAGAATATGACAATTTCGTTTTTCGGCTCCAGTAACAGAAAAATGAACAGGCACGGATTCGTAGATTCGACTGACGATTTATTGATTCCCTTTGTTCGTCGATGTCTAGAGCACTCAATTTCCGATCGAAGTGATCAAAATTAACTTGAATTTTTCTCGTACTCTTCTGAATCGAAAAGTCCTTTGTCACTTTCCTTAAAACCCAAAAGGAAAAAACATATACGAGCTAGAAGTTGTAACCAATAAGATTTGTTGAATTTAAAACTCAAAATTTTTTTTTGATTTTGAGTTTGAAGAAAAGTAACGAAGTACTTTTCGAGTTTGATGAAACAACAATAAACAATCTTTTGTTGTTCAGGAAATCTAAATTTATAATTTTTCAACGACTGTGAAGTCTATGTTATAAAAGGTCAAAAAATTATTTACATTTAAATTTTATAGATATGTGGTAAAAATCATTTCAAAATGTTAAGTAAATTTAACTAGTTCAGATGATCGATTTCTAAGATTAATATTGGCATTTCTTAAGTGGAGCTTAACAAAAATTTTTTTTTTGTTTTGCGTTGATTGTCGCGAAAATTTTTAATTGAAACATGGTAATTCCTATGAAAAACTTCAGTACTCGAACAGAACATTGATTTGGAAAGTTTTCAAATATTTCATAAGTTAAGATTTTAATTCACGTCACTCAAAACTTTTAACGACAACAGAACTTTCATTATATTATCATAAAAATCTGATTTTGACAATGATTATTGAATTGTAAACTCCTGGATTCGAAATCAAATATTTTCATAAGTTATTGTTACGTTGAATTGAAAATAGAAAAATAGAAAAAAATTTGCAAGTTGGTTTTTTAACTGCAAGAGTTAATGGTCAATTTAGGCATGAGCAACATATTGGCTGCTGCCCAGGGTGGCAAATATTTGGGGCGGTGGAAAATGCTCAGCGTTGTGATAAATCTCTAAAATGAAAATGATTTTTTGAGATTTTTTCTCCTATGCAATCTATTGGAACATCATTTTTTTTGAGATACATGATTCTCTGTTTTTTAAAAAAGACAGCGTTTCATGTACTGCACGGGGTGGCAGAAGAGGTTAGTCCGCCACTGGCAAAACACAGCTGTTAGGGGCTACTTAAATTACCCTCATTTAAAATGAGATAATTAAAATTCTTTGCCCAAGGTTTGTATCATTTTTTAGTTTTAATGTAAAACTACTAAAATATAAAACGTTTCTATATGTGAAAACTAATTTGTTTAGCAATTACGGGTCCAGTCAGTAGCTGCACCATTTTTTACAGATGAGGGTGACGAATTGAAGATTTTGTCGTCAGAAAAAGATCTTGCAACGAAATTTTATTTAGAGCAGGTTGAATAACATTTACAGCAATTTTTTAGAAAAAAAACGTTACATTCGGATTGTTTGTGAACTCACGATCTGAAATATATAAAAATATTAACGACAATAAAGCCAGAATGAAGGTTACACTTGGAAAAAACTTTCATGGTCACGTGACTTATCAGTTTTTTTTCTTAAACATTCCTTGGCGGTGCAAGAGTGCAGCTGCCCCTCGCCTTTTGCTGACTACCGCCAGCAATGATGTAGACGAACTGAAGTTTACGAAGGCAACTATACCAAGAAGTTTGTGTCTTGTATGTTTGTAACTATAGGTCGGAAATATGGCAGAGTATGAGAATGATGTGGAGATGCCTGAACTTGAAGAAAATGATCCAATCATTCCGTCCGATGAATCTGATGAATCTCTGAGGGACGAAGAAGATGATCCAGTCATTTCAGAGGGCGAAGAAGAAGTATTTTCTGGGAACGAGTCAGATGACGTGTCCGTGGAAGGAGACGAAGATGAACTTGGTGATGGTGTCGCAGGTGACAACAACAATCGACATTTGAATCAATTGATTAATGGTGACATGAACTTCATTGATTTACGTTTCGTGAGACTGCCGGACTGGGAAGTGAATAATGATCAACCTGCACCAAATGTCAGCCCAAAAGATCACCAACTGATAGCTCTAGCACATAATTTAATCGCAAAGGAAACGTATGCGTCATTACTCATGCATCTACGATGGATTTCAAGGTTTACGAACGATGACCGCATTCCAACCAACAAGAATTCAGTTTGGAGAAGTATGAATTTAAATGAAACGAATTTGCACTACACATTACAGTGCGAAGAATGTAAAGACATCGTTGGCGAAACAAAGCAGGTCTCGAGAGAATGCAGATGCGGAAAATGTGGCCCAACGAAGAAGAAGCAGCCACTTGCGACATACATCCGAATAGGCTTGGAGCACCAACTTCAAAATCTCTTCCGGAAACCAGGATTCTCGAGAGATACATATAAGATATCGCTTTACACGTGAAAAAATCAATGAAAATAACATTGAAGATATTTACGATGGAGAAGTTTATCAAGGATTGTGCAGAGATGGACAGTTTCTCCATGTTCCGAATCCAGAGAACTTGGAAACCAACATAAATCTCTCCTTCACAATGTGGGTTGATCATGTCGCACTCACAAAATTATCATCAGTTAAAGCATGCCCGGTTCTACTCGCAATCAATGAACTTTCGCCCCATGGTCAAAAAAGACATATTTTGCTGGCAGAAGTTTGTGTTTCCAAGTTAAAAGCATTAATGTCACAACTTTTGGGACCGATTGTCGACGAATTGGTGAATTTATACCACAACGGTATAATATGGAGCCCCGCACCTGGTGTACAAATCATGAGCAAATTCATCACCCTCATATTTTGCGCCGATTGTGAAGACCGTTACCCGATTTTGCGAGCCATGCGCCACAATGCACACAACGGTTATACGTTTTGTGAAATTCTCACACGAAGAATCAGAGTACAAGGTGCTCAACGCATGTACTCAAAATGCGTGTACCCAAATGGAGTGGGCACTATTAGAACTGACGAAAGTGTGCGAGCCAATATGCGCGATGCTGTCCGAAATAATAGAACTGTTGCAGGGTTTATCGGCATTTCTCATTTGTATCCTCTTCCTGGATTCCAGTTCGATCAAGGACCAATCGTCGAGCCGTTCCACAATGTTTATGAAGGCGTAATGAAGCAGTACTTTACGATGTTGATGCAAAATAATGACATGCGTTGGTTCATCAATGAATCTAGGGCTCAAAATATGGCAATCATCAACGAACGAATGGCATCCAACAAGTTACCCTCGTAAGTTTCTCGACTCATTAGAGATGTTGCAACATGGAAAATGTGGAAGGGGACGGAATGGAGGAACTTTTTACTCTTTTGTGCTGTACCATGTTTCTATGGCGTGCTACATTTAAGGTTCGTTCGTCATTTGCGATTGTTGGCCGACGCTATTTTTATTCTAAATAGCAACAGCTTCACCCTTCTTCAGCTGGGAAATGCAGAACAAAAATTGATTCAGTTTGTTGATAAATTTCACGAATACTTCGGTGATTATTATATGACTTACAATATTCATCTACTGCTTCATTTGGGAAGAACGATTCGAAACTTTGGACCGATATGGGCAAACTCAGGGGCAATATATGAGGCATGGCATCGGCGCATGATGTCATACGTGAAAACTGCAACAGCCATAGCGATTCAGATTGTTCGCCGATTCCTACTATCCAAATTCATACAGGACGAAATCAACGATCCAGCTACATCGCAGGTGGCTCGGGAAATTATTTGGCCATACATTCATGGTTCGCAATGGGATGTCCCTCCACCAATTGCAACTGGACGATTCATGATTCCGTTGAATCGTGTTTTTCATGACAATGTGAATGAAGAAGAAATCATCTTTATAAACCGACGAAATGATGTGCACATTGATGAACAAACAGTAGTACAACATTATTCGAAGGCTTTGATTGATGGCGTGGAATACAGAACTCGTTACAACCAAGAGCATCTGAGCTTCTGCAATTTCATCGCGTATACGATAGGCGGCTTTGTCACAATCACAGACATCATTTCCTTTGAAAACAATGGGGTTACAGTCCAGGGAATTGTCGGCACTGTTTTGAACACCAGAAATGAAATCGCCGACCGGCAAATCGTGAAGACATGGTACATGGAATCCATTGTTCCAACCAACGAAAAAGTATTCGTCACCAACAACGAAGTGATTGCACCTGGATTTACAGTTGCCGGAATCAGTCGAACGTGGGTTATGCGGCTCCCCAATTGCTGGGAAACGGATTAGAAATGTGACTTTTTCTACAGGTGAAGCTCGAGTAGTTTCACAGCAATGTAGGTAAGATATATTTTACTTTACAAATTTTTTACAGTATCTAATTGTTGATGCATCTTTTTTGATTTCACGTTGAGGTTTTGATTCTCCAAGTGATGTTTACAACTCTAAGTTTCATCTTTTGAATATCAAGTTGTCAATAACTTTTAGTAACACATGATAGCTGAAAACTTGTAAAACATGATAGAACAAACACAATAAAACAAGCTACTTTTTTTCTTAATGCATTAAGTTGAAAAGAACGTTAATAATTTGTTGCAGGCATGGGAAAATTTTTTCGAGTGAAGTTTCACTCTATTTGAGTGACATATGCCCTTATCACCAAACGAATTCCTACATGTACAGCCAAAGCACATCGAGCATCTGCGACAACAACCATTTCAGCAACAGCGACGCCAGCGGTGGCAACCTGGCTAGCCCCCCTGCACGAGGACTACAGGCCCATTAACTTCTACGTCGCAAAACTCTACACCATACCCTACACTATCGCCAGAAGGGCCAACAAAATTCGCAGTCAACGCTACAGGGTACAGTTCTCCAAGAAACTCAACACCGCTAAGTTTCAGCAGAAGGTCAAGCAAGGCGAGTTCTCCAAGAGCCTGAGCCTGGCCGACTTTTTACCCCGCCAAACGACAAGGTACGTTTCGAACAAATTTGGTATTTACAAGTTAATTTTTTTTTTCATTAAGACTCATTTTACTTGAGTAAATGAATTTAGCACGATTAACTAAATTATTTAGTAAGCTAGAACGCGGTGTTTTCTTGTTCTGAGTGGATGGTATCTTGTTCCAAACATGTATCGATCCAGAGTGTGTAAATTATTTATTAATTTCGAAATGAAAAATTTTTTTTTCTTACCAATCAAACTTATACAATTAAAAAATATATAGAATAGATCATTTATTAAACCTATTTCAATTATTATTAAATACAGATCAAGTGATTTGTTGAAAATTATTTTCAGGACAACATCTTTTGAAGAAGTGGAAATGTACACATTTCTAAAACTTTATAAAATTTTTCGAAAAATTAACGGTAATTCTGTGGTTACTGGTCTAATTAGTTATCCAAAATGAATCACACTAAAAAAATTGGAAACGTTATCTTGTGGAATGAGCATGGCATACTCTCTTAATTTCTTAAAGGGAATTTTCACTCAAAGAGAAAGTGAAACTCTTAGAGTTCCTTCGAGTGAGAATCCTGAATATCGAACATTTCACTTGAAAAAAACAATGATTGGTTAACTCAATTTTCTCGAGTGAAGTTTCACTCTATTTGAGTGAAATTTTTCATTTCATTTCAACAAAACTTAACCATTTGTTTCCTCTCATTTGCAAGGATAAAAAAGTCATTGCAAAATCTCATAAATTTTGGTCGTGCCAAGCCAAAAAAAAAGATCCACACATGTAATGTGAATCTGAGAAAAAAACGATGTTTTCGCTCCCCCTTGTAACTCCAACTACTCTAAAATCTCTTATATAAATCAATGAAAGTGAGGATAAGGACCAAGTTCATCAAATATTTCATTAATTTAGAAAAAAAAGGTTTTCAGGCGATGTTGCCGTTGAAAAAGCGAAGCTATCACTGCAAACGATAATAATTGCTAATTCAATGAATGGCTTTATTTTGCAGGGAACACGATGATACATATCGACTCTGACCGCTCGACGGCCGGCTTCTGCAGCGCCAGCGAAGAAGACTACGAGCGCTTGTGCCTTCACTCACCCTGAGAGAAGAATAGAAGCAAATGCCAGGGAAAGAACAGGGTCTACGCCATCAGCGCAGAGTTTGAGACGCTTCGAAAAAATATACCGGCCTACTTGCATAATCAGAAATTGGCTGTGACTTTTACTGTTGAAGTATACATGAGTTGGGGAGCTTCCATAAATGATGTCACAGTCCTCAGGGGGGGGGGGGGTCAGATCGTCTGTGACAGTAGGAGAGGGGATTCTCGACAATGTGATGTCACAAATTTTTCTCTCTGTGAAAGAATTTTTGAACAGAAAAATTTTCATCATTTTTTTCTGATTTCTATTTCAATTAATTTTTATTTTCAAAGTTGATAATTCGGAGGAACAAGAGAAAATAATGCCTGTTAATAGTTACGAACAGTTTTTTTGAAAAAAACTGGGAGGGCGCCTTAATATTAAACTTTTCAACATACATTTTTTTGTTATTAATAATTGTTCATATTGCCTGTGATTCGCCGGATAATTTGACATTGAACTAAATTTATGAAAAACATAAAAAACATTAAATTATTGTCTTTTTTTGGATTTTACATTCGTGACGTGACACTAGGGGTGAGGAAGGGGGGGGGGGTCTGAAAATGTTTTAAAACCTATGAAATAATTCATAAAAGCTCCCTTGGTCTTAAAGTTGGGTGTTGATAAAATATTCAAGGCTTTCATAATTTTTTTTCTATTTCACGATCACTTTTGGAGCCAATAATCAAAAGAGATTAATCCAACATTAACATTCCAAGTATTTAATATCACATTACATTAAAAACCATATGATTAATTCCTACTTACAATCTTCATAATTCAAATAAAATTCAATACCATAGCGTCACGGTAAATCCTGAAAAGGCAATATAATTTGCCACAAGCTCAAGCAAATAAAGCATACATGGAGAAATAGATGTACTATTTATTGTTCGCTCCAAAAATGATCGTGAAATATAAAAAAAATTATGAAAAAAGTTAAGAAGCGAAAGTAAACGATATCAATTCAATGTTTTCACTGCGATTCTCGTCTTCGGCTTTTTTAGTGACTCGTAATGTTCAATGGATGTACCAGAAACATTCACGGGATATTCCTATAACCGACTATAGTTTGTTACGAGAAGAACAGAGAGAAAATAAGTAAGGCTGGTGACAATTCTGTGGTGTTCCGGCATAGCCGAATTAATCCACTTTGCTATAAGGCTCAGTATCTCAATACGTATAATACGAAAATGAGCCTTATAGCAAAGTGGACTTATTCGGTTATGCGGGGACATCACAGAATTTACTGGCTGGTACCGGGTCTATCACTTTTGTAATCATCGAGATTTCTAGCAAAAAAAGGAAATAATATTTTTTCTGCGGAATGTGTAGTTAATAAAAACAGCATTTGAATCGACACAAATTTTACCTAAAGTAATGTATTATACATAATTGCGTGCTGGAATGCCTCTCGTTAGCGCCGCCAGCAGTTACGTGTCACGACTTTCGGCGCTACTTCCTATTGTTATGTTATACATCTATGTAGAAAAAAATAACACTCGATTCATTATAATGACTATATATATGTACATCTGTAGATGTACTGGACAAATAAATTTTAAGAAACACATGAATTTCAATGAGTTTTTTACTTCGATGAAAACGTTTTTACTTTATGAAACTGTACCGTGCTTGCCCATTTTCTGTAAGATTTCATTAAAGAATGATCAAAAAAATTTTTGATTACGATTAAAGATTCACATATTATACTCCATTAACAGTTCTGAATACTGGCAAATTGTCAATTTAATTCATTATCCTTTGCATAAAAAACAAAAGTAATAAGTTTTTGTATGTGCTGCAATTTTCTAAGAAAACATTAAAAATTTTCCTTCGATTTGTGAGGTAATTTTATATTATTTATATTTCTTAGGTAAAAACCTTCATACTTTTTTAAGAAATTTTATAATGTGCATTCAATGAAATCCTAATAATTGTAGAAAAAAACCAAAATTTAAGGTTTAAATACTGACAGGTTTTTTATGACACACAATGAACGGTAAAAAAAACCCTTGAAAAAGAGAACGATAAATCAAGCAGCAAAATACTATAGAAAATTACGAAAAACTTTTGACATACTCAAAAATACATAAAAGTACAGAAATGAAAAATTCCGAGAAACTCCCATGAATTAAACAGAGATACTAATGATCATAATCACGGACAGTGGTGCCCCGGCTACCTACGCTACTGTCAGAGAAACTGATCCGACAACTCATTTTAAATGTCCCGCGCAGCTCTACATCTAGATATTATCTATCACATGACAAGTGCGTTATCTGCAGTTATCTAGAGACGTGTATTTTTAACTTATATTGTTTTAAAATAAATGCACTATTATTTCTAAGAAATGACTGCATGAAATTGAAGAAAAACATAAGTTTTACAAACTGCAATTGAAAAATTGGCGGTTTTTACGAAAAATTAGGAGAAATTAGAGAAAGTACTTAACTGGTACCTAAGCGGTATCTAACTGGTACCTTATAAGGTACCGGCCCGATCGCTAGGGAGTTGTAAATCTGATATGGAATGACCCATATGTTCTCTTGAAAATATATTTACAGAAATGTGGCACAGAACGGAGAAAAGTACCTCACAGCACTTGGATGCTTTAAGAAGAAAACAAGTTTGAAAAGGAAAGTCCTTATGATTTCAGATCAAAATTAAAACTCAAATTTTTATGCAATACAATAATCTTACAATTTCAAGAGTAATTTTAAAATCGATAGGAAAAGTTCTCTGTATTCAGAATTATTAATAATGTCATCTTTTATTTTTTTGTGCTGTAAGGTACCTTTCTTCGTTCCACGCCACGGAAAATATTGATAAACAGTATTAATAATCCCAAATAAATAAAAAAGTTACCTATTTATTTACACAAAAAGTATATAAATTGTTAATATTAATTGTTACGTCCTCGTGAGGGAGAATGCAAGCAGAAAGAACCGTAGGAACAACGCCTTACGACCCTTAGATGGACAGAGAGAGAGCTAGGAGTCTAATTGAAACTCAATCAACTCTTTTAATCAATATTTATTTCAATTGGTTCCTTTTTACAAATTAGAGGTTGGTTAACAATATTAGGATTCGCAGGTTTTAATTTTATTGCTCTGTTTGCTAATTTCTTTAACAATTTTCAAATTTTCGTGGTCAAACGTGGTCTACCCGTAAAAGCAATCAAAAGTTTTGGCTCTGGATACAAGGCCAGGTAAAGTTATACTTTACCAACTCTGACTACTTCCGCGGGAATCCCACTTATCAATTTTGGCAAAAAGAGAATACTTACTCGTGAGTATGATTCAAGCTCAGAGTAAGAAAATCTCTAATACACGCTTTTGGTCTTTTGCAGGGGTTTATTATATTCTATTCATTCCTCCTGTTCCGGGTGTGGGGTATTCGAATTTGATTGGTGGAATTCTGCTCGTACGATGTAGATAGTTCTAATATCCTCAAATTTCCTATGTTAAATCAACTCGTTTTCTTTACTCGACTATTTTTAGAAATGGGTTTGCGATGATTTGCATATTTCGTTTCCGTTGTGAATAGAGTTTTAATCGCAGCTATAAAGATTCAATTTCTTTTCAATCCGTTGTTCATAGTGTATCATTCCAGTGGGAAATAGCTGAATCACGTTTTATCGTTAGTCTAAGTGTTGTGAAATTTAGAATAGGAAACGCGAATAATGATAGTTGTTGAGTATTTGTGAACATAAAAAGAGTATTATCGAAAAAAAGAAAAAGATTCATGGATGACGTTACACCTCCCCCCCTAAAAAAAGATTGTTACCCGCATTCGGGTTGCAATCTGATAATCTCAGCAATCGCAATTTCCAGACTCTCTGAAGACCCGGGGGTTGCACAATATATTCGTTTCCTCATGAGTCTTAAAATTATGTATGTTTCTCTAAGTTGTCTTATGCGAGGGAAAAATAGATTCCCTTTTTATATGTGCTAGCACTATTCAAGTTGTTATGATTATTTCAAATCCCATCTTTCGCTACTAAGTGAATATCATATTTCCCTTATCTTTCTTTCCACGTAAGGATCGTTCCGTAATGAGGCGATCCGAGAAAAGGGACCTACCATCCAAAAAGCAAATTTTACAGGACGGACGATTGACTGAATCGAAATACACAACGGTTAATGGGATGAAAGATTTTTAAAAATTCATAGCTTGCAAAAAATTAAAGTTAGTAAATTCTGATTGCGCATAATTGAAGATTAGAAACTTATCGAATCACTCATAATTAGAAAAACGATTTTTTGGATAGTAGGGCCCTTTTCTCGGATCGCCTCACATATAAATACAGTTAGAGACCAGTACATATTACGAACCTTTCAGATGTACATGAACAAATAAAATATGAATAAGATTTCGATCCATAGTTCCCACCGCGAGAGATTTAATTTTGAGTTTGAGAAGCCTAGCGAGGCTACTTTTTGTTAAACCAAGAGCCAAGAAGGCCATATTCACTAGGAAAGGACTTCTCAGAGTATACCACAGACTGAGGCTCTTGAAAACTCTCCCCCCAGAGAGAAATTTTACCTTAGAAGAATTGGACACTCAAATAGCCAAACTGGCATCTTCGGAATATGGTATCACCTTGATAATTCCCACGTAAAGTCTAGAATTTCCTTGTAAATCGTGCAAGGCGATTCAGAGCTTCACCCTGAATCAGCATCCTTTAGATAAAGAGATTTTCGCAGCTTTTCCTGACACAAGAAAAAGAGACATAGCAGATCATGACTTTTATGATTCAGTAGAGAAAACTTACTTTTATAACGCTAGCTTTGATGACGGTTGCCAGAGCCCAGAATAAAGAAAAATAAAGTTATTTCTAGAGCGACTCGAACCAATTGTAACCGGTTGAAATCGTATAGCGAAGACTCTTTATGTATTAATTGTGTTGATAATAATAACGTCACTCAAGTGACATTTTAAAGGAATTCTTGTTTTCTGTTTTCACCCTTAAAACAATACCCCGACTCCCTTTAAAAAGTCGGATCAAGGGTCACTGTAGGCCGTAGTCTACAGAGGGTCCTTTTCTGTGTTCGACAAGAGTAAGGAATACAAACAGGGGGGTTCCATACCAAGTCGGCCGCGGTCGTACCTTGATGTTTCCGATTCGTTTCAAATTTTAGGGGTGGGTTGTTAGTATAAAAAACGAATACTCCCAAATTTTCAGATTTTTCGACGCATTTTTACGTTAGTTATGAGCAAAACAATAAAAAATGTCAGATTTCTTCATGTTCAATTCTTTCAGAGATAAAAAATCAGAAAATTATGAAAAAAATCACATAAGTATAGCTTCGAACGGTCTAATTAAAAACAATTTTTACGGAAAAATTTTTTCTCAATTTAAAAACAAAAAAAATTTTTTTTATAAACAAATTCATTTCCTGGTAAAACGTCATTTTTTAAAAATCTGAAATATTCACAAATGTAGCCTCATGTCTTGCGCGCATTTTGAGCGCTTGAGAAAGTGGTAGACTCAAAAACTGTTGAAGGTATGATTATTTTTGTGAAGTCGTGCGCGTTACATCTTTCGCCCTGGTCAGCAGCGACGAACGTGCCCAAAAGCACGCTGACTACTTTATGTTTAAAAAAAACTTACGAACTCTTTTGATACATTAAAATCACCTTCTAATTACTTTTCTCGAAAAAAAAACAAAGAAATTTTCTGTATTCAATTTTTGCGGAAAATAATTATGTTGTTGAGGGTATCGATGTTTATCTCGAAATCAGTGTCAATGGCTATTAAAAAGTGAAGAATATAACTATTAGTATAATTTTATTGTAAACCATAATCTACAAATCTTTTTCTCAAAATTTTACAAATGTTGTCACTTAAAAAAGTTTTCAGATGTTTCATTTGTTCAACGAATTGTACTTACTTGTACAGTTTAACTTTTTTTGATAGTAAACTAGCTGAAAAGGATTTGGTTTCAAGAGTACTGTCATTAATAGGTAAAACAGAGTGAATAGAAAGAGTTCCTTTTATGGTTTTACATTTTTCATACCTTATCTTCAAAAACTCATCTGTACGCTCGTAATCGCTTGTAGAACAGAAAAATACATTCAAGTTTTTAAAATTTTCTACGGCCCAAGCATGAAGTTGATGAGCAGTTAAAATTTCGTTTTTTGTGCCACTTTGCAAACAAAAGCGTCTTGTAATCCGTTTTAAAGTGCCTCCAACGCCATCACATGCTCCCTTCCCGTGAGCTGTCGCGAAGAAATGCCATTCAGCCGCGACTCCGAAATCTTCCAAGTGACATAAAATGTTGATGAAATTTTTCCTATTTTTGTATTACTGAGGTGCTCCATCAGAAAAATATATTATCTTGTTAACAACTGAAAATTTGAATTTCAAGAACTCGATTAACTTTTCTTGAAACATGTGAACTGCAATTGTGTCATGGTTAAGGCAATCCGATATTGCAACATGAGAAACATGTTCCACTTGATTGGTCTCTTCATTTTTGTAATATATGATAAATGGGTGAACCGTGGCTTGATTGTTGTTCCAATGGAATCCTTGCACGGCCTCTTGAACAACAAAAGCAAAGTTTTCCGCAAAATCCAAAGTGACAACGAAATCGCCCGTTTGTAAATTTTCTTTTGTTCTTTTAAAAAACTGACTCTGCTGTGAGGCGATGAAATCGTGATAGAGTAATTGGGTCAATTTATCTATCAACGTTGAAATGAATTCTTCCATACTTTCGATCACAGTTTTCAGAGAGCACCTAATGTGAAACGAGTTGAATATAGTAAAATATTGGAATCTCCCTCGTTTCAATGTTAAATTGTATCTTATCGATAGTAAGAATCGAAAGAAAGCACATTTTAGGATGTTTAGAACAGTAGATTTCTACAGTCAATAGCGTTTTTCAATACCGTTTTTCACACAGAAAATTTTGAGCAATCCCCAATCAGAGTTTAGTAGAAACTATGTAGCAATTATGAACAGCAAAATTATATTAAGATTTGAATTGCAAATAAGTGGAAAAATGCTACTGATGTGTCTTTCTCATCCTATTTTTATTGCTTTAGTATAATGTTATTTCAAATTTTAGGAACTTGATTTTAGCACTGTCATGAGTCAAAATTTAGTGTCAGGAATACAGCGAGAATTCAACAAAATGCATTAAAATATTTTTTAATAATATGCACTTCTACTATATCATTAAAATAATACCTATCTGTTGATATCCATTGTTTGTAATCAATGCTCTCGACTGAATGATCAGCAAACGTATTCCTGAGTTTTTCCTCAAGTTCATTTTTTCTGGGACACGAAGAACATTGGCCTTCGTAACATTTGCTATTTGGAATGAGATAAATCATATTTTGGAGAAGCCTTTTATATGAACTTTTTCCTGTTATTGGAAAATCCCAAGTTTTTGTCAAATGAGGTAACTCGGAACCTGCAATCGAATAATTTATTCTCTTGAGCTTACAGTATTGTTTGTGAATTTTTATTACAAATGAATGAAAATTTATTAAAAAAATTTTCTGTACCTTCAATCATGAGCTCGACATTTTGATGGATAATACACACACAAACCGTATGTGTTCCACTGGCCCCTGCTAAAACACATTCATTCGGACGAAGTGCGGCAAATGTCGAAAATCCAACTTGGCAATTCGGATATTCGAGTTTGAAAGACTGATAAAGTTCTCTCAAATTGCAGTAAACAAGTCTCTTTTGAACTCGTTTATACTCGAATATCGTTTTTGAAAGTGACATAATCTTTCATTCCCGGCAACTGCCTCGAATTTTCGTCGTTACGGTAAAAAGTCATTATTAAATCACTTGTTTCCTCAGACAGCTTTCGACCATGTTTCGAGTCAGGTGTTGATAAAACACCTCTTTCTTCTTTCAATTTTCTAGCCATATTTGCCATATGCTTAGAGCAATTGAATTGTCGCGTTATTTGCCCGATGCTCATAGACGATGGCAGTAAACTTAAGACACGAAATTTATCATCTCTGTAATGATATTAGATTACTAATGATATTTTATTACTGTCAATGATAATCATTTTTAATTTACCGAGATGTATCTTTAGCACTGAATTTCTGTCTTAATAAAGACATAAGTTCATCGTGAGCAACAGCTTTTTTGTCATCTGAAGTAAATATTTCAATCCGTGAAATTTCCTCTAATTTTCGTTTTATGCTTTTTTGTGCTGATTCCACTTTATCAACAACATATTTTTCAGAGCGTATTCTGTGAACACATGTTAGAATATGGTTAAAATAGCTATTTTCGAGCCTGGGAGCAAAAAGTCGATTTTGGTGAAGACGATGTTCTTAACGCGAGGCAAAGCCGAGCCGTTCAAGCGTCTGATTCTACATCGACGATCGCTCACAGGCGCCAACATAATTTTTCATGTTACAGACTCTAAAATCGCGAGTAAGCGTCACGCGCTGCCGCAAACAATAGTATATTTCTCACCGAGTGCAGATTGAGCTTTTTCAGCGAATATGAAGTTTTTAAGACGAGCTGAAGGCGAGTTTTACAATTATATTTGCTAAAAAAGCTATTCTGCACAAGTTGGGAACTATATTTTTCTTCAGGAGTGGAGAAAAGTGCGATTTTCAACTTTTTTTACCCATGGAGAAAATCGCATTTTCTTCACTAGTGAGGAAAAACACTTTTAGATCCTGGGACAAGAAAAATCATATGTAACTTAAAACAGTTTCACTCATTCTTAATTTTGTGACGCATAAAAAAGTGATTACTTTTAAAACTTACTTCTTACAATCAATTTTCTCTTCACCAAGAGCAGTCAAAGCGTCATTGAGATTTATTTCTACTGCACTGAATTCCTCTGTATTTGACAGAGATGACTCTGAACTCAGAGATTCATTCTCTGAAAGTTTTTCTTTCCAAACTCTTATTCTGCATGTACAGCAAAGAAGAGCATCTTGAGCAACGTTTTCAAATTTATGCCTATATGACTCAGAAAATTTTTTTAAACCGCTTGAAATTTTATCTGGAAAATTTTTTTTCATTAATTGTTAGGCTCTTGGTTAAAAAATTCAAGAATGTTTGAGAGAGGGATCTGTTCAACACCCTTATCACCTTTACCACTCGGTTGAAGTGCCAATCAGAAAACGTAATTTAATTTCAAATAAGTACGTATAAATTTCTCACGGTTGCACTCGTTGTATGGATTACAGCAAATTTTTTTTCTCGGTGGACTCATATCAACTTCTTTTTTCAAACAAGCTCATGAAAACACTATTTCACAATTTCTTTCTTACAATAATAACGAAACACGATGGAAAACGTTTAGGACCTTTTAAAGTCAGAAGTTGAAATGAAACTGAGAAACCTTCATAAATTTTCCCTCCGTTTTAGGACAGTGAACAACGCTCAAAAATAGACTAAAAATCCTAGACTACTTTATCATCAATCTCGGAATGTTTTTGTTATCTTATCGACGCAGAATCAGGGCCCAATTTTTCAGTGTAGGTGCAGACACAAAATGCAGGTGATCGATTCATTTATTTCGGCAAAGAAAATGCTTCCCAAGATTTTGGTTTCATTGATAAGATTTGGGTTAATTAATCAGATTTGGTTTAGTTAATTAGATTTGGTTTAATTAATAAGATTCGGTTTAATTAATAATACGAAGCTTGATTTAGTTGTTACATTACTCTACGTGACCCTTTGAAATATCCTGATAATATATTGTTGCCGGGCAGTCAACTGCGCGCGTTCGTCGCTGCTGACCAGGGCGAAAGATGTAACGCGCACGACTTCACAAAAATAATCATAACTTCAACAGTTTTTGAGTCTACCACTTTCTCAAGCGCTCAAAATGCGCGCAAGACATGAGGCTACATTTGTGAATTTTTTCAGATTTTTAAAAAATGACGTTTTACCAGGAAATGAATTTGTTTATAAAAAAAAATTTTTTTGTTTTTAAATTTAGAAAAATTTTTCCGTAAAAATTGTTTTTAATTAGACCGTTCGAAGCTATACTTATGTGATTTTTTTCATAATTTTCTGATTTTTTATCTCTGAAAGAGTTGAACATGAAGAAATCTGACATTTTTTATTGTTTTGCTCATAACCAACGTAAAAATGCGTCGAAAAATCTGAAAATTTGGGAGTATTCGTTTTTTATACTAACCAACCCACCCCTAAAATTTGAAACAAATCGGAAACATCAAGGTACGACCGCGGCCGACTTGGTATGGAACGCCCCATATATTCCTAAGCGTGTAGCCTAACAACCCAAAATTTAAATTTTCGATTCCATTGTTCTCGCTTGTCACAATTCACATTAATTAATTCGTTTAAACGTACAGCTTATCATGTTATTCCCAGTTTGTCAAAATTATTATACTTAGTAATTTTAAGTTATTTTCAGCACTCGTTTCATAATTGTACAGTTCAAAAATTATTCATTTTTTAGTACAGATGCACACACAAATATTTTTTTTTTGTGTAACACATGAATTGAAAATTTAAATTTGGAAACAAAAAAATACATTTGAAGGTAGGTAAAAAATTTTAAAAATGAATCAAGTTGGATATCAATATTTCCTGCCCTTGAAGAAAATAACAGATGACAAAATTGCAATATTGAAATCTAAGATTTCAAATGAATAAAGAATTCGTCAAATTATTACTTGATTATATTTATATATTGAATCACTTGTAACTTCTATGAATTGATTAATTTATTTAATGACATTTATTCGTATATGTTTATCTATTGAAATCATTTATTACTATAAAGCGAAATACATATATTCAATGGTGAATTAATTATTATAAAATTAAATAATCAACAAATATAGGGAAATAGTGAAAAAAAACCAGATTTGGAAGATTTGATTTTCTCGTATTTTAACTTTTAAATATTTATTAGAGACCATGTTCTTATCTTGAAATCATTAAAACATAATAGAATTCAAGTAATTGAGAATATTTTTAAAAGATTTATAAGATTGAAAAAGTATTGAAGTAATTGTATTTTTATGCAGCGAGAAAAAAATTAAAATGAAATAATAGGTTTCAGTAAGAGAAAAATAAGCAATAAAGAGAGGGAAATAGCGAAAACCAAAATCAATTATTACCTTATTGTGCATCTTCTAATATTAAAGCTATTAGAACTATTAGAATCGTGGGAGAAAGAGAATTCCTGTTAACTACTTATTCAAGGGTAGGGACAGCTCCGCTCGATCATTGGCTTTCCCCCCGCGATTTGAATAGTTCAAATAGCTCCAATATTAGAAGATACACGATAGTGAGGTATGTGCTCAATCGAATTTATATATTTGAATAAATTTGTTTATCAACAATAATATTCACTTATGACCAATTTTATTTTCTAAACTTTAATCATAGATTAATATAATAAACAATAGAAGTAAAACAATAAATTTGATAGGGCGCAGAAAAAAAGTTTAATTCTTCTCCAAATGAAACTTATCATCAATCAATAAAGATATATGCTTTTAGATTAAAGTAAAATTAAAAAATCAAAATCTACAGAAAAAGGGGAACAAGTAAAGCAAAATTTTTTAATTATGGGTTCACTTATTCAAGAATTTGATATTTTTTTACTTTAAAAACTTTTTAAACATTGTAATTAAAAATTTAGAAAAACATATATATACTTTAATTGATATCAATCCGTTCGCCACAAAAATGCTACTGAAAAGTATGCTGCCAGTTTAACCTGAAACAAAGAAATGCACACAAAGTACTCATTGCACAACAAGTCTTTATTGTTATTACTATACTATTCATTTTGAAACCCAAATTTTTCAATCAAGAGATTGCATGATAGGCCATAGATTATTATTTTAGAATATACGAAAAGTTTTCCTAGTACAAAAAAAATATAAAAATTATATAAAACTCAAAATTCAAATTGTTAAACAAGTTTCGATGATTGAAAAATCAATTTTACATGATTTGTTTTTTATTTCAAAAATTTTGTGTGAATATTAGATTTCAAATAAGTTGACAATTTTTTATGATTCAAATAAAATATGAAAATTTTGCACTTAAAAAAATATTGCAATCCAAAAATTCCGACGAGTGTATTTTAAATTGCGTGAAATTTGTCTCTTCTTTTCAGTTTCAAAAATATTTGTTAAGAACGTAAATTTTAGAATAAGAGTGTGAATTTGACAGTAGAAAAAAACTTTTTTGATTAGATCAAGTCAGTTTTAAATGAAAGAATAACTAATATACTTATCTGAAATCAAAATCCATTGTTGGAGTGCTGGAAAATGTACTATGTACTTTCCCTATTTTCTCGCGCGCGACAATATGCATGTATGATATACATATATGGAGGTGAAAAATCCCACAGTCTGAGAACACTGCATTACACTGTTGTTTTTGCTGGTTCTCACTACGTGATCTCGCCATTTCTCGCGCGCGGCAAATGGCGGAAATTTATGATAATTTAATAAATTTGATCTGATTTGATCAATGATAAGGATCAATTATGATTTAACATTATAAATAATATGCGACATCGGGCTCAATCTGGAAAGCTCGACAAAGTTCGGGGCTCGTAGGAAACCCAACCTTCCCCGAGCAATGTAGGTTTTGACAAAATATATAGGTATAGCGATGTACAGCGATCGTAGTGAGAACGGGCAAATCAACGATTAGAAAGGGACAGAGCAAGCGCGTGGCTGTAGGTGAGAGGGAGATGGAGAGAGAAAGAGAAGTTGCTTGCGGTAGATATAAGTTCGAGCGACTTTGCCGCGTCATCATCAGGGCCGTATATATTGCGGGCGTGGCGGGCGCTTAATGAAATATTGTTTTTTTTTTCAGATTGTTTATTATTTTTATTTATTGAAAAGCGACGGCAAATTCCTTTCGGACTTTGTGACACTATTTCAGGACGAAGATCAAGGGCCGGAAAGAGGATTCAAGAAAAAAAGTTCATGCTAATGCTTGTTGTACGTTGGTCGTAAAACCGAGAAAACCGTCAACATAGATAAGTTTTTCGGAACGGGAGATTCGAGCTTTTCGAGAATGTTCTAAAACACTCGAAATTTCCCCGCTGCCTTATCGGGAGATAAGAGCGGCGAGTGGGAAAAATTATCAAAGTTTCCTGATTGGCGCGCGGATCGCGACCAAGAAGGGACTTCAAACATCGCGTGCGACAGAAGCGGCAGAATCCATCGAGCCTCTCCCGGCTCTGGAACTCCTCCTAACCTACCTAGCTCCTTTCTCGTGAAGCCCCTCTCGGCTCCGGGTTTCCTCGAAACTTCTCACCCCGTGTAGCCTTTCTCGGCTCCGGGCTTCCTTGGATATTCCTCACCCCGTGTAACCTTTCTCGGCTCCGGGTTTCCTTGGAAATTGCTCACCCCGTGTAGCCTTTCTCGGCTCCGGGTTTCCTCTTGACTTGATTCCCTTTAGCGGCCACCTGGCCCCGGTACTCGGCGAAGTACCACCGCCCCAGAAACTGACGACGGAGAATCTCGTACGGCAAGGAGCGGGCAGGACCCAGAATCAACCGCGAAAAAATCACCGTTTAATTATTATTAGTTGTTAGATTCCTTGTAAATATTATGTTTTCTTTGCGTTTTTCTGAATACATGACTCATTTTGAGTCATTGAAAGAAAATAAAAACGACGTATTATTTACTCCCAGCCCCCATTGTTGACGTCTCCCTATTTGACGTACAACATGCTGTACGATTTTTTTTACCGAGGAAACCATTACAACAGAGGTCGGGAAAGCCGAGGAGGACGAGGAGGAGGAAGAGGAGCGAGAGGGGTTGGGGTTCATTAATTATATATGTAATAGATGTCAACACTAATATTTAATTAGTTGTAAAATAAAATAACGTAAAATAAAATTAGGAGTTTATGTAATTTATGAAATAGCATTTGACTGTTAAACAATATAAATTTGATAATTGTACTTATTTTGTTGTTATTATAATTTTACCTAATGAAAATCAATGAAGATACACAAAGTAAATGTTAAATATACTTATAAAAATTTGGATAAATATTTACATTGACATATTCAAACGCACAACTTACCTTTTTATAAGATTGTCGAAGTGATTGTACATGATAATTTCAAGTCTTTTTCCGAACTTGTTTTATCGCTTTATAGTTTGAAAAACTTTTATTTTTGAGTACAGGCGCACACACAAATACTTTCTTTTTTTTTTTTCGATGTGATACATGAAGTAAGAACTAAGATTTCGAAACAAAAATACCTATTTGATGCCAAGAAAAAAATTTTTTAAATAAAACGAGTCGAATTTCAATATTTCTAGCTCCTGAAAAAAATAACGAATAAGTAACCCAGATTTTCAAATTTTTCAATTTCAAATGAATGAATGATTCGTTGAATAATCACTTAATAAAATTTATTTATCTAATTACTCAATAAAACTTCTGGAAATAAATAAATTTATTCGATCGAATTCACTTACGTGTTCATATGTTTGAATCATTTGTTACTAAAATTTGTATTAGATAAATACAATAATAGATTTGTTTTCATAAAATGAAATAATCAACAGAGGTAGAGGAATATCTAAAACAAAAATCAGTCATCATATATTTAATGGAATTTATTTATTCAATCAAATTTGTTTATTTATTATTCAACAAATACCATGTCATGAATATCATGTTCTAAACTTCAATCTTGGATGAATATGATTTAAAATATGAGAAATTCGCACTTTGAAATACAGTAAGCTAAATTCCAACATCCAAATTTTAAATTGACGTAAAAGTTGTCTATACTCTACAGTTTCAAAAATATTTATACTTAGCTGCACGTACAAACATGAAAAAATATTTTTCCTTAAATTTGAGAAAGAATAAATTAATTGAAAATGACAATTGCAAAACAAAAATATAAATTTAAAGGTAAAAAAATGTTTTTCGAATAGAAAAGTTGGATTTTGATAATTTAACCTGTAAAAAAAAAACAAATAATCGACCCACATTTCTAAAATTTCAACTTTAAAATTTATATACAAGTATAAATGTTGAAGTTGAATTAACGTTTTACCTAAAAGTTTTGAAAATAGAACAGAACGATTTTTTAAATAATTATATTCTTGTTTATTTTAAAATAATAAATAAAGAACCTGCGTTTTCACAATCTCAAATTTTTTGTAAATAAAATAGTTTTTAACCTGGTAGGAAAAATCTTATGCATATTTTTATGCCATTCGTTGAAAGTAATTATATTTCCCCTAGGTCCATGATACTTTTGTATCTGAAAAAAAAAAAAAAACCGAACAAAGCATGAGAACAAAAATTAATCATGTTTTTTTTTTCGCCATTCAAAAAATTATACTTATCTGATAGCTTCCAGCAACAGGGCCAGCAAGATACACGCGCGAGCACTTGAAAACGGCCTAAAAGTGCCAAAAACGACATTCGAGTTCACTCGAGTGAACTCGAGCATATTATCGCGCGCGAGATATTACGCCATATATAATGATTACACCTTCAATTGATCAATGTTGATCAATATGAATATAATTATAGATGATTATTACCAAACGCGCGACTGTGCACGACCGAGAGCAAATAAACGGCAAAATCGGGTAGCGTCGTGCGAGCTTAGCAAAATTCGGTGCATTTCAGGAACCTAGCCTAGTCCGAGCCATAGGGTCTTAAAAAAATATAGGTATAGTGATTGTACAGCGATCGTAGTAAAATCAAGCAAATCGCTGATTAGAAAGGGACAGACAAAGCGCGCGGCTCTAGTAAGAGGAAGAAGAAGAAGATGCTTGCGGTGAATAAGAGTCCGGGCGACTTCGCTCTCGTCAGGGCCGTATGTTGCGTGATAAAATTTCGTATTGTTTTTTTCAGATTGTTTATTTTTTAAAAACGACGGCAAAGTCCTTCTGGACTTTGTAATAATAAATCTAGGCCGTCATAAAACAAACAATTTATCTAATTCAGAGTAAATCCCGATAATGAATTCAGGTCGTCATACAACATTGTTTGACTCGCCTCCAACGACATGGAGCAGGGTTCTAGTGCTGACCAGAGCAGCGACCGCAAAGCTTCTTGAAAGAGCACTTTGATGCAAAATTTGAATCTCTGAAGCAAATAAAACAGACCCTGAGTCTCCGTGCTGCTTCCCGGCGATCTTCGGCAGATAACCTCTGAAATTTGGGGCACTGATGTAACTAATAGTTACCTTTACATTCCAGACAAGATGAACTTGTCGCCGAATGAGCACGCACAGCAACCCTCCCCCTTCTTTCCTCTCTTTGACTAGATTTTCCCTAATCTAGTCGAGCCCTTCACCTTGAGGAGCCCGTGATTTTTTTCAGTGGCAGAAAGATTCCGCACAACACATGCAGCGCCCCCATCAGACATTTTTTCAAATAATGTAACAGTCTTGCTCAAGGAGGTTCTAATCACCATGGACTCAAAGGTATCGCGAAAACTTAGTCGTTGCGCTCGAGAACCGTTAAATTTCAGGGGGTCAAAACAGCTGAGCCGCCCAGCTGAGGAAATTGAGTAAGACTCACCACCAGTACCAACACCATTCACTGTAGCAGTAGACCCGGATGCCGATGACAAGAAAGTAGACGACTCCCGAGGTAAGAAGCGTCGAAGGGCAAGTCGAGATTTCCACGAAGTTCGTTGAGCGGTCTCGAATTCGCCGTCAGTGAAGAAGGACAGCGCTCATCTCTGCTGCAAAGACCACCGCACGCACAGGGCTCAATAATCATCTTGGTAAATACGCCAAGTTGCCTCCAGATCGGCGAGGCGGAGCTCAACCTCGTCTTTTTCCATGTTCTCGGTGTCCTCGCCATGAGCCTCTTCCCATGCAGTTGTGACCTCAGCAAGTCGCTCCTTGAGCGCGGAAACTGCGTGTTCCAACTCCCGTTTAAAGGCCATGATGATTGTATTTTTCGGAACACGAACTATGCTATGAACTCGCGGCACAGTCAGTTCTTTTGCAGTCTAGGTGCGAATTCACGTTTCTACTCCCCTCGCGAAAACAAACAGGCAATATCCGGCTCGGAGGACCATGGAAAAAAGCACGATTGTTTCTAAAAAAAGTTTATCGCGGCTGATCCCTAGTCGACACGCGGCCAGGCACGCACGTCTCGTAGGGGAGGGAAGGGTTTCGTACAGAAATAAAACTCAATAATTAGGCCAAAACGGGAACTTGTCCTTTATTGGCCCTCGGTGGAAAAGCCATGAGGCATAGAACCACCTTACAAAGCTAACTTATTCTATTCTAACCGCTCGCGATCGCGTCCCGAAGGCTATAATGTACTCTAGCATAATCGTTACAAGGATGTCGATCTGGGAGGAAAACGAATCTGAGTAACCCTTAATCATGGATTATTTTATGGGCTATAGGATGCATAATATTTGGATTTATTTATATCCTTTATCATATCTTAATTTTATAGGATACATATGCATGATTTATAATACTTGATAATATGATAGGCTGCTATTGTCGAAAAACGAAATTTTCCAAGTGTCATTAATCTTTAATCGATTTGTCATCGAAAAGTGATCAGCTAGCATGGGCTTCTGATCAAAAAGTTATCATTTTTTATCAGAGTTGAGTAGTATACCTAGGCGGGTTCTGGCCCACCTGGCTGACCGGGTTTGCACATCTCTGCTCCCTTCCTCACCACTGTCGACCAATCTGAAAATCATAAATCCAGTTCCCCCACCACTTTCCGATCGACCAATCAGAAAAATCAAGAATAAATCGGAGTCGGGTTCCCCCACCACTATCCAATCGACCAATCATAGGTAGGCGGGTTCTGGCCCACCACGATCAAGTTCGGCATCGTGAATTTGCTGCTTCAGTAGCAACGTCATAGCGCAAGCGGTGCCGTGGCGACGTCCTCGCATCGCGATCCAATGTCGAATCCTCCCTTTGACTCGGCGGAGCTGGCGAGGTAGCGCTTCCCCCACCCCTGGGATCCACGCGCACGCTCATTGGTGCGCTGACTTTATTCAAGCGTGCGAGCCGCATGTATCGCGGAGTACCTCAGATGCAAGTTACCAAGTTTTCGAGCAGCTTCAGCGTCAGTTGCTCTCCAACGTCGAATGCTCCCTTTCACTCGGCGGAAATGGCGAGGTAGGGGTTCCCCCGCCCGCGGATCCACGCTCTCGCTCATTGGTGCGAGTTGCATGTACCGCGGAGTACCTCAGATGCAAGTGACCAAGTTTTCGAGCGGGGTCACGGAGCAGCAGCAGCAGCAGCAGTCCTCGGAGCAGCCGGCAGGAAGTCGTCGAGGATGATGGTTCCAGGAGGTGGAGCATCCTAATCCTAAAGAACCTGTCAAGTGTGATGGGTTCAGGAGGTGGACCATCCTAATCCTGTAGTACCTGTCGAGAAGCAGTTTACAGAACCTATCGAGGACGTGGAGCAATTGATAGGAAAGCTGATGGAACTTCTCAAGGAGGGAGACGGCCAATGACCAAGCCCTCAAAAGGGCTACCAATTATTTAACTCAAGAAAATAAGTTACATTACAAAAATACCAAATTTCAATACGAATCGGTTCTTTTCAGGACCATTCAACATATTTTTCAAGAAATATTCCTTTTTATTATGTGTATGTAGAAAGAAAGTTTCAAAGTAGGATTTTTAGAACAAAACTTAGCATAGATTTTTCATGTGAAACCTGGTTGTATAAATACAAGTATCGAAGTTACATTTCATAATGGAATATATTGCTTGAACGGAACTATTCTGTGGTCCTGAAAAGGACCGGTTTTGCTTTTACGCTTTTATTTCTTTTTGCTCGAAATAATCGTTGGTCTTGTGCGTTTTCGCACTGTTGGATCCTCGGGAAGCTCATTTTCTTGATTTTCGCTCTTCTTCTTTTTCTTCTTTGGTGGAGGAGCATCAAGAAACGTAAGCTCCCAGAACTGTTCTCGCGTTAAGATTTTTTTCTTGGGTAGCTCCGGACGTTGAATCGGGATCATCTCGCCCTTACTTGATATAGATTTTATCAGCTTCTGCCTTGCCGTTTCTTTTCGAGGTTGCGGTTCACTAACAATCTTTTTATTCCTCTTCTTTATACGCATTTTAGGTTGAGGTCTGGAATCCAAGACTCTTCGCTTTTGACTTTCAGGTTTCATCGTCAATCGACTAATGAATTTTCATGAAGATGAGCATCTTTTATATTGCTCCCCAGGGAGCAAATTCAAAATCATTGGTCCGTGAAAAATTAGTGGGAGTAAGTGTTTTTTCATTGATCTGTGAAAAAATGGTGAATTCTCATTTGCTGTAGAGAAGAAAAAAGTGGGGGTAAATCTTGAAAGTTTGGGTATATAAGGAGCTCGAATTCAGAGAGAGAATTCATCAGTTCCGTCGAGCACTCGTCGCAAACAGTTCTCTCATCGAAAGCAAAGAAATGTCGCTGGAAAAAGCAAAAGAGCTGGTGAAACGCCAACGCCGACTCTTGGACTCCAAGAACGTCAACTCTGAAGAAGTCGAAAACCTCATCACTGAAGCAGATGGAATCGTCAGTGAACTGGCAACCCTGGCCCGGATGAGCGTCAACTTAATCAGCCTTCACTGCATCCAGACAATTAAACAGCTCAGGAGCTACAATCAACTCTTGAGAGGGCGTTCGGTGCAAGGAGCTGGGCTGCATCCAGGAGGCCTCGTCTGAGAGGATGTTAATTCAGCTTTCAAACAACGACTAAACACCGGCCTCATCATTAACACCACTCACCTGGAAATCGAGAGCTTCCTCGAGGACGCTCGAGTCGTATTCATCGAGAACATCAAAGCTGCCCTGAAGGAACATAAAGCTCTCAAGGTTAATACCTCTCTTGAAGGAGAGTATACCGTTCTCAAGAACAATGAGGAAGAAACGGAAATCAAGGCATTCCACTCGAAGAATAAGCCAATCCTTCAAACGACTGACCTCTCGCAGTGGTTCAACGAGAACATCAAGGATTCCCTGATGAGCAGTGTCGAAGATTTTCAAGACACTGGCTCCGCATGGACTCTACGCAATCTACCGTCAATATGAACAAGTACAACCCGATGAAAGGAAGCTCGTACATTGAACTATCCCAAGTCATCAAGAACAAGAAAGCGTGTGTAAACGTGCAAAACAATGACAGTCAATGCTTCAAGTGGGCCGTACTATCAGCCTTGTATCCTGCTACGAAACATGTTGATCGCATGTCAAAATATAAGGTTCACGAATCTAAATTAAAATTCGATGGCATCAAGTTCCCTGTGCAACCAAAAGACGTATCAAAATTCGAGGAAGTGAACAGCATCTCTGTCAACGTGTATATACTGCAGAAAAAAGGTGATTTCATCGTAGCTCCAATCCACATCACCAAGGAGAAACAAACTCAACATGTCAATCTGCTTCTCATCCAAAACCACTACGTGGATGAAAAGGAGCCAGAGGATGAAGAAGAAGAAGACAACGAGCCGCTCCGATTCCACTACGTTTGGATTAAGGACTTATCGCGATTGGTCAGCTCGCAACTGACAAAAAGAAAATGCAAACAGTACATCTGCGACAGGTGCTTCCATTATTTTCGAACCCAAGAAAAATTGGCTGCCCACGATATCGACTGCGCTAAAATCAACAAATGTAGTGTTGTCCTCCCAGATCCAGAGAAGAACATTCTAAAGTTCAAAAATGAGAAAAACCGTGAAAAAGTACCGTTTGTGGTATACGCCGACTTCGAGTGCCTTCTCAAGAAGATTGATCAAGACCTTTCATCCAAAAATGTCAAGACGTCGGTGGAACAAATACATGAAGCCAACAGCGTGAGATACTACGTCAAGTGTAGCTACAACGAACAGCTTTCTCACTACGATGGATACCGAGGACCTGATCCAGCTAAATGGTTTGCCGAAGAACTTCATCAGCTGGGAAAAACCGTGGATGAAATTCACAAGAACCCTGTGGACATGAGGCTAACTCGTGATGAAGAAGAAGCATTCCAAAAAGCCAAGGAATTTCACATTTGTAAATACCCCATAAAAGGCGGATACAAAGTCAGGGATCATTGTCATTTGACGGGAAGATTTCGAGGAGCAGCACATAATAAGTGCAACTTGAATTTTAAGGATTCGAGAACGATTGTGGTGATGTTCCATAATTTCAGTGGTTACGATAGCCACTTGATCATCAAAGACATTGCTCAGCATATGAATGGAAGAATAAGTTTGCTTCCTCTCAATATGGAAAAATACATTTCCGTTACAAAGAGATTGGAAAACATTGACATCAACTTGAAATTCATCGATTCGTTCCGATTTATGGCTTCGTCGCTGGACAAGTTAGCCTCGTACCTGCCAGACACGCCGCTCACGAGAAGCCAGTTCCCCGACCTCGACGACCAACGATTCAAATTACTCCAACGTAAAGGGGTTTTCCCCTATGAGTACATCGATTCCTGGGAGAAGCTGGATGAAGAAAAGTTACCGCCACATGAACAATTCTACAGCCATCTTAGTGGATCTAGCATCACGGATCAGGACTACGCACACGCTGAAACTGTCTGGACAACATTCAACATCCGGAACCTCGGCGAATACTCCGATTTATACCTGAAGACTGATGTTATGCTGCTCGCCGATGTCTTTGAAAATTTTCGAGACAAATGCTGTAACGTCTACGGATTGGATCCAGCGCATTATTACACGGTGCCAGGCTTCACGTGGGATGCGATGTTAAAATACACAGGTATCGAGTTAGAATTGTTAATCGACATTGATATAATGATGTTCATTGAAAAAGGTATCAGAGGCGGGATATCACAATGCATCAACAGATACTCACAAGCAAACAACTGGTACATGGAGGGCTATGATCCAGAAAAAGACGAGAAATACCTGACATATTACGACGTGAACAACTTGTACGGATGGGCAATGACCCAATACCTGCCCTATGGTGGATTCAAATGGGTTGAAAAAATAGACGAAAACTTCAATTGGGACGTCAGCGAGGAATCAGCCACTGGCTACATTCTCGAAGTCGACTAGGACTACCCTGAGGCCATCTACGATTAACATAAGGACCTGCCATTTTGCCCTGAACAGATGGCGCCACCTGGATCAAAGGAGAGCAAACTGCTCACAACGCTGTACCCGAAAAAGAAATACGTCATTCATTATAGGAACTTACATCAGGCTCTGGAAAACGTATTGAAATTGACGAAGATACATCGAGTTCTGTAATTCAATCAGATGCCATGGTTGAAACCCTATATCGACCTCAACAGTGATTTGAGGAAGAAAGCCTCCAACGAATTCGAAAAGAACTTGTTCAAATTGATTAACAACGCAGTCTTTGGCAAAACGATGGAGAACGTACGCGAGAGAGTGGACATCAAACTCGTCACGCATTGGGGTGGAAGATATGGCGCTGAAGCACTAATTGCCAAACCAAATTTCATGCACGATCGATCTTCGATGAGAACTTGGTGGCAATCAAACTCGAGCAAGTTTAAGTCCTACTTAACAAACCGATTTACGTTGGGTTTTCGGTTTTAGACTTATCAAAAGTTTGTCTTTACGAATTCCACTATAAATTTATGTTGAAAAATTTGTATTGTAAGCTTTTCTATACAGACACAGACAGCCTTATTTACGAAATCTTGGACAGCGATATCTACGACGTCATGAAGGATAACCTGGATTTCTCCGACACTTCAGACTACCCAGAAGACAACATCTTCGACATGCCACGGGTCATCAAAAAGGTGGTCAGCCTGATGAAAGACGAGTGCAACGGGCAGATCATGACGGAGTTTGTCGGCCTCCGCAGCAAAATGTACAGCGTCCGAGTCAACGGACAAGACCTGATGAAAAAAAGCTAAGGGCGTCAAAGCTGCGGTCGTCAAGAACACAATCAATTTCGATGATTACCTGCGATGTCTACGTGAAAACATCGACGTCGAGCGACAACAGTTCATGTTCCGCTCAAAGCTGCATCGAATCGAGACCATCAAGCAAACGAAGTTGGTCTTCAGTCCTTCCGACAACAAGCGATGCCTCCAAGAGAACACCACGGACACGTTGCCCTGGGGGCACTACAAGATTCAAGCGACCATGGACGTCGACTAAACTCCAAACAAAAACCGGTCCTTTTCAGGACCACAAAATAGTTCCGTTCAAAGAATATAATTTCATTACAAATCGGTCCAAGACCACCAAATGAAATAAAACTGTAACCCAAATTCCTTCCTATCCAAAAATATTTTATGATAAATAAAAAATTTTCATTGCTTATGTTTGGAGTTATTATTTTAAAACCTAGCTTTCATATTTTAAATTTGATATACATTATCATTCACGTTTATATTAAAACTTTTATATGAAGGTTTTCAAATAAGACAAAGTTTTGTAAAATTACAAGTCTGATTTATTTATCCAACTATGATGAGTATTATCAAATCCAAGCCATTTGACGTACAATTTGTTTCCACGTTTTCTTAACACTTTTTCAACGAGGTATACATCAGGATGTTTCACTTTGGCGAGTTCTTCTACGTAAAAGCTTCCATCGATGGGTTGATCTTGGTAATCCTTGAGCTTATACGTTGTCGGATGAGTTGGTTTCACAGCAGCGATGGTGAATATTTCCGTTGTCCAATTCGGTGTGTATCCTTTCTCGAAGATGTGCTTATACTTGCTGATTCGAACTTTATCGCCAACGTTGAATTTCCGTTTCTCTTTGACATATGTCTTGGAGTAGATTTCACGGAGCAAACGTTTTTCATCAGCTGGTGTAACATCGTTAGGCTTCATCTTGATCGTTCGATGTTTCGTTGTATTGTAGCTTGACACTAGATCCGGTAAAATGTTGATCCATTTATAGTGTCCTTGGAGAGAGAATCGTTTCCACATCTTGCTTTTCAAAGTACTTAACATTCCGCTGAATGTTAAGTACATGTTGATTCCATGTTCCTTCATGAGTGCCTTGAAGTCCTTGTTGTAAAATTCTTTGCCTTGATCGACATGTAGATTCTTGGGTTGACGATCCTTGAGCACAGTCTTCATAGCAGCGGTGACGTCAGGTCCATTTTTCGATTTGATTGGCACAGCCCACGCGTACTTGGAGAATACATCGATGACGGTGAGCAGAAATTTGTAGCCTTTATCAGCATAAGTTGACATGTCAACGAGATCAGCTTGCCAGGTTTCATCCAATCCTCGTATATCAACATGACGTCGACGGTAATTTCTTCTTGCAGGTTTATGGAGTTCTTCCACTAGAGCCTCCTTGAGTTCCATGATGCTAATGGGTGCTGTTCGTTGTTACGCTGGCTTTTATTCGTAGACATTTTTGTCTGGTGTAACATCGATGAATATTTTCTTCTCGATACGTTTCAAACGACTCTGAATTCTCAAAATTATCTCCGAGTTTTCAGTCACATGCTTTTGATACATGTTAGCCAAGTTTTCCAACGATTTTTTTCAATTCCTTTTCCAACTTTCTGATTTCGTAAATTATCACTTCTTCGAAATCAATTATATTTTGACATGAAGTGCCGTCTGTTCCATTGTCGCCCCTCGCAACGTTGACTAATTTTTTATTCTGGAGATCGTAATGACCTTCAGGGGTCACTTTGAATCCAACACCAGGAGGGCCACGTATTCTTTGATTCTTGATCAGATGTTTTCCGAAAACGTCTACACTCGCCACTGTCTTGATTGTGAATGAGGCCTGATGCTCAAAGTTGTCTAATACCAGGTGTACTCCTAATTAATTTCCGGTTTTTTTGCAAATAAAACACATAATTCCAAAAAAACCGTAACCTTTATTTTTTTCAAAGTATTTTCCATCGCTTTCTACACATTTTTCCCACCTTTCTGGTAAATTGTGGATACCACGCCAGTAAAAATCATTGCCTTTGGAGGTGAACCACTCGGTGAGCCATTTCCGTACATTTTTGTACGAGTCGAAGCGCTGCTCAGAAAGGGCATGGTCCAACGAGGCAAAGAGGTGGTAGTCGGATGGCGCCAGGTCTGGTGAGTAAGCCGCATGATCAAGCACTTCCCACTTGAGCCTTTCCAGCGTGTCACGAACGACTTTCGACTTATGCAACGGCGCATTGTCGTGGAGCAAAATCACCTTCTTCTGTCGTTGTTGATATTCTGGTCGATTTTCCACAATGGCTCGGCTCAAATCTTTCATTTGCTGTTTGTAGCGAACGGCATTCACAGTTTCACCAGGTTTCAGCAGTTCAAAGTATATAACACCGGACTGGTCCCACCACACACACAGCATGACCTTCCGACCGTAACGATTTGGCCGTGCCGTCGATGTCGATGCTTCGGCTGGACTCACCCACGATTTGTTGCGCTTAGGGTTCTCCAGGAAAATCCACTTTTCATCACCAGTAACAATACGATGCAGGAAAGACTTTCTTTTGTATCGTTGAAGCAGCATTTCACAGGTCACTTTTCGATTCTCCATTTGTCTCTCGGTCAGTTCATGGGGCACCGACTTTCCACACTTCTGAATTTTTCCCATGGCTCGCAGACGTTTGGAAATTGCTTGCTGTTGAACTCCCAACGCATCTGCAAGCTGTCGTTGCGTTTGCGTGTTGTCTTCATCTAATAATGCTTGCAATTCGGCGTCATCGAACGATTTTCGCTTGCCGGAGCGTGCGGCGTCATTCAGGTCGAAATCTCCATTTTTGAACTGTCGAAACCACGTTTCACATGTTCAAAGTGTTAATGCACGATCACCATAAACTTCCACAAGCGCACAGTGGCTCTCGGACACTTTTTTCCCCTGATTGAACATGAAAAGCAATGCATGGCGCATATGTTCAAAATTCGGTACAAAATTCGACATTTTTGAAGCGCAATAAAAACTTACTGGAAGATTTTTTCGAGAAAATGTCAACGCAGTTCAAGCACTCGATACGACTGAACAAAATGACATATGGTGTGTGTTACCAACAGCGGTACAAAACAGAACGCCATCCATTGAAAAAACCGGAAATTACTTAGGAGTACACCTGGTATATAATATTAGCTTCTCTCAATTCTTCAATGATTGAATTTATTTCATTAGTATGACTGTTGTTTCCAGCAGCTTGAGATGCAAGAATAAGTCGCAAACGTTCTACAAGTTCGTTCGGGTCATCCCAATGCACATAGTCTATTTTTCTTTCACGATGTGCTACATTGAACATTCCTTGACCTTTTTTCTCTGTATCAGCAATATATGTGAGGTATTTCCAATCTTTACTTTCACGAAAACTTTCATCAGCTCGATAATGCTTTTTATTGGCATAGGTCTGGTGAATAATTTTCTTGTAATTTTCAGCATCACTTTATTTGACAATACAAATGTTTGGTTTTTTCTTGAACAAGAGTTCAATTAATCCTGGCGTCTTCTCAAATTCTTCATTACTCACATGGATGGTGTTATCAGTGAAACTAATTGGCGAATTTCCAATAAACATTCCATTTTGTAGCAATCGTACTCCATAGAGCATATCCAGATTTTTACTTTGAGTCTTATTTTTATGCATTCTCAAGTACTGAGTTAGAGTATCCGTGATAACAGCCGGTGAGCTGACCATACTTGGTGTGAAACTTTCGTCACTCATTGTTTGATTGAAACTTTGAAAGTCTGCAGAGGGCTCGAACGTATTATCTTCCTCTAAAGGTATTTCTTCTTCTTTAATTTATTCTTTTTTCACTTCTTTCATTTCTACATCTTGTGGTTTTTGTGCCAATGACTGTAGTGGATTGATGATTGGTTTGAAGACTTCATTGACTGACATTTCCACGGCAGCTTTTCCACGCTTCAGCAGACGATGTTTTCGGCGAATGGCTTCACTTGCCTGCACGATATGATGTAATACGTCCTTGCGCTGCATGATGTCGCCTTGATCGAAGTTCAGGTAATACTGACATAATAATTCTGATCACTCTAATTTATAGATGCGGAGCAGTTGAATCCTTTTCGGTATCGACCATGATCCATCTCGCTGTCTTTATCAATCACGACAAACCCATATTTATTATTTCAACATGATGCACACAAATTTCGAAACTGTGTAAGCGTCATATCAGTGGTTACATGATCATCGTAAACATGTTTCAAATTCATATCATCTTGACAAAACAGTATGAGCATATTCGCGTTATCTCGTACCAAGTGTTTCGGGATTCGAGCGTATGTCTGACAGAGATAGAAACTGTCTACATCTCGATGACGACCCATACAAAAATATGCACGTATATTGTTTTGTTTTTCACACGCCACATCATCAAAAATTATGACAGAATTTGGGTTGACTTTTTCTACACTAACAACTTGCTCATTATCGTTATACGGGAAATATCCTACACCTTTGATCGGTTCAATGATTCTTTTTAAGTATTTATATTTAGGTTGTTCGGGAGATTTTGAGTAAATATAGACATTCTCAAATCTCGATCCATTGGGATGTGTTATGAGTGAGAGTAGAGCATTAGTCTTGCCACAATTTGATGGTCCACATATAATTGCGCGTACAGTATTTGGTAATAGCAGGCCATGACGTTTTCTAGTTTTTTCTCCACTTGTCGCGTTATCAAAGTTAGCGACAGGTAGTTTAATGTTCTGCGATTTGAACTCCATGACTTGTTGCACGTGACTGACTCGAGTTACTATAAATAGGGGGGTTTATATAGCGTGAAGCTCAGTCATTATCATGCAATGAGAGTGAAAGGACGTGGTCTTGTGAACACAGTCATAAACAAGCTCCCTGTTGAACTTCACATTCCTGGCTATCAATTTTGTGGTCCAGGCACTAAACTTGCTAGAAGATTAGCACGTGGAGATCAAGGAATAAATCCTCTCGACGCAGCCTGTAGGGAGCACGATATTACCTATTCTAAAAATCGTGAAAATCTATCAGTGAGACACGAAGCTGATAAAGTTCTCGCAAAAAGAGCAATCGAACGTGTGTTTGCCAAGGATTCTGGAATTGGAGAAGAAACAGCTGCTCTTGGAATAGCCAGCATCATGAGTGTCAAAGAAAAACTTGGAATGGGTTTCAAGATCAAGAAGAAGCCTATCAAGAAAAAGTCTATTAAGAAGAAGAAGAAGAAGAAGATTCCATTGAGAAAAGTCATCGATGCTGCAAAAATAGCAGCTAAAGCTACCGGCTCTGTACAGTCTACTTTGAAAGCAGCACGAGCAGCGGTGAAAGAAGCTGGAGGAAAGAAGAAAGTTCGAGTGACTTGTGTACTACCTGTGCCGAGCAAAATTGGCGGAATTTTACCAGCCTTTTTACTACCTGTCTTCGCGGGACTAAGTACAACAGGAGCATTGGCAGGTGGCGCTGCTAGTATCGCTAAAGCCATCAACGATGCCAGAGCCGTCAAACGTCAGTTGGAGGAATCAAAACGACATAACCTCAAGATGGAATCGATCAGCTTAGGAAAAGGATTGTACTTGAAACCTTATGGAGCTGGCTTGAGACTCCATTTTAAAAACGTGTAGAGCTACCGAATCGACCACTGACCAATGTAGATTTTCTGAAATATGCGAAAATTCTTCACATTCCACATTTTCGAGGAGTGTACATGAGAAATGATTTGCCGAAGAGTATAAAGAAAACTGAAGCTGCCATTGTCAATTTGGATTCTAAAAATGGTCCTGGGACGCATTGGGTCGTCTATCGAAAAACCGGGAATCGAGTCATGTATTTTGATAGTTTTGGCAATCTACAACCACCTCGAGAACTTATTAATTACTTCGGTGTTGGTAGCATAATCGAATACAATCACAATCAATATCAAGATTATAATGAGATCATCTGTGGACATCTGGGCCTGGAATTTCTACTGAATAAAAGCATTGATCGCGAGTGAATATTCATCAGTCTACTAGTGACAGCCATGGCGGATTCATTGACGCTTTCACTCTCGGGAAATTCATCTGTTTTAGATGCAAATTATTTTCCACCAATCGAATTGTCAACTCAAAAGAAGTACTTTTTAGGGCTGGTGGAATTTTTGACATTTAATTAAATTCCTAAAATTGATGTGGATAAGAATAAATTTTACATTGGTGATGATGTAATAACAATACCTTCAGGAAGTTATGAGTTGGATGATATAGAAAAACTTCTGAAAGCAGAGCTTCCAAAAGATACTCAGCTGAGTCTACGAGCTAATAATAGTACACTACGTAGTGAAATTCGATGCAATAAAAGTATTGATTTTCGACCTATAAATTCTATTGGTAAATTGTTGGGCTTTGATCCACGAATTATTGAAGCAAACGTTACACACAAGTCTGATTCACCTGTAAGAATTCTTGCTGTTAACGCTTTACGAGTCGAATGTAACATCACCACAGGAGCGTACATAGACGAGAAGAAAGTGCATACTATTCACGAGTTCTTTCCAGTGGTACCATCAGGATATAAGATCGTTGAAGTGCCAAGTCACGTCATTTACCAGCCAATCACCGTACAAGCAATACATCATCTGCAGCTCCGTATTGTTGATCAAGAAGATAAGCTTGTTAATTTTCGAGGAGAAGTTATCACCATTAGACTGCATGTCAAAAGTGAATAATGGGAATCGTCCACGGAGAGTATAAAAGTCCAGCAACATGTCCAAAAACCATCAGTCATCGCAAACCTCTCAAAGAGCTCACACCAGAGAACGTCCAGTTTCTGAAAAGTCTCGGTCTGAGAATCCGAAAAAGATTTGCTGTCTAATTTGCCTTATAACATGTTATCTATCGAAAAGAAGATCGTCTTCGACGAGTCAGTAGCGCAATATGAAGTTCACGCACACTAACCATACGCTTCATCAACGTTGAACAACAACGACGAAATCCGCATCAGTATCCAGAATCAAGATCCGTATATGCTGCCAAGCAAAAGTTCACTGCATATACAAGGAAGATTGACGAAAAATGATGGAACGACCGCTGTTGAACATACATCGATTGTGAACAATGGCATCTGCTACATGTTTGAAGAAATGCGGTATGAGCTGAATGCCATCGAGTTTGAAAGAATCAAGAATGTTGGTCTCACAACAACGATGAAGGCCTACATTGGACAAAGTCCCACCCAAGAGGACATGATGGAAAATGCTGGATGGATCGCTGACGACACAAGAACTATAAACAACGGCAATGGTTATTTTGATGTATGCATTCCACTGAATTTTATCTTTGGATTTGCTGAGGATTATCAACGAGTTATCGTCAATGCCAAACATGAAATCATCATTCTGCGAGCCAACACCGATGTCAACGTAATCACACAGCTTGCTGCGAACGAGGAACAGTACAAAATAACCATTAGCAAAATCGAATGGTTAATTCCCTACGTCAAAATTTCGGACTTGGAGAAAATTCGGATGCTTAATTTCATCGCTACTGATCCAACGATAGCCATGAGTTTCCGAAGCTGGGAACTTTACGAGTATCCACTGTTGCCACAAACTACAAAGCATGTATGGAGCGTAAAAACAACGACTCAACTGAAAAAGCCGAGGTTTGTCATCGTTGGATTCCAAGTTGGACGAAAAAATGTGAGTACCGGAAATATGAGCAACTTTGATATGTGTAATTTGCGTGATATTAAATTATATTTAAATTCACAAGCTTATCCTTACGGAAATCTTAATATTGATTTTCAACGAGACCAGTTTGCGACGTTATACGAAATGTTTGCGAATTTTCAATCATCTTATTATGGCAGAAAAAATGCTCCATTGTTAACAAAAACTCAATTTAAAGAGAATGCACCTCTTATTGTTATCGACTGTGCTAAACAAAATGATTCTTTGATCACTGGTCCAGTTGATGTACGTCGTGAATTCGAATCAGGTGCTAATTTCCCAGCCACGACTACTGCATACTGTCTTTTTGTACATGATCGTATCATAGAATACCAACCAATCAGCGGCGTTGTCAGAAAAATATGAAGCGAGTAACGTTTGATTGTAACCCAGCTACAGTACACGAATTGTACGTGTGGGATTTTGCGTATAGAGAAGCTCGACGTAGTTCATGGGTACAAGTTGCACGAGACAGTGTAAGATTCCAACGAAGAATTGAACAAACTGCAGCAATTTTGAATACTGTTTTGCAGAAAAAACTGTTAGACTCTAAGAAATGATTTGAATAAAATGGAAATACAAAAATGAATATTTACTCTTCTTATTTCATGCCTATAATCATTGAATAGATTTTAAGGGATATTGAAATTCAGAATGTTCCTTTTTTAAATGACGAGTAAAGCCAACGATGTCCACAACCAACGATGAGTAAAATTATATGAATTATTTAAAAACTATTTTATGAAAAGTGTCACCATAGTCGAGGTGGTAAAATGTATTAAGCATTGGAAATACTAAGGTAAGTAGTTTCAAATCTCGACCATAGTGACACTTTTTTTTTTTTTGGAAAATGATCAACACATACCAATTACAATAAATTTATAGTTTATTAAAAAATAAATCGTACACGTTTTTGTTTTTACAATATTTTATGATATTCATAAAGCATCATTCACAATTCTTTTAACGTTGACAAAGATAACAATTTCGAACAAATGGAGGTGGTCCATCGACGACGTCACCAACTAAAGACCAATGTTTCTGACATCGGCGGTAGCTGGCGATTTCCGAATCAAGCTGGAGTTCCTCTGGAAGTTTTTCCCAGGCGCATTCTATGTCGTTGCTCATGTAGCCAGTGATGAATTCAATTGGAAGCTCTGCGATGTCCATAGTGTCCAAATTTTTCAAACATCGTGAGTGACGTACCAGTACGAGAGATCTCCTCGTTGACGAGGTGATGCCATAGGTCTCCCAGAACCACATCTTCAGACGAAGACCGTTTTCTGTGGCACAGTGACGCCCATTGACAGGAGCGTGAAAGTTCCTGTATGCGCAGGTTAAGACTCGGAAGTTTTTGAGCGATGGGCAGCCCATATCTTTTAAGTCAATGATGATGATGGGCCAACTGACCAAGGTTTCCTCGAGCCATCCTTTCTTCTCGCGTCTCTTGATGAAAATATGGCTGGCGTTCTTGAGTTTAGAGTTCACGATGTTCTTATACTCGTCATACGGTACATCACCAGCTGTCCAAGGAATGCCGTGGTAGTTGCGGGTCAACCAGGATTTCTTAGCCTTGACTGTTGCGGGTAGACTCGACCATGAGCAGGGTGGTTTGAGGAGGAACGTCTCCACGTCGTTGGCTGGTTCAATCGCGATGATGGCAAGTTCCTTGACTATGAACTTGTCTGCTTCTCCACTGCCAGGCATAGAAAAGCCTTGAACATCGATGATGAATTTCATATTGACTCGAGATGTTTTGGCGTCAAGGTCCTGATGAGAATGATGCTTTTGCTCGGCGATCGCTCTTCATATAGGACCTCTCCCCACTCCAACTGCTGCTGCTCCCACCTTTTTCTAATTCAAGAACTCGCAAGAGTTCATTTTTCCACCAAGGTAGCGGAAATGGACTTACTCCGTCTTCTCCGGGGCTTCCTTGAGGTTTTGTAGTTGTTTCGGGTCCTCGTACAGCATCTTGGAAACGCGGTCAGGCAGAAAGACAGTAAACTGTCCATCAAGGGTCATAACTATTTTTGGTCCATATGTAGTCTTGACTTCGGCCACCCTCGTCACCAGATAGATCTTCTTCAGGTCGAGGTCTGCCATACTCTTGTGCTCCAGGCGAGAGACTGCGTTCAATTTGGAGAAGTCTATGTCGCGCTACTATGTCGCTTGAAATGTAATTGCTTCGGCTCTTCGACAAAACTGATACCTTTGCTCTGGGATCACTCTTAATATACGATGCTCCCCCACCACTTCTAACGTATCAAACGCCATCTAGTGTTAAGTTTATCAGTAACTTAGAGAAACTCAGTTTGTAATGATTATATTTCTATTTAAACTATTTCGTGGTCCTGAAAAGGACCGGTTATTTTTTGGTTTTTTTTTGTTTTCTTGTTGTTTTTTTTTGTTTTTTTTTTTTTGTTTTTATTCTCTATTCACAGGGATGACTTCCAGCTTGAAATGATGTTCTGACCCTGCAAAGTATTGAAAGTCAAGCCGTGTCTCTTTTCCTACAGCACTTTTTTGTAAGTCATTGTAAGCTTCGTCATCTTCTAAGATCAATTTGGAAATTTTTATGGTAGAACGAGGTCAAATGATGTATTAATTCTGACTTGTATTTTCAAGCCGTATCTTGTGTCGATTGTTGACATGTCAGTGATTTCGTAGGTTTTTCCACGTACAAGGTCTGACATTTTTATTTTACCGACAAGTTCAGTCATTTCCAAAGACATTTCGATGGTTGTTTTCAGCGGGAGATCGATAAAACTAATGAATTCTCTCTCTGAATTCGAGCTCCTTATATACCCAAACTTTCAAGATTTACCCCCACTTTTTTCTTCTCTACAGCAAATGAGAATTCACCATTTTTTCACAGATCAATGAAAAAACACTTACTCCCACTAATTTTTCACGGACCAATGATTTTGAATTTGCTCCCTGGGGAGCAATATAAAAGATGCTCATCTTCATGAAAATTCATTAGTCGATTGACGATGAAACCTGAAAGTCAAAAGCGAAGAGTCTTGGATTCCAGACCTCAACCTAAAATGCGTATAAAGAAGAGGAATAAAAAGATTGTTAGTGAACCGCAACCTCGAAAAGAAACGGCAAGGCAGAAGCTGATAAAATCTATATCAAGTAAGGGCGAGATGATCCCGATTCAACGTCCGGAGCTACCCAAGAAAAAAATCTTAACGCGAGAACAGTTCTGGGAGCTTACGTTTCTTGATGCTCCTCCACCAAAGAAGAAAAAGAAGAAGAGCGAAAATCAAGAAAATGAGCTTCCCGAGGATCCAACAGTGCGAAAACGCACAAGACCAACGATTATTTCGAGCAAAAAGAAATAAAAGCGTAAAAGCAAAACCGGTCCTTTTCAGGACCACAGAATAGTTCCGTTCAAGCAATATATTCCATTATGAAATGTAACTTCGATACTTGTATTTATACAACCAGGTTTCACATGAAAAATCTATGCTAAGTTTTGTTCTAAAAATCCTACTTTGAAACTTTCTTTCTACATACACATAATAAAAAGGAATATTTCTTGAAAAATATGTTGAATGGTCCTGAAAAGAACCGATTCGTATTGAAATTTGGTATTTTTGTAATGTAACTTATTTTCTTGAGTTAAATAATTGGTAGCCCTTTTGAGGGCTTGGTCATTGGCCGTCTCCCTCCTTGAGAAGTTCCATCAGCTTTCCTATCAATTGCTCCACGTCCTCGATAGGTTCTGTAAACTGCTTCTCGACAGGTACTACAGGATTAGGATGGTCCACCTCCTGAACCCATCACACTTGACAGGTTCTTTAGGATTAGGATGCTCCACCTCCTGGAACCATCATCCTCGACGACTTCCTGCCGGCTGCTCCGAGGACTGCTGCTGCTGCTGCTGCTCCGTGACCCCGCTCGAAAACTTGGTCACTTGCATCTGAGGTACTCCGCGGTACATGCAACTCGCACCAATGAGCGAGAGCGTGGATCCGCGGGCGGGGGAACCCCTACCTCGCCATTTCCGCCGAGTGAAAGGGAGCATTCGACGTTGGAGAGCAACTGACGCTGAAGCTGCTCGAAAACTTGGTAACTTGCATCTGAGGTACTCCGCGATACATGCGGCTCGCACGCTTGAATAAAGTCAGCGCACCAATGAGCGTGCGCGTGGATCCCAGGGGTGGGGGAAGCGCTACCTCGCCAGCTCCGCCGAGTCAAAGGGAGGATTCGACATTGGATCGCGATGCGAGGACGTCGCCGCGGCACCGCTTGCGCTATGACGTTGCTACTGAAGCAGCAAATTCACGATGCCGAACTTGATCGTGGTGGGCCAGAACCCGCCTACCTATGATTGGTCGATTGGATAGTGGTGGGGGAACCCGACTCCGATTTATTCTTGATTTTTCTGATTGGTCGATCGGAAAGTGGTGGGGGAACTGGATTTATGATTTTCAGATTGGTCGACAGTGGTGAGGAAGGGAGCAGAGATGTGCAAACCCGGTCAGCCAGGTGGGCCAGAACCCGCCTAGGTATACTACTGATTTGAGGACATGTTAAAGCCTCAGCGTCTGCTAGAGTAGGAAACTAGGAGTTTATGATGATAATATTATAGCACCGCGAGAAACGTGGCCTTTTTTAGTCGCGATATATTTAAGAAAAAGAGTAATCAAACGACAAGATGTAATTTTCCTTGTGTTTTATGCACCATAATTCTTTTTCAGGAATTCATTCACTTCTACGACTTCCTTCCTTTTATCGTTATATTCATAATCTATAAAGGTCCTGCCAGGATGTTTTTCTTCGCTACGAGGTAGAGCCTCGGCACACCTTTAATCATTTTCACTTATGGTATGAGGTTCGGGGAAAACGAATGATTGATGATTCTCTCGAAATAGGGAGACTCTTTCTCAGCGTCGATGCTGTAAATGTAACAGTTTTGGAATCAAACAATGACCAGCGCATAAAGCGCATTGCCTCAGTTGTTTAGGCCATACGCTTGAAACGTCACTAGGTCAACGAAATACTAAAGGATGTATAATATATTAGTTCGGAATATTTATTTGTACCATATATTGGTTCGAAGTTATCATTAGAAATGTTTTCTTCTAATTTTTATAGTTTTTTTCCGAATCGTCAAAGGTCTACTCGAAAAGTTACTCGTTACACGAGATGACGCTCTCGTAGGGAGATATCAATTCAAAATAGAAAAAAAATTGTTTTTTCAAGAAATGGAATACATTATCTTGAAAAGTGTTAATTGCCCACAAACATTTGTAATATAATATTTTTCAAATGTTTTTAATATAAACATTTGAAAAATAAAGCAGTCATGAAATACTGCGTTTGACGTTAGTTCTGCGACGCGGAGCTGCGAAAATACAAAAATCGCTGGTAGCGACCTCTAAATATTGTTTGATTTCGACTTTTTTTTGCTTTATCTCTCAGTGTTGACATGAATTTTACAATTTAGGCCAGTGCCGGTTCAAATTAAAAAAAAAATGTTTTTTTGAATCACCCTACCCACCACTTCCTACGGTCCAAGAATTGTTCCTCCCAAAAGAGACTTAGCCCGAAATCCAAAAAAAGGAAATTGTTCCATCCAAGAATCTCACAAAAAGGACATCATCAGTATCAGTTAAATCCCTACATAAGAAGCCCCGAATAATAGGAAACAAAATTACAAAGCTAAAGATTAGACCCAACAAGGGACCTCCCATTTATCACCCAAAACCCCTTCCCGAAATCGTGGCCCAAGTGGCTGAATATACTCCCACTCCCTTGGAATTATTGATACCTTCGCTGTCTAAAGATCTTCATTGGGAAAACGAACCCACCCAAAAGAACCCGCTTGGTTTATAAACAACTGGATATAAATAAATTAGGACTAGGAGTCATATATAAATATATATATTTGTACATAAGTGCATTCAAGGACCAAAAAATTTTCAAGTGTTTATAAGTGTTTATCTGATCAAAATGAACTGGAGAATCGATAAATGCCAGAATAAGATGTGAAAAACTGATATAATTATGGTAAATTATTGGAATTAGGGCATATGTAATACGTATGTATTGTTGCATTCCAGGACGTGTATATTCGGAATTTTATTATGTCATATACGTTCAATCATTCTGGGTTTATAGGAAAACAATAACATTTATTCGTGTCAGAGAAGCTTTTCATCAGTTTTTACATTTTTTCCACTTTTTTTTCATGCCGTGTACTTTATATTGTGAGTTTGAAGTTGTTCAAGCCGTTTACTGCCCTATTAGTGTAATCAAGGACTTGCCTAAAGTAACTCGGCTTATATAAGATACATAATGCTAACATTTTTTTTTATTGACATTTTCACTTTAACGCGCCTGTATTTGTCATGTAAGTGTTTTCAATGAACTGCCAACAGAAAAGTATCTTTCATTGAACCCCATGTGAAAAAGGCTACTTTTCCACACCCTCAAACGATGAAAAAATGACATTTCTATACACTGTTAAACGAAGTATCGTTCTCAGAAATATCAGAACATTGATTTTGTTGTGTTTTGAAAGTAAAACTTTTTTGGCGGCACTGGGTGAATTCTTTCTTACAAATATCTGTATAAAATGCATTCTCATTTTTCTTTCTGAATGGAAAATTTTTTTAAAAACTTTTACAATGCACATGTAATGATAATATACTTAAAAAGGCTTTTACTGCTTTGGCTGAAATTAATGAATCAATGAGCTTCTCAGAATTAAATTAAATAAAGTTTTCAATACAAGATTAGAATTCAATTAACATTTTAACGCTTGAGATGAACAGGACTTCAAAGTAAGTATTGACGTGTTTTCTTTGAAAAAAATATTTTTAAATGAGCTGTTGAAACAAATTCAAAATTAAACACGTTCAAAAAAACGTATTAAGGGGGGAGATACACCTAAACGGCTGAAATCGGTCACAATTTTTGCGCGTGGATTGCGGGAAAACTATAAACGATAGAAACCCCAAGATTGGAATAAATAAAGTTTATTCAATATGCTACAAAGTAATAAATGTCATTTTGCAAAAATTGTGCTTCATTCGCGGATCCAAGCCTTCGAAGTCGCACCTGCACATTCTGCAGAGACAAACGGTGGGACTTTTACAATTTCGGGAACTCAATTTGCAAAAAAAATGTTCACAAAAATTATTAGGTTTTTACGTCTTCTATAACTTGACATTCTTGGTTAAAAAAAAAAAATTTTTTTTAATCAAATTATAGCGAAGAATGTGAAAAAGTTGAATTTTTTTTGTCATTTCTTGCAAAAAATTGTTTAAACAAATTTTTTTTTGCAAAATCAGGAAATGTCAATTCATGGAGAATTGTTTTAGCTTTAATACAAAAAAAAATTTTGAAAATCGGTCTAGCCATTATCTCTCTACGTGTCCCACCGTTTTAAAAACATGGTTTTCGGGAAAACGCGTTTAAAGTTTTCGCGTTAGAAAAAAAGACATTTATTCAGACTTACGTCTCATGGAATATCAATCTGCTATGCCAGCTCCATACAGTAGTCCTTCTGACTCCTCGTAGAAGCTGTTTTGTTCCATCCTTTTATTCCTAGCGATAGTCCGAGCTTCCTTGGTTTCATTCGCCGTAGAATACGCTTGCTTGTACAGGCGTTGTTGGTCGCGTTTTTCAGCGGTGGAGTTGCATGTTGCTCCTATGTGAATTTCAAGTACATCCATGATGCGTAAAATTGCAGAATAGCCGTCATTAAAAATCAATGCTGCTATGCGAGAGGCGATTTCAATTATTTTGTTGCCGCAATGTGAATGTTTTGGAGCTAAGCGCCAGACGAGAGAGTTGTAAGATTCGTTTGGGTTCTGCGTGAAACTTCCTAAGTATCGGTTCAGCAAATTTTCATCAGACATTTTTTGATAAATGGGGAGCAAATGTTTTTGTAAATCGGGATGGAGTGGAGGGGGGTGGTCGAATGTCTTCAATTTCCCCTCTGCTTTAGCCACTTGCCACTTACACTAGCTTTCGAGTCCTGCGGGGCAGTATTGATGCTGGGGTTGTTTGTCCGTTGAAATCAAATGAAAATATGTTGCCAGGATTGCGTTTTTCATGTTTTCGAGGGAGTCACCATTTCTCCGGATAGCAAGCCCGTAGTAAGTCGATAATTTATTGATCAATTTGTCAGTCAATTTCCCTTTGCCTCCTAAGGATTCTTTTTTTTTTATATTGCGTAATCTCGTTCCCATTCGTTTAGCAACGTGCCCAATGTCTTCTTTTTTATTGATAATGTAATCCGGACCATAAGGTTCTGCATTAGCAACCGCTAGAAAAGTCTTTGAGTCACCGTCGCCAACGTAATTTCGGTAACGAACTTGGAATTTTTCTTCGGAATCAGAGAACATCTGGACAATACCATCAACTTCCATTTTCCCCGCTGAACCTGTGTGATAGGCATTGCAATCTTCTTTATGACTGTCGCACCAAATATCAAATTCAACTGAATCACATTTTGCACGTTTCATAGAACAAGTGTGGCAGTAAGCACTATTGACTGAAACATCGAGAACTTTCCCGGTAAAGTAACCGATTAGGGTGGAAACGCCGAATAGAGAGCTTTTCCACGAGCCATCGCCTGAAACAGTCAAATCATCCTCAGGTAGGCCACGAGCGCAGTTCTCTTGTTTTTCTTCGGCCACTGCTTTCTTGGTTGACGAAATAAAAACCACATTAGCTGCCTCAGCGATATGCTGTACGATTTTTTCGTTAGTCGATTGGCCAAGTCCAATGCCCATGTTCATAAGACCACAAAAAAGGTTCAGGCCATCCTTCGCGATGCCTAATAACCTGAACACGAACACAAGCCGTCGATTTATTTCGTACGCATTCCTAATTAGTGGACAAGAATCTATTTCTTCCCGGCGACAAGAGCACTGGATCACTATTTTGAAACCGAGTCCACGATGACCGCTTTCCAAAAATTTTAACGTTTTTTTACAGTATCTGCAAACCACTCTATTCGAAATCGCGCCAAAAACCATTGCAAACTGAATGATTCGGTAAAAGAACGTTCCGTCAATAGGGACATCGTCTGAGCTCGCGGTTTTCAGCTTTTTTGCGCTCGCGCTTGGGCCCGCGTTGTTTTTATTACTATCGCAACGTTTAACTACTCGGGATTTTCTTTTCCGCGGTTTCCCGGCGCGGGTGTTCACATTTCTCGAACCTTTGGGCATTTTTCACTCGTAATTTTATACCAAACTAATCGAGGATCGCCGATGGTAAAAAGATATAACGAGTTTCCCAGTCAAACAGGAAAATATACCACACACAAACAGCGGAGGAATCCTAACTTCCAAAAATAAAAAACCTTCTATAATCCCTGACAGGTATCTTTCGTCTGGAATTCTTTTATCTTGAATAGATTTCAATAGTTGATATATGATAGTACGGCGCGACAGGTGCATTCCTGGCGGCGCGTAGACCGAGTCCCACAGAAAGGCCTACAGCTACTTCAATATTCAAAATTTTCACCCAAAAAAAAAGGCATATTTTTGAATGTCTGTAAAGTTGATTAGGCTAAAAAAATTTTTTTCGATTTTTTGAACCATTTAGTTGTATCTCCCCCCTTAACTAGGATAAAAGTAATATTTAATGTCAAAGACATGTTAACATTATGGAAAAAAAAATTTTTTTTCTCGATGTTATTATATAGGGCGGCCCACGGTCTATCGACAATAATTAACTCAAATTTTTCCCATAAATTTCTGAATCAAAAAGTCCTGTGTCACTTTTTTGAAAATTAAAAAAAAAAGTATGAAAGCCACAAGTTTCAACCAATAAACGCGCTCCTTCGACAAGTGGGTACAAAAACCTCAGAACAAAATACCCTCAAATTTTCTCCATATTTCTGAATAAAAAAGTCTGTTGCCACTTTTCTTAAAACTCAAAATCAAAAAAGATATTCAAATTAGAAGGTTCAACCGATCAGATTTGCTGAATTTGAAACTTAAATATCTTTTTTGATTTAAAGTTTTAAAGAAAGTGGAAAAAGACTTTTTTATTCAGAAAAATATGGAGAAAATTTGAGTGTATTTTGTTACGATGTTTTTGTTCCCACTTGTCGAAGAAGCGCGTTTATTGGTAAAAACTTGTAGCTTTAATATCTTTTTTGTTTTTGAGTTTTTAAAAAGTGACAGAGGACTTTCGACTCAGAAAAATATGGGAAAAGTTTGAGTTAACTATTGTCGATAGACCGTAGGCCACCCTGCATGAAAAAAGTATATTACTTAGAACGATTCTCTATTTAACAGTGTATGGAAATGCCTGTTTTTCATCGCTTGAGGGTGTGAAAAAGTAGCCTGTTTCACATAAGGGTTGAATGAAAGATACTTTTTCACACCCTCAAGCGACGAAAAACTGGCATTTCTATACACAGTTCAATGAAGTATCGTTTTAAGAAATATACTTTTTTTTGTATAATAACGTCGAGAAAAAGAATTTTTTTTTTTTTTTTTGGTAATGTTGACATGTCTTTGACAGTAAATATTACTTTTATCCTAGTTTACACGTTTCTTTGAACGTGTTAAAGTTTAAATGTGTTTAAACAGCACATTTAATAATATTTTCTTCAAAAAAAATACGTCAATACTTACTTTGAAGCCCTATTTATCTCAAGTGTTAAAATAAAGATTAAATTCTAATCTTGAGTTAAAAACTTAATTCAATTCTGAGAATCTCATTGATTCATTCATTTCATCCAAAGCAGAAAAAGCCTCCTTTTAGTATATTATCATTTCCATGTGCATTGTCAAAGTTTCAAAAAAAAATTTTCCTTTTAGAAAGAAAAATGAGAATTTATTACCTAGATATTTGGAAAAAAATAACTGGCCCAGTGCCACCAAAAAAGTTTTACTTTAAAAACACAACGAACTCAATGTTCCGGGACTGTATTTTTGTTTCTCAATACTAAGTAAACCAGGGACATCGCAAATATGATCAAAGTAACGTAACAGGTATTTCATTGAGAATGTGCTAAAGAGACGCACTTTTCATCAAAAATATCACTGGATAAGGCCACTTACTTAAGTCAATAAGAAGTTTCAGGAAACCTCGCAAAAGGCGTATTTTTATTCCGCCAATAGGACGCCGAGACGTTTCAGACGACGTCTCAGCGACGTAACTATTGTATACTAAAGAATATAAAGAATTATTAAAAAAACGTTACATAGATGTTTGTCGCGAGGTCACAAAGACTTTCATTCTTCTTTAAATGATGTATCTTTCGAAATCATTGCTTATACTATAATAGTGATAAGTGATGCTTTATAGACATTTGAACATTTACTGTTAGATGAATGGTTATAATTTCAACGTTATAAACTTTTTCACAGTAAAAATAAAAGATAAAAATTGATTTCGAGCTTTTAAAAGCGAGAAAAAGCGAAAACGAACATTAAAAAAATTCCTGTCACGGCAGGATTCGAACCCGGGCTCCACGTACTGACGAACTCAGGGGACTGACGTTTTGACCCCATGATCAGCGAGGTTGTTGGAAATCTCTGCAAAAAAAGGTTTATGAGATTCCTTCGTTACTCCCATGTAAAATATGTAGGAAAACGAACGAAATAATACTTCCAAGATATCTCTAACTTATTCCCTGGCAACAGGCAAAAAACCCTAAAAAAACCTCTTCTCATGGTTTTTTCTTGTTTTTTCAGAAGACCATAACTAAAACATCTGAATCTCGCAAAAATAAGCCTATCGAGCCTGTGTAAGGTTCTAAATCAGCTAATTGTAGTCTAAAGCAACTAAAATATTCAGAAGTTCAGTAAACAAAGCACATTTATTTATGTTATAAGTAAACATAAACACGAGTTGAGGCATCGCGAGAATCGCTTGAGTTTCACTTTTCGCAGTAACTTCGGGACATGTGGGTGATAAAAAAATATTAAAGATATTGTTTTCAACACGTATAGTTGGCGCGAAATGTTCAAAAATTAATTTTCCTTATTTACGCAGTTGACTAACAAAATAAACAATGTAATTTTTCAACGAATCCCGTAATATACTGGAGTCGTTGAAAGATTTGATGGTTTATTTTGCTAGTCAACTGCGTAAATGAGGAAAATTACTTTTTGAACATTTCGCGCCAACTAAACGTGTTGAAAACAATATCTTTAATATTTTTTCATCACTCACATGTCCCGCAGTTACTGCGAAAATTGAAACTCAAGCGATTCTCGCGATGCCTCAACTCGTGATTATGTTTACTTATAACATAAATAAATGTGCTTTGTTTACTGAACTTCTGAATATTTTAGTTGCTTTAGACTACAATTAGCTGATTTAGAACCTTACACAAGCTCGATAGGCTTATTTTTGCGAGATTCAGATGTTTTAGTTATGGTTTTCTGAAAAAACACGAAAAAACCATAAGAAGCTTTTTTAGGGTTTTTTGCCTGTCGCCAGGGAATAAGTTAGAGATATCTCCGAAGTATTATTTCGTTCGTTTTCCTACATATTTTACATGGAAGTAACGAAGGAATCTCATAACCCTTTTTCCGCAGAGATTTCCAACAACCTCGCTGGTCACGGGGTCAAAACGTCAGTCCACTGAGTTCGTCAGTACGTGGAGCCCAGGGTTCGAATCCTGCCATGACAGGAATTTTTTTAATGTTTGTTTTCGCTTTTTCACGCTTTGAAAAGCTCCAGATCAATTTTTATCTTTTATTTTTACTGTGAAAAAGTTTATAATATTGAAATTATAACCATTTATCTAACAGTAAATGTTCAAATGTCTATACAGCATCACTAATCACTATTATAGTATAAGCAATGATTTCGAAAGATACATCATTTAAAGAAGAATGAAAGTCTTTGTGACCTCGCGACAAACATCTATGTAACGTTTCTTTGATAATTCTTTATATTCTTTAGTATACGATAGTTACGTCGCTGAGACGTCGTCTGAAACGTCTCGGCGTTTAAAAAAAAAGTAAGCAGATAAATATTTATGCCCTGAGTCGTAGCATTTATTTCAAAAAATAATAAAATCATCATTACATTTATATTGTTTCAAAAAATTGTAAAAATAATGCATGTTGCGTTTTGATATTGAAAAGTATTTTTTACCGCATTTATAGCTTGTTGTTTTCCTGTCATGTATGTTTTATTGATCTGAAATAGATAAAATTTAGGATAGTTTTTTGTAAATAGTAGACGTCAGTCTTTCTTCAAATGACGAATAAGAAATACTACATGACAAATCTCTGTTATAAAGTAAGATTCTCTGCAGTTCGTTACAATCGAAAATTTTTTAGTGCTCATTTAGAATAATACAATGTATTTAGAGAAATAAAAACAAATTTTGTTAATAGCCCTTTATTGTATGGTGTTTGTTACCATACAACACATTTTTTATAAGTAAAAACAAAGTCGTGAAGGCTACATAATAATTGAAAAGTGAGTTCATTTATTTTTTCTTAATTTCTGATTCATTATGTACGTTTTGCTCTGCTGCTCCGTGTGTTTGAAAAAATCATAATTCCGTATGATTTGGCGGATCGCCATCAGAGATGGATACCCAGCTGTCATTTCGTAATCCGAGTTGAAATTTTAGTCCTGATTTGAACATGAGAAGCCTACAACGGCAGGTTAAAAAAGTTTAAAGCAGGACTTGGCTTGCATTAAATTAAACAGGAATTTTGAACCTTATTCGAACCTGGACCCTCGTAGTATTGCCGTTTTAGGGTCATCATGTTCAAATAAGGTTCTTGTAAATAGGATATTTAGGTGCAAAATGTTTAAATAAGGATCTAATTGAAGGCATTCATCGGGTTCAAAATGATCAAAGCAGGTTCTCGTTTCAAGGGTATTCAGGTGCAAAATGTTCAAATAAGGATCAGGTTTTAAATGATCAAATAAGGATTTATTTATGTTTCTTTCAAATTACAAATTACTTTTTTAACATTTATAAAATCATTTTCTTGAATTCATTTTTTATTTTGTTTTCCGGTAGCCCTCCGGTTCCAACAGACTGCGCTAATGCACTTATACAAAAGACTTCGTTGAATGGCTGCTCCATTAATACGAGTTGACCAAGCTGAAATTAAACGGACCATATGATCAGTCCTATTTATATGCAATGACACTACGAGAAATCTCTCAGAAGCATAAGCTGTTAGGGGTGAAAAATTTATAAGAAATGATGAAATATGTACGAGGTACATATTCGTAATTTGCATACCGTAATGAAATAAATTTATGTAAGAAAAAAAGAAACGATTGATACAATAATCATATATTACATGCATAGTACAGAATTGTAATATTTCAGAGTAAAAAGTTTTGTAGGCCAAGGTGAAGTCATAGTCTGTAATCACACGAGAAAATATTTACATACCACTGCCTGTAAAAAGAGTTAACAGTTACCGAACTGAGATGATAAAACAAGTATCATAGGCCAGGGTTCCGTTATAATACATTTTCATGTGAAGATTGTTATATAGTAACATCAAGTAAATCACGACGAAAACTCATCGAGAAATAAAAAAAAAGAGAGAAAAAGAAAATAAACTGCTTATTTTTTTTTTCACTTCCAAGAATAGCAGAGGCACATCATGGCCACTTACTGAAGGTGGCATTTCAATATCTACCCGTACAGCAGAAAAATCCTCTGAAGTTTCACGGAACTTCAGAGGATTTTTTTGCTGTACGGGTATTTTGTGAAATGGCATGTATCTATCAATTATACTTAATTGACAGAATTTGTCAAAGTTCTAATTACCTTCAATGCCCTTGAATATTCGCGAGTCAATTGGTGGGCGATCTGTCCGTTTGCCAGTAGCTGAGAAGTTGGCGATGTTTTTTCCGTAGACTTCTATGAGGAAATCATGAACTGCGATAGACCAATTATTCGACAGTTTCGCTTTGTCATTGATGAGGTTAAATATGTGCGTCGGTAGGTAGACGCCTTATCCTTCTGCTACTTCTACCTGTAAAATTAAAAATTTTTGATTTTGTGTTCCTTTGCTAAAAATTCAAAACACTTTATTTGCATTGACTTTAGTTCAGTAAGAATGTTACAAAAATATTTTCCCTTAAGCTGAACAACAAATCAATAAAACTCGTGATAAAGTATATAATCATAATACTATGAATAACTTGTTATTAAACATCAGTTGTTCTTTGAGACATACCAGGTGTACTCCTAAGTAATTTCCGGTTTTTTCAATGGATGGCGTTCTGTTTTGTACCGCTGTTGGTAACACATACCATATGTCATTTTGTTCAGTCATATCGAGTGCTTGAACTGCGTTGACATTTTCTCGAAAAAATCTTCCAGTAAGTTTTTATTGCGCTTCAAAAATGTCGAATTTTGTACCGAATTTTGCGCATATGCGCCATGCATTGCTTTTCATGTTCAATCAGGGGAAAAAAGTGTCCGAGAGCCACTGTGCACTTGTGGAAGTTTATGGTGATTCGGCATTAACACTTCGAACATGTGAAACGTGGTTTCGACAGTTCAAAAATGGAGATTTCGACCTAAACGACGCCGCACGCTCCGGCAAGCGAAAATCGTTCGATGACGCCGAATTGCAAGCATTATTAGATGAAGACAACACGCAAACGCAACGACAGCTTGCAGATGCGTTGGGAGTTCAACAGCAAGCAATTTCCAAACGTCTGCGAGCCATGGGAAAAATTCAGAAGTGTGAAAAGTGGGTGCCCCATGAACTGACCGAGAGACAAATGGAGAATCGAAAAGTGACCTGTGAAATGCTGCTTCAACGATATAAAAGAAAATCTTTCCTGCATCGTATTGTTACTGGTGATGAAAAGTGGATTTTCCTGGAGAACCCTAAGCGCAACAAATCGTGGGTGAGTCCAGGTGAAGCATCGACATCGACGGCACGGCCAAATCGTTACGGTCGGAAGGTCATGCTGTGTGTGTGGTGGGATCAGTCCGGTGTTATATACTTTGAACTGCTGAAACCTGGTGAAACTGTGAATGCCGTTCGCTACAAACAGCAAATGAAAGATTTGAGCCGAGCCATTGTGGAAAACCGACCAGAATATCAACAACGACAGAAGAAGGTGATTTTGCTCCACGACAATGCGCCGTCGCATAAGTCGAAAGTTGTTCGTGACACGCTGGAAAGGCTCAAGTGGGAAGTGCTTGATCATGCGGCTTACTCACCAGACCTGGCGCCATCCGACTACCACCTCTTTGCCTCGTTGGGCCATGCCCTTTCTGAGCAGCGCTTCGACTCGTACGAAAATGTACGATAATGGCTCACCGAGTGGTTCACCTCCAAAGGCAATGATTTTTACGGCTTGATATCCACAATTTACCAGAAAGGTGAGAAAAATGTGTAGAAAGCGATGGAAAATACTTTGAATAAAATAAAGGTTACGGTTTTTTTGGAAGTATGTGTTTTATTTGCAAAAAAACCGGAAATTAATTAGGAGTACACCTGGTATATGGCAGATATTTTGAGACTCACTTTATTTGGAGCAGCTTCAAAACATGTGTTTGGTACCTGAAACAAAAAAATCAACAAACAAATCTTTCAAAATGTTGCGTTTACAATGTTAGGTCAGGAAAATGCCATAATGAACATTTTCTTCATTTGAGGTATGCCTAAAGTTCTTGATCTACATACCACATATGTTATCACTGAGTTGACACTGACATTTTGTGATTTTGCATAGGCTTCCTTCATAGCCAGAAGTAGTTGCTCTTGCCGAATGATGTCTGCCTTAGTAACTGTATGAGGAAATAATTTTCGATTATTGTTTATAAATGATAATAATAATCAATATTTTTTATTTAATTTTTGATTTAATTTCAAAATTATTTAAAACTATAATTTGAGACTTTTCGCAATGTGTTGCAGCTTAAGTGACGATGAGTAGGTATATACATTTGCAATAAAAAAGGAAGTTTTTATTTTTAATTTAATTGAATTTTATAATAATTTAAATAGTTTGATTTATTTTATAATATAATAATATTAATTTTATTTAAATGAGAAAACCAATAAGAAATGATCACTCAGAGCCGAATAATTTTCCATATTTCCAATCTTTATTTAATATTTCGACCAATCAATTGGGTCCTCTTCAGGATAATCATGAATTCTCTCATTCTATAAAATCATTGTGATCGGATAAGTCAGGTGAGTCACAATGATTTGATAGAATGAGAGAATTCATGATCATCCTGAAGAGGACCCAATTGATTGGTCAAAATATTGAATAAAGATTGGAAATATGGAAAATAATTCGGCTCTGAGTGATCATTTCTTATTGGTTTTCTCATTTAGTTACGAAGAAACAGAGCACAATAAATATAATTGGATTTTTTAATTTAATTTAATTTAATTTAATTTAATTTTCAATTTATTTTAATTTAAAAGTTTTAAATTCATTAAACTACAATTTTCAAAAAATTTACATACTTCTCTGAACGTTCATTTTCAGCACCCAACTTTCGTTTGTTTCATGTACTTCATTTTCGGAGTCCACGTCAGCTTCAGCGTCATTCGGTACAAATTTATTATTCACTGCAATCGTCCCATTTTTAAGTTTGGAACAGGTGCCTTCATCGGAAGGTAGAGGGCCAACTAAATCTCGCGAATTTCGAGCATTATCATTAAATTGTTGTATGGAAGCAGGTGCGGCACAACTTGAGGACCCAGTCATCGATTGTTTAGCAACATTCTTCGATTGAATGTTGTGACTGTCAATTAATGAGACAGAGTTGTCATAGGACAAATCCATGTAAAATGTTCTTCTTAAATTTGTTCAGTGAATATTGCTCTGTTTAAGTCGTGTATGAAACCATCTGTTGTCACAATCACACGATGCAACTCTTTTTCATCATCTAAACAAAAAAATTGATTTTTCTGCAAATACTTCAATCGAAACAGTTGTAACGAACTCCAAGAAAAAGGATCACTGAAAAAAAAAACTAAACAGAGGCGATAGTAATTTATGTATCCTCGGCATTTCTAGAAGAAAATTGTTTATTTCCGAGGTGTTACATTATCGTATGAATACATTCTAATGGGACGTTTTGGGCACATTTTTTATAACTCTATCTTAAGCAGTGAATTTGTAAAATCATTTTTAAATTATAGTTTCTGAAAATCATAGGTTTTATATTTATACTTTTTATTTCTAATCAGATGTCACATTAAAAATAAAGCTAATACGCTTGTCACCAGCATCAATATCAAAACATGCATTTTAAGGTACATAATTTGTGTACTTTTCATCAAATTACTTAAAATAGTTCAGGTTTTTATATTTTTTTAAAATAGTTACATTTCATTATGAAAAGAAATAAATCAACTTCAAACAAATTTAAACAATTCATTCTAATATATATTTAAAAATTGATTTGGAATAAAATTATAAGATGCAATCAATGATAATTACTATAATTTTTCAAATAAATATATGAAAATACATATAATGAATATGGTGAAATGAGTATAAAAAATGTAAAACCTTTTTTATGTTTCGAAAACTTGTCAACATTTTAACTACATTAAAATTTTTTATTGAAAATATTTATACAATATGTTAAAATATCTCATATATTGAAATCTTAACTAAAATGCTTTATTTTATATAAAAATTTGATTTCTTAAATGTCAATGTGTCTTATCAAAATTTTACTATAAAAATTTCTGTAGTTAATATACGAAAATACATATAATGAATATAGTGAAATGAGTATAAACAATGTCGTGACTTTTTTATTTAAAAAAAACTTATTTAATAATAACTACTAAAATTTTTTATTAAAATTGTTATTGAATTATGTTAAAATCTGAAGTTGAATATCTTGTTTCATTTAAAAAATGAATATCTTGTCAAAACATTTATCAAAATTGAAATATCAATATTTTTTAAATTAATATACGACAATACATACAATTAATTAAGTGGAATAAGTATAAATAATGTCATGACTTTTTTATTTTTCAAAAACTTATTAAAATTTGAACTTATATAATTTTTTATTGAAATTATAATAAAATATGTTAAAATATCTTATATGTTAAAATCTCAACTTCTATACCTTATTTTATTTGGAAATTCGATTTCTTGAATGTTTATGTATCTTATCGAAATTTTACTATTAAAATTTCTGTAGTTAATATACGAAAATACATGTAATGAATATAGTGGAATGAGTATAAACAATGTCATAAATTTTTTATTGAAAATAAACTTATCTAATTTTAACTATTAATATTTTTAATAAAAATTAATATTGAAACCTGTTAAAATCAGACTTTTAATATCGTATTTTATTTAAAAAATCAATATCTTGTCAAAACATCTTATAAACATTGAACTATCAATATTTCTGTAATTATTATACGACGATACATACAATGAATTAAGTGCAATGAGTATAAATAATGTCATGACTTTTTTATTCTTCAAAAACTTATTAAAATTTGAACTAATAACATTTTTTATTGAAATTATAATAAAATACATTAAAATATCCTATATGTTGAAATCTTAACTTCAATACCTTATTTTATTTAAAACAATTTTTAGTTTTTTCCTTTGTCTTCGCATCTTCCCACGTCAGAAGAAATGTTTCTCCGATAGTTCGATCCTTCAGACGAATTAACGATAGAGGAACCACGTCCTTTTGGCCACTTTTTTCTCACCAAATTAATGCGTACTTTTTTCCTCTTTGCATTTTTGTCGCAAGTCGAGAGTTTGTAGACAAAATATTCCACTTAGTTCCACTTTTAGTAACCGCAATTTCACGCAATTTTAATAAAACAAATGAAACTCAACGTGTATGAATGTGTATAAAGTGAACACACATACGAACACGTAACGTGCTTAACCGTGTTGGAGACATTGGCAGCACTGATCAGAAAAAACGTGAAAATCCAAATTTTGGCTGAGCACAGCGGTAATTTTGAAGTAACTTAATGTTTATTAATACTTCATCAATAATTTTTTAGTGACTGGTACTTTTAGGACAAATACCGGATATTACATAAAGTGTTAGTTTCATTGTGCTGTGGTTAACAATAATTTGAATTATCGATCGCGCGCAGTGTTACTAACTTATTATTTTTCATTATTATTGGCACTCGCGATTGCCTCGCATCTCGCTTTTTTTGTTCATTTTTCTGCATTTTTCGGTAAACTATGTGAGATAAAATCGTAATTGCAGCAAAAGTGTAGAATAGTAGTGTGTAACATTCGAATTACGTGAGCAACATGAACCGCAAACCTTTTGATGAATTGGCTAGTAGACAAAAGAGGACCAGAAGAAATGTTATTTTACATCCTTCGTACGAACTACGACACGAAAACGTTCAAAACAGAATCAACGAAGATGTACCGTAAGTATTAATTTATAGAATAACTTGAAAATGTAGAAGTCAAATCGAAATGGGACATTTTTTTATACAATATACAACATATACCTATAAACATTATGTCATTAATTTTTAATATGTTTTTAATTTTTCAGGAATGATGACCGCAATGAAAAGCAGGAACGTGAAGAAAGACTGCTTATACCAGCGCCAGAACAAGGAGTGTATGAGAATGAGGGAGATGAAAACAACGTAGTCGAAGAAAACAATGAAAACGTTGAAATACAGTAACTACTTTTTTCATCCATTTTATCATCCTTATTTTGCTAAATCCTTATGGTAACTTGTATTTTTATCAATTTGGTATAAGACCCCTCATAAAATCTCCGTTTTTTTATAAAATCCTGCTTTTTTATAAAGTGACTGTATAAAAACTTTATGAAACCTTATAAAACCAATGCATTTTTAGAAAAAAATTTTTAAATCTACTTTATAAAAACGTCGTGATTTTATAAGTTCTCTATTAACACACAATATTCTAGGAATGTACCAGGAATTTTCCAAAAATATTCTCAGAATATGCTAATGTCCAAGTAGTTGCCCGTAAGGCCCATGTTAAAAGAAATATCTTTAGAATATTTTCCGAGAATATTTCAAAATATTCTTCAAGAATATTCTTGGGATATTTCTTTCAACATTGGCCTTATGGGCAACTTCTTGGACATTAGCATATTCTGAGAATATTTTAAGGAATATTCCTGGTATATTCCTGGAATATTGTGTGTCAATAGGGTTTCATAAAGTGACTTTATGGAAACTTTATAAACTTTATAAAATTTATAAAACTTTATAAAATGACTTCATAAAACTTTATAATGTGACTTTATAAAGTGACTTTATAAAGTTTCGTAGAGTCGCTTTATAGAAAAGCAGGATTTTATTAAAAAAACTGAGATTTTATAAGGGGTTTTATAAAAAGTTTAGAAAAATCCAAGTTACTAGGGATGTTACTTTAAATCATTGTTGAAGTTTGAATGTCCTAAAAATTAAAAAAAAAAGCAATTGGTTGAATATTGTAAGAGATATTTTTTACTGACTTCCCTTGATGTTAAATTTATTATATTTTTCTTATGTGCAGAAACGAGGAAAGGCCTGCATTGGCAGGGGGGGAGGCCATTCTTGGAAACCGTTTTGTCGAAGCTGATGAAAATAATGACGAAGACATTTTCGATTTGCTACGTGGTGGAGATCATCATGACAATTTCAATGAATCTGACAATGATGAAGGTGGGGAAATAAATGATGAAAATGAAGATGCTAATCGTCCCCTGTATCGCGGTGCTGGCATAAACGTTGGACAAAGTATGTTGCTTATTCTGGCGTTACTTTTACACTTCAACTTGAGTATGTCGCGTGTGGAGGCGATCATCGTTGTTTTGGAGTTTCACTGCTTACAAGACAATTTATCGAAAAACAGCTTGTACAAATTCAAGAAGTTTTTTGGTTTTTGTGGAGGGGCTAGTGTTCGTAAGCATTATTACTGTTCTGTTTGCTTCAGGGAATTAGAGTCTGAAGCTGACAATTGCGTGACTTGTGTACGAGCAAAAAAATCATACTTTGTTGAGTTGCCTTTTATTCGTCAAATACATGAACTTTATGCGAGACCAGGATTTTACGAACTTCTTCAACTAAGAGCTCAAAGAATGTATGTCCCTGGCGTTATTTCGAATATATATGATGGTTCATTGTATAAATCGTTTATGGAAAACCGGTTTTTGAGAAATAATAATAATATTTCCTTTTGTCTGTACACCGATGGTGTTCCTGTTTTTAAGTCTTCGAAAATTAATATGTAGCCCATTTACTTAACAATAAATGAAATGCCTCAAAACCTTAGGAAAAAGAAAGAGAACACTATACTTGTTGGTGTATGGTATGGCGACCAAAAACCGCACATGAATGCATTTTTGTACAAATTTAGGCCCCAGTTGGAAAGAATCGCTAATGGAATCAGAGTAAGACTTCCAAATAACAACAGCATCACTGTACGAGGGGTACTTCTTAACGCGACCTGTGATCTTCCTGCTAAATGTGAATGTTTAAATATTACACAATATAACGGCTATTATGGGTGCCCCGTGTGTCTTTCTGTGGGTAGAAGATTCGAAATAGAAGGCTCAAGTACCTCTGTACATGTTTATCCGTACCAGCCTCTTTTTGATTTGCGAACAACTGAACAATGTTTAAGAGATGCACATGATGCCCGACCTAATCAACCCATTCGCGAGGTCAAAGGTCAGTCGGCGTTGTCACTCTTAATGCCTGATTTTATAAAAGGGATGGGAATTGATCGTATGCATGGTATTGATTCTGGAGTAATGAAAAAACTCATGACTCTTATTTTCGACAATAAGTATAGAAATTTTCCCTTTTCATTATTTCAAGTTACTCCAATTATCGACGACAGGCTTAAAAGCATCAAGCCACCAAAGTTTATTCATCACATGCCTCGATCGGTTTCACATTTAGTACATTGGAAAGCATCTGAGTTGAAAAATTTCTTTGCTTATTACGCTATACCGGTTTTTGAAGGAGTCATGCCTGTACAATATTTCGAGCACTTTCTATTGTTAGTTACAGCAGTTACAATTTTGAATTCAGTTGAAATCACACTAGCCGAGATAGCCATAGCTTATAATTTACTAATAAGTTTGTCAGACAATTCGAAAATCTTTATGGCCTTCGATTTCTCTCTATTAACATACATCAATTATTGCACTTATGCGTGTGTGTAAAAAATCTTGGACCATTATGGGTTTATTCCCGTTATGAATATGAAGATATAAATGGTAGGTTGCTACAAATTATTCATGGCACTGGAAATCTCGATACCCAAATCGCTAATTATCATTATCAATTTTTGAAAATGGTAAAATATGTTCTTGGACTGCCCCAAGGACCAATACGAAATTTTTGTCTGTCCAAAAAAAAGCAGGTAAAAATTATCGAACAGGTACATCCACATTGTTATAGTGTTGGCACGTATAAAAATTTAGAAGATCTAGAAATTTTTATTTTAAATGCTTTGCAAAACAGCGGTGTAGAATTCAACGATCATTTGATTTGGAAGTATTTTCGATTGTTAAAAGATAACAAGTTGTTCGTCTCTAGATTGTACGGTAGAATATTACAAACAGAATCTTCAGTTGTTGAATTCTATATGGGTCAAGAAAAGAAGTTAAGTGCAATTTAATGTTTTGTCAAATTATTCAGATGTGTATGCGACGCTGATGAGTGTGAATGTATGAGTCACCATTATGTTATAGTGCAAGAATTAATTCCATACAGTATTTTTGTCGCGGAAGGTGATGGTAATGTCGAATTTACTACTGCTCAATTCCTTCGTAAATGCCGAGAATCTAACAATACCTTCGCTATTCCTATTGCAAGTTTAATAAAAGTGTGCGTTTTTATGACGGTAGGTGACAATACTTATGTTACCTTACCTATCAACGATTGTGAACTTGAATAAAGTGCTTATATTGTAGCAATTCTTACGTTGCCTGAGAATATAATGAATAAATGAATGATTGACAAAATATGCACTATGTTTTGTTTTCGAAATACCATGCTATTCTATTGACTAAGAATATTACAAAAAAACATAGCTTTTTAAAAATAAAATTATCGCTACATGTATTCAAAAATTTTATATGATCATCAGATCCGAAAAAAATATTTTTTTTATTCAAGAATTTTAAAATGCGTACGTAAAACGCTGATGATTTTGCAATGAGGATCAATCAGGTTTAAAATGCTCAAACCAGGACTAAAACTTTGACTTGGATTCTCGGATATGTTTAACAGGCTTAAAGCAGGTTCTTCCAAAATCTAATAATTTCAAAATGTTCAAAACAGGAGTAAAAGTCTTAGAATGTCCAAATCAGGACTACATTTTTTACTCGAATATGATTAACAGGTCCAAATAAGGTTCTTCCTTTATTTCAAAGGTTCAAAATGTTTAAAACAGGATCTTGAAGGCTTAAAATGTTCTAATAAGGATCAAAAAGATTTAAAATGTTCAAATCAGGACTAAAATTTTGACTCGGGAATTTTGTCCAAATTCTTTGTCCATTAGTGCCTTTTCTTGGTCACTCCATCGCGTTTTTTTTGAAACTGAAAAATCAACAGGAAAACTTATTTTAGTGATAATTTACATTTTCATTGCAATTAAATATGTTTTATTGCTTCTACAACAATGAAACTTCAAAAACTCAATTGACTTTTATAATTGTTTTTTCCTGAAAATTCGCTTTTACAACCTGAACTTTTTAAACGTGCGTAGCGTTACAGAAGATTGACGGAATTCAAATCGTATTCTTCTCTGTAGTTACCTTTTTTGGATGATTTTTCCTCTTGAGAGAATCTTGCTTCATCATGACCAGAGTCTGTAAAAAGCAGAAAATCAAAACTGAATCATCCATAAAACAAGACTTTTCGAGTCTATACGCTTACACAAGTTTTATTTCTACATTAAAATACAGACGAATTTGATATTTTATGCTATATCGCACGCAAATAGATGTAAGAATACCTAAAAGCTCTTACAACTCTGTTCAGGCATTCTGAGAAAAAAATTTAAACTTGTCAACATTGACGTTCGAAGAATTGTGGAAAAAGAAAGAATAAATAAACGTTTCTGTAACACTTTGAGACGCGTTTTTTGCGTAGGTAACCAAATTAATAATTTTCTGGGAAAAAATTTGATTTTATCGCAATCGTTATTCAATAATCTCAATAAAAATTTCACAGATTTGAGGCAACTTTTTACATTATTTCGAATGAAATTATCTATTTAAAAAAAAAATTATATACCTGATGAATTCGAATTTTCATTGTGACCGACATAGCTTAAGTCTGAGTTGGACCGCATAATATTCTCATCATAATAACGTAAATGAATAAACAATATTCATTGAAAAAAACACTCATAATTTGCACTTTTTCGGGTAGCATTCTCTAGATTCATTTTTCAACAGTTTAATAGGCACTTTTCGAAGTACTTTCACTTCTTGAACTGATTTTTTCTGGCCATTTTTATTTAATGACTCTTACTTCATATTGGATAAGAAATTTCTACAGAATATCGTTTAATAACAAATTTTATAAGAACTTTTTTCGTATATAATTATGAATTAGAGTACGTTAAAAACAATTTTTGACATGTTTTATCACTGCAAACAAGACACTTTATTACAAGAATGTTTTCCGAAGAAGTTCAATATAAATGAATCAAGTATAAATATATTTTACCAAATGGAGTTGAATTGAAGATCGAGCCTTCCTTCATGTGACTCCCCTCTTCTGAAGCTGCAGCGAGTGATAGCAGTGGCGCTGTTTTTAAAATTTCGTGTGCGATGGTTCGTTGCCTGTATACTCCTTTATAGATGTCTTTATGGTGCCTCAAATAATTTGCGAGACCTTCGATTTCCTTCTCTTGTAAATCTTGACATCTGGTGGCAATGTGTTTTCTTAGGTTTGTGGCTCTAAGCGTTCCAAGATTTATAGCGCCGCAATTTTTCGAAAATTCACGCATCACATCGCAAGCAATAAGATGTGCACTTTTTTACTTATCATCGCCATGAATTGCGAAAACAAACGGATTACTTTCTGCTATTTCGGCGTCTTTTCTGAGTCGCAGCAACATTTCAATCGCCTCTACATCTTTCTCTTTCAGAAGCATATTAACTGTTCTCATCAGTTTTCCACGGATACGGCATACGCTGTATTGGTTAGCTAATTTTTTTTCTGCTTCTGACATAGTATCTAACACAAGTCTTTGTCTACTTCTGAAACTTTCTGACGAGAGAGGAAATCGTCAATTGAAAGTCTTTAGCTTTCTCCTGGTCTGCGACGATTGAAGACTTGAATGGAGATGAGTGTGGCCTGAGCTAGTCGAAGCCAATCGTTGTAGGAGTAAAACGGTATTCAATTCTTGCATGGTGCGCTCCTGTTGCATGTTCGCATAGTTCTGGAGAGACTGGATGTCTTTTACGGTAGGGAGCATAACTTTTTTTTGCCGTCGAATAAGTGCTTGATTCTCAAGAGCCGTTTTGCTGACGTGCAAAAGAAAGTCTTCTTTAAAAACAGTTAGAAATTCGTCAGTATCTTGTGATTTTGATTTCAGCGACTTTTTCAAGCACATTACGCTGTATACTTGGCCAATCTGTTTCACTTGTGTCCCTAAAGCCATAGCTACTGCGGGTGTTTCAAAAGATCCTCTATTCTCATCGTGTCCAGCAACAATTTTGATTGCATTTATTACTGCATCACAAAAAGAAACTTTGTACATGGAGCCAAAATCTGATATTTCGTTGTTAAAATTTTTCAAAGCTATCAAGAATCTCCCAGAAAGTCGCAATCTACTCCGAATCATATCTCGCTGGTGTTCGAGAGTATATTTCAAACAAAGTTTGTTGCCGTAGCAAATAAGAACTTCATCGTATCGGATAGCTCTGACAACATCATCTAAACGCATCACGGGAAAAATGATGTCTCGTAGAATTTGTAAAGCTGTGGGGTGGATTCGCCCCATCACAGCTCTTCCTTGGATCAAAATGTTTCGACGATGATTATGACCATTTTTATCTGATGCTTTTATTTTGCATTGCTTATAATGATGTGAGGCGTTTTTTTCTGTGACGTATCGATAGCACTTCGGACAAGAAATAAAATCAGTCGCACCTTTCTCAAATTTCGGACGACGTAGTACAAGCAACTCTCCTTTGTTTATTTCTTTGGTAGAGTTATAAATGTGATCGCCTTTTTTTCTTAAAATATCGAAAATTTGACGTCTGAAATTTCGATCATTTTTTGGAAAACTGAGAAGTTCTTTCACTTGTGGCTCATTTTTGTGGACTGTTTCCAAATGACGTGGTATTTTTTCAATCATTTTGTGACAAAACAGACAGCAATGTTTTTTTTTTGTTTCCCAGATTTCCCCTTTGAGAGAGGGACTCTCAAATTATTTTCATTTGGACGTTGTACACCAGAAAGATTTATCAAGTCATTTTTCGTCATATCATTTGTCTCGGATTGAATATCATTGTTGCAATTTCCGATAATATTGTTGCCAGTAGTTTTTGGTGAAAGGATGCCCGAACTATCATCTGGCACATAAGAGGAATCCATGTCCATATTCTTCTCACTTACATGAATAGATGATAGATCAAAAGGAGGTATGCTGCTGCTATCTCGCAAGTGTTCTATTGTGCGGTCATAATCTATGGATGAGAAATAAAAAAAATAAGAAACTTAATGAACTTTAGAAAAAACAGTACGTGATGCACCAAAAAAATTTTGTGTTTTAATAATTCTCATCCAAAATAATCAGGGGCGTAGTCAGAAAAAATTTTCGGGAAGAGTTTTTCGAAAAAGTGTACTTCGAGAGGAGTTTGATTATTTTTATTCTTTGATGATTTTGTTTTTCTTCTCACTCTCAAAGTGTTTTTCATATTTCTTGTGTATTTATACAAGTAAAAGGATTTACTAATATTGTTCAAGATTTTTATAAAGGTTTCTTAGCTTTCGATATTCTACAAGTCGAAGTTCTAAATCTTTCAGTATTTTGATAGATTCTTCAGGAAATAATATCTATACAGATTTTGAGTATGTCATAGATTTCTACAGCATTTTCCTATTTCATGTTATACATGAAATTTTATAGTATTTTTCTGGCATTAGTTATAGATTTTTAATATTTAGTGCTGTAGTATAGAAAATTTCAACGATCTTGAGTACTTAATTCGAGTTTTTAGAAAACAGTATCTTCTACACAGATTCCGGAAATTTTGTGTTATGTATTAGAGATACCTTAACAGGTCTCCCAGGAGAGAGACTCTCAAAAGTGAGAGAGGCGTAGTCAATTAAAACACAGATGTATATATATAGATATTACTCCTGTTTATTCACGTTGGAGTGAAATACAAAATATCTTCATACAGAGACCAGGAAAGAAATTCACAACTGCAGGGACACAATTTGGAAACTCTTAAATTCCAGTAGGTGTCGAATTTCTGCTTGCTCCAAACAGTTCCTGCTAGCTGGGAAGCGGTTCTAGATCCTGGGCTGACCTCAGTGCCTCGGGCATGGCCTCGGAGAACTCATTCGGTGATTTCCGTGGAGCAAGTGTCGGCTCTGGGACTCCCAAAAAGCGCTCCTCCGACCGGGGCGAGATAGGCGGAGGTGTAGATGGTTCTACTTGCTCTGTCAAAAGGCACTCCTCTGACTGGGGCGAGATGGGTGCAGTTGTAGATGGCTCTACTTGCCCTGGAAGTTCTGACCGTGAGGCGAGGGTCGACCTCCCTTCACTTCGGGACTCGATTGCCATACGGAAGTGCTCGGGCAGAATTGTGGTAGTCCGTATAGGAAGCTGACGTTGCTGTCGCGTGGTTGATGGGCCTGGTAGACCCGTGTGATGTTAGCCGACAAAAGTGAGCTTTTATGCTCAAAATTAATTAAATCATTAGGTTTTCGTTTGGCGATGATTGGCAGTCTATTTTCAACGTTTGGTGATTGTTAGTTAATTATGAAAAAAATAATTAAAAACTGTCATGATGCCAGCCGACACAATGTTGTAAAAATGATTTAAAAAAATAACTTTATTATATATCGATGCAAAATCGTATGGTGATCACAAATCTATCAATGGTATAATTAAGTGTTCAATATTTAACGTGCAATTAGCAGAAAAGCTAATTGCTATTCTAGCGCCTATTTGAATTAACGCGTGCTTGCGCGTATGCGCCGGTTATAATGGCGGGTAACATGTAAAATCGCAAGATAATAGCAAAAATTTTGTACGCATGCGCCTGAAATGCAGGCAAGTGACAGTTGACAGCTACCTTAGTACTGCATAGTATTGTTTAATGCAGTTTAATGTTTATTATAGGTTACTTCTAAACCTTTTTTAATTTGTCTAATAATAAGTTAAATTATATAATAAACTTTATCGAAAATGAAGGATCGATAAAGAAAATAGCATTTTTTGTAGCAAATTACAGTTTTTACTGGTATATCATTTTAATTGAGAAAACTTTTTTTTAAACTTTGCAATTATTTTTGTATTGATTGGTATTTGCCATCATTAATCACCGTGTACGTATTGTAGGTCCTGAAATTTCGGTCAAACTTGGCTGAAAAATATAGAAAGGGAACGAATGCATATCAAAGGTAGGGAGACACTTTTCCCAAGCGATTTTTCCCACTGGACACTTTTCCCAAAAAATCCCATTCCCAAAAAAGAGTGATTCCCAAAGAAATTTTTCCCAAAGCCATTTTTCCCAGAGCATTTTTTCCCAAAACCGTTATTTGCCAGTGGTGAAAAAATGTTTCACACAATTTACAAAGAAATTTCATACAATTTCATATTATTGTATTTGGATTTTTTTCTTTCAATTCATTGTTTATTTTATTGATCAGTATAACATATTATTGTTGCACTTGCGTGTCTAGCACATTCAAAATTTGATACTGTAACCAATAGTCTGCAAGTAACCAATTACATCGTTTCATTCGCGATAATTACAGTACGATGATACTATATTTGCAATTTGAGCTTCTCTTTTTCTTCTGTCGCTGTCCAAACCTCTCCGGACTTTTTGTCCTAGCTCGATTTGTCGAAGCATAGATTCGGTGTCAGATTGTTCTTTGGCTAATTCTGTAAGAAAGGCGTACAAGCTTGGGTGTTTTTTACCCACGACCAGCTGAAACCGATTATGCCAGCCTTCAGACGTATTATTGGTGCGAGCTCTCTTCTGTTGCACGGACACGTATTGCGACCATAATTTCGGCGGATATCGTGGAGGTACAGCTCTTCTGCGTCCTCGTGCCGGTATACCTTTCACATATACTCTTTCGAAATAGTCGTAAATTGGCTGCAACTCCTCGGCTAGATGTGGCCGCACTGTTTCGAACAAGTCTGGAATATCTTCTTCAGGAGCAAAAGCCAAAGCACATAACATTTGCGCTCCACGCTTCACTGCAGTTGACGGGTCATTGTACGAAGCTTGTAAGCCTTTAGCTTGGATGCGACGATACATATTTTGGTTCAAGTGAAACATACAACATTTGACTCTGTCTTGGCCTAACAGCTTGATGAGAGCATTAATGATTGATAATTCAAAATCCGTCATAACAATGTCCGGTAAATTTGGTAATCCAAGTTGACGTCCTTTTTCCAAGACTACTTCGAGAACTTGTGTATAAGATTCTTCTTTTTTTGATTCCAAAAGGGCATACACGTAAGGAAATGCTATATCATTGGCATTTCCTTTGCTATCTTTTTGCGTTACAACTCCAAGAATAGCAAAAACTTGGAAAAAAATGGTCGGAGCTGTACTGAATGTCACATCTACAAACCAAGTTTTGCTGTTGAATAAATGCTTTACGTTCTCATCTGTTGCAAATACTAGAATTCGCTCTTCTACATCATCGTCGTCAATAGAGTCGTACAATAAATAATTGACTCCGCCTGAGGAGTGTTTGAAGCGATCAGGAATGTCATTCAAATCTTGGATTCTAGTAGGATTTGGTGGCAATTTTCTCAATCGTTCGCTAGAAAGAGATTTTCTGAGATTGACGCGATCAGGAAGTTCTGCTAATATTTCTAGAAATTTAAATATTAATAGAAATATGAATCCAGCACGTATACAGTTTGATTTGACTTAAATTGCACGAAATTTGTACTTCTCGTTTATAAAAGGATGTACAATAAATCAATTTGCTGTACCTGATGGGACATCGCGCAATTCGTTGCGCAGAATTTGTACGGGTGGGGCTTCAGGGTGTTCATCCGTAGTACGTTTTATTCTATTTACGATTTTCACAGCCTCCACTTCTTCTCTACTCGGGGCATGATTTTTTGTTGGGACTCAGCTGGACCTTTGTGAATAATAATAGTTTCTCCCGTTCCCGATGTGATAGCCCGAGCATCACATTCTCCCTTTCTGCGGCAATTCCAATATATTTTGTCCGCTGTTTCTGAATGTTTATAATATAAGAAATTTTGAATGTTCAGTAACATCGTTTTCTTCGTCTTTATGATTTCCGCCATAGTTATAAATTTTCATCACAGCTTATGAATTTTGAGTCCGAAACAACAAACGTTAGATATGAACTGTCATCGACCGCTAGTCAATTGTTCAAAACATTTTCCATTGATTTTTACAAATAGAATTTATCATGCGCATTTGAAAATCATTTGTATATAATAAATATGTGAATAAAGTTCTGATTACGTACAAATGTTTCGTAACTATAATTTCGAATGTTCAGAAACATTAAGACACTCAAATTCTTAAGAAATCAAAATTCGATTTTTTGGAAAAAAAGCGCCCGGAAAAATGTTTTTCGGAAAAATATCCATTTAGGAAAAATCTACATTGGGAAAATTGTCAATTTGGGAAAAATCTACATTGGGAAAAATGTCCTTTGGGAAAATACGTCTTTGGAAACAACATTTTTCAGGAAAAATGGATTTGGGAAAAATGTCCACTGGGAAATGTGATTTTGGGAAAACTGTACCACAATCATATCAAAATTTAGTTGAACAATCCACAGACAAAGATTTTTCTTAATGAGAATTCTTGAATGTTTTTTTACAATTATCTTTTATTTAAGTTAAGTATAAATATGTAAATAAAATAATTATAAGAATAAATTATATAAATATAAAAATATTTTTTAAAGAAATGGAAAGTTTCAGCTTCGTTAAATCGAAAAAAAATGTTTAAAAAAATGTAGACTGAAATTTCCATAAATTACTTTTCATATAAGATGTTAAGATTCATGCTTGGGAACGAAAAATTAAAAAAATTCATGTTTTGTTAGAATATCACTCAGCGAATTGTCATTGTCCGAACAAATTGGGACTTTACCCAGATGGCAAAGTAAGCTTCAGTAAGCTATCATGTGAAACTTTTCATCCTTTCAGAAAGCTTTCCGAGAGCATGAAATGTCCGCCGATTAGCTTTCAGAAAGATCGCTGCAAGTTTCTGAAACCCTTCAACAGAGAGATTTAAAGTGAAAGATTCGGAAAGGTTTCACTAGAAACTCTTCGATCGAAAGGTTTCAGAAACTTTCAGCAATCTTTCTGAAAGCTAACCGGCGGACATTTCATGCTCTCGGAAAGCTTTCTGAAAGGATGAAAAGTTTCACGTGATAGCTTACTGAAGCTTACTTTGCCGTCTGGGTAGTTTCTGAAATTACTATCTATGAAGCATATATGTTTCTATGTCGTTGGAACCGAAAAAATCAAACCAATTAAAAATCATACAATGCAACTTGTACCTGTTGAATAAGAACAAATTTTATGCACTACATAATAATAAACACTCTCGAATGGCATAAAGATATAAAATATTCGTATTTTCTTTTCAAGTTAATGCAAATACAGCGTGCAAGTACATTTTTTTTTTTAATGTGGGGAATAAATTGAAAATTATTTTCTTTTATTTTTAATGGAAAACATTAGTTTTATGTGCGATTTTCCATAAGAGATCCTGCATCCAATTTTGACATTCATTGCAGAACTACCCTAGTAACTCGAGTTTTTATAAAACACTTTATAAAATCCCTGGTTTTTTTTTATAAAAATCGACTTTTTTATAAAGTATCTTTATAAAACTTTATAAAGTATTGAAAACTTTAAAAAATCATTTTATGTAGTCTTTATAAAACTTTTATAAAAACGTGAATCTTTATAAAGCTAAGCGAATATGTATGAAGGATTTTATAAAGCTAAGCAAATTTTCATAAAGAATTTAATAAAACGTGATCAATTTTTATAAATAACTTACCTGTTGCAAAAAACTGGTGAGTTTTCGATCAATTTTCATCATTTTCCATAAGATTGCTCAGATTGTCTATCAGTTTTCATCAGGTTCAGTTCAATGACAAGAAAACTTATTTTTATTTCTGTATCAGTTTCCTTCATTTCTTATAAGGTGAAGATATAAGAAACCATATATAAATAAAAGTTTTTCTGTATCAATTTTCATCGATTTTCATAAGGCTTTGGCAAAAACAATTAAAACGCAGTAGTGAGATTTTCATTCGCGTGTTCCTATTCTATAGAATAATCACTGTACATCGCAGGAACTGAATGACAAATTCATGTAAAAAATTGTTTAAAAATTTATTGTTTGCTATTTTTTATAGTCTATTTTTACCAAATTGTTCATTTTTTGATTTCAAATTTTCAACATTTATTTTTGTGAAAACCTCTCCTTCATTTAACTGAGTAAACTATGTAGTATCGTTAAAAACAATATTTTGCATTATAATTTGTTGATAATAAAAAAGTTAAGTAACTTATGTTACTACGTTAGAACATTTTACACTGAAACGGCCGATTGAGGAAGATAAACTACTGTTCCGAATAATAGTTTGAGATCCAAAAAATTTTTTACAAGCTTTATTACTAGTTAGAATAGCTCAGTGAAATTGTCTCCGTTTCACACGCCAGAGACCAGGGTTCGAATCTCGTCAACATCAAAGTTTTTTTCTGAATGTCTGCGTTTTGCAGGACCACGTTAACAACAAATTAAATCTTATTAATTTACAACTATGTTTGAGCATTAATAAAATATTGTATTGGTTAAAATTTGGCTACTGAAACTTTATAAAGTTTTTATGAAGACATTTCATAAAGGTTTTTATAAAGGACTTTACAAAAAACTCGAGTTACTAGGGTAGAACTTCGCAATTTTCTTCTGTGGCAAAACATACACTCATGCTTCTATAAAATGATACCGGATATTCCTAGGAAAAACGAGTTGAAAACTTTGAACCAGAAAGAGATGAAATGGATATTTTTTTTAATTTTTTGATAAGGGTCAAACAGTGACTGACATTATAGGTAGCTCATTTTGTTTCAACAGACAAGAGCGTAAAGAGCAGAGGATCCTTCCGTGAGATCTGCAGAGTTTCTAAATAAATAGAGATTATTTTCCAAAAACAGTGCTGAGGTTAAATTAGTGGGAGTTAAAGAAAAGACGCAACGCTGCTTTCAAAATTGATGACAAACAAATCTTTATTTGCAGCTTTCCTTACGTGCTATTAGGAACGACCATTCTCAATTACAACATTGTTAACTTCTACAATGTAAACATGAGCATTCAAAATTTTTGTACTCGAAATGTTCAGTTAACATTTAAAAATACTTACATTAGATTCATAAAAACTGCAGTATTTCCTACGTGCTATTTGGAACAACATTGGTCAGTCTTCGAAGATTGCACGTAACTCATTACTTGCTAATTGATACACTCTCGTAATATGCTATCAAAAATAACGAGTTTGCAGTCTCACAGGTACAAAATGTTTCGGTCCTGAGTTTAAAATTGCTAACACTTAAAATCTAAGTATGAAAATTCAAAATGTTTGTCTTTGAATGTACATTCAACACTTCGAAATACTTATGTTCATGAAAACTGCTATTACTTACGTGCTATTAGAAACTACGAACGACCATTCTCAATTACAACATTGTTAACTTCTACAATGTAAACATGAGCATTCAAAATTTTTGTACTCGAAATGTTCAGTTAACATTTAAAAATACTTACATTAGATTCATAAAAACTGCAGTATTTCCTACGTGCTATTTGGAACGAATATTTGTCAGTCTTTGAAGATTGCACGTAACTCATTACTTGCTAATTGATACACTCTCGTAATATGCTATCAAAAATAACGAGTTTGCAGTCTTACAGGTACAAAATGTTTCGGTCCTGAGTTTAAAATTGCTATCACTCAAAATCTAAATATGAAAATTCAAAATGTTTGTCCTTGAATGTACATTCAACACTTCGAAATACTTATATTCAGGGACGGCGAAAGTAGTATGTAGCTCTGCCAAACCGGCAGATTGTGGGTCGGTAAAATTTCTTTGCAATGTAAGAAAGCGTGGATTTACGCAGTAATAATATAAAGACTCATTGAAAATAAATATACAAGAAACAAAAAATTTACGTTTTAATTGAAATTATGTGAATTTTTCGCGATTTTTAAAATAGATGAAAATCATCGTGTAAAACAAGTATACTAATTCACTTTCTCAACATTTAAAACTATTTTTCATTCTACTACAGTTGCGACTTTATAGAATTCTCAAGACTTTTTCAAATTTAGGAAATTAATCCAGTTTTTTTTTTTTTATATCCAGAAATAATTTGCAATTTTTCGAACTAGTTTTTATACAATGGAGATGAAATTGTTCATATTCCAGAAATCTTGACTTTTTTGGAATATGGCAGTTCTCGTCATTTACAGTATTGTCATGACTTTTAACAATTATCTGAACCCGTTTATTTTTCCTAGAATTCGAGACATTTGTTGTGAATTTTAAAGCTATTGACCATCATTTTATGATACATATATATTTTATTAATTCTTTGAGATTTTCAAGGAATTTTGAATAGGGCACCGTCTTTACAGTTTTAAAGAATTTATAAAAGGGCCTAGCCGGATTTCAATGTGAAATCGGCACCTAGCCCGAATGAAATTTCGTACTAACTTTTCAAAACCACTACGTTAGAGATTATTTTTCGCAAATTTTCAAACCGATAGGCGCCATCTTTAATGTGTTATATGGTCGATCATGTGGATTTTGATTTTGTCGTTTTTTAGCTAAACTAATGGTCAGAAAAATTCGAAAAAATTCACCGTGCTTCTTCATATCAAAATACATCTCTGTAAATTTTTTTAGAATTTCCTCGCGAAAAATTCACTTTGCAAAAAATTGCGAAAATTTTTGCATGCGAATTTTTCGCGATAAAACACAGGTACCAAGCTGAATTTTTTCATTTTTTTAAACTATGTGGGAAGTACTTAAAAAAAATGGCGAATGCCATAATCGGAGTTTTCAATTGTATCTGTCGTTAAAATTGCATGTTCGTTGATTTTTTCATAATATTTTGCGATCTGTTATGATAAATGAGGGGTTTGAAAGATAATTGAAAAATGAATAACTGTTTTTTGCGATCATGCATTTTGTAAATACAAGTTTTTTCTATATTATTTTATTCCATTTTATTTTTGTATTGTATTATATTACATTATAAAAAAGTGGGTTGCACTGATAATATTGTGAATAACTTAAAACACATCAGAAAAAATGTTTTTTGTAAGACTTATTGCGAGTGATAAAGCGGCTTTTCTCAAAAAGTTTTGTCTTAAACAGTATCACGCTAAATTTAATGGAAAGCTTTTTACCTAGATTCTGCATAGAATGTTCGAAAAATAGTTAATGAAATTTTTCGAAAAAGTAGTTCATATGAAACCTCATTTGGTTTTAAAGCAAGTTTGACGTACAAAGTTGAGTAGGCTATTCATTTTATTATAACAAAACATATGATTGAGCGAAAAAATGTTATATCATAGAAAATTTTTTTTAATTCTTATGTATTTCATACTAGATCGAAAGAAAAAATGAGCAAAAAATGATATCTTTACGACGGATACCACTGAAAACTCCAATTTTGGCATTCGCCATTTTTTTCAAGTACCTCCCACGTTGTCAAAAAATATGAAAAAATTTCACAATATGTATCTTCATTAGATTAATCATTAGTAAATTTTCAGCTTAGTACCTCTGTTTTATTGCGAAAAATTCGCATGCAAAAATTTTCGCAATTTTTGGCAAAGTGAATTTTTCGCGAGAAAATTCCCAAAAAATTCACAGAGATGTATTTTGATATGAAGAAGAACGGTGAATTTTTTCAAATTTTTCTGACTATTAGTTCAGCTAAAAAACGACAAAATTAAAATCCACATAATCGACTTCAACTCAATAAAGATGGCGCCTATCGGTTTGAAAATTTGAGAAAAACAATCTGTAACGTAATGCTTTTGAAAAATTAATACAACATTTCATTCGGGCTGGGAGCCGATTTCACATGGAAACCCTGCTAGGCCCTTTATTACAAGAGAAGAATTCAGTTATTTTTTTTTACATCGCATAACTTTTTTAATTTTAAAAATTTTTGGCAATGTTTGCATGATGAACGTATATTTTTTCAATATTTTAACATTTTCACAATTTTTTTTAATCCTACATAATCGAAAATGTTTTTTAATTAAGAAAGTTCCTCCATTTTTCTTGAAATTGTAGAAATTCGTAATAATTATGAAAATTATTTACAATCTTTATGTAATGATTATGAGAATTCATTTTTTTAGTATATTCTAAATATTTTTTTAACATTGAAAATTTTGTCAGAGTACACAGAAACGAAAAAACTTTTTAAAATTTACAAAATTTATCTAGTTTTCGCAAAAATCCAGAAATTGAAAGTAATTTTTGAAACTATTCCTAATAATAATGTGATGCATACATTTTATTCATTTCTTCACCATTCTCGACATTTTTTTAATCCAAAAGTCTTCGTAATTTTTGAGAATGTCAAAAATTTGTCACTAGTAACGAATTTTTTCAATTTTTCCTGAAACCATATGATTTTTCTATAATTTTCAAAACCACTGGCAATATTTGTAACATAAATGTTTATTTTTTAATATTTCAAACTCATCAAAAATTTTTCATTTTTGAAAATGTTTTCGCATTCTAGAAATTCGAGAAATATTTTCACAATCAAGGAAGTTCGACCAAGGTTCTATAAATTTTTAGTAATTGTTTAAAATACTCATAATCTGGATATGATACATGTTATGCATTTTTGCAACATCAACAAAATTTTTAAATATTGCAAACTCTTTCGAATTCTACAAAACTGAAAAACTTTTTACAATTATAACTAGTATTCGTCAATTTTTTGTAAAATTCTAGAAATTTGTAGTAATTGTTGAAATACTTGATAATCTTCATATGAATAATATGTGACCCGATCTGTAGAAACCGTGCTAAGGACCAAATCGACTCATCCTATTCGTCATCTCAAATGAATTAGAAAGTAGGCCTTGTCGATTTGGTCCTTAGCCCGGTTTCTACAGATCAGGTCACACATACTTTTGATTCAATTTTGAACATCCTCGAAATTATTGAAAAGTCCACAGTTTATGTAATTTACAGAAAATTCCAAACTGTTAAAAATCTCTATATGGTATATATATACTTTGTCAATATTTCAACATTCCAAAAACATATGTACATGAAGTTCCACACGTTTAAAATTAAACGAAAAATATATATATATATAAATTAAAGAAAAAAAATTCCCAACTGCTTTCGAGTACTTTTTGGTGGGAACAACAAACTTTACACTTTCAAGAAAAATATTTAGCACAATCATTCTCACGATAATAAATCGAGAATTCAAAAATGTTGTGTTTTCATTTAATTTTAAACGTTTGGAACTTCAGGCACATAAATATTTTCACATTTTTCACAGTTCTCATAATTTAATGGAGCCCTTAGAACTGTTTACAATTCACAAAATGGATCGAAATTCTTCAAGTTTTCAAAAATGCTTCCAAATTACAAAAATCGCTGGCAACTGTCATAATATTTAATTTTTTCTATTGTTTATAACTTACACGGTTTAAAATATAATGCAAACATTTTTAAGGTTAACATATTCTCAAAATCTTATCAACTTATCAAGATTTTTGCAAATTTTTGTAATAATCAATAGGTTTGACAGAATTATCATCAACAAAATATTCTTACCTTTTTTAGTTTTTACTTTTACCTCCCTTCTCTTTTGCTTTTTAGTACTTGAGACACAATTATTACCTACCCCAAGAAATAGCGTTTTACCGTCCCTGCTTTTATTTGTAAAAACTGCAGTATATCCTATGTGCTATTAGGAACGATCATTTTTCAGTATTTAAATACTCCGCAGAACTCATAACTCGTAATTTGATAACATTCTGTAGTATCCTATTTAAAACACTAGCTTGCTGTCTCACAGTTACATCTTTCGATTGCACGTTAAAAAATTGTTCAAATAAAAACTATCAATAATGATTTTCAAGTTTTCAACCTTTGAAATATATGATCAGTCTGTACTTCGAATGTAAATTGCACCATGTGGAACACACCTCTCATTTTTTGTACAAGTCGTTGCTTTCGGAGCTAGGTCGTTGCACTTCTGCCAAAAATTTTGCCTCTTGCAGTATCCAGTGAAGTGTCTGGGTTCATATCCAAGAACACCAGCAAGCCTGGAATAAATACATATTCAAATCATTTTGTATACAGTAGCACGCATTTATTTGATTCTACTCATCGACACAGGATATAAAAAATAGGTTATATTCTTGCACAGCTTTTTCTTACCTAGTCGAAGTCATGCTTAGACGATTTAGAGTATGGACTGCTCATCAAACATGGCGGCCGAATCCAACATAGGAGCTGGGTCAATGCTAATTTCTACTAGAGTGGGGACTGGAGGGGCTACTGATGTTCCCCGACTCCCGACTACAACGTGCGTACTGTCAAAGACTCGGCTGGACTCGGCTCACTCGGCTGCACTCGGCTGAACTTGGCAGCGACCCCCTCCACCGGCACTTTTACCTGCTTTTAGCACTGACCCAGCTCCTATGTGGGCTTCAGCTCCTACTATGGACGAGATATGCGGACGCGCAGTCCATACTCTAAATGGTCTAAGAAGTCATGTTTATTTTTCGTCTAATCAAATAACAGCTGCGTCAAGTGCAGCCAATCGGGAAAAAACTGCAAAACTGAACGCAAATTTGTTCACCTTCAGAACATACCCTATTATTTGTATCCTGCATCGACAGAACTAGACCGCTAGTCTGCCTCAAAGCACCTGGAAAGAGACAGACATACTGTCGGACAATCCGAGCAATCCAAACAAGAGCCAGCATTAACACCCAATATCGAGCGATCAAAGAAGGATAGAATGGCCATAATGGGCATTCTATCAATCAGTTTTGAAAAAAAAAACTATCGAGACTATTGCTTAAATGTTGAAAACTAAACTAAAATAGTATATTTTACCATTCAATTTTTAAAATATCTCTTCAGTCATTGGTTTTATGTAACGAGAATGAGACATTTACTTATTTGACACATATTACTGCGAACATAGTCGATATATTCCTCCAACATTGCCTACTTAGGAATTTTTACTTAACTAACCTGTACGTTGCGTCAAATTCGATGAATTTCGGGAAATCGTTAATAGCGTACATCATTCCAGTAGTCTTCGAAGGCTTCCGGACATCCAGCTCGACAAAGACGAGTTTCCCAAACTGTATCTCCACCTCACATTTGCCAGAGCATCTTTGACATGGAACGCAGGCCTTTTTGATGTCCATCGCTTGCCGCAGATGTTTGATTCCATTATCTTCCGCTGTTAAAATGTTGAAGTTGACGCTAGCTATACTCGAGTGATGCACGTAACTCCACTGACAAATTTGACATTTTGAAATTCTTTGTTCACTAGGGAACGTTGGAAACAGTTTCGTCCAAATGTTGGCTAAAAATCTGTCGCATCCAGGGTTCCTATTATCTGGCCGTTTATTTGCATTTTAGTCTGTAAAGTATAATGTGTCATAAGAATCTCCGCCCTTTCTCGATAAATATGTATTTTATTTGCAGTAGGGGTCGAGAATTCATGAACGAATTTCAACATTCTATTTTTTTCTCTCTGTTCTTTAACGAATGCTGCAAAAGTGGGGATTTCAAGGACTGCAACGCGGAGGATTTGGGCAATGGAATCGAAGCCACAAGTAGACTGGACAATGATGGAATTTTTGTTAACAACTGCAGGACCCAACAAAGAACCGTTCCGCAAGAAGTTGAAAGGTTCCTTACAACTCTTGGGCTTTGGGACATCCGAGTTCTTATGCTGAATATTTTTTTCATTAATATTTGAAACTTCAGGGAAACTTGCGAAAAATTTTGAACTCGACACAGGTGGCTCTTCGGACATTTCTTCTTTTTTTGTTGTTGAAGCATAAGAATGATCACCGTCGAATGTGCTGCTTGTTTCATGCACCTGGAAATCTTCAGCCTTATTTTTCCAATTTTCAGTTGCTAGGTGGTCTGTTTTATAAAAGTCGAATTCAGTTAGGTCATCAGTTGAAATGTCTTCTTTGATTGAGAAAGTGTTGTGACTACTGATGATAGTTTCCAGAGGAGAATTCTCAGATCTGTTTATTTCTGTTTCATCTACATCTGATGCTTTCGGTGACCTTTTTTTTCTCGGTGGTGACAATACAGGTTTTCCAGTCGTCAAAAAATTCAGAATCTCAGAATTCATTAGAGAAGCGTTACCCAACAAGTCATTGGAATGAATTCTTATGAATTTTGGGATATTTACTGATTTTGGAAGGTTAGCAAGTACACTGGTCTTGAGATCGTCGAAAACTTGTTCTATGTATGCCGATGTTGCGTGACCTGTTTTGAAATCCAATTATATACCAGTCCATAACGGAAATTCTTTGGCAAGTATTTTGAGGTGTTTGTGAATAAAATTTGGGAGTTTGAAAACGTTGAAGTCCCCCGGGGTCAAGCTACCTTGCTCCATTCCGGCGTTCTCGACAATTTCTTCAATAAAGAATCCAATTTTGCAGGTATTACCAGGAGTCGTGTCTTCGTTTACTTCGTCGTTGTACTTGTCCACTCGTGTAATTTTTTCATCGGTTGATTCGTTGACCTTATCAAAATACCCGTCAACATCCCACTCTCCACATGGTCTTCGGGAGATAAGTTTTTCGAGTGTTTTCCTGGCTTCAGTCAATGTTATAATACCTGATTCGGTCATCATGGTGGCATCTGTACGTGACTGTAACGCTACGAAGCAAGTCAAAGAAAAAATCAATTTGAACTGGTTCAATGTCTGGCAATCCACCATTAGTGTAACGCACCTAACAAAAAAATCTCGAATTTCCTTGTGTTGAATGCTTTTAAAGCAGCTCCAGCGACAAACTAGGTGCACCAGGTGGGCAACATCTATGCGCAAAAAAGTGTCTGGATGTCCTATCATTCCTGTCATGATTCTAGTTGCACGCCAAAAACATTCTTCGATGTACCGCTTCAAATTAATCTCGTTGAATGCCCTACAACAAGCCAGGAGCAGAGCGCGTGAATAATCGCAAACGACGATTTTAGGTTTCGGAGCCATGTTTCGTTCCCACAGCTGTAGCCAATATGAAATAGTCTCGGCTGTTTGTGACTCGGAAAGGAATTGTGTGACTGGTAATGTTTTTCCACTGAAATTAATGACTGCGCAGTAAAGAAAAATGTGACTAGATTTTAAGTCATGCGGTCTTTGTAATTTTTGAACGAATGATCCTGAAGAATCAATGGATATTTGTTAAGAATTTCTCATGATCTTGCAGTACTTTTTGTACACTTCTAGCTGCATGGTCGTCCAATAAATGCATTTGAATGAAAGAGAAGAAACTTCTTTGATGGCTCCTTACTATCGATTTTCCCATGAAATTTCCTCAACTTCGCAGATAAGACTTCTTGCATCAGATTTTGTCGCCTTGATTCCTAATTCACGATTGATATGTTCCATCTTGGCATGCCGCAGAATGTCAAGGGATGTAATAAAGGGTGGTTTTGTGTCTCCTGGACCTAGATTCTCACGTGCCTGCCTTCTTCTCAAGTCCACGCATCCTTCTGCAGTCGCTTGTCGCCCTATTTCCTTACGGAAGATGCCATTCAAAGGACGTGATACCTCTTCGTGTTGGTCAAAGGTGGTAGAACGTGTCTTGACACTGATATAAAGGGGACCATTTTCGACTGGTTCGTCATCGGCAAAACCAAAAAAAGTATTTCCACAAGCTTTACTGACACATGTGCCTTGTATCTTCAGAAAGTGCGTCCTGTCTGTAGACCAACAAACATCCGAGGGTTTAAAGGTGAATGCACAAGGAAGTCGATGCTGTTTCCAAAAAGCTGTCGATATAACATTAGTCCACACTCCAGGTCTTAAAGTATGGTCGGTTCGTTTGCCCTCTGAGTGTTCAGGTTTGATTTTGTTCCACTCTTCATTAGTCAGGGTCAGTAGAAAATCGCTGCACTCTTGACTGGCGTTGTCGTTGATGGATGAGCAACTGGATGAATTAACACTTTTTAAATCATCGTCTGAAGATACGTCGAGTGATATATTTTTTAAGACTTCTTCAGCCAATCCAAATTTTTTTCTTGTTGTTGTCCAGATTCCTTGCCGGTCTTCTCTGATGTTTGTGTACCAGTTTTTTGCTAACTATTTTTTGTCCAGTGCGTCGCTCATTTGCTTGTAGATGTCAGAGGTGAAAACAGGCCAATCATTTTTGTCCACACTTTTGAAGTGTTCGAAAAATTGCTCCAAAATCCTGAGCCTTTTTTCAATGGTCACCGAAGGTTTTCGTGGCATTGTGGTATAATTTACCTGTACCTGAAAAAATTTCACGTTGTAAGAAACCTGTGTAAGGAAAAAAATCATTGGCATTTATGATAAACACTCATTTCAAAAAAATTGTTTACGTTCAAACAAAAATTTTCATGTTCCCGGAATGCAAAGGAATGTTTTTTTTTTAATACATCCCATTTAAGTTACGCTCTATCTACACTGACAAACCGATTTGCTTCGCCCAACCAAATTATTTGGTCGTTTTTGGTATACCAAACAAAACTGGTTGTGTTCATTTCAAATTGTTTTTTATTCAAGTGATAGTAAGTGTTCGCGCCGGCGTTTTGAATGCTTAGATTAAGCGGGCTTCGCCAGGCGGCGTTGCAGCGGACTTCCGCCTAGTACGGGGCCCTTCCGGCCCTCCATGTTTTTTGGTCACTGTCTCGTAGTCTCTCGCCAAGTTAAAAGCAACTCTCTAAGTCCGCCCAGTAAATGTATTACTATGAACCCCGTTTGCTATAATATTGAATAAACATCCATACAACGAGGTTCTACGAGTTTCATTCCAAGGAAACCCCAAACTACAGTCCACGACTTTGGCAAATCGGAACAGTAAGTTCGAAAACTACGTGAAGCTGGCACCGAAAACTAATGAATTTTCTTCGTATTTTTCCGAGTAAAAAAGTCCTTTGCTACTTTTTAAAACACTGAAAATTTAAACAGTTATGCGAACATGAAACTTAAGAAATCAAATTGATAAAAACTTGTGACATTAATAACTTTTTTTATTTTGACTTTTGTAAAAAGTGGCAAAGGACTTTTTTATTCAGAAAAATAAGAAGAAAATTAAAAAAAAAATTTTTTTCCGTGAATTTGACCTCCACTCGTCGGGAGAGGGCATTTATTGTTAAAATTTTTACCTTAAATAACTTTTTTAATTTTGAGTTTTTTGAAAAATGGCAAAGGGGAAAAAGTCTTCGAATTGCACAAGAAATCCATGGTTTTTTTTTGTATCGTGGACTTTGGGACACCCTGTATATATATTTTATTATGGTTCGATTGATATTTAATTTACTTGAAGGGGACTTCTTTTCAATTTTGGCCTTAAGGGGTTTAATTTGGGGGGGGGGGGGGAATGTTTTTATGAGTTTCTTGCTCCGTCCTGTTAACAGTGGGAGGCGTTCCTTAGCGGCGCCGTAAGCGCGCTGGGAGTGTTCCGCCGTGGGTGAGGAGTCGGAGAGTGGCAGAGTCGGTTTTATTTTTATTTTGTGATGAATTACATTTTTTTTATTGTTCGCCATGGTCACTTGGTGAGAGAATTGGCAGGCCACCGAGGGAGTTTATGTGTTTTATTTTGCATCATTGCTTGGGGTTTGTTGTGGGGTGCGGTTGATTTTGGTGGGTGCTTCGAATTGCCCTATCGTGGTATTGGTTTTCCCCAGGCACATGTACGCACGTGTTTAGGCGGAGGTGTTATTATTGCGTTATTGCGCTTGATTTTGATTTAGCGAGGGCCCACTTTGCCCCAGTGTGGCATTTTGTGGGGTTTGGCGTTTTTTTAGGTTAAGTCGTTTGCCTTAGGTTAAGTTGCGAATGAAACGGTCCCGCGTACGTGTTTGTGGGTTGGTTTCAGGAGTTTTGTACGCTAGCCAAGCCGCCGTGGAGTCCACCCCGCGAAGTGAGGTCAGAATTTGAAATAATTCTTAGGAATATTGCGGGTGTTTTGGCACAGAGTTGCCCATTGGCTATTTTGTTCATTTTGGATTATTATTTTGGATTTGTTGTCGAATTTTTCCCTGTTCATTTTTCCCTGTAGTCTGATTATTTGTCCTTTTGATGTTATTATTTTGATTTGGATATTGGGTTGTGTTTGGCCATTGAGTGTCCAGTGTGAATTTATTTATGAGGGATTATTGATGCTTCATTTTGTATATCGTATTGATTTGGATTTTTTTTTATCATTTGGATATTTGATCTGATTATTTTGTTTCGTGTTTATATTTGCCCTAGGTTTCGCATCTGTCCTTTTGTTTTGGGCAGGTTTTGTTTTGTGTGTTCTAAGGCATATTAGTTGTTGAGATAGATAGGTGGGGTATAAGTTACCCTTTTGGGGGGTACCCCCGGATTGGGGGGGGGATCAACAGTTAGGTTGGTAGAATTAGAGGATTGGAGAACGGAAAAACAGGTCAACATGGCGGAAATACAGGAGAGATAAGAGAAGAGGGGACGACCAGTGCGCCGACCCAGAGTGTAGGGGAGTTCCCCTCCCCCTTGAAAGCTATGCTTAGTTTTTTTTTGTTTTTTTTTTTCTTTTTTTTTTGGTTCTCTCTTATTCTTCCCTTCTTTGTGTGGTATTTTTTTATGGATATTTTGTATAAGTTCTAAGAATAAACGGGGTCGCTGGCGACACCCCAGAGATTGATGTATTTTTACTTGTTTTTTTTGTTCTTTTAATGAGAAGAGAGAGGGTAATTTTTGACGATATCATTTCATTTATATTATCTGTCACATACAGGCATAGCGAACTGGAGATTTCGTTTGATTTTGAGTCTGATGGTTGTGTCGAGGGGTGAGGTACTAGGTTCGGCCAGGTAGAGATTGGTAGTTTTGGAGCCAGGTTCACGATCAAGCACACTTCGTAGCCCGGTGAAATATGGCTTGATGGAAAGCCAAGGACCTGTAGAAGAGGATCCTGGAAAGAAATTCGGGGGTTTTACGGCTGCGTTGCCTGGTATTTCCCGATTTATGTGGTGAAAAATGGAGGAGTTGGACGGGTAAAAGTGACAAATTGACGCAAGTTTTCCTCAGTGATAATTTTTTGTCGGCACTTGGTTGTCCTCTAGGAACATTGGTCGTGGAAGCTGTTGCGTCTTCTAATCTTTCATGTATTGAATTACTTTGTGTTTGAAGTCCATTTCGATAGAGGGCGCCAATGCTCCATTAGGAACTGGCAAATTCCAGTCACTGGTGTCAAGGTTTGATACTTGAGTGAGGAATGGATATTGATGTTGAATTGACTAAGGATGCTAGAGAAGGAAAAGTTTGGTGTTGTATTTAGGCTAATCAGTGGGTCATTCGAGGTCCCAGGGGGGGAGGGAAACAGGAACTAGTAGAGTCAAGATAGGGTTTGCCTACGTTTTATTTATTTATTTATTTTTTGTGTGTGTTGTTCGTTGGGGTTTTTTTTCTTTCATCTTGTTTACTCTTTTGAGGTTTCAAGTTCTGTCCTGGATAGTGGATCTTATCAGGTTAAGTTTCAGGAGTGATGTTAATATTACTTGTTTTCTCCGGATAATGGGGCGAGAAAGGTCCCTTTTCCCCCTGTACTAGGGTGGAAAAAGTGAAGAGCTGAGGGGGGAGGGGGTATTGTGACGGTTGAATTTTTCTCGTTATATTTTGAGTTGTATATTTCCAATAGTCAACCGTCACTTAAATTTAGGCTCCTGAAATAGACATGATTCGGGGAAGAGGGAGAAACGATTCCGGGAAATAGGAGAAGGGGAGAAACGGTTGAAATCGGTTGCGGCGTTGCCGTTGTTAACGCGAGGTTGCCGGCGTTGTTTTGGAGCGGAGTGTGGTGCGAGGGCCAATAGGGCCCTTGCATAGGTGGGGCGTCGGGCGGCTTCGCTCGTGCGGCGGTAGTAACTGCAGTTGGCAGGGGTCGATCACTGTGGGTTTTGCTTTTGGCTAAAACTAACCTAAAAATAACTAGGAGTGTATATCTGTATATATACAAATATATAAGTATACTTTCCCAACGATCCCTCCCACCCCGTCTCTGCCGGTCCCCCCACTTTTTTTGCCAAAAAGTGCATACTGAGTGATCGACCCCTGGCAGTTGGGCTCGAGCATTACGAGGGAGCAAAGAGTTGCGGTTTTTTTTTTGAGAACGGAAGAAAAAGAAAGCGGGCAGGAGTGGGCTGGTTGCCGGAGATTGGGGAGTTAACGAGATCTTGGAGGTGAGAGGATGACAAGGACAATGGACGGCTAGGGAACCACGGCGTCGCGGGAGTGGACGATGCGGCGGCTGCGGCGACGATGTCGTCGTTGGGGGAGGATGCCCCCAGGGGATGAGTGAATAAAATACAGTGCGCGGGACCATCGGTTTTCATTGTATATTTTCCGGGGTTTCATTATTTTCTTAATAATGGGGAGTCGTGCGTCGGATATTAGGGGGCGGGGTGGCATGGACCCCCCCCCCACCTTATTTTTCTTTGTATTCTTCGTATTTGGGTTTCGGTATCTGTCTCGGTTTTGTTTTATTTGATTTGAATAAACGTGCCATGATCTATGTGTGATGAAATAGTTTTTTTTCGTATTGACATATTATCCAGGAACGCGTTACTTGCCCCTTACCCCTCCCCTCTCCGGCGTTGGCCGGGCGAGGTTTCGTTTGTGTTCTTGAGGACGTCGAGGGTTTCGTCGTTCTCTGGGAGTTGGTTTTGGCTTTCACCACTGCGGATTGTGTTTCGTTTTTCTGGTTTTCTGTATTTCAAGTAACGGGGGACGACCAGGGGGGATTACCCCGTTAGACATTATCGAAAAAGCCCTAAAAAAGTCGAGTGTTTAACCCTCAAAATAACCCTAAAAAAATCGAGTGTTTTTTTGAACAGGGTTTAACTCTCAATTGAGAGTTTAACTTTAAGTTTGAGGGTAAGACCCGTAACATTGAGGGTTAAACCTCAACCTTAGGGTTAACTTTTACTTGAGCGTTAACCTCTGATTTGAGAGTGCAACCCTCAACTCAGGAGTGTAACTCTCTTCTTGAAGGTATAACTCTTATGTTGAAGGTTAATCTCTTATTTGAGGGTGTAACCCATAACTCGGAAATGTTGTACCCTCAACTTATAGTTAACCCTTGAGTGAAGGTATAACCTTTTACTCAAGGTTGTCACCATTAACTAACGGTGCATCATAACTTAAGGGTTACCTCCTGCTGAGTGTTTCACCCTGAATGAAGGGTTTGTTTCCCGATATAAGCTTCATTTGCGGTGAACCCTTTAATCAATGGTTTTACTCTAGATTTAAGGTGAATCTATGAGTCGAGGGTTATAACCTCAATTCAGGGTTAATTAGAGTTGAAGGTGAGAACCTCAGTTCAGGGTGGGACCCATGATTTAAGGGTTATACCCTCGTTACGAGGTGCACCTGTGAGTCGAGGGTTATACTCTCAATTTAGGGTAAATAAGCGAGTCGAGGGTTATAACCTCAGTTCAAAGTAAAGCCTAAAATTTAAGGGTAATACTCTCAATCTAGGGTACACACGTGAGTCGAGGGTTATACCCTCAATTCAGGGTGAATTAGAGAGTCGAGTGTGAAAACGCCAGTTCAGAGTGAGATCCGTGATTGAAGGGTTATACTCTTGTTACGGTGTGCACCGGTGAGTCGAGGGTTATACCCTCAGTTTAGGATGAATTAGCAAGTAAAGGGTTATAACCTCAGTTCAGGGTCAAACCCATGAGTGAAGGGTTATACCCTTGTTTGAAGGCCCATTTTCTCGAAACAGGGTCGTCACTTAAAATTCAAGGTTTACTCTGATATCAAGAGTTAACCTAGACAGCAAATTCGGAGGAGCCTCGTGTCCAAAATTAGCGAGAGTGAGCCTAGGGATTTTCCTGGCGGCCAGTAAATTTCAGGGGAGAGCTTAAAACTTCTAGGCTGAGCCAGGCAAAATTGCTAGCTTCTCGTTATTTCTGAACCAACACGATGAAAATCACTAACCTTATTCTAGTATTAAAATCACGAGTGGCTAGAGATTTTCAACAGCGTTTTTTTAGTGTGTACTCAGGACCTAACAACTCCCATTTAGCCTGTTGTCCCAGTAAATACCAAGCCCGATCTAGTAACTTCGACTGTAGTGCCTTACTCGAGAAAATTTGAACTATTATCACGTGGCATCCGAAGTGGCAAATTTCGAATGTTTCATATGATCATACTGCGAATTTAACAATGGCATGAAAATTTTTTTTTTAATCAACTTCTTCCATTTGACTTTTAAATGACCAATTGCAGTAAATCACATTTCACAAAATTTCAAAAAAAATGTGAGCTGGGAAGAAAGTAACAAAAAATGAATCTATATTAAATTTAAGGATACACGTGTCTCCTACTTTTGCTAGATTAGCCTGAGTTCATGACTTATTCAACAATATATTTTATTTATTTTCTTTTTCTAGCATATGACTTAGGTAGCTCTGTTCTTTGTACACCTCAGGGTTTAAATGAATAACTTTATTGACCTTATCTAGAAAAACTACGAGACACGTGTATCCTTAAATTCAATATAGATTCCTTTTAGGTTACTTTTTTCCCAGCTCACATTTTTTTTTTGAAATTTTGTTGCACTGTTATTTGTCAAATCTGTACTTGTGGTTTTTATAAAACTGTAAATTGCTAGATGGCGAGTTTTTAGATTTTTAATTTTCTATTCAGCATGTTTAACTCATTGCGAATTTTTTTTAAACTCATAAATCCAATTTCCATAATTCTAGATTGGGAAAATTCAATGTTCAGAATTTTGAAATATTGTAATGTAATGGAGTGAAAGTAAGAGTTAACACACATCGATTTTTTTTATGTGAGGAGAAAACAAATTTGTGGTAACTGCTTTTGTCAATTCATCAGATTACAATATTTCCAAATCTTAAAAACTGAATTTTTACCAATTCAGAACGGTGGGGAAACGCATATGAAATTCAATACAATTTTTTAATTAGCTTCTTCTACTGGATCTAAACTCAAGAATTAAAAAAATGGTCATTTTACAATTTTTCGTTTCACCAAATTTGAATTTCAAAATTTCTAGATTATGATTTCTGCGAGAAAGAAGAAAATTAATTTGTCATGTCATTTTTTCCAGCTCATGATCCCCATAAACAAACGTTGCCGAAGCAAGACTGACGCAACACCTGCTATAAATTACCCTAACAGCACACTTAGTTCCAGGGACGTTCCAAGGACGTCCCCGGGATCTTAGGACATCCCAGGACGTCGCGGGGGTTTCCCTGGGACATTTATGCTGTCCGGGTATTTTCTCAATATTGCCGTAAAACTGCTGGCAATGTAATCAGGCCAGCAGTTTTGTAATTTTAAAAATATCACAAAATATATATGTTTTTCAATTGATGAGAGTTAAATCAAAATTTCAGGATATAAATATTGCAAAAATATTTTTATGATATATACCTTTACATACCCTAGCGGGTCGGGTGAAACGGTTTCACCAGGTTTCACGAGGTTTCATTGCGTTTCAAGCCGTTTCGTGAGGTTTCACAGAGTCTTGGAAGTTTCCATTTGCCAAAATACAATTTATAAGAGCTTGATGGTGACGGAAGTAAGGCAGATTGCTCTAATGTTGTTCTGTATTGGTATTTTGTGTTCGTTTTTATCGCTATTTTGCAGTATTGATTGAAAATATGAATTCTCTAATTTTTTTAACTATCAGTAAGCGAGTTTTGTCTTGCGGAGGATAAATGATTGGACGAAATTTTTTGCAGAATTTTGCTACTGTTGATAAACTTTTTTTATAAAAAAGAAGCTGAAATCATTTACATCAAACGCATGATTGATTTTTATTACACAATAATGTCACATAAATAATACTTGTCCGTAAGCCAAAATAGTAAAATTTATAATAATTTGTGGCAGCATATTTTCAACACTAATTTGTTTGTAAAAAACAATTTTTATAAATAATATTTTATAACAATTTTATATTTACAGTAAAATTTTTCCATTATGAATTCCATAAATCACGAAGGTATATTTTTCTTAAGCCTGAAAAAAATAATTTTTCTCTACATTTTCGGTATGCAGTGCACATGATAAAGTATTAAGTAAATAAACAGAATGTTACATTGTCAAAAAATGTTTATCATCTCAAGTTTTCTGTCCTTACTGTGAACGATCGATGATGATCGACGGATTCATCATTTAAAAAATAGGTGAACAGTGTTCTGGGTGGTATTTATCATACGTTTGATGTAAATGATTCCAGCTTCTTTTTAATAAAAGCAGTTTATCAACAGTAGCAAAATTTTGATGATAAGAAAAAAAAAATATCGTGCCCGAGGATTTTAACCCAACATGTCCAGGTGAGAGGCAAGGACTCTGCGGAATACTCCACCGCAACTCTCCGACTCTGTGTCGGTAACATAGAATTTCGGGCCGAAGGGAACTTGTATGTTAACTTTGTGTATTTTTATTTTTTATTTTTTATAAGTATTCGGTCGAAGAGCTTGAGGTTTGCTAATGGCTTAGGCTATACAATTTTCCAGCTCAATAAGCTCCTGAAATTGATTTTTAAATGTCCAATTAGCCGCACGATAACGTGTGAACAATTTTTGCCAGGGTAATTAAATAATTGTGGTTAATAATACTCTATTAGCATTGACTTACATTGGTATACCACTGTTCAAGCTAATTTGAGTCTAGAATTAAATCTTTCATGATCCTATGTCATCAATCCGAAAAGATGAAACGTCATGATACCACGTGAAATGCGATAAAACTCAGTGAAACCACATGAAACGGTTTCATGAGGTTTCAACCGACCCAGTAAGGTATATAATAATTGTAATAAATAACGAAATATAGGTTATTAAGTTGCCTGATTCATGAATAAATTAATTCTTAAAAAAATTCATATTATTTGACGATATTTTGCATATAATCTTATATCTCTAGTAAGTTTTACGTTTCTATAAACTTTCTACAAACTCTATCATACAATCAGGGTTTTTCTCGAATTATATTATATTATGATGAATATCAAGAATGTTGTATAATTCTTGAACTTTGATATCAATATTGATATTATTTTGTCAAATATTAAAATTATATAACTATATTTTTATTTTTTCGTCTTAAAATAAAGGTAAAATAATTGAATTTGATAAAATAAAATTAACCAAGTATGAACATATATCAAATTATGAATGTTGAAACAAATCTACCATTTATGTCTGAATAATTATCGTAATTTTCTCAAGTTCCATTGTCTCAAGTTTCCTTTTTTTGTTTGTAATGCAGTGAACAATTTGTATCCGTACTTTTATATTATTTACATTATTTATAATAAAAAGTAATTGAGGTTAATGAATCATGCGCTCAAAAAGGCGGTAAAAATAGTATGCATTATTTACAGGCAATATTTTGTGACATTTCTTTGAAAGAGTGTTAATTAGGATAATCTGTTATTATATGCCATTTATCATCAAATTGATAGGAAACAATAATCAGAGGGTACTCACCGCACTCGCCAACAATGACAATTATCGCCAGCAATGATGAAATTTTCTGAAATTTCGAAGTTCTATTTTTCACGCCATGTCAACACACGTCAACTTACGCCAAGTTACGCCAGCCGCCATAATAACCGGCGCATGCGCGTAAGCACGCGTTAATTCAAATGGGCGCTAGAATAGCCATTAGCTTTTCTGCTAATTGTACGTTAAATATTGAACACTTAATTATACCATTGATAGATTTGTGATCACCGTACGATTTTTCATCGATCTATAATAAAGTTTTTTTTTTTAAATCATTTTTACAACATTGTGTCGGCTGGCATCATGACAGATTTTAATTATTTTTTTCCTAATTAACTAACAATCACCAAACGTTGAAAATAGACTGCCAATCATCGCCAAACGAAAACCTAATGATTTAACTAATTTTGAGCATAAAAGCTCACTTTTGTCGGCTAACATCACACGGGTCCTGGTAGAGGGTTATTCATGGAATCCCATAATGGAGTGTCTTAGGGGGGGGGGGGGGGGTCGCCGGTCAAGTCGACAACGTCCACGACGATGAGTGGTTCCCTGGAGACTCTTGGAGACCGCCTACGACCTCGCCGGGTGCATGGAACTCCGTCGGGAGCCTTTCTTATACTTGGGATGATCCTCGCGATGGGTTTCTCTGAAGGCAACACTCTAGGGCGTTTCATTGGACGGGAATCCTCGGAGCTGGGTTCCAGGTCTCGTGGTCTCTCGGGACCGTTTTCGTTGACCTTGAGCCTGCTACGCTGGATTTCTAAAACTCTCGGAAGCTCTGTTTCCAAATCGTCGGGAAGCTCCGACACCCCAGGTATCTTCCCCTTGTGATATTTTAGATATACCCAAATTTCCGGGGCTCCCTAAGAATCGAATTCCCGAAACCCGGCTTGCGGCGAAATTAGTAGAGATCGGGCTTGTTCTCTGGCTTCTTGGTAGGTCGCGGGGACTGGGAACACCACTATGGAACGAAGAGGGGAAAACAATCAAGGATATTTCGTCGTTAAACAGGTCGACTTTGAATAATCTAATATCTGAATATATATATATTGTATACTAAACGACTTTGAAAAGTCTAATATTTGAATACAGGGAATGACTTCGGAAAGTCTAGTATCTGAATATATACTGGATACAAATGACTTCGAAAAGTCTAATATCTGAATACAGAAAATGACTTAGAAAAGTCTAACATATGAATACAGGGAATGACTTCGAAAAGTCTGATATCTGAATATATACTGAATACAAATGACTTCGAAAAATCTAGTATCTGAATATATATATATTGTATACTAAACGACTTCGAAAAGTCTAATATTTGAACATATACTGAATACAAATGACTTCTAAAAGTCTAATATCTGAATATATATATTGTATACGAAACGACTTCGAAAAGTCTAATATTTGAATACAGAAAATGACTTCGAAAAGTCTAATATTTGAATATATAGATTGTATACTTAACGACTTCGGAAAGTCTAATATCTGAATATATACTGAATACAAATGACTTCGAAAAGTCAAATATCTGAATATATATATTGAATACAAACGACTTCGAAAAGTCTAATATTTGAATATATACTGAATACAAATGACTTCAAAAAAGTCTAATATTTACTCCTTTAATCCACACAGGAACAGATGCCGGTCGGATTCCACAGGGTAAACCGAATATTTATTTCCCGGGTAACTGGGTACAGGACAGGTTAGATGACTGGGACTGACTGAACAAGACGAATAAAAAAGAATAACTGAACTGAACCGAAGCGAAAGAATGATTGGGTTTTTATACCCTGGTTTTTACTGAGGTGGGAGGCAATCGTGTATCGAAATTTAGGAAGATAGCATAAACAATTGGGAATCCCGAAAGATTTACATTATCTCTTATAAAAAGGAAAAAGTGTAGAAACAAGTAATCAAAAAAATGGAATAAAAATTATTTTTACGTTTAGTATTAGCTCTTACGAAACTTGCACATCCGCAAAACGTCTTATCACGTCCATGCCATTTAGAAGCGCTTCCTATTTCGTATGATACCGAAATGCCCCATTGCGAAATTTGATATTACCTGAGCAATTGGGAAACCCGAAAGATAACTTATCGAAATTTATATTACGAACTTCTCTAATATTGTGAAAATTTCCAACGGTCATAAACATATATATATATATAGATATTACATCATTTGTAATATATAACATTTGACTTTTTTTCGTATTTTTTTAGTACATATTTATACAATTTGAAAAATTTTCTGGTATTTTTATGAATTTATTTATAGATTATTGAATAGGAAACAAGGTTTTTCAAATTTTGGAGAAAATTATATCTACAAATCTTTTGAGTAATAATAGACTTTTAGTATTCATACAATTTCTAAGGATTCTTTAGTATTTATATAGATTTCTCAATCTCGATGCACTAGAATTCACATGTTGCTCGATTTTCAGTGATTCTATAAATTTATCGAAAAATTTTACCTTTATATATTCCTTGTAATTTTTGAATATAAATCAGATTTTGTCGCGTTTCATAGTATTTTAGAAAATTCCTAATTTTATTACAGATTGCTATCATGTTCTTTAGAACTTGATGCTCTTGAATTTATTCAAATTTGTCTTGAAACAGTTCTCTTAGAGAATTTTATTTCTTTTGGTACTTCTTCAGAGTGTGTATGATTTAGAAAATTTCCTGGTTTAAAAAATTGGTAAATTATTATTTTTTTTTTTATAATTCACTGGGTTAGAACAATTATCTAAACTTTCATTTTCTACGTAATTCTAGTTAAACATTTATGGTTATAATTTTTTTTAGGAAATGATGTTTCTGGAGGCAGAATTATTGTTTTTTTTACGAAAGACAAATCAAGAATTCAAAACTTTCTTCGATTTTGAGAAATTACATGAAACTATTCGTTTTCTCGTCTATAGATTTATGTAAGTATATATATTCCTATATTTTTGTCATTTATTTTCATTATTTCTTTCATTTTTACATTCAATAACGATTTATTTTATCAGAATTTCAGGGGATTTTTCAACCCCCCGACTAACCCCCCCCCCCTGCCTACGCGCCTGACATTAATACAACATCGAATTTTACCATCGTTTTTAAGACGGTAAAGTAACTTCAAACAAAAAAAATACAACTGCCAAATAGGAGCAACACAAAATTAACTACAAAATATAATCACAAAAATAATACTATGTCTTGCTATGATCGCGCTACAAAAAGTTTCGACCATCAAAACTACATGTAGTCTTCAGTAGATTTCAGTGATCGAAATTTTTTCCACCACAGGAGAGCTCGTCAGGCAATTCAGTTTAGTTTCGCATAAGTGTTTCGATTGATGAGGATATTGCTACAAAAAAAACAAAAGATATACATATAGATATATAATGACCTGGATGAGCAACACCATCGTCATACTCGGCCAAGTCATCATCATCCTGAGTTATGTAAGCCAAATTGATCTTTGCTGGGACATTATTCTGATCTTCTTCATTTTGTGAAACAAGTTGAATTTCTTCCAGTATAACGTCCTGTATTATCATGTTTTCGTAGTTTGCACCCGCCCCAAAAGCACCGTCTGTAAAAATGTCAAGTGAAAATGAATTTTTTAACAGAAGCTCATTTCATAGTGCATAATGAGTTTCAATACGCTGATCTCAACATTGTTTCAATCAGAACCCTTTTTCAGTAGAAGCGATGATTCACCATGTTTAAAGTGATTGAAATAACTCTGTTTTTTTTTTCACATAAAGAAGGTTTTATGAAAAGATCAGATTCAAAGGTTTTTGTTAAGAAGTAAGCAAAATAATTAATAAATCCGTCATCGTTTTTCGTTCTTGATAGCCTAGTGCAAGTTATAATTAACTTATTGTTTTATGGTTTGAGAGAATGCGAAAAATTGTAAGGAAAAAAGTCTGTGTGTTCCCACCTATTACCTTTTATCTGTGGCATATGTGAGTTGAAAGCTTTTGAAAACTCAATTAAGGAAAAACAATTTTAGATCACTAAAGTTACAGTAAAAACCAGAGAGAAAAAGTACACTGCTCGATTAGGGTGGAAAAGTTTTTTTAACGAATCTGAGGGTTGCATCGTAAGCAGATCAATAAAAAAAACCATTCCTCACTAGTCGAGGACTATGATTTGTTCAGCAACGTGAGGAAATCCTAGTTTTATGAAACTTAAGCGTGGGGAAAACGAGCCATTACCTCACTTGTTGAACAAAATAATAAAAAAACACGTGAGACAATACAGAAGATTTTTTGTACCAGCATTCTTAAGATGCTAATAAATTTGCTTAATCCTTATTAAGTGTAGTTTATTTTAATAAGATTTTGTCGATCAGGACTAGAATAGTTAAAATTATCGTATCACCAGAGGTATAGACTTCAATAATATCAATACCAATTTATATTGGCTAGATGGGTATCGCTCATACTATCCTTGGCAATAGGAAAAAAACCGCAGAAAAACGATAATAGATTTTTTTGGTAAATGCGATCTTGAAAGCGCTTCAATTTCAAAATGTTGAGCTGTCAAAGACTAGGAAAGTCGAAAAATCTGACTCGTGTCATCAGGAGCTTTACAATATTCTTGTAAGTTTAATACAAACTTTTTGTGCAAGGTCTTTTGGAAAGCACGAAAAAATGGTTGAGATAATGAAATGCCTTAATAATTCCAGTGGGCAGGTCCAGCGCAAGCCTATTTGCCACCCCGAGCAAACTTTTTGGGCGACCCCCTCCCTCTCCCCCTCCTTCATTTAATAACGCGATGCCTCATTTATTTTGAAAAATATTGATAATGCACAACATTGGCAGTATTTCAATCGTCTTTTTACAATACCTATAAGAGTAAGGAACTTTAACTCGCAAATTGCACAAATGTTTCAGAAGATCAAAAAAGATATTCGGGTCACAAGTTTCAACCTATCAGATTTCTTATTTGCTCATGTTCGATTATCTTTTTTGACTTTGAGTTTCGGGAAAAGTGGAAAAGGACTTTTTGACTCGGAAAAATATGAAGAAAATTTAGGAAAAGTTTGGTTTGTGGAACTACCACCATTCATCGTGAGAGCGCATTTATTGTTTAAATTTTCGCCTTTAATAACTTTTTGAATTTTGTGTTTTATGTAAAGTGGTAAAGGACTCTTCGACTCGAAATTCAGTAAGGAATATTGGGTTTCTTTTTGGCTCGCCGACTTTGGTACACCCTGTATAATATCACTTTGGGAATATACTTTGTGAGCTTTTTTTCTGTGAAACTTATCAACTTTTGGTAATCAAACTTTTTTTCCAATTTGCTTTCTATTGAAAGCAACGCAAGACCAGTTATTCTTGTTTCGAACATTGTTGAGCAAAGATGTTTTTTTATTAATTTGAATTTAGAAAAACTTCTTCCTCTACTTGCCACCATCACAGGCAGTGTCATTAAAATCCGGAGATCGATAGAGATATTGGGAGCAAAACAATTATTTCGTGAAATAAACTCCTGCAGGACTTCTACAGGTGCTGCATTTGGTTTGGTCGATAGTGTTAAAGCTAACAATATAGTGCCGAAATTGGCCCAAACCTAGTTGAGCCGAGAAGACCTCGGAAATCTGCTATTTTCGACGTCTCCGAAGAGTCGTGAAAAAAGCTGATTTCTGAGTTCATCTTAGCTCAACTCGGTTTGGCTCACTGTCGGCACTACAGTGCCAAAAGAAGCATCTGTAGCCTGCCTGTAGCGTGCTAATACATCTGAAGAAAAATAACCATAGATGGTGTTAGGCATTGACGAGGAAAGCAAAAACGAGTTTGAACTACGTATAAATTTATTAATTATTCGTATTTTTTTGTTTTAACGAAAAATTTGTAACTTGAGAAAAAATTTTTACCGTGTGTCGTTAATGCCGCCATTGACGCCGGGCCTGCCAGTAGATTATTAATTGTGCAATGAATTTTCTCAGATTGTGATAGTTTTATTTATAAATATTCTTGAACGTCAAAAGGTTATTTTTAAAATTCAATAAATATCGAAAACATCATCAATCATTTTACATTCAAAGAAACAAATATGTGAATTATATTTATATAGTTGAAAATATATATATACGCTACAAAAACAGAAAACGGTGATGCATATTTCTGCTTAGCTGCATAGAAAAGATAAAGCATACCATAACGATTGTGTTACAGTTATTTTTAATGATCGCACTCACTGTCAAAATTAACTTCCATTTCTGGGATATCGAAATGCTCGACAGTATTATTTGAAACGTTGTTCTCCAGTACGCTTCTCAAAGTTTGATCACCAACTGCAATCATTGATGTCTCTCTTTCCTCAGAAGTTGCTTTCTCTGAACCTGTCAATGACACAGGAAATAAGAATGATGCACTGAGAGAAAAAGTAGGTCGGGTAGATTACATATAACATTACGAATATCATTGATCATTTTACCTCGTGATAAAAGAGTATGTAACTAATATGAATATCATTGAAAATATATGCCATGAGAACTGAAAACGTGGATGCATATGCTTGTTTAGCTACATAAAAAAATGTTCCCCCACAATTGCACACGAGTTATTGTTTATGTCAAATTATTCGATATTTTTCACTGAGTTGAAACAATTACTAAAATCCCCTTTTTAATTCAATAATCTTACAATTAGTCGATAGTTATTATCAAGGTTCCATATGAGAAAAAATTCGTCAGATGCCGGTATCTGAATCTGGGACCTCTCGATTTGCGCTCGAGTGCTCTTCCAACTGAGTTACATCTGAACGTACTTAATCTCTTAATGCGAATCTTAATCTACTTGATACGGATCCCGGCATCTGACGAATTTTTTCTCACATGGAAGCTTAATAATTATTGACTTGGATTATCGAATAAAAATGACGATTTTTTTTATTGTTTATGATCACAATTACCTTCAAAAATAAATTCCATGTTTTCGATATCGAAAAACTGAGAAGAGGTATTTGTAACGTTTTTTTTTAATACGTTACTCGATGTTTGATCACTCACTGCAATCATTGATGTATCTCCACCCTCAGGAGTTGTCTTTTCCGAACCTATCAAAAACACACAAAATAAAAATTATGTATTTGTTTTTTTTAACAATAATAATGTTTAAGCTATGTAGGCAATATCATTTAGTGATCATTGACTCTTTAGTCTGGAAAAAGTACAGAAACTGAGAAACAATGTGCGTATCGAAATAGTGGTGCTACTTTGATTTATTTTTTTTTTCTAAGCTATTTCTGTATAATCAAGTCACAAGTCTCTGTATAAAGGTCTGGCCTTGTGGCGATAGCCCTCAATTTTTCAGGGTAAAGCCTCAAGCTGAAGGGTTGATCTTTAAATTCAGGGGGTTCATTTGCGAGAGTAATAGTTGAACACTTTGATTCAACAGTCAACACTTAACCTAAAAATAATAATAAAAACATGAATGAAATTATTATTTCTTTTTACAATCACCAACTTTTAATTAGTACTTATCCGTTTGTAATAAGGATGTCGTCATCAGAATTTGCATTTTGCTATATGGTTTTATGTCCAACAAACGAATAAGTTACTTCATTTCATTTTACTGGACGACTTTATACAAAATATTGACAAAAAGAGAGGTCTGCTAAAGTGGATCAATTTTTTCATTGCTTACAAATTGTTCATTATTAGAGAAGGACTAGTAAAGTATGTCAATTTTTGCAATAAAATGTAATAGCCAATTACAAATACTTGTTGAGCATGTTATCAATGTCTGCATGAATCAAAAACATCTCGCGGTTCTAATTATTATTTTCCTGTTGAAGGTAAAAGTTTTTTTCAAACTTCTAAAGTTTTTCGGAGAATTCTTCAACCGACTAGGGAGGTATAAAAGGTAACGAATATAGTTACAATAACTTCGTGATTCTTAGTTACTTAGTATGAGCAGAAACAATAATATTAAAAACTTGTAAAAATTATTGCATAAAAAAAAGGTCCTTCATCGAAATAGTTTAATATAACACATATGACTGATTGCTTTACTGCATAAGTAATCATGAATTCCCAGCTAAAGAGAAACTATAACAAAATGAATCGATTCGACTCAAATTCCATATACTTTGAAAATACTTTGAAACAGTTTACCACATATCTCCATGCCCTCGCTAGAGTCGCAATCTCTCTTGTTTGAATCATTGTCATCGATTATTGTATCAGGGACGTCAATTGAAGTCGAAAGATTAGTCCCCATATTTCTGGGTTCGGAATCTTCGATTCTTTCGTCATTCCGCCGCTCCTCGTTCGCAGCTACAATAATTGTGCAAGAGAAAAGTTAAATAAAAGTCTCGAAGTACTTTAAAGCACTTCTAATGAAAAAAAAATTTGATTTTGAACATTTTTAATCGAAAACATGAATCGCAATTCGTTTTTTTTACTAATTTATAATTTTTAGATAGCTTCAGTAAAGTTTAGTGGAAATGAACCATCAACAGCACCTTCATAATAGACTGTTTTTTTCATGATCTATATTTAGAAAAATGTTTAGTTGCTCGGAAAAAGTTCGAATTCTTTATAATGAAAAGTCATTGATTTTATCTTAAATTCAGTAACTCTACACATGTTCATATTCTTGACTTTTATTTTCTGTAAGAAGCTGCACTTTAAATACAAAAGGTGTATTGAATCTATTTTTGACTCCTTCCCCACCCCCACCCAAAAAAAAAAATCCTACGTATCATGATTAAATTTCTGTATTACCGTAAACATTGTGAAAATAAAATAACTTTGAATTGCTTCGAAAATACTTAAAAACGGTTTACCACATATCTCCATGCCCTCGCTAGAGTCGCGATCTCTCTCGTTTGAATCATTGTCATCGATTATCGTATCAGGGACGTCAATTGAAGTCGAAAGATCAGTTGCCATATGCCTGCTTTCAGATTCTTCGATTCTTTCGTCATTCCGCCGCTCACCGTTCGCTGCAACTTTAATTGTGCAATAGCAAAGTCAGATAAATCTTGAAAGTATTCTAATGCACCCTTTATGGGAATGAAAATCGATTTTTAACATTGAAATTGAGAACATGAATTGAATTTTGTATCTTTTTCACATATTTATAATTTTTGGATAGCTTGAAAAGAGTGAAGTGGAAATTTACCATCGACAGCACCTTAAATATTAATTGTTCTGTTCACAATCTTTCCAAAAAAAAAGTCTAGTTGCAAGGGAAAAGGTTGAATTTCTCTTAAATAAGAAGTTATTGATTTCATCTAAAATTCATCAATATCACATATGTTCACATTCTTATTTTAAATTTCCTATAAGGAGCTGTACTACATTTACAAAAGACGTATTTACGCTATTTTTGACTCCTCCCTCCCCTTATGAAGAATTCGTTAGATGCAGCCGAACTCCCCCCCCCCCCCCCGCCCCAAAAATCTCATGTATGATAGAAATATTCTTGTATAACCGTAAACATTTTGAAAAAAGGTATTATATAATAGTGCTATGATCATCAAACACTCATTTTTACTAATAATAATCATACTTGATAGTACTAGTACAGTTACGGCGTCATAACCGTACCGTTTCGTGATCTGAAAAAGCCTTTACAGTACTCATACTGTCAAGTCTCGAATAATTCTTGGACGCGAAAATCATTTCTCACTTATGTAATTGAAAACTTCGGCCTCGCCTCAGACTTTAACCTTTACACTCGTGAGACAGATTTGTGCGTCTGCTTGACATAATATACTATTTTCAGTTCGGAAGTGAACTTTTCGTTTTGAATCATGAGACAAAAGAAATAGCATGTTTTCATAAAGCATCAAAAACTTATTGAATGATTTATTTCATAGATGAACTAACTTCATCCCGAAATTTTTTTTGATCAAATAGAATTTTGTTAAAGAAACGATCATCTTTGGAAGAATCTCAACAATTTCAGTCTTAGTATATCACTCGATAATTTGGAAATTCTGGTAAGTAGCGGAGCTACTCTGTCAATGTATGAGAACAAATTCAGAAGTCTAGGAAACCTGAAAAAAATTGCTAAAGAATTTATGGTGGTGCTACTTATTAATGACATTTTAGTACAAAAAATTTCTTAGTGTTTTAGGATTGCGAAATTTTTCTTAACACGTCGTTTGAGCAACTCAGCTAAGTATCTGCATTTTCCGGAATTCAGTTGTTAGCGAGAAATAAAATTATATTCCTGTCCTCGCGAGAGTCAAAATAAAAGCTTCTTAATCGTCTGAAAAGTCTTACCTTGAATTTTTTCCAGCATAACCCTTGGCTGATCCGCCAGTATCTGATCGATATTGAACTTGCATGATTTTCCATTGATTTTGCGTTTTTCTCGCAATTTTCCTTTTTTCCTCGGTTTTACCATTTTTCTGCATGAAACAATAAATAAACTGATAATGAGCACCTGTTTCTTATATTTGACATAAAAATTTCTAAATAAGTGCACTGGACATACTCATTGCAAATACATGATATTTTATGCTTTTTGCTTACGTTTTGTTCGTAAACATCGCAGGCTAGGGAAATTTTCCTAAGCTTTATAGAGAAACTCTAATAAAAGCCTGACAAAGGGCGCGTGATTTTTTTTTTCAAAAAAAATTGACAAAATATCAGTAACTAATGAATAAATTATTCACATTTATCTCCAGTCGATGAAAACTCAGATTACCTAAGATTGATGGAAACTTTGTGATAAATACAGATTTAAAATACATTATGACCAGATACGAGCATAACTAACCTTTGATTACTTAATTCAATTACAAGTAATGAGATACATTGACTGTTACATGATTACATGCAACGAAGTATTTCGGTGACCAAAATTACTCGATTACATGGTATATTCCAATGTCGAACACTTGATAACATGTATTCAAGTATCTCAGCGACCAAAATCACTCGGTTACATGCAGAGTTAGGCTGGAGTACAACTCCCGGAATGGTAAAGTGAATTAATAGTTACTCTCTGACAACATCTTCAGTGGAATGAGAATGTCATCTTTATTCCACTAGATGTCTCAGGATGGAGAGTTTCTTTCGCATTATTCACTTTTTTAAGAAAGAACAGAAAATTTCGAAGCGAAATTCCGCAAAGAAGCTAGTGTAATAATCGCTTCGGAACTAATTCTCACTTTTTATTGCAATAAAAAATTATCAACTTACACTTTGTTGGTAATCGGATGTTTTTATGTGAACGGCTAGATAAAATGTGTACGGAAATATATTTCTGAAATTGAAAGAATTCCAACTTTTTTGAAATATCAATCACTTTGTCCCTAAATAGTTTATTTATTTCACTATTTATGATTCACATAATTTTAGAAATTATTATTTTATGTATTTATATTATAGATCAATTTCGACTGGAAAAAATTTTTTTTGGTTGATATTTTGTTTGCTGTCACAATTAATAAAAGTATGGAGGTTGTCATAATTTCCATGGATTTCACAGTAAAACTGTATTCTCCCAAAAAACATCAAAAATGTAAATTTTGGTGTTTAGCTTCCAAAAAAAAAGAACAAATTTTAACAAAAAACGATAAAATCCTGAACAAATTTTATTAGTGATATAAATTTGATGCTTAGATTAAGTTACAAGCAATTGATTTAGTAAGAATCTCGGTATTTAAGAATAATTGATGACAAAGTCTGTAATATTTCTATCGGGTTTTCTTTATTACATGTATTTTGTATTCCTACAGTTTCAATTCCATTCTATCTAGAAAAAAACTGTCAGAGCGCTGAAACTCACTAAACAGACCGCTTTTATGAACTTAGACTGTACATATATGTATATGCACAGTACGTTAGTATAATTCGAATTCTGGTAATGATGACTTTAGCCTATTTTCTCACATAAACCGATGTCATGAAATTCCTTTATGATTATTAGAAGATGGCAATAATATCTTCAACAACTATCCCTGCATGGAAGTCAAAATCCATGGTTCACTAAATTTCAGAGCACTGAACTAAGTTTTAAAAATCCGTTCAGAAACACTACCTGATGAGTGTAAATTGGTGTTACGTTAAGTGCTATTAGACAAATTTTTCAAACCCATTTAAAAATAGTAATATAATTAGAAACACAAATAGTGAACACGAATTTAAAATTCTAATAATAAATTGACAGTTCTTGTGTCTAAATTTTTTCTATGAATTATGAAATAACGTTGTATCTTTTTTGAAATGACATACTTTTTTGTGATGAGTATTTACATTTCCAATTTGTGTTTGTAAAAGTATTACTACTATTACTATTCGGAAATCTCATCGTGAAAATTTTCCAAATGTAATTTTGATGCTTATTTTCCGTGAGCACTCTTGGTATTTCCAATTGGATTTTCACAGCTAGCTAGGTACCAAGCGTAGAGGAGAATACAAACTATACATGGCTAATTTCAATGATAGGAATGAGTGATTTAAAATACTGATAATTTTATTATTTATTTAATTTATTTATTCACCCTCGTTTTAAATCGAACCTTCATAAGATGCACATAATCTCAAACGATACGTTATGAGAAATCGCCCCGGTAGACTATGCTCGATAGTTTCTCGGCCGTCATAAAATGAGTAAATCGATCAGTATAGTCATGGAAATAGTTTTATATTATCATGGTCTCGTGTAATAGTTTTCAACAGTTCACCAGTAAATTATATTCTAATCTACTCATAACTAAAATTTATCGATTTTTGGAATTCCACGGAAAGGAATTTCTTGCTAAGATACCGTAAGACGTCATAGAATCGTAGCGTAGTACCAATTTACTTCAATATAGCTACTGACGGCAGAAAGAAACATTCGAATTCACGGTCTCAGACGGTGGATTTGTATGTAATAGAAGCTTGGTCTTTCTTGGTAGCGGGCCGTAAGATGACAATAGCTAGTTTCTGTAGTTGGGAGTGAACTAGGCCTGGATGACTAAAGTTCTCTCATATATACTTTTCATGTATTATAACAATTGAAATAAAATAAATTGTCATGCACGCAAGTCATGTTTTCGATATCAAAAGCTCTATCTTCGCACCATCCTAAACTACAAGTTAACTTAATAATTTCCGAATATTTATAAAAGCTGAGATATTTGTCATAAAAAGCGGTCTGTTTAGTGAGTTTCAGCGCTCTGACAGTTTTTTTCTTGATAGAATGGACTTGAAACTGTAGGAGTGCAAAATACATGTAATAAAGAAAACCCGATAGAAATATTACAGACTTTGTCATCAATTATTCTTAAATACCGAAATTCTTACTAAATCAATTGCTTGTAACTTGATCTAAGCATCAAATTTATATCACTAATAAAATTTGTTCAGGATTTTATCGTTTTTTGTTAAAATTTGTTCTTTTTTTTTGGAAGCTAAACACCAAAATTTACATTTTTGATGTTTTTTGGGAGGATATCACTTTTTTTTACTTTATTTCTGAATTTCGTGCTATTTATTTTAGGTCAAGAAAATTTTTTATCATATCGAACTCAACGTTATCTTTTTGGAGTATAGCACCCGTACGGAACACGTTAAAACACGTTCGCGTTTAGTAAACGTCAGTAAACGTACTATTCCGTACGGGGTAACAAAAAATATTAGATTGTGTACCAAAAGTCGCAAAGTAAACTTTTGTCATACACGCTGACAAAGCAAACACGGGCGTGATTGTCAGTACGAGGGGAGTACGGGTGTGATTCTCGGCTTAGTCTCGTGCTGAAAATCACACCCGTACTCTGCCGTACTCCCCTCGTACTGGCAATCACGACCGTGTAAGCCGAGTACTGAAAATTCTACCTGTGAGATGAGAGCCTACTTTGATGGCCGAGGTGCACACTCTACTTTTTGCAAAAGAACTCTGCAGAAAGCGACATACTATACTTATGAAATATACGCAAAGTTAAGAAATTTTCGAATTTTTTGTCAGAATTTTGAAAAAAAAAATTAAACGAAAATATATTTATTTTGATTTCGGACAAAATTTGAAAAAAAATTTTTTTAATTTTTGTTGAAGTAAAAGAAGTAAATTTTGTATTTGAATTCTCCCGCTCTCCAAACTAGGAATATTTTGTCACCACCCTCCCCGTGCCCTACCGAGAGCACACAGGTGTACCACAACGGGAGAAAGTTCTCCTCCCTCACTCCCTAGCATTAGCTCTCTCTCTTTCATTTTAGGTTCACTCTCACCAGTTTTTTTGTTCACTTTGCTCTGGAACCGAAATCTGTAAAGACCTCTCTACAAAATAAATCCGAAGTTTTCTTTTAAATCAGTGAAATATCTTGTTATTTGGACCCTTAATTTAACAGGTTATGGGCCCAGGTTCGCGAATTAACAGATATTTCTGAGGGTCTGAAATTAATTGCGCGCGAAGTGCGGGTTTGAAATTTATTTCCGTCAAGTGCACGCCGAGAAGCTTTTTCGTGCATCCGCGATGGAATCTGAAAATGTTCGCCTCCCGAAATTGACTGGAAACGAGGACTGGGCGATGTGGAAATTCCGGGCCCGCGTGGCACTGAGGGCGTCGGGGACATGGGACGTCGTCGACGGCACCCAGGTGAAACCGGAAGTGGCGGCCGGGGCCGACGAAGCGCCCATCAAGGCATGGAAGAAGCTGGACAACACGGCCCAGAGGATAATCGTGACGTCCATCGACGAGAGACCACTCCTGCATATCATCAACTGCGATACCTCCAGGTCCATGTGGGACAAACTTCAATCCGTGTACGAGCAGAAATCCGAGGTCAGCATCCACACACTAATGCAGAAATGGTACAGCATCGAGAAAGACCCCAGGGACGACATAGCAACCCACGTCGCTCGTCTCGAGGATCTCGCCCACCGCCTTGAAAACCTGGGTGAGAAAATTCCTGAAAGCATGATCATGACGAAGGTTATTATGACCCTCCCCCCCACTATGAAGCACTTTATCAGCGCGTGGGACTCGGCTCCCTCGGGAGACCGCACGTTGTCGAACCTGATATCGCGACTGACGATCGAGGAATCCCGCACCAGCCCTAACCATAATCGGGAAAGCGCGGCATTCACTGTTCGTAAGACCACTCACGGCAAATCAAACCCCAAGTCTAGGAGGCCAGGGAACTGCAACTACTGTCACAAACCAGGGCACTGGGTGGCGGAGTGTTGGAAGAAGAAAACGGCTGGCACCAGGAGAGGTGCAGAGGACAGGGGCGAGGCCCTCATCGGGGAAGCCATGACATCGAGGGACATCATCCACGGGGTCGAGGCCGAGGCCTGGTTCATGGACTCCGGGGCGACAGACCACATGTCGAATAGGCGATCCTGGTTTCGCTCGTTCACCAACCTCCAGGGGAAGTCCATCAAGGTCGGGGATGGAAAATTGATTCCGGCCTTGGGGAGGGGTGAAATAGACATTCTGGCTTTTAACGGTCACAAGTGGGAACGAAAGTTCCTGAGGAATGTTCTGTACGTGCCTGACCTCACTTACAACCTTTTTTCACTAGGCGCGGCGCTAGATAATGGCATTGAGCATCAATCCGACCGAAATTCATGCAGACTCGTGAAGGACGGGGACGTGGTTGCGGTGGGAGTAAGGACAGGAAAACTGTTCAGCATGAGGTTCCAGGTCATCGAAGCGGTCCAGGGGCAGCCCGAGGCGAACATGGCAACGCAGGTCGACCTCCACACCTGGCATCAGAGGATGTCGCATCAGAACATGGCCCAGGTCAAGGATGTTCTAAAGAGGTCGGGGATCAAGTGTCCTGGCGAGGGCATAAGCTGCGAGGACTGCATCCTGGGGAAAATGCATCGTCTACCATTTCCAAGAAGGGGCTCGAGGTCAGCGAAAATAGGTGAGGTGATCCACACCGACCTCTGTGGGCCCATGCAGGAAAAGTCTCTGGGAGGCGCGAGGTATTTCTTAATGTTTAAGGATGACTATAGCCACCACAGGTCAATATATTTTCTGAAGACCAAGGCCGAGACCCCCACCTGGATCGACCACTACCTTAGGAAGGCTGAGAAACACCTTGATACTGGAATAAAGGTCCTGAGGAGCGACAACGGGCTCGAGTACGTCAACCAGGAAGTGGCTGACCTGACACGTCGACTGGGCATCACGCACCAAAGGACTGCTCCATACACACCTGAGCAGAATGGATCGGCAGAGCGCGAAAACCGAACTGTCGTCGAACTGGCCAGGACCTCTTTGCACGCCTGTGGAATTCCCCTGAGGATGTGGGCCGAGGCCATCAACTACTCGGTGCACTCGCTCAACCAGACGGGAACAAGCTCTCGTGCAGGGAGCACGCCGAACGAGCTCTGGCTGGGAAAACCACCTGACATGGACCTCCTTCACATTTTTGGCGAGCTGGTCTACGTCCATGTTCCAAAGGAGAAGCGCCGGAAATGGGACGTCAAGGCGGAGAAGGGATTCTTCGTGGGGTACGACGGCAACACCAAGGGTTTTCGTGTCTGGTTCCCAGAAAGAGACCAAGTCAAGATTCACCGGGACATCGTCTTCACTGGAAGATTATTCAAGGACGAAATGCCAAGTGAAACACAGGAGGAGACAATAGATCTCTCAATACTACCTGCAGACGTCACCGACGACCAGGAACCTGAGGACGTCATCGAGGACGCCGTCGAGGACGAGGCTCAAGAATACGAACCAGCGCGGGAAAATGCACCACCACCAGTCGGACAGGATCAGGCTCCAGGTGGAGATCGGCCCAGATATAACTTAAGAAATCGCGAGGACATCCAGATGCCGGCAAGGTACTCGACGGCCATGTTTTCCGCCGTGGACACCAGTGAGCCAGAAGATTTCGAACAGGCCATGGCATCACAGACCTCGGGGCAGTGGAAAGCAGCTATGGATGATGAGATGAAATCCCTGCTGGAGAACAGCACCTGGACCTTGGTCGACCCACCTCACGATCAGAAGATAATTGACAGCCGCTGGACTTATAAACTGAAGCGAGGGGGCGATGGAAGGATCGAAAGGTTCAAGGCCAGGCTAGTGGCGAGGGGCTTCAGGCAAACTGCGGGAGTCGACTACCACGAGACGTTCAGCCCGGTCACGAAATTCGACTCCATTAGAACAATCCTGGCAATGGCAGCATCGGAGAATTTATACCTGAAACAGTTTGACATAAAGACTGCGTTCCTGTACGGGGAAATCGAGGAGGCCATCTTCATGCATCAGCCAGAGGGATACGAGGATGGCACAGGACGAGTCTGTAAGCTGAACCAGAGCCTGTACGGGCTCAAGCAGGCATCAAGGTGCTGGAACCAACGCCTTACGTCGGCTCTGAACAACCTAGGTCTCCAGCCCACGGATGCCGATCCATGTGTGTTCACAAACAACAACAAGGAAAATCTCCTGGTCCTGGCCATCCACGTCGACGACGGACTCATCGCAGCGACAAGAGAAGAAGCGGCAAGTCAGATTCTCATGGACCTGGAGAAGGAATTCAGCGTGACCTCAGGCGAGGTCTCAACATACCTCGGAGTGCAGATTCGACGACTTCACGACGGGTCCATCTTCCTACACCAGGAGGCTTACGCCATGACGGTTTTACGGCGTTTCAAAATGGACGAGGCCAACGCAGTTGCCACCCCCGCTGACCGACACCACGAGATGTGCGCCGACGCCCACGTAAACGGCGGCAAAGACACACCCGGGACGGCATTTCGGCGAGTAGTGGGGAGTCTCATGTACCTGTCGATCGCTACGAGGCCGGACATCACGTACTCTGTAAATGCTGCCAGTCAACATCTCGAGGACCCAAAGAGCATCCATTGGAGCGCGGTCAAGAGGATACTGAAATATTTGAAAGGCACTACAGGTTTTGGTTTGTATTTTCCGGTTCGCAAAAATCACTGTTTACAGGTTTACAGCGACGCGGACTACGCCGGGGATACTGAGACGCGACGGTCGACAAGCGGGGTCGTGATTAAGTTTGGAGATTCCACGGTTACCTGGAGTTCGGCGAGGCAGAAATCCGTGGCACTCTCCACCACTGAAGCCGAGTACGTCGCAGCGAGCACGGCCGTCAAGGAGATTGTCTGGCTCAAGGGCCTACTCGCGGAGCTTGGGATTCCCGTTGAGAAAACAACGCTGAACATCGATAACTTGAGCGCTGTGAAACTCATTCGAAATCCCGAGTTTCACAAGCGTACAAAACATATCGACGTGCGCTACCACTTCATTCGCGAGAAATATCAGAGCCATGTTTTTGTTTTAGAACATGTACCGTCGGAGAAACAGCAGGCAGATCTCCTCACGAAACCTCTGCCTCGGGTAAACTTCGAGATGCAGAGAAATATGCTGAACGTCACGAACTTTGAAGAAGCGAAAAAACGACACCAGCATTCAGCATAACAACAACAAACAACGAGCGACATTGCAGCCGACGTCCGACGAAGGTACACGAACACGCTTCGGGACTCGAGCAGGCTCGAGCACAGTCGACGCGGAGGAAAATGCAGGGGCGTCTACACTCAACCCAGCACCCTGCGGCACACGGGATGACCGCATCAACCTACACCGGGCGGGCTCAAAACGCACGAGTTGCAGCGTACGACACAACAGAGAATAAAGAAGAATATAGACAATAAGGAAATAAAAATTTGATTCTTTGGTGGGAGTGTTGAAGTAAAAGAAGTAAATTTTGTATTTGAATTCTCCCGCTCTCCAAACTAGGAATATTTTGTCACCACCCTCCCCGTGCCCTACCGAGAGCACACAGGTGTACCACAACGGGAGAAAGTTCTCCTCCCTCACTCCCTAGCATTAGCTCTCTCTCTTTCATTTTAGGTTCACTCTCACCAGTTTTTTTGTTCACTTTGCTCTGGAACCGAAATCTGTAAAGACCTCTCTACAAAATAAATCCGAAGTTTTCTTTTAAATCAGTGAAATATCTTGTTATTTGGACCCTTAATTTAACAATTTTCGACAAAAGTTGGGAAAAAGAATCAAAAAAAATTTTTTATCGAAAATTTGAAAAAGAAAAAAAAAAATTTTTGGAAATACTTTGAAAAAAATTTGAGTTTAAAAAAAAGGAAAAAATTTTTTAGAAAATTATTTTTGCTGAAAAATTTGATACAAAAAGAAAAAAAATTTTTGAAAAAACAAAAAAAAAATTTTTTTTAAATTTTGAGAGAAAAATTTGAAAAAAAATTTTGAAAAAAAAATTAAATCAAAAAAAGTTTGAGCAGCTCGTCACGAGCATCAGGCCGTCCGAGTATACTCGGAATATACTTGGAAGTTAAACACTCCTTAGGCCGAACTATCACTCGCAATTCTTCGAAATTTTTGATTAATTAGTGGATGGATTTAACTTCAGTGAGTCGGGGAGTTCGGGGATAGTAGATTGCGTTCGGGTTCGCTCGGCACAGTTCGTCAACGTGGCTGCTGTCATAGCGACATTTTTTCAAATTTCCAAACATCAAAGTCATTTTTAAAATCCAATATGGCGGGTGATAGATGCATGAATGTGCGCTACACATGCATGTGGCGCCATCAGCGGATCTTTAAGGAAGGGCCGTAAAAAACTAAAATGGACGACAATCGTTCACAATCGTCGCCGAAAAAAAAACATTGCATACCGGTAACGCATGAAATATAAATTAAAATAAGGAAAAATTTGCCCCAAATATCGCGTTTTTGGTAGCTGCCGGGAAAATTAGGAATATTAAAACCATTAAAAAGTAAAAATTGCTCGATATTGGTCACGAAATACGGGTATGAAGTGGCCAATTGACAGCTCAAGTACTTGTGTTTGAGTAAATAAGGAAACTCAGCTTTTTCTACATATAGATATACATGTACATTAGAGAATTGAAAATTTTTTTATGTATTGCATCTAAACAGGAAAAAGCTATCGTTTTTCCTAATTCACGATAGGAACACACCACGGTGAATTTGATTTGAAGCTAGAAGTAAATATAATTTTTAGGATTATTATTTTTCAACTTATGTTTTTCAAAGAATTTACATCATTTTTTTGTTCACGTAGAATCAATTCTCAATTTATTAGATATTTTTCCTTAGCATTGATTTCGTAATTGATTTTTTTCATTTAACTTATTCTTCCTTTTTTTCACTATATTGTCACGTCCTAGGTGGGCGTGGCAAAGGACGACCAAAAGGATTGTTCCTTCGGATCACCCTTGTTTGATTTCCGGTTTTAGCCCTCGTAGGGCAAGGAACCGGACGTAATCGCTGGTGAATATCAGGACAGTGAAAGAAACCAACAAAAGAATGCCATGAACAATTTTTATATTTTCAACATATGTTGTTACAATTAACAGAATTATTCGAATCCAGCAATCGCAACAAGTATTAACGTAGTGAAAATAGTATATGGTAACAAGAAACGAACAGAATTCGATCAACTACAATATACGAAAGAGTAATTAAATCACGAAAGAAAAAGAATACATCAAAATTGGATAAATCGCAACTTGTAGAAGAATAGTTGAATTATAAAAAAACAGGAAAAATAAATCAGAACTAAACAAACTGTACCATATGGAAACAAATGGAATTAGTAAAATGTATCAACTTGATAACTTGTAGCATATGGGAACAATTCAGTCAGGAAAAATAAATCAGAACTAAACAAACTGTACCATATGGAAACAAATGGAATTAGTAAAATGTATCAACTTGATAACTTGTAGCATATGGGAACAATTCAGTCAGGAAAAATAAATCAGAACTAAACAAACTGCACCATATGGAAACAAATGGAATTAGTAAAAAGTATCAAAGTAAATAATCGTAACATATGGAGATGTAAATTCAATCAAGGAAAAATATATCGAAATTTAATACTTCGCAACATGTGGAAACGGAATTCACAAAATCTATTAACAATGTACACTTACGTCGAAAGTTCGCCGGAAAAAGCAAGATTTTTCCTTAGCGCGGGTCTTTTATAACATTGCTATTTTCCCACCCCTGGGGGTGGGAGACGATCGGATGTTTCCAACTTGACTATTCATTGGAGCATCAGAACCCCTCTCAACCCATTCCTTTAGAGAATAATAAAATTTCACAATACTTGTTCGATTAGAAAACAAATCGCATTTCTATTCTAGGAGTAATAACATTGTAATCAATTCGCATTTGGAAACGGATGTAGTTAATCTTAATTCCTTCTTGTCGTACATTAATTGTTCATTTTAGCACTTTTTTAGAAGCAAGAAAAATTCTATGAAGGAGAAAAAAAAATATAAGATGAAAATATATTTTCATAGGGAAGAAAAGGAAAAAAAAACATGCGGGACCTGCCAGCATGTTACAACCCCCCTCATTTTTGTCGAAACAACGAGACATAGTTTCGACACCATATCTTAGCAAACAAAATTGTTCGAAGACTTACATTTAACCATTTTTGCCTAGCACGAAATTAGCCTTAAGATAATCGCACGGTTGTTTGTGACACTGTAGTTGTGGGAAAGTAAATATAATTTATTCTTCAAAAATTCTAATTTTATAGCTTTTATATATTTCTCAATAGCAGAAATGTATATTACGTGAACCCTGTATATTGATATAAATTGATATCTGGTTTGACAGAAAATGGTTACTCAGGATCGCAACTATATTGGAACTGACAAGAGTCCGTAAATCTTTTTATGGCTTACACTGGCTTCTGATTCTCTGTGGTTTCTGGTCTCTTCTTGTTCTTCGACGTTCTTGGAGTGGTTGGTCATTCTGGTCACGAGCTCGGTTTCGCTTTGTGGGAGGGTGTTGTGTTGTTCGTATCGGGCCTTGTCTTGTAGCAGGTAGGTTACTAATGGTTCCCATGGCGAGCTTAACAGTTTATAACTCCACCCGAAAGAAGTGTGCAAAAGGTAGCAGCGGAAAATACTACTAAGGATCCACAAAATGAAATGGACTAATAGATAGATGCCGATAATCGCAGAGCTTACTCTTCCAAAGCTGTCCAAACCGTCCCAGACCTCTTTCCAAATGGATATTCCAATGTGTTTGAGGGTATTTTCATCTATTAATTTGGTCAGAGTGATACCTTGAGCTTGAAATCCTTGTCCTAGGGTGCCTCGAGCCAGGGTGTTAATAACAGCTGGTTGTTCCGCCGGATACATAATAACTTCGTGAAGTCTCTCGAGATCTTCTGGAGTGTAGATCCCGGACGAAATTAGATCTTTCGGCTTCGTATACGACCATGTAGCTTTGTTGAGTGGTGTCATGACATGTGGAGGAACAGTTGGAACGGGTGTTGGCAAGAATTTATACCATGTTTCTCCTAATTTGAACATAGGTGCCATCATATGGTTGCATGATACCTCGTAGCCTCGCTTCTTCAATATGTGAGTTCTGGGTGTAAGATAATACGTGGTGTTGTCGTTGCTGCGTCTTACTGGTAATTCCTGATAACAAACTTCGGTTCTGACTATGTTAACTTCAATTGGTACACATTTGATGAGGTGAGCCACTTCTCCGCTAACTACGGCCATGTAACCAGGCTTTTGCTTATAATTGTAAGCGAAATGTTCTGGATTAATTGATGCTAAAGCCTGAGCGTTAAGAAGGACTTGCCTTTCTACACGGCACCGCTGCATTACAACGTCTCTGTAAAGTGATTCCAACTGCCTGCTAATATATCTTTCTACATACAAGAATTTACTGTTTACATACGCCAGAAGGTCCAGATCTCGTGCATTTAGTGGTACTCTGTCTCGAGAAAATTGATCTCTCGGTCCCTCCAAAATAAATAATTTTGGGTGCTCTGTTCGAATAAGAGAATAGCCACACACCAACTTCGTTTCCCCGGTGGTAAACCCGAAAGTTACGTCCTTGGAGACAACGGTGTATATCGTTTCGCGGAAATTGTTGTTGATGCTGCTCAATTTTTGGGCGTTTCCTGCGTAAAGAACTCCGTAATGGGAAAATTGGCAGGTGTCTTTATGAGTGGCATCCCAAAAATAATGTATTCCTTCGAAATCAGTGCATTGTTCATGGTCCTCATTACACCTAGTCCCAGATTTCATTATCACTTCTCCGCCTTCAGTTGTCACGGTGGCTTCATAATCGACAAGTGTGATTTTTATGGTTGCTTGTACCGCCACTTCTTCCCAGCTACCATAGAAGTCACTGTAGAAGGTTCCTTCACAAGATGAGTCTGATGAGGTTTTTCCTGCAAGTGTAACGCTATGGGTGATTGTTCCGTTTGGCTTGGCACCGTCGAGGATTGCGGCTCCAATGACATATCTTCCTGTGGCGTGCAACGACTTGCATTGGTCCTCGCCTAAATCGGCTAAGTACGTGGCCAAACCTCCGGTGACGATTCCAACATGAGAAAACATGCCGCAATGAAAAACTTGTCTGTGTATTTCGATCTTACAGCCAAAAACGTGGGTGGACTGGGTTGATAAAATCTGCAGCAGTTGGACGTAAACAGTTTCATTTTTGACTCTTGCTTGGGGTAATTCACAATTGCCGACTTCTCGCAGGGATATTTGAGTGATGTTCGTGTTTAGAGCGGTGCAGTCAAATCCGATGAGTCCATGTGATAATGAGACCCAGAGCCAGAGAATCAGAGCCGTACATAACATCCTTGCCATTTCTAATTTTACCTACGGTTGAATAACAACAATTAATATGTGTATAAAATACGCTTACAAGCAAAAATACTTTAGAGAATATGTAGATAAAATGCTATGAGCAAAAAAAAAAAAAAAAAAAAAAATGGGTAAGGATACTTTATTTTCATCGTTACTCATAAATTCGCGACATAATTTTTCTTTTACTTTATTCAAAAGAAAAGATCAAACAAAAAAAAATGATCTCAAAAACAATAGCCAACAAAAAAAAACAAAAGAAAACAGGTAAAAGATACTTTATTCTCATCGCTACTCATAAATTCACGACATAATTTTTCTCTTACCTAGACAAGAACAATTTAAACACGTTTGCCTAATTTCAAGACTTATCAATATGTTATCATTTTAATCTATGTGCATCTTTCCGAAACATTATCATTATCATTAATATTCGTTCTTTTAGTTATGTTATTTCTTATTTCCTTGTTCATGTAACTAATTTCATTTATTTATTAATTTATTATTTCCATTTATATCTTCGTTCAAAAAAAAATTTATTTATATATATATATATATATATATTTTTTTTTTTTTTTTTTCCTTTCTCTTTTCTTTTTAATATATATATATGGAATTAAGGGTCAATTTACTCCAATGATTTTCCAGTTCCCTTAATCATTGTATGTATTATAGACGAACTCAATTACAACTTATTCAACAGAGCAATTTCGAATGTGTGACGGTATTAGCCGATCTGTAGCAACAACCTTTTCTTTTCCCTTTTGGACACGAATTTTCGCATTTTTATCGCCAATAATCTCGATGATTTTATAAGGACCCTCATTGATGTCCCCCAATTTTCCTACCTTCATCCCCTTTCTAAGGAAAACATATTCGCCGGCCAAAAATTTCTGTGGGTTCCTTTTTCGGTCATTATATTGTTTTGCCCTTTGTTTCGCGTTATTCAAATGTTCTCTCGTATCTTCGTGTAAAGAATCTAAACGCGACATAAGTCGAGTGAGGTATTCGTCATAAGTCTGGAGCCTTTCATAGCGAGGGAGAGGTCGACTGGAAGGCAACAACGGTGGCTTACCATATACTAACTCATAGGGCGTTCGCCTAGTACTCTCATGGATGCTAGAATTATAAGAAAACATTGATAGCTCAATCCATTAGTCCCACTCGCGGTCCTGTTCGACAAATTGTCGTAAATATTCAACCAAAACGATATGAGATCTTTCGAGCGACCCATTCGACTGTGGGTGAAACGCTGTCGTTTGGAGTTTCTGAATTCGAAGTCTTTTAGTGAGTGTCTTCATGAGGTCTGAGAGGAAATTGGTACCCTGGTCAGTCAGTACCACCTTTGGAGCTCCAAAGACGCAAACCAGCCTTTTTAAGAACGCATCAGCAACTGTCGCAGCCACGGCATTAGGTAGAGGCACTCCTACGCAATACTTCGTCAGCAAGCACTGCATTGTAAGAATCCATTTATTTCCATCGGCTGTGGTTGGGAAAGGTCCTACTAAATCAAGAGCCACCTTTTCGAAAGCTGACCCTGGAGTATCCGTTATAGCCATAGGCTGTCGTACCTTAACCCGAGTCAACTTTTTCAGTTTACATTGCAGACAGTTTTGAATGAAAGTCCCAATTTCCTCTTTCATGTTCTCCCAAGAATAGTTAGCTCTCAATCGACCATAAGTTTTAGTCACACCCTTGTGACCTCCAATCACGGATCCATGAGCTTCTTTGATGAGTGAATAGCGTTCTGACACGCTGGGAGTTTTCACCAGCCCAGTGCAAATACAAATTTTAACAGGAGTATCCCTGAACTTCGAATTTAATTCGTCTAACACAGTTTCCCAAGTTGCTGAACCAAACTCATGAATTTTTGGCATGCAAAAATGTTGTATTTCTCGCGAACAAATGATCTGTTGTAATTCTGCAAAAGCACGAATTGCATAATGCACAAACTTCTTCGAATCAGGCTGAGTGCCCAGTGGCAACGTATATAACCCTATGTGAAAACGAGATTTTAACTTGATGATCGAGACCGTACCTAGGGGACCTGGTTGGAAATTACCAATTTCTTTCACAGAAGAATAGGAATTCGCTATCTCTCCGAAGGGTTTCCCAAGGGCGTCCAAAAAGAAAGCAAGATTATCATGGCGCAACTGCAAGGGGTCTCTAGTCTCGATAATATTTCGTCCTCGTATCAATTTTTCCAAATTGTCGGGAGAAATTTCGTTTTCAGAGTCTGTTTCAGTATCATTATCTGAATTGAGAGTATCAATTTTATCCGGAGGGTCATTCCTCGGAATCGGGATTGGTTCTGAGTCGGTGTCGTCGATTTCCTCTTGTTCAATCTCGCTGAATTCAGAATCATAGTCGGTATCTGATTCTTCTCCTACCTGATCAGTGACCGAATGGTTTTCGTCTGAACAAAGCTTAGGGACATTATTAAATTTGCCTCGTTTCCTTGGTCGAAAATCGTAATTTATGATCTCATCCGGTTGATTCGGAGTAGTCGAGAAATCTGAAGGAATCTCTATATTTTCTTGAATTGCTGATGGGTGCTTTGGCCTCGATTTCGTAGTGGATTCCTTTTGTTTCTTGTTTTCAAGACTGAGTTTGTACTGCATTCCAGCCTCGGTAGGTTTCTTAACCCTAGAAGAGCGTCGTTTCTCAGAATTTTCTGTAAAAAGGGTCTTCACATCAACTATCATGCTTTCCATAGTCTCAGGTTTTCCGTACTCTGCAGATTCTTCTTCGATCGGATTTCTAGACAACGCATCAGCGTTCACGTTTGTTTTTCCTGCTTTATAAACAATCTCGTACTCATATTCCTCCAGTTTGAGTCTCCACCGGGCTAAACGCGAGGTAGGGTCCTTGGCTGTACGCATCCAGACCAGAGGGCGATGATCTGTTACAATTGTGAACTTACGCCCCCAGAGATAGGGCCGAAAATGCGAAACGCAAAACATAATCGCTAACGCTTCTTTCTCGTACGTGCTATAATTACGCTCCGCTTTATTTAAAAGCCGCGAAACGTACGCGCAGGGTTGATCTTTGCCCACTGGCCCTTGGCTGAGTATGCCTCCTAATGCGTAGCCACTCGCATCCGTAGTGAGTACAAAGGGTTGAGAAAAGTCTGGATATTTCAAAACAGGCTCCTCGCAAAGTTTCTGTTTAAGAGCCTCGAATGCTTCTTGCTGTTCTGAGCGCCACCCGAAATCTTGATCCTTTTGCAAAAGAAGGGTGAGCGGTTTCGAAATCTTAGAGAATTGGTCGATGAATCGGCGATAGTAACCTGCTAATCCTAGGAACTCTCGTACGTTCTTCATGTTCTTAGGACGAGGAAAGTCTTTTACAGCTTGTAACTTTTTGGGGTCAGGCTTCAAACCTTCTTGCGTAATCGTATGTCCCAAATAATTTACTTCTCGTTTAAGGAACTCGCACTTATCCGGTTGCAATTTGAGATTGGCTTCTCTGAGCCTAGAAATCAACTGTAAATATTTTCTACGATGTTCCAACAGAGTTTTAGAGTAAATAACGATATCGTCTAAATAGACAAACAACTCCACACCTTGCAAACCGGTAAGAACGACATCCATCAAGTTCATAAAAGTAGCTGGGGCGTTTTTCAGCCCAAAGGGCATTCGCAAGAATTCCCAATGACCCGCAGGAGTTGAAAACGCAGTTTTATGTCGATCCTTCTCGCTCATTTGGATCTGGTGGAAACCAGATACCAAATCAAAAACCGAAAAATAGTTTGCACCCCCCAATTGATCTAATATTTCGGTTATGTTAGGTAAAGGATACGCGTTACTGACGGTTTTTTCGTTAAGGGCTCGAAAATCTAGGACAAGGCGCCATTTTTTATTGCCCTGACTGTCAGTTTTCTTTGGCACTATCCAAATAGGGGTGTTGTAGGGAGACTGAGAGGGCTGTATAATGTTATTCTTCAGTAATTCGTCCACTTGCCTGGTAACTTCATCCTTCAGCACGTGAGGAAAACGATATTGGCGTTGGTGAATCGGTGTGTCATCGACAGTTTTGATTTCGTGTTCCACCACCGTAGTTGCGCTCAGAGGTTCCCCAGGAAGATGATAACAGTCTGCACTAGCCTTAATCAAATATCTCACCTCATCGAGCTCTCGTTCATCGAGATGTTCTAGACGAAGAAGTTCTATTATTTGCTCGCTACGTGTTTCCTCCGTAAGTCTAAGCACTTGCCGCCCTGAATTTCTTAAAAATTTTCGAACCTTTCGTTTCTCAGCCGATTTATAATATCCACGTTTTTTTGATATGTCAGTTTGTTTCATCGCGTCGATTTCCTTCAATTCCACCTCCGGGACGTCGATACCGATTTCTTCATTAAGTGTGTTAATTACTGGCAAGTAGGTCTTCCCGCCATAATTATTTACAACCGCATTTCCCATGAACACTCCTTTTGTTACCTCATAGCGTGGTAAATATCCAATCTTTAAATCTGTCTCCTTTAGATTAACGCGTATGATTTTTCGAGTCCTAGGAGGGATCGAATTCTTCAGTGGTGCTCGCACAAATGGGAATTCGAAGCCATTTACTCGTAAACAGGCCCTATTCCAATCGATGGCAGCGCGGTGCCTTGCGAAGAAATCTGTCCCCACAATTCCATCTTGACTTATAGGGAAATCATCAGGAACGACGTGAAAATCAGTCTCGCAATCCAAAAATTTCATAGTTACCTTTCCTAACGTGGGAACCAAATGTGGTGAAATTCCTAGCAACTGAATTTTCTTCGAGGTATCCACCACTAAACTCTCATTGACAGCCCTGGATTTGATAAGGCACGGCCCTGCTTCCGAATCGAGTAAAAAGAAAAAGAGTCTGTCAAGGAGAATCTCGATAGTGGGTGAATCAAGGTCTAAGGTGACCTTGACTGACTGCGAAATTACTCGGTCATCTCTCCCACTCCAAAAGTCCTTGCGGGGTTAGTAATTCGGCCCTCCGAGGCTGGAGGGCCTCGCCAGTTTTCCGGCGCGGATGCTGGGGATTGGCCCTGTCCCTTATTCCGAGCAAAACAAGTATCGATGGTGTGACCCAGCTTTTGACAATAAGTGCAACGGGTTCGATTTTCTGTTCTCGAGGACAACTGATAACAGCGATCTCTTGAGTGGCCTGGCTTTCCGCAATGATCGCATCTCAACGGCAATGCTGAAGGGGGGCGTCCTTGTAATTTTGGGCAATTTGACGCTTCATGTCCTGGTATTTTGCAAAATTGGCAGACGATCAATTTGCATGTGACACTAGTATGTCCATCATTTCCACAAGTTTCACAGCTTCTTGATGGTTGAGCAAAATGTACTGCGGCAGAATATCTACAATTTGCAGTTGTGTGCCCGTTTCGTTTACATATTTCGCAATAAACACGAAAGTCACGTCTGCAATTATTCTCATCATGTCCACTGTAATTGCAAATCCTACATCTTTTGTCGTTACGGCGTTGATTCTGCTTGTTTTTATAGCAAGTTTGGGCATCATGTCCTTGTTTGTCGCACAATTGGCATGCCTCGTTGGATAGATTACTTGGGCAATTTTTTGCAATGTGGCCGTTCCTTTGACACAACTGGCATCGTTTGGTTGTAGCTGATTCTTTGAATTGAGGGCAATCTCCAGTGTCGTGATTTGTCCCCTTACATACAAGACATCTTGCTTGGGTAAACTCAAAAGATGACGATCTCAACAGACTCTGTGACAACAAGCGATTCTCGATGTCGATTGCTTCGGTTCCGGCCTTGCTCAAATCTTCTCTCTCTTTCATCTTATCTGAAATTTCTGGTTTCAGTCCCATCACAAATGCACGTCCACATGCAGCTTCTATGTTGTTTTTCGCGGCTTCATCAATATTTCCATTATTTTCGGTTTTGTGGGACTCTATTATCTGGCTGCCCAAGGTACGGATTCTCCCAAAATATCCGGCGACGTCTTCGTTCGTTTTCTGATAAGTCCTGGACAGTTCTCCAAGCAGACTGAGGGTAGGTGTCCTTGGCGCATATATTCCCTTCAAGAGTGATAAAAATTCGTCAAGAGTTCTTGGGTTTTGTCCTCTTACTATCCTGCGAGCCCCGTCTTGGAGTTTTGAAATAAGCAATTTTACTAATGGTCCTTCAGCGTTTTCCTGTAGCATAGCCTTAGCGTCATAACAACCAGCCGCAAATTCACGAAAGGATGTCCCATCTTTATTACCAGAAAAAACAGGTACCACCTCCAGCGCGTCTCGCAGCCTGATAGATGTGTCTGCCATGGTTTTTCCTTCTGTAATCGCTACTATTGGAATGTGGAGGTTCTCAAAAATGTTTTTAGTTTCGTTTTCTCGTGGTTCGATAGTTTTCGTTGAAAAATCCTCTGTTTTGTGATGAATTTCCGAATCTTGGTTCTTAAAAGCGGGACCGACAGGTTGCTCGTCGTGAGGTATCTGTTTATTATACGAAAGTCCCGAACCTAACAATCTCCTCTTTTCCTCTTCAGACAGATGGCTCGTCTGACTTCGCGTTATGTTACTATTTTCCCCGCTCTCTCGCTCAAGAACCATTTGTGATGTAATTGAAATCAAACGTCGTATGGATTCGCACTATGTCGCTAACTTCAATTTATCGACACGGCTTGAGCTATTACACCTGTTATCTTACATATCTTTGACGGAACTTTAATCATAATTGCGGTAACCTGCAGCTACGTATTTATTTATTAGTGAGAAGAGAAAAAAAAATTAATAAATTGTGGATGTAACTACAATTTAGAATTCGTATTCATATAGTACACTGAATATTTCGTAGATTGAGAGATATATTAAATATCAAGCGATAACAAAAACATAATGCAGTAATGAGCAAATTTTCAAGAAAGAACTGTCTTCAAAACATTACTTTTACTGTAAGCAGAAGTAACTAATCACAGTGAAGGAATTTGGAGAAGTAATTCTACAATAGCCTGGTTAACTCTTCCCTGTTTAATTTAATAAAATTAAGAGCTAGATTCTTGAATAGAAATCGATTCTATTTGCGTGTCAATTGAAATGTCGTGATTATGATGATCGTAAATTCGTGTTTTATCACTAGCAACGAAAGCTTAACTCAAGGAAAAACATTATTAATCTGTGGGCAACAGCAATATCGCTTGAGTTCGCTATTTCTTCTTAGTGTACTATGTTTCGCGATAACTCGATATGTCCGTCATATTTCTTAAATTAAGAAGAATCGGAAAATTCACCGTTCTGGAGGAGAAAAGAAAATTTACTCCATCAGTCGCAACGGCGGATTTGTGTCCACCAAGAAAAATCATTCACCATAATGTATAGAAAGATAAATTCGGATACCTTGTAATTATTGATTCTTCCCTTTTCATCAACCGAAAATATTAGTACGGTATTACACCTGGGAGAAAAAAATGCGAAAATCCGTGCCTCAGACTGGTCACTGTTATCTCAACCAAGATAAATAAATTCCATCATTCAATAATATCTCGAATGCTCCCAACAATCTATTGTAATGAAGTATTCACATGTCACAATAAATCTCCCTAAAAGAATCACAATGATTAGTCAGTTGCAATTTCAAAAGCCTTTTTGAAAATCATTGGAGTACAATTTGATGACGAGAAAAAAAAAAAAATCATACAAGAATTTCTAAAACTCGAAGAAAAAAAAAACAGCATTTGCTTGAAATTATATCCACATTTTCATTGAATTGAACTCATCTTATCACTAGAATAGTCATTACTCCAAAAGCCACATTACATGTAGAGACCTGAACGAAATTTTCAAGTCACGATATCATAAATTGTACATGATCGTTCTTTTACATTATCTATTGTTCATTTCCTTGATAACCGAGGAGGAAGAGAAAAAAAAAATGCGTCGAAGCAAAATTTCAGAAAATTGTAAAATACAGAATTAATGTAATAATATGCCAAAAAAACAAAAAAAAATTATATGATTTCTTGAATATCCAATTGATGATTTCCAATAAAAAGAGGAAAGAGAAGAGAAAAGAATTTTCCTTTCCTTTTCTACCTTCGTTCCACCCCTTTGACCCTTTTCGATTTCCACACCTATCTTATTCCTTTCCCTGCCTTACTTAATTACACTAGTTTACAAATTTTGAAAAATTTTTGTATCCTCTACATGTTTCAATGGTTTCCGTAGTAAAATGACTCGCTGAATCCGAAAACGCAGTCCAAAAAATTCCCCGTAGGACGGATTTCGCGGTATTGCGGAAAAACTGTTTTTCGCATATAGAGAAAAAGTGTCTTCAGTAAATCGCAAATATCTCCGGTTCTACTTGAACGATTTTGATAATTTTTATATCAAAATGTAGGTAATTTAATAACCTAAAAATTACTTTCTTGAAGTTTTACCGTCACATTCACGGTTTGGTTGCTATTCCGACATTTGTATATAATTTTTTGTTATTTTTGTTAATTTTTTGAAAAAAATTCAACTTTGAGCGAAAATTAAGCCGAAAAAAAAATTTTTTTTACCACTTCAATGAATGGATGTTGAAGCTCAATCGATGACAAAAAAAAAGAGTGGTCAGTTATCAAAATCAATGGGAAAATATAGAAGTTATAGGTGTTTTTCTGAAAAAAGGTAAAAAGTCTATTTTCTTTAGATTCGTAATTTACTGTTCCTGGTTTCCTATAAAATTTTATGAGAAAGTAATTCATATAATATAGTTCAAAATTGTATTAGTAAGAGACTATTTCTGGGGATCTACTCGTTCAAAACGATGAAAATACCTTGATAGCACATATGAATTTTTAATTACATTTACGTATTTATTATTTATCAAATAAAATATCAGTTTAAAAATGGCTGCGTATCAAAAGCGCATAATAATCGAAAGGACACTTTAAAATTGATCAAAAGTGCACAATGGTTATCATCAAAAGCGTGTTACACGTAGGTCAAGTAGACCCACGGTGCACCCTGATTGATGCGCTGGCTCGCTCCGTGGCGGAGCCCGCGGTGCACTATGATTTGTGCGCTTGGTTGATCCGGGGAAAACCCGCGGGAAAACCTACTGCGCTCTGATTGGTGCGCTGGCTTGACCCAGAAAGGTACCTTAGGCACGGAAAATTAAATCGAAATTTGAAGGATGAGTGTCCAGAAACGTAGATTCAAGTGCAAAAATGATCCGAATAAGTTCTGCTATGCTTGTGCAGAATATATTTTCACGAAACCACGGAATTTCACGGATGCATTACAAAATGCGTACAGTTTGTATTTCAAAGTTTCACCTGAAAATATTGATAAAGCATGGACACCGAGTTCTATGTGCAACACATGCAGAACAAATTTGGTTTTGTGGATGGCAGGTGACAAGTACGTATAAATATATATTCATCTATTCTGTTTCTGATTTTAACCCTTTAATATACTACCACGTTCATATGATTTCTTTTTCGTAGTCGCTACTTGTCATTCGATGTGCCTGCGATTTGGCGACAGCCAACGAATCACGAGGTTGACTGTTACTTCTGCTTATGTAACATAAAACAACACGTACGTCATCGCAAAATTGTATATCCGCATGTACCATCGTTAACAAAACCAGTTCCGCATTCCACTGACGTTCCGTATCCAGTAAGCCCTAAGAGGAGAAGAAAAATCGACACACCATCATCAGAAGAAAGTGAATCCAATTCGACTGACACAGAGCCTATGAAAGTTTCAAAGCCTTTTGCACAATTCGCTCTTAATGATTTGATAAGAGACTTTGATCTGACGAAATATCATTCGGAGATTTTGGCATCACGTTTGCAAGAACGGAACTTACTGGATTCGGGCGTGAAGGTGACGTACTATAGAGATCGGCATATACGATTTGCCCAATACTATTCGAGGGAAAAGAATGTTTGTTATTGTCATGATATCACTGGTTTGTTTGTTGAATTTGGTGTAAATTACGATCCAATCGAATGGCGTTTGTTCATTGACAGCAGCAAATTAAGCTTAAAAGCAGTTTTGATTCATCAAGGAAACATGAAGCCTTCACTTCCTGTAGCCCATGCTGTCAACATGAAAGAATCATATCAATCTATGGCAATGTTACTGGACTTGATTAAGTACAAAGATCACGAGTGGAAAATTTGTGCTGACCTCAAAGTTGTTGCCATGGTAACTGGTTTGCAGCAAGGCTACACAAAATACTGCTGTTTTTTGTGTAAGTGGGACAGCAGAGCGAGAGATGAACACTATGTGAAAAAAGACTGGCCGAATCGAATCAATTACACCATAGGTCAGGAAAATGTGAAATTCGATCCTCTAGTGAAGAAAAACAAGATTCTACTTCCACCATTACATATTAAACTTGGACTCTTCAAGAATTTCGTCAAAGCTTTGCGAAAAGACGGTCATTCTTTTCATTATTTGAAATCCGTGTTCCCGAATTTATTTGATGCTAAGATAAAAGAAGGCGTATTCGTGGGACCTCAGATAAAAAAAATTCTCAGCGATTCCAATTTTGTTTTAACATTGACAGGAGACGAGGCGAAAGCATGGAATTCGTTTCGTTCTGTCGTCGATGGCTTTTTGGGTAACTCAAGAAGTCGGAACTACAAGAAAATCATCCAAGATTTGCTAGTGAATCATAAGAAAATAGGTATGTTTTTAATATAAATTTACATTTCTATACTATTAAATTATGCTAATTATTTCTCACTTTTTTTCGGTGACAGGTGTGAATATGTCTCTCAAAATTCATTTTTTACATTCGCATTTAGATTTTTTCCCGAAAAATCTTGGCGACGAAAGCGATGAACATGGCGAACGCTTCCATCAGCAAATGAAAAACATGGAAAGACGATACCAAGGATTTTGGGATGAAACAATGATGGGCGATTATTGCTGGTTTTTGATTCGAGAAAGCGAAGACATGCACAAGCGACAAAGACGATCGGACTTGACTCATTTTTAAATTTTCATTTTTTGTGACTTAATATCAATAAAAATCGACAATGCTATTAAGTTGAGAAAAATGGACTTTTTGCCTTTTTTAGGAAAAACACCTATAACTTCTATATTTTCCCATTGATTTTGATAACTGACCACTCTTTTTTTTTGTCATCGATTGAGCTTCAACATCCATTCATTGGAGTGATAAAAAAAATTTTTTTTTCGGCTTAATTTTCGCTCAAAGTTGATTTTTTTTCAAAAAATTAACAAAAATGACAAAAAATTATATACAAATGTCGGAATAGCAACCAAACCGTGAATGTGACGGTAAAACTTCAGGGAAGTAATTTTTAGGTTATTAAATTACCTACATTTTGATATAAAAATTATCAAAATCGTTCAAGTAGAACCGGAGATATTTGCGATTGACTGAAGACACTTTTTCTCTATATGCGAAAAACAGTTTTTCCGCAATACCGCGAAATCTGTCCTACGGGGAATTTTTTGGACTGCGTTTTCGGATTCAGCGAGTCATTTTACTAAGGAAACCATTGAAATTTGATGTGGCTACATTTCGCTGTAAACTAGTGTTATCAAGGACTCAAATTCCATAAAGTTTCGATCGAAAAAGCCTCAAAAAAGAATAAAATTACCGTCTGCTCGCACATAACAACAACGTTAGAACATGAAACCTTAAAAAAAAAAAATATTTTTCTCGAAACGCTTGATTTAACCATTGGCGATAAAAAAAAAAAAGAATCATTCAACTTCTAAAACTGGTGAGAAGTAGCATGTAACTGAAATTACATCCACGTTCGCATTCATTTAGCTTATCACATCACTCAAAACTCATTTCTTTAATAGCGACATTAGTCATAGAGACCTGAGCCACGATTTCAATGAAATGATAACGGAAATTGCATTTAATCGTTCCTCTACGTTACATCGTGTTCACTTCCTTCAATATTAGAAATATTTCAAAAAAAAAAAAAAAATATAAAATTGTAGAACACCGTCTTTATAAGAAATAGGCCAAGAATAAAAATCCAAGTTTTTAGGCTTTTACTTGATAATAATCTTCAATAAATAAAAAAAAATTTCTTTTCTTTTTTCAAACCTTGCAATCTTCTCTCAACCTTAACACCTACCATACTCTCTCAAGGCCCAATACATTCACCACAGATTACGCTAGTCCTGCCGACTGCGCCATTTTTTATGTCACGTCCTAGGTGGGCGTGGCAAAGGACGACCAAAAGGATTGTTCCTTCGGATCACCCTTGTTTGATTTCCGGTTTTAGCCCTCGTAGGGCAAGGAACCGGACGTAATCGCTGGTGAATATCAGGACAGTGAAAGAAACCAACAAAAGAATGCCATGAACAATTTTTATATTTTCAACATATGTTGTTACAATTAACAGAATTATTCGAATCCAGCAATCGCAACAAGTATTAACGTAGTGAAAATAGTATATGGTAACAAGAAACGAACAGAATTCGATCAACTACAATATACGAAAGAGTAATTAAATCACGAAAGAAAAAGAATACATCAAAATTGGATAAATCGCAACTTGTAGAAGAATAGTTGAATTATAAAAAAACAGGAAAAATAAATCAGAACTAAACAAACTGTACCATATGGAAACAAATGGAATTAGTAAAATGTATCAACTTGATAACTTGTAGCATATGGGAACAATTCAGTCAGGAAAAATAAATCAGAACTAAACAAACTGTACCATATGGAAACAAATGGAATTAGTAAAATGTATCAACTTGATAACTTGTAGCATATGGGAACAATTCAGTCAGGAAAAATAAATCAGAACTAAACAAACTGCACCATATGGAAACAAATGGAATTAGTAAAAAGTATCAAAGTAAATAATCGTAACATATGGAGATGTAAATTCAATCAAGGAAAAATATATCGAAATTTAATACTTCGCAACATGTGGAAACGGAATTCACAAAATCTATTAACAATGTACACTTACGTCGAAAGTTCGCCGGAAAAAGCAAGATTTTTCCTTAGCGCGGGTCTTTTATAACATTGCTATTTTCCCACCCCTGGGGGTGGGAGACGATCGGATGTTTCCAACTTGACTATTCATTGGAGCATCAGAACCCCTCTCAACCCATTCCTTTAGAGAATAATAAAATTTCACAATACTTGTTCGATTAGAAAACAAATCGCATTTCTATTCTAGGAGTAATAACATTGTAATCAATTCGCATTTGGAAACGGATGTAGTTAATCTTAATTCCTTCTTGTCGTACATTAATTGTTCATTTTAGCACTTTTTTAGAAGCAAGAAAAATTCTATGAAGGAGAAAAAAAAATATAAGATGAAAATATATTTTCATAGGGAAGAAAAGGAAAAAAAAACATGCGGGACCTGCCAGCATGTTACAATATACATATTTTTTATAATTTTTTTTCTGTCACTGTGGTAAGGGGTCGAAATAGCTGATCTTGAAAATCAAAATATTGTAGTTACTTGTTTCGAGTTTTCTCGAATTTTCTCAAATATTCATTATTGTACATGTAACTTGATATCGAAAAAATCGAACAATATTTGAAGTTAAAAAACTGTTATATTATAGTTAGAAGAATTTCCACAATGTTATATTTGTTTTAGGTATAAAATTCAATTTTTTCATTGAAATTGTATTTTCTCACAATTCCAAACAGACTTTTCGTTTCTTCTATCATGAAGTTTTTATCAAAGTTTCCTGAATATGTTTTTTTTATGATGTAATTGACAATTTTGGCATTCAAAAAATAACCGTTAATGGAGTTCTAGATGAAAAGTAGTCTCTAGGTATTTCACACATAATTTACGTAATTTTTCTATAAAAGTACTGGTATTGTATATTATATTCACTAGTCGTGAATCTAATATATGAATCGGAAATAATAATTAAAAATTTGGTATCTAGAAAACACGTTTCGTAAAACTGGAGAAATACTATGTAAATTGAAGTAATTTCTCGAATAGTGTAAAAATAAACTTATTTATTTGATGAGACAAAGAATATAACATTTCAATAATTTTAGTAGTTTACAGTGCTTAAAAAATTTTGGAAATTTTGTAAAATCAGATAAAAATTGGAAATTTTTATGTTGTAATTATTATCATAACTTAAAAAAAAACGCGATAATATCTCATCGTTTTGAACAAAATCTTTAGAACATTCACAATTATTTTTGTAATCAGATGAACATTGAAAATTTTTAAACATAGTCAATAACTCTATTATATTTAAAAAATTTGTGGAGTTCTATAAAATGGTCAAAAACTTTGTAGGTTTATTTTATTACCATATCACGTTTAGTAACATGTGATAATATACCTTGTCATTTTTAAACAAAACCTAAATAACTTGAAAAGTATCAAAAATTCACAACAAATCTAAATGAAAAATTTTTTTTATCGTTTTAATTTCAAATAATGCGAATTTCAGGAAATCCCGGAAAACCACATACCAGATTCGGAACCAGCTATAATCCAATTTTGATCAAATCTGGAGTTCGATCCCAGATTTGATCAAAATTGGATGATAGCTGGTTCCGAATCTGGGATGTGGTTTTCCGGGATTCTGTATTATGCTCAAAATTTTTTAAGTTTGAAAAACCCAACAACTTGGAACATTGAAAAGATTGTCAATAATCTTGAAAAATTTGAAGAACCGGTAAAATTGCAAGAAACGTAAATTTATTTCGTAGATTGTGTTCATTATTATATTTCTTCAGAAAATAAATAGCAAAATTGATCAATTTTTCTGTTAAATTCTCGGAAATTTGAAAAGTTTCGAAAGATGACAAAAATTTTTGTCATCTTTCATGGGCGTAAGCCGTTTAAATAAAATTTGAAATGTTTCATATAATTTGTACTACTATATTCGAAATTTTCAAAGTTCGAAAAATTGAAAAAGGTCGAAATGTCTTATAATAATCAATAACTGTGGAATATTCGATAAATTCATAAAAATTCAGCGAAATTTTATAAAAATTTTTCTCTGTGGAAAATTGCGAAAATTCTGCCACACCACAGAAACTTTGTAATATCAACAATATTTTGATAATCAAAAAACGCATTATCTTACAGGAATCTTTAACCACTTTAGAATTTTCAATAAAAGTCCATTCTTCCGAAAAATGTTAATAAATTGCATAAAATGTCATTTTATAAAGTGACTTCATAAAAATTGCTCTATTTATTAAGTGACCTCATAAAAAAAGTAGGATTTTATAAAAAATACTGAAATTTTATAAGGATTTCATAAAAAGTTTATAAAAACCTAAGTTACAAGGGAGACTCTTTTTCTTGATTCTTATTTATAATTATAAACTAATGATTCGAAACTATAAGTTTTTACATAGTAATTAGAGATTTTTCGTTTATAGTATGTAAATGTTTATAGTATTACATAATTTTATCAAGTGTCAGCTGATATTTATAAAAATATCAGCTCAAACTTAATACTTTCGTATTCAATAAAGTAAAATGATTCCAAAACCCTAAAAATCATTTAACGTAATTTCGAAGAATTTCGAGAACTTTTTTGCAAGTTGGTTAGGTACAATTATTACTTTCAGACGATTGTGCGTTTTCCATAAATTTTTGAAATTTTTTTAATATAAGAACATGCAATCTTAGAAATTTTTTTCAATTATTGAACTGTTTAAAAATATAATGACATTTAGAGATGCTCAAGAATAATTCACCCAGACGGGATGTACAATTGGTAAAAATTTACGAATTCAACGAAATTAAACACGCAAAATATATTTTTACTTGTCAAATAAGTTTTTTTTACTTTTAAAATGCAAATAAAAAAAAATAAATAAATAAATAAAAAAAACAGATGAATGAAAAAATTTTACTATTCTTGAATATATAATAATATTGAATAAATTAATAATATGAATATACCAATTCGTGATTTACAAGCGATATCGATATTCTCGTCTGAATAATTTACTACAAAAATATGACAACAAATTGAGAGTCATGTAGTGAAAGATATTTTTAAAAAAAGGGGAAAAGCTAGAGTAAAAGGCAGAGAAAAAAATATTTTTGAAAACCAATCAACTTCACATTAAAGAATGTTTCAACTTTTTTATTTTCTAACCAAAAACACAACATTACATGTGGGAGATTTTCGCCAATTTTCTCGGAGGTTTGCCGAGCTCGCAGGTGGTACTTGCACCACTTTGTATTGTTTTTAACGTTCGCCTCGCTTTTGGCTTGTTTTTTGCATCTCTCATGTTGTGAGAGTCCCATTTGACTTTAAAAAATATATGCGTTCGCACGAAATGTTTGACTATAAAATTTTTGTGGTCAATGCACGTCTCGGAGTTAGATTTCATGAAGTTCGGGTGCTGGGCAAGGAGAATCTTATGAATATATTGTTGCATGCTTTGTCCAACATTTCTCTCGTGTCGATGAAAACGAAATCGCAATTGGAACGCAGAATACATTGTTTTAACAACGTCGAAAAATATGTCGCTAGCAACTCGTAGGTGACCCAACTCCTTGCCATCTCTCGTGCGGTATGCTTTCCAAAAAATTAAAATATCGCTTGCTTGCAACTGATCATCATCATTTTTCCGGACAATAGCTCCCATACAATGATCGCATTCGATTTTTTTCGAAAATATATGAATTAAATATCTAGCCACGTACTTCATCGCGGACTCTGTAAGAGGCGTAGTAGAGTCGAAAAAATCACGAAGTTCGGGAGTACATTCGAAAGATTCAGGATTATTAGTATCATTTTCCAAACTCGTATTAGGCTCTTCAATATCATCGTTTGCGATCTCAGTATCATCGTGAAAACGAGACCAAGACTCGATTGCATTTTTAGACTTCTTGTCTATAAGTGGCTCTTCACTAACTATCGATGTGTTCTCAAAAAGTGGAAATGTTTCGTCGGTTTGACAATTCGAGTTCTGAGAATGACTACTTAACCTGACGACTACAGCATACTGAAGATTTCTCTTAAATTGCAATGCACTTGGATTGTCATTATGACTGGAGCGGCTGCGCAAAACTCCAAAAAGATTCTCTAAGGGGTCTTGATGTAAACAGGATGTCAATAAAAAATCAGTTCCTTGTACTTTCAAATCTTCCCATAACATAAATATACTGTTGATAGTGATCTCTAATCCAGAAAAAGAAAATGGACTCGAATTTTTTTCTGGTACCCACGACTTTATCCACGACAAGCTCGATCGTAAATACTCGGCAACTGTTGAGTCGCGTTTGGATAAACCTCTTTTGAGAATGTTAGGATCGTTTGGGTGCCGACTATTCAAGCAATCGAACAAATCGTTCATTTTTTTGAAAACTCTTGCCGTAGCGTCCGTTTCGGGAGGAATTGTTGCAACCCCAAGATCGTGCGCAGTGTGCAAAGCTGCTGCAACAGTGTTGCTGAAAACTTGAGTTGCTAAACGAACAGACATTTTTTGGAACGATGTAGGGTTAATATGGCGGAAAGTTAATTTTGGAGCAGATTTGCAATACTTGTCACTACCGTAGTTCACGAGCCACCGCACTGGTTCCCAAGATATAATTTCGTCATTAACATAAATTTTATGTTGAAGCAAGTGATTTCGTACGCTCTTTATCAAGTGAGGGATGTCATACATGAAATGAATTTTTTTCGAGACAATTTTTGTACTGTCGCCTGTTTTTGGCACGTGAACTTCAAAAAACGGCTTTTCTGGGGTTATACCTAGGAGGGATGTCATTTTGCGATTTGTACTACCCTGATCACAAACAACAGCCTTTATGTTTAAACCCGTTTCAAACACAGCAGATACTATTTTGAGCAATATTTCTTGAATGTTTTCCCCTTTAACATTGTTGTGCCCCAAGTAGTAAGCAATCGGCTGTTTCCAAGATTTTTTCAAACCACGTAACATAAAAACCAAATCATGTTTTGCTGTTGTCTGTGTGCGACCCAATTCCCCTAAATCTTCGAATCCTTCAATAAGATCCCGCTTAGAATCATACTCCAAACATTCTTTAATACTCATCTCATCAAACATAAGAACACATTCCCTCTCAGATTCTTCCATTGCCACAGACTTCGATTTTAAGATGTTGAAAACATTACAATTAATTCCCACATCAAGATCTAACTCGTTAATCCACGAACGTATAGTAGAAATACATGGAAGTGCTAATTTAACGGTTTCCCTCAAATGCTTGTACGCTTTAGGACCTTGATAGTACAACGACATGGCGAAATGCTTTTCTTCTTGAGAATATGGACGTCGAATTTTTTCGTGACGAATTTGCATATTTAAAACAAAGCGCATTTCTTCATTGACAAAATTAGAAGATGATTCTTAAAATTCCTCTTCTGTAAGTAAACGATTTTGATTTTTTTGCAAAAGCTCTGCCTCGCTCCTATCCTTTGATTTGCGCAACCGCATAATAGTATCTTTCATGTTTTTCAATTTTTTTTTCAATGTAGGTACAATTTCCCCAGACTTGTTACTAGTTTTTTCGCTTACATTTTCTTGGCTGTCCTCCTGCGGCGTTGGTAATTCTTTTTCCATTGAGGTATTGCTGTCCTCGAAGTCATTTGTGGAACTTGATAGAGTGAACGAGGATGTTGCACAGTTTTGCACCAAAGTCTCGCGAGGGTCATTTGCAGGCGCGTCGATGGTTTGAGAATCTGATTTCTCTGGTTCCTCGGTGGTTCTCAAAAATTCGGGCACAGGCTCTGCATTTTTTTTGAGATTCCGTTTCCCCCCTTCCAGCAGCACAAAGTCGTCATCGGAAAAGTGAGTGGAACATACTCGTTGGTTTTGGAGCTGTTTTTCCGTCAAATCGAGCAATTTATCGTTGCCAGTATTGACAATCCATGTGATTTGCCTGTAACAATACCATTGTTAATAATATAGTAGCTTTATATCGTATGTCATAGATGTTTTCAAAATAAGTTTCCATTTAATATGAAATAAAATTAAGTAAAAAATTTTTTCACTATACAGGGTGTTTTTCAGTTTTTAAAAATTGACACAGGACTTTTCGACTAAGAAAAATATGAAAAAAATCAGGCCATTTATCATCCGTGGTTTTTAATACACCCTGTATAATAATTTAATTTACAAAAACGCGAAAAATGTTTCTAGCCCATGTCATATTTGATAGTGATTTCCCGATTCAGCATAATCTAAATTTTCCAATTCATATCAATTAGTACGTCAGTGAGGAATTTAACTTATTTCTTCCTAGTTCTTCAGCATCGATTTGTATCGAAAATCTTGTTTCCGTGGTTCTTAAAATTGTAGTTATGCGATTGAACTCTTGTACATTGGGTTTTCATACACTTTATATAAAACTCCTTAAAAATTTCAAAAATTTTCATAAAAGTACGCTTTATTTATAAAATAACTTTATAAAAAGAGCGATCTTTCTAATGTTTTCATAATTTTTAATATTCATTTTATGAAAAACCCATTTTGAGATTTTGAACTTTCATAAAAAAATGAACTTTTTGTTTGTTGTTTTATAAAAATTTATTTATAACATTCGAATAATTTTTGTTATGATATCTTGATAGTGTCAGTAATTGCAAACATTTTCAGAGATCAACCATCAAAATCCATCAATTTTTGACAAAGTTATGGGCATGTAAAAAAAAGTGATAGCTTTTGATGGATTTTGAAGGTTGATATCTTAAAATGTTTGCAATTACTGATAATATTAAGATATCATAACAAAAATTATCCGAATAAAATAGGCTTTTTTTTCCCTTATTAATTGCATGTTGCTTCATATAATCGATTCATTCAGTAGAATTTTGTGTAAAATTATCTTCGCTCATAAGTTTTAACATGTAAACAGTACATTTTATAAATTTGAAATGAATGCGAAAGTAAGTTTAGCCAGAGAATTGTTCGAAGTATCTAGTTTATGTTAAAAAATTTCGACACGAAAAGAAAAACGTATTTTGAGAAAATAAATTTGAAAAAAATTTTTCACCATTCGTTTACTGCTACTCTTGCAAAGTTTTTGCAACGCTGTAGCGTTGCATTTGCGTAGCACTTTTTAAATCGCTATAAAAACAATTTGACAAAAGCCATGGAAACAATACTGTAACAAATCATAAATGAGAAGCATTTTCAATAGATAGTAAAAGAAAAAACTGTGAAAATAAAGTTGCAAAAAAAGAAACAGAGAAATGAAAAAAAATTATTTCTGCATCTTTCTCTTACATGCTATACATTTCTTGCTTACCTGGGATCGCCTTGACGAGGAAAACGGTGAAAAGTCAGGTGTGGATGGTTTTGCTTAGACTTTGCACAGCCTACGTACGCGCAAAAACTAGTACGCGGCATCGTTGACTAAATATTATAACTTTAATTTCTTAATTGAACTTATGAATATCTTAGGGAGACTTCTTGTGGCGTCTTCAGCGACGTCGAAATACGCCTGGTCCTAATGGTCCTAATGACCACGAAGAGATAAGACTTTGAATAGCCAGTCAAATTCAGACGAAAATTTTCGTCGACAAAAATGTCTGGAAATTCTTATAAAGTTTTTTTAAGGTGCTACTTGTAAAAATTGAATTTTCAGAAAAAATGTCATTCTCTAATAAGGTTTTTACAAGGATCAAAATTACAAAGTATTTTTTTTTTAATCGGAGTATTCGCGAAAATAAATAAGGAGCGTAAGGAGATTATTATAATTCCAATTCATTAAATGATTATAGGTACATTATTATTCAAATTCTCAGCATCGGTAGTTTTCACTTCTCCATTCTAAATAAATTTTGCTTGCATGTTGGAGAGTGTTAAGTTAAAGTGTGGACAGAATAATCGACCAAAAATTTTTAATTGTTCATAAAAATACACTACATTGCAATAAGAACAATTACGATGGAAGGTGTGTTATACTATTTAGCAAAATTGTTACTTTCATGCGTATTTAGATTGTAAGATTGAAATTTTACATACAAAATTACATACTGTTACGATAAGCTATTAATGAAAAATTATTTTACCTTATAATTATTTTACTTATAAGAATTCGGTTTCTCGTAAGATGACCTTGTAAAAACCTTATAAAAAACTCAAATTTTTCATAAGAATATGTATTCCACTTTATATTATAAGAAAAAAAAATAATAAAAATTGTTCGATCAATTTTTTTTAAATTTAAGTTTCTTACAAGGTTTCAATAAGGTCACCATATAATAAATCGAATTCTTTTAAGGTTTTCATAAGGATCAAAACTACTAGGGAAATCACGTCTCGAAATACCCGGAAAACCACATACCAGATTCGGAACCAGCTATCATCCAATTTTGATCAAATCTGGAGTTCGATCCCAGATTTGATCAAAATTGGATGATAGCTGGTTCCGAATCTGGGATGTGGTTTTCCGGGTATCTCAAATCGAATATGTCGTTTACAGACTTGTCTATTAAAGTGTTATGTAAATCATGAATATATATAATTCCATAAAAATTTTTTATTATTCACATAAACATAATGATGATAAAAAAAAATCATGGATTTAGCGAATGGGCAGGAGGAGAATCTCATCGTTCCCGATCTAGTTCATCCGAGTTCTTTGATGAGACCCAAGCGGGCCAAGCGGCCCAAGAGAGAATTGGGTTTGCTGGGATCGAAAAATATTCTTGCCGTGACTTGTGGAATTCATTGATTATCTGGATGAATAGAATCCAGTTATACGAGGAGGGGGCTAGGAGGGGGCTACGAATCGGAGAAGGTAAAACGAAAAAGGCCTCAATGCGACTGAACTGCCATCTCCCGGTCAGAAATTTTTGGCTCGCGTCAAAGCTCGGCGTTGTTCTTCTTGGTAGTTCTGAGTTCTTTGCTCTTACTCGCTCAAACACAGTTGTTTTCTCGCTCGCTCGTCTCCGACTCTGACGAGTCTGACGAGCCAAAATTTCCTGTTACTAATGATTCGTGAAATTGGGCGAGAATTTTCAACTCATATCACTCGCCGAGATTTTCGGTTCCCGATTTCGAGTATTTTTTCCTTAGGCACCAAAAAGAAGAATACGACGATGTGTGAAAATAGAAGTAATTTCTATTTTCCAGATTAAATTTCTTGTTTGTTTGGCTTTATTATATTAAAAAAACAATTTTTATTTATCCAAATTTTCACTTATTGAAAAAAAGCAGTATTTTCTCTTTTAAAAAAATTGTTTTCAGTATGAATATACTTTTTATGTATTAAATTTTGATGCATAGACATTGAAATATTTCACCGGATTATTAACGAAAAATTTTCTTCAAAAATTTTAAATTACCAACATTAAGATTGAAATCTGTGGAAAGTAAGCTTTGAACTCTTCGAAGCTTTTTAGAATCCAAAATGAAATGTAGCTTAAGTCACCTATACAAAATAATAAACGAAAAGGTTTTCATTCATTTTTGAAAACAAAAATTATAAAGTTTTCATTTTCCTTCAAGTTCTCGAACTTTTGTTATGATCAGTCATTTTCTAGAATGTTCAATGTTAACATCAGTCATTTTCTAGAATGTTTAATGTTATGATCAGTCATTTTCTAGAATGTTCTATTCGACTTTTTCAGTCACGTACAAACTCATTATATGTATCACTAGTCGTTCCGAATCCATCATTTTTCTGTAAATCACCCTTTCATCAGTCACGTACATACTCATTTCCAATATCTATACTCATTTACCGTGTCACGTAGAACCTCATTCAATGTTTCCGATAAAGTAGTATAAATACCGGCAACCTTCCAGCCAAAGAGTTAGAGTCGCGTAAATCAGTCAGTCGAATAAGTCGTGTCAATCTGTTTAGTCAGTACGTGTAAGAAAAAGATCAGGTCATTTATCGAAAGTACGTGCGCGAATCAAATTGTGAACGGAACAATCCTTGTACTTTGGACAAGGATTGTTCCGTGTCCAAAGTACAAACAGCTTGGAAAGCACACGAATCTTGTGAAAACCAACTTTTACAACAATTTAATGATAATTGTTGAAGTAAATCAATGTTGCAAAAATAATTTCAAATTCTTGTGGAACAAGCCTAAAGACCTTGAAAAGTAATATATCTTGCGTCAATTACTTTGGCAACTGTGGAACGAAAATTTGTTGAAAGTTTATTTTGCAAAAATAATGTCAAAATCTTGTAGAGCTACTAAATGAGTTTATTATGTTCTGCAGGGCAAGAAGTTTTTGTAGTCGAATGCTAGTTTTTTTCCCCAGGTGAACCCTCGCGAAAAGAATGTCGAAAAGCTTGTCACAACGTATAAATTCTGCAAATATCATTTTTCGAATGGAAGTCCGATTATTATGAAATTCCTGTATTCATTTGTTGTTGAAAGCTTAGTACATTTAGAAAAATTAATAAATTATCGAATTTTCATATTTCTTGCAATGTCAGGACTTTATAATTTTTTCAAGTTCGAAAATTTCTACATTTTCAACTGCTTTAAATTTCATCATATTGACAAATATTGGAAGTTTTTTACGGATTGTGTAATTTCTAAAATACATAGAATGCACACAATTTGTATCATTTTTCAATTTTTCAAATTTGATCATTTGGTAGGTTTTTAATACATTATCTCAAATCCATATTTCCAGAAGTTTTCAACAACAATAATTATCATACAATTAATAATTGTTCCAACTCCAGAACTTTGAGAAACGAAGAGTTTATTTGCAGTATTACAATTGCTGTAAAACTGACACATTCTGTTCGAAATCGAAAATTCACTGTGATGAATCGCCGGAACGTATTCACGACAAACGAAGCTAAAGCGCGACGGATCGGCTCGCTCCGTGTAACCGGAGTGTTTGATTTCTCTGGAAGGTTCTTCGGTTACAAGGATAATAATACACGAAATTTATGATAACAACATTACGAAATTTATTCAATTTAATACATCGTGATCCCGACAATTTCTCGGCCCAGTTCTAGCTTTTTGTGGTTTTTCCTGTTCTAATATTCATATAAACTCTATTTGTCTATATACTTCTATTGGTCTATTTTTCTATTGTCTATTTGTCACGCACATGAGAAAGAAACGTTGTTCATAAATATCGTTGAATTAAGCCTAGTGCGTATAGAATCAAAAACGGAGCGTGTAATCTACGCCGGGAATGAGATCGAAAATTGAACTTGAACGAGGCGGAGTGGAATGTATGGGTGTTGGAGTATAAGCATTTGGAATTATCGTTCCTTCGGGTTCATAAGGCGAAACGGAAGGAGAGGAAGAAACCTTCAAATAGGGTTTAATTCGGGGTTTGCGGGTTTTCGAATTTCTGGTTCTCGAGTCTTTGTGAGTACTACGAGTTTTTGGAGGTTTTAGGACTTTCGCTTTTGAGGTAATGTTGATTCCTAGTTCTTCAGGGGTAGGGAGTGGGGGTGGCAACGGAACAATGAAAGGTGGAACTGGAGGGTGAATGGTTGGATTCCGGGTGGTAGTCTTGGCTTGGTAAAGATGGTGGTGGGGAAAACTACGCGGTTTCAAGTCCGGTGTACATTCTAACTTTTTCCCGCAACCGTCGCAAGTCACCCTAATATTCTTAGGGTTGGTCGGTTCGGCGTGTAGAGGTAGGCCGAAAACCGTACTAGCGTATTGGGCAACTACACGGTCCACGTCCTGTCGCGCGTCGAATGGGAATCCCGGGAGATTGCCATTAGCGTAATTCAATTTCACCCACAATCCCAGCAATCCTTTCTGATAGTACAACTGTCTATAAGAATTCTTTCGTAAACCGTGTGCGCTAGCCAAACGGATGCATTCCCTAGCAAGATCAGGATTGCCCACTAGAGAATAAAAATGAAAAGGTTTATTTGTCACATGCTACTAAAAGATTCATTAAATAGAATAATTTTTCAAAGGTCAATTTATTAAGAGTTATAACGTGAAGGTTTTTGAAGGAGTTTGTTCGAGTTAATTATTTCAAGACTACATTCTTTATTTATTTATGTGAAATTCACTGTATTCGGTTTTCGATTTATTTAATTAAATTTGAGATGAGTTGATGGCTATTCGATCCAAAGTTGTGAAACGGGAATGACAGTAACGAGGTTCACGTTAAGGTCACAGGCAGAAAATGACAATTTACATGTCAAGGCCCCACAGTCGTGACAATACTTGTCAAGAGACTCACCACTTGTTGACAATCCTGGTCAAGTGGGTGGTTTCACAACCCTTGGCTACACTTAGACCAAAATTAACCAGAATTTACCGGGTAAACGTATAATATAATATGTACCGAAAAGTACTCACTTTTCGACAAAGAAATCGCGACAAGCGCAGTTGAGACGAAATTCCGACTTTCGATAAAACGAAGATGCGACAAGCGCGATGGAACTCACGATTTACGTATACAAATTTCGAATTTAGGGGGTTTTTGACGATTAACGTCGGCTTGAGTCTTGCTTAATAGGACAACTCGTGTCGAGGGCAAAGACTAAAAAAGCAAGCAAAAGGCCTCGATATTTATATGGTTTCCCCCTCCTGATTTGACTTTGAAACTGATGATTCCGAAACAAAGAGGGAAGAGTCGATATTGCATTTTTGGTAACTTCGGCAATCGTCCGTTGTTCCCTTTTCCCCTCAAGAGAAATGCGCTAATCTTTACAATTCTTTTCGTACAATGGCAATAAATGCACTTTCTGCATTCATTCACCTCAGCAATCGCGCGTGCATCCGAAGTCAGGCCTTTTCACGGGGCATGAACTCAGTATTTCGCGACCATGCAAATATCCGAAATTCAAGGCTAAAAGTAAATAAGCTTGAAAGAATCTGACACTCAATAATTTTTCATGGTATATAGCACCTCCGGGATTTTTTCGATAAATTTTTAGGGGAAATTTATCACCGAGATGGTGGTTCATATGGAGAGAAGTCTTTTTCTAAAAACTGTTTCTCTAAACTTTTCTCACGATTCATGAATTTCTGCCGAGTTTGTTTGGTTCATGCTGATTCTGTGTAAGGAAATGCTTTTTGGGTGTCGGATTTTGACCTGAGGTTCAGCTTTATGGCGTGTTGGTCATTATAATTATACAGTGTGAGAAAGGAGAATATAAGAGAAGAGGGATTTTTTTTCTGACATGTCATTGTAATACTTTAAAACTGTTTAGTACGACCGCGTTTGCTTGACATTACTAATCGTTCTTAACAAGGAGGTAATTTCGTGCTCATTTACTTTTTCTCCCTTTGCCGGGTGGTCGTTTAATGCCAGTAAACTGATAGAGGGTTTATCTGGGGCCTACTGGCTGCTTTCGGTCCAGCGAGTGCGGGCATCGCCAGGGTTTTTCCAAGCGATGTTTTTCTATTTCCCCGGCCGATCGGGTGCTCGATTCGTTCTTGTGGAAACCTCGGTGTGTTTTAATAGCTGGGACAACGAGGTTACTCGTACCACCCTATTCCATCCGGGCTGTTCGGCGGTGAATTTGGGCCACACCGTGTGTCGAACGGATTTCCCAGGAACGGTCTGGTTTGACTTGACCCATCGGTACGTGGTGTGCAGTGCTCGGGCAGTAGAGGTAGTCGCGGTCGACGTGTTGAGTCGATTTCATGGCGAGGGTGAAGAAGAGGAACTAAATGACTTTTGCATTTATACAACAGCGCTGATTATTTGGCGTGGAATGACCCTTCTAAATTCCGGCGCAGTCATTCATGGTAATCTTAGTACCTAAGATATCTGGTGCGCTTGAGTCATTGTAGATTCAGTAGTCGGGCAGGCGTCCCGAGGTATAAAGCTCTGGGGAACCTGTCGTCTAACCTCGATATAAATGCTATGAAGTCTAATAGAAATTATACATTTATTTATTTATTATCTATTATTTTTATCTATATATTTATATTATCTATATATTATTATCTATGTATTTATATAATATTTTTATGGTTATTATAGATAATAATTATTATCTATTCATATCTCTATATCTATATCTTATTTTTATCATCCATTCATTTCACAAAAAGAAAAATTTTGCTGCATTATATATTACAACATTAAAAACGATAGTAGTAGGGACTTTATGCGGAAAAATAACGAAAAAGATAGGCTATCATTAACAAAATTCAGAATACGAGGGTGAACATCGAGAAAACAGATATCGTTTCGGAAACACTGAAAACTGTTTGTTATTCTAAAGTTTTAAAACCCTTGATCATTCTAAAGTTGAAAAAGTGTAGAAAAACTCACCTTGATATGGAAAGCGACCATTCAGAAATCAAGCGCTAACTCTTGCTAATAGCGCAACTGATGAAAGTTCTGACACACGTAGCACTGTTTTTAAGAATGGTTGTAGTTGATGCACACTAGTACCACACAAAAGATGTTGTAATTTTCTAATTGGAAAAAAGGCAGGTCAACGTGCCGTTATTCTTATAACTGACCACGGATTTCGAGTGATGCAAGGAAAGACTGAGACCACAGTGAGATGCTCAGGAAGGCTCAGAGACTTCTACTGGTTACTTCTGGCTACGGTGTCCTTCTTGATTGTTTAGGATACTGCATGAATTGACCTGTCTGAGTAGATAGACTAGGCCGGTACAAGACCAGCCCACTCCGACTCCCATCACGTGACTCCCCCTCCACTCGCAGGCCCCGCCTACTTCCCCCCCCCCCTCCCTGCCCCGAGTCGGTAAGGCAGGGATCTAAGATGGCGGCGGTTGGTAAAACAGGGGTACATTTACTGTCGGTAAGGTAGATCGTGGTCGATATAACTTTATGTAGGTAATACCCGCGGTCGATAAAACCCTGTGTAGGTAATACATGCGGTCGGTAAGGCAGGGATCTAAGATGGTGGTGGTTGGTATAACAGGGGGACATTTGTTGTCGGTACGGTAGAGCGTGGTCGATAGAAACTTATGTAGGTAATACTTGACTTTTGATAAATTCTTTTATTTTTTATTTTTTTTTTTTTATTTCAGGTTTTAGATATATTTATAAATTTTATACATTTGTCGGGTATAATTTTATCCTACATACAAAATTTTTAAGAATACCATAAAATACAATTCAGAATGATATAGAAATCAAAAGAATACAGTCATCTTATCTACAATACAATTTCAATATAATACAATATAATACAATTTAGTTGAGGGTTTCGACCTCATCCTCGTCGTCTGACCCAAGCAGTCGGAGCTTTTCCTCTAGATCCTCCCGCTCTTCCAAAAGTCACACTCTCTGTGCGACTCGGCCGAACAAACACTGCAATAAAAAGAATTCATATAAGTTTAATTGTTTAACATTAAATATCGTTCAAATTTATACTCACAGGGACGAGGTAACCCATTTTAATTTCATAACTCGACCGGTCAATTTTAATTAGCCAGTGAAGTGGATACTTCGAAAAGAATTTTTGAATTTCATGAACTATTTCGTTTTTTTTTTCAACTGATAAGATCCGCAAACTTTGCAGCATTATCACCTCTTCGTTATTTATTTTAATTTTCCAGTCGTCGGAAAAATTATACTCCATGATGAAATGTTATGAAGAGATGGAGATTTAAAATCAAACTGTGGTCTAGAGAAAATAGGCATTTTGATGGAGTCAATATTTCATATTTTTTCGGTCCCGATATTTGGAGATGAAATTTGAATACCGCGCGGGAATTCATAAACACCGCGCCGTCTAATCTCGCTGCCCGGGCGCGTTATCTTTTCTCGCGTTCGGAAGACGACGAATGATTCGAATCATTGTTTAAAAACTTTTAAACGCACTTTATGCGAATTAAAATCTTCATTTCAATAGCTCATCGGTAGACCATTGTATTAATAATTTTTATACGCTGAAGGATTTTTAATTCAGTTTTTCCAGAGGAAAAATTTTAAAATATTTTCCGTAACTTATTATAATTATCATTGATTGAGGATGAAAGTAGTTGAAACTTTCAAAAATGTTACAATACATCGAAAAATTATCGGCAGTTAATTAGATACCTATAGTTTATAAGTTACTCTTGGTTGATAAGTCACTTTTGGTTGATAAGTTGATAATTTACCTTCAGTTGTTGAGTTACCCTCAGTCGGCAAGGATGATTTCTCCTACAAAATACTAGTGAGTCGGTTAGGTAGGGAACTGCTTTATCGACACTTTGTTAAACAAACCTTCAATTGTTGCATCACTTTGAACTTACGATGAAGATGTAATAATATGCCAATAAAATTTAACCCGCGTTGAAGTTCTCACGGTATCGTATGTGACTACGTAAATGTACTTCGAACCTCGATCAATTTTCTGCAATTGCTTATGTTATGAAAGTTCTAAAAATATGACACTAAGATAAGCTTTACTCCATTTGTTTATAGTATCAAGTTTCCGGACGTGAATGTAATTTGAGAATCAACCAATTTCATGTTATTATTTATGTTATGAAAGTTCTGAAAATATGACACCGCGATAAAATTTGCCTCATTTGTTTATAGTATCGAGTTTCCGGATGTGAATGTAATTTGATGTGAGCTAAATATAGAACCAAGTGTTTACATGAAAAAATTGCTGCGTAAATGTTACCTGATACCTTTGTTTAGGAAAGTCACTCGCTGCGTAGATGTAATTCAACCTCATTGTGAATTTCCTGCACTATTTACAATTCGGCATCTTTGATCGTGACAAATTTATGACCTTTGTGTACAATCTGACTTCCGCTCCTAGATGTAATATGATCATAGCGTTTTTCGCTGCGCAGTTATCATTTGATACTTTTGTTTACAGTTGTAATTTGAGTATCCTGTTTTGAACTCTGAGTAGAAGTAATTTAATTCCATTATTTACAGAAGTGATTATCTTTATCGATCAATTCTCAGAATCCATCTATGACTCATGTTGAGGAGTAGGGGATTGGTGATGACGTCACTTACCTCTATATAAGTCCACTCAATTTTACCATAATTAGTCAGTCGCGTTTCATGCATTACTCTGAACATCTTACTATCGCTTCGCGCAACACTCCGCGTCAACTTAAATTGTGCATCCGTACCATCTTGATATTGCTTCGCGCAACACTCCACGTCAACTTAAATTTACTTTTCGGGCCGGTAGTGAAAAACTGTTTTTCTAGATTAATATACTTTTCATCTACACAACGATGCGTTTATCTCTAGGGGGTTTTTTAAAAGAAATCAGCGACGAGCGTTACCTTGAGGCGCGTGCTTATAATCACATGTGGAAAGTGAGTGCGCGTGAAATCAGCAAAGACACATATCAACCAATCGTTCATTGTCACGCGTGTATTGGCAGTTCAGTTGATTGGCGTATAGCAACAAGAATTAATAGCATCGAGGCAATTTTCGTTGACGAGTTCAATCATATTTTTCACACTGGCAAAGGGGAATTCGAGCTTCCAGAAAAAAACCTTGCGGCCGACGGGAAATTTAAAGTCAAATTGGAAATATATTACGAGTATTGGGATAGATGCGACTTTGAACAAGGTAAGCGACTCGACGTTTTCGCGCAAAGTTTCGAAAATTTATTAATAACGGGTAATCAAGCGGATTTTTCTATCATCACACCCGATCGTATATTTAACGTTCATAGAGTGATTCTCGCAGCACAATCGGAATATTTTGAAGCTTTATTAAGCCATACATGGAAAGAATCCGAAAACTGTAAAATTTTTATTGCTGAGTTCACCAGTGACATTGTTGAACGTTTTTTATCATTTTTATATACCGGGGTGGTGGATTTTCGTATGGATCCTCTCGATATTGTTTTAAATTTATATAGAGTCGCTGATTTATTTCTTAATTTCAATTTCCGAAAACTGTGCGCGAAAGCAATTATGAATCGAGTCGTGCCTGAAAATTTTAAAATAATTAAATCATTTTGCGAGCTTTTCCCAAATGATAAAGTTATATATGAAGTCGAGAAGGTGAAAAAATTTTTATCACAAGTTGAAATCGTGAGATATCGTGGTAGAATTAACCGAGTGAACATTGCCGAGTGAGCCCGAACATTACCGAGTGAGCCCGAACATTTCCGAGTGAGCCCGAACATTTCCAAGTGAGCCCGAACGTTACCGAGTGTACCTTGCAAAGTGAACATTGCCGAGTCAACATTGCAGAGTGAATATTGCCGAGTGTGCCCCAGCAAACGTCGAGAGAACTTATTGAAGGCTCGTGCTTCAGTCTCCTGCTACAGTCTCGTGCTACACTTTGTCGCGCTACGCTTTGTCGCGCTACACTTTGTCGCGCTACAGTTTGTTGCGACAAAGTGACATTCAATTTTCGAAAAAATGGCGGAATCGAAACTCAAGGCCGCGTATGAGGTGGTAAACATGCAAAAATAACTTTTGACTCGGGGTGATGCAGTGAATCCCGAACAAATTCAGACATTGAACGATAGAGCTGTCAAAAACATTGACGAACTTCGAGTGTTGAGTGAGAAAAGTCTTGGTGTTGTGAAAATTCAGTGTGCGCGGGTTATTCAAAGACTGCGCTGTTACATCATCCAGTTGCGTGGTTTACTCGTGAGTGGAGCTGGATTACAAAATGGTGTGCAATGGGAAGACCTTAACAGTGCTTTCACGAATCACATTCGCACAGGAGTCATCGTCAACCTCAAACATTTGGACATCACAAAATTTTTAATTGAGACACAAGAAGTTTTCATTGCTAAAATCCAAGAGGCTTTGAAAACTGAAAACACTTTAAAAGTAAATACTTCTCTGGATGGAGAGTTCAGCATTGTAAAAAACGATAAGGAGGTGGTTGAATTGAAAAACTTTGAAACCCGCAATGCAATCATCACTGGAACAACGAACCTCAACACTTGGTTCAGTACGAATGTGAGAGATCATCTACTCAAGAAAGTTAAAGAGTTCCAAGGTCAAGGATCCGGGTGGACGCTGCGTCGGATCGTGAGCCTTGCTGTTCATATAAATAAGTATAATCCTATGCGTGGAAGTTCTTTCATCGAACTACCAGGACCAATAAAACGAAAACAGGCATGTGTGAATGTGAAAAATTTCGATGATGAGTGTTCTAAATGGGCTATTCTATCAGCACTACATCCCGCTGTGAATCATGTTGATCGACGTTCTAACTATGAAAAGTTTGCTAATGACTTAAACTTTAAAGACATTACATTTCCAGTCATGCCGAAACAAGTTTCTTTATTTGAAAAACTGAATAATATTTCCGTCAATGTTTATATACTTTTGAAGAAAAAAGATTTTTCAGTCGTTCCACTTCATATCACAGAACAAAAACTGGAAAAACATGTCAATTTACTCCTTATTCAAAATTATTATGTTGATGAAAATGGTGATGATGATGAAAGTGAATGCGAACCCCTCATTTTTCACTATGTATGGATTAAAGATCTTTCACGCCTTGTAAGCACTCAGCTTTCCAAACGTGATCACAAACATTGGATTTGTGACCGTTGTCTTCACTACTTTCGCTCTGAAGAAAAACTGATCTCTCACGAAATCGACTGCAGAGAAATAAATAATTGCAAAGTGAAATTACCAACAGAGAATAACAATATTCCTGAATTCACAAATCATAAAAATAATCTAAAAGTTCCCTACGTCATTTATGCAGATTTTGAATGTATATTGAAAAAATTTGTGTCTGAAAAAGAAAAAAACACTCAAGTCGTGCAAGTTCACGAAGCCTGTAGCGTCGGCTATTATGTCAAGTGTAGTTTCGATGAAGAACAGTCCCGCTACGCAAGTTATAGAGGTCACGATCCCACGCAGTGGTTCTCCGAAGAATTGATTAGGCTGACTGAGCAAGTTCAGGAGAAGATGAAAGATCCCAAGCCTATGGAACCTCTCACTTCATCTGAGAACGAGGCATTCCGCAACTCTACCAACTGCCACATTTGCAAGAGCTCATTGACAAAGTCCGAGACCATTGCGACTTGACTGGGAAGTTCAGAGGAGCAGCCCATCAAAAATGCAACCTTCTATATCAGGATGCTCTCACTATTCCCGTAAGTAAATTATTGAAAAAAATCTCTTCCAAGTAATCTATTTAATAATTTTTATCAACCTATTTATTTCTGCAGTACTTTAAAATGAATAATTTATGCAGATTTGAGAGATAACAGATATTATTTTTTTGTTTTCAGATTATATTCCACAATTTGAGTGGATATGACAGCCACCTCATCATCAAACAAATCTCCAAGTGCGTCGAGGGACGAGTCACTCTGATACCACAAACTATGGAACGCTACATCTCTTTCACGGAACACATCAAAGACAGCAAGATATCCCTCCGATTCATCGACTCGTTCCGTTTTATGGCGTCATCTCTGAACAAGTTAGCCTCATACCTCGAAGCAGACAAAATGAACATCGTCCGACGAATCTTCAGTGACTTTAACGAAGAACATCTGCAACTTTTGATGCAAAAAGGTGTCTTTCCTTATGAACAACTCAACTTTTGCGAGAAATTGGAAGAAACTGAGCTACCCCCGAGAGAAGCCTTTCACAGCACCTTAACCGACAATGACATCTCCGACGAGGACTATAAGTAATTAAACTATTTCAATTTTCGATATATAAAAAAAAATTTTCAAAAAACATTTGAAAAAAAAAAAAAATTTTTGGAAAAAAAAAGAAAAAAAAAGTTTATAAGTTTTTTACTAATTTTAGTCATGCGCAGACAGTCTGGACAAAATTCAACATCCAAACACTGGGAGAGTATTCAGACTTGTATCTCAAAACCGACGTCCTTCTCCTAGCGGATGTGTTTGAAAACTTTCGAGAAAGCTGTCTGAAATCATACTCGTTGGATCCTGCCCACTACTACACAACACCAGGTCTCAGCTGGGATGCGATGCTGAAACATACCAACATCCGACTAGAACTTCTCACCGACATCGACAAACTCCTTTTCGTTGAACGAGGTATCAGGGGAGGGATTTCGCAATGCAGTCATCGATACTCTCGAGCAAACAATCCATACTACCCTGCTGATTACAATCGTGAATCTGACACCAAGTATCTTATGTACTACGATGTAAATAATTTGTATGGTTGGGCCATGACGCAATTCTTGCCTTACGGTGGTTTCGAGTGGGTTGAAAATTTTGATGAAAATTTCGATTGGAATGTAGCTGATGACTCGGAAGTAGGTTACATCCTTGAAGTGGACCTCGAGTATCCACCGGGAATTCATGATTCTCATAATGATTTACCTTTCTGTGCTGAACACAAAACTCCACCTGGTTCAAAATGTAAAAAGCTTTTAACAACTCTTGAATCCAAAAAGCGATATGTCATTCATTATAGAAATTTGAGGCAGGCATTGCATCATGGACTGGTTTTGCGTTGCATTCATAGGATATTGAAATTTAAGCAATCTCCATGGTTGAAATCATACATTGATTTAAATAGCAATTTACGCAAAAATACGAAAAATGAATTTGAAAAAAATCTTCATAAATTGATAAACAATGCAGTATATGGAAAAACCATGGAGAATGTTAGAAAACATGTAGATATCAAACTAGTCATGCAATGGTTGGGTCGATATGGCGCAGAAGCCCTGATTTCAAAACCGAATTTTGCCTCACGAACAATTTTTGATGAAAATTTAGTTGCTATTAAATTAGCTCGCGTCGAGGTTACAATAAACAAACCCATTTATATAGGTTTCTGCGTTCTCGACCTATCCAAAACATGTCTTTACTCTTTTCATTATGACTTTATGAAACCTGCAACAAACGCGAAAATTCTGTATACCGATACAGACAGTCTGATTTATGAAATTCAAAATCTTGATCCATATAAAACAATGACCCTTTTGATACCTCAGATTATCCCTTACCTAATCGTTTCGGAATCGAATTGAAAAACAAGAAAGTTGTGGGTCTTATGAAGGACGAATGCAACGGAAAAATCATAACTGAATTTGTAGCATTGAGAAGTAAGATGTACAGTGTTCGAGTTGAAGGTAGGGATATAATTAAAAAAGCCAAAGGAGTCAAAGGTTCAGTTGTGGCAAAAACAATAGATTTTGATGATTATGTTCATTGCTTGTACAGTGAGAGTACAGAGTATCGAGTTCAACATCTGTTTCGATCCCATCTGCATGAAATTGAAACAATTCAGCAAAGAAAAATCGCGTTAAACCCATATGATGACAAGCGTCACCTATTGACAACTACAACGGACACTTTGGCACATGGCCACTATAAAATAAAAGAACTGATGGATATCGACGAGGAATTGTAAATATCATTTAATGAAACTGTAAATATTAGCGAATAAGGCAATACTATAGACAACTGTCTATTGTTCGATCGTGGATTAGGCCTACTGGGGATACCACGTCACCAAAAACGCTCCACGAATTCTACCACCCCATGTGGGCTCTGGTGGTGCGAAAATGAATTCAGCGTTATAAATTTAATTATATTTTTTGGTAAATAAAAACAACTGTTTTATATATCATGTTTTTTATTGACTACATATCCTTCTCATTTATCCAGGTATTATGACTACTGTCAAATCCCAGCCATTTTACAAAGACTTTATTTCCACGTTTTCGTAGCACTTTCTCAACGAGATATACATCAGGATGTTGCACTTTGGCGAGTTCTTCGATGTAGAATCCTCCTTCGACGGGCTGGTCCTGATAATCCTTGAGTTTGTACGTTGTTGGATGTGTTGGTTTTACAGCAGCGATGGTGAATATTTCCGTTGTCCAGTTCGGTGTGTATCCCTTTTCAAAGACGTGCTTGTATTTGCTGATTCGAACTTTGTCACCAACGTCAAATTTTCTCTGCTCTTTTTTATATTTTTTTGAATAAATTTCACGAAGCAGACGACTTTCATCAGCTGCGGTAACATCTTTAGGTTTCATCTTGATTGTTCGATGTTTGGTAGAGTTGTAGCTCGTCATCAAATCAGGTAAGATGTCAATCCATTTGTAGTTTCCTTGGAGAGAGAATCGTTTCCACATCCTACCCTTGAGTGTGCGATTAAAACGTTCACAGATTGATGCCTTCATGCCGCTGAATGTAGAGTACATATTGATGCCATGTTGTTTCAGGAGGTCCTTAAAGTCCTTGTTGTAAAATTCTTTGCCTTGATCAACGTGTAGATTCTTAGGTTGTCGGTCCTTTAGCGCAATCTTCATAGCAGCGGTGACGTCAGGACCGTTCTTTGATTTGATTGGTACAGCCCAGGCGTACTTGGAGAATACGTCGATGACGGTGAGCAGAAACTTGTGGCCTTTATCCCTGTAAGCAGTCATGTCAACGAGATCGGCTTGCCACGTTTCATCCAATCCTCGCATATCAACATGACGACGTCGATAATTTCTTCTCGCTGGTTTGTGAAGTTCTTCCACTAGTGCTTCCTTGAGGTCCATGGTGGTAATGAATGGTATGCGAGTTTACACGAGATTTTATTCGTAAACGTCCTTTCGTGGTGAAACATCGACAAACACTTCCTTCTCGATATGCTTCAAACGATTCTGAATCGATGAAATTATTGCAGCGTTTTCAGTCACATGTTTTTGGTACATGTTAGTCAGAGTTTCAATAGATTTTTCCAAAATCTCGATTTCGGCGACCACCAATTCTTCAGTATCAACAATATTTCCATATGAAGCACCATCTGTTTCATCATCACCCCTTGCAACATTAAGCAATTAAGCTGACAAAGTCCTCGCAAAAAGAGCGATCGAACGTATCTACGCCAGGGATTCCGGAGTTGGAGAAAAAGCAGCTGCTCTTGGAGTTGCCGGCATCATGAAAGTCAAGCCAAAACTTGGAATGGGTTTAAAGAAGAAGAAATCGAAGAAATTGAAGAAGAAATCGAAGAAAATTCCTTTGAGGAAAGTCATCGATGATGCAAAAATAGCATCAAAAGCTACCGGATCCATACCATCAACTCTAAAAGCCGCACGCGCAGCTGTGAAAGAAGCTGGAGGAAAGAAAAAAGTTCAAGTGCCTCGTGTATTACCTGTGCCGAGCAAAGTTGGAGGCATTCTTCCCGCGTTTTTGCTACCTGTTTTTGCCGGACTGAGTGCTACGGGGGCTTTGGCAGGTGGCGCTGCTAGCGTTGCAAAAGCCATCAACGACGCGAAAGCCGCCAAGCGACAGTTGGATGAAGCGAAGCGACATAACCTCACAATGGAATCAATAGCCGTGGGAAAAGGCTTGTACTTGAAACCTTGGGGAGCTGGTGTGAAATTTCATTTAAAAAACGTATAGAGCTACCGAACCGAGCACTCGCCGATATGGATTTACTAAAATATGCAAAACTATTGAAAATTGTATCGTTTCGAGGTGTGTTTATGCGCAACGATTTACCAAAAAATGGTCCGAAAAAATATGAGGCCGCCATTGTGAATTTGGATAGTAAAAATGGTTCTGGCACGCATTGGGTAGCCTATAGAAAAACCAACAATCGAGTCGTTTATTTCGACAGTTTTGGAAATCTACAACCGCCTCGTGAACTTTTAAACTATTTAGGTTTCGGTAGCATAATCAAATACAATCACGATCAATTTCAAAACTATGACTCAGTCATTTGTGGTCACTTGTGTCTACAATTTTTACTCGATAAAAGCATTGCTCGAGTGTGAACACGCATCAGTCTACAAGTGACAATGGACTCATTAACATTAACGCTCTCGGGAACATCGTCCGTTTTGGAAGCTCACTACTTTCCACCAATCGAACTGTCAGCTCGGAAAAAATATTCCCTGGGATTAGTGGAATTGTTGACTTTCAACTCCATACCCAACATTGACGAGGGAAACAACAAGTTCTATGTTGGCGATGACGCCATTACTATACCATCTGGAAGCTACGAATTGGGACATATCGAGGAATATTTGAAGGAAGTACTTCCAGAAAATATCCAGCTGAGTTTGCGAGCCAACAGTAGCACACTTCGCAGCGAGATCAAATGCAATCGGGAGATTGATTTCCGACCCGCGGACTCTATCGGTAAACTGCTGGGCGTTGATTCGAGAATCATCGAAGCTGACGTAGCACACAAGTCGGATTACCCAGTAATTCTCGCCGTCAACGCTTTACGCATCAAGTATAACATCACGGCAGGAGCGTATATAAACGAGCAGCGTGTACACACCATCCACGAGTTCTTCCCAGTGGTGCCTCCAGGATATAAGATCATCGAATTGCCAAATCACGTCATTTATCATCCATTCGTCGTACAGGCAATACATCATCTGCAGCTGCGCATAGTCGATCAAAGTGGAAGTCTAGTGAATTTTCGAGGAGAAGTTATCACTATACGACTACATGTAAAAAGTGAATAATGGGAATCGTCTACGAAGAGTACAAAAGTCCAGCAACATGGCCAAAAATCATCAGTCGAAGTCGACCTCTTCAACAGCTCACACCACAGAACGTTCAGTTCCTGAAAAGTCTCGGCCTGTGAGTCCAAAGAAAATTTGCTGTTTAATTTGCCTGATACCATGTTATCCGTCGAAAAGAAGATCGTCTTCGACGAGACGATAGCACAGTACGAAGTGCACGCGCACCAGCCGTACGCATCGTCAACGTACAACAACAAGGATGAGATTCGTATCAGTATCCAGAATCAGGATTCGTACATGTTGCCGAGCAAGAGCTCGCTGCATATACAAGGAATATTGACGCTAGCTGACGGCGTAGCCAATGTCGTACATACGTCTATAATAAACAATGGAATAGCTCACTTATTCGAAGAGATTTGTTACGAGCTCAACGCTATTGAGATCGAGAGAGTGAAAAACGTTGGTCTGACAACTACAATGAAAGCCTACGTTTCACAAAACCCTAACCAAAAAGATCTCATGGAAAATGTTGGATGGATCGTTGACGATAACAGACAATTGATTAACAACAATGGATATTTCGATATATGCATTCCTCTGGATTTCATCTTTGGATTCGCCGAAGACTATCAGCGAGTGATTGTCAACGCCAAGCATGAACTCATCATACTCCGAGCCAACACCGACGTGAACGCCATCCTACAGCAAGCTGCGAACGATGAACAATACAAGATAACAATCAGTAAAATGGAATGGCTGATTCCGTACGTCAAAGTTTCCGATGTGGAGAAAATTCGTATGCTGAACTACATCTCAACGGATCCAACCATTGCTATGAGTTTCCGAAGCTGGGAACTCTACGAATATCCTCTGTTGCCGCAAACGACCAAGCATGTGTGGAGCGTTAAAACTACGACACAGTTGGAAAAACCAAGATATGTTATCGTTGGATTCCAAGCTGGTGGAAAGAATGTTATGACCGGAAACATGAGTAATTTTGATACATGTAATTTATGCGATATGAAATTGTACCTAAATTGCCAGTGTTATCCTTACACAAATCTTAATATTGATTTTCAACGAAACCAGTTTGCGACGTTGTATGAAATGTTTGCGAATTTTCAATCGTCCTATTATGGAAGAAAAAATTCTCCATTGCTGACAAAAACTCAATTTAAAGAGAATGCACCTCTTGTAATTATAAATTGTGCAAAGCAAAACGATTCATTGATTACTGGACCAGTTGATGTTCGTCTCGAATTTGAATCAGTAGCAGCTTTTCTCGCCGCAACTGCGGCGTACTGTCTTATTATACATGATAAAATTGTGTGTGTGCGTGCGTGCGTGTGTGTGTGTGTGTGCGTGCGTGCGTGCGTGCGTGTGTGTGTGTGTGTGTGTGTGTGTGTGTGTGTGTGTGTGTGTGGAATTCTATACATAAAAAGGTATATATTAATGTCGTAACTTGAATTATCGTCAGTCGCGATGGATAAGTTAACCGATGATCGTTGATGTCTTTTGTCCAAAGATAAAACGTCGGATAAATATAAACCTGTGCCGGATAAAAAAGATGATGATAAATATAAAAAGGAAAAGGAAAAGGATGATGATAAATATAAAAAGCAAACGTAAAGTATGAGAGATTCAAGTAAATGATCCAACGGTGGTGGTGGTGGTGGTGGTGGGGGAAAAAGATTTAAAAGGAGATGAATATACCGGAGAGCGTCAGTACGTCAAGATGAAGTACGTCGTTGACATGCAGGGCTTCATTGTGTCCAAGTTTGTCATCAAGGAGCTCGCCGTTCTGAAATTACTACCACCCTGTTTAAACCACCGTGCAGCTGGGATAAACTGTCTCCGCAGCAGAAAAAAACAAAAAAATGGTTGATGAGGAATCATCACAGTATCCCGTGGGACGCTGGATACGTACCCTACAAACAGTTTTACCAAGAGCTTCGGGATCAACTCGAGGATGCCAGTTTTATATTTGTGAAAGGAGAAGATAAAAAATCCTGGTTGCAAGATCTTCTACCCTCCAGCTGCATCGTTATAAACCTGCAAGAAATGGGATGTCCATCTTTGAAAAATCTACATCCCTCAGCGTGTGAATTCAACGCATATCATCGACCTGTATCTGCTCATCACTGTGCAACGGAAAACGCTCGCCGTCTCAGGATGTGGTTGATGGAAAAATTTGGTGATACTCCATCAATGAAGAGATCGTTTACTCTGCTCTCATACACCGACCGGCTGCACAAGTTGGATTATGAGGATATCGCTGCACTGCCGCGAGAATTTTTACTTCATTTCCAGGAAAAGTGTATCGCTCAAGCTTGGGAAAAGCTCCCGTCAAAATTACAAGAAGATCCTGATTTTGTGGATTTTACGCGATGTAAAAAACATTGGAATTCGACGTCTGATGATTGTATTGACATAGTTCCGATGAGAAAAGATTGTAGTAGATGTAAGCGTGAAAAATTATAATTTTTTTTGAAAATAAAAATGGAGAGACTAGCATGATGGATGAGTCTCACAGCAAGGGGCGGGGCGGGGTCCCTTGCACAAAAAAATTATTGTTAAATTTATTTTAGAATTTATTCTCAAGTTAAACTGAAGATTGAAAAAGTATAATCATAGATTGTGACGTCATTGTCCAGGAATTTGATGACGTAATTTCTAAGAATTGTCATGCAGGTTTGAGCCTGTTTAGGATAACATCATAATTTCCGATAACGTGTTTAAACTGGTCGTAATGACGTCATTGTTTAGTCAACGCTGTTATCAGAGTCTCAAATTACTTCTACGCAGTTTTATTCGGACGTTTGAAGGTCAACAAAGAGTGTTTTGTTGTGATTATATCATCGCATAGGAATGTGATGACATCATCCGGCGATCGGTCGAAGCTTGCTGTTATGACGTCATCGCTAACTGCGCAATAAATTTTCAAGGTCAAGTATTCCTTGATATAAGGGTGCGCGAGCGTCCGAGCGTCACTGCGAAAACAAATTTTGAACGAGCGACATGGACTTTTCGAAACTCAACCAAGTGGTTCGCGCCGAGAGTTTTCTCCCAACGCGCAAGGTCGCCGAGTTGGTAATCAACAGGAGCTACGATGTCACTGGAATTCGCTCTGTTGTCACCAGATTCGGGCCTAAATTCATCGTCACTCTCGATTCGGCTTTCGAAATTTTCCTGCCAGAGAGGATCTGCGAGATGCTTCGAGAAGATTCCGACGAACTACGTAAACTGGAAGATTTCGCAAAGTCGAAGACACCGGCGAAGTTTCGTTACCTCGGAGGAAGATTCAACGCCTGCGAGTTTTCTGCATAAAACGATATATATTGTTGATGTAACAATTGTGATTGAAAATGTATAAATGGCAATAAAAATAAACAAAAAACAAAAACAAAACAAACAAGAAACAAAAAAACAAACAAAACAAAAAAAACAAACAAAAAAAAACAAGAAAAAAACTAAAAATAAAAAAAGGTTGACCATAACGACCGTGGGTATTACCAACCGCAGGTGTTACCTACATAAGTTTCTATCGACCACGCTCTACCTTACCGACAACAAATGTCCCCCTGTTATACCGACCGCAGGTATTACTTACACAGGGTTATATCGACCGCGGGTATTACCGACTGCAGGTATTACCTACATAAGGTTATATAGACCACGCTCTACCTTACCGACAGTAAATGTCCCCTGTTTTACCAACCGCCGCCATCTTAGATCCCTGCCTTACCGACGCGGGGCAGGGAGGGGAGGGGGAAGTGGGCGGGGCCTGCGATTGGAGGAAGAGTCACGTGATGGGAGTCGGAGTGGGGTGGTCTCGTACCGGCCTAGTCTATCTACTTGTCTGACTACTGACGCGTCAGATGTGACAGCCCCCTACTACGGCCGAAAACAACCTCTATGTTGGATATGTGGGCGGGATAGGAGGAAATACCCGAGAGTGGTGTCACTTATGGGCTGAAAAGTGTTTGACATGATACTACTTGTTGCCCGTTTCACACTCTTGCATTTCGAACATGTATGATTTCGAGGCATTTACTGCTTGAGATTTTAAACTGGTCGCGAAACCGAGTGTGGTGAGCGTTACCCATTGATGTACGTTGAGGGGAATTATTCATTCTAGCTACACATAAAATTTTGTAAAAGTAGATCACATATAATTTCCTTTCTTTCTGGTAGAAAAACAATTTTGTTCAAAATCCAATAGAATGTTCCAATTTTTCTAATTGAAGATACGCCTACTTTTGTAGCTGAAAAATTACAAATTCATTATTCACAACATTTTTCACAACATTTTTTACATTATTTACATTAGATTGTACCATTAATCTTCTATTCAATCTTTATGTCAAGCTCTTAATAAATAGTCAACATAAAAACTTCTTCTCTCCAATCCTCTTAACCTTCAACAAATCCTTATCCCTTCTCTTATTTATACTAACTAAGTCTGCAGAAAATCTTATATGTGTATAATAATACCATATAAGATATATCAAAAAACCTATATGGTTTTAAAATCATATAAGTTTTAAAGATGAATCTTATATAACTCTTGGAATCATATAAGTTCCGGACAAATCTTATAAGATCGCATTGTCTTATAAGTTTTTCGTTTCGTTTTTGCACATATATGGGACAATTTTTGATATATGCTTGAGCGAACGACCTGCGGTTTTCATGTTGAAAAAATCGTTTATTGTTTATGAACAGATTATTACCTTTTCTCAACGCTTAATTTATAAATATCTTTCATTGTAAAAAAAGCAACAAAACTTGCGTAAGCTCTATTTAGAGAATTTTTTTATTTAAATTTATTAATTTATGAATTAAGCTGGAAGAATTTCGTAAAAAAATCATTTAGCTGTTTATGTGATAATTTTTTTTATGAAAATAATTACCAACAGAAATTTAAAACTCAAGTTACACGGGATATTTTTTACGTTTGGAGTAAAATCTTTTTCAGTTCGTAACCAAAAATGTGTGGTTGAAAAATCAATCATTTTGGAAGACAAGTAATGTGAAAAAGTATAAAAAAGTTTTAGCAGATATTCAGTTCGTCATAAAAAACGCAAAAACATACGTTTACAAACATTTTTTTATCATTACCTTAAACAGTACATTCAATACAACGAAGGATTTGCACGTTGATTGATATTTGATTCTAACATTTGAATTCGCAGATATAGCAACCACTCTTAAAATTATCATACTTTATCAATATCAGGATAAATTTTCAAATCCGTTCAAAGACATGCACGCAAAATCGTCAACCCTTATGAGTTTCTGCTGAATATCTTTTATATTTACAATGAAAAGGTTTGACGTTTTACTCACAGGAATGACATGTTTGATTCGAAACTTGTGCTCACGATTATACAAGAAACGATTTTGTTCTACTTGCAATTCTATCACTAAACAAAACATCGGTACTTCATTATCAGCATTTTCTTCTGGGACCTCGCACTCCTTTTTTTTAAAAAAAAAAAAAACGATATCCCCAAACGAAGATTGGGAAAGTTGGTTTTTAAATTTAATGGTACAATTTTTTCGTTTCATCGTGTCATCATAAAATGTCGATGAAAAAGTTTGCCCCCCAATTTTCGGTCCACCAAATATGTAAACGGAAGTAAATCTTTCTGCCAAAAGTCTTACGTTGTAACAAAGCGGTATGGCAAATTTGTACTTGCTTAGCAATTTCGTTTGAGAAGAAATGGGTTCTCGCAATTTCAATTTAATGGTTCTATAACCATTGTACAATTCGAGTGTATTCATAATTTCTTTGCCGACATTTTTTGTCCCGTGCATCATTTTTCCCAAGAAGCCGTTTATATTTTCATAAAGAAATGCTGAATTTGCCCAAAGCGGTCCCCAGCGTTGAACAGTTAGAGGAAGATGTAGCAGCATATGGGTGTTATAACGATAATCTTTATTTCGATATAAAACACTGATATGTTTTACAAATGTTTGTATCAAAGTTTCGGGGACGTTCAAATCCGACTGAGAAATTCTGTCTGACAATAAAATACTCATACACTCTACCAGTAACAGCCAATGCTGATAATATTTATCATTGCTAAACCGGGACATGACGATTGGGGAATAAAAAAGTAGCCATGACCTTAACTCGCTAGCTTTCCATTTACTGAGCGTTTTTAAGCTTCTAGGTAATCGTTGCAAAAAATCTGGGGGCTTGATTGAAAGTAAAAACCTATTAATTTCATCAATTTTTTGACCTATGAACCACGGACCTTTTACACAAAACCAAATTGTAATGTGTAAAACGATGTCCAACAATACCGAATGCATATATTCGGGAATAAGAAATGTGCTCATATCAATATAGGGGACGTCTTGCAGTATTGATATATTTTTAACGCCATTAATATGCAGCATCTTCTTCTGATTTTTTTGTTTCGATTTTAATTGCTCCACTTTTTTTGCATCAGATGTAATAGACTGATGCGTTCTGAGAGGAGCTGCATTTTATTGGTAGAGAAAGTAACTATTACATTTCTTTTGTTCGTTCCGAGCAGGATTTTTTTCCCTGGTCTGAGTGCATATATTATACCCTGACATACCATTATGACTTACAATTCCTTGTAAATCTGCCCGCACAAGGCTATCAACAATTGCAAGTGGAGCAACCACATTTGAAATATTCTTTATTTTCGTGATTGGGTGAATCCACTCTACACCCTTTGCCTCGTGAATATTCATGAGCGACTCAACGAAAGGCTTCAAGAATATATTGGCCTTAGGTTTGTAAGAATTACACCACATTCCAATAACGAAAGTAAAGACTCTTTGCAAATGTGGCTGCACATTGGCGATTGTTATGATCAAGGGCCAAAATCCTGCATCAGAACTTTTACTCCGGCTTACTCCGTCAGTGTTGAAAACTAAAATCAAGTCGTACTTCCCGTTTAATAAATTCTTGATTTTTACAAATTCCTCTGCATCTTTCAAATCTGTAATATCTCTTGTGATCTCAATGTTTTCACCGTGATCATCGATTACTTTTGCCAAATCTCTTTTTTGGAAAGCATATCTTATAAAATCTTCTACTCGAAATCCGTAAAAAATAACATCTTCTGTTTTCGTTCTATATTTCAGACAAAATTCGTCAGGTTCTAACTTTTTTTGTGAGCAAGTTTTACAAAAAACTGTTTTGATTTGAGGTAATTCGGTTGCACTATCTTCTATAAATTTGTAAAGATCTTTGAGATTTTTTGGCATGTTATTTTTGGGTGGGAGAATTTTATTGTAGAACTTTAAATCTGCATTTAAAAGTTTTTTCGATTTTTTATGCAGAAGAAACATTTCGAAAACTTCTACAACTGCTTGAAAAGTACCTATATCTGCACCAGGGTAAAGTTTTTCCTCGATGTCATCTCTATCAGACTCAAAATCCGAGTTTACGTCCTCGTTGGGCGATGATATTTCACTTGCTTCACTTGTAGAAGAGTATGTCGGTGATGGTGGCTGAGCTGGTCGTGAATGTTTAAGAAAAGTCTGTAAAAAACAAATATTTCAGAAAATTTCCAAAATGCATAGTGAAATAGTGAGTACATATTGATCTAGAACTTTTATTTTTAATCAAAAGAATGAATATATGTATAACATGTTAACATAGAAAATACCAAACTGTCTAGACTTTCATTTTTTCTCCAATTTGTTTATACTTGCTGCATACATTAATTTTATGTCATAATATAATTGACAATTACATAATAATTAAAATAAATTATTTGCATCACTGCATTACATTCATATTATATTAATGACAATTAATAATTTCCATACATAAAAAACAATGAAATTCTTTTTCATATTCTAATAATTCAGATGTTTTCAAACTTGAAACTTTAACTATTGGAGGTGAGTTTCGAAAATGAATTATTAAGTACAGTCCTTGAAAAATTAGCAATTTCCGTTCAAAAGATTAAATATCCATTATTAAAAAAAGGCGATAAAAGTACCCAAGAAAATCTGACTGATTTGATAATGAAAACTTTAAAATTTAGACACTATGTCGTTGTGAAAAAGTGATGAAATGAAACGAAATGTGATGAAAAGTGATGAAATAAAAAAGTTGCAAAAGAAGTTTGTTGAACAAGCATTCACATTTAATCAGTAAGTATTTATTGATAGAAGAAATTTTAATAGTATACGTTATAATCTGAAAGAGTAATTTTTATAAATTTGAAATTATAATAATCTTCCATAAATTTCTAAGGTTAATTTTGATTTTGATTTTGAGCAATTAACATATAAAAAATGACGTTATTTATGTGAACTTCGTTAGGGTTTTCTCATTTTAAAGCATATATTGAAAAAGCCAATTAACTGTATCTATCACATACCGCTTCCTCAACAGAATCCCATTGACAATCGTCATTGTCATAATTTTCGTTTTTGTCGTTGAACATGTCAAAATCTTCTTTTTGATTGGCGCCACATCCATCTATGGTGTTGGGTCCCGCATTTACACTGTCGATATCATCACCTGAATTGTAGTATGGATGAAACGATTCTTCCGAATCACCAGGTGACCAATAGCTCCATGATGGTGAAACCATATGTCCCCTAGCTGTCGTAGCAGCGTTTTCTGTATTGAGTGATGCTGCAGAACTGCCGCACGACAAACTAGAGCACTCAGGTGAACCAATATCCATTGATTCGTTTTGTACATAATTTCTGTGTACTTCCTGAGTGTCATCAGCGTGGTGCATATCGTAAGCGCTACTGGACGATAAGTCATCACTGGATGGCAAATCTTCGTATTCGCTCATTCCTGAGAAAAAATGAAAAAAATTATGAACCTTACGGCGACAAAACAAAAAGAGAAATAATAATTTTCTATACAGGGTGTCCCAAAGTCGCATATCCAGAAAAAACCATGAATTCCTTATTAAATTTCAAGTCGAAAAATCATTTACCGTTTTTTGTAAAACTCTAAATTCTTAAACTTATTTAGGTCTAAAATTAGACAATAATTGCGCTCTCTCGGCAAGTGGGGGTGGAATTTTCAAACTAAAATTTTCTCAAAATTTCCTTAGTATTTCTCTGAGTCCAAAAGTCCAGCGTCTTTTTTTCACAACATTCAAAATCAAAAAATATATTCCAGCCTAAGATATAAGAAATGTGATTCGTAAACGACTCATAAGGGGTAAAGGACTTTTCGACTCGAAAACGAGTAAGGATCGAATGTATGGTTTTTTTTTTTTATATGCGGCTTTGGGACACCCTGTATAAATAATCTTTTGATAATTTTGTAAAATTAGAAAGGTTTGACATGGTCTCAGGAATGTTTTTCGAATGATAATTCAAGAATTCCAAAGCAAAACTTACCTGCTTTTTTCGGCCAGTGACCCGCGTACCACCTCCGAAATTTTTTTTCCAAATAATTGCAATGCAATTGAAAATGCAATGCGATGAAATGTAATGCAATTGTTCAATAGCAAAAACACTGAAAAACATCGAACAACAACACCGAAACCGTAAATTGTCACATGCGCCATGCGGTGGCTTTCGCCAAATTCCGTCTACTTTCGACTTCATCCGCCGGGAACCCGGAACAGGTATGAAGTAGCGCGAAATTTAAATATGGTGCAGCGTAGTACACTGCAGCGCCAAAGTTTTAATCTTTTATAAGCAGTTTCCGGTTTCACGTTTTCCACCATTTTCTCAGCTTTCTCAAGTTCTCTCCAAAAAAAATATCGCAGCACGTGGTTTGAAAAATTATTAGTTCACCGATTTTTATTATATCTTTTTTATATCTTTAATTTAACTTTTCACAAAAAACTCAAAATTGAACATGGATTTGTTTCCAATTAATTGTGAATTCGACAATTCAATTTCCATGTATGACAAAAGTAATGTAATGTGTGACGAGAGTGTAAAAATCGGGGACAAAGTGAAATTTTTCTACGGCCTAAAATTATTTTCAGGAACGATCGCGGACATGGACAGTAAGTTCAAAAATTATATAATCATTAATATATATTATTATAATTACAACTCATAGAAAAAACACACGAGTTGTCACGTTTAAACGATTTCTAAGCTCTGTATATTCTCGAATTCTTCAGTTTTCAAAAAATCGAAAAAATAAAAAATACGTATCAGTTATTTTTTGGCGCTCTAAAAAACACAGACAAAATGTAATTTTTTCGTCAAGATGTCTATTGTTTTCATTTCTTGCGATTGTAACCTCAAATTAACGAAGTCAACAAATTTCATAAATATATAATTGAGTATGATACAATCTCAAATCTATCGATGAGTGTAATAAATATCGTCAATACCATTTTCTGCAATATGCTTTCGGTAATATGTTAAAGGTGACAAAAATTACGAAAGATTGAAAATGGTGCGAGACTTGGAGAAGAAGAAATCAGTTTCCGTAAAGAATTCAACACCATCATCAACTAGAAACAACAATCCTGGCAGTACAATCCCAAAGCGTGTAGCTTATACGAAGCAGCGGGAATTGATGAAGCAAATCGCTTTAAGGCGACCATTTGAAAGTTTGGGAAACATGGAAACACCCAGCCAGGTTTAAAGAATAAATATAAATAAAAAATTCAATTTTTATTGAAAAAATAATAATTTAAAAAAATTATTGTGTATTGAAAAAATTTTCAACTAAAAATTAAAATTTTTAATTTGTCATTTTATATATTACTCGACAACATAACGGGCTTTTATTTTGAATTAATATCTTTACAAAATAGACCATAATGATATTTATTTAAAATCATGAGATTTCGAATTTCAGATTAAAAAATTTTAAAAAAGTGCTATGTTTGTCCTAGAGTTGTAAAATTTTCTGTTTATTAAACAAAATGTTCTTTATAAAAACCTTCATGCCTTATAGTTGAATTTTCTAAAATTCACCGAAGTGATATAATGGAGATGTACATATTTTCAAAATTTGTTCAAACTTATAAATAAAGATTACAATAACATAAATTAATCAATTTAATGTAAAATGTGCTACAAAATAAATAAATTTTAAAATTGTTATATACTTTAAATAATATTTTCAATTCTTGAAAAACAAAAGCGAAAAATTATCTTTTCTTTTTTTTAGTTAACAAAATTTATGAAACTTTAGAACTTGTTATGTATTAGATACATAACGGATGTCTCTTATGGAGACCCTCAAGTATTTGAGGGGGAAGTAGTCAATGAGAAAACTAAGATCCTTTGTGGCTGGTTAATTTATTTTAATTGTCAGGACGATTTTCCACATAATTTTAGTTATACAATATAAATTAAGCCCTATTCCCGAAAAGGTCCTCGTAGCTAGGGGGTGGTCCGATGTCGGCTCCTTCTTGGAGCAGCAGGGGTGTTCTCGGGGCGTCGTCCTCGTTTAATAACCGGGCCTCTGTGTGCGGGGAGGGGCACGGGGACTCCGAGCTAGACGACAGAATTCGGCATCGGTTCCTTCTAGCCGCCGGGCGACCCGAAGAACCTGGTTGTTGGGAGTCCTGAGTCAAATCTACGAGCGGTGGAGGTTGTCCTCTCGGTCTTGTCCCAATAATTCGACGTCGGCGCTCCTCCCGGGCTCTGCGGAGAGTATCTCGGAGGGCCCGCGCAAGGGAAAGGGGGATGGTGATGGCGCGAGGGGCGGGAGATGTAGTAGCCGGGGGAGGGCCTTCCTGGAGACCTGGTACCAGTGTTGCTAAGGTGACGGGTTCAGCGAATCGGTCCCCCAATTCCGCTATGCGGTCATCTAACGTAGATGCCCGGTTCGATAGAGGGGAGCTTCCTGCCCTTGTTTCTGTACGGGTTCCGGGGTTAGTGGCACCCTGAGGTTCCACGGGGGCGGATGATGGTATGGCGGCTAACTGGGACTGTTCCTGTCGTGGCGGAGCAAACCTTCGAGGGAAATTCCCAGGGGCTCTCCTCAACCGTTTTATTACGTAGGGGATAGCATCCCTGAGGTTGCGGGGATAAGAGTTAACTCCCAGGATCCGACCACTGTGGAATTTGAGCTCTACCCAAACATCAGGATGTCCTCTTGCCTCGAAGTGTTGGAATCCTGCCCGAATGCACAACCCTAGTCTACGGGCTTTCTCCCGGGCTTGATTGAGGTTGGCGGAAGGAAAATTTACCACTACAACGGGGAAATTGGGATGAGGCTACGAAAGCCGTATTCAAGGAATAGGAATATGTGACTACGGAAGTCGAATGAAATAGATCTGTATAAAGGTTTAGACTACGGGATAAAGTTTCGGTTACGAAAGTTGTATTGAAATAAATCTGAATAAAGTTTCGTCTACGAAAATCTGGTATTTCTCGTCTATAGATTTATGTAAGTATATATATTCCTATATTTTTGTCATTTATTTTCATTATTTCTTTCATTTTTACATTCAATAACGATTTATTTTATCAGAATTTCAGGGGATTTTTCAACCCCCCGACTAACCCCCCCCCCCTGCCTACGCGCCTGACATTAATACAACATCGAATTTTACCATCGTTTTTAAGACGGTAAAGTAACTTCAAACAAAAAAAATACAACTGCCAAATAGGAGCAACACAAAATTAACTACAAAATATAATCACAAAAATAATACTATGTCTTGCTATGATCGCGCTACAAAAAGTTTCGACCATCAAAACTACATGTAGTCTTCAGTAGATTTCAGTGATCGAAATTTTTTCCACCACAGGAGAGCTCGTCAGGCAATTCAGTTTAGTTTCGCATAAGTGTTTCGATTGATGAGGATATTGCTACAAAAAAAACAAAAGATATACATATAGATATATAATGACCTGGATGAGCAACACCATCGTCATACTCGGCCAAGTCATCATCATCCTGAGTTATGTAAGCCAAATTGATCTTTGCTGGGACATTATTCTGATCTTCTTCATTTTGTGAAACAAGTTGAATTTCTTCCAGTATAACGTCCTGTATTATCATGTTTTCGTAGTTTGCACCCGCCCCAAAAGCACCGTCTGTAAAAATGTCAAGTGAAAATGAATTTTTTAACAGAAGCTCATTTCATAGTGCATAATGAGTTTCAATACGCTGATCTCAACATTGTTTCAATCAGAACCCTTTTTCAGTAGAAGCGATGATTCACCATGTTTAAAGTGATTGAAATAACTCTGTTTTTTTTTTCACATAAAGAAGGTTTTATGAAAAGATCAGATTCAAAGGTTTTTGTTAAGAAGTAAGCAAAATAATTAATAAATCCGTCATCGTTTTTCGTTCTTGATAGCCTAGTGCAAGTTATAATTAACTTATTGTTTTATGGTTTGAGAGAATGCGAAAAATTGTAAGGAAAAAAGTCTGTGTGTTCCCACCTATTACCTTTTATCTGTGGCATATGTGAGTTGAAAGCTTTTGAAAACTCAATTAAGGAAAAACAATTTTAGATCACTAAAGTTACAGTAAAAACCAGAGAGAAAAAGTACACTGCTCGATTAGGGTGGAAAAGTTTTTTTAACGAATCTGAGGGTTGCATCGTAAGCAGATCAATAAAAAAAACCATTCCTCACTAGTCGAGGACTATGATTTGTTCAGCAACGTGAGGAAATCCTAGTTTTATGAAACTTAAGCGTGGGGAAAACGAGCCATTACCTCACTTGTTGAACAAAATAATAAAAAAACACGTGAGACAATACAGAAGATTTTTTGTACCAGCATTCTTAAGATGCTAATAAATTTGCTTAATCCTTATTAAGTGTAGTTTATTTTAATAAGATTTTGTCGATCAGGACTAGAATAGTTAAAATTATCGTATCACCAGAGGTATAGACTTCAATAATATCAATACCAATTTATATTGGCTAGATGGGTATCGCTCATACTATCCTTGGCAATAGGAAAAAAACCGCAGAAAAACGATAATAGATTTTTTTGGTAAATGCGATCTTGAAAGCGCTTCAATTTCAAAATGTTGAGCTGTCAAAGACTAGGAAAGTCGAAAAATCTGACTCGTGTCATCAGGAGCTTTACAATATTCTTGTAAGTTTAATACAAACTTTTTGTGCAAGGTCTTTTGGAAAGCACGAAAAAATGGTTGAGATAATGAAATGCCTTAATAATTCCAGTGGGCAGGTCCAGCGCAAGCCTATTTGCCACCCCGAGCAAACTTTTTGGGCGACCCCCTCCCTCTCCCCCTCCTTCATTTAATAACGCGATGCCTCATTTATTTTGAAAAATATTGATAATGCACAACATTGGCAGTATTTCAATCGTCTTTTTACAATACCTATAAGAGTAAGGAACTTTAACTCGCAAATTGCACAAATGTTTCAGAAGATCAAAAAAGATATTCGGGTCACAAGTTTCAACCTATCAGATTTCTTATTTGCTCATGTTCGATTATCTTTTTTGACTTTGAGTTTCGGGAAAAGTGGAAAAGGACTTTTTGACTCGGAAAAATATGAAGAAAATTTAGGAAAAGTTTGGTTTGTGGAACTACCACCATTCATCGTGAGAGCGCATTTATTGTTTAAATTTTCGCCTTTAATAACTTTTTGAATTTTGTGTTTTATGTAAAGTGGTAAAGGACTCTTCGACTCGAAATTCAGTAAGGAATATTGGGTTTCTTTTTGGCTCGCCGACTTTGGTACACCCTGTATAATATCACTTTGGGAATATACTTTGTGAGCTTTTTTTCTGTGAAACTTATCAACTTTTGGTAATCAAACTTTTTTTCCAATTTGCTTTCTATTGAAAGCAACGCAAGACCAGTTATTCTTGTTTCGAACATTGTTGAGCAAAGATGTTTTTTTATTAATTTGAATTTAGAAAAACTTCTTCCTCTACTTGCCACCATCACAGGCAGTGTCATTAAAATCCGGAGATCGATAGAGATATTGGGAGCAAAACAATTATTTCGTGAAATAAACTCCTGCAGGACTTCTACAGGTGCTGCATTTGGTTTGGTCGATAGTGTTAAAGCTAACAATATAGTGCCGAAATTGGCCCAAACCTAGTTGAGCCGAGAAGACCTCGGAAATCTGCTATTTTCGACGTCTCCGAAGAGTCGTGAAAAAAGCTGATTTCTGAGTTCATCTTAGCTCAACTCGGTTTGGCTCACTGTCGGCACTACAGTGCCAAAAGAAGCATCTGTAGCCTGCCTGTAGCGTGCTAATACATCTGAAGAAAAATAACCATAGATGGTGTTAGGCATTGACGAGGAAAGCAAAAACGAGTTTGAACTACGTATAAATTTATTAATTATTCGTATTTTTTTGTTTTAACGAAAAATTTGTAACTTGAGAAAAAATTTTTACCGTGTGTCGTTAATGCCGCCATTGACGCCGGGCCTGCCAGTAGATTATTAATTGTGCAATGAATTTTCTCAGATTGTGATAGTTTTATTTATAAATATTCTTGAACGTCAAAAGGTTATTTTTAAAATTCAATAAATATCGAAAACATCATCAATCATTTTACATTCAAAGAAACAAATATGTGAATTATATTTATATAGTTGAAAATATATATATACGCTACAAAAACAGAAAACGGTGATGCATATTTCTGCTTAGCTGCATAGAAAAGATAAAGCATACCATAACGATTGTGTTACAGTTATTTTTAATGATCGCACTCACTGTCAAAATTAACTTCCATTTCTGGGATATCGAAATGCTCGACAGTATTATTTGAAACGTTGTTCTCCAGTACGCTTCTCAAAGTTTGATCACCAACTGCAATCATTGATGTCTCTCTTTCCTCAGAAGTTGCTTTCTCTGAACCTGTCAATGACACAGGAAATAAGAATGATGCACTGAGAGAAAAAGTAGGTCGGGTAGATTACATATAACATTACGAATATCATTGATCATTTTACCTCGTGATAAAAGAGTATGTAACTAATATGAATATCATTGAAAATATATGCCATGAGAACTGAAAACGTGGATGCATATGCTTGTTTAGCTACATAAAAAAATGTTCCCCCACAATTGCACACGAGTTATTGTTTATGTCAAATTATTCGATATTTTTCACTGAGTTGAAACAATTACTAAAATCCCCTTTTTAATTCAATAATCTTACAATTAGTCGATAGTTATTATCAAGGTTCCATATGAGAAAAAATTCGTCAGATGCCGGTATCTGAATCTGGGACCTCTCGATTTGCGCTCGAGTGCTCTTCCAACTGAGTTACATCTGAACGTACTTAATCTCTTAATGCGAATCTTAATCTACTTGATACGGATCCCGGCATCTGACGAATTTTTTCTCACATGGAAGCTTAATAATTATTGACTTGGATTATCGAATAAAAATGACGATTTTTTTTATTGTTTATGATCACAATTACCTTCAAAAATAAATTCCATGTTTTCGATATCGAAAAACTGAGAAGAGGTATTTGTAACGTTTTTTTTTAATACGTTACTCGATGTTTGATCACTCACTGCAATCATTGATGTATCTCCACCCTCAGGAGTTGTCTTTTCCGAACCTATCAAAAACACACAAAATAAAAATTATGTATTTGTTTTTTTTAACAATAATAATGTTTAAGCTATGTAGGCAATATCATTTAGTGATCATTGACTCTTTAGTCTGGAAAAAGTACAGAAACTGAGAAACAATGTGCGTATCGAAATAGTGGTGCTACTTTGATTTATTTTTTTTTTCTAAGCTATTTCTGTATAATCAAGTCACAAGTCTCTGTATAAAGGTCTGGCCTTGTGGCGATAGCCCTCAATTTTTCAGGGTAAAGCCTCAAGCTGAAGGGTTGATCTTTAAATTCAGGGGGTTCATTTGCGAGAGTAATAGTTGAACACTTTGATTCAACAGTCAACACTTAACCTAAAAATAATAATAAAAACATGAATGAAATTATTATTTCTTTTTACAATCACCAACTTTTAATTAGTACTTATCCGTTTGTAATAAGGATGTCGTCATCAGAATTTGCATTTTGCTATATGGTTTTATGTCCAACAAACGAATAAGTTACTTCATTTCATTTTACTGGACGACTTTATACAAAATATTGACAAAAAGAGAGGTCTGCTAAAGTGGATCAATTTTTTCATTGCTTACAAATTGTTCATTATTAGAGAAGGACTAGTAAAGTATGTCAATTTTTGCAATAAAATGTAATAGCCAATTACAAATACTTGTTGAGCATGTTATCAATGTCTGCATGAATCAAAAACATCTCGCGGTTCTAATTATTATTTTCCTGTTGAAGGTAAAAGTTTTTTTCAAACTTCTAAAGTTTTTCGGAGAATTCTTCAACCGACTAGGGAGGTATAAAAGGTAACGAATATAGTTACAATAACTTCGTGATTCTTAGTTACTTAGTATGAGCAGAAACAATAATATTAAAAACTTGTAAAAATTATTGCATAAAAAAAAGGTCCTTCATCGAAATAGTTTAATATAACACATATGACTGATTGCTTTACTGCATAAGTAATCATGAATTCCCAGCTAAAGAGAAACTATAACAAAATGAATCGATTCGACTCAAATTCCATATACTTTGAAAATACTTTGAAACAGTTTACCACATATCTCCATGCCCTCGCTAGAGTCGCAATCTCTCTTGTTTGAATCATTGTCATCGATTATTGTATCAGGGACGTCAATTGAAGTCGAAAGATTAGTCCCCATATTTCTGGGTTCGGAATCTTCGATTCTTTCGTCATTCCGCCGCTCCTCGTTCGCAGCTACAATAATTGTGCAAGAGAAAAGTTAAATAAAAGTCTCGAAGTACTTTAAAGCACTTCTAATGAAAAAAAAATTTGATTTTGAACATTTTTAATCGAAAACATGAATCGCAATTCGTTTTTTTTACTAATTTATAATTTTTAGATAGCTTCAGTAAAGTTTAGTGGAAATGAACCATCAACAGCACCTTCATAATAGACTGTTTTTTTCATGATCTATATTTAGAAAAATGTTTAGTTGCTCGGAAAAAGTTCGAATTCTTTATAATGAAAAGTCATTGATTTTATCTTAAATTCAGTAACTCTACACATGTTCATATTCTTGACTTTTATTTTCTGTAAGAAGCTGCACTTTAAATACAAAAGGTGTATTGAATCTATTTTTGACTCCTTCCCCACCCCCACCCAAAAAAAAAAATCCTACGTATCATGATTAAATTTCTGTATTACCGTAAACATTGTGAAAATAAAATAACTTTGAATTGCTTCGAAAATACTTAAAAACGGTTTACCACATATCTCCATGCCCTCGCTAGAGTCGCGATCTCTCTCGTTTGAATCATTGTCATCGATTATCGTATCAGGGACGTCAATTGAAGTCGAAAGATCAGTTGCCATATGCCTGCTTTCAGATTCTTCGATTCTTTCGTCATTCCGCCGCTCACCGTTCGCTGCAACTTTAATTGTGCAATAGCAAAGTCAGATAAATCTTGAAAGTATTCTAATGCACCCTTTATGGGAATGAAAATCGATTTTTAACATTGAAATTGAGAACATGAATTGAATTTTGTATCTTTTTCACATATTTATAATTTTTGGATAGCTTGAAAAGAGTGAAGTGGAAATTTACCATCGACAGCACCTTAAATATTAATTGTTCTGTTCACAATCTTTCCAAAAAAAAAGTCTAGTTGCAAGGGAAAAGGTTGAATTTCTCTTAAATAAGAAGTTATTGATTTCATCTAAAATTCATCAATATCACATATGTTCACATTCTTATTTTAAATTTCCTATAAGGAGCTGTACTACATTTACAAAAGACGTATTTACGCTATTTTTGACTCCTCCCTCCCCTTATGAAGAATTCGTTAGATGCAGCCGAACTCCCCCCCCCCCCCCCCGCCCCAAAAATCTCATGTATGATAGAAATATTCTTGTATAACCGTAAACATTTTGAAAAAAGGTATTATATAATAGTGCTATGATCATCAAACACTCATTTTTACTAATAATAATCATACTTGATAGTACTAGTACAGTTACGGCGTCATAACCGTACCGTTTCGTGATCTGAAAAAGCCTTTACAGTACTCATACTGTCAAGTCTCGAATAATTCTTGGACGCGAAAATCATTTCTCACTTATGTAATTGAAAACTTCGGCCTCGCCTCAGACTTTAACCTTTACACTCGTGAGACAGATTTGTGCGTCTGCTTGACATAATATACTATTTTCAGTTCGGAAGTGAACTTTTCGTTTTGAATCATGAGACAAAAGAAATAGCATGTTTTCATAAAGCATCAAAAACTTATTGAATGATTTATTTCATAGATGAACTAACTTCATCCCGAAATTTTTTTTGATCAAATAGAATTTTGTTAAAGAAACGATCATCTTTGGAAGAATCTCAACAATTTCAGTCTTAGTATATCACTCGATAATTTGGAAATTCTGGTAAGTAGCGGAGCTACTCTGTCAATGTATGAGAACAAATTCAGAAGTCTAGGAAACCTGAAAAAAATTGCTAAAGAATTTATGGTGGTGCTACTTATTAATGACATTTTAGTACAAAAAATTTCTTAGTGTTTTAGGATTGCGAAATTTTTCTTAACACGTCGTTTGAGCAACTCAGCTAAGTATCTGCATTTTCCGGAATTCAGTTGTTAGCGAGAAATAAAATTATATTCCTGTCCTCGCGAGAGTCAAAATAAAAGCTTCTTAATCGTCTGAAAAGTCTTACCTTGAATTTTTTCCAGCATAACCCTTGGCTGATCCGCCAGTATCTGATCGATATTGAACTTGCATGATTTTCCATTGATTTTGCGTTTTTCTCGCAATTTTCCTTTTTTCCTCGGTTTTACCATTTTTCTGCATGAAACAATAAATAAACTGATAATGAGCACCTGTTTCTTATATTTGACATAAAAATTTCTAAATAAGTGCACTGGACATACTCATTGCAAATACATGATATTTTATGCTTTTTGCTTACGTTTTGTTCGTAAACATCGCAGGCTAGGGAAATTTTCCTAAGCTTTATAGAGAAACTCTAATAAAAGCCTGACAAAGGGCGCGTGATTTTTTTTTTCAAAAAAAATTGACAAAATATCAGTAACTAATGAATAAATTATTCACATTTATCTCCAGTCGATGAAAACTCAGATTACCTAAGATTGATGGAAACTTTGTGATAAATACAGATTTAAAATACATTATGACCAGATACGAGCATAACTAACCTTTGATTACTTAATTCAATTACAAGTAATGAGATACATTGACTGTTACATGATTACATGCAACGAAGTATTTCGGTGACCAAAATTACTCGATTACATGGTATATTCCAATGTCGAACACTTGATAACATGTATTCAAGTATCTCAGCGACCAAAATCACTCGGTTACATGCAGAGTTAGGCTGGAGTACAACTCCCGGAATGGTAAAGTGAATTAATAGTTACTCTCTGACAACATCTTCAGTGGAATGAGAATGTCATCTTTATTCCACTAGATGTCTCAGGATGGAGAGTTTCTTTCGCATTATTCACTTTTTTAAGAAAGAACAGAAAATTTCGAAGCGAAATTCCGCAAAGAAGCTAGTGTAATAATCGCTTCGGAACTAATTCTCACTTTTTATTGCAATAAAAAATTATCAACTTACACTTTGTTGGTAATCGGATGTTTTTATGTGAACGGCTAGATAAAATGTGTACGGAAATATATTTCTGAAATTGAAAGAATTCCAACTTTTTTGAAATATCAATCACTTTGTCCCTAAATAGTTTATTTATTTCACTATTTATGATTCACATAATTTTAGAAATTATTATTTTATGTATTTATATTATAGATCAATTTCGACTGGAAAAAATTTTTTTTGGTTGATATTTTGTTTGCTGTCACAATTAATAAAAGTATGGAGGTTGTCATAATTTCCATGGATTTCACAGTAAAACTGTATTCTCCCAAAAAACATCAAAAATGTAAATTTTGGTGTTTAGCTTCCAAAAAAAAAGAACAAATTTTAACAAAAAACGATAAAATCCTGAACAAATTTTATTAGTGATATAAATTTGATGCTTAGATTAAGTTACAAGCAATTGATTTAGTAAGAATCTCGGTATTTAAGAATAATTGATGACAAAGTCTGTAATATTTCTATCGGGTTTTCTTTATTACATGTATTTTGTATTCCTACAGTTTCAATTCCATTCTATCTAGAAAAAAACTGTCAGAGCGCTGAAACTCACTAAACAGACCGCTTTTATGAACTTAGACTGTACATATATGTATATGCACAGTACGTTAGTATAATTCGAATTCTGGTAATGATGACTTTAGCCTATTTTCTCACATAAACCGATGTCATGAAATTCCTTTATGATTATTAGAAGATGGCAATAATATCTTCAACAACTATCCCTGCATGGAAGTCAAAATCCATGGTTCACTAAATTTCAGAGCACTGAACTAAGTTTTAAAAATCCGTTCAGAAACACTACCTGATGAGTGTAAATTGGTGTTACGTTAAGTGCTATTAGACAAATTTTTCAAACCCATTTAAAAATAGTAATATAATTAGAAACACAAATAGTGAACACGAATTTAAAATTCTAATAATAAATTGACAGTTCTTGTGTCTAAATTTTTTCTATGAATTATGAAATAACGTTGTATCTTTTTTGAAATGACATACTTTTTTGTGATGAGTATTTACATTTCCAATTTGTGTTTGTAAAAGTATTACTACTATTACTATTCGGAAATCTCATCGTGAAAATTTTCCAAATGTAATTTTGATGCTTATTTTCCGTGAGCACTCTTGGTATTTCCAATTGGATTTTCACAGCTAGCTAGGTACCAAGCGTAGAGGAGAATACAAACTATACATGGCTAATTTCAATGATAGGAATGAGTGATTTAAAATACTGATAATTTTATTATTTATTTAATTTATTTATTCACCCTCGTTTTAAATCGAACCTTCATAAGATGCACATAATCTCAAACGATACGTTATGAGAAATCGCCCCGGTAGACTATGCTCGATAGTTTCTCGGCCGTCATAAAATGAGTAAATCGATCAGTATAGTCATGGAAATAGTTTTATATTATCATGGTCTCGTGTAATAGTTTTCAACAGTTCACCAGTAAATTATATTCTAATCTACTCATAACTAAAATTTATCGATTTTTGGAATTCCACGGAAAGGAATTTCTTGCTAAGATACCGTAAGACGTCATAGAATCGTAGCGTAGTACCAATTTACTTCAATATAGCTACTGACGGCAGAAAGAAACATTCGAATTCACGGTCTCAGACGGTGGATTTGTATGTAATAGAAGCTTGGTCTTTCTTGGTAGCGGGCCGTAAGATGACAATAGCTAGTTTCTGTAGTTGGGAGTGAACTAGGCCTGGATGACTAAAGTTCTCTCATATATACTTTTCATGTATTATAACAATTGAAATAAAATAAATTGTCATGCACGCAAGTCATGTTTTCGATATCAAAAGCTCTATCTTCGCACCATCCTAAACTACAAGTTAACTTAATAATTTCCGAATATTTATAAAAGCTGAGATATTTGTCATAAAAAGCGGTCTGTTTAGTGAGTTTCAGCGCTCTGACAGTTTTTTTCTTGATAGAATGGACTTGAAACTGTAGGAGTGCAAAATACATGTAATAAAGAAAACCCGATAGAAATATTACAGACTTTGTCATCAATTATTCTTAAATACCGAAATTCTTACTAAATCAATTGCTTGTAACTTGATCTAAGCATCAAATTTATATCACTAATAAAATTTGTTCAGGATTTTATCGTTTTTTGTTAAAATTTGTTCTTTTTTTTTGGAAGCTAAACACCAAAATTTACATTTTTGATGTTTTTTGGGAGGATATCACTTTTTTTTACTTTATTTCTGAATTTCGTGCTATTTATTTTAGGTCAAGAAAATTTTTTATCATATCGAACTCAACGTTATCTTTTTGGAGTATAGCACCCGTACGGAACACGTTAAAACACGTTCGCGTTTAGTAAACGTCAGTAAACGTACTATTCCGTACGGGGTAACAAAAAATATTAGATTGTGTACCAAAAGTCGCAAAGTAAACTTTTGTCATACACGCTGACAAAGCAAACACGGGCGTGATTGTCAGTACGAGGGGAGTACGGGTGTGATTCTCGGCTTAGTCTCGTGCTGAAAATCACACCCGTACTCTGCCGTACTCCCCTCGTACTGGCAATCACGACCGTGTAAGCCGAGTACTGAAAATTCTACCTGTGAGATGAGAGCCTACTTTGATGGCCGAGGTGCACACTCTACTTTTTGCAAAAGAACTCTGCAGAAAGCGACATACTATACTTATGAAATATACGCAAAGTTAAGAAATTTTCGAATTTTTTGTCAGAATTTTGAAAAAAAAAATTAAACGAAAATATATTTATTTTGATTTCGGACAAAATTTGAAAAAAAATTTTTTTAATTTTTGTTGAAGTAAAAGAAGTAAATTTTGTATTTGAATTCTCCCGCTCTCCAAACTAGGAATATTTTGTCACCACCCTCCCCGTGCCCTACCGAGAGCACACAGGTGTACCACAACGGGAGAAAGTTCTCCTCCCTCACTCCCTAGCATTAGCTCTCTCTCTTTCATTTTAGGTTCACTCTCACCAGTTTTTTTGTTCACTTTGCTCTGGAACCGAAATCTGTAAAGACCTCTCTACAAAATAAATCCGAAGTTTTCTTTTAAATCAGTGAAATATCTTGTTATTTGGACCCTTAATTTAACAGGTTATGGGCCCAGGTTCGCGAATTAACAGATATTTCTGAGGGTCTGAAATTAATTGCGCGCGAAGTGCGGGTTTGAAATTTATTTCCGTCAAGTGCACGCCGAGAAGCTTTTTCGTGCATCCGCGATGGAATCTGAAAATGTTCGCCTCCCGAAATTGACTGGAAACGAGGACTGGGCGATGTGGAAATTCCGGGCCCGCGTGGCACTGAGGGCGTCGGGGACATGGGACGTCGTCGACGGCACCCAGGTGAAACCGGAAGTGGCGGCCGGGGCCGACGAAGCGCCCATCAAGGCATGGAAGAAGCTGGACAACACGGCCCAGAGGATAATCGTGACGTCCATCGACGAGAGACCACTCCTGCATATCATCAACTGCGATACCTCCAGGTCCATGTGGGACAAACTTCAATCCGTGTACGAGCAGAAATCCGAGGTCAGCATCCACACACTAATGCAGAAATGGTACAGCATCGAGAAAGACCCCAGGGACGACATAGCAACCCACGTCGCTCGTCTCGAGGATCTCGCCCACCGCCTTGAAAACCTGGGTGAGAAAATTCCTGAAAGCATGATCATGACGAAGGTTATTATGACCCTCCCCCCCACTATGAAGCACTTTATCAGCGCGTGGGACTCGGCTCCCTCGGGAGACCGCACGTTGTCGAACCTGATATCGCGACTGACGATCGAGGAATCCCGCACCAGCCCTAACCATAATCGGGAAAGCGCGGCATTCACTGTTCGTAAGACCACTCACGGCAAATCAAACCCCAAGTCTAGGAGGCCAGGGAACTGCAACTACTGTCACAAACCAGGGCACTGGGTGGCGGAGTGTTGGAAGAAGAAAACGGCTGGCACCAGGAGAGGTGCAGAGGACAGGGGCGAGGCCCTCATCGGGGAAGCCATGACATCGAGGGACATCATCCACGGGGTCGAGGCCGAGGCCTGGTTCATGGACTCCGGGGCGACAGACCACATGTCGAATAGGCGATCCTGGTTTCGCTCGTTCACCAACCTCCAGGGGAAGTCCATCAAGGTCGGGGATGGAAAATTGATTCCGGCCTTGGGGAGGGGTGAAATAGACATTCTGGCTTTTAACGGTCACAAGTGGGAACGAAAGTTCCTGAGGAATGTTCTGTACGTGCCTGACCTCACTTACAACCTTTTTTCACTAGGCGCGGCGCTAGATAATGGCATTGAGCATCAATCCGACCGAAATTCATGCAGACTCGTGAAGGACGGGGACGTGGTTGCGGTGGGAGTAAGGACAGGAAAACTGTTCAGCATGAGGTTCCAGGTCATCGAAGCGGTCCAGGGGCAGCCCGAGGCGAACATGGCAACGCAGGTCGACCTCCACACCTGGCATCAGAGGATGTCGCATCAGAACATGGCCCAGGTCAAGGATGTTCTAAAGAGGTCGGGGATCAAGTGTCCTGGCGAGGGCATAAGCTGCGAGGACTGCATCCTGGGGAAAATGCATCGTCTACCATTTCCAAGAAGGGGCTCGAGGTCAGCGAAAATAGGTGAGGTGATCCACACCGACCTCTGTGGGCCCATGCAGGAAAAGTCTCTGGGAGGCGCGAGGTATTTCTTAATGTTTAAGGATGACTATAGCCACCACAGGTCAATATATTTTCTGAAGACCAAGGCCGAGACCCCCACCTGGATCGACCACTACCTTAGGAAGGCTGAGAAACACCTTGATACTGGAATAAAGGTCCTGAGGAGCGACAACGGGCTCGAGTACGTCAACCAGGAAGTGGCTGACCTGACACGTCGACTGGGCATCACGCACCAAAGGACTGCTCCATACACACCTGAGCAGAATGGATCGGCAGAGCGCGAAAACCGAACTGTCGTCGAACTGGCCAGGACCTCTTTGCACGCCTGTGGAATTCCCCTGAGGATGTGGGCCGAGGCCATCAACTACTCGGTGCACTCGCTCAACCAGACGGGAACAAGCTCTCGTGCAGGGAGCACGCCGAACGAGCTCTGGCTGGGAAAACCACCTGACATGGACCTCCTTCACATTTTTGGCGAGCTGGTCTACGTCCATGTTCCAAAGGAGAAGCGCCGGAAATGGGACGTCAAGGCGGAGAAGGGATTCTTCGTGGGGTACGACGGCAACACCAAGGGTTTTCGTGTCTGGTTCCCAGAAAGAGACCAAGTCAAGATTCACCGGGACATCGTCTTCACTGGAAGATTATTCAAGGACGAAATGCCAAGTGAAACACAGGAGGAGACAATAGATCTCTCAATACTACCTGCAGACGTCACCGACGACCAGGAACCTGAGGACGTCATCGAGGACGCCGTCGAGGACGAGGCTCAAGAATACGAACCAGCGCGGGAAAATGCACCACCACCAGTCGGACAGGATCAGGCTCCAGGTGGAGATCGGCCCAGATATAACTTAAGAAATCGCGAGGACATCCAGATGCCGGCAAGGTACTCGACGGCCATGTTTTCCGCCGTGGACACCAGTGAGCCAGAAGATTTCGAACAGGCCATGGCATCACAGACCTCGGGGCAGTGGAAAGCAGCTATGGATGATGAGATGAAATCCCTGCTGGAGAACAGCACCTGGACCTTGGTCGACCCACCTCACGATCAGAAGATAATTGACAGCCGCTGGACTTATAAACTGAAGCGAGGGGGCGATGGAAGGATCGAAAGGTTCAAGGCCAGGCTAGTGGCGAGGGGCTTCAGGCAAACTGCGGGAGTCGACTACCACGAGACGTTCAGCCCGGTCACGAAATTCGACTCCATTAGAACAATCCTGGCAATGGCAGCATCGGAGAATTTATACCTGAAACAGTTTGACATAAAGACTGCGTTCCTGTACGGGGAAATCGAGGAGGCCATCTTCATGCATCAGCCAGAGGGATACGAGGATGGCACAGGACGAGTCTGTAAGCTGAACCAGAGCCTGTACGGGCTCAAGCAGGCATCAAGGTGCTGGAACCAACGCCTTACGTCGGCTCTGAACAACCTAGGTCTCCAGCCCACGGATGCCGATCCATGTGTGTTCACAAACAACAACAAGGAAAATCTCCTGGTCCTGGCCATCCACGTCGACGACGGACTCATCGCAGCGACAAGAGAAGAAGCGGCAAGTCAGATTCTCATGGACCTGGAGAAGGAATTCAGCGTGACCTCAGGCGAGGTCTCAACATACCTCGGAGTGCAGATTCGACGACTTCACGACGGGTCCATCTTCCTACACCAGGAGGCTTACGCCATGACGGTTTTACGGCGTTTCAAAATGGACGAGGCCAACGCAGTTGCCACCCCCGCTGACCGACACCACGAGATGTGCGCCGACGCCCACGTAAACGGCGGCAAAGACACACCCGGGACGGCATTTCGGCGAGTAGTGGGGAGTCTCATGTACCTGTCGATCGCTACGAGGCCGGACATCACGTACTCTGTAAATGCAGCCAGTCAACATCTCGAGGACCCAAAGAGCATCCATTGGAGCGCGGTCAAGAGGATACTGAAATATTTGAAAGGCACTACAGGTTTTGGTTTGTATTTTCCGGTTCGCAAAAATCACTGTTTACAGGTTTACAGCGACGCGGACTACGCCGGGGATACTGAGACGCGACGGTCGACAAGCGGGGTCGTGATTAAGTTTGGAGATTCCACGGTTACCTGGAGTTCGGCGAGGCAGAAATCCGTGGCACTCTCCACCACTGAAGCCGAGTACGTCGCAGCGAGCACGGCCGTCAAGGAGATTGTCTGGCTCAAGGGCCTACTCGCGGAGCTTGGGATTCCCGTTGAGAAAACAACGCTGAACATCGATAACTTGAGCGCTGTGAAACTCATTCGAAATCCCGAGTTTCACAAGCGTACAAAACATATCGACGTGCGCTACCACTTCATTCGCGAGAAATATCAGAGCCATGTTTTTGTTTTAGAACATGTACCGTCGGAGAAACAGCAGGCAGATCTCCTCACGAAACCTCTGCCTCGGGTAAACTTCGAGATGCAGAGAAATATGCTGAACGTCACGAACTTTGAAGAAGCGAAAAAACGACACCAGCATTCAGCATAACAACAACAAACAACGAGCGACATTGCAGCCGACGTCCGACGAAGGTACACGAACACGCTTCGGGACTCGAGCAGGCTCGAGCACAGTCGACGCGGAGGAAAATGCAGGGGCGTCTACACTCAACCCAGCACCCTGCGGCACACGGGATGACCGCATCAACCTACACCGGGCGGGCTCAAAACGCACGAGTTGCAGCGTACGACACAACAGAGAATAAAGAAGAATATAGACAATAAGGAAATAAAAATTTGATTCTTTGGTGGGAGTGTTGAAGTAAAAGAAGTAAATTTTGTATTTGAATTCTCCCGCTCTCCAAACTAGGAATATTTTGTCACCACCCTCCCCGTGCCCTACCGAGAGCACACAGGTGTACCACAACGGGAGAAAGTTCTCCTCCCTCACTCCCTAGCATTAGCTCTCTCTCTTTCATTTTAGGTTCACTCTCACCAGTTTTTTTGTTCACTTTGCTCTGGAACCGAAATCTGTAAAGACCTCTCTACAAAATAAATCCGAAGTTTTCTTTTAAATCAGTGAAATATCTTGTTATTTGGACCCTTAATTTAACAATTTTCGACAAAAGTTGGGAAAAAGAATCAAAAAAAATTTTTTATCGAAAATTTGAAAAAGAAAAAAAAAAATTTTTGGAAATACTTTGAAAAAAATTTGAGTTTAAAAAAAAGGAAAAAATTTTTTAGAAAATTATTTTTGCTGAAAAATTTGATACAAAAAGAAAAAAAATTTTTGAAAAAACAAAAAAAAAATTTTTTTTAAATTTTGAGAGAAAAATTTGAAAAAAAATTTTGAAAAAAAAATTAAATCAAAAAAAGTTTGAGCAGCTCGTCACGAGCATCAGGCCGTCCGAGTATACTCGGAATATACTTGGAAGTTAAACACTCCTTAGGCCGAACTATCACTCGCAATTCTTCGAAATTTTTGATTAATTAGTGGATGGATTTAACTTCAGTGAGTCGGGGAGTTCGGGGATAGTAGATTGCGTTCGGGTTCGCTCGGCACAGTTCGTCAACGTGGCTGCTGTCATAGCGACATTTTTTCAAATTTCCAAACATCAAAGTCATTTTTAAAATCCAATATGGCGGGTGATAGATGCATGAATGTGCGCTACACATGCATGTGGCGCCATCAGCGGATCTTTAAGGAAGGGCCGTAAAAAACTAAAATGGACGACAATCGTTCACAATCGTCGCCGAAAAAAAAACATTGCATACCGGTAACGCATGAAATATAAATTAAAATAAGGAAAAATTTGCCCCAAATATCGCGTTTTTGGTAGCTGCCGGGAAAATTAGGAATATTAAAACCATTAAAAAGTAAAAATTGCTCGATATTGGTCACGAAATACGGGTATGAAGTGGCCAATTGACAGCTCAAGTACTTGTGTTTGAGTAAATAAGGAAACTCAGCTTTTTCTACATATAGATATACATGTACATTAGAGAATTGAAAATTTTTTTATGTATTGCATCTAAACAGGAAAAAGCTATCGTTTTTCCTAATTCACGATAGGAACACACCACGGTGAATTTGATTTGAAGCTAGAAGTAAATATAATTTTTAGGATTATTATTTTTCAACTTATGTTTTTCAAAGAATTTACATCATTTTTTTGTTCACGTAGAATCAATTCTCAATTTATTAGATATTTTTCCTTAGCATTGATTTCGTAATTGATTTTTTTCATTTAACTTATTCTTCCTTTTTTTCACTATATTGTCACGTCCTAGGTGGGCGTGGCAAAGGACGACCAAAAGGATTGTTCCTTCGGATCACCCTTGTTTGATTTCCGGTTTTAGCCCTCGTAGGGCAAGGAACCGGACGTAATCGCTGGTGAATATCAGGACAGTGAAAGAAACCAACAAAAGAATGCCATGAACAATTTTTATATTTTCAACATATGTTGTTACAATTAACAGAATTATTCGAATCCAGCAATCGCAACAAGTATTAACGTAGTGAAAATAGTATATGGTAACAAGAAACGAACAGAATTCGATCAACTACAATATACGAAAGAGTAATTAAATCACGAAAGAAAAAGAATACATCAAAATTGGATAAATCGCAACTTGTAGAAGAATAGTTGAATTATAAAAAAACAGGAAAAATAAATCAGAACTAAACAAACTGTACCATATGGAAACAAATGGAATTAGTAAAATGTATCAACTTGATAACTTGTAGCATATGGGAACAATTCAGTCAGGAAAAATAAATCAGAACTAAACAAACTGTACCATATGGAAACAAATGGAATTAGTAAAATGTATCAACTTGATAACTTGTAGCATATGGGAACAATTCAGTCAGGAAAAATAAATCAGAACTAAACAAACTGCACCATATGGAAACAAATGGAATTAGTAAAAAGTATCAAAGTAAATAATCGTAACATATGGAGATGTAAATTCAATCAAGGAAAAATATATCGAAATTTAATACTTCGCAACATGTGGAAACGGAATTCACAAAATCTATTAACAATGTACACTTACGTCGAAAGTTCGCCGGAAAAAGCAAGATTTTTCCTTAGCGCGGGTCTTTTATAACATTGCTATTTTCCCACCCCTGGGGGTGGGAGACGATCGGATGTTTCCAACTTGACTATTCATTGGAGCATCAGAACCCCTCTCAACCCATTCCTTTAGAGAATAATAAAATTTCACAATACTTGTTCGATTAGAAAACAAATCGCATTTCTATTCTAGGAGTAATAACATTGTAATCAATTCGCATTTGGAAACGGATGTAGTTAATCTTAATTCCTTCTTGTCGTACATTAATTGTTCATTTTAGCACTTTTTTAGAAGCAAGAAAAATTCTATGAAGGAGAAAAAAAAATATAAGATGAAAATATATTTTCATAGGGAAGAAAAGGAAAAAAAAACATGCGGGACCTGCCAGCATGTTACAACCCCCCTCATTTTTGTCGAAACAACGAGACATAGTTTCGACACCATATCTTAGCAAACAAAATTGTTCGAAGACTTACATTTAACCATTTTTGCCTAGCACGAAATTAGCCTTAAGATAATCGCACGGTTGTTTGTGACACTGTAGTTGTGGGAAAGTAAATATAATTTATTCTTCAAAAATTCTAATTTTATAGCTTTTATATATTTCTCAATAGCAGAAATGTATATTACGTGAACCCTGTATATTGATATAAATTGATATCTGGTTTGACAGAAAATGGTTACTCAGGATCGCAACTATATTGGAACTGACAAGAGTCCGTAAATCTTTTTATGGCTTACACTGGCTTCTGATTCTCTGTGGTTTCTGGTCTCTTCTTGTTCTTCGACGTTCTTGGAGTGGTTGGTCATTCTGGTCACGAGCTCGGTTTCGCTTTGTGGGAGGGTGTTGTGTTGTTCGTATCGGGCCTTGTCTTGTAGCAGGTAGGTTACTAATGGTTCCCATGGCGAGCTTAACAGTTTATAACTCCACCCGAAAGAAGTGTGCAAAAGGTAGCAGCGGAAAATACTACTAAGGATCCACAAAATGAAATGGACTAATAGATAGATGCCGATAATCGCAGAGCTTACTCTTCCAAAGCTGTCCAAACCGTCCCAGACCTCTTTCCAAATGGATATTCCAATGTGTTTGAGGGTATTTTCATCTATTAATTTGGTCAGAGTGATACCTTGAGCTTGAAATCCTTGTCCTAGGGTGCCTCGAGCCAGGGTGTTAATAACAGCTGGTTGTTCCGCCGGATACATAATAACTTCGTGAAGTCTCTCGAGATCTTCTGGAGTGTAGATCCCGGACGAAATTAGATCTTTCGGCTTCGTATACGACCATGTAGCTTTGTTGAGTGGTGTCATGACATGTGGAGGAACAGTTGGAACGGGTGTTGGCAAGAATTTATACCATGTTTCTCCTAATTTGAACATAGGTGCCATCATATGGTTGCATGATACCTCGTAGCCTCGCTTCTTCAATATGTGAGTTCTGGGTGTAAGATAATACGTGGTGTTGTCGTTGCTGCGTCTTACTGGTAATTCCTGATAACAAACTTCGGTTCTGACTATGTTAACTTCAATTGGTACACATTTGATGAGGTGAGCCACTTCTCCGCTAACTACGGCCATGTAACCAGGCTTTTGCTTATAATTGTAAGCGAAATGTTCTGGATTAATTGATGCTAAAGCCTGAGCGTTAAGAAGGACTTGCCTTTCTACACGGCACCGCTGCATTACAACGTCTCTGTAAAGTGATTCCAACTGCCTGCTAATATATCTTTCTACATACAAGAATTTACTGTTTACATACGCCAGAAGGTCCAGATCTCGTGCATTTAGTGGTACTCTGTCTCGAGAAAATTGATCTCTCGGTCCCTCCAAAATAAATAATTTTGGGTGCTCTGTTCGAATAAGAGAATAGCCACACACCAACTTCGTTTCCCCGGTGGTAAACCCGAAAGTTACGTCCTTGGAGACAACGGTGTATATCGTTTCGCGGAAATTGTTGTTGATGCTGCTCAATTTTTGGGCGTTTCCTGCGTAAAGAACTCCGTAATGGGAAAATTGGCAGGTGTCTTTATGAGTGGCATCCCAAAAATAATGTATTCCTTCGAAATCAGTGCATTGTTCATGGTCCTCATTACACCTAGTCCCAGATTTCATTATCACTTCTCCGCCTTCAGTTGTCACGGTGGCTTCATAATCGACAAGTGTGATTTTTATGGTTGCTTGTACCGCCACTTCTTCCCAGCTACCATAGAAGTCACTGTAGAAGGTTCCTTCACAAGATGAGTCTGATGAGGTTTTTCCTGCAAGTGTAACGCTATGGGTGATTGTTCCGTTTGGCTTGGCACCGTCGAGGATTGCGGCTCCAATGACATATCTTCCTGTGGCGTGCAACGACTTGCATTGGTCCTCGCCTAAATCGGCTAAGTACGTGGCCAAACCTCCGGTGACGATTCCAACATGAGAAAACATGCCGCAATGAAAAACTTGTCTGTGTATTTCGATCTTACAGCCAAAAACGTGGGTGGACTGGGTTGATAAAATCTGCAGCAGTTGGACGTAAACAGTTTCATTTTTGACTCTTGCTTGGGGTAATTCACAATTGCCGACTTCTCGCAGGGATATTTGAGTGATGTTCGTGTTTAGAGCGGTGCAGTCAAATCCGATGAGTCCATGTGATAATGAGACCCAGAGCCAGAGAATCAGAGCCGTACATAACATCCTTGCCATTTCTAATTTTACCTACGGTTGAATAACAACAATTAATATGTGTATAAAATACGCTTACAAGCAAAAATACTTTAGAGAATATGTAGATAAAATGCTATGAGCAAAAAAAAAAAAAAAAAAAAAAATGGGTAAGGATACTTTATTTTCATCGTTACTCATAAATTCGCGACATAATTTTTCTTTTACTTTATTCAAAAGAAAAGATCAAACAAAAAAAAATGATCTCAAAAACAATAGCCAACAAAAAAAAACAAAAGAAAACAGGTAAAAGATACTTTATTCTCATCGCTACTCATAAATTCACGACATAATTTTTCTCTTACCTAGACAAGAACAATTTAAACACGTTTGCCTAATTTCAAGACTTATCAATATGTTATCATTTTAATCTATGTGCATCTTTCCGAAACATTATCATTATCATTAATATTCGTTCTTTTAGTTATGTTATTTCTTATTTCCTTGTTCATGTAACTAATTTCATTTATTTATTAATTTATTATTTCCATTTATATCTTCGTTCAAAAAAAAATTTATTTATATATATATATATATATATATTTTTTTTTTTTTTTTTTCCTTTCTCTTTTCTTTTTAATATATATATATGGAATTAAGGGTCAATTTACTCCAATGATTTTCCAGTTCCCTTAATCATTGTATGTATTATAGACGAACTCAATTACAACTTATTCAACAGAGCAATTTCGAATGTGTGACGGTATTAGCCGATCTGTAGCAACAACCTTTTCTTTTCCCTTTTGGACACGAATTTTCGCATTTTTATCGCCAATAATCTCGATGATTTTATAAGGACCCTCATTGATGTCCCCCAATTTTCCTACCTTCATCCCCTTTCTAAGGAAAACATATTCGCCGGCCAAAAATTTCTGTGGGTTCCTTTTTCGGTCATTATATTGTTTTGCCCTTTGTTTCGCGTTATTCAAATGTTCTCTCGTATCTTCGTGTAAAGAATCTAAACGCGACATAAGTCGAGTGAGGTATTCGTCATAAGTCTGGAGCCTTTCATAGCGAGGGAGAGGTCGACTGGAAGGCAACAACGGTGGCTTACCATATACTAACTCATAGGGCGTTCGCCTAGTACTCTCATGGATGCTAGAATTATAAGAAAACATTGATAGCTCAATCCATTAGTCCCACTCGCGGTCCTGTTCGACAAATTGTCGTAAATATTCAACCAAAACGATATGAGATCTTTCGAGCGACCCATTCGACTGTGGGTGAAACGCTGTCGTTTGGAGTTTCTGAATTCGAAGTCTTTTAGTGAGTGTCTTCATGAGGTCTGAGAGGAAATTGGTACCCTGGTCAGTCAGTACCACCTTTGGAGCTCCAAAGACGCAAACCAGCCTTTTTAAGAACGCATCAGCAACTGTCGCAGCCACGGCATTAGGTAGAGGCACTCCTACGCAATACTTCGTCAGCAAGCACTGCATTGTAAGAATCCATTTATTTCCATCGGCTGTGGTTGGGAAAGGTCCTACTAAATCAAGAGCCACCTTTTCGAAAGCTGACCCTGGAGTATCCGTTATAGCCATAGGCTGTCGTACCTTAACCCGAGTCAACTTTTTCAGTTTACATTGCAGACAGTTTTGAATGAAAGTCCCAATTTCCTCTTTCATGTTCTCCCAAGAATAGTTAGCTCTCAATCGACCATAAGTTTTAGTCACACCCTTGTGACCTCCAATCACGGATCCATGAGCTTCTTTGATGAGTGAATAGCGTTCTGACACGCTGGGAGTTTTCACCAGCCCAGTGCAAATACAAATTTTAACAGGAGTATCCCTGAACTTCGAATTTAATTCGTCTAACACAGTTTCCCAAGTTGCTGAACCAAACTCATGAATTTTTGGCATGCAAAAATGTTGTATTTCTCGCGAACAAATGATCTGTTGTAATTCTGCAAAAGCACGAATTGCATAATGCACAAACTTCTTCGAATCAGGCTGAGTGCCCAGTGGCAACGTATATAACCCTATGTGAAAACGAGATTTTAACTTGATGATCGAGACCGTACCTAGGGGACCTGGTTGGAAATTACCAATTTCTTTCACAGAAGAATAGGAATTCGCTATCTCTCCGAAGGGTTTCCCAAGGGCGTCCAAAAAGAAAGCAAGATTATCATGGCGCAACTGCAAGGGGTCTCTAGTCTCGATAATATTTCGTCCTCGTATCAATTTTTCCAAATTGTCGGGAGAAATTTCGTTTTCAGAGTCTGTTTCAGTATCATTATCTGAATTGAGAGTATCAATTTTATCCGGAGGGTCATTCCTCGGAATCGGGATTGGTTCTGAGTCGGTGTCGTCGATTTCCTCTTGTTCAATCTCGCTGAATTCAGAATCATAGTCGGTATCTGATTCTTCTCCTACCTGATCAGTGACCGAATGGTTTTCGTCTGAACAAAGCTTAGGGACATTATTAAATTTGCCTCGTTTCCTTGGTCGAAAATCGTAATTTATGATCTCATCCGGTTGATTCGGAGTAGTCGAGAAATCTGAAGGAATCTCTATATTTTCTTGAATTGCTGATGGGTGCTTTGGCCTCGATTTCGTAGTGGATTCCTTTTGTTTCTTGTTTTCAAGACTGAGTTTGTACTGCATTCCAGCCTCGGTAGGTTTCTTAACCCTAGAAGAGCGTCGTTTCTCAGAATTTTCTGTAAAAAGGGTCTTCACATCAACTATCATGCTTTCCATAGTCTCAGGTTTTCCGTACTCTGCAGATTCTTCTTCGATCGGATTTCTAGACAACGCATCAGCGTTCACGTTTGTTTTTCCTGCTTTATAAACAATCTCGTACTCATATTCCTCCAGTTTGAGTCTCCACCGGGCTAAACGCGAGGTAGGGTCCTTGGCTGTACGCATCCAGACCAGAGGGCGATGATCTGTTACAATTGTGAACTTACGCCCCCAGAGATAGGGCCGAAAATGCGAAACGCAAAACATAATCGCTAACGCTTCTTTCTCGTACGTGCTATAATTACGCTCCGCTTTATTTAAAAGCCGCGAAACGTACGCGCAGGGTTGATCTTTGCCCACTGGCCCTTGGCTGAGTATGCCTCCTAATGCGTAGCCACTCGCATCCGTAGTGAGTACAAAGGGTTGAGAAAAGTCTGGATATTTCAAAACAGGCTCCTCGCAAAGTTTCTGTTTAAGAGCCTCGAATGCTTCTTGCTGTTCTGAGCGCCACCCGAAATCTTGATCCTTTTGCAAAAGAAGGGTGAGCGGTTTCGAAATCTTAGAGAATTGGTCGATGAATCGGCGATAGTAACCTGCTAATCCTAGGAACTCTCGTACGTTCTTCATGTTCTTAGGACGAGGAAAGTCTTTTACAGCTTGTAACTTTTTGGGGTCAGGCTTCAAACCTTCTTGCGTAATCGTATGTCCCAAATAATTTACTTCTCGTTTAAGGAACTCGCACTTATCCGGTTGCAATTTGAGATTGGCTTCTCTGAGCCTAGAAATCAACTGTAAATATTTTCTACGATGTTCCAACAGAGTTTTAGAGTAAATAACGATATCGTCTAAATAGACAAACAACTCCACACCTTGCAAACCGGTAAGAACGACATCCATCAAGTTCATAAAAGTAGCTGGGGCGTTTTTCAGCCCAAAGGGCATTCGCAAGAATTCCCAATGACCCGCAGGAGTTGAAAACGCAGTTTTATGTCGATCCTTCTCGCTCATTTGGATCTGGTGGAAACCAGATACCAAATCAAAAACCGAAAAATAGTTTGCACCCCCCAATTGATCTAATATTTCGGTTATGTTAGGTAAAGGATACGCGTTACTGACGGTTTTTTCGTTAAGGGCTCGAAAATCTAGGACAAGGCGCCATTTTTTATTGCCCTGACTGTCAGTTTTCTTTGGCACTATCCAAATAGGGGTGTTGTAGGGAGACTGAGAGGGCTGTATAATGTTATTCTTCAGTAATTCGTCCACTTGCCTGGTAACTTCATCCTTCAGCACGTGAGGAAAACGATATTGGCGTTGGTGAATCGGTGTGTCATCGACAGTTTTGATTTCGTGTTCCACCACCGTAGTTGCGCTCAGAGGTTCCCCAGGAAGATGATAACAGTCTGCACTAGCCTTAATCAAATATCTCACCTCATCGAGCTCTCGTTCATCGAGATGTTCTAGACGAAGAAGTTCTATTATTTGCTCGCTACGTGTTTCCTCCGTAAGTCTAAGCACTTGCCGCCCTGAATTTCTTAAAAATTTTCGAACCTTTCGTTTCTCAGCCGATTTATAATATCCACGTTTTTTTGATATGTCAGTTTGTTTCATCGCGTCGATTTCCTTCAATTCCACCTCCGGGACGTCGATACCGATTTCTTCATTAAGTGTGTTAATTACTGGCAAGTAGGTCTTCCCGCCATAATTATTTACAACCGCATTTCCCATGAACACTCCTTTTGTTACCTCATAGCGTGGTAAATATCCAATCTTTAAATCTGTCTCCTTTAGATTAACGCGTATGATTTTTCGAGTCCTAGGAGGGATCGAATTCTTCAGTGGTGCTCGCACAAATGGGAATTCGAAGCCATTTACTCGTAAACAGGCCCTATTCCAATCGATGGCAGCGCGGTGCCTTGCGAAGAAATCTGTCCCCACAATTCCATCTTGACTTATAGGGAAATCATCAGGAACGACGTGAAAATCAGTCTCGCAATCCAAAAATTTCATAGTTACCTTTCCTAACGTGGGAACCAAATGTGGTGAAATTCCTAGCAACTGAATTTTCTTCGAGGTATCCACCACTAAACTCTCATTGACAGCCCTGGATTTGATAAGGCACGGCCCTGCTTCCGAATCGAGTAAAAAGAAAAAGAGTCTGTCAAGGAGAATCTCGATAGTGGGTGAATCAAGGTCTAAGGTGACCTTGACTGACTGCGAAATTACTCGGTCATCTCTCCCACTCCAAAAGTCCTTGCGGGGTTAGTAATTCGGCCCTCCGAGGCTGGAGGGCCTCGCCAGTTTTCCGGCGCGGATGCTGGGGATTGGCCCTGTCCCTTATTCCGAGCAAAACAAGTATCGATGGTGTGACCCAGCTTTTGACAATAAGTGCAACGGGTTCGATTTTCTGTTCTCGAGGACAACTGATAACAGCGATCTCTTGAGTGGCCTGGCTTTCCGCAATGATCGCATCTCAACGGCAATGCTGAAGGGGGGCGTCCTTGTAATTTTGGGCAATTTGACGCTTCATGTCCTGGTATTTTGCAAAATTGGCAGACGATCAATTTGCATGTGACACTAGTATGTCCATCATTTCCACAAGTTTCACAGCTTCTTGATGGTTGAGCAAAATGTACTGCGGCAGAATATCTACAATTTGCAGTTGTGTGCCCGTTTCGTTTACATATTTCGCAATAAACACGAAAGTCACGTCTGCAATTATTCTCATCATGTCCACTGTAATTGCAAATCCTACATCTTTTGTCGTTACGGCGTTGATTCTGCTTGTTTTTATAGCAAGTTTGGGCATCATGTCCTTGTTTGTCGCACAATTGGCATGCCTCGTTGGATAGATTACTTGGGCAATTTTTTGCAATGTGGCCGTTCCTTTGACACAACTGGCATCGTTTGGTTGTAGCTGATTCTTTGAATTGAGGGCAATCTCCAGTGTCGTGATTTGTCCCCTTACATACAAGACATCTTGCTTGGGTAAACTCAAAAGATGACGATCTCAACAGACTCTGTGACAACAAGCGATTCTCGATGTCGATTGCTTCGGTTCCGGCCTTGCTCAAATCTTCTCTCTCTTTCATCTTATCTGAAATTTCTGGTTTCAGTCCCATCACAAATGCACGTCCACATGCAGCTTCTATGTTGTTTTTCGCGGCTTCATCAATATTTCCATTATTTTCGGTTTTGTGGGACTCTATTATCTGGCTGCCCAAGGTACGGATTCTCCCAAAATATCCGGCGACGTCTTCGTTCGTTTTCTGATAAGTCCTGGACAGTTCTCCAAGCAGACTGAGGGTAGGTGTCCTTGGCGCATATATTCCCTTCAAGAGTGATAAAAATTCGTCAAGAGTTCTTGGGTTTTGTCCTCTTACTATCCTGCGAGCCCCGTCTTGGAGTTTTGAAATAAGCAATTTTACTAATGGTCCTTCAGCGTTTTCCTGTAGCATAGCCTTAGCGTCATAACAACCAGCCGCAAATTCACGAAAGGATGTCCCATCTTTATTACCAGAAAAAACAGGTACCACCTCCAGCGCGTCTCGCAGCCTGATAGATGTGTCTGCCATGGTTTTTCCTTCTGTAATCGCTACTATTGGAATGTGGAGGTTCTCAAAAATGTTTTTAGTTTCGTTTTCTCGTGGTTCGATAGTTTTCGTTGAAAAATCCTCTGTTTTGTGATGAATTTCCGAATCTTGGTTCTTAAAAGCGGGACCGACAGGTTGCTCGTCGTGAGGTATCTGTTTATTATACGAAAGTCCCGAACCTAACAATCTCCTCTTTTCCTCTTCAGACAGATGGCTCGTCTGACTTCGCGTTATGTTACTATTTTCCCCGCTCTCTCGCTCAAGAACCATTTGTGATGTAATTGAAATCAAACGTCGTATGGATTCGCACTATGTCGCTAACTTCAATTTATCGACACGGCTTGAGCTATTACACCTGTTATCTTACATATCTTTGACGGAACTTTAATCATAATTGCGGTAACCTGCAGCTACGTATTTATTTATTAGTGAGAAGAGAAAAAAAAATTAATAAATTGTGGATGTAACTACAATTTAGAATTCGTATTCATATAGTACACTGAATATTTCGTAGATTGAGAGATATATTAAATATCAAGCGATAACAAAAACATAATGCAGTAATGAGCAAATTTTCAAGAAAGAACTGTCTTCAAAACATTACTTTTACTGTAAGCAGAAGTAACTAATCACAGTGAAGGAATTTGGAGAAGTAATTCTACAATAGCCTGGTTAACTCTTCCCTGTTTAATTTAATAAAATTAAGAGCTAGATTCTTGAATAGAAATCGATTCTATTTGCGTGTCAATTGAAATGTCGTGATTATGATGATCGTAAATTCGTGTTTTATCACTAGCAACGAAAGCTTAACTCAAGGAAAAACATTATTAATCTGTGGGCAACAGCAATATCGCTTGAGTTCGCTATTTCTTCTTAGTGTACTATGTTTCGCGATAACTCGATATGTCCGTCATATTTCTTAAATTAAGAAGAATCGGAAAATTCACCGTTCTGGAGGAGAAAAGAAAATTTACTCCATCAGTCGCAACGGCGGATTTGTGTCCACCAAGAAAAATCATTCACCATAATGTATAGAAAGATAAATTCGGATACCTTGTAATTATTGATTCTTCCCTTTTCATCAACCGAAAATATTAGTACGGTATTACACCTGGGAGAAAAAAATGCGAAAATCCGTGCCTCAGACTGGTCACTGTTATCTCAACCAAGATAAATAAATTCCATCATTCAATAATATCTCGAATGCTCCCAACAATCTATTGTAATGAAGTATTCACATGTCACAATAAATCTCCCTAAAAGAATCACAATGATTAGTCAGTTGCAATTTCAAAAGCCTTTTTGAAAATCATTGGAGTACAATTTGATGACGAGAAAAAAAAAAAAATCATACAAGAATTTCTAAAACTCGAAGAAAAAAAAAACAGCATTTGCTTGAAATTATATCCACATTTTCATTGAATTGAACTCATCTTATCACTAGAATAGTCATTACTCCAAAAGCCACATTACATGTAGAGACCTGAACGAAATTTTCAAGTCACGATATCATAAATTGTACATGATCGTTCTTTTACATTATCTATTGTTCATTTCCTTGATAACCGAGGAGGAAGAGAAAAAAAAAATGCGTCGAAGCAAAATTTCAGAAAATTGTAAAATACAGAATTAATGTAATAATATGCCAAAAAAACAAAAAAAAATTATATGATTTCTTGAATATCCAATTGATGATTTCCAATAAAAAGAGGAAAGAGAAGAGAAAAGAATTTTCCTTTCCTTTTCTACCTTCGTTCCACCCCTTTGACCCTTTTCGATTTCCACACCTATCTTATTCCTTTCCCTGCCTTACTTAATTACACTAGTTTACAAATTTTGAAAAATTTTTGTATCCTCTACATGTTTCAATGGTTTCCGTAGTAAAATGACTCGCTGAATCCGAAAACGCAGTCCAAAAAATTCCCCGTAGGACGGATTTCGCGGTATTGCGGAAAAACTGTTTTTCGCATATAGAGAAAAAGTGTCTTCAGTAAATCGCAAATATCTCCGGTTCTACTTGAACGATTTTGATAATTTTTATATCAAAATGTAGGTAATTTAATAACCTAAAAATTACTTTCTTGAAGTTTTACCGTCACATTCACGGTTTGGTTGCTATTCCGACATTTGTATATAATTTTTTGTTATTTTTGTTAATTTTTTGAAAAAAATTCAACTTTGAGCGAAAATTAAGCCGAAAAAAAAATTTTTTTTACCACTTCAATGAATGGATGTTGAAGCTCAATCGATGACAAAAAAAAAGAGTGGTCAGTTATCAAAATCAATGGGAAAATATAGAAGTTATAGGTGTTTTTCTGAAAAAAGGTAAAAAGTCTATTTTCTTTAGATTCGTAATTTACTGTTCCTGGTTTCCTATAAAATTTTATGAGAAAGTAATTCATATAATATAGTTCAAAATTGTATTAGTAAGAGACTATTTCTGGGGATCTACTCGTTCAAAACGATGAAAATACCTTGATAGCACATATGAATTTTTAATTACATTTACGTATTTATTATTTATCAAATAAAATATCAGTTTAAAAATGGCTGCGTATCAAAAGCGCATAATAATCGAAAGGACACTTTAAAATTGATCAAAAGTGCACAATGGTTATCATCAAAAGCGTGTTACACGTAGGTCAAGTAGACCCACGGTGCACCCTGATTGATGCGCTGGCTCGCTCCGTGGCGGAGCCCGCGGTGCACTATGATTTGTGCGCTTGGTTGATCCGGGGAAAACCCGCGGGAAAACCTACTGCGCTCTGATTGGTGCGCTGGCTTGACCCAGAAAGGTACCTTAGGCACGGAAAATTAAATCGAAATTTGAAGGATGAGTGTCCAGAAACGTAGATTCAAGTGCAAAAATGATCCGAATAAGTTCTGCTATGCTTGTGCAGAATATATTTTCACGAAACCACGGAATTTCACGGATGCATTACAAAATGCGTACAGTTTGTATTTCAAAGTTTCACCTGAAAATATTGATAAAGCATGGACACCGAGTTCTATGTGCAACACATGCAGAACAAATTTGGTTTTGTGGATGGCAGGTGACAAGTACGTATAAATATATATTCATCTATTCTGTTTCTGATTTTAACCCTTTAATATACTACCACGTTCATATGATTTCTTTTTCGTAGTCGCTACTTGTCATTCGATGTGCCTGCGATTTGGCGACAGCCAACGAATCACGAGGTTGACTGTTACTTCTGCTTATGTAACATAAAACAACACGTACGTCATCGCAAAATTGTATATCCGCATGTACCATCGTTAACAAAACCAGTTCCGCATTCCACTGACGTTCCGTATCCAGTAAGCCCTAAGAGGAGAAGAAAAATCGACACACCATCATCAGAAGAAAGTGAATCCAATTCGACTGACACAGAGCCTATGAAAGTTTCAAAGCCTTTTGCACAATTCGCTCTTAATGATTTGATAAGAGACTTTGATCTGACGAAATATCATTCGGAGATTTTGGCATCACGTTTGCAAGAACGGAACTTACTGGATTCGGGCGTGAAGGTGACGTACTATAGAGATCGGCATATACGATTTGCCCAATACTATTCGAGGGAAAAGAATGTTTGTTATTGTCATGATATCACTGGTTTGTTTGTTGAATTTGGTGTAAATTACGATCCAATCGAATGGCGTTTGTTCATTGACAGCAGCAAATTAAGCTTAAAAGCAGTTTTGATTCATCAAGGAAACATGAAGCCTTCACTTCCTGTAGCCCATGCTGTCAACATGAAAGAATCATATCAATCTATGGCAATGTTACTGGACTTGATTAAGTACAAAGATCACGAGTGGAAAATTTGTGCTGACCTCAAAGTTGTTGCCATGGTAACTGGTTTGCAGCAAGGCTACACAAAATACTGCTGTTTTTTGTGTAAGTGGGACAGCAGAGCGAGAGATGAACACTATGTGAAAAAAGACTGGCCGAATCGAATCAATTACACCATAGGTCAGGAAAATGTGAAATTCGATCCTCTAGTGAAGAAAAACAAGATTCTACTTCCACCATTACATATTAAACTTGGACTCTTCAAGAATTTCGTCAAAGCTTTGCGAAAAGACGGTCATTCTTTTCATTATTTGAAATCCGTGTTCCCGAATTTATTTGATGCTAAGATAAAAGAAGGCGTATTCGTGGGACCTCAGATAAAAAAAATTCTCAGCGATTCCAATTTTGTTTTAACATTGACAGGAGACGAGGCGAAAGCATGGAATTCGTTTCGTTCTGTCGTCGATGGCTTTTTGGGTAACTCAAGAAGTCGGAACTACAAGAAAATCATCCAAGATTTGCTAGTGAATCATAAGAAAATAGGTATGTTTTTAATATAAATTTACATTTCTATACTATTAAATTATGCTAATTATTTCTCACTTTTTTTCGGTGACAGGTGTGAATATGTCTCTCAAAATTCATTTTTTACATTCGCATTTAGATTTTTTCCCGAAAAATCTTGGCGACGAAAGCGATGAACATGGCGAACGCTTCCATCAGCAAATGAAAAACATGGAAAGACGATACCAAGGATTTTGGGATGAAACAATGATGGGCGATTATTGCTGGTTTTTGATTCGAGAAAGCGAAGACATGCACAAGCGACAAAGACGATCGGACTTGACTCATTTTTAAATTTTCATTTTTTGTGACTTAATATCAATAAAAATCGACAATGCTATTAAGTTGAGAAAAATGGACTTTTTGCCTTTTTTAGGAAAAACACCTATAACTTCTATATTTTCCCATTGATTTTGATAACTGACCACTCTTTTTTTTTGTCATCGATTGAGCTTCAACATCCATTCATTGGAGTGATAAAAAAAATTTTTTTTTCGGCTTAATTTTCGCTCAAAGTTGATTTTTTTTCAAAAAATTAACAAAAATGACAAAAAATTATATACAAATGTCGGAATAGCAACCAAACCGTGAATGTGACGGTAAAACTTCAGGGAAGTAATTTTTAGGTTATTAAATTACCTACATTTTGATATAAAAATTATCAAAATCGTTCAAGTAGAACCGGAGATATTTGCGATTGACTGAAGACACTTTTTCTCTATATGCGAAAAACAGTTTTTCCGCAATACCGCGAAATCTGTCCTACGGGGAATTTTTTGGACTGCGTTTTCGGATTCAGCGAGTCATTTTACTAAGGAAACCATTGAAATTTGATGTGGCTACATTTCGCTGTAAACTAGTGTTATCAAGGACTCAAATTCCATAAAGTTTCGATCGAAAAAGCCTCAAAAAAGAATAAAATTACCGTCTGCTCGCACATAACAACAACGTTAGAACATGAAACCTTAAAAAAAAAAAATATTTTTCTCGAAACGCTTGATTTAACCATTGGCGATAAAAAAAAAAAAGAATCATTCAACTTCTAAAACTGGTGAGAAGTAGCATGTAACTGAAATTACATCCACGTTCGCATTCATTTAGCTTATCACATCACTCAAAACTCATTTCTTTAATAGCGACATTAGTCATAGAGACCTGAGCCACGATTTCAATGAAATGATAACGGAAATTGCATTTAATCGTTCCTCTACGTTACATCGTGTTCACTTCCTTCAATATTAGAAATATTTCAAAAAAAAAAAAAAAATATAAAATTGTAGAACACCGTCTTTATAAGAAATAGGCCAAGAATAAAAATCCAAGTTTTTAGGCTTTTACTTGATAATAATCTTCAATAAATAAAAAAAAATTTCTTTTCTTTTTTCAAACCTTGCAATCTTCTCTCAACCTTAACACCTACCATACTCTCTCAAGGCCCAATACATTCACCACAGATTACGCTAGTCCTGCCGACTGCGCCATTTTTTATGTCACGTCCTAGGTGGGCGTGGCAAAGGACGACCAAAAGGATTGTTCCTTCGGATCACCCTTGTTTGATTTCCGGTTTTAGCCCTCGTAGGGCAAGGAACCGGACGTAATCGCTGGTGAATATCAGGACAGTGAAAGAAACCAACAAAAGAATGCCATGAACAATTTTTATATTTTCAACATATGTTGTTACAATTAACAGAATTATTCGAATCCAGCAATCGCAACAAGTATTAACGTAGTGAAAATAGTATATGGTAACAAGAAACGAACAGAATTCGATCAACTACAATATACGAAAGAGTAATTAAATCACGAAAGAAAAAGAATACATCAAAATTGGATAAATCGCAACTTGTAGAAGAATAGTTGAATTATAAAAAAACAGGAAAAATAAATCAGAACTAAACAAACTGTACCATATGGAAACAAATGGAATTAGTAAAATGTATCAACTTGATAACTTGTAGCATATGGGAACAATTCAGTCAGGAAAAATAAATCAGAACTAAACAAACTGTACCATATGGAAACAAATGGAATTAGTAAAATGTATCAACTTGATAACTTGTAGCATATGGGAACAATTCAGTCAGGAAAAATAAATCAGAACTAAACAAACTGCACCATATGGAAACAAATGGAATTAGTAAAAAGTATCAAAGTAAATAATCGTAACATATGGAGATGTAAATTCAATCAAGGAAAAATATATCGAAATTTAATACTTCGCAACATGTGGAAACGGAATTCACAAAATCTATTAACAATGTACACTTACGTCGAAAGTTCGCCGGAAAAAGCAAGATTTTTCCTTAGCGCGGGTCTTTTATAACATTGCTATTTTCCCACCCCTGGGGGTGGGAGACGATCGGATGTTTCCAACTTGACTATTCATTGGAGCATCAGAACCCCTCTCAACCCATTCCTTTAGAGAATAATAAAATTTCACAATACTTGTTCGATTAGAAAACAAATCGCATTTCTATTCTAGGAGTAATAACATTGTAATCAATTCGCATTTGGAAACGGATGTAGTTAATCTTAATTCCTTCTTGTCGTACATTAATTGTTCATTTTAGCACTTTTTTAGAAGCAAGAAAAATTCTATGAAGGAGAAAAAAAAATATAAGATGAAAATATATTTTCATAGGGAAGAAAAGGAAAAAAAAACATGCGGGACCTGCCAGCATGTTACAATATACATATTTTTTATAATTTTTTTTCTGTCACTGTGGTAAGGGGTCGAAATAGCTGATCTTGAAAATCAAAATATTGTAGTTACTTGTTTCGAGTTTTCTCGAATTTTCTCAAATATTCATTATTGTACATGTAACTTGATATCGAAAAAATCGAACAATATTTGAAGTTAAAAAACTGTTATATTATAGTTAGAAGAATTTCCACAATGTTATATTTGTTTTAGGTATAAAATTCAATTTTTTCATTGAAATTGTATTTTCTCACAATTCCAAACAGACTTTTCGTTTCTTCTATCATGAAGTTTTTATCAAAGTTTCCTGAATATGTTTTTTTTATGATGTAATTGACAATTTTGGCATTCAAAAAATAACCGTTAATGGAGTTCTAGATGAAAAGTAGTCTCTAGGTATTTCACACATAATTTACGTAATTTTTCTATAAAAGTACTGGTATTGTATATTATATTCACTAGTCGTGAATCTAATATATGAATCGGAAATAATAATTAAAAATTTGGTATCTAGAAAACACGTTTCGTAAAACTGGAGAAATACTATGTAAATTGAAGTAATTTCTCGAATAGTGTAAAAATAAACTTATTTATTTGATGAGACAAAGAATATAACATTTCAATAATTTTAGTAGTTTACAGTGCTTAAAAAATTTTGGAAATTTTGTAAAATCAGATAAAAATTGGAAATTTTTATGTTGTAATTATTATCATAACTTAAAAAAAAACGCGATAATATCTCATCGTTTTGAACAAAATCTTTAGAACATTCACAATTATTTTTGTAATCAGATGAACATTGAAAATTTTTAAACATAGTCAATAACTCTATTATATTTAAAAAATTTGTGGAGTTCTATAAAATGGTCAAAAACTTTGTAGGTTTATTTTATTACCATATCACGTTTAGTAACATGTGATAATATACCTTGTCATTTTTAAACAAAACCTAAATAACTTGAAAAGTATCAAAAATTCACAACAAATCTAAATGAAAAATTTTTTTTATCGTTTTAATTTCAAATAATGCGAATTTCAGGAAATCCCGGAAAACCACATACCAGATTCGGAACCAGCTATAATCCAATTTTGATCAAATCTGGAGTTCGATCCCAGATTTGATCAAAATTGGATGATAGCTGGTTCCGAATCTGGGATGTGGTTTTCCGGGATTCTGTATTATGCTCAAAATTTTTTAAGTTTGAAAAACCCAACAACTTGGAACATTGAAAAGATTGTCAATAATCTTGAAAAATTTGAAGAACCGGTAAAATTGCAAGAAACGTAAATTTATTTCGTAGATTGTGTTCATTATTATATTTCTTCAGAAAATAAATAGCAAAATTGATCAATTTTTCTGTTAAATTCTCGGAAATTTGAAAAGTTTCGAAAGATGACAAAAATTTTTGTCATCTTTCATGGGCGTAAGCCGTTTAAATAAAATTTGAAATGTTTCATATAATTTGTACTACTATATTCGAAATTTTCAAAGTTCGAAAAATTGAAAAAGGTCGAAATGTCTTATAATAATCAATAACTGTGGAATATTCGATAAATTCATAAAAATTCAGCGAAATTTTATAAAAATTTTTCTCTGTGGAAAATTGCGAAAATTCTGCCACACCACAGAAACTTTGTAATATCAACAATATTTTGATAATCAAAAAACGCATTATCTTACAGGAATCTTTAACCACTTTAGAATTTTCAATAAAAGTCCATTCTTCCGAAAAATGTTAATAAATTGCATAAAATGTCATTTTATAAAGTGACTTCATAAAAATTGCTCTATTTATTAAGTGACCTCATAAAAAAAGTAGGATTTTATAAAAAATACTGAAATTTTATAAGGATTTCATAAAAAGTTTATAAAAACCTAAGTTACAAGGGAGACTCTTTTTCTTGATTCTTATTTATAATTATAAACTAATGATTCGAAACTATAAGTTTTTACATAGTAATTAGAGATTTTTCGTTTATAGTATGTAAATGTTTATAGTATTACATAATTTTATCAAGTGTCAGCTGATATTTATAAAAATATCAGCTCAAACTTAATACTTTCGTATTCAATAAAGTAAAATGATTCCAAAACCCTAAAAATCATTTAACGTAATTTCGAAGAATTTCGAGAACTTTTTTGCAAGTTGGTTAGGTACAATTATTACTTTCAGACGATTGTGCGTTTTCCATAAATTTTTGAAATTTTTTTAATATAAGAACATGCAATCTTAGAAATTTTTTTCAATTATTGAACTGTTTAAAAATATAATGACATTTAGAGATGCTCAAGAATAATTCACCCAGACGGGATGTACAATTGGTAAAAATTTACGAATTCAACGAAATTAAACACGCAAAATATATTTTTACTTGTCAAATAAGTTTTTTTTACTTTTAAAATGCAAATAAAAAAAAATAAATAAATAAATAAAAAAAACAGATGAATGAAAAAATTTTACTATTCTTGAATATATAATAATATTGAATAAATTAATAATATGAATATACCAATTCGTGATTTACAAGCGATATCGATATTCTCGTCTGAATAATTTACTACAAAAATATGACAACAAATTGAGAGTCATGTAGTGAAAGATATTTTTAAAAAAAGGGGAAAAGCTAGAGTAAAAGGCAGAGAAAAAAATATTTTTGAAAACCAATCAACTTCACATTAAAGAATGTTTCAACTTTTTTATTTTCTAACCAAAAACACAACATTACATGTGGGAGATTTTCGCCAATTTTCTCGGAGGTTTGCCGAGCTCGCAGGTGGTACTTGCACCACTTTGTATTGTTTTTAACGTTCGCCTCGCTTTTGGCTTGTTTTTTGCATCTCTCATGTTGTGAGAGTCCCATTTGACTTTAAAAAATATATGCGTTCGCACGAAATGTTTGACTATAAAATTTTTGTGGTCAATGCACGTCTCGGAGTTAGATTTCATGAAGTTCGGGTGCTGGGCAAGGAGAATCTTATGAATATATTGTTGCATGCTTTGTCCAACATTTCTCTCGTGTCGATGAAAACGAAATCGCAATTGGAACGCAGAATACATTGTTTTAACAACGTCGAAAAATATGTCGCTAGCAACTCGTAGGTGACCCAACTCCTTGCCATCTCTCGTGCGGTATGCTTTCCAAAAAATTAAAATATCGCTTGCTTGCAACTGATCATCATCATTTTTCCGGACAATAGCTCCCATACAATGATCGCATTCGATTTTTTTCGAAAATATATGAATTAAATATCTAGCCACGTACTTCATCGCGGACTCTGTAAGAGGCGTAGTAGAGTCGAAAAAATCACGAAGTTCGGGAGTACATTCGAAAGATTCAGGATTATTAGTATCATTTTCCAAACTCGTATTAGGCTCTTCAATATCATCGTTTGCGATCTCAGTATCATCGTGAAAACGAGACCAAGACTCGATTGCATTTTTAGACTTCTTGTCTATAAGTGGCTCTTCACTAACTATCGATGTGTTCTCAAAAAGTGGAAATGTTTCGTCGGTTTGACAATTCGAGTTCTGAGAATGACTACTTAACCTGACGACTACAGCATACTGAAGATTTCTCTTAAATTGCAATGCACTTGGATTGTCATTATGACTGGAGCGGCTGCGCAAAACTCCAAAAAGATTCTCTAAGGGGTCTTGATGTAAACAGGATGTCAATAAAAAATCAGTTCCTTGTACTTTCAAATCTTCCCATAACATAAATATACTGTTGATAGTGATCTCTAATCCAGAAAAAGAAAATGGACTCGAATTTTTTTCTGGTACCCACGACTTTATCCACGACAAGCTCGATCGTAAATACTCGGCAACTGTTGAGTCGCGTTTGGATAAACCTCTTTTGAGAATGTTAGGATCGTTTGGGTGCCGACTATTCAAGCAATCGAACAAATCGTTCATTTTTTTGAAAACTCTTGCCGTAGCGTCCGTTTCGGGAGGAATTGTTGCAACCCCAAGATCGTGCGCAGTGTGCAAAGCTGCTGCAACAGTGTTGCTGAAAACTTGAGTTGCTAAACGAACAGACATTTTTTGGAACGATGTAGGGTTAATATGGCGGAAAGTTAATTTTGGAGCAGATTTGCAATACTTGTCACTACCGTAGTTCACGAGCCACCGCACTGGTTCCCAAGATATAATTTCGTCATTAACATAAATTTTATGTTGAAGCAAGTGATTTCGTACGCTCTTTATCAAGTGAGGGATGTCATACATGAAATGAATTTTTTTCGAGACAATTTTTGTACTGTCGCCTGTTTTTGGCACGTGAACTTCAAAAAACGGCTTTTCTGGGGTTATACCTAGGAGGGATGTCATTTTGCGATTTGTACTACCCTGATCACAAACAACAGCCTTTATGTTTAAACCCGTTTCAAACACAGCAGATACTATTTTGAGCAATATTTCTTGAATGTTTTCCCCTTTAACATTGTTGTGCCCCAAGTAGTAAGCAATCGGCTGTTTCCAAGATTTTTTCAAACCACGTAACATAAAAACCAAATCATGTTTTGCTGTTGTCTGTGTGCGACCCAATTCCCCTAAATCTTCGAATCCTTCAATAAGATCCCGCTTAGAATCATACTCCAAACATTCTTTAATACTCATCTCATCAAACATAAGAACACATTCCCTCTCAGATTCTTCCATTGCCACAGACTTCGATTTTAAGATGTTGAAAACATTACAATTAATTCCCACATCAAGATCTAACTCGTTAATCCACGAACGTATAGTAGAAATACATGGAAGTGCTAATTTAACGGTTTCCCTCAAATGCTTGTACGCTTTAGGACCTTGATAGTACAACGACATGGCGAAATGCTTTTCTTCTTGAGAATATGGACGTCGAATTTTTTCGTGACGAATTTGCATATTTAAAACAAAGCGCATTTCTTCATTGACAAAATTAGAAGATGATTCTTAAAATTCCTCTTCTGTAAGTAAACGATTTTGATTTTTTTGCAAAAGCTCTGCCTCGCTCCTATCCTTTGATTTGCGCAACCGCATAATAGTATCTTTCATGTTTTTCAATTTTTTTTTCAATGTAGGTACAATTTCCCCAGACTTGTTACTAGTTTTTTCGCTTACATTTTCTTGGCTGTCCTCCTGCGGCGTTGGTAATTCTTTTTCCATTGAGGTATTGCTGTCCTCGAAGTCATTTGTGGAACTTGATAGAGTGAACGAGGATGTTGCACAGTTTTGCACCAAAGTCTCGCGAGGGTCATTTGCAGGCGCGTCGATGGTTTGAGAATCTGATTTCTCTGGTTCCTCGGTGGTTCTCAAAAATTCGGGCACAGGCTCTGCATTTTTTTTGAGATTCCGTTTCCCCCCTTCCAGCAGCACAAAGTCGTCATCGGAAAAGTGAGTGGAACATACTCGTTGGTTTTGGAGCTGTTTTTCCGTCAAATCGAGCAATTTATCGTTGCCAGTATTGACAATCCATGTGATTTGCCTGTAACAATACCATTGTTAATAATATAGTAGCTTTATATCGTATGTCATAGATGTTTTCAAAATAAGTTTCCATTTAATATGAAATAAAATTAAGTAAAAAATTTTTTCACTATACAGGGTGTTTTTCAGTTTTTAAAAATTGACACAGGACTTTTCGACTAAGAAAAATATGAAAAAAATCAGGCCATTTATCATCCGTGGTTTTTAATACACCCTGTATAATAATTTAATTTACAAAAACGCGAAAAATGTTTCTAGCCCATGTCATATTTGATAGTGATTTCCCGATTCAGCATAATCTAAATTTTCCAATTCATATCAATTAGTACGTCAGTGAGGAATTTAACTTATTTCTTCCTAGTTCTTCAGCATCGATTTGTATCGAAAATCTTGTTTCCGTGGTTCTTAAAATTGTAGTTATGCGATTGAACTCTTGTACATTGGGTTTTCATACACTTTATATAAAACTCCTTAAAAATTTCAAAAATTTTCATAAAAGTACGCTTTATTTATAAAATAACTTTATAAAAAGAGCGATCTTTCTAATGTTTTCATAATTTTTAATATTCATTTTATGAAAAACCCATTTTGAGATTTTGAACTTTCATAAAAAAATGAACTTTTTGTTTGTTGTTTTATAAAAATTTATTTATAACATTCGAATAATTTTTGTTATGATATCTTGATAGTGTCAGTAATTGCAAACATTTTCAGAGATCAACCATCAAAATCCATCAATTTTTGACAAAGTTATGGGCATGTAAAAAAAAGTGATAGCTTTTGATGGATTTTGAAGGTTGATATCTTAAAATGTTTGCAATTACTGATAATATTAAGATATCATAACAAAAATTATCCGAATAAAATAGGCTTTTTTTTCCCTTATTAATTGCATGTTGCTTCATATAATCGATTCATTCAGTAGAATTTTGTGTAAAATTATCTTCGCTCATAAGTTTTAACATGTAAACAGTACATTTTATAAATTTGAAATGAATGCGAAAGTAAGTTTAGCCAGAGAATTGTTCGAAGTATCTAGTTTATGTTAAAAAATTTCGACACGAAAAGAAAAACGTATTTTGAGAAAATAAATTTGAAAAAAATTTTTCACCATTCGTTTACTGCTACTCTTGCAAAGTTTTTGCAACGCTGTAGCGTTGCATTTGCGTAGCACTTTTTAAATCGCTATAAAAACAATTTGACAAAAGCCATGGAAACAATACTGTAACAAATCATAAATGAGAAGCATTTTCAATAGATAGTAAAAGAAAAAACTGTGAAAATAAAGTTGCAAAAAAAGAAACAGAGAAATGAAAAAAAATTATTTCTGCATCTTTCTCTTACATGCTATACATTTCTTGCTTACCTGGGATCGCCTTGACGAGGAAAACGGTGAAAAGTCAGGTGTGGATGGTTTTGCTTAGACTTTGCACAGCCTACGTACGCGCAAAAACTAGTACGCGGCATCGTTGACTAAATATTATAACTTTAATTTCTTAATTGAACTTATGAATATCTTAGGGAGACTTCTTGTGGCGTCTTCAGCGACGTCGAAATACGCCTGGTCCTAATGGTCCTAATGACCACGAAGAGATAAGACTTTGAATAGCCAGTCAAATTCAGACGAAAATTTTCGTCGACAAAAATGTCTGGAAATTCTTATAAAGTTTTTTTAAGGTGCTACTTGTAAAAATTGAATTTTCAGAAAAAATGTCATTCTCTAATAAGGTTTTTACAAGGATCAAAATTACAAAGTATTTTTTTTTTAATCGGAGTATTCGCGAAAATAAATAAGGAGCGTAAGGAGATTATTATAATTCCAATTCATTAAATGATTATAGGTACATTATTATTCAAATTCTCAGCATCGGTAGTTTTCACTTCTCCATTCTAAATAAATTTTGCTTGCATGTTGGAGAGTGTTAAGTTAAAGTGTGGACAGAATAATCGACCAAAAATTTTTAATTGTTCATAAAAATACACTACATTGCAATAAGAACAATTACGATGGAAGGTGTGTTATACTATTTAGCAAAATTGTTACTTTCATGCGTATTTAGATTGTAAGATTGAAATTTTACATACAAAATTACATACTGTTACGATAAGCTATTAATGAAAAATTATTTTACCTTATAATTATTTTACTTATAAGAATTCGGTTTCTCGTAAGATGACCTTGTAAAAACCTTATAAAAAACTCAAATTTTTCATAAGAATATGTATTCCACTTTATATTATAAGAAAAAAAAATAATAAAAATTGTTCGATCAATTTTTTTTAAATTTAAGTTTCTTACAAGGTTTCAATAAGGTCACCATATAATAAATCGAATTCTTTTAAGGTTTTCATAAGGATCAAAACTACTAGGGAAATCACGTCTCGAAATACCCGGAAAACCACATACCAGATTCGGAACCAGCTATCATCCAATTTTGATCAAATCTGGAGTTCGATCCCAGATTTGATCAAAATTGGATGATAGCTGGTTCCGAATCTGGGATGTGGTTTTCCGGGTATCTCAAATCGAATATGTCGTTTACAGACTTGTCTATTAAAGTGTTATGTAAATCATGAATATATATAATTCCATAAAAATTTTTTATTATTCACATAAACATAATGATGATAAAAAAAAATCATGGATTTAGCGAATGGGCAGGAGGAGAATCTCATCGTTCCCGATCTAGTTCATCCGAGTTCTTTGATGAGACCCAAGCGGGCCAAGCGGCCCAAGAGAGAATTGGGTTTGCTGGGATCGAAAAATATTCTTGCCGTGACTTGTGGAATTCATTGATTATCTGGATGAATAGAATCCAGTTATACGAGGAGGGGGCTAGGAGGGGGCTACGAATCGGAGAAGGTAAAACGAAAAAGGCCTCAATGCGACTGAACTGCCATCTCCCGGTCAGAAATTTTTGGCTCGCGTCAAAGCTCGGCGTTGTTCTTCTTGGTAGTTCTGAGTTCTTTGCTCTTACTCGCTCAAACACAGTTGTTTTCTCGCTCGCTCGTCTCCGACTCTGACGAGTCTGACGAGCCAAAATTTCCTGTTACTAATGATTCGTGAAATTGGGCGAGAATTTTCAACTCATATCACTCGCCGAGATTTTCGGTTCCCGATTTCGAGTATTTTTTCCTTAGGCACCAAAAAGAAGAATACGACGATGTGTGAAAATAGAAGTAATTTCTATTTTCCAGATTAAATTTCTTGTTTGTTTGGCTTTATTATATTAAAAAAACAATTTTTATTTATCCAAATTTTCACTTATTGAAAAAAAGCAGTATTTTCTCTTTTAAAAAAATTGTTTTCAGTATGAATATACTTTTTATGTATTAAATTTTGATGCATAGACATTGAAATATTTCACCGGATTATTAACGAAAAATTTTCTTCAAAAATTTTAAATTACCAACATTAAGATTGAAATCTGTGGAAAGTAAGCTTTGAACTCTTCGAAGCTTTTTAGAATCCAAAATGAAATGTAGCTTAAGTCACCTATACAAAATAATAAACGAAAAGGTTTTCATTCATTTTTGAAAACAAAAATTATAAAGTTTTCATTTTCCTTCAAGTTCTCGAACTTTTGTTATGATCAGTCATTTTCTAGAATGTTCAATGTTAACATCAGTCATTTTCTAGAATGTTTAATGTTATGATCAGTCATTTTCTAGAATGTTCTATTCGACTTTTTCAGTCACGTACAAACTCATTATATGTATCACTAGTCGTTCCGAATCCATCATTTTTCTGTAAATCACCCTTTCATCAGTCACGTACATACTCATTTCCAATATCTATACTCATTTACCGTGTCACGTAGAACCTCATTCAATGTTTCCGATAAAGTAGTATAAATACCGGCAACCTTCCAGCCAAAGAGTTAGAGTCGCGTAAATCAGTCAGTCGAATAAGTCGTGTCAATCTGTTTAGTCAGTACGTGTAAGAAAAAGATCAGGTCATTTATCGAAAGTACGTGCGCGAATCAAATTGTGAACGGAACAATCCTTGTACTTTGGACAAGGATTGTTCCGTGTCCAAAGTACAAACAGCTTGGAAAGCACACGAATCTTGTGAAAACCAACTTTTACAACAATTTAATGATAATTGTTGAAGTAAATCAATGTTGCAAAAATAATTTCAAATTCTTGTGGAACAAGCCTAAAGACCTTGAAAAGTAATATATCTTGCGTCAATTACTTTGGCAACTGTGGAACGAAAATTTGTTGAAAGTTTATTTTGCAAAAATAATGTCAAAATCTTGTAGAGCTACTAAATGAGTTTATTATGTTCTGCAGGGCAAGAAGTTTTTGTAGTCGAATGCTAGTTTTTTTCCCCAGGTGAACCCTCGCGAAAAGAATGTCGAAAAGCTTGTCACAACGTATAAATTCTGCAAATATCATTTTTCGAATGGAAGTCCGATTATTATGAAATTCCTGTATTCATTTGTTGTTGAAAGCTTAGTACATTTAGAAAAATTAATAAATTATCGAATTTTCATATTTCTTGCAATGTCAGGACTTTATAATTTTTTCAAGTTCGAAAATTTCTACATTTTCAACTGCTTTAAATTTCATCATATTGACAAATATTGGAAGTTTTTTACGGATTGTGTAATTTCTAAAATACATAGAATGCACACAATTTGTATCATTTTTCAATTTTTCAAATTTGATCATTTGGTAGGTTTTTAATACATTATCTCAAATCCATATTTCCAGAAGTTTTCAACAACAATAATTATCATACAATTAATAATTGTTCCAACTCCAGAACTTTGAGAAACGAAGAGTTTATTTGCAGTATTACAATTGCTGTAAAACTGACACATTCTGTTCGAAATCGAAAATTCACTGTGATGAATCGCCGGAACGTATTCACGACAAACGAAGCTAAAGCGCGACGGATCGGCTCGCTCCGTGTAACCGGAGTGTTTGATTTCTCTGGAAGGTTCTTCGGTTACAAGGATAATAATACACGAAATTTATGATAACAACATTACGAAATTTATTCAATTTAATACATCGTGATCCCGACAATTTCTCGGCCCAGTTCTAGCTTTTTGTGGTTTTTCCTGTTCTAATATTCATATAAACTCTATTTGTCTATATACTTCTATTGGTCTATTTTTCTATTGTCTATTTGTCACGCACATGAGAAAGAAACGTTGTTCATAAATATCGTTGAATTAAGCCTAGTGCGTATAGAATCAAAAACGGAGCGTGTAATCTACGCCGGGAATGAGATCGAAAATTGAACTTGAACGAGGCGGAGTGGAATGTATGGGTGTTGGAGTATAAGCATTTGGAATTATCGTTCCTTCGGGTTCATAAGGCGAAACGGAAGGAGAGGAAGAAACCTTCAAATAGGGTTTAATTCGGGGTTTGCGGGTTTTCGAATTTCTGGTTCTCGAGTCTTTGTGAGTACTACGAGTTTTTGGAGGTTTTAGGACTTTCGCTTTTGAGGTAATGTTGATTCCTAGTTCTTCAGGGGTAGGGAGTGGGGGTGGCAACGGAACAATGAAAGGTGGAACTGGAGGGTGAATGGTTGGATTCCGGGTGGTAGTCTTGGCTTGGTAAAGATGGTGGTGGGGAAAACTACGCGGTTTCAAGTCCGGTGTACATTCTAACTTTTTCCCGCAACCGTCGCAAGTCACCCTAATATTCTTAGGGTTGGTCGGTTCGGCGTGTAGAGGTAGGCCGAAAACCGTACTAGCGTATTGGGCAACTACACGGTCCACGTCCTGTCGCGCGTCGAATGGGAATCCCGGGAGATTGCCATTAGCGTAATTCAATTTCACCCACAATCCCAGCAATCCTTTCTGATAGTACAACTGTCTATAAGAATTCTTTCGTAAACCGTGTGCGCTAGCCAAACGGATGCATTCCCTAGCAAGATCAGGATTGCCCACTAGAGAATAAAAATGAAAAGGTTTATTTGTCACATGCTACTAAAAGATTCATTAAATAGAATAATTTTTCAAAGGTCAATTTATTAAGAGTTATAACGTGAAGGTTTTTGAAGGAGTTTGTTCGAGTTAATTATTTCAAGACTACATTCTTTATTTATTTATGTGAAATTCACTGTATTCGGTTTTCGATTTATTTAATTAAATTTGAGATGAGTTGATGGCTATTCGATCCAAAGTTGTGAAACGGGAATGACAGTAACGAGGTTCACGTTAAGGTCACAGGCAGAAAATGACAATTTACATGTCAAGGCCCCACAGTCGTGACAATACTTGTCAAGAGACTCACCACTTGTTGACAATCCTGGTCAAGTGGGTGGTTTCACAACCCTTGGCTACACTTAGACCAAAATTAACCAGAATTTACCGGGTAAACGTATAATATAATATGTACCGAAAAGTACTCACTTTTCGACAAAGAAATCGCGACAAGCGCAGTTGAGACGAAATTCCGACTTTCGATAAAACGAAGATGCGACAAGCGCGATGGAACTCACGATTTACGTATACAAATTTCGAATTTAGGGGGTTTTTGACGATTAACGTCGGCTTGAGTCTTGCTTAATAGGACAACTCGTGTCGAGGGCAAAGACTAAAAAAGCAAGCAAAAGGCCTCGATATTTATATGGTTTCCCCCTCCTGATTTGACTTTGAAACTGATGATTCCGAAACAAAGAGGGAAGAGTCGATATTGCATTTTTGGTAACTTCGGCAATCGTCCGTTGTTCCCTTTTCCCCTCAAGAGAAATGCGCTAATCTTTACAATTCTTTTCGTACAATGGCAATAAATGCACTTTCTGCATTCATTCACCTCAGCAATCGCGCGTGCATCCGAAGTCAGGCCTTTTCACGGGGCATGAACTCAGTATTTCGCGACCATGCAAATATCCGAAATTCAAGGCTAAAAGTAAATAAGCTTGAAAGAATCTGACACTCAATAATTTTTCATGGTATATAGCACCTCCGGGATTTTTTCGATAAATTTTTAGGGGAAATTTATCACCGAGATGGTGGTTCATATGGAGAGAAGTCTTTTTCTAAAAACTGTTTCTCTAAACTTTTCTCACGATTCATGAATTTCTGCCGAGTTTGTTTGGTTCATGCTGATTCTGTGTAAGGAAATGCTTTTTGGGTGTCGGATTTTGACCTGAGGTTCAGCTTTATGGCGTGTTGGTCATTATAATTATACAGTGTGAGAAAGGAGAATATAAGAGAAGAGGGATTTTTTTTCTGACATGTCATTGTAATACTTTAAAACTGTTTAGTACGACCGCGTTTGCTTGACATTACTAATCGTTCTTAACAAGGAGGTAATTTCGTGCTCATTTACTTTTTCTCCCTTTGCCGGGTGGTCGTTTAATGCCAGTAAACTGATAGAGGGTTTATCTGGGGCCTACTGGCTGCTTTCGGTCCAGCGAGTGCGGGCATCGCCAGGGTTTTTCCAAGCGATGTTTTTCTATTTCCCCGGCCGATCGGGTGCTCGATTCGTTCTTGTGGAAACCTCGGTGTGTTTTAATAGCTGGGACAACGAGGTTACTCGTACCACCCTATTCCATCCGGGCTGTTCGGCGGTGAATTTGGGCCACACCGTGTGTCGAACGGATTTCCCAGGAACGGTCTGGTTTGACTTGACCCATCGGTACGTGGTGTGCAGTGCTCGGGCAGTAGAGGTAGTCGCGGTCGACGTGTTGAGTCGATTTCATGGCGAGGGTGAAGAAGAGGAACTAAATGACTTTTGCATTTATACAACAGCGCTGATTATTTGGCGTGGAATGACCCTTCTAAATTCCGGCGCAGTCATTCATGGTAATCTTAGTACCTAAGATATCTGGTGCGCTTGAGTCATTGTAGATTCAGTAGTCGGGCAGGCGTCCCGAGGTATAAAGCTCTGGGGAACCTGTCGTCTAACCTCGATATAAATGCTATGAAGTCTAATAGAAATTATACATTTATTTATTTATTATCTATTATTTTTATCTATATATTTATATTATCTATATATTATTATCTATGTATTTATATAATATTTTTATGGTTATTATAGATAATAATTATTATCTATTCATATCTCTATATCTATATCTTATTTTTATCATCCATTCATTTCACAAAAAGAAAAATTTTGCTGCATTATATATTACAACATTAAAAACGATAGTAGTAGGGACTTTATGCGGAAAAATAACGAAAAAGATAGGCTATCATTAACAAAATTCAGAATACGAGGGTGAACATCGAGAAAACAGATATCGTTTCGGAAACACTGAAAACTGTTTGTTATTCTAAAGTTTTAAAACCCTTGATCATTCTAAAGTTGAAAAAGTGTAGAAAAACTCACCTTGATATGGAAAGCGACCATTCAGAAATCAAGCGCTAACTCTTGCTAATAGCGCAACTGATGAAAGTTCTGACACACGTAGCACTGTTTTTAAGAATGGTTGTAGTTGATGCACACTAGTACCACACAAAAGATGTTGTAATTTTCTAATTGGAAAAAAGGCAGGTCAACGTGCCGTTATTCTTATAACTGACCACGGATTTCGAGTGATGCAAGGAAAGACTGAGACCACAGTGAGATGCTCAGGAAGGCTCAGAGACTTCTACTGGTTACTTCTGGCTACGGTGTCCTTCTTGATTGTTTAGGATACTGCATGAATTGACCTGTCTGAGTAGATAGACTAGGCCGGTACAAGACCAGCCCACTCCGACTCCCATCACGTGACTCCCCCTCCACTCGCAGGCCCCGCCTACTTCCCCCCCCCCCTCCCTGCCCCGAGTCGGTAAGGCAGGGATCTAAGATGGCGGCGGTTGGTAAAACAGGGGTACATTTACTGTCGGTAAGGTAGATCGTGGTCGATATAACTTTATGTAGGTAATACCCGCGGTCGATAAAACCCTGTGTAGGTAATACATGCGGTCGGTAAGGCAGGGATCTAAGATGGTGGTGGTTGGTATAACAGGGGGACATTTGTTGTCGGTACGGTAGAGCGTGGTCGATAGAAACTTATGTAGGTAATACTTGACTTTTGATAAATTCTTTTATTTTTTATTTTTTTTTTTTTATTTCAGGTTTTAGATATATTTATAAATTTTATACATTTGTCGGGTATAATTTTATCCTACATACAAAATTTTTAAGAATACCATAAAATACAATTCAGAATGATATAGAAATCAAAAGAATACAGTCATCTTATCTACAATACAATTTCAATATAATACAATATAATACAATTTAGTTGAGGGTTTCGACCTCATCCTCGTCGTCTGACCCAAGCAGTCGGAGCTTTTCCTCTAGATCCTCCCGCTCTTCCAAAAGTCACACTCTCTGTGCGACTCGGCCGAACAAACACTGCAATAAAAAGAATTCATATAAGTTTAATTGTTTAACATTAAATATCGTTCAAATTTATACTCACAGGGACGAGGTAACCCATTTTAATTTCATAACTCGACCGGTCAATTTTAATTAGCCAGTGAAGTGGATACTTCGAAAAGAATTTTTGAATTTCATGAACTATTTCGTTTTTTTTTTCAACTGATAAGATCCGCAAACTTTGCAGCATTATCACCTCTTCGTTATTTATTTTAATTTTCCAGTCGTCGGAAAAATTATACTCCATGATGAAATGTTATGAAGAGATGGAGATTTAAAATCAAACTGTGGTCTAGAGAAAATAGGCATTTTGATGGAGTCAATATTTCATATTTTTTCGGTCCCGATATTTGGAGATGAAATTTGAATACCGCGCGGGAATTCATAAACACCGCGCCGTCTAATCTCGCTGCCCGGGCGCGTTATCTTTTCTCGCGTTCGGAAGACGACGAATGATTCGAATCATTGTTTAAAAACTTTTAAACGCACTTTATGCGAATTAAAATCTTCATTTCAATAGCTCATCGGTAGACCATTGTATTAATAATTTTTATACGCTGAAGGATTTTTAATTCAGTTTTTCCAGAGGAAAAATTTTAAAATATTTTCCGTAACTTATTATAATTATCATTGATTGAGGATGAAAGTAGTTGAAACTTTCAAAAATGTTACAATACATCGAAAAATTATCGGCAGTTAATTAGATACCTATAGTTTATAAGTTACTCTTGGTTGATAAGTCACTTTTGGTTGATAAGTTGATAATTTACCTTCAGTTGTTGAGTTACCCTCAGTCGGCAAGGATGATTTCTCCTACAAAATACTAGTGAGTCGGTTAGGTAGGGAACTGCTTTATCGACACTTTGTTAAACAAACCTTCAATTGTTGCATCACTTTGAACTTACGATGAAGATGTAATAATATGCCAATAAAATTTAACCCGCGTTGAAGTTCTCACGGTATCGTATGTGACTACGTAAATGTACTTCGAACCTCGATCAATTTTCTGCAATTGCTTATGTTATGAAAGTTCTAAAAATATGACACTAAGATAAGCTTTACTCCATTTGTTTATAGTATCAAGTTTCCGGACGTGAATGTAATTTGAGAATCAACCAATTTCATGTTATTATTTATGTTATGAAAGTTCTGAAAATATGACACCGCGATAAAATTTGCCTCATTTGTTTATAGTATCGAGTTTCCGGATGTGAATGTAATTTGATGTGAGCTAAATATAGAACCAAGTGTTTACATGAAAAAATTGCTGCGTAAATGTTACCTGATACCTTTGTTTAGGAAAGTCACTCGCTGCGTAGATGTAATTCAACCTCATTGTGAATTTCCTGCACTATTTACAATTCGGCATCTTTGATCGTGACAAATTTATGACCTTTGTGTACAATCTGACTTCCGCTCCTAGATGTAATATGATCATAGCGTTTTTCGCTGCGCAGTTATCATTTGATACTTTTGTTTACAGTTGTAATTTGAGTATCCTGTTTTGAACTCTGAGTAGAAGTAATTTAATTCCATTATTTACAGAAGTGATTATCTTTATCGATCAATTCTCAGAATCCATCTATGACTCATGTTGAGGAGTAGGGGATTGGTGATGACGTCACTTACCTCTATATAAGTCCACTCAATTTTACCATAATTAGTCAGTCGCGTTTCATGCATTACTCTGAACATCTTACTATCGCTTCGCGCAACACTCCGCGTCAACTTAAATTGTGCATCCGTACCATCTTGATATTGCTTCGCGCAACACTCCACGTCAACTTAAATTTACTTTTCGGGCCGGTAGTGAAAAACTGTTTTTCTAGATTAATATACTTTTCATCTACACAACGATGCGTTTATCTCTAGGGGGTTTTTTAAAAGAAATCAGCGACGAGCGTTACCTTGAGGCGCGTGCTTATAATCACATGTGGAAAGTGAGTGCGCGTGAAATCAGCAAAGACACATATCAACCAATCGTTCATTGTCACGCGTGTATTGGCAGTTCAGTTGATTGGCGTATAGCAACAAGAATTAATAGCATCGAGGCAATTTTCGTTGACGAGTTCAATCATATTTTTCACACTGGCAAAGGGGAATTCGAGCTTCCAGAAAAAAACCTTGCGGCCGACGGGAAATTTAAAGTCAAATTGGAAATATATTACGAGTATTGGGATAGATGCGACTTTGAACAAGGTAAGCGACTCGACGTTTTCGCGCAAAGTTTCGAAAATTTATTAATAACGGGTAATCAAGCGGATTTTTCTATCATCACACCCGATCGTATATTTAACGTTCATAGAGTGATTCTCGCAGCACAATCGGAATATTTTGAAGCTTTATTAAGCCATACATGGAAAGAATCCGAAAACTGTAAAATTTTTATTGCTGAGTTCACCAGTGACATTGTTGAACGTTTTTTATCATTTTTATATACCGGGGTGGTGGATTTTCGTATGGATCCTCTCGATATTGTTTTAAATTTATATAGAGTCGCTGATTTATTTCTTAATTTCAATTTCCGAAAACTGTGCGCGAAAGCAATTATGAATCGAGTCGTGCCTGAAAATTTTAAAATAATTAAATCATTTTGCGAGCTTTTCCCAAATGATAAAGTTATATATGAAGTCGAGAAGGTGAAAAAATTTTTATCACAAGTTGAAATCGTGAGATATCGTGGTAGAATTAACCGAGTGAACATTGCCGAGTGAGCCCGAACATTACCGAGTGAGCCCGAACATTTCCGAGTGAGCCCGAACATTTCCAAGTGAGCCCGAACGTTACCGAGTGTACCTTGCAAAGTGAACATTGCCGAGTCAACATTGCAGAGTGAATATTGCCGAGTGTGCCCCAGCAAACGTCGAGAGAACTTATTGAAGGCTCGTGCTTCAGTCTCCTGCTACAGTCTCGTGCTACACTTTGTCGCGCTACGCTTTGTCGCGCTACACTTTGTCGCGCTACAGTTTGTTGCGACAAAGTGACATTCAATTTTCGAAAAAATGGCGGAATCGAAACTCAAGGCCGCGTATGAGGTGGTAAACATGCAAAAATAACTTTTGACTCGGGGTGATGCAGTGAATCCCGAACAAATTCAGACATTGAACGATAGAGCTGTCAAAAACATTGACGAACTTCGAGTGTTGAGTGAGAAAAGTCTTGGTGTTGTGAAAATTCAGTGTGCGCGGGTTATTCAAAGACTGCGCTGTTACATCATCCAGTTGCGTGGTTTACTCGTGAGTGGAGCTGGATTACAAAATGGTGTGCAATGGGAAGACCTTAACAGTGCTTTCACGAATCACATTCGCACAGGAGTCATCGTCAACCTCAAACATTTGGACATCACAAAATTTTTAATTGAGACACAAGAAGTTTTCATTGCTAAAATCCAAGAGGCTTTGAAAACTGAAAACACTTTAAAAGTAAATACTTCTCTGGATGGAGAGTTCAGCATTGTAAAAAACGATAAGGAGGTGGTTGAATTGAAAAACTTTGAAACCCGCAATGCAATCATCACTGGAACAACGAACCTCAACACTTGGTTCAGTACGAATGTGAGAGATCATCTACTCAAGAAAGTTAAAGAGTTCCAAGGTCAAGGATCCGGGTGGACGCTGCGTCGGATCGTGAGCCTTGCTGTTCATATAAATAAGTATAATCCTATGCGTGGAAGTTCTTTCATCGAACTACCAGGACCAATAAAACGAAAACAGGCATGTGTGAATGTGAAAAATTTCGATGATGAGTGTTCTAAATGGGCTATTCTATCAGCACTACATCCCGCTGTGAATCATGTTGATCGACGTTCTAACTATGAAAAGTTTGCTAATGACTTAAACTTTAAAGACATTACATTTCCAGTCATGCCGAAACAAGTTTCTTTATTTGAAAAACTGAATAATATTTCCGTCAATGTTTATATACTTTTGAAGAAAAAAGATTTTTCAGTCGTTCCACTTCATATCACAGAACAAAAACTGGAAAAACATGTCAATTTACTCCTTATTCAAAATTATTATGTTGATGAAAATGGTGATGATGATGAAAGTGAATGCGAACCCCTCATTTTTCACTATGTATGGATTAAAGATCTTTCACGCCTTGTAAGCACTCAGCTTTCCAAACGTGATCACAAACATTGGATTTGTGACCGTTGTCTTCACTACTTTCGCTCTGAAGAAAAACTGATCTCTCACGAAATCGACTGCAGAGAAATAAATAATTGCAAAGTGAAATTACCAACAGAGAATAACAATATTCCTGAATTCACAAATCATAAAAATAATCTAAAAGTTCCCTACGTCATTTATGCAGATTTTGAATGTATATTGAAAAAATTTGTGTCTGAAAAAGAAAAAAACACTCAAGTCGTGCAAGTTCACGAAGCCTGTAGCGTCGGCTATTATGTCAAGTGTAGTTTCGATGAAGAACAGTCCCGCTACGCAAGTTATAGAGGTCACGATCCCACGCAGTGGTTCTCCGAAGAATTGATTAGGCTGACTGAGCAAGTTCAGGAGAAGATGAAAGATCCCAAGCCTATGGAACCTCTCACTTCATCTGAGAACGAGGCATTCCGCAACTCTACCAACTGCCACATTTGCAAGAGCTCATTGACAAAGTCCGAGACCATTGCGACTTGACTGGGAAGTTCAGAGGAGCAGCCCATCAAAAATGCAACCTTCTATATCAGGATGCTCTCACTATTCCCGTAAGTAAATTATTGAAAAAAATCTCTTCCAAGTAATCTATTTAATAATTTTTATCAACCTATTTATTTCTGCAGTACTTTAAAATGAATAATTTATGCAGATTTGAGAGATAACAGATATTATTTTTTTGTTTTCAGATTATATTCCACAATTTGAGTGGATATGACAGCCACCTCATCATCAAACAAATCTCCAAGTGCGTCGAGGGACGAGTCACTCTGATACCACAAACTATGGAACGCTACATCTCTTTCACGGAACACATCAAAGACAGCAAGATATCCCTCCGATTCATCGACTCGTTCCGTTTTATGGCGTTATCTCTGAACAAGTTAGCCTCATACCTCGAAGCAGACAAAATGAACATCGTCCGACGAATCTTCAGTGACTTTAACGAAGAACATCTGCAACTTTTGATGCAAAAAGGTGTCTTTCCTTATGAACAACTCGACTTTTGCGAGAAATTGGAAGAAACTGAGCTACCCCCGAGAGAAGCCTTTCACAGCACCTTAACCGACAATGACATCTCCGACGAGGACTATAAGTAATTAAACTATTTCAATTTTCGATATATAAAAAAAAATTTTCAAAAAACATTTGAAAAAAAAAAAAAATTTTTGGAAAAAAAAAGAAAAAAAAAGTTTATAAGTTTTTTACTAATTTTAGTCATGCGCAGACAGTCTGGACAAAATTCAACATCCAAACACTGGGAGAGTATTCAGACTTGTATCTCAAAACCGACGTCCTTCTCCTAGCGGATGTGTTTGAAAACTTTCGAGAAAGCTGTCTGAAATCATACTCGTTGGATCCTGCCCACTACTACACAACACCAGGTCTCAGCTGGGATGCGATGCTGAAACATACCAACATCCGACTAGAACTTCTCACCGACATCGACAAACTCCTTTTCGTTGAACGAGGTATCAGGGGAGGGATTTCGCAATGCAGTCATCGATACTCTCGAGCAAACAATCCATACTACCCTGCTGATTACAATCGTGAATCTGACACCAAGTATCTTATGTACTACGATGTAAATAATTTGTATGGTTGGGCCATGACGCAATTCTTGCCTTACGGTGGTTTCGAGTGGGTTGAAAATTTTGATGAAAATTTCGATTGGAATGTAGCTGATGACTCGGAAGTAGGTTACATCCTTGAAGTGGACCTCGAGTATCCACCGGGAATTCATGATTCTCATAATGATTTACCTTTCTGTGCTGAACACAAAACTCCACCTGGTTCAAAATGTAAAAAGCTTTTAACAACTCTTGAATCCAAAAAGCGATATGTCATTCATTATAGAAATTTGAGGCAGGCATTGCATCATGGACTGGTTTTGCGTTGCATTCATAGGATATTGAAATTTAAGCAATCTCCATGGTTGAAATCATACATTGATTTAAATAGCAATTTACGCAAAAATACGAAAAATGAATTTGAAAAAAATCTTCATAAATTGATAAACAATGCAGTATATGGAAAAACCATGGAGAATGTTAGAAAACATGTAGATATCAAACTAGTCATGCAATGGTTGGGTCGATATGGCGCAGAAGCCCTGATTTCAAAACCGAATTTTGCCTCACGAACAATTTTTGATGAAAATTTAGTTGCTATTAAATTAGCTCGCGTCGAGGTTACAATAAACAAACCCATTTATATAGGTTTCTGCGTTCTCGACCTATCCAAAACATGTCTTTACTCTTTTCATTATGACTTTATGAAACCTGCAACAAACGCGAAAATTCTGTATACCGATACAGACAGTCTGATTTATGAAATTCAAAATCTTGATCCATATAAAACAATGACCCTTTTGATACCTCAGATTATCCCTTACCTAATCGTTTCGGAATCGAATTGAAAAACAAGAAAGTTGTGGGTCTTATGAAGGACGAATGCAACGGAAAAATCATAACTGAATTTGTAGCATTGAGAAGTAAGATGTACAGTGTTCGAGTTGAAGGTAGGGATATAATTAAAAAAGCCAAAGGAGTCAAAGGTTCAGTTGTGGCAAAAACAATAGATTTTGATGATTATGTTCATTGCTTGTACAGTGAGAGTACAGAGTATCGAGTTCAACATCTGTTTCGATCCCATCTGCATGAAATTGAAACAATTCAGCAAAGAAAAATCGCGTTAAACCCATATGATGACAAGCGTCACCTATTGACAACTACAACGGACACTTTGGCACATGGCCACTATAAAATAAAAGAACTGATGGATATCGACGAGGAATTGTAAATATCATTTAATGAAACTGTAAATATTAGCGAATAAGGCAATACTATAGACAACTGTCTATTGTTCGATCGTGGATTAGGCCTACTGGGGATACCACGTCACCAAAAACGCTCCACGAATTCTACCACCCCATGTGGGCTCTGGTGGTGCGAAAATGAATTCAGCGTTATAAATTTAATTATATTTTTTGGTAAATAAAAACAACTGTTTTATATATCATGTTTTTTATTGACTACATATCCTTCTCATTTATCCAGGTATTATGACTACTGTCAAATCCCAGCCATTTTACAAAGACTTTATTTCCACGTTTTCGTAGCACTTTCTCAACGAGATATACATCAGGATGTTGCACTTTGGCGAGTTCTTCGATGTAGAATCCTCCTTCGACGGGCTGGTCCTGATAATCCTTGAGTTTGTACGTTGTTGGATGTGTTGGTTTTACAGCAGCGATGGTGAATATTTCCGTTGTCCAGTTCGGTGTGTATCCCTTTTCAAAGACGTGCTTGTATTTGCTGATTCGAACTTTGTCACCAACGTCAAATTTTCTCTGCTCTTTTTTATATTTTTTTGAATAAATTTCACGAAGCAGACGACTTTCATCAGCTGCGGTAACATCTTTAGGTTTCATCTTGATTGTTCGATGTTTGGTAGAGTTGTAGCTCGTCATCAAATCAGGTAAGATGTCAATCCATTTGTAGTTTCCTTGGAGAGAGAATCGTTTCCACATCCTACCCTTGAGTGTGCGATTAAAACGTTCACAGATTGATGCCTTCATGCCGCTGAATGTAGAGTACATATTGATGCCATGTTGTTTCAGGAGGTCCTTAAAGTCCTTGTTGTAAAATTCTTTGCCTTGATCAACGTGTAGATTCTTAGGTTGTCGGTCCTTTAGCGCAATCTTCATAGCAGCGGTGACGTCAGGACCGTTCTTTGATTTGATTGGTACAGCCCAGGCGTACTTGGAGAATACGTCGATGACGGTGAGCAGAAACTTGTGGCCTTTATCCCTGTAAGCAGTCATGTCAACGAGATCGGCTTGCCACGTTTCATCCAATCCTCGCATATCAACATGACGACGTCGATAATTTCTTCTCGCTGGTTTGTGAAGTTCTTCCACTAGTGCTTCCTTGAGGTCCATGGTGGTAATGAATGGTATGCGAGTTTACACGAGATTTTATTCGTAAACGTCCTTTCGTGGTGAAACATCGACAAACACTTCCTTCTCGATATGCTTCAAACGATTCTGAATCGATGAAATTATTGCAGCGTTTTCAGTCACATGTTTTTGGTACATGTTAGTCAGAGTTTCAATAGATTTTTCCAAAATCTCGATTTCGGCGACCACCAATTCTTCAGTATCAACAATATTTCCATATGAAGCACCATCTGTTTCATCATCACCCCTTGCAACATTAAGCAATTAAGCTGACAAAGTCCTCGCAAAAAGAGCGATCGAACGTATCTACGCCAGGGATTCCGGAGTTGGAGAAAAAGCAGCTGCTCTTGGAGTTGCCGGCATCATGAAAGTCAAGCCAAAACTTGGAATGGGTTTAAAGAAGAAGAAATCGAAGAAATTGAAGAAGAAATCGAAGAAAATTCCTTTGAGGAAAGTCATCGATGATGCAAAAATAGCATCAAAAGCTACCGGATCCATACCATCAACTCTAAAAGCCGCACGCGCAGCTGTGAAAGAAGCTGGAGGAAAGAAAAAAGTTCAAGTGCCTCGTGTATTACCTGTGCCGAGCAAAGTTGGAGGCATTCTTCCCGCGTTTTTGCTACCTGTTTTTGCCGGACTGAGTGCTACGGGGGCTTTGGCAGGTGGCGCTGCTAGCGTTGCAAAAGCCATCAACGACGCGAAAGCCGCCAAGCGACAGTTGGATGAAGCGAAGCGACATAACCTCACAATGGAATCAATAGCCGTGGGAAAAGGCTTGTACTTGAAACCTTGGGGAGCTGGTGTGAAATTTCATTTAAAAAACGTATAGAGCTACCGAACCGAGCACTCGCCGATATGGATTTACTAAAATATGCAAAACTATTGAAAATTGTATCGTTTCGAGGTGTGTTTATGCGCAACGATTTACCAAAAAATGGTCCGAAAAAATATGAGGCCGCCATTGTGAATTTGGATAGTAAAAATGGTTCTGGCACGCATTGGGTAGCCTATAGAAAAACCAACAATCGAGTCGTTTATTTCGACAGTTTTGGAAATCTACAACCGCCTCGTGAACTTTTAAACTATTTAGGTTTCGGTAGCATAATCAAATACAATCACGATCAATTTCAAAACTATGACTCAGTCATTTGTGGTCACTTGTGTCTACAATTTTTACTCGATAAAAGCATTGCTCGAGTGTGAACACGCATCAGTCTACAAGTGACAATGGACTCATTAACATTAACGCTCTCGGGAACATCGTCCGTTTTGGAAGCTCACTACTTTCCACCAATCGAACTGTCAGCTCGGAAAAAATATTCCCTGGGATTAGTGGAATTGTTGACTTTCAACTCCATACCCAACATTGACGAGGGAAACAACAAGTTCTATGTTGGCGATGACGCCATTACTATACCATCTGGAAGCTACGAATTGGGACATATCGAGGAATATTTGAAGGAAGTACTTCCAGAAAATATCCAGCTGAGTTTGCGAGCCAACAGTAGCACACTTCGCAGCGAGATCAAATGCAATCGGGAGATTGATTTCCGACCCGCGGACTCTATCGGTAAACTGCTGGGCGTTGATTCGAGAATCATCGAAGCTGACGTAGCACACAAGTCGGATTACCCAGTAATTCTCGCCGTCAACGCTTTACGCATCAAGTATAACATCACGGCAGGAGCGTATATAAACGAGCAGCGTGTACACACCATCCACGAGTTCTTCCCAGTGGTGCCTCCAGGATATAAGATCATCGAATTGCCAAATCACGTCATTTATCATCCATTCGTCGTACAGGCAATACATCATCTGCAGCTGCGCATAGTCGATCAAAGTGGAAGTCTAGTGAATTTTCGAGGAGAAGTTATCACTATACGACTACATGTAAAAAGTGAATAATGGGAATCGTCTACGAAGAGTACAAAAGTCCAGCAACATGGCCAAAAATCATCAGTCGAAGTCGACCTCTTCAACAGCTCACACCACAGAACGTTCAGTTCCTGAAAAGTCTCGGCCTGTGAGTCCAAAGAAAATTTGCTGTTTAATTTGCCTGATACCATGTTATCCGTCGAAAAGAAGATCGTCTTCGACGAGACGATAGCACAGTACGAAGTGCACGCGCACCAGCCGTACGCATCGTCAACGTACAACAACAAGGATGAGATTCGTATCAGTATCCAGAATCAGGATTCGTACATGTTGCCGAGCAAGAGCTCGCTGCATATACAAGGAATATTGACGCTAGCTGACGGCGTAGCCAATGTCGTACATACGTCTATAATAAACAATGGAATAGCTCACTTATTCGAAGAGATTTGTTACGAGCTCAACGCTATTGAGATCGAGAGAGTGAAAAACGTTGGTCTGACAACTACAATGAAAGCCTACGTTTCACAAAACCCTAACCAAAAAGATCTCATGGAAAATGTTGGATGGATCGTTGACGATAACAGACAATTGATTAACAACAATGGATATTTCGATATATGCATTCCTCTGGATTTCATCTTTGGATTCGCCGAAGACTATCAGCGAGTGATTGTCAACGCCAAGCATGAACTCATCATACTCCGAGCCAACACCGACGTGAACGCCATCCTACAGCAAGCTGCGAACGATGAACAATACAAGATAACAATCAGTAAAATGGAATGGCTGATTCCGTACGTCAAAGTTTCCGATGTGGAGAAAATTCGTATGCTGAACTACATCTCAACGGATCCAACCATTGCTATGAGTTTCCGAAGCTGGGAACTCTACGAATATCCTCTGTTGCCGCAAACGACCAAGCATGTGTGGAGCGTTAAAACTACGACACAGTTGGAAAAACCAAGATATGTTATCGTTGGATTCCAAGCTGGTGGAAAGAATGTTATGACCGGAAACATGAGTAATTTTGATACATGTAATTTATGCGATATGAAATTGTACCTAAATTGCCAGTGTTATCCTTACACAAATCTTAATATTGATTTTCAACGAAACCAGTTTGCGACGTTGTATGAAATGTTTGCGAATTTTCAATCGTCCTATTATGGAAGAAAAAATTCTCCATTGCTGACAAAAACTCAATTTAAAGAGAATGCACCTCTTGTAATTATAAATTGTGCAAAGCAAAACGATTCATTGATTACTGGACCAGTTGATGTTCGTCTCGAATTTGAATCAGTAGCAGCTTTTCTCGCCGCAACTGCGGCGTACTGTCTTATTATACATGATAAAATTGTGTGTGTGCGTGCGTGCGTGTGTGTGTGTGTGTGCGTGCGTGCGTGCGTGCGTGCGTGTGTGTGTGTGTGTGTGTGTGTGTGTGTGTGTGTGTGTGTGTGTGGAATTCTATACATAAAAAGGTATATATTAATGTCGTAACTTGAATTATCGTCAGTCGCGATGGATAAGTTAACCGATGATCGTTGATGTCTTTTGTCCAAAGATAAAACGTCGGATAAATATAAACCTGTGCCGGATAAAAAAGATGATGATAAATATAAAAAGGAAAAGGAAAAGGATGATGATAAATATAAAAAGCAAACGTAAAGTATGAGAGATTCAAGTAAATGATCCAACGGTGGTGGTGGTGGTGGTGGTGGGGGAAAAAGATTTAAAAGGAGATGAATATACCGGAGAGCGTCAGTACGTCAAGATGAAGTACGTCGTTGACATGCAGGGCTTCATTGTGTCCAAGTTTGTCATCAAGGAGCTCGCCGTTCTGAAATTACTACCACCCTGTTTAAACCACCGTGCAGCTGGGATAAACTGTCTCCGCAGCAGAAAAAAACAAAAAAATGGTTGATGAGGAATCATCACAGTATCCCGTGGGACGCTGGATACGTACCCTACAAACAGTTTTACCAAGAGCTTCGGGATCAACTCGAGGATGCCAGTTTTATATTTGTGAAAGGAGAAGATAAAAAATCCTGGTTGCAAGATCTTCTACCCTCCAGCTGCATCGTTATAAACCTGCAAGAAATGGGATGTCCATCTTTGAAAAATCTACATCCCTCAGCGTGTGAATTCAACGCATATCATCGACCTGTATCTGCTCATCACTGTGCAACGGAAAACGCTCGCCGTCTCAGGATGTGGTTGATGGAAAAATTTGGTGATACTCCATCAATGAAGAGATCGTTTACTCTGCTCTCATACACCGACCGGCTGCACAAGTTGGATTATGAGGATATCGCTGCACTGCCGCGAGAATTTTTACTTCATTTCCAGGAAAAGTGTATCGCTCAAGCTTGGGAAAAGCTCCCGTCAAAATTACAAGAAGATCCTGATTTTGTGGATTTTACGCGATGTAAAAAACATTGGAATTCGACGTCTGATGATTGTATTGACATAGTTCCGATGAGAAAAGATTGTAGTAGATGTAAGCGTGAAAAATTATAATTTTTTTTGAAAATAAAAATGGAGAGACTAGCATGATGGATGAGTCTCACAGCAAGGGGCGGGGCGGGGTCCCTTGCACAAAAAAATTATTGTTAAATTTATTTTAGAATTTATTCTCAAGTTAAACTGAAGATTGAAAAAGTATAATCATAGATTGTGACGTCATTGTCCAGGAATTTGATGACGTAATTTCTAAGAATTGTCATGCAGGTTTGAGCCTGTTTAGGATAACATCATAATTTCCGATAACGTGTTTAAACTGGTCGTAATGACGTCATTGTTTAGTCAACGCTGTTATCAGAGTCTCAAATTACTTCTACGCAGTTTTATTCGGACGTTTGAAGGTCAACAAAGAGTGTTTTGTTGTGATTATATCATCGCATAGGAATGTGATGACATCATCCGGCGATCGGTCGAAGCTTGCTGTTATGACGTCATCGCTAACTGCGCAATAAATTTTCAAGGTCAAGTATTCCTTGATATAAGGGTGCGCGAGCGTCCGAGCGTCACTGCGAAAACAAATTTTGAACGAGCGACATGGACTTTTCGAAACTCAACCAAGTGGTTCGCGCCGAGAGTTTTCTCCCAACGCGCAAGGTCGCCGAGTTGGTAATCAACAGGAGCTACGATGTCACTGGAATTCGCTCTGTTGTCACCAGATTCGGGCCTAAATTCATCGTCACTCTCGATTCGGCTTTCGAAATTTTCCTGCCAGAGAGGATCTGCGAGATGCTTCGAGAAGATTCCGACGAACTACGTAAACTGGAAGATTTCGCAAAGTCGAAGACACCGGCGAAGTTTCGTTACCTCGGAGGAAGATTCAACGCCTGCGAGTTTTCTGCATAAAACGATATATATTGTTGATGTAACAATTGTGATTGAAAATGTATAAATGGCAATAAAAATAAACAAAAAACAAAAACAAAACAAACAAGAAACAAAAAAACAAACAAAACAAAAAAAACAAACAAAAAAAAACAAGAAAAAAACTAAAAATAAAAAAAGGTTGACCATAACGACCGTGGGTATTACCAACCGCAGGTGTTACCTACATAAGTTTCTATCGACCACGCTCTACCTTACCGACAACAAATGTCCCCCTGTTATACCGACCGCAGGTATTACTTACACAGGGTTATATCGACCGCGGGTATTACCGACTGCAGGTATTACCTACATAAGGTTATATAGACCACGCTCTACCTTACCGACAGTAAATGTCCCCTGTTTTACCAACCGCCGCCATCTTAGATCCCTGCCTTACCGACGCGGGGCAGGGAGGGGAGGGGGAAGTGGGCGGGGCCTGCGATTGGAGGAAGAGTCACGTGATGGGAGTCGGAGTGGGGTGGTCTCGTACCGGCCTAGTCTATCTACTTGTCTGACTACTGACGCGTCAGATGTGACAGCCCCCTACTACGGCCGAAAACAACCTCTATGTTGGATATGTGGGCGGGATAGGAGGAAATACCCGAGAGTGGTGTCACTTATGGGCTGAAAAGTGTTTGACATGATACTACTTGTTGCCCGTTTCACACTCTTGCATTTCGAACATGTATGATTTCGAGGCATTTACTGCTTGAGATTTTAAACTGGTCGCGAAACCGAGTGTGGTGAGCGTTACCCATTGATGTACGTTGAGGGGAATTATTCATTCTAGCTACACATAAAATTTTGTAAAAGTAGATCACATATAATTTCCTTTCTTTCTGGTAGAAAAACAATTTTGTTCAAAATCCAATAGAATGTTCCAATTTTTCTAATTGAAGATACGCCTACTTTTGTAGCTGAAAAATTACAAATTCATTATTCACAACATTTTTCACAACATTTTTTACATTATTTACATTAGATTGTACCATTAATCTTCTATTCAATCTTTATGTCAAGCTCTTAATAAATAGTCAACATAAAAACTTCTTCTCTCCAATCCTCTTAACCTTCAACAAATCCTTATCCCTTCTCTTATTTATACTAACTAAGTCTGCAGAAAATCTTATATGTGTATAATAATACCATATAAGATATATCAAAAAACCTATATGGTTTTAAAATCATATAAGTTTTAAAGATGAATCTTATATAACTCTTGGAATCATATAAGTTCCGGACAAATCTTATAAGATCGCATTGTCTTATAAGTTTTTCGTTTCGTTTTTGCACATATATGGGACAATTTTTGATATATGCTTGAGCGAACGACCTGCGGTTTTCATGTTGAAAAAATCGTTTATTGTTTATGAACAGATTATTACCTTTTCTCAACGCTTAATTTATAAATATCTTTCATTGTAAAAAAAGCAACAAAACTTGCGTAAGCTCTATTTAGAGAATTTTTTTATTTAAATTTATTAATTTATGAATTAAGCTGGAAGAATTTCGTAAAAAAATCATTTAGCTGTTTATGTGATAATTTTTTTTATGAAAATAATTACCAACAGAAATTTAAAACTCAAGTTACACGGGATATTTTTTACGTTTGGAGTAAAATCTTTTTCAGTTCGTAACCAAAAATGTGTGGTTGAAAAATCAATCATTTTGGAAGACAAGTAATGTGAAAAAGTATAAAAAAGTTTTAGCAGATATTCAGTTCGTCATAAAAAACGCAAAAACATACGTTTACAAACATTTTTTTATCATTACCTTAAACAGTACATTCAATACAACGAAGGATTTGCACGTTGATTGATATTTGATTCTAACATTTGAATTCGCAGATATAGCAACCACTCTTAAAATTATCATACTTTATCAATATCAGGATAAATTTTCAAATCCGTTCAAAGACATGCACGCAAAATCGTCAACCCTTATGAGTTTCTGCTGAATATCTTTTATATTTACAATGAAAAGGTTTGACGTTTTACTCACAGGAATGACATGTTTGATTCGAAACTTGTGCTCACGATTATACAAGAAACGATTTTGTTCTACTTGCAATTCTATCACTAAACAAAACATCGGTACTTCATTATCAGCATTTTCTTCTGGGACCTCGCACTCCTTTTTTTTAAAAAAAAAAAAAACGATATCCCCAAACGAAGATTGGGAAAGTTGGTTTTTAAATTTAATGGTACAATTTTTTCGTTTCATCGTGTCATCATAAAATGTCGATGAAAAAGTTTGCCCCCCAATTTTCGGTCCACCAAATATGTAAACGGAAGTAAATCTTTCTGCCAAAAGTCTTACGTTGTAACAAAGCGGTATGGCAAATTTGTACTTGCTTAGCAATTTCGTTTGAGAAGAAATGGGTTCTCGCAATTTCAATTTAATGGTTCTATAACCATTGTACAATTCGAGTGTATTCATAATTTCTTTGCCGACATTTTTTGTCCCGTGCATCATTTTTCCCAAGAAGCCGTTTATATTTTCATAAAGAAATGCTGAATTTGCCCAAAGCGGTCCCCAGCGTTGAACAGTTAGAGGAAGATGTAGCAGCATATGGGTGTTATAACGATAATCTTTATTTCGATATAAAACACTGATATGTTTTACAAATGTTTGTATCAAAGTTTCGGGGACGTTCAAATCCGACTGAGAAATTCTGTCTGACAATAAAATACTCATACACTCTACCAGTAACAGCCAATGCTGATAATATTTATCATTGCTAAACCGGGACATGACGATTGGGGAATAAAAAAGTAGCCATGACCTTAACTCGCTAGCTTTCCATTTACTGAGCGTTTTTAAGCTTCTAGGTAATCGTTGCAAAAAATCTGGGGGCTTGATTGAAAGTAAAAACCTATTAATTTCATCAATTTTTTGACCTATGAACCACGGACCTTTTACACAAAACCAAATTGTAATGTGTAAAACGATGTCCAACAATACCGAATGCATATATTCGGGAATAAGAAATGTGCTCATATCAATATAGGGGACGTCTTGCAGTATTGATATATTTTTAACGCCATTAATATGCAGCATCTTCTTCTGATTTTTTTGTTTCGATTTTAATTGCTCCACTTTTTTTGCATCAGATGTAATAGACTGATGCGTTCTGAGAGGAGCTGCATTTTATTGGTAGAGAAAGTAACTATTACATTTCTTTTGTTCGTTCCGAGCAGGATTTTTTTCCCTGGTCTGAGTGCATATATTATACCCTGACATACCATTATGACTTACAATTCCTTGTAAATCTGCCCGCACAAGGCTATCAACAATTGCAAGTGGAGCAACCACATTTGAAATATTCTTTATTTTCGTGATTGGGTGAATCCACTCTACACCCTTTGCCTCGTGAATATTCATGAGCGACTCAACGAAAGGCTTCAAGAATATATTGGCCTTAGGTTTGTAAGAATTACACCACATTCCAATAACGAAAGTAAAGACTCTTTGCAAATGTGGCTGCACATTGGCGATTGTTATGATCAAGGGCCAAAATCCTGCATCAGAACTTTTACTCCGGCTTACTCCGTCAGTGTTGAAAACTAAAATCAAGTCGTACTTCCCGTTTAATAAATTCTTGATTTTTACAAATTCCTCTGCATCTTTCAAATCTGTAATATCTCTTGTGATCTCAATGTTTTCACCGTGATCATCGATTACTTTTGCCAAATCTCTTTTTTGGAAAGCATATCTTATAAAATCTTCTACTCGAAATCCGTAAAAAATAACATCTTCTGTTTTCGTTCTATATTTCAGACAAAATTCGTCAGGTTCTAACTTTTTTTGTGAGCAAGTTTTACAAAAAACTGTTTTGATTTGAGGTAATTCGGTTGCACTATCTTCTATAAATTTGTAAAGATCTTTGAGATTTTTTGGCATGTTATTTTTGGGTGGGAGAATTTTATTGTAGAACTTTAAATCTGCATTTAAAAGTTTTTTCGATTTTTTATGCAGAAGAAACATTTCGAAAACTTCTACAACTGCTTGAAAAGTACCTATATCTGCACCAGGGTAAAGTTTTTCCTCGATGTCATCTCTATCAGACTCAAAATCCGAGTTTACGTCCTCGTTGGGCGATGATATTTCACTTGCTTCACTTGTAGAAGAGTATGTCGGTGATGGTGGCTGAGCTGGTCGTGAATGTTTAAGAAAAGTCTGTAAAAAACAAATATTTCAGAAAATTTCCAAAATGCATAGTGAAATAGTGAGTACATATTGATCTAGAACTTTTATTTTTAATCAAAAGAATGAATATATGTATAACATGTTAACATAGAAAATACCAAACTGTCTAGACTTTCATTTTTTCTCCAATTTGTTTATACTTGCTGCATACATTAATTTTATGTCATAATATAATTGACAATTACATAATAATTAAAATAAATTATTTGCATCACTGCATTACATTCATATTATATTAATGACAATTAATAATTTCCATACATAAAAAACAATGAAATTCTTTTTCATATTCTAATAATTCAGATGTTTTCAAACTTGAAACTTTAACTATTGGAGGTGAGTTTCGAAAATGAATTATTAAGTACAGTCCTTGAAAAATTAGCAATTTCCGTTCAAAAGATTAAATATCCATTATTAAAAAAAGGCGATAAAAGTACCCAAGAAAATCTGACTGATTTGATAATGAAAACTTTAAAATTTAGACACTATGTCGTTGTGAAAAAGTGATGAAATGAAACGAAATGTGATGAAAAGTGATGAAATAAAAAAGTTGCAAAAGAAGTTTGTTGAACAAGCATTCACATTTAATCAGTAAGTATTTATTGATAGAAGAAATTTTAATAGTATACGTTATAATCTGAAAGAGTAATTTTTATAAATTTGAAATTATAATAATCTTCCATAAATTTCTAAGGTTAATTTTGATTTTGATTTTGAGCAATTAACATATAAAAAATGACGTTATTTATGTGAACTTCGTTAGGGTTTTCTCATTTTAAAGCATATATTGAAAAAGCCAATTAACTGTATCTATCACATACCGCTTCCTCAACAGAATCCCATTGACAATCGTCATTGTCATAATTTTCGTTTTTGTCGTTGAACATGTCAAAATCTTCTTTTTGATTGGCGCCACATCCATCTATGGTGTTGGGTCCCGCATTTACACTGTCGATATCATCACCTGAATTGTAGTATGGATGAAACGATTCTTCCGAATCACCAGGTGACCAATAGCTCCATGATGGTGAAACCATATGTCCCCTAGCTGTCGTAGCAGCGTTTTCTGTATTGAGTGATGCTGCAGAACTGCCGCACGACAAACTAGAGCACTCAGGTGAACCAATATCCATTGATTCGTTTTGTACATAATTTCTGTGTACTTCCTGAGTGTCATCAGCGTGGTGCATATCGTAAGCGCTACTGGACGATAAGTCATCACTGGATGGCAAATCTTCGTATTCGCTCATTCCTGAGAAAAAATGAAAAAAATTATGAACCTTACGGCGACAAAACAAAAAGAGAAATAATAATTTTCTATACAGGGTGTCCCAAAGTCGCATATCCAGAAAAAACCATGAATTCCTTATTAAATTTCAAGTCGAAAAATCATTTACCGTTTTTTGTAAAACTCTAAATTCTTAAACTTATTTAGGTCTAAAATTAGACAATAATTGCGCTCTCTCGGCAAGTGGGGGTGGAATTTTCAAACTAAAATTTTCTCAAAATTTCCTTAGTATTTCTCTGAGTCCAAAAGTCCAGCGTCTTTTTTTCACAACATTCAAAATCAAAAAATATATTCCAGCCTAAGATATAAGAAATGTGATTCGTAAACGACTCATAAGGGGTAAAGGACTTTTCGACTCGAAAACGAGTAAGGATCGAATGTATGGTTTTTTTTTTTTATATGCGGCTTTGGGACACCCTGTATAAATAATCTTTTGATAATTTTGTAAAATTAGAAAGGTTTGACATGGTCTCAGGAATGTTTTTCGAATGATAATTCAAGAATTCCAAAGCAAAACTTACCTGCTTTTTTCGGCCAGTGACCCGCGTACCACCTCCGAAATTTTTTTTCCAAATAATTGCAATGCAATTGAAAATGCAATGCGATGAAATGTAATGCAATTGTTCAATAGCAAAAACACTGAAAAACATCGAACAACAACACCGAAACCGTAAATTGTCACATGCGCCATGCGGTGGCTTTCGCCAAATTCCGTCTACTTTCGACTTCATCCGCCGGGAACCCGGAACAGGTATGAAGTAGCGCGAAATTTAAATATGGTGCAGCGTAGTACACTGCAGCGCCAAAGTTTTAATCTTTTATAAGCAGTTTCCGGTTTCACGTTTTCCACCATTTTCTCAGCTTTCTCAAGTTCTCTCCAAAAAAAATATCGCAGCACGTGGTTTGAAAAATTATTAGTTCACCGATTTTTATTATATCTTTTTTATATCTTTAATTTAACTTTTCACAAAAAACTCAAAATTGAACATGGATTTGTTTCCAATTAATTGTGAATTCGACAATTCAATTTCCATGTATGACAAAAGTAATGTAATGTGTGACGAGAGTGTAAAAATCGGGGACAAAGTGAAATTTTTCTACGGCCTAAAATTATTTTCAGGAACGATCGCGGACATGGACAGTAAGTTCAAAAATTATATAATCATTAATATATATTATTATAATTACAACTCATAGAAAAAACACACGAGTTGTCACGTTTAAACGATTTCTAAGCTCTGTATATTCTCGAATTCTTCAGTTTTCAAAAAATCGAAAAAATAAAAAATACGTATCAGTTATTTTTTGGCGCTCTAAAAAACACAGACAAAATGTAATTTTTTCGTCAAGATGTCTATTGTTTTCATTTCTTGCGATTGTAACCTCAAATTAACGAAGTCAACAAATTTCATAAATATATAATTGAGTATGATACAATCTCAAATCTATCGATGAGTGTAATAAATATCGTCAATACCATTTTCTGCAATATGCTTTCGGTAATATGTTAAAGGTGACAAAAATTACGAAAGATTGAAAATGGTGCGAGACTTGGAGAAGAAGAAATCAGTTTCCGTAAAGAATTCAACACCATCATCAACTAGAAACAACAATCCTGGCAGTACAATCCCAAAGCGTGTAGCTTATACGAAGCAGCGGGAATTGATGAAGCAAATCGCTTTAAGGCGACCATTTGAAAGTTTGGGAAACATGGAAACACCCAGCCAGGTTTAAAGAATAAATATAAATAAAAAATTCAATTTTTATTGAAAAAATAATAATTTAAAAAAATTATTGTGTATTGAAAAAATTTTCAACTAAAAATTAAAATTTTTAATTTGTCATTTTATATATTACTCGACAACATAACGGGCTTTTATTTTGAATTAATATCTTTACAAAATAGACCATAATGATATTTATTTAAAATCATGAGATTTCGAATTTCAGATTAAAAAATTTTAAAAAAGTGCTATGTTTGTCCTAGAGTTGTAAAATTTTCTGTTTATTAAACAAAATGTTCTTTATAAAAACCTTCATGCCTTATAGTTGAATTTTCTAAAATTCACCGAAGTGATATAATGGAGATGTACATATTTTCAAAATTTGTTCAAACTTATAAATAAAGATTACAATAACATAAATTAATCAATTTAATGTAAAATGTGCTACAAAATAAATAAATTTTAAAATTGTTATATACTTTAAATAATATTTTCAATTCTTGAAAAACAAAAGCGAAAAATTATCTTTTCTTTTTTTTAGTTAACAAAATTTATGAAACTTTAGAACTTGTTATGTATTAGATACATAACGGATGTCTCTTATGGAGACCCTCAAGTATTTGAGGGGGAAGTAGTCAATGAGAAAACTAAGATCCTTTGTGGCTGGTTAATTTATTTTAATTGTCAGGACGATTTTCCACATAATTTTAGTTATACAATATAAATTAAGCCCTATTCCCGAAAAGGTCCTCGTAGCTAGGGGGTGGTCCGATGTCGGCTCCTTCTTGGAGCAGCAGGGGTGTTCTCGGGGCGTCGTCCTCGTTTAATAACCGGGCCTCTGTGTGCGGGGAGGGGCACGGGGACTCCGAGCTAGACGACAGAATTCGGCATCGGTTCCTTCTAGCCGCCGGGCGACCCGAAGAACCTGGTTGTTGGGAGTCCTGAGTCAAATCTACGAGCGGTGGAGGTTGTCCTCTCGGTCTTGTCCCAATAATTCGACGTCGGCGCTCCTCCCGGGCTCTGCGGAGAGTATCTCGGAGGGCCCGCGCAAGGGAAAGGGGGATGGTGATGGCGCGAGGGGCGGGAGATGTAGTAGCCGGGGGAGGGCCTTCCTGGAGACCTGGTACCAGTGTTGCTAAGGTGACGGGTTCAGCGAATCGGTCCCCCAATTCCGCTATGCGGTCATCTAACGTAGATGCCCGGTTCGATAGAGGGGAGCTTCCTGCCCTTGTTTCTGTACGGGTTCCGGGGTTAGTGGCACCCTGAGGTTCCACGGGGGCGGATGATGGTATGGCGGCTAACTGGGACTGTTCCTGTCGTGGCGGAGCAAACCTTCGAGGGAAATTCCCAGGGGCTCTCCTCAACCGTTTTATTACGTAGGGGATAGCATCCCTGAGGTTGCGGGGATAAGAGTTAACTCCCAGGATCCGACCACTGTGGAATTTGAGCTCTACCCAAACATCAGGATGTCCTCTTGCCTCGAAGTGTTGGAATCCTGCCCGAATGCACAACCCTAGTCTACGGGCTTTCTCCCGGGCTTGATTGAGGTTGGCGGAAGGAAAATTTACCACTACAACGGGGAAATTGGGATGAGGCTACGAAAGCCGTATTCAAGGAATAGGAATATGTGACTACGGAAGTCGAATGAAATAGATCTGTATAAAGGTTTAGACTACGGGATAAAGTTTCGGTTACGAAAGTTGTATTGAAATAAATCTGAATAAAGTTTCGTCTACGAAAATCTGAATAAAGTTTCGACTACGAAAATCTGAATAAAATAAATCTGAATAAAGTTTCGACTACGAAAGTCGTAATAAAATAAATCTGAATAAAATAAATCTGAATAAAGTTTCGACTACGAAAGTCCTAATAAAATAAATCTGAATAAAGTTTCGACTACGAAAATCTGAATAAAATAAATCTGAATAAAGTTTCGACTACGAAAGTCGTAATAAAATAAATCTGAATAAAATTAATCTGAATAAACTAAATCTGAATAAACTAAATCTGAATAAACTAAATCTGAATAAAGTTTCGACTACGAAAGTCGTCACTAGAGAAACGGGATTGGGAACAGAGATCAGAACTTACTGGTTGTCGGAACTATAAAAACCCACTGACTCTAGATCGAAATTTGCAGGGGTTTATATACTCGAAAACTTGGCGGGGTCGGAGACTATTTTAGATAAATTTTGCAAGAAAATAAAACTGATATCTCGGGAAATGATTTGATAAGTTTTGTAAGAAAAAATGAAACTGATATACGAAATTAAGATAGGTTTTTGCAAGAAAGAAAATAAAACTGATATCTCGGGAAATGATTTGCAAAAATTAATATATTCTTTTACGATAAGTTTTGAAAAAAAAAAAAAAAAAATGAAACTGATGTCTGGAACTAACATACGAAATTAAGATAAGTTTTGCAAGAAAGAAAATAAAACTGATATCTCGGGAAATGATTTGATAAGTTTTGTAAGAAATATGAAACTGATATCTAGAAACTAATATACGAAATTAAGATAAGTTTTGCAAGAAAGAAAATGAACTGAAATTTCGGAATGAAAAAAAACTTAAGGGGGTCCTAATTAAGACAAAAATGTTAACTTGTAGGTTTCTTGCACTAAAAAAAAGAAAATATATATTGTCAATATTCTCAATATATAACAAACTAATTACACTTACATTTATAAAAAATTACAGAAAATAAACTTTACGAGTAATATTACGGAAATGTCACTTATAAATGTAGCAAACGTCGAATTCTCAGATTAACTTTTTCAGTTAACGAATAACTGAGCAAAAAAGTTTTCGATACCATCAAATTTTTCAAAATCGGAAAATAGACTAATTTTTTTTATTTTCACTTCATATTGGCGCAAATATTTGTGTACATTCACATACATAAAACATGACTAATTTTTCGCAATTTGGAATAAGTAAATAGTCAGCAACATTTTTAAAACTTCAGCGATATTTAATAACTTATTATTCATAAGTAATTATCTTAACTTTTGACCATCATTATGAATTTCAAAGAACCATCAAGAGATAGATTTGAGAGAAGAAACCGAACCATCAGTTCCACCAAGTACTCAAGAAATCGAGGAGGCTATTATCCAAAATGCAAATCAATCTTATCAATCATCGTCAACTGTTAACACTACGTTGGAAATTGAGTACCCAAGAAGTGACGAGGAAGACATTGCTAATAAGGAAAATGGTATTTATAAATTGCAGTCGAATTGAGCTGATTTTACTTCGTAACATTCATAAGCTTATTATTTATTCTTTTTCTGTTACAGATAATGCGGCAACAGCAACAGCAACAGGGAAATCTGGTGAGCCCCAAGAAAAGGAAAAGTTTCAAGGCCAGATGTTTCTACACACTGAGCTGAACGATTCGGTAATAATTCTCACAAAATTGAAAAAAATTTTTTCCTTCATTTATTTTTAAAAAATATTTGTTTTTTGCATGATAAAACCTTTTTATATTGAGCACGATAAGAAGCAAGTTTTTTTCAAAGCAAAATTTTAAGTTTTTTTGCAGTTCATCGATTCCAAAGTTTTAAAATTTCGAAGTCAAACGGGAACAAAATTAAAATTTTTTATTCTATTCTTTAAATTCTTTAAATGAATCGTTTGATTTGAACCAGCAATTTACTATATGTGTTTCAATACTTCGGTGTCTCGCAAAAAACGCAAATAACCGAATATAGTTATTGCGTGGTTCTTCTTGATTTTTAATAAACTCATTTCTTTATCACCGGGAAATGACTAGAAGCCAACAATTTTTTTTTAATGTTTATAAGATTTTTTACTGTTTTCTGGTATTTTTATCTAATGCTATATATACGGTTTTTAGAGTTCGATGCTTTAGAATTCGAAGTATTTAAGATTTTAAGCATTTTTCATAATTTCTTGAGGCTTTGTATGATTATTCGGATTTACTGATATTTGATCAAAAGATTTTTATGTAGATTTCCACAATTTGACGTTCTAAGGTTTCAATTTTTTCAAATTCTGATAATTTTTACCTATTTTTCTTTTTCTATATTATTCACTGAATTGATATAATTTTTTTAATTTCGATTTTCTCTGTCGTCTTAGCAAATATTCGGAATACTTTTGAAGCCACGTGTTATGTATTGAAACAAGCCACAGGTGCCTCCAAAATGGAGACTCTCCAGAAGAGAGGGTGTTGTCAATGACGCCACGTAGATAGGTTAAAAATATTTATTTTTACATGAGCATGGGTATTCTTTCCCCGTGCATTAAAACGTCAATACATAGTTTCATCTTAGGTCGCCCAGCTTGTACCGGGGCGGGGTTCCTCGTCCTCTGATTCCCGCAAGAGTTCGGCTTCAGTCCGGGGTGACGGAGGCGGGGATGGGGTACGACTTCTTCTTAATAACCCTGTTGAATCGGAGGATGCTCGGTTCAACGCGCGCCGGAATTCGGGAGGTAGAGTGCAAGAGATCCTCAGACTAGAGGGTCGTGGGTCGACAGGTTCTTCCGTGAGATCGATAACAACGGGAACCCGTGGTCCGCTCCCGGTCCTTCTCCAAACTGACCCTTGATCCCTCCGGGAAGCTTTCTTTGTTTTCCGGATGGTGGGTTTCACGACTCCCACTGGTCTGGGTGTCCTTGGAGAACAATTCCCTCGGTTGATATTTCCCGAACAAGGAACTGAATTCCGGGGGCCAGGTTCAGGGCCAACGGGAAGAGGGATCTCGCTCAGAGGAGGCTGACCGATCAAGGGTAGCGCTGTCTGGTTGACGATCTCTCGCTGGTCCTTCAGGACCCCTTCTATGGCCGAGGGGCAGCACCCGGAGGTCCTTTTGACTCCTAATACGCGCCCGTTAAATATTTGTAACGAGGCCCACTGCTCAGGGTACCCCTTCTTGGCAAATTTGGAATACCCGTCCCGCGGGTGTAATCCTATGCGTCGCTTCTCTTGCCGGGCCAATTCCACATTCGAATATGACTGTTGCGACACTATGGAAACATGGGGGCAAAGGGAGTAACCCAGGGGGGGAGTGTTATTCAATACGAAAAAGAACTTCAGATAGTAACTAAGGTCTTAAAAAACCGTGACAGAATAACCACCGGTTGGGCAACCAAGTGTCAATCGAATTCTCAATAGAATGTATCGAATTGTAAAATTATTATTACCCGGTTTAACAACCAAGTATAAACCGAATTTCTAATAGAATGAACGAAATTGTAATATTATTTTACTCGGTTTGACAACCAAGCAGAAACAGAATTTAGATAGAATAAACGAGATTATTTAATTATCATACCTGGTTTAACAACCAAGTATAACTGAATTTTCAATACAATAAATGGGACAGTAAAAGTATTTATAATCAAGCAGAAATAGAATTTTCAATAGAATAAACGAGATTATTAAATTATCATACCCGGTTTAACAACCAAGTATAACTGAATTTTCAATACAATAAATGGGACAATAAAAGTATTAATAATCGAGCCGAAACAGAATTCTCAATAGAATAATCGAGATTATTAAATTATCATACCCGGTTTAACAACCAAGTATAACTGAATCTTCAATACAATAAATGGGACAGTAAAAGTATTAATAATCGAGCCGAAACCGAATTTTCAATAGAATAAACAAGATTATTAAATTATCATACCCGGTTTAACAACCAAGTATAACTGAATTTTCAATACAATAGTAAATTATTAATATCCAATTTGACAATCAAGCAGAAACAGAATTTTCAATAGAATAAACGAGATTATTAAATTATCATACCCGGTTTAACAACCAAGTATAACTGAATTTTCAATACAATAAATGGGACAGTAAAAGTATCAATAATCGAGCCGAAACCGAATTTTTAATAGAATGAACGAGATTATTAAATTATCATACCCGGTTCAACAACCAAGTATAACTGAATTTTCAATACAATAGTAAATTATTAATATCCAATTTGACAATCAAGCAGAAACAGAATTTAGATAGAATAAACGGGATTATTTAATTATCATACTCGGTTTAACAACCAAGTATAACTGCATTTTCAATACAATAAATGGGACAGTAAAATTATTAATAATCGAGCAGAAACAGAATTTAGATAGAATAAACGGGATTATTTAATTATCATACCCGGTTTAACAACCAAGTATAACTGAATTTTCAATAGAATAAATGGGACAGTAAAAGTATTGATAATCGAGCAGAAACAGAATTTTCAATAGAATAATCGACATTATTAATTTATCATACCCGGTTTAACAACCAAGTATAACTGAATTTACTTAACTGAATAACTGCAATAATACAATCACACTCACTGATGTTACAATCTAGCAACAGTTCCCTCAGAATAGATTTCTCGATATTTCGTTGTTGCTCTTTTCCTCCCGACTATTAATTACTGAGTTTTTAGTACTGACAGAATATCCGAAACAAGTTATCAAAAACACTTCGACAGACCGGACTGAACCCCACTAACTTATTCCGCGCTTCTTTATAACTTCCAATCATCTGATTGACCTCCATAAAACTACGCAACTTGTCTCCTTCGGATTATTTACCAATATCCCTGTAAGTGATAGTTATCTCCCTCGAGCCATTTGATATTGATCATCGCTTGGAGCGTCCTTCTATTGTTATCGCTATGAATTCGGCGAGGAAGCACTAACGTTAGTCCCATTAACTACTGAAGCGGGAATATCGCTCCAGTCTTGCCTCACGAAAATATAAATCTTAAGCAATCAAAATCCATCGCCTCTTTGGGCATTGAAATGGAAAGATTGGCTAGTCAAAATGTGAAATAACACCTCGAATAGAAAAATAAGTCTCCGAAGGAAAGAAAAAAATATTAATTATATTTCCAATATATAACAAAATCTTACCGGTTTTGCCGCTAAGCTGCGTTTTCTCATCCTATGACACATATGTGACAGATTTTCGATGTATATTAAACAATTTTTTTAATTCAGCACCGGTAAAAGATACAGAATTTAATTGTTCACCGGGTAGTGTGTTACATAGACAAAATGGTACAAAAGTATTTTTTAAATCACAAAAATGACTAACAATGCATAATGTTACATAATATAATATAGTGTATACATACATATTGCCTAAAAAATATTATTTATATGTATATCATACATCACTGTTATCTCTGTCTTACAGAGAATACTATAAAATATCTGTCTTCTAGATATAATTATAGTGTAAAATTTTTTTTAATTTATAACATAACATGAACGGGACAAACCCTATATACAATATGGTATGAATGTAAAAAATTCATCATTAACAGGCGGAATCAAGCAAGACGTAGTATACATATATGTACAATAAAAAAAAATTATTATTATTATTATTATTTAAAAAATGGAACCTTTCACCACAACAGCATCATCCGGATAATAATGAAGCCCTAACGGAATCACGGAAATGATCATGATTTTCTGAAAATACGTCAACGTGGCTCTCCAAAGAATTCATCAATCGACCGATACGTCTGAATGTATCCGACTGACCGAGACAAGTGCGCGCAAATGAAACCTCAAATATATTATCATTCTGCGAGGGGAATCGACAGCACCGCAGACCAATCCGCTCAAGTAATTCATGACAATCAACCCTCCCATTGAGCAAAGCAAAGAAAAGTATTGATGTAAGATAATAATATCTGTTTTACAGGTATTATTGTAATGTATAATTGTAATATCTGTCACGTCTGGCAATTTTCGCAATTTCCTAGAAATTTTTAATAATACTCTACCCTACAATGTCTAGAAATGTTATTCAGCAACAAGACAACATTCTTCTTCTACATCATCCCGGCGAATGTACGATTCACAAAACACCAAGAAATTTTCCAGGTTTTCCAGAGATTCAGCGTCGCTGTTCCACAGGAAGAAGCATAGTAGTTTCTGGAACTGGAAAAAATATAAGAAATAAACTTTTGACACATGCTTAGCATATTAATGAGTAAAACAGCCGCCATTACCCTTTATGATAAAAAAAAAGAGTGTAAGAAATGGAAGAGTGAGAGGAAACATAAAAAAGCAATGCTCAAGAATTTATCACACAACTTACTGAATGTATTCATATTAAACATTACAATACAATAAAAGCGAGTTTCTCATAGAACAAACAAGGTAGTTCTGTGATCATACCCTAAAGATTATAGTCTTTTACGCTTAGAACAAGTAGTACAAAATTATCAAATTTATTTTATTGGACAAATATTTTTATCCAATCATTTTTCTGATAAAAATCATACAACTGATGCATCCAAACAAGCTGACGACCCCCCATGTTTTGGCGTAACCTGATTCAAACTTCTTTATTAGAGGCAATATTTGTTGCTGAAAACATTCTTAATTCCGAATTTGCTTTGCAAATAGATTTTGACAAAATGTACAAATGATTCGCATCCCCCGGAGCTTCATCGAAAAGATGCTCATGCAGAGTTGGAAACAACTCGAAAACCTAATCGCTTGGATAAATAAACCCTCCATGATTTTTCGATTTGATGAGAGACAAAACTCGACTGTTTGGCATTTCAGAATGGTCAATCAAAGTGAAGCGACAGGTTTCGCATTGGATGATGCATCTTTTTCCATTCGTTAATTTTTTAACAACCTAACCACTTATGTAAGTGATACATCACTCTCCGAAATAGGAAATGTTGGGCGTGACAATATTGTAGTTCATGAAAAAATCGTTGAGAAATGCCTGGTCATATTCAAAAACATTAGGATCACTCGGTATAAACCCATTTCCTTTAGCCACTCGAACATTCGCAATTTCTTCATAAACTGAAGCATCGTACATGTCGTGATTGTTCTTTTTTCTTAGCATCGACGGCACGGTCAATATTTTCAAAGGATCTGCATCCTCAACATTACAATTCGAACCGAGGATTTCATTATGTACAAGAAGTCGCTTGTACGCCGCTATAAACTGTGCACACGTTGGGTTGGGGAAACAATCCCCACCAGACGTATCGCGCAAAAAAAACAATTCTTAATGCTCCTGACTCAACATGTACTTGTCTTTGACCTAACTCAACTTGACTCCCCAGAAAAAAGACGAATTCCAGATAGATACTCTGTTTCCTCTTGTACTGGCGAACGCCAAAAAGATTCATTTGAACGTCGCAAAGGAGCTTTGAAAGATTTACCAAAAGGATTTCAAGAGTTTATAAAGTCGAATAGCCTGTCAGTGCAACAAATAAACCTGACAGTTGCCTCAGATCCAGAAAGTTGTTGCATCGCATATTTAAGATTGTAACATTCTATTGCGTCAGCAACACTACTGCTCAGAGTTAGAGCCGCCTAGGAAACTTTCATTTTTATTTTGTGGTAACGGATGTGTTTCATTTTTATTTATTCCCTGCTCTCAAGCCTTCTTCCTCCTGAAAGTGTGGTAACTGAACAATGTAATCCCAATTTATAACGTTTCCCATACTATTACGTAAAACTTTGTAATCTCCAAGACAATTTCTAACTAGTTTCGACATATGGCATGAATCTAATATAGCGTTAACAGGTTCACCAGTTATTGGATGAGGAAAAAATGGCTTTGGATTGTGAATATTGAAAGACACTCTCAGTTTTTCAAGAACAGAAAGGTGTTGCACTGGACCGTCACATGTCAAAGAGACTACTTTGACTACAATTTCATGCAGGCGTGTTAAACTTTCTTCGATTATATAGATTAATGTCTCGCTATCAACAGAACTGCCCATAAGAAAATGCCCTATCGATACTTTTCGTCTTTTATTTAACAAAACTACCATGAAAACGAGAGCATCTGTTGCCAAAGGTAAAGTTTCATCTGTTTCGATGGTAGTTCCTGTATCAACATAACCTCTGATATTTCCGTTCCTTGTCCGTCAAACGCCCTTTTTGATACGCATGCTGTCGAACATTAAAGAAAACAACACTTTTTTACCTTTCGATTCCGCCTGAGCAGCTTTTTTTTAATGTATCCAAACTTTCTAACGTGGACCGGGCTCTCCATCGACCGACGAGTACCAAGAACGAAGAGTCCTACGATCAGGCAATGCTTTGGCAAATTTGTCACGTATATATTTGTATGCCCTTGGAGAAAAAAAAAAAAAAGCGTTAAAGCAAAAGACCTTAGAGCAGGAGAAAACTGTGTACGTGAAAGAGATTTCTTTGAAACATTTTTCGAGTAACGTTGAAGAAATTCAGATACGCCCGCGTTATCTATACTACCAAGGCAATGTAAAGCTGTTTCAGAAACGATGTTTTCCTCTTTTTGCTTAGTTACAATATCCTTGAGGTTGTTCAGTTGTACAGCCATTCGTTTTATTCTTTTGTTTTTATTTTCGACCTCTTTTCGAAGATCAGCTAGTTATCCTCGGGTTTTGTCTAGTTTTTGCTTAAGTGTTCTCGGAGGATTTTTATAATTGTGGTCCATAATTAATCACTGGAAATATTTTGTTTGATGTTCGACAGATTCTTGGCATCTGTCTCAGGTTCTCCATCAACGAGAAATCAACGAGAAAAATTGTTGTGTCGCGGTACTGAAAAATTGGATGATGAAATAATAATCAATTGAGCTTTCCCTCACCGCGTCGAAACAAGGATGGAAATCACGTTGGGGTCACCCTTTGTGCCCGGACAGAGAATCGACACAATAAATATAACGTGAACTCCAATTGAACAACACTATATTCACAACAAAATTATAACTCAAGAATTATAATTGACGGGCTGAGAGGAAAAAACGCACAAGTAGAGACAGAAAACATGGAGTTTCACATTCATCTGTCTCTTACTAGTTCGGTTTTTACTCTTAGTTTTTCAATTTTTATTACACTTTTCTTTCCGACAATAATAAACAACGCCGGATCGATATTTGCAGTCCATGTGTGTGTGTCTCTGCGTGTGGTGCTGTTATGTGGTGCTGTGTGTTTCTCCCACCGACTCGACCAATAAGGGCGAGCCTCGCCTTCCAGGCCTGCGATTGGTTGGCTCAGTGTGGGGCGCGGAAATTCGAATTCCCAATCGCACAGCCACCACAATACTCCCCTCCGAGCAACTTCGGGCTTAGACAAATTGCAAAATCAGGGTCGGCGTAAAATGCAATCTGCAAGGAAACAATGGGAGGAAGGAAAAGGGAGAAGAAAAAAAAATGTTATTCCGATGTGATAAAAAAGGAAACTTTTTTCTTGATTTTTGGACCAGGATAAACTCTGACAGGTTTTCTGGGCTGGTTGAGTGTTTGATCTTGAATGATTGTTGGAATGTTTCGAGGCTGGGAATTTTTAGGAGTGGGTTGAATCTTGTCCGATGAAGGCGAGGTCATGGCTCTGCTCGTTGTAGTCGAGAGTGAAACCATGGTTTCTTTAGGACGCGGTGCTCCAGTCGTTGGTTCAAAGTAGGTAGGCTTCGAGCTAAAGTTCGAGCTAAACCATGGGCAAGGTGTCCATCCATTGGGAGTTGTTATGGCACATCAACGCTGCCTTCAATGACCGGTGCCACAGCTCAATGATGCCATTGGACTTGGAATGATAGGCTACAGTTTTGATTTTCTTGCAACTAACCAGATGTGTCAAGGCTTCGAACACCATGGCCTCAAACTAAGAACCTTGGTCTGTCGTGAGGACTGCAGGCGCTTTAAAACGCGAGATCCAGGACAAGTAAAAAGCATCTGCAACCTCGTCTGCGGTGATACCTTTTAGTGGTGCAGCCTCCGGCCACCTGGTAAAGCGATCAATCATTGTTAAAACGTAGGAAAAACTTATGGATTGTGTCAAAGGGCCGACAATATCAATATGCACATGGTCGAATCTTTGGTCAGAGATATTTATGTGCTCGGTTGGGCATGGGATGTGTCTACCGATCATGTTCCTCTGGCAAGGGATGCAACAGCGGGCCCACTCGGTAATATCCTTTGTCATGCTCGGCCAGACGAACTTCTATTGTATGAGTTTTCTTGTGGCCCTTCCACTAGGATGTGCCAAATTGTGGACTGACTCAAAAATGCGCCTTCTCAGAATGCCTGGGACATAGGGTAGAATATTCTCTGTCGAAACGTCGCAGAAGATTCCGTCGTTGCTGTCATTCACCTGAAGTCTGCGTAGGTCCAAACCACTCTTCGATTACTGTAGATCTACGAGTTCCTGGTCATCCTTCTGTGCGAGGGCGAGCTCTTCGGTGGAAATGATGACAGGCATGTTGATATTGTTGATCTGAGAAAATGCGTCTGCAACCACGTTGTCTCCTCCAGGAAGATGGATTATTTCGGTCGTACATTGTCCTATATAATCCAGCTGTCGAAGTTGTCTGGGTGAAGCCTTTTCCGCTTTCTGTTGAAAGGCAAAAGTAATTAGTTTGAGGGCCGTTCTTATTATCAATGGTCGACCCTCAACCATACGTTGAAAAAATTTGAGAGCACTGTAAACTGCCTGCAGCTCTCCTATCATACGCGCTGTACTTTTGCTGCGCTTTGGACAGCTTCTTCGAGAAAAACCCGAGCGGCTCCAAAGTCCCGTTGACGAGCTGCTCAAGCGATGCACCAATGGCTGTATCGGAGGCGTCAGATTTAATGGCAAGGGGAGTGTTCTTGACTGATTGGTGAATCAGCGTCGCTCTTAAAATTTGTCTTTTACAATCTTCAAACGCATCCTCAGATTCTTAGTTCCAACAGATTGGGGTTTTGTCCTTCTTCTTGGCGTTTTTCAGTTTTTCAGGTAGGAGTGAAGACAGGATTGGACTTGAGCCGCGCTGTTCAAAAATCTTCTGTAAAAATTTACAATGTCGAGAAATTTCCTAAGACTAGAAACATCTTGCGGTTTGGGGTAGTCTAAAATTGCCTGGACTCTATCTGGAAAAGGTCTAGTTCCTTTTGCATTAATTAAGTACCCTAGATAACGCACTTCCGGTGCCGCGATGCGTGATGAGGTACTTGTCGGGGATCGTTGCTGCATTCAGGGAACGATAATTCCCACAAGGTCTCCACTCCCCCGTCGATTTCTTCACCAGGTGTAGCGGGCTGACCCAAGGACTGCTGGACGGTCTGCAAATCCCCTTGGCGAGCATGAAATCGTACGCGTCCTTGGCGTCGCGGAGCTTCTCCGAGGACAATCTTCTTGGTCTTTGCGCTACAGGTGGGCCTTTTGTCCGAATGTGGTGAAAAACATTGCGTTTTGCTGCTCCCATGGCTCTGTCCAGGATAGTGACCTCGCTGAACTCCTTGAGGATGTCCTTGTAGACAGCGTCGCTGGCTACGGAGGTGATACTCTCGTGCGGCTCTTCGGTGATGCTGCCCAGTGTGAAGATCTTCGTGTTGCTGTCAACGAGCCTCTTGTTTTGGAGATCCACGAGGATGCCAAAACTCTTCAGTAGGTCGGCCCCGATGTTCGGCTGTGACACGTCCGCGATGGTAAAAATCCAATTTACAGGACGACGAAGGCCGAGGAGCTGCTCACCGTACGTGTTGATCTTAGAGTTTTCCACGGCGAAGAGTTGGAATTTGGAAGGTGACGATGGATTTTTTGCAAGGGACCTAGGGATAACGGATAGATCAGCGCTGATGTCGATAAGAAATCTAATTCCGGTTTTTTTATCGTTGACTGTTAAGCGACTTTGTCCCCTCGTCTGGGTGCTGTCGTCTCCGATCGCATGTTCTCGAGACGACTGCGCTAGTTTTCCGACTGTCTTGACCTGTCCCATTTGCAGGGTTCCTCGCACTTCCTGGCCTTCTCCTTGAAACGAAAATGATAGAAGCAATAGCGACCTTCTTAAATGAAACTCCTTGATCTTGGATGGGGGCGAACACCATAGACAGCCTCTCGTGACTTGGATCGCGAGCGTTAACTTATTTTTGCCTCTAACCTGCCCAGCCGACTGATGATCAGGGTCATGGAATCAGAAGAAGCAGAGACACTGGATGCCGGTAGTTGCCGTATCGAGGAAATTTGGGGAGGATGTTAAATATCTGCTCTTTTGTCTGCCATCTTCGCCAATTTCTCAAGGTCAGCCTCATCCGAAATTAACAGAATGCACCGTGCCTGCTCCGAGAGCTGCTCGAGAAACAAACTCTTCAGAACCACGTCACTCACGCGCTCCCCAGCCGTGTTCCTCATTTCTTGAAGAAAATGGGAGGGATTTTTACCATCGTGGTTTGGATTCGAGCGTAAAATCTTTCTCAAACGCGTTTCCTCAGTTTCGCCAAACGCGGATAAAATTCTATCCTTGATCGCTTGGTATTTACCCTGCGCGGAGGGTTTTCAGTAAGATTAATAATGTGCGGCAAAAATTCTTCGTCCGCGTGAGCGACAATATATGAAAATTTGGTACTTTCCTGCGTTATCCCGTTGATGTCGAACTAGGCCTCGACCTGGCTGAACCAGAACTCCGGTTACTCGCTGTAGAACGGCAGAAGTTTCGTTATGCGGCTAGCCAAAACCGCGAACTTTTCCTCTGCATTTTCGTTGGCGTTGGCGCCATTGGACTTTCCATCGTCTTGGTTCAGCGTCTTGAGTGTTGTGATTTTTCGAGGGAGAATATAATATAATATAATATAATATATAATATATAAAATAGATCTGTGATACTAACACACTTACAACTCCTGTCTCGTTGGCGTTACCGCGTCGAAGTGGCGGAAGGGGCGCAATGTAAATAACAGTCAGAACCGTCGGAACAGTCACGACGATAAAGTGCACTAATCTTGTACTTCAGTAGTTTCACCGTTGTACCCAATGAAAAAAACTATTGCTTAGAAACAAGGTTCTTAAGAGCATTTCCAAATGCATCAAAAATATTTTAAAATGTTCTTCAAGATTCTTCCAGAGAATCGGCTCCCATAAAAAGAATCTGAAAAAAATATCTATAAAATTTGAAATTCTTCACGCGTCATTTCGATTTGTTCAGATATTGTGAAGAACATTTTGAAAATAATTCAAAAACGATAATAAATTCAAATTAATTAAAAAATTTTTTTTGTCCTTTTGGAAACCACATTTGGTTATTTCGAGAATCTTGAATACTTCTCACAATGCTTTTTTCGATATCTGAACCATTTGTATTAAATGAATTTAGAGAATAATATTGAAAACTATTGATTATCTTTGTAACTCTTTAAATTATTTTTATATCTTGTAGCAATATTAGACCTCCAATATAAATATTTTGAGAAAAAAATTGCTCATTTTTTTCAAAACATTTCGAAAACAAAAGTGTTATCGTGGTATTTTGAGTATTTTCAAAACGCGTATCTGGTTTTTTTTAAGAGTTGTACACTCTACGCTCCACTATACGACCTTCTACTATACGACCGCTCTGCTATACGATGGCATTCCGCTCGCTTGTACGACGGGAAAGTTCCCCACTCGTATCCCCTCTCTTTCGGTTGAAGTCTGCGCGGGAAGCAAATGATCCCGCGCGTCAAGGTCAAGCCGCACATACTGCCGAACATTTCGAAATTCGTGAACACCAGAACTTCTAAGAATTTTAAACTTGTATATTATCGGAGTATAATAATCTTAGATTTTGTATAAGTTCAATTTTGTGATGACAAAAATGTGGTAAATCTGCGATTTCGAAAATTGAAATCGTTCCCTTGTAATTTTCATCCTTGTAAACACCTCATCAGAAATTGAAATTGTTTGTGAGAATTTTATTTCTTATGAAGTCACATTATAAAAATCTTATATGCATTCAACTGATTATAAAATTACTTTATAAAATCTTTGCAGAAATTTAAAATTTCTCATATAAAATTCAAAGAATAAGCTCGATAAGAAAAAATTGAGTTTTTTTATAAAGTTCTTTTACGGTTAATTTGTAAGAAATTGAATTTTTCTGGAACTGAATTACTTTTTAAACTGAATTGTTAAAAGGTTTTCGAAGGTTACTTCTTGAGAAATATACTTCTTATAGGAAATTTCATTTTCTTGTAAGTTGTTTTATAAGGATCAAAATTACAAGAGTTATGTCAAATTTTTTAAAAAAGGTTCAAGATAAAAGTATTCTAATTACAAAGCAATTTTCTATGAAAAAATAACTTCTTTTTGAATATTGTTTAGTTCTGAAGTACCATAAATTAGATATGTCGTACTTAAAAAATGGAATGATCAATAACCAATCACAAACTATTCTTTTATGTAAAATCTAGAATGCTCAGACCCTTATACATTCAAAAATATCTGATTAAAACATGAGATCGGTTATTAAAAAATTTCATTGAATTCAAAGCATTCATTTATTCATAAATGTTAAAGTTTTGGATCGCAAAACTGTCTTATTAGGTTTCGAATTTGAAATTTGGGTAGACATCTCATGAATACAAAGTAAAAATAGGTAAACTGAATAATGTCATACTCGTGCAAGGTAGAGGGGGTGAGCGTTTATATAAAATATTTCCAACGCTGTGAAGTTTTATAAAATGCTTACACTTTTCAGAGTTTTGGAATCAACGGAAAAACTGATAATTTCTAGACGTCAAAACATTTTTTCAAATTTTCATCATGTTCAGATTTCTGAATACTTTATCGCTTAAGAATTTTAAAACTTTCCTGAAGTATGTATTTTAAATCACACAGTTTTTGAAATCATTACAAAATCTTTTTTGAAAAGTGTGGACGTGAAGCGTTACAAGAATGCAAATTACATTTGCGATCCGAAGAGTTTTTATTTTTGCAATTTCCATACTCTATTTTTCCATCATTTGGTCAAAGGCATAATCTGGCATTTTATACAGTACTGAGGAATTTTCACTAAAAAACTCAGGACGGTGGCGCGACCAATTCAAAAGTAGTTTAGTTGCGTTATAAATGTCAGACAGGGCAGGACATTCAGGTTGTTCTATGGCGTTCCCATCGACGTCATTGTCTTCATTTTCTGCGTCGTCCTCGGTATCTTCGGGCAAGGGTAGTTGTAGCTCTGCACAAGAATTCAAAATTTCTTCGTCGCTTAACAGTTTGCAAGTTTGCAAATTTGCATCTTCTTGAACCCATCGGTCGACATCTCTTGCAGAACACGGTTCAATTCCGGGTATGCGGTTAAGTAAATTCACAATGTCGTTGTTTGAAGAAGGGACATTTGGAAAATTTGATTTCATGTTTGGAAGAATTTTTTTCCACGCATTTCCTAATGTACTTTGCGACAATGCCTCCCATGCTTCTTGAAAGATCATCATACAGTCAAGGATAGACCACTTTTTCAAAAATGTGACTACATCCATGTTCGTGGCATGGTTCTTGGACAACAGTACCCGGAGGAGACCTTTTTTGTAATGTCGCTTTGTCGCTGAAATCACACCTTGATCCATTGGTTGAATCAAACTGGTAAGGTTCGGTGGGAGGTACATCACTTGACACCTGGAGTCAAGTGCGTTTAATTCTGCTGCTTTGGGATGAGTAGGAGCATTGTCAAGCAGCAAAAGAAATCTGAAAATCGTAGAGAAATAAAATTCAAAATAGCTAGATAACAACCAATGCAACTCATCATATTTAGTTTCAAGAAATCATGGTTCAACTTAAAATTTTAATATCTTGTTTAGTTTAAGTTTTTTGGAAAATGACAAAGAAAAACTTATTTAGATTTCTGCAAGGAGTCTCCCGTTTTTTTATGCGAATTTGAGACACCATGTAGACTAATCAAGTAAATAGACCAATAAGAAAAAGAGTTTCTCTATAAATAAAATTATTTTAACCACGATTTTAACATACCTGCCATTTGGTTTCCGCTGTGTTACATGTGGGATAAAAACATTTTTGTACCAATCCCAAAAACAGGCACTATCCATCCATGCTTTTTTCTGCCCTTTATACAGAAGAGGTAATTTATTCACATTTTTGAAACACCGCGGCTTAGTCGAACGCCCAATAATCAAAAGAGGCAGTCGGTCAGTTCCGGTAGCGTTTGAACAAGTAAGAATCGTCACGCGATCTTTCATTGGTTTGTGACCAGAAACTACTTTTTCGTGAGGTAGAACAAGTGTTCGGTCAGGCAAATATCTATAAAATAATCCCGATTCATCGGCGTTGTATAAGTCATCCAAGTCGTACTCGTTTTCCATAATGAAACTCTGCAATGTGTCTACAAAGTTTACACTCGCTTCGAAATCTGCTGAAGCTTTATCCCCTTTGACGTGAATTTTACGTAAGGAATGTCTTTCTTTGAATTTTCCAAGCCATCCATCACTAGCCTTGAAACATACACAATTCTCGGGTAATTTTTTCTCTCTTTTTAGTGTTTCATAAAAAAAATTGCTTTTTCTTTCAAAAGTGTACTGGAAACAGGTTATCCAGTAGATCTTTTTTGACAAAACCATGAGTAAACTGTTTTCTCAAAGACATCATTTTCGGTCGCATCAAATCTTCGTTTTTTAGTGTTTCCACCATTTTCTTCTAACGATTGATAGTCCTTTTTAATTGTTTCTTTATTTTTCAAAATAGTGGAAATCGCAGAATGCGGAAGATTGTACTTTTCGGAAATCTGGTAATTCTTCTTGCCATTTTCAATTTCTTGAATGATGTTCAGTTTCTCTTGAATTGTCAACGACTTCCATTTCCGTACCTGTGTATGATATTTTTCTTTATTGGAAAATGGTTAACAATAAATTTGTCAGGAATAGTCATTTATGTAACGAAAAAAGTGCACATCATAACTAGGGTATCAGATGGGCGGAGTCAAAAACCAGGACAGAAAAAAAATTCTTTAAAAAAAAAGTCAATAACTTAATATGATAAAAAAAAAGGTCTTCAGCTTCGGAAGACGTTTTTTTTTAGTAGAAGCCGCCTTCCGCTGAATACCAGGACGTTTTGAAGCAAAACCAGGACATCTGGTAACCCTAATCATAATATACACGGTGTCCTACGATCGACGGGCAATGTTTTAACTGAATGGTTTTCTAATCTTTTTGAGTCGGAAATTCCTCTCTCATTTTTGGCAAAACTTCAAATTAGCAGAAATATTTTGAATTGAAATTGAACTAATCCACGCGCTTTTCCGACAAGTAAGGATGTTTTCCGCGGATGTTTACCACAGATCAAAATATACTGTAATTTTCTCCATATTTTTCTGAGTCGAAAAGTCCTTTACTACTTTTCGCAAAACTCAAAATCACAAGAGATGTTTGAGTTCAAATTTCAACTACCATAATCTGATTTGTTGAAACTTAAAACTCGATTATATTTGTTGATTTTGAGTTTTGTGAAAAATGGCAGAAAATTTTTCGACTGAAAAAATTCGAAAAAATTTCAGATTAAATAGTTTTAGTTGACCACGAGACACCCTGTATGAAGTACCAGTGATTTATTTTGTACATTGACGAGTGTGAAACGAAATGCAAATTTTTATGGAAATCGTTAATTATGTCAGACTAAATTATTTCGACGATTTAAAGTATTTTTAACGATTTGTTCCGCAAGTATAGAGCATTTATTAACATACAATGAAAATTATCACATAACCGAAAAAATTTGTGACATACAATTGTCATCAACAGCGAGTAAAAGTTTTTTGTCAGAAGATTTTAGCGTGTAGAACATGTTATATTGCAATAAACAACAGTTAATACAATCATCCGGGTACTTACGGTATTCTGGGGATGAACAGAAGAATCCATGTACGAACTCAATACATACACAGAAGTATTACAAAGAGTATTTAGCAGTGTTTGAGGACCGGACTCGTTCAGACTAGTCTTTTGCGTGGGCTATGATGCCACAGAAATCCCTACCCGACCTACATGTGTGAACGAGAAACAGTCCCCTGCGGTCCTCCAACTCTGCTGTTGGTTAGGTGGTAGGGGTAAGGCAGGTTCTCCTTTCACCGTCGTATAGGCGAAAGGTTTCGGTCCCGAGCTCATAGTATACTGGAGCGTAGAGTGTAATATATGTTGAAAAAGGTAGAGTAGCTGACATCTTGGAGAGATTTTTGTTAATTTATTTCTTAAAATCTCATCTAAATTTCGAACTCTAATTTGGTCCTGATCAGGATAATAATGTTCGAAATTTCTTCCTTTTTTTAAACATTCGATCAATAGAAATCATTTCCAGCTCAAAGGACTGTCGTTGAAATTTGTACTGTCTGAAAATAAAAAAAATGGTGCCTTTTAGATTGGAAATGTTTTCTACATTAACCAAATGTTTGATGAGAAGGAAAAAAAGTCCGACGTAATTATATTCTACGAAAGGGAGAGGACTAAATAAAGGGTGAAGATATTGATGGGATTAATAAATAAATTATTGACAAAAAATGACTCCGAGAGATTAGTTACTTTATATCTCACTTGAATACACGAATATAGACGGAGCAATTGCGAAATTTACTATTAGTTGTAATAATGAATTACGGACCTAGGATAATAATTTTACATAAATAAGTGGGAGTTTGTAGGCCGAGGCAAAACCGAGGCATGCAATCACACGAGTTAATATATAAAGTTTTTATCATTTAGTTATAAGATTTTCGATGCAACGATGTCCGTAAAACGAGTCTTGTTTTCGAGGAGGACGTAAGAACTCGTTTTACAGCCGGAGGTTACATAACACTGTTTCTAAGAATAGTCATTGATTTTATGAATTAATAGTACATTTTGCAACTACTAATACTCATGTAAGTAATTTCCATAATAGATATTTTTCTACATATATAAAATAACTTTATCATGTCATATCATTATTTGATTATGAATAATACATTACCCTTAATTTCATAGACATATAATACATAGAACGAAAATGGAATAAAGACAAAATCTTAAAAATATTGTTCTTTTTTAACAATTGATGCAATAGATCGAATGAAGAATTTTCCCCATGTAATGGTTTTTTACACAAATCTACGTAACTTCGTGAAATTATGATGATTTCTGTTATAGAGAATTTAGAGTATCATATAAATGAAAATAAATTCAATTTGTAAGACTGCTATAAGTTCTCGTAGATTAACGTTATTCTGAAAAACGATCGTTGATATATCAAAGGCAAACGAATGTTTGAAAGACTAAACATATAACTCGAAATCAACATATCGAATTTCTCCAAAATATTTTTTACGAGTTTTGTGAAAAACCAAAAGGAAACAATTTCAATATCATTCAAGAGTACCTTTATTTGTTCCAGTGTACTTCATTGCTGGAAGAATCCGGTGCATTATTATTCAATCACACAGATTCAAAATTAGAACAAAAAAAAAAAAAACAAAAAAAAATAACACAAATAAAGACAATTATAATTTTACTTTATATTGTGTTAGGTAGTTCACAAAATATCATTGCCTATGATTATGAAGCCTATAGAAGGAGGCCCGACTTCATATGTCGCCGCTAACAGCAGAGTATGCAAGGATTTGGCTGCCCGAATCCCCACTCTACAGCCTTTAATTTTTTTTCTGTACTGCGCGAACCGACTGATTTTACTAGAAGTGTATTTTTCGCGCAGTACAGAAAAAAAATTGATGGGGATTCGCGCAACCAAATCCTTACATATTTTTCTTCCAATAGTCGGGCCTCATTCTATAGGCTTCATAGCTATGACAAACATCGTACAGTGTAGTTTACAGTACCCATAAAATCTCAGAATCACGAGTCAAATTCTCTGAATAATATGTAATAACGCTACAATATTCCCGCACACGTATATTGTTCAATAAAGTTATTCGTGAATTCGTTAAAAAATTGTTACACTTGTTTCGAATTCGCAAACAGAAAATCGAAATCGCAAAGTTAATGGCCCTGGAGTTGACGGCTCTGATGGTTCGTGTTCGACGGCTTCAATATAATCAGCTTCGCCGAAAATGTCTGGATCAAATGGCATGATGACAGTTGCACGGAAACCAGACTTGATTGTTCTTGGTGTCAACGCCAGGTCGAGCGCTTTGCATACCAAGTTGGCCAGGTGACGTATTTCCAAGGCCTGTAAAAACGCGAACGAGGACATGAGAATTTCGAGGTTTACTAAATTTGAAAGGTTAGGTTCTCATGCGTGATGAGGATGTTGATAACATATTTTTAACGTTCGATTCACGCATAAGTCTAAGTGAACTATAAAGATTTGATGTAAGAAATAGGCGTGCCTTAGTGGCATTGTTCTTTTTCCAAGCCATACACTGTGACTTGTAATAAGTCTTAAACGGCCAAAACACAAAAACATCTGTAGGAATCTGGTCCTCACAAATGCGCGCGAAATGACTCACAACACAATTCACACACGACACTATTTATTATTTACACTTATTTACAGCAACATCTTACAAATAGGGCCATCGGACGCGAACAGAGATCGAAATCGGTAGAAACGGGACTGGGGCGAGAGAGAATCGATGTTCACGGTTCGAAGATTCGTGAGCTAGTTCTGTTCTTTTTCCAACCAAGATAGCCGCTTCTCGAGATAGCTTCTTTTTGATCGCCGAGCTTACAGTGTCGCCACATCACTCCCCCTGGAGTAACAGTAAACAAGTTGTGGTGACGTTCGCATCCTTCGATTTTCACTGATTTTCGCGAAAATCAGGGTTTTCTGTATATTCTGTAATATAAAAGTGGATAGGGCGGATTGTTGTGGGAGAAAAAGGTATCCCCGGTCCTTTCGCGTGTTGTGTGAAACTCGTCCAGGCGGGAACGGGCTGAGGCGTGTTCGTTGATTTTTGTCAACACGGGAACGGCGGGCATGTTTGGCTGGCTGTCAAGTTTGTTTTCTGCAACAAAAATAGATGGAGAGGAAAGTGGGAAAGAACATCATCCTGTTTGATGTTTCCTCGTGGTCAAAGTCGCGAATGTGACGCGTTTCGAGTGTCCAAAATCCCGGCCTCGATATTGTCTCAGGATCGATGGTTTCCTGGGATGTATTTCCACTGTGGCTGGTATAGTAAGTTCGGAGTTAGGTGGTCGAGTGTAAACATTCTTGTTCCGGGTATGTGTTGTTGGCGCGTGTGTTCTCAGAGGGATTTCTTGGTGTTGTGCGGCGTCTTGGGTTTGACCTTCCAGTTTTGCTTCTGGGCGTGTTTCCGCTATCACCTCGAAGTAGGCCGGTTTTAGTCTCTCGAGGCTGATATTCGACGGTTTTCCATTTATTTCCAGAGTGAAAACTCGATCCGATAAACGTTTTAAAATTTTGAAATGTCCGTCGTGGGGAGCTTCCAACGGCTTCTTTACTCGATCCACCCTGAGGAAAGTGTGTGTGCATGAAGTTAGGTCCTTGTGTACGAAAACCTTGTTTCTTGCCTGGTGTGCTGTTGGAGTCGAGCGGGTCCGGCGCATGTGTACACGAAATTTCTCAACAAAGATTTTTGGGTGTTGAGACCGAGTCTCCTCTAGGAAAAATTCTCCAGGTATGCGTAAATTTGTTCCATAGACCAGTTCAGCTGTCGTGGCTCCGATGTCTTCCTTGATACTTGTTCGCAGGCCCAGGAGAACTGTTGGTAGGATCTCGACCCAGTCCGCGGTGTTGTGATACATGATGGCGGCCTTTAAGGACCGGTGCCAGCGTTCGATTATTCCGTTTGAGGCTGGGTGGTATGCCGTTGTGCGGGTTTTTTTGGCTTCCTACTAGATAGGCGAGTGACTGAAACAGGACTGATTCGAACTGAGAACCCCGGTCCGTTGTGACGATGGAGGGGGCCCCGAATCGAGAAATCCAGGTCATATAAAAAGCTTCTACGATTGTCTGTACCGTAATGTTTCTTATAGAGACTGCTTTCGGCCATCTGGTAAATCGGTCGATCATCGTCAGCACGTAAGAATGTCCCTGGGAAGTGGTGAGTGGCCCAACGATGTCGAGGTGGACGTGTGTGAACCTAGTGTCGGGGACGGGGATGCGTTCTGGAACGAGTTTGGTGTGCCGACTAATTTTGTTGCGCTGACAGGGGATGCAGGAGCGCGCCCAGCTTGTGACGTTTTTTGACATCAGGGGCCAGACGAATTTCCTGCTGATCATTTTCCTCGTAGTTCTGCCGCTTGAGTGGGAGAGTCCATGGACCATGTCGAAAATTCTTCTCCTTAGAACCTTGGGCACGTACGGACGTATCTCGCCAGTGGCCGTGTCGCAATACAAGTACATGTCTATATTGGTGAGCCTAAGTTTTCGCAGTTTCAAGGTCGTTTCGATTGTCAGCAACTCCTGGAACTCGTTGTCGTTGTGTTGGGCTCGGGCGATGTCCTCGTCGCTTAATATGACTGGCATGTCGATGCTGGAGATCCTGGAAAGGGCGTCGGCTGTCACGTTGTCCTTTCCAGCGATGTGTTCAATCTTCGTGATGAATTGGCCAATGAAGGCGAGTTGTCGCAGCTGTCGGGGGGAGGCTTTCTCGGGTTTTTGACGAAAGGCGAATACCAAAGGTTTATGGTCAGTTTTGATGGTCAAGTCTCGTCCCTCGACCATGTACTGGAAAAATTTGATGCCACTGAAAATTGCCTGGAGTTCCCGATCGTAGGCGCTGTACCGAGTCTGAGCCTCCGAGAACTTTTTTGTAAAGAAGCCGAGGGGTTCCCTAGTTCCCTGGTTGAGCTGTTCGAGTACAGCGCCCATGGCTGTGTCAGAAGCACCGCACTGTAATAACAACGGGGTGTCGTTCAGGGGGTTTCGGAGCAGTGTTGCTTCTGCGATTTAGGTCTTGCAAATCTTGAATGCTTCTTCGGCTTCAGGGGTCTAGGCAATGAGGCTTTTGTCTTTCTTTTTGGCTCCTACCAGGTAGTCGTGAAAAATACTTGGACTTGGGCTGCATTTTTAAGTAATTTCCGGTAAAAGTTGACCATGCCGAGGAAACGACGGAGCGCATCGATGGTGGCTGGTCGCTCGAAGTTGACGATAGCCTCAACGCATGCTGGTAGTGGGTCAGGTGTCCCAGAGATTTTATAGATGTTGAGCCAAAAATGCATTTTCCCAGGTTGATGGTTAGCCCGTACTCGCGTAGCCTGTCAAAGATCATCTGCAGATGGCGGCGGTGTTCCTCTGCGTCCTTGGAAAAGATGAGGATGTCGTCGGTGTACGCGTAGCAGAAGTCCAAGCCCCGGAGTGCGGTGTCAATATACCGTTGAAACGTCTGTGTAGCGTTGCACAGTCCAAAAGTCATCACCTTGAACTCGAAGAGACCGAAGGGGGTGATGACAGCTGTCTTGGGGACGTCCTTCGGCGCCACTGGAATTTGGTGGTAAGCTCTCGTCAGGTCGAGCGTTGAAAAAATCTTGCAACCACTGAGTTGGTGGGAAAAGTCGTGGAGGTGAGCGATGGGGTACTGGTCCGGGATCGTGACGGCGTTCAGGCGCCGGTAGTCTCCGCACGACCTCCATTGTCCATTTTTTTTTCTGCATGTGGAGTGGGCTCGCCCATTAGCTGCTTTAAAGCTGACAGATTCCTTGGGCCAACATAAAATCAAATTCAGCTTTCGCTGTCGCTAACTTCTCTAGGCTAAGTCTGCGTGCTCGTTGGGTGACAGGTGGGCCTTGAGTCAGAATGTGATGATAAACTTTTTTATCTGCGTCAATCTTGTTTCTTGAAGGGATCGTCATATCCACGTACTTCTTCTGGAGGTTTCGGTATTCGCACTGGCTGGAGATTGTCGAGATACCTGGGGTTGGCTCACTCGTGGTCCGGGCTATGGAGAAGAGATTAGTTTCTTTGTCGATTATCCTCTTACCCTTCAGGTCAACCAGGAATCCGTACCGCGTCAGAAAGGTTCGTATTGGCGTGTTATTGGCGGCGTATAGTCTCAGGTTGGCGGGTTTTGGCTTCGGTCCAGCTAGTGCTCATGGTACGACGGAGATGTCGGCTCCTGTGTCGACTAAAAATCGGAGTCCGCTTTTCTTGTCTCTGATAATCAGGCGGCTTTTGGTCCTGTCTTCGTCTCCGAGCGCCTGGATTCGGGACGAAGATCTTAGTTTTCCGAGTTCTAGTTATCTTCTTTCCACGCGCACGGGTCCCTGCACTTCCTAGCCTTCTTCCTATAGATGCTGTGGTAGTAGCAGTAGGTAGGGTCATGTTTCTTTGATTTTCTTGGGGGGCCGAAGTTGTATCTCCCGCGAGATTTGGAGCGAGATCTCTCCTGCCTATCAATTTTTGCCTCTAGTCGCGATAACCTGTTAATAATTATGGCGAGGGGATCCGGGGCGTTCGAGGGTGTGGTGTCTCGCTGGTGTTGCACGGCGGAGATTCCCATTGGCTGCTGAAATTCCATCATCCGGTCCGCTATCTTGGCCAGCTTCTCCGCGTCGATTTCGGTCGAAATCGCCAACACGCCCCGAATTCCCTCCGGTAGTTGCTCCAGGAGAAGGGTTCGCAGAACCGCGTCTGACACTTTGTCACCCACCGCGTTCTTCAGGTCGCGCACGTAGTGGGAGGGTTTTTTTCCTTACAAATTTCGTTTTTGCAGCACTCTCCTGAGTTTCGTTTCTTCCGACTCGGAAAACGCCTGTTGAATTTTCGTCTTGACCGCGTTGTATTTCTCTGTTTGAGGGGGGTTCCGGGCGATGGCGATCACGTGTGGGAGGATTTCTGGTTCAGCGAATTGGATGACTTATTTGAACTTCATCTCATCCGAGGTGATGCCGTTCGTGTGGAATGTGGCCTCGATCGTCTCTAACCAAAATTCAGGATCCGGTTTGTAAAATACGGGAAATTCGTTAATTCTTGAAGCGTTGACGAACATGCCGGCGGAGTCATGGAATTCGTCCTGGGTTCCGTCGATCATCTTGGAGTTTTCGGGGACCACGTGATTTTTTAAAGATGGCGGGTGGCGTCGTCGGCGAAGGCGCGTTTTTTGCTCTCGAAGGGGTCACCAGTTTGTAGGAATCTGATCCTCACAAATGTGCGTGAAATGACTCACAACACAATTTACACACGACACTATTAACTAATTACACTTATTCACAGCAAAATCTTACAAATAGTGTTATCGGACGCGAACAGGGATCGAAATCGGTAGAAACGGGACTGGGGCTAGAGAGAATCGATATTAACGGTTCGAAGGTTCGTGAGCCAGTTCTGTTCTTCTCCAACCAAGATGGCCGTTTCTCGAGATAGCTTCTTTTTGGTCGCCGAGCTTACAGTGTCGCCACACATCCAAAGGCTGAAGCCGGTGGCTGCAATGCGGTGGGAATAAAAGAATGTGCACGCTATGCTCGACGGCCAAGTCTAATGCTTCTACTGACAGGTGGCTGTAGTGATTATCCAGAAGCAGTAAAACAGGAGAAGTTGGCGTTGGCTTGGCAAACGCGATGAAATTCTGCATGTAGCGAACGAATTCCGGCTGAGACATCTACCCAGAGTCGTTTGCAAAACCAGCTGTACCCGAAGAGGTATTATCAAGGTAGCAGCTTTGCATGTTTTTCTTTTCATACAAGAAAAACGGCGGTAAGCTGTTTCCATTTGCGTCCACTGTTAACGCCATGGTAATCATGGTGCCTCGTTCAGCAGCCTCCACTTTGCCAACACGCCGTATGCCCTTAGCAGTGATCACCTGTATAATTTTGGTTGGGACGGTGGAAAAACCCGATTCGTCCATATTGTAGACATTCGTAGCCGGGAAGTGATGCTCATCGTACATGGCACCGAGTTGGTCGAAAAATTTCTGCACGTTGATTTTGCAAAAAGCCTTTACGCGGTTCAATGATGTTTGCTCCGAGGTACGTAAAGACAGGTGTCGGTGTCGGCGCATGAATTTTCTGTACCATTCCTGGCCCGCTTTCTGACTCTCGTTCCAACTGTCGGGAAAATCTACTCCAAGTTTTACAGCACACTGAAACGCCAGTTCGTGCAACTCATCTGGGCTGAGCCCGTAGTAATGAGCGGAGCATTTCAAAATGTATGCAACCAAGTCGTTTTCCTGGGCAGTCGAAAAGACTTGAAGTGAAGTAAAATTGAAATAATTAATACACTAAGACCTCGGAATTCTTGCACCCCGCTTTTCTTGCACCTCGGATTCCTTGACACTTTTAACCTCGCTTTTCTTACCTTTTTTCCTGCATCCGTGCTCCCACCACAATGCACTGTTATATACGTAGGCGGTGAGCGCTAGACAAATCAGGAAAAAAGTGAAGGGGCGGGAAATGCAATCGTTTCGAATTTTACATTTAAATAAACGCAGCGTGGAAACAAGCAATATGTAAATTCAATGCTACAAATTCACATTGACATTTATGCCTTTGATAATTTCTAAATATTTTTATTGTGAATTGATCGAAACAGAATTTTGAGGATCTGTTATAACTTATCAGTATTGTTGAAAATCTTATTAGTGCAATAGTTTGTTTACTATTTGAAACTTGAATATCACGTGCAATATGAACACATATTGTTGAAAATTCGATTTACGGATTTGATTGACATGAATTTTATTTTTACTTCATCATTTGTTAAAATTTATGTGATTCTTGTGATGAATTATTATGATACTTGTGAATCACTCTATTTTAAATTGAATATTTCACAATACAGCTAAATCATATCGATTTTAGATTAACTTCTTCCATTGATTATAAAAAAAGTTTTTAATTCATTTCGATTTCTTCAAAAATGTTTTTTTCCATCACTTTTTTTTTAAACGTAAATGCTCGATTTCAAATTAATTAATGTATGCGAAAAATCACTACTTTCTCTTATGAATAAATTTTGTCAAATGAAAATTTTATTTATCCATTTTTTGTGGTGAACAAATTCAATTTTTTCGAAAGGTTTGAATAAAATCATGAAAATTATTATTGTGATTTTTTTTAACAATAACTGCTATCCCATAGAAAAAAGATTCACGTGTACATTTTTATCAGACACATGTTATGTAGGTATGTACATAAATGCTTGTTCCTTGAGGAATGAAAGTATAAGATCATACGATTGGCAGTTTTTTTAGTTCAGATTGGAAAATAGAGAAATACAAGTCAAATATTGGATTACCCTAGAAATTCCACAAATACGCTTTAGTGTTTGGTTGTAGACATTTATAAAACATACAATTCTGTAATGGAGGGGTTTTTTTTATAAAAATAAGTCATGTTACTTGTTAAACATTTTTATTACCATGAAACCCTAAACGAGTACAGAAGTTTGAAAAAGCAATGTTCATTGAAGCATGGCACAATTTTTTTTCAACATATTGTCGTACAAATGTGTTTCAAAACGTTGCTAGAAACTTATAAAATACTAGCTTTCCCGGCGTGCTTCGCTACGCGTAATTGTATATTTGAAAAAAAATGATGAAAAAATAATTGGAAGAAATGCAAAAAATGAAGAAATGCAAAAAGTGAACTCAAATAACTTGACCCCCGCTGCCCCCGCTGCCCCTGCTTCCGTGTCAGTCGATCCCCCTCTCCTCCTACCCCTCCCATCCCTCCCTTCCTCCCCTCCCATTACCCCTCACCATTATTTTTAGTTAATGATTAAAAATTAATTATCTATGTCATAAAAAAAAGATAAAAAATGTAAATCTGTTTTATTCTTTTTATTTAATTCACTGTAAATAATTATTTTTCTTAGACTTTATTTATTAGCCACACTCAAAAAAAAATTTTGTTCGAGAATAAACTGCTTTCTTTCTATATTGGAAAGGCATATTTTTTCATAACAATTTTGAAAATAAATTACCAATGAGTCATTCACCAGCCCTGCCCAAATATTCCGGCTAAACAAAATTTGAAATTTATCCGCCCAAGTTGCATGTGGATTTTCTTCGTCCCACACATGAAAATTGTGGCAGTTAAAGAATTCACCACGACCAAATTTAGCCTCGTCTGAGACCAAAATTTTTTTTGGAAAATCTTTTTTAATCTAACTCTGATATTTTAAATAAAAATTTTCAAAAAATGCAATGAATAAATAATTTTGCGAGAAGTTGTGTTACTAATTTAATTTTTATTATAATATTTGCAGTAAATATGCAAAAGAAATTCAATGGGTGAATTACAGTTTGCAATACATTTAAATTTTATTGTAAAAATAATACTATTATTTTGAATAAATATTTTTAAAAAATTCATCTTACAAATGCGAATTTGAAATACATTACAATAATAATGTGCTTGAAAATAAATGAATAATAAAAAAGTTAGCTTTTCAACATGTGACAAAAACTTTTAACTCGCCTTAGATTGGACCATGTACTTTGGAACCCCGCTTGAATGGCGCAATTTAAGCGGACTTCCTCACCAACCGACTGCCTGTTCTGTTGGAAGATATTCCATTGGGTTTGAGACGGGAAATGTGGTTTCAGCAAGACAGAGCTCCAGCCCAATACAGCCTGCTGGCGAGAAACGTCCTGAACCATCAGTTCCCAAACAGATGGATCGGCCGTGGTGGTCCAGTGACATGGCCTCCAAGGTCACTGGACTTGAACCCTCTGGACTATTTTCTTTGGGGGCACGTGAAGTCTTTGGTTTACCAGACTCCAATTCAGACGGTGGTTGAATTAGAGGAAAGAATAGCAACGGCTTTCGACACCATCGACGGGCCAATGATTACCCAAGCCATGATGAGTTTGGAGAGGCGAGCCCGATTGTGTATCGAAATGAATGGTGGAGTCTTCGAGCATCTCTTGTAAATACTTGTAAATACTTTGAATTAGTTTTATTAAAAATTTTGATAACAAGAAACATGCGTGGCTACAAGTTATTTATTTACCCTTTAAATTTTGCATTAAGGAATTAATAGTACTTGCGAAATAATTTTCCTCAGTTGTTTTGTAATTAACAAAAGTGTCTTATACTGATTTATGTTGTACCTGTAGAAAATTTGTAAATTTAAATTTAAATTTTTACAACGAATTTGTAAATTTATAATAAAAGTTTGTGATATCGCAAATTTTTTACTCAATCAGGAAGTTGAGCTAACCCAATTGTGATAATAATTTTTGTAAGCTGCTATTGTTAAAAAATTAAAAAAAAATCATGCAAGATAAACCCAAAAAAATTTAAATTTCAACTGACAAATTGTTTCTAAAATATCTATTATACGAAAAACTAAAATACATTTTTCCACAGAACAAAGTCACACACTTCGCTTTAGGCTAACAATAATATTATTGGTCAATTTATCATACAACGTTGAACCCTTTTTTAATACCATTTCATTGATACATACTGGAAATTATAAAAAAAATGTGAAACGTGTTATTTGTTCATACAATTTCAGAGAAAACACAAGGAATTTTGACATTTCACTTTTTATTTTTTACAATAAATCAAATATCATCAGTTTTGAGTATCAAGGCTAAATATGAAATGTTGTACTTGGTAAATTGAAAATCTTGTGACATTTATTTCTGTTGAAATCGATGTTTACACATTGTTTAGAAAGAAAGATAAATGAACTGTTAGTAATAAATAATAAAAAATTTGCATTACTTTGACAATCTCGTTGTGTTTATTAAAAGAGCTAGAAAGAAAATTCAATTCGCCTTTTCAAGTAATAATGAAAAAAAAAACAACTGTTTATAAAAATTTGAACACTTTTGATTCTAATTTCGAAATTGTCAAGTCATGTCAGAAACATTTACATTATGAGATAACTGTAAAATCTACTTACGATTTAATCGTTTTATCCATGTTTAGGGCGATTTCGGAGACCGTCCTTTTTGTTAAAAGTAAGAACGTGCGTTTTTGGTTAGAAGTTTGAGGATAATAAATAAACTTCCATCACACGCACTCGCACAATTCTCTTTGAAAAATTAGAAAAAATCACTGGCACTCGCGGGCACTTATTATCGCGGTCGATGAGTCCGGCACGAATTATTGATTTTCGCGATTCGTGTTACAATTTGTCGTTAACCAAACAACGCGTTTTGGGTCTGTCATTTTTAGTAAACAGCGATCAGCTGATTGATAATGACAGATGATGGAAAAAAGCAACAACGGCGCTCCGTTCGCTATGATTGAGGTTGAGCACACTTCCCCTCTAGTCAAAGCTGCGCGCTGATTGGTCAACTTGATACGCGTTTTTCTCCGGAAATTTTGAGTTTCGCGAAAAGTTGTAGAGGAATTTTTGGCTTAGAAAAATCCGAAAAAAAATCAGGAAAATTTTGGTCCGCGGTTTTTTATACACCCTGTATATATATATCGACATCTTCTTGCGTGCAAAATTTAGATTTTTCAAGATTGTTCCTGAATGTCGCAAAATTTTTTTGTATTTCTCGCAATGCATCTGTTATTATTATTATTATTGATGACTTCCGGCGGGCCACTTTTCGTGGTTCAGAGCACCTAGCCATTAGGCCCTTGTACTCTATCCCCGCCACCTCCTCAGGGCTGCTGCCGATATCGTGATACCCTGCAAAAGCCGAGTATCTGACCGACAGTCAGTCCCTTAATGTCATGCAGTTCTAAGACCGCCCCCCCTAGCATAGTATGTTTCTGCCACACTAATGCCTCGCATGTGTACAGAAAGTGCAGGGAATCCTCCTGCCCTTCCTGGCATCTTTCACACTCCGGGGAGGATATCTTCCCCGTCGTGCATCTGAATGTATTCAGATTCCCATGGCCAGTAAGTATCTCTACCGCCACTCTGATTCTTGGCCGCGATAGTCCTAGTAGTGCCTCCCTCCACTCCCCCACGGTGTTAACCGTGAGGGCCTTGGCCGTTCGGCACCCTGGTTCTCGCCTCCATTCCCTGACCTGCTGGTCCCCTACCCATTACCCATGAGGTCCGATCAATCTCGCCCCCTCTTTCGCAAGTCTGTCCGCCCTCTCGTTCCCCCTCCATCCCGCATGTCCCGGGATCCAGGCGAGTCTAAGCCTCCTCCTCCTCGCTACTTCTTGAAGCGTCTCTCTCGTCCGCTCAATCAGTTTTGAGGAGATTACCCCTCCATTTAGAGCTCTCAGCGCCGCCTGGCTGTCACTGCAGATCCAGACATCTCTATCTGAATCCGTCCTACGTGACAGCGTTCTTGCGCACTCTCGGATGGCCTCTACTTCAGCCTGAAAGACAGTGTTGTATCTGTCCAGTCTGTAGACGTATTCGTCCACAGCCTTCTTTCCACAAACACCTGCCCCCACTCCTTCCTTGGTCTTCGAACCGTCCGTGAACCATATGTCCCCGTGTCCCGGTCCCAGTCCCTGTTTCCACTCCTCCCGGCTAGGGATCAGCACTTTATAGCTAACTTCCCCCGCCAGTCGAGCCTTCATCCTGTCCTGTGGAGCGTTCCACATCTCCGTAGGGCAGCCCCTCTTCAACTCTACGTGTATAGAGCTCTCCCTCCACTCCCCCACACATCTGAGTCTGTATGCCGTCCTTATTGCCGTGGCCTTTCTCTCCACCGCAAGTGACGGAATACCTAACAGAGCCCTGGCGGCGATCGGATTACGGCGCATATGCCCCGAAGAAAAATCGCCTGCACTCTGTCCAGCCTTTTACAGGCTGTCTTCAGTGCAGTCCGTGCCCACCACACAACTGCAGCATGCATCAGCCTAGGAACGACAATAGACCTGTAAATCCACATCATCTGACGTGGTCCCAGGCCCCACTTCGCTCCCAAGGCCCCTTTACACTGCCAGAAGGTTACCATCGCCTTCTGGCATTTTACTTGCAGGTGTCTATTCCAGTCGAGTTTCTTATCCAGGATTACCCCTAGATATTTCCCTCCTCGACATACGGCACCTGTCTGCCTCCTATCACCATCCTCACCAGCGGTCTCAACTTGTACCTCCTGGTGAAGATGACGATAGATGTCTTATCCGGTTGGATGTTGAGTCCATATCCCTCGCACCATCTAACCGTCCTTCTCAGAGCCCTCTGGATCATTTCCCTAGGGGCTCCTCGTGCGCTCCCCTGGCTAGTATGCAGATGTCATCTGCATACCCCACGGCCCGCGCTCCATCCTGATTTAACAGTCTCAAGAGACTGTCCACTACCAGGCTCCACAGTAATGGGGACAGTACCCCCCCCCCCCGTGGACATCCCTCTGAAACACTGCCTTCTACATAGCAGCCCTGCCATTCGGATCTGAGGATTCTTCCCTCAAGAGTCGTCATTATCCACCGGATAATCGGCTCTGGGACACCATGTTCCTCAGCTCCCTCCCTTATGGCCCTCCTGGTGGTGCGATTGAACGCCCCCTCTATGTCCAGGAACGCCCTTATACAGACGCCCTTCCATCTCAGCTGCTCCTCTACGAAGCCCACTGCCGATAGAAGCGCGGAATCTACTGATCGACCCGTCTGATAAGTGTGCTGTTCCACATGGAAGGGTAAATCTACCAGTGGCCCAGCCCTCAGAAATCTGTCTACCAGTCTTTCCAGAGTCTTAAGAAGGAAGGAGGTCAGACTGGACTGCAAATCGTAATGTCCAGTACCTCCTGCCTATTTACAGTGATGAACGTGGGCTCTGTTCCCTCATTCAACACCTCTAGGTCTTCCCCAATCAGGTACTCTAAGAGATCCTCCCCTCTCTGATTGTCATCAGTGGAGCCCCACACACTACTGTGCGCGTTTGCATCACATCCGACAATCAGGCCGAGTCCGTTCCTCTTGCAGTGCCTCACCAACTCTCGCACCTCTTCTGTAGGCGCCTCTCTATCATGGGCAAAATAGGCAGATGCTACCACTAGCCTCTTCCCATTTCGCCCCCTAACTCCATTTTTCCCTAGCCTGACTACTGCCAGATCCCTAGTGGAGAACTCTTGAATAAGAGCCGCATCGACCCCTCTCACCACCACGCATGCCCTGGGGTCTACGATCCCCTCACATGCGTGTACCGTCCCCGCGGAGTTAAGGCCCCGAATGAGACCTCTATAACACCACGGCTCTTGTATTAGCCCTAGGGCTGGTTTTGTCTGCACCTTTTGCATGCACCTGGCTAGAACCGCCGAGGCGCCTTTGCTGTGATGCAAGTTTAATTGCAGGATCTCAGCTGTGGCCATGACTATAAATCGTCACCACCTTTACCTGAGCCGCGATCCTGGTCAAAACCCACCTAGTTTTTCGAAGCAGTTTTAAAAACTACTTCTCCCGTCCCTAGGTAGGCCTTGTACCCCCTGCCCTCGAGAGTCCGGGCTGATCCCTCATCGACGCCAATAATTAGACGGGTAAATTTACCCTCCAATGTCTCAACGTCGTAGATGGACCAGGACTTCGTCTCGAGGCCAGCATTCTGTATCCCGACAAGTTTCAGTAGCTTGTCGGGCTCCCTCTACGGTGGTGGTATCTTAACCGTCATTTTCACTCGCTTCACTAGCTCCTCAGGTCGAACTAACCGAACCTTCGAGCCATCCGCAAGCGTCAACGACGGCACCACCCCCCGCAGCCACTCCGCTGATCCCTCGTCTTCGCAGACGAAGATCACCCTTCCGCTCCTAAGGACTGTGTCCTTGAACCTGGGGACAATCCCCTACCCTGTTTTTCCCAGGATCTGGTCCACAACAAGCCCTTTGATCTTTTCGAAGACCGCCATCTCCATCCTTGCCCCGAGAGTCTCCCTAATGGTGACGGACACCTTCGGGAGATCACAGGCCAAGGCAGAGTACGACGGTCTCGTCCCCTTAGTCTCGGCGGATTCCTGCTCCTGCCGGCTCTTCTTCTTTGACTGCTTCACGGTCGGATCGGAGACACTTTTCTCCATTTTCCGTTTTCCCCGCGACTCAGCTCCTTCTACCTCTGGCTCTTTTCCACGAAGAGTTGGAAGATTAGCCTGGCGGGTTCCAGCCCCTTCCTCGGCTCTCCTCCTCCTCCTCATGGCCGTGCCAGACTCTCTTTTGGGAAGGGGCAGAGGCGGGGCAGTGCCCTCCTTCTCCGCCCTTTCCTGCTCTTCAAAGTGCTGCTTTCGGAGCAATTTTCTCCTTTGAGCACCACTCATTTTGACCCAGCCCTCCTCCCGAGGACCGGTTTTTCCCTCCCCCCCAACTTTCATCGGAGTTCCTCCGGAAGTTGAGGTACTTGCCTCAGCAGCGGGTTCTTGCCCCTGCTGCTTTTTGTTAATACTTGTGTTTAATTCCATTTTATTCCCACGAGTACTTGGGGTGCATGTCGACCACTTACGCTCCCCCATGCGCAAGCTAGGCTTGCTACCGAGTCTCAAGAGCCTCAGCAGCTACTGCAGGAGGTCGCCCGGTTTCCTGCAGGAACCGTTCGCAACTCCATACCCAGGAGCCATGCATCCTTCGGCACGGTACTCTGACACCTTGGGTTGGGAGTGAAAGACCCCTGCCTCTGTAGGTCCCCAGAGAACAGAGTATACCCGACCAGGAATCACTACTTCCTGGTCGGGGAACCAATTCTCAGTGACCAAAGCAGGCCACTCACCCTTGGAGCCTGCTGAATGAGTGAACCTCCCCATTCCCAGACTCCGAGTAGTGGGGTTCGACTCGGATCCACTCGGTACCCATTCACCTGCATTCAGGGTGCTCCTGTTTATAGAGATTACCCTTCAGTCATGCACGGAGCCCTTTTTACGGGGACGCCCATTCCCTCCCCTTTCATTCTTACCGAGCTTCCCCTCATCTCCCCTGGTGGTCGCCTTCGCCTTCAAACCCCCGCACCAACTATAAGGTCATTTGGTTCCTAGCGGGGGTTGTGCGTGCAGCAAGCGTTCGTCGCTACTGGCAGGCAGTGTTCGTTCATCGGCGGACTTTTCTGCCGCGTTTGACGCTGAACCAGACACATTCGGCGTCGAAGAGTCGGGTGTTTCCGGAACACCCTGGCTCTGGCTCGTAGGAGCTGCGCTGCTGGTGGGCAGGTCGCGGAGTATCCTGCGCGCGATGGCCTGTTCCCTGATGGTGAACAGGCGGCCCAGCGGGCGAAGCCATCTCTTCTTTTCCCGACTTCAGCGTAGTCTGTGCAGGTATGGGCATCTGTTTCGCTTCTTCCGGAGAAGGCACGTGCCATGGGATGCCTGAGTCCCACTGCGTCTCCTCTGGGTGTTGGGCCGCCCTCCGTTCCCTGCGGTTGGTGGGCTCCTTCTTCTCTGCGTAGGTAACGCCAGAGAGATATGACCGCGATAATGAAGCCCAAGCAGTAGAAGAATATAATTTCGACCCGACGCGGGACACTACATCTGATCCCGATGGGAGCAATCCTACTGATGAGCAGGTTGGGCCGACTTCGGGTAGCGGGGAGAACAGCCACCCTGTCAACAACTTGACGGTCTCTGGGTGTTGTATCGATTCTATTTTCGTCTTCGCTGTCACTGACCGAAATGGAAAAACAGTCAGGATGGTTTTGTCGCATCTGTTCGCTAGCACTTGCTTACGACGACACCCCGTGCTGGAGGGTGGCGAAGGTAGAGTAGACCTAATATTTCGAGGCGATTACTTCTACAAAGTAGTCGCCTCCTATTTATATATATAAATTCATCTGTTGTATTGTCCGAAAAAGTGTCGTCTTCCTCGTGCTCAGTTTCAAGTCCATTTTCGTTGTCGCCTACTATGGTCTGAAAAAATAAATTTTTAATGGTTTTTAACTTGTTAAGAAAAACTCGTTACTGCTCATATGTGCATACTTCGGACATTTCTTCACCAATAACTTTTTCAATGATTTCTTTGTCATTAAGTACTTTGCACGTAGGCTCGGAAAAATCATTTCGTTTCCATTCTTCAATATCTGCAGTGGTATACGAATTTTTGGCATCAATTTCAGTTAGCATGTTGATCAATTTCTCGGAGACGTAATTTGCAGAGTCAGGAACTGTTTCTTGATCCAATAAATTTTTCCATGCTTTGCACAATGTTTGTTGAACAATGCTAGACCATGCATTTGTTAATGCATGAACAGTGTCAAGCAAAGTCCATTTTTTCAAAAATCCAACAACTCCGTTTGGACTTTCAGTGTCAGCAAATAACATCTGTCGCAAGAAACTTTTTTTGAAATGTCTTTTTAAGTTTTCAATAACGCCTTGGTCCGTTGGTTGGATGATTGGCGTGACATTGGGCGGTAAAAACATTATTTAAACTGAGAGTCAATATTATTTTTAATGTCAGCTGAAGGATGGGAAGGGGCATTATCGACAAGTAACAAAAACTTTTCTTCAGCTCCTGGTTTTCTTTTTTTAACAGCCTGTATGAAAACATGCTTATACCAATATGAAAAAACTTTACCTAAAACAAGTTAAGGAAAAACATATAACTATACAAAAATATATAACCATACAAAAAAATTTTAAAATAATATATAAATATACTTTCGATAACTAAGGAAAGTCACATAATGCCAATGTAAAATGAAATTTCCTGAGAATATTCTACAAGGAATAATTTAAAATATTTTTTAAAAATATTCTTAGAGTATTTGGAAAATATTTTACAAGGATGTTCAAAATAGTATTTTTTTTTTATACTCAGAATATTCGATTTTAAATCGGCTTCATGGGACACTATTCGGACAGAGTGAAATGAATTGAACTTGTGGAAACACACAAACGAACACTGACAATACACGCCAGTAGGCATATATATGTACGTGCAAGCGTTCTTCTCTGTCTCTCTCCCTCAACCAATCCGTGGAAGATCACGTGATCTTACCGAATGAGAGTGGGTACCCCTCAAAGTGCAAGGATTCCGAGGTGCCCGCATTTCGCGAAATGCAAGAATTCCGAGGTTATAGTGTAAGCACTTCTCAACGTTACGTAAGGAAAGTGAAAAGCACCAATTTACTTGATTCGATGGCACGCGCTCGTTATTTCCACGAAGAAAATTCAATAAAGTACGATCGTCGAAGGCTTCGATTTCTTCAAACTTTTCTTTCGCTTTTTTCACGTAGCGTTGAAGGGTGTTTCAGGAAATCGCATATAATACGGCAGGCGATTTTGTGGGCAGCTTGTCCAAAGTACAACGTTTAAAGGCATCAAGCAGCATGTTTAAATCGATATCGGGCGACTTTTTCGATTTCTTCTTGGACGACATGGCTAGAAAAATCGGAAAATACATTAGTTACAATATGATCGATGATGATATTTCACGATTTACAAGAATATACACATACCTATATATTAGGGTGGCGGTTATTTATGCAATGTTGGAATTTTTTTCATCTCCGGTCAGAAAATCAATCAAGGTAGGTCCTATTATAACAAAATTTTCTGTAGAATTTGAGTACAATCGGACCAGATTAACAGGTGCCACCAAGCGTTTGAAATTTTAAATGGGAAATACGTGCATTTTTCTCATGTTTTATATTAAAATTCATAATTTTTTTTACATTGTTCAAAAAATTCTGAAACTAAATGGAGTTAAGGTACATAAAGCAAGGTTCAAAACTTGATTTTTTCAGATTTTTCTAAAACGTTTATCCTATACTAACGATAAATTGAATAATACACATGGGGCTTGGGTCAGCGTCTCACCTGCTAAAATCCATGTTAATTATAGAACGAATCCATTTGATACCATGAAAATTTATTCATTGCAGACTTATAACCGTAAATTATTAATATAGCCTAAGAAAGTAACATAATTGTCCCAAAAAGTGAATTTTTCTCTAATATAAGTGATTTTCTCAAAAACAGCACATGCTTACGTGCTGTTTTTGAGTAAATCACTTATATTAGAGAAAAATTCACTTTTTGGGACAATTATGTTACTTTCTTAGGCTATATTAATAATTTACGGTTATAAGTCTGCAATGAATAAATTTTCATGGTATCAAATGGATTCGTTCTATAATTAACATGGATTTTAGCAGGTGAGACGCTGACCCAAGCCCCATGTGTATTATTCAATTTATCGTTAGTATAGGATAAACGTTTTAGAAAAATCTGAAAAAATCAAGTTTTGAACCTTGCTTTATGTACCTTAACTCCATTTAGTTTCAGAATTTTTTGAACAATGTAAAAAAAATTATGAATTTTAATATAAAACATGAGAAAAATGCACGTATTTCCCATTTAAAATTTCAAACGCTTGGTGGCACCTGTTAATCTGGTCCGATTGTACTCAAATTCTACAGAAAATTTTGTTATAATAGGTGCCTACCTTGATTGATTTTCTGACCGGCGATGAAAAAAATTCCAACATTGCCTAAATAACTGCCACCCTACTATATATAAACAGAGCCGTAGCGAGCTTCTTTGACGCCCGAGGCAAATGAAAATATTGGCGCCCCCCCCCCCACCCAAGGAAAAAAATTTTCACAATCATCACATTGTGAAACGTTTTAAAAAAATTATCTTTAATTAATCACAAGACTTACATATAAGTACAAGGTTTTACAATTTTTTACAAAAGCTTGAGTGAAAAACACAATTATCAGGAATGAATTGTTTTGTCGAAATTAGAGTTGGATCTTTCGAGATTTTATTGCAGCAAAATACGGGCATTGTTAAAAAAAATTCGGAATGCGATTTCTACGTTCGGATACGACTCTCTCAAATTATAATCATGAATTAGCTGAAGTAATTCGAGGACTGTTGCCGATTCAATGCGACCAGAAAAAATTGATATGACAGCATGCTTGAAATCAGAAATTTCATCAACAAAGTCCGCTACATTAATGTCTCTTTCGTATTTTTTTGCTAAGTCAGAAGCTGCTTTTTTCAACTCTGTCGTACTCATCCTTTTTAAAGAATCGCCAGACAAAAACCCGAAATCCCTAGCAATTTCGATTAATTTCTCATACCTCCAGTTTATTTGAGTTATCAGGATATCAACTGCTTTTTTGATACTGATACGAAGTTTTTGCGCTTCGGAAACGTTCGGCCCATCGTCTTCTCCCTCGTACAGCTCCAACCGTTTCTTCTTTCTTGATCGCTCGCACGAATTTTCTATTCCCAGAGTATCAGCCAACGTAGATGAGCGTGTGAAATTCTCTTCAAATTCTGTATGACGAACTTCTTGAATTTAATTTTCCAATCCACGAATCAAGTGGGCTGTTTTTTCCAGAGACAAACCTTTTGCTTGCAAAGCTGTAGTGACGCGGTCGATTTGACATAATATCTGATTCCAGGCATCAAGGAAGAAAAGAAACTTTCGGTTAATGTTTTTCAGAAGAGTTTTTGCAGACAACATCGTATCAGGATTGATTGGGTTGGTGATCATATCTTGAAGTATTCCGTAAACCAACTTGATTTGGGTATTTAGTGGTTTGATTGCATTTGCCTTCGATGTCCATCTCGTATCTGAGTGCCCTTTCAACGAAATCTTCAATGTCTTCATGAGGATATTCCATCGGATTGTGGAGCGCGAAAAAAATTTGAAAATGCTTTCGACGGTTTCGAAAAACTTTTTTATCTCTGAATCGGCTGAAGCTGAATTTACCCCGGCCAGATTTAAACTATGGCTTGCACATGGTATGTAAACAGCGAGGTTGTTTTTACCCTGGATGCGAGCTTGTACACCACGATATTTTCCTGACATATTAGCTCCATTATCATACCCTTGGCCCCTTACATCATGGACACTGAGCTCATCCTTCTCCAATTTCTTGATTATATCGGACGCTAATCCTTCGCCAGTTTTTTCTTCAGTACAAATAAAATCGATGAAACTTTCTTGTATAGTCACTTTTCCATCATCAACGTAAACGTATCGAATGATTTCTGCCATCTGTTCATTGTGAGAGACATCAGGTGTGCAATCAAACAACAAACTATAATATTTAGATTTTCGGATTCTTGATAAAATCTCTTTGCGAACATTCTGCCCCAATAGAAAAATGAATTTATTCTGAATTTCAGGTGATAAGTAATTGAATGCTCCTCTTTTATGATCCGAAATGAGCTCCTCCAAAGTTTTGTCGTACTTGATTAGTAGTTCAATGACGTCCAAGAACACACCAGCTCCTGTTGTGCCGATTTGTGACGTTGACCCTCGTAAAGCTAAATTGTTTTTAGCGCAAAACATGATGGAATTCAAAATTGCCCGAAGAATATGACGCCACCATTCTTTTTCTAAAAGAATATCTCTTTGCAACTGATCATCAATGCATTTCGAGTTTTTCAATCTGGCTTCAAAAGTCTTCCACTGAAGGAAAAGTTTTCGATGATCTGGTGATTTTTCATGATCTTCAATTCGATTTATGTTTTTCCAATCCGAAAACCCTTCTTGTCGATTTGCAATATGAGGTGTGTTAGTTGTACGGACTTCAAAGAGGCAGCAACAGAAGCAGAAAACAGCATTCCTATTTTTAGAGTAAATCAACCAGTTTCTATCCACAGTTTCACAGTTTGGTAATTTTTTCAGGAACCAATAAGGAGAAAATCGACGTCCATCTCTTGCTTTAACGTTTTTGAAATCTTTATCTTTGCCTTGATCTGGTCCATGTAATATAAGATGTGTTCTCATTTCGTCTCTCATGCATGGCCATGATTGAGGGTCATTGTAATCGATTACTGGTTGTGAAATAGAGATGTTGCTTGATTTTTTTGAATACAAATCTTCGGCGTTTTCTATCTTTTCAGATGTCTCCAAAAGTGGCACTAAACTCAAGGTTGGTTGTGACGATTCTTGATCGTCTGGTTTTGAAGTTACTTTTAGGTTTTTTGTTTTTTCTACACTATCAGAAGGTAAGATTTCCAAGGATTCAAGAATTGTCGGTGTATCAACAGTTTCTAAATTCGAAGTTGCTAACAGTTCTTCGTTGGTTCCGAAATTGCCAAGGTTGCCTTGTAAAACAACTGAAAAAAAAAGAAAATATCCACACGATTAAATCATACTTGTTAATAAGTATAATGAAGTATAAATCATACTTAACAATGTTTTGTGAATTTTGTAAAGAATTTCTGTCAGACTTTTTTATTTTGAAAAATTATGCAGGTTCCAAGAATATCGCAACCTTGTAGCATGTTAAAGTTTTTGAAATTTTTCCAAGTTGTTAAAAATATTCACAATTTCTAGCAGTTTTTTCAATTATTGCAAACTAAAGCTTATCCTAAACATTTTTTTCATTTTCACTTGAATCACAAGAAATCTTATATAATTAATTTTTCTAATTATTGCAAAATGTTAATTGAAGTCTTTACAGTACTTTTAATATTTCGGTGATTTCCAATCATTCAACACTGCTCCTTAAGTTCGCAAGAATCTAAAAAAATTGAGAATTTTTGCCGCTTTTCTTAATTTCACGAACTTCCGCCCGCTATGATACTCATGATTATTTGTCGGCCTTTTTTTATTAAAAAACTAACTAACTTCTTTTTATAACCTACAAATCTACATATTTGCAATCTGATTATTTTTCATATTTGCAACAATTTTGGAAAATAAGAAAACTAAATTATTTTAAGTGATTAATTAATTTTTTATGATATGCCGAAACTTTTTTAATTTGGAGATTTTCAATATTACAAAAATTTTTAAAAGTTAGAAAATTTCTCAGAAAAATAAAAAACCAGTGGTTCTGGAAATGGCAAACATCTATAGAATCAACTGACGAATAGCAAATTCTGATATTTTACCGAAATTACACCGAAGTTTTCTGGTATTGAAGAAATTTTGGAAGTTTTCAAAATTGACAAAAAACTTCACGCTTCATTTTTATTTTCTTTACTTCTGTTTTTCTTTCTTTTTAAATGTCCTTAAATATGCATATCCGACAAGTTATGGTAGCTAGGAGACCCTCTAACATAAAGCCTGGCCATTGCGTTCAAAGCTTTTATTGGCGCGGCCATGTTTTAGCCTTTTTTTGAAATGCGCCAATGAGAAGCTTGGCATTTCGACATACGTGGACACACGCATTGGCACGCAATACGCATATATACGCGTACACACATCGATACACATACACATTGACAGACGACGGCCATGTTTTAACCTAATGGCCAGACTCTATGTTAGAGGGTCTCTAACGGTAGCTATCGTCAAATATTGACACTTGAAAATAACAAAAACAAAACTGAATAAATTACATCTGTATCACGAGAAAACAGTTTCTAAACTTTGACCAAAAAATTGATAATTTAAAAGTATTCTGAGCATCTCTAGTAATGTTCGTCGCAAGTATGTACGGATCGACGCTAATACAAATTTGTTTTTCATCACTTGCCTATTATTTATCACTCTATAAGTATTTTTTTCATTATTCACTTACCAATATCATTCAACGATGTACTGGGATGACATTGAAGTTCTTTAGTTTGTGGTTTCGAAAGCCACTTTTCGAAAGAATTCGCCAATTTTTTATCTTCAACTTTCCTTTTTTTTTCTTCATTGCGATTTTGTGCACCACTTTTTTTTCTTTTTGGTTCGGACATATCAGAATTAGAAAGTTTGGGAAAATGCGAGTCGTGACAACACCTAATCTACAAAAATATTGTTCTGACGAAAACTTCGATACTGTTCGATACCCGATGTGTCAACGCACCAAAAAAACAATATATAGGTCTTTTCGATGACTCTTATAGCGTTTTCGAGTGACTGCTTTCAGAGTACTCTGAGAGCAATTTCTGAGCAGACATGAGCAGCTTCTGATCAGACCAAATCGCTCTGGAGGTCAGAGTCAAAGCACTTTTGACTCTGAGAGGAATCACTCGAAAACGCCATTAGGCGCTTGCGCGGCGCCATTTTAAAAAGCTGCAAATTATGAAAGTTGCGGGCACTTACATGATATTCATCAATAGTTTTGCAAAACATCGTTACCTCTCGATATTTTTTGTTATCGATGTATTGCATCTCAATCATTCTTCTTGAGTAATACAAAGTTAAGACTTATTGAAACTTTTTAAACGATCTGAAAAAATATTCAGAAAATTTCATTCAACTCGACCATATAGGTACATAGTATCTATGAACTCGACCAAGTTTCGGCACCCCCCTGCGACTGCGCCCGAGGCAAACGCCTTGGTCGCCACACCCTCGCTACGGCACTGTATATAAACATATAGGACATTTTGCAGTTACATCGGTAAGCGTGTCGGTACAAAAAGTCTACTACTGATAGTAATAAACTCCGTCGATATCATAAGACTCGCATCTGTCAATATTGATTCGTAAACAAAAACCATACAAAATTGTGTCAATAATATTTTCAAACGAATTCCACAAAAAAATAGGTGCACACAACCGAACACATTTTTGTGCCTACAACCGAATTTTACAGTCATTTTGAAAAGTGGCAAATAAAATATATTGGTGTCAGTATATTGGTGGCAATCGATAATTAATCACAAAGTACACTCAATTTACTGAATAAATATGCATTGCACTCACCTTTTGGATTGATTTCCTTTGATTTAGAACCCTTTCGACAACGTTGAAAAATTGTTCGCGATCGATTTCAAGCACCACAAAATGAATTTGTTTACAGAACAAAGAAAACGCGTCCGTTCATTCCGGTATTGGGCAAAAAACTATCGTGCCGCTATGGCGCACTAATGACATTTGTTAAATAAACCTACCCTACATTCGATTGGAAAAAACCCAGGTGTGCCCACAACGGTAGGGATCCACTTTCCCGAATCCGACCGCCCGATACCATACGCCCCATCTCCCTTTTGCCCAAATAGTACAATCGCCCCAATCTTTTCGCCCGACACCACTAGCCCGATATCCCTTTCGCCCGAGTGCATATTTGCCCGAAAACTTTCGCCCGACACATCTTGCCCGATATTCCTTTTGCCCAAGGAGTACATTAGCCCGATAAGTAAATTAGTATAACTAATTAAGAATGATTATCTCAGAGCGCATGTATTTCAGGATACATTTATATTGTAGGACATGGTTTTCAAGTATTTGTGTCAATTTTGTGTCAATTTCAGTTTTTCATGTCAAAAATAATTTTTAACCTGTGTAAATAACTCTGGTGAGATCCCAAAAGTACCGTCCATGTGCCATGTCCCACTGCTTGCTGGAAGTTCCAAATTCCTTCGGGTCCCGAAAACTATTACCCTTCCAATATTATGATTAAAATTTTCATCTTCGAAAGAATCATAAATAAGAAATCGCTCATTAGCCAATGTAATACAGAAACGCTGTGGTATATTTTCTAACTCATTAAGCGATTTCGGATTCACAGGCAAGTCACGTTGTCGGTGTCTTCGTATAGTTTTTTTCATATTTGGCCTATCAGGCAGTTTGCTCAATATAGCTGGTGATAATTCACCCAGATGGGTACGTATGGTAAGATCTAGAACAGCACACTTCTAGATATCATAATTCTCTTTCAACCATATTTTAATGATTCTAGATTACCTGAGCTGGAGGTAGCTCCGGATTCTCTTCGGCTTTTCTTTTAATACAAATTTTAATAATTTCAGTTTTAGCTCCCTCTGGATCTGGTGGGTGAGAATGTTCTGATTCGTCTGGACCTTTTATGACAACTAATTCACTTTTTCTCTGCACAGTTATTGCACGAGCGGAGCACTCGCCGCTTCGTAATTTTTGGCAAGCCCAGTGAAATTTTCCATCTTTCCCCTCTTTAGAACGGACATAAACAAACCCTTTGTATAATTATTTAGTGCCAACAATTCAAGGATAATCCAAATTCAAATCTATTTTAATTTGAAATTTAGTAACGAAAATTTAGCTTGATAAATTTTTGATACCCAATTTGTATGTCACATTTGTTTATTTGTATCCATGGAAACAGATAGAAACTGAATTGCATTCAGAATTGACCATCGGGCGTTTGTTTCATCGGCAATCGTCTCCGGGCGATTTTTTTTCGGGCACTTATCCATTGGGCAATTGTCTCGTCCGGCAAACGCCTTCGAGCGATTTTTTTTCGGGCACTTGTCCATCGGGCGATTGTCCCGTCGGGCGGCTAAATTCGGGTACATGACCCCCAACCGCCCACAACTGAACAGTGCCCACAACTGAACAACCTCCCCTACATTTTTATTTTCCCAATATTCCGTTCCAACAAATTCAAATTTGCCCGCGGAATTCGAGCAATTTCTCCTCGGCAGCGATTGGGTGCAGCTCAAATATTCACAAATATGCACAGATATTAGTTCCAAAAGGCTCCCCTCGGCGGCGCTTATTTTCGACACCAAATTAACATGTGAGTTGACGGTCCCTGAGTGCAGGTAAGTGCGCGTGAACTGCCTCCTCGGTGTTCGCAACAGTGATTTGCACTGAAGGCATTTCAGCAGTTTGCAGCAGCTGATCTTAAATATTTGTTATTGTTTGTATAACAAATCAACGCGAACACGTATTATCTAAAAACACTGCAATCCCAGATGCTCATTAGTGGTCAATGGTGGTAAATCGGTGGTCATTGGTATCACACTAGTAGCTATCGGTTTTGCGTTAGTAGTCATAAGTGGTATGTAGGTGGTACTTCAGTGGTATGTAGGTGGTACTTCAGTGGTCGTAGGTGGTACGTCAGTGATCGTAGGGTGTCGTTAGTGGTATGTAAGTGGTCATTAGTGGTACGTCAGTAGTCTTTGGTGGTACGTCAGTGGTCGTCGGTGATGATAGGTCGGTGGTCATCGGTGTTCATAAGTGTTCATCAATTTTTCCCACGCGGGAGTACAATCGTCGACCGAAAGTTTATGAAAAAAGTCCGATATTTCATGTTAGAGAAAAATTTGGGACTAACAGTGTGAACAGGGTTCAATGAACTCTGTTCATTGAACAGAGCGCGTTAGTAGTGACTGGAGTAACACTGGTTAGTGTTACTCCACCGTTTTCTTGCAATTTTGGGACTGCTTGGGACCAATTGTCTACTGTTATCTACACTGATATAAATAATATGAATGGCGGATATTTACAACGCACTCAAAAGTGTACCGAATAGAAGCCAGCCCTCTCTGACTCCGGCTCAAAACATGGAAGGGGACAAACTCTGCCTGCAGAGAGCGCTGTTAGGCAGTAGGTTTCAAAAACACCATAGACCTTATAGTACATGGACTGAGCATTGCCCATCTCAGGCAACAGGCGGAAGCGGTCCCAACATAGGAGCGTGGAGAGTTATAGCGAGCGGCAACCAGTAGCGTAAAACACTGTTTTGCGCCCATCGCAAATGCAAGTGACGTAGATACAAAGGGCGCGAGATTTTTTTGTAAAGATTTGGTCTTTATATTATAGTTATTTTAAAATTATTTGAATGTTCTTGATTATCAAGTATAATGATCAATACTCTGAAATAAGGTTTGGAAGTGTGTATTTTGAAAAAATCGTCAGGTTAGAAGATAAACGCAGATCGTGGTAAAAAATGTTGCAACATGGTGAGGTGAACTTTTATGTAAAAAAAATACAGGAAAGATAAAATGGAAGAATAAAGAGTCTGAAAGATTTGGTAGAATTTATTCCTGGGGATATCAAAAGATAGGAAGATTGTTAAGATTATTTTTTTTTTTTTTCAAGAAAAGTAAAAAGTAATGCGTAATATGTGAAAGAGAAAATTTTCTTTACTGGTTTGGAAATGTTATTAACTTTGTGTGTATACGCCTAATATATTTTTTTACATTGTTCTTTTTTTCTTTTCGTGGTGAATTCGAATTGTTACGTACATTTTTGGAATAAATTTCATTAACATGTACCGATTGTTCATCGCCCCCTGAAAACGATTGCCTAAAAAATACTGGCTTTCCATGTACATGATTTGTTTTACAAGCCTTTTTGCAAAGTTGGGGTGGTGTACACTATCAATGGACCCTGATATAATTCTTTCGATAATCAAACAAAAATTGAAAAGCTCTTCAGAGGGATAGAAAAGATAACCGCGATTTTTGTTGTCTATTAATACTGAAGAGCCAGGTTGGCCTTCCAAAGTGCATATGCACGACATACACGATCCAACTGTTATATTCTGTTTGACTTTTCTAATAATCGATCCTGCAATGTACCTAACAACTTCCTGGACACACTCAGATGGTATTTCGGAATCAAAATGAAAAAAATCTTCCCTCTCTTCATAATCCCACTCTTCTGTATCATCCACGGCAGTCGGTTTGGAGCTTACGACGAGAAGTGGAATTTCATGCGAGCAGAATGAAATGCAAATGGCGAGCAGTTTCCATTATCAACCTGTTTCATGTCGTGGTGCATCCGGAGTCTTCTCATAGCATATTGTACTTGGTAAGCGGTGGGATTATTATTAAAACCACCCCTCATTCTCAACGCTGAGAAAAACGTTTCCAGCGAGTCTTGTAGAAATTTGTAAGTCAACAAGTATTCAAACCCGTAATTGTCCTTTAAAAATGTATGTAAAGAGAAAACGTTTCTCAAACAAGTAATAAAACCTCGGAAACCGCATTTCCTGTTTCCCTCCAAAATAAGACATCCATCGACGGTTCTCAAGCCACGTATATACTGTTCTATTTCTTCTGCTCTCTTCACCAAATTTTGCTTGTTTTCCTCAATCAATGGTAGTTTATATGGTTGCTTTATGATGTTGTTGTTGAATCTGTGGCGGCAATTTAGAACATCAAATGCGTCATTGAAAATCAAACAAAAATGAGCTGTGGCTGCTGCTTTTCCTATGAGTACATTTTTTTCTATCAGAAAGCGGATGCCATCTTTGATTCCATTGCTTAAAGTTTGGGCAGCAAGCCTGACATTCATTTTATTTTCCTGGTACTTGATATGCCTGTCTGAAATTCTTGTTCCCAATTTGAGCCCGAGAGATTTTTCAATTTCATTGAGCTTCTCGATGTCACTCCAATTAATTTCCCCACCGTCATTGTCAAACAATATTTTCTTGTCACCTAAAGCATTCCTACAATTCTTTAACATATGACAGGGATCCGGAAAAATCCAAATAGGCTCCCCTGTTGCCGGATGTAGGAATAGTACATTACACAACAAGTTGAGTATCGGGAGTTTTACCATAGACGTGAAGTTGGCGGTGCAGGGTCGTATGAATCGGTGGGGTATACGCGCGCGCGCCGCGAAGCGGCGCGCGCGTATACCCCATCGATTCAAACGGCCTTGCATTGTCAACTTGACGTTTATGGTGAATCTGTCGATAATCAATGAGTTGTGTATACTATTTTTCACAACGAGTGTATCGAAAATTCGATTTGCGAGGTCTGACGAGTATGAGCGAAAACTACACATATAATGTATATTTTCACAGCAGAAATAAAACTTCCAGAGGGGGCCGCGTCGAGGTGGGTCTCAGGGACGGGATCTTTGGTGAAGTTTCGAAATACGAAGCACACGTTGTTGTCAGCACGTAATAATCGCGATTCCTTGTATCATAAATTCTTTGAATCTGAAAAAGGTGTTCACCCGCACGGAGGTGGGGCGGACGACGGGGGGTTCGGGGGGCGGAGCCCCCCGAGTTAAGGCAAAATTTAGTTTATTTAAAGAAAAATATTAAAAAGCCTCAGCCCCCCCGGGATAAGGAAAAACGTAGAATTGTAAATTATAATTTCTATTACATATGTCTAAAAAAAATTTAAAGACAATTCTTGACTATTCATTTATTAAATTTGATTTCATATCATTTCACAAATTCAAATAAATTATTTAGTTTCATCATTTGAATAATAATCATTAATATAATTAATTTATGCTTTTATTTTTCTCCTAATTATTATTTTATTCCATTCAAATTATAATTTCTATTATGTCATAATACAATTTTTAAAAAATTTCATATAATTCTTTAATTAGTAAAGTTAATTTAATTAAATTTTACAAATTCAATGAAATAATTTTGTTTTATAATTTTTATAATCATAATTCATCTCATTAATTCATAATATTATTTTTCTTATGATCATCAATTAATTTCATTCATTATATTATTTTTCTTATAATCATGACAATTTGGAAAAAATAAATTTATTAACAATCGTTTCGAAAAAGAGTGATTACAATTTTTTATTGGCACAGTTACAATTCTTACATAATTATCATACGTGGCTTTTCAAAATAATTTATTTATTTTGGATTTGATTGATAGTCACGTTGCAATTTTGAAAATTCATAGCAGGATTTCCAACGTTTTCAGTTCTGTTTAGTGTCAAGTCTAAGCTATATGTTCTTTGCAATGGTTTAGCGAACGGTACGAACTGATGTTTTTTGGTTGTAGAAGTTTGTGACACAATGTTTAGATTCCCTCTTTGTACTTGATCATCAGAATTGTAGTTGATCATCGTTGATATTAAATCGCCAGTTTTTCTTTTTTTTGTGGCAGAGTTTTCAACGTACCCTGAAAAATTTGACGTTTGACATTACTTTATTCAAACTAGACATGTAGGTTCCTCAATTTTTTCATACCTTCTGCGACAGCTGAGGATTTCCACCCTCCATGCCGTTTTACTGTCAAAAAATCAGCCCCACTGTCCGATAGAATTGTGGCGGAAGTTCTCCTAAAACTATGCCCGGTGTATTTCTCAGCATCTGGCAATTTTAAGTACGTAGCGATAGTCTTTGGAACTTTTGCAAATGAGTTGATTCCCATGTTTTGGGATATACATTTTCCTTTGTTGTAAGCAATGAAAAAATGATCAGTGGTAGTATTATTTGGTCTGAGATCTATGTATTTTTTTATTAGATCATAAAAGTTTGCACTAATCGCATAGTCGCGATCAATTTTTGTTTTCGTGTCTTCAATTTTCACCATAAACATTCGGCCTTCTGTTTTCACATTTTGCATTTTTATTTTTGAAAACTCTCCACCTCGACACGCGCCTGTTACGCCGAAAATGCAAACAATCTACAACAATAGTTATTCCCAAAAAATTTTTGAAACAGGTTTTACAATTTTTTTAATTTTTTAGATTAATTAATCATTGTGAAATCTCTTCAATGTTTGTTAATTTTTTGGAGCTTTCAAGATTTATAAAGTAATACAAACTACTCAAAAAATTATTCAAGTTTTCTAAGTTTTGGGTATTTTCTAGGATAAGAATTACTACTGAATGTTGTTTACATATATAACTTTTTTTAATAACAAATGTGGAAATATAAAATTGATTATATATGTTCACATTTAAATTTGTTTTTATTTTTCGATTTTTTTTAGTTTGAGGTTATGAGTTACATTTTAAAATCAACTTCAACAAAATCAAATTTCAACATAAACAACATCAAGTAGTACACTTGTGCCAGGAATTACCTTAGTTGCCAAGTAAATCTCGTCTGGAGCTTCGTCCAGGAATTTCTGAATGTCCTCAGGCTTGAAAATTTTTGATTTTGTTGGTTTGTAGCCTTCACCGTTCCTTTTCAAAAATGTCGCCAAGCGAGTAAAGGAATTCAGATTGACTTTTTCGCGGTACAGTAATGTTGTTTTTAACATTGAAAAAGTGCTCCACAGTGATGAGGGTGCCATTTTTTCGCTTAATTCTCCGAAATAGGCCAATAATTCTTCTTCGGAGAATGACGGCGACCCTTTTTGTTTTTTCCATTTCATGAATGCGTCGTATGCATTATTGTACCGTACCTTGGACTTTGTGGGAATTATTTTTTCTTCAGCTTTTTTGGCCGCAGCCAAAATTTCATCAGGTATGCTCACTTCCTGCACTTCCCCAATCATTTTTTCTTTTCCCGTGTTTTTCGATTCGGATAACGACGCCATTATTGACAATATTTGAACAATCGTTCAAATGGTACAAATGTCAACAAACGTGAACATAGCTGCGCTCGAACGATAGATATTCATAATCGATTCTATCGATTTTACAACATACCACAACAAGAAACATGAAAAACTAGTGACTTTTATTTACCTCACCCATATGAGTGAGGTAAATGAAATCGAGTGGAGTAAATGAACCAACCTGAAATCGCTCATTTACGCCATGCTCGTCAGACCCCGTAAATCGATTTTTCGATACTCGAGTTGTGAAAAAAAGGTTTGTAATTTGGTGAGGTTACGTCCGGCTCGGCACCTAAATTCTTTACAATGTTGTTGGTTATTTCCCCGTCATAAGTTAAGGAATGAGCGTGAATGTTGTACTCGTTCAAAAGTTGAAAAAGAATTGATATCAAATTTTCTCGTACTTCGCCACTCAAGGAGCATGTTAAAAAATATGCGACGGGTACCTTCCACTGCTTGTTCAGACCAACCAGCATTAAAACGTATACATGAGTAGCCATAGTGTCCGTATCTTCTGAAAGTCGCTCCTCAGTTAACGGATTGATGCCTTAGTCAACATATCCAAAAGTTCTTCCGTGCTTAAATTGTGTGTGAGCTTTGATACTCATCTCATCAGTAACCACATGACACACAACTTTTTCACCCTCTGAATGCTGATCTTTTTGAGTATTTCCAGAGTTTCGAGGCTGAACCCAGGTTGTGCGTTGGTGGTACATAATTCTAATCGTTTTCTGGTGGGTGAAAACGGGAATGGGAAAAGCAGCAGCCACAGCTCATTTTTGTTTGATTTTCAATGACGCATTTTCTAATTGTTGCTGGGTGTGGTAAAAGATGTTGAAATTTCTCTCGAACAAAATTATATGCCTCGGTAGAGTGGAATTGCAATTCAAGAGCAAATTTGCGAACGTCGGTAGAATATTTTGATTTTTGGTGTTGGGAAGTGTTTTTTGTGAATATTTGTAACGCTGGCGGCATATTATTCTGTAACATCGTTAAATGGACAATAAGAAAAGGAACAATGGCAATGTTGTTTCAATGAGCAAATTCGATTGGATAGTTACTTGTCATTTATTCATGTGTAATTAAAAATTGTTACAAATATTTATACATTTAGGATGTTGCAGCATTGCAGTAATTCATAAATTACAAACAACTCCGAAGGTTTGCATAAGGTACTTTGAGTTTTGATATCACAGAGGTTTAAAAAAGCTAAATGTTGTACAGTTTCATAAACTGTTTGTATTATATATAATCGAAATAGTATAAAAAAAAATTAATTTCATAATACAAATTCTTTCTTTTAAGAAAAGTTTTATCGCATCACCAAAAGGTTGGAGTAACCCCCCAATACCAACTTTATTTGGACCTTTACGAAACTGAATATATCTTAATAATTTACGTTCTAATAAAGTTAAATAAGCAGTTCCTACTAAAACTATAGTTATTAAAATAATATAATTTAATAAATCAACCAATATTAACCTTTGTAATTTAAAATCATTAATGAAATTAATTCCTTTCATACAATAACTTAAATTTAAAATTAAAGATAAAATCCAATCTGGCTCACACCGATTTTAACTCAAATCAAGTATGGTTATAAAAATCAAACAGATTAATTATTAAAATTGAAAATTTTAAGGAATTTTTAATCATAAATATTCAAAATATAAATTTAAATTTATAAAAATAATAATTAAATTATCTAAATTATTATTTATTTAAATTAACTAATAATAAATTAAAATTAATAATCAATAAATATAAATATAAATTCGATTGAATTATTTAATAATTAGATATTTACCAGTAATTTTTTAACTACTCCTGACGAAACATAATCACGGTAACGCAGTTCCTGAATCAAGTCCTTCAGTCGCAGAAGTCGTTGGTCTCGACGTTTGACTTTTCGATGCAACAGTTTTATCTGAGCCCGTTGTTTTTTGATGTACCTTTTTGTAAGTTTGCAGTTCTTTTTCGCTCTTTTCGGGGTGGAAAAATCGGGAGAGCGCAAATCGCCTGGATAGCGCGGCGCGTTGGTTCGTTTGACTGGTGTGCTCGGTGTTTTAGAGTAGGCATGATCCACAAGCTCTTTGTTTCTTGTTGAAGACAACGAAGTTCCGGCTTGCCCCGATATTGTTAGATCACAAGGCAATTCTGTGAAGTACGAAATATTTGCATTCAATTGGTTGGAGTGACATTTCATTTAACTTTATACCTTATTTTCAGGAAAGTGCCAAGTTTTTGCACAATTATACATATAAAAACTGACCGATTTTGGTTAATGGTAAAAAAAAATGCATATTTTTTCCATTTTGAGAAAAGAATGTCTTAATTGCATGCTTGGCCAAGAAATCAGTAAAATTTTGTCCGGCAAACAAGAAAAAAAAGGTTTTATTTTAATAAAACAAAATTTTTCTGCATTGTTGGAAAAGTATGTATCATCAGTATGTATCATTATGAGATATAATTATTCTTGGAATTAAACGTTACCGTCAGAACGTTCATCTGTAAGTAGCTCTGAGTGAGGAATTTCCCTCGAACGCTCAGCACTTATTTGTACTTCAAAGGTTTCCACGTCAACTGTTTTGGCGTAGAAAGTTTCTGCTTCAACCATGTATGCATTGGAATTTTCTGCTTCAACTGTGACTGCATTGAAAGTTTCTTCTTTAACCATGTCTGCGTTGGAATTTTCCGCTTCAACCGTGCCTGCATTGGAATTTTCCGCTTCAACCGTGTCTGCATTGAAAGTTTCCACATCAACCATGTCTGCATTGAAAATTTCCGCTTCAACCTTGTCTGCATTGGCAGTTTCCGCACGAACCATGTCTGCATTGGCAGTTTCCGCTTTGACCGTGTCTGCATTTAAAGTTTCCGCATCAACTAATTGCTCATTGGACTAATTAACATTAGCCAACTCATCGTCCATTGCTTCTTCGATGTTGTCTCTGCAATCAGAAAAATGAATCTATTCATAGAAGATAATGTATTACTGTGCTTTTTATATAGATTCTGTTACCACAAAATCAATTATACTGACCCCCCCCCCCCTTCTTTTCTCCAAACGACAAAATATTTATCTTTGTACTCGATTTTGTTTCATTTATTGTTTTCACAAACCCTTTTTTCAAGAATAGTGTTGGAACAGCTGTTTTTTTCAAAGTTGACCTTCGAGTTCTCCCTGGCACACTGGAAAAACAATCTTTAGTGAAATGGCGACCGCATAGTACCAAACTCTTCGTTTCAAATTGAATGTTGCTCGCATTCAACCATGCCTGCCTCCGCTCATCTTTTGGAAAGCTGTGAATAAAAAAAAAAATTATTTTTTTGACCAATTACTTACATTACATTATTAGTTACAAAAAAAAGTGTGTTTTATTAAGTAAGATTGAGGTTTCATTTGATTGTATTTTTTGATAATCATGAATATTTTGAACACAGATTTTTTAAAACATAATGAAACTTTTTCAGGTAAATTACAGGTCTTTTCTCATATTGCGAGAAATTTTATGAAGCAACAGAATACAAAAATTATGTAGCTTGTAGTTTTTACTGGAAGTAGGACAGCGTGGTACCACTTTGACGCCGACAAATGACACAACTTTTCGGGATGTGCTTCAATAAAACTGAGGCATCAGATCTCAATTTCTTCTTAGGACTTTGAGAATGCGATAAACGCATTCTTTTTCGAAAATCTGTCTCACTACAAAAATCGAATGTCACATGACAGATTTCGTATACCATAATTAAAATTACAACAAATTAATAAAATTCCATCATTTTTAAATATTTTTTGAAAAACCTTTTTATCAAGAAAAGTATTTCTAAAACAAGTGGATAATAAATTTACATTTATCACGCTAAAATTTTGCTGTAACATTAACATCATCATCTAAGTTTTAAACATCAAATAACTCCGTAATTGTGTTATCCAGAATATTTTTACATGATAGAAAAGTTATTGCCTTCTTTAAAAAACTCTTAAATAAAAATGTTTTCAATGAAATTCATATCACATAGATTAATTTGCTTGGTGCAATTTTGAAATTGTATATGAATTTGGTAATTTTTATTTGTTAACGAATTTTATTGACGGTCTGGCTCCATTTTGCAAGATTCTCAACCGTCCATTCAGCTGTTGAATAAAATCTGAGTCCAAAAAATGCCTACTGCACAAGCGAGCCGACTCAATTTTGCAATTTAAATTTTTTGGGTCGATTTCCAAAAATTGAATCCACTTTTTCCGTAGTTCGTCATTTTTAAGAAATCTGGAAACCGATGGCAAACACATTGTTTACTATAGAATAAAATTTATCATAACACAATCCCATAAATTTTTAATTCTATTTTATAACATAGTTGCAATTTAAAAATTCTGTTTTTTGTATATACCAAAGCAAAGAAAATTTTGGTTCAGCAATTGTTTGACTATATTTACAAATTGTTTGTAGTACAATATATCAAATGCACATTGATATTAGCAGAGTATATTTCTAAGGTTGAAACACGAAAAAAGGGTTCAGTTTATAATTTTCGAACTATATATACAAACGACAGAAGAAATTTTCGTTCATTGACAAAAAGTAAACAAATGTCTAGTACTCACAGATGACGTGAAATGCTGCCATCGCTTTTTATGACGCCACAAATAAAACAATAAATGTTTTTTTCAATCACTTCCATCACTTTCGCGGCATTACACGAACGCAAATATTAATTATAACCGCTGTTTAACGTAGCAAACGTTGTCAGCAACCTCAATGACTCAGCCAGACTCAGCTGTCAAAGTTGCCGTTCGCCAAACTCTCCACGTTCCTGTTGGGACCGTGAACGCCATATTGAATGCTCAGTCCATGTACTATAAGGTCTATGAAAAACACCGATCTTTTTTTGTCAGCTCAGCGGTGGGGATGGTGGGTATTGTGAGGAGGGTGAGTAGCGTCGTGAAGATCATGATGGGGGGGAGTAGGGCGAGGCCGTCGAGGAGTCTAGCCAGACTCCCCTGTCCCCCCGTTCCGCTAAACATCGCTAAACATATAGGAGAACGAGGAGAACTAGGCGAAAACAGCGAAAAGCATAAAAAGCAAGGAACACAAGGAGCATGACCGTGAGATACTAGTTTTTTTCGAAGCATTTTTGACTTCCTTATCCTTAAAGTAAATTTTATCGGTGAAGGAACTACTCCGATGACTTTGGCCACCTTGGCCACAAAATAATCGAGGATTACAATAGGTTCAGTATTTTAGTGACAAAATTCAGTTTTTCCTCGGGGACAAAGATTTATGCATAATTGTACATTACGTTCCGCGGGCACAATATTTTTATTTCCGAGTAGGAAGTTTGTATGCCTCGGCTTCGCCTCGGCCTACAAACTTCCTACTGGGAAATAAAAATATTGTGCCTAAGATACGTACCGTATTTTATACATCGAGGGAAAATAAACAAATTTTCCCTGCGAGAGCAGGGAAATAAACTGCACTTCATTTCTCTGATGTGTATAAAATAATTTATGCATGAAAATAAGATACAACATTAAGATAGGAGCAATAGGAACTTTAAAAAAATAATTCGTCTCATGATAATAATTCTGTTGCTTCCCAGCATAAACGGCATAACTGAGGAAGTCACTTGTGCCAAAAGGCTCATTTTACATGATATCCGATAAAATCCTAAAAGTTATGGCACAAGTGACTTTCTCGGTTATGCCGGGAAGCCACAAAAAAATTGTAATAATATGTAACTGTTTTATCGTGGGTAGTTAAAAAAATAAAAACAAAAACAAAAGTCTCTTCTCCGGACCTTGCGAACGTTCGTATTGCCATTTAAACATCAATAGATTTTTATTTAACAACAACTCATTCATACAATATTAAACCTACGCAATATTTCTTGGCTTGGAAAAAAAATTTTTGGATTCGTGAAGATACCTCATTTTACAAAATTCAAACCAGTGATTAGTAAAAAAATTGTATTTTATGTATTTCAGATCATTAAAATGATCGAAATAACTTATGCGCTCCGCCTTGCGCCTTTTAAATCGAGTGTAAAAAAATTTATTTATATTCAGATACATACATCTATTTCACAAACCATTAAGTTATCCATTAAGAGCTCAAGTTATTTTTTAAACATTTTATTGAAGCGCTGCTTACGTTGAGTAAAAATAAGTAAAAACTCAGATAAATACACCCATTTCACAAACCATCAAGTTAATTATGGAAAGCTAAAGTGATTTTATAAACATTTAAAAATTCAGACGCTATTTACATTGAGTAAAAATTAGATAAAATTCAGATAACTACACCCATTTTACAAACCATTGACTTACCTACATCAATTAAGATTCTAAGGGAATTTTAAAAAATTTTATGTAAATTCTGTTTACAGTTTAAAAAATACGTTTACATTGGTAGTTATTCGTGATTCGTAATTTTGTTGCGATTCGTTAATTTATTGAACGTCGATTAGGGAGGACGTCAACAATAAAGACGCAATAAATAAAACGTCAAAGTTGACTGTTCAAGACTCATGAGGAGTCGTTTATTAAATTAAAAAAATTTATTCACAACGTAATTATGAGTACAGATTTTGTTTAAGCGCAATTTTCACGCAGCGACGAACGACGAATGACGGGATTCCTGTCATGCCAACCTCAAGGACGTTTGAGGAAAACTCATATCCTCAATTGTAATCCTCTGAGATTGATTGTACGGGGTTTGAAATGGGTTTGAGAGTTGAAATTCTGGAGCTAATGAAAACTACCAGAAGAATGAGAAATAGAATGAAAATAAATTGGATGTTTGTGAAGCCGATGAAGGCTGCCACGAAAGGATCAAGATTTGGAGCCGATGGAGGCTACCAAAGGAAGGAGTGGAGCCGATGAAGGCTTCCACAAAAAATGAATCGCTCTAAAACTTTAATAAGTGTCCCAGAATTACGTTTTGAAGTTCCATCAGCGCACCAATCAAACCGCTTTCGTAAAAAGGGGCATTATCTTTTCTCACGATCGGCGCACCAATCGCGACGATCCATGAAAAATGATATCACTCAAAGCGCGAGGAATAGCGACGCGATTCAACGCGTCGTGCTATTTTTAGAAACTCGTGAAAAACAACTATCCCGATTCTCCGCGTTTTATCCCAGCTAAGTAGAAAAAGAAAACTAATGTCGCCGGTTATTAGAACCGACGTTCAACAAATTGTTATACAGGTAATTCGTACGAAAAATTGTTTACATTCATAATTATTCATAATTCATAATTTTATTTTAATTCGTAATGCATCTCATTTGTGGAAAAAAAATTCGTTTTAATTCGTCAATGTTTGTAATTTATAATTTTACTTAAATTCGTAATTTGTAATAAATTTTATTAGTGAAAAAAATTCGTCATTATTCGTGATTCGTTATTTTATTTTAATTTGTAAATATTTGTGATTCGTAATTTTAATTGAATTTGTGATTAGTAAAAAATTTTTGTTCAAATTCTTCATGCATCTCATTCGTCAAGAAAAATTCGTTCAAAAATATAATTTGTTTACTGCACAGGACAATTGAATGACAACAAAAAACTACGACACGTGCCCGTTCATGTGTCGTAGTGTTTAGCGACTTTCTTGATGTGCAGATTATTTTTTAACTTATTGTTGATATCCAAACATAATTTTCTCATCTTAATACTCAAAAAATATTTGATTGTGAAAGTCAGAACTTCGACTTTGTGTATGTCGCAGGGAAAACATAGAAGTCTCCGTTTGCCTGACTTTCCAATCAAAAAACTTGATATGTCAAATCGATCTGGACTCACATCAAAAATTTCATTAAGGGACGTTATAAAATTATTGAACGCTTCATTCGTATGACAAAACGTATCACCTGTCAAAGAAGGCGATAATGCAATTCCCTCATTCGAAATCGCATATTTAGTGACTATTGCATCTTTGCAAGTTTTGCAATATTTTACCTGTGCAGTGGAAATCAATCTTCTGCATACTCGTCCGGCAACGAAGTAGATCATGCACTCTTTTTCTGATGGTGTGGACCGCTGTGCATAATCGTGCTCCGATGAAAGCACATTAAATACGTACCAATCATTATTGTTCACAGCTGCTTCTATCTGTACTCTCAAAGAATCTGTAGGAGTAAGACTTTCACAGCATTATGATTTTACATAAATTGCTCGGATATCCTCAAATGAAACGACTGTTGCAGTTTTTTCTCCTGAGGCCGAACAATTTACGTATTTAGATGTTCTCGAGACAAGTGTGCTGAATACGCTCAGGAGCTTATAAACCTGGAGCGCCGTCGGAGTTGCTGGATGATCATTGCCTCCTGCTGCCAGTCTGATACACCCAAAAAATCTCTGAAGAAAAAAAATTGTTGCAGAAATGTTGAAATTCGTATGAGTGATTGTACGAATTTATGAGAAACTTCAGAAATCATGTAAATACATTACAGAATACAAGTTTAAGATTAAACTTTACTTTAAGCGTGAAAAGTACAAGAATGAAATCGTATTTGTTCCACGGTTTCGATTGTAAAATTGTAATAATTCAGAATATAGTACCATATACAGCATTCTCATAACAGTTCTTGGTTATTTTGAAATGTCCGTAAAATAATAATATCTTCTTGAAAAAAATTGTGTCATGATTAATGACATTTTTTAGAATTTCCTGCGAACCTCTAATGAATCTTGATTGACTTTCCCAGTGACAACAGCAGTGAAATTGAACTTCGTTGTCAGATATTCTGATATTCCTAGAAATGATAGCAGTGTTATTCGTAGGTCTTGAGCTGTTTGGTATGTCAGAAATTATGTGGGAGTAATTTTGTTTTCACTCTTGGGTTTTTCCCATTCATATAATTTTTGGAGAGATTTTTGAAGAATCGACAAGCAGAAAGTGAGAGTTAATTACTCGTTTTTGTAAACTCCTTAATTTAACTTCGACCTGGCTGTAGTAAGGACTACAGAAATGAAGGGGAAAAGTACATGCGTCGAATAACGAGGATATGGCCAGGGATACTCTATAGCGCTACAGCGCGCTACATAGCATGGGTTTCGGCTGGGTTGAATGGTTACCAAAAGGCTTTTAAATCTAGCTTCGAATGATCATGCGTACCACATAATCACCATTTCCTATTTTGAGTCCTTCTTCTCCTGGTTTTCTGTTCATAGCGTCAAACATTAAATTTATCCATTCGCCAAATTCGGCCGTGCTTTCACTGTCTTCAAAATTTTCTAACATTCGTGTGTATGTGCGCAACGCTCGCGCTACGGATCCACTCAATACCTACAATGTAGAAACATCGTGTTCAAATCAAATAACCAACTAGTAATAAATGTGATTGATAATTATGAGTGCCTCAAAAGCAACAGCTGTACTTTCTTTGCAAAATTGAGATTTCATCAAATTGTTCAAAATAAAAAATGCAAGTTGCAAAACGTTGAGTATAATCATTTTCATGTAAGAATTATAACATGATATAATTATCTTGTAACACATAATTTTATATTAGTATCGAAGATGATTTTTTTATCAATTATTATTATAAAGAAATTGCGAGAAAAATGGTTCATTAAATTCCAATTAACTATACTGTGATGGCAATAGAGATTTTTTTTGACTGACACTTGACAAAGCCATTAACACTGTACCTGAACAGCGTAAGACACTCTCACAGCTGTAGACGAAGTCAAATTAAAGTGATTAATCGTCAATTTCGGGCAAAGTGGCAGTGGTTTTACATGATCAAGCTCATACAGCTCCTTGATCATGCCAAATTTGATAGATGGTTTGTTCATGTCCAACTGTATAGAACACAAAAGATATTCTTCTACATTTCATAGTTTCTTTCTTTGAGAGCACTAAAAACATGGATGTATGAGAAAATTTATAATTAATTTCGACATGTAAATACCTTTCAGCTCAAATTTGGCCAAACGATTTCTTATTGTTTTCATCAGATGAAGTGGATCTGAAAAAATTAAGATTTTTCTTTCTTCATCGAGAGGGTGAATGAAAAACGTCTTGGTTTCAGTGATCGATCCAGTGACGCCAAGCTCACTCCATAATTTTCTGTTCGGCCCCCCACCGTCTGCCAAAAGTCCATGAATTTTGACGCCACTCTTTTCTAGCATAAGGGTAGCCTTTAATACCAGCTTCGACAACTCTACGCCAGTGCATTTATTTGTTGAAAAAAAAGCTATCGGCTGGGCCACGTGTGCATCATTCAGAAGCTGGTACATAAACACAAGGCCCTTATCAGCTACATCATTCACAGACTGAGCAGCTCATTCTCCCGTTCCATGATCCACGAGTCCGACGAATTTTTGCAATTTGGGATCAAACCTTACACTTTTCCGAGTACTTATTTCATCCAGCACTAATATTCCATTTCTTCCAATTTCAGTAAAATCTTTCATAGATTTTTCAGATAATTTAAAAAAGTCACTGTCAAGTCCATTGCAAGTTTGAATTTTCGATAGATACCTGCAATCATAGGTTGGAATAGTTGGAATGATATATATTCTAGCGTTGAGGTTTCCAAATTTAAGTCTGAATTGATAGTTAGATATTAACTATAATTCGAGGAATTGAATGAACTTGAAAAATACAATATATTGAGTAACTAAATTATATAATAAGTAAGTAATAAGTTACTTTTATTAAATATATAGAAACAAATGAAATAATTAAAAATAAATATAATTATTCATGATATGAGTATACTATACATAGCGATATGAAGATATTTATCCATTACATGTTTTGAAATCTTTTCTCAAGCACTGTATTATGGAATTATATTTTTTTATTATAATTATTATATAGATACAAGTATAAAAATAATATTCAGAGAATTAGTGAACTCACGAGCGAATGGTGCTGACATGAGGCAGAGGCAAAAGTTTGTTCTCTCTAACAAACCTGTATCCTTTTGGGGAACGCATGTAGAATAAAATACAATTAAAAAGCCACTCATCAGAATATCGCCTTCCTTTATCAGATTGTGCTTTTGCACAGTTCAATATTTCTCTGATGGTCAGTTTCTCATTTATCGATAGGTTTGCCTGATCTAATTTATTCTCAAGCGATTCATTTTCAATAGATAGCATTTTTTCATCGACCATTTTCAAATCTTCCCTCAATTTCTGTATAATATCTTTATGCCTTTTCTCACGTTTCAGCGCCTTATTTTTCTCTTTCATTACAGCATCGAATAGTTTCTTTGCCTTTCTGGCAACTTGTCTATAATGACTCGATCAGCGGTTCGGAGTTCATTTGTATTTTTTTGTTTCTTTTTTAGCCGCTTTTCTAAATGTTTACACCACACGCACACTGTTTCTTTTTCGAGAATCAAAGGACGTTTTTCATGTCGGAGCAAACCTTCCGATTCTTTGAAAGACACGCTAGTCGGATCGGTGGTTTTGGTCACTTCGCAACCTTTGCAAACATTCATCTTTTCGGCTCGTTTCAAGATTTCCGATAACTCTTCGATATTTTCAAATTTGGCAGATTTCAGTCCTAATCTTCCAAAGTACAAAGGACGATTCATGACTCGAAAATCAAACGACAAGTCCTCATAAACAGTAATTTGTTTACTCACAGTCGTGCCTGTCTGGTACCCGGTTTTCGGTACAGTTAACGAAAAAAAGGAAATCGTAGACAAATTATCCTGGGTATTATTGAATTGTAACCAGGACTCTGGAACTTTTATTCCTTCTTTACTTTGTAAAATTCAGAAAATAGTCGTCTCCTTTAGAAGTGCATTTTTTTCTGAGTCTCGTGATTATTAGGAAGAGTTTCAAGAGAAAGACTTGGCGCGATGGTTTCAAAATTGTCGGGTAGGCTTTTGTTAATAGAAGCGTTCAATTTTCCGTCAATACTTCGTGATTGGTCATGGTCTTCTATACCACTTAATGTCTGTAATGAGTGAACCCTTATATAAATTTTATATATTTTGTAAGAACCTCCAAATAATGTTGAAATAATATTTAAATCTGATATATAATAGAAAAAAATCAAATTAGAAATTAAAAAAAGCATAAAACGAATTGGCTTCTTTATACAAGAAAATTTTGTGCAAACTGTATAATGGTATTTGTTGTGAATGCAAATTCGCTGCAATATAATGCTTGAGCATTATTGTATGGTATGAGGTAAGATTATTACGCTCGACAAGTACGCGCGCGTGCCTTTAAAAAGTCATTACTTTTTCGAGGTTTCCGTCATTCGCAGATACATATCCGGGATTAGGAAGATTTTGCGTTTCTCCCAGTATTTCCACGATTTCCACATTTTCTATAGAATTTCTCTGGTTTTCTCTATCGGAGTTCTCGGAGAAAATTAAATTGATTGCACTGCACCATGTTTGACTCTTGGACGTGCAACTGGCACCTATGAGTATTAATCAACTACTTCAAAAGGTTTCCAGGTACTCAAAAAAAGGTAAAAAAAATTGAGTGTATCTAGCAATCTAAAAAAAATTGTATTTAATACGTTTTATGGAGAACTTGGACAGATAGTTAAAAAAATATACAGAATAATTACCACAGACTATTCTAAAATTCAGGAAGATGCGAATGAAGAGGGTAAGAAAATACTAATACATAAAAAATGAAAAAAAAAAAAACTTTAGAAAAATTTGTAGGGTGGCCGATAAAACAATAATACACTTCGCGAAAAGTTGAACACTTTATTTAATACACTCCGATCCAATACCTTTCGATTACTCACGACGACTAACTCTCTCTCCTCACTCTATCTGACACACGTCCAACCTTGCTCGTGTGTCAGCACTCAGCCGATCACGCATGCGTACTCTCTTACAATTAACACTCAATCGATCACGCATGCGTACACTCTTATACTAGTTCGGCCAATCCTGACATTTGTTCGTCCCCGAACATTATCGTACTATTATTCATCCTTATACAGTACATTAAGATACTCGTGTGTGCACAGAAATCAAACAGTTAGAACAGAGGAGAAATCTTCACAAATACTTCAATTCGAATTCACTTGAAGGAAAAGATGTCGAAAAAACAAAAATTATATATTTTTTTTTTTTTCTGTGTAATTTCGTTACATACAACTAAATCTTTATTCTGAACATTAACTAAAATTATCCTTAAGCTTGTGCCGCTTGCAAAAAACAAACAAAAAATTTATACTGGCGTTATTGAAACTACTGTCATCCCTTTTCGTTGCTAACTTTTTGAAGAAACTATGTATAACAATTATGACTTATTAGGCGGTGTGAAATTTTCACTGATTGACGACTTTGATGTTAGACTTTGCTTAATACAATTTTAAAAAGTAGAGAGTATCGAGTACATTATAAAAATGATGCGTTTCTCCCTACGATAAAAATTTACATAGAAACCGAATACCAGTCCTATACTAAATATACATAGCAATATTCACGTCGAATTACAATTCCTTTTTCTTGCGCCAGAGTCTCATATTTGCCGGCTCCCAAACTCCTTTATATTTCTTTTGAGACATTTGATGACCTGGTACATCAACAATTATGTACCGATTGTTCCGAAGGACTTTTTCGACTCTGTATGGGCCTTTAAACCGTGGTTTCAATATAGGGGAAATCCCCACCGTGTTATCAAAATTCCTAATCATTACCAAGTCATTCTCGTCATATCTCGATGCTTCTTTACGCCTTTTGTTCGCTTGTCTAAGTGCCTCAATCTGATTTTTTTCAATTTTTTCGCTAGCTCTCGATCTTAAATTTGTTAAGCAACGGCTCTCTATATTCACAGACTCCTTCATGAATTCGGCAATATTATCATGTACTCTACCACGCTGAGAAATACCGAATAGAAGCATACTCGGCGTCTCAGCAGTCGCTTTCTGAACGGTATTATTTATCGCGAATTCAACGTCTTTCACAACCTGAGTCCAGTACCTGCCTACCTTCGCGTTTGATAGTTTGCCCAGCATCGGTGCAATCGTTCTGTTAATCCTTTCCACCTGACCATTTGCCTGTGGAGAGCCCGTAGCGATCTTAACATGCTTAATCTCGAATTCATCAACAAAATTGGCAAAGTCCTCAGAATCGAAACAAGAACCCCTGTCCGAGACAATAACCTTAGGTTTGCTATACCATGAGAAATAAAGCCTCAATTGTTCTATAGCCTCTTTACTTGAAGTGGACTTTGCCGGAAAAAGTTTCGTGAATTTGGTAAAACCATCAACAACAACGAGAAGATACTTTTTCCCAGCAACTCTAGCATCCGCGAAACTAGTATGATTGATATGAATTACAGTGAAGGGCTCATTTCCCTTTGGAATACTATGAAGTAATCCTTCTTTTTTACCCGAAATAGGACTGTAGGCAATACATTTATAGCAGTTCTTAATATGTTGTGAAACTTTTTGCCTGAGTTGCGGGAACCAGTATGATTTCGAAACAATTTCAAGTACCTTCTCGACCCCCATGTGCCCAAGGTCGTCGTGGTACCTGAAAAGAATGTTTTTCTCCATTTCTGAAGGAACATAAAACAACAACTTTCCATTGACTTTGCGATATACTACGTCATTACGCATCTCAAACAATTTTCCTTCCGACTTGATCTGCTTGATTTTTTCATTCATGTCCTGAGCAATTCTTAGATTCCCGTCGAAAGAATTATCCTCAACTATACCAATAAAATCGCAACGACTAAGCCCGTCCACATGAGTCATTTTTGACCCTTCCCTATGCTCGGAAGTATAGTCAAAACTCTGAAGTTCCAGCACCCAACGAGATATACGTGGGTTGATATCCTGCTTTCTCAATGCCAAAGCCAGAGAGTTGCAGTCTGTCACAATCTTGAACCTGGTGCCATGTAAGTACACCCGAAAACGCCTCAGTGCGTAGATAATAGCCAGCATTTCAAGTTCAAAACTATGACAGCGGCTCTCGCTCTCCGACGCACGCCTTGAAAAATGAAAAATCGGGTGAAATTTGCAATCGACTCCACGTTGAATTAGGATTGCACCAAAGCCGGATGAGCTGGCGTCACAGTGCAACTCCGTCTCAGCATGCGGTTCATAAATCGCCAAGATTGGGGCATTCAACAATTTCTACTTCAAGTAGTTGAAGGACTCCAACTGTTCATCTCCAAATCTGAATTCGACATTTTTCCGTAACAAATCATAGAGCGGCCTGGCGATAATCGCGAAAGATCCAATAAATTTCCTGAAATAGGAAACTAGCCCAAGAAAACTCTGAACTCCCTTGATGTTTTTGGGTACAGGAAAATCTCGAACTGCTTCTAATCCCTTTTCCATTGGTAAAACTCCACTATTTGAAACCTTATACCCCAAATAATCCACTTCGGTCAGAAGAAAATAACATTTCGTAAGTTGTAGTTCAAGTTTGTTTTCCACCAGGATTCTAAAAACCTTTTTCAAAACGGTCAGGTGGTGCTCAACCGTAGTTGTCGCTACCAAAATATCATCGAAGAAAACAATGACGTCACCTGATTCAATTAGCTCTTTGAAAGCCCCATTTACGAATTTTTGAAAACACCTAGGTCTAACCTTTAGCCCGAACGGCATTTTCACATATTCGAATTGCCCTAAAGGCGTCACAAAGGATGTATACTTAATCGAGTCCGTCGACATATTTATATGAAAGAAGCCATCCTTCAAATCGAGTGAGCTAAAATAATTCTTGCCTTTCAAAATACCAATGTGATCTTCAATCAATGGGATAGGGTAATTATCGGACACAAGATTTTTGTTCAGAGTGCGATAGTCCACGCACATCCTGGTCCCACCATTCTTTTTAGAGACCAAAACAATCGGAGAGGCATATTCCGATTCGCGTGGTCTGATAATCCCTCTATTCAATAAGTCGTCAATGATTCCCCTAAGCTTATCTTTATCTGAATATGATAATCGACGAGGTGAAAATTGAAATGGGTTCTGGTTCCTCAATTTCAACTGTAATTCTGTCTTCGTTTTAGGAACTTCCGGCCTTTTGGATCCAACATAAATAGTCTGAAAACTGGATTTGACGTTTTCAATATGTCTAAAAGAAATGTCCGGATTCACATTCAAATCATCGACAATGCTTTTCTCCCCTCTCTCGATATTCATAATCTCCTGGGACTGGTCGACCTTTTCTGGGTTAACGACTCTACCTGAGATTGATAAATTGAATCTAAAAGCTTGGAAAGCGTCCCTGCCCAACAAAAGAGGGGTTTTCATCGTACTATCTTCAACAACCATCAACAAAGTCTCCTGAGTGCATCCATTCAAAGTGCATTTCACCTTGGTCTTCCCCAAGATATCCAGTTTTGAACCATTAACCCCATAATATTCAGGCTGTTTCCCATCGTAGCTTTTAACCAGACTTGAATTCAAAAATCTATCTTTAATCAAACTGATAGGGCTACCACTATCTAACAACGTGGTGAGCGACAATTCAAACTGTTCGTCATCGATCGAGAAGCCCAAAGTCACTCCCGGAAAAAATTGGGAATCTTCAGAGCACGCCTCCGTAACGCTGTGAATCTCATCGACATGTGACGATTTTCTTGGTTGTTCAGGGCAATTTCTTATCGTGTGCCCCATTGAAGAGCACCTAAAACATGAACCTTTAGGCCTCTTCTCTTTTTTGCATGCAGAGGATAAGTGTCCAAACGAGCCACAGTTGAAGCATCGTCTATCTTTATCCTTTAAAGTATTTGAATCTTTAATCCCATTACTATCATTTCGATTCTTATTAATAAATCCCTTGTTTGTATAATCCCTCGGGAAATTTTTAAATCGATCAACACTAATCTGCTTTTTGTCCAATGAAATCTTTTCAAAGGCTTTTAACAAGTTCTCCTTGGACTCAAATCCTCGCATGCGTGCTTGATCTCTAATCGTTTTATCGGGAATCCCATCAATCATATAATCTAGCAACTCTGATTCCTCAACAAAAATATGGTTCGCCAAAATAATTTTGTCATACGCGTATTCCTGAAAGGACTCTCGAATCGTTTCCTCAATTTCAACTTACTGACGCGAGATGAAAACATTCTTTGTATCTCCCCCAACAGACTCTCAAAAAGTAAATTAAGATGATCAGGCCTCGAATGGAACCAACTGAGTGCTTTGCCCCTTAATTTAGAACTGATAATAATACGCATTACGTCATCATGTAAATCATAAGCAATCCTGATCATACGTAATTGTTGAGACCAGGCATCAAAATTATCCCCACTACCCTCAAACGTGCCCACTAATTCACTTATCGCACTAATCGACACGCGTGAACCAACTCCGACTGTCGGAAGTCCAACTTCTGCCGCCCCAGATGAAATCGGTTGTGATTGTCTTACCGGTGCTGCCATTGTACTTCGACTTGCCTCCAACGGTGATACTCCTGCACTCGTATGTTCAGGTTGTAGGTTAATCAGTGGTGGCGCTTGTAATTGCGAATGACTTGGGACCCCATGTAGTGCCGTTGTTACTGATGATTGCGCAGGAACCGATGATGGCGCCGTCGTCCCCGACTGCATGGAGATCAAAGATGGCGTCGGTGGGGGCTGATTTTGTAAATGCAGGGTTATGGATGCCAACGTCTTTCGAATATCGGCCATTTGTGATTTTATTCCTTCGAGCTCACTGTTTTCAGGTAGACTATCACGTTCAACCATGGCCAGGTAGTCGCGCAAATTGTCTCCGTTTGGATCCAGCTGTTCAAGTCGTAGTATTAGTTCTGCCTTGTTCCCGGTCGAGTCCTCTCCCATAGAATTCAATATCTTCTTCAAGTCGGCCACCTTCAGATTAGCGGCCATTTTCAGATTTCAAAATCTTTCGCAATCTTTAAACAATTTCGAGCTAAGCACGACTAACATTTCGCGAATTTTCTCTACCACAAACCGCAAGCACGTAGCGCCGTTTCCGCGGAACAGAGAAGTCAGTATGAATCACACACAAAGTAGTGGTCGTACAATTTTCCAGTAATATTGCCGAAATTAACTGAAAATACTTTCACGAGAGTACAAAACAAAATTCGAAACTCGCGAAATTCGAAAAAGAAATTTGAAAAGGTATCGGATGTTAACAATTTTTTCGGATTAAGCGCGGCCACGTTTCACTCCATGATTGAACAGTCACCAAGTCTCCGGAGAACCACAGAAATCCGATTCTTTTCTGGTCAGAATGAGCACTAAAATTCTTTTTTTGGGCCAAATCCCACTTTTGATTTTTGTAGGGTGGCCGATAAAACAATAATACACTTTGCGAAAAGTTGAACACTTTATTTAATATACTCCGATCCAATACCTTTCGATTACTCACGACGACTGACTCTCTCTCCTCACTCTATCTGACACACGTCCAACCTTGCTCGTGTGTCAGCACTCAGCCGATCATGCATGCGTACTCTCTTACAATTAACACTCAACCGATCACGCATGCGTACACTCTTACAAATATGAATAAGTACCATCAGTGGCTCAGGCAGAAGGAGGTTTTAGAGTTTCAACGCACTGTCAAAATACGGATTTTGACAGTGGTGTTATAATTCTGAATGAATTATAATATCATCAAAAAATAAAAAGTTGCAACGATAAAAATAACAAAATAGAAGTATGAAAAAAAAATTATCTTTAGGATTCATGTATACTTAAAAAAACGCGATGAATACTAGACATCTTTACTTTTATTTGATGCATAAAAACCATTAAAACAAAATTTATCTAAAAACTTATAAAACTTGGAATACTATAACATACCATTCTAAAAATATATATATTTATTGTATTGGTCGAAATTTATTTAATTTATACAACTGAACATTCTTCACATTGCATGAGTAGTTGAAAAAATGAAAGATCAGAAATACTGAGAATCCATGTGAACGATGCTGGTTTCTCACAAATTAATTTAAATACACTGCACGAAATTTCTGCGTGATGCTTCTATTTTTGACTGGAAGTCATCAACTAGTTCAATTTTAGAAATTTCACGTTAGTAGGCACGAAAACTTTTCAGTTTTACATAGAAGAAAAACTTCATTAAAAAACAGGAATTCTCTGTCTTAATACGGATCAATCCATATGAGGCGAAAAACATTCGTCTAAAATTATTATTTCCGTATAACTTAACAATTTTTTACTTCAACATAAAAAATCGAGTTTTTTTTTACAGCGTACTAAAAATCGTTGAAAATACTGTAGCATTAAGTTTGATAAGTCTATTGAGTGACAATTAAAAATACTATAAATTTGTAAAAATATTAGAAAAATTCAATATTTTTTTAATAACATACGTTACAAATATTGCAGATATTTATTTCTGCAGTTTTCTTATAGCAGAAAAAGTTTTGAACAGAAATAGCCTGAAATCCGTGTAAATATTGTTTTTTTAAAAATCCATAAAAATATTCAAAATTTTTAAAAGCTCGTTTCTTACAGCATCAGATTCTAAAAACTGAATAAAAAACCATAAAATATTAGAGAATTCTCCAAGTTGTGTAAATTCTAAAGAATTATAAAAAATATCAAAAGTTTAACAAAAATTTTAATTCTCTGTGCTTTAAAAATTACAAAAATATAATCCCTATAAATTGTATACGAACATGAAAAATGTTCGACTCAGGACTTGAAAGTTGGATAACGTTGAAATGCCAAAATTCGAAGAATTAAAAAATTATTTCCCTGGCACCATGCCGTCAACGATTAAAAAATAGAAAATGCGAAAAGGAATATAATTTTTCAAAAAACTGAAATTTTTTTGCCTCCGCTTCTGAGTACCAGGGGCGGCGGGAGGCATGTTGAGTATGTTGACCTTAACACAGGCCAAATTTTTGGCATGTTGAATTCAACATGCCGAATCGAAGGACCTTTTTTTACTCCTTCACATGTTTCTAGATGTGACGATTAAGAAAAATGTGAAGGTTTAGAATTTGAAAGACGTTGCGAATTTTTTATGAGAACATGAATGGTGACCAAGGCCACCATTCATGGGTCAAGGACAAAGCCTTGTCCCCGTAAATATGTTCGATTCATTAAAATATTATTGACGATTTCTGCTTCATCTTGCACAAAGGAACGAAGTTTTTCAACGTTAAAAAAGTCGAAGAATCACCTTCGTTGAACGATAGGTCAGAAGCGTTTGAACTATATCGCAATTTTACACATTAGTCATGACGTAGCTGACAAAATTGATCACGACCGACTGATTGATGAATTCATTGAAAAAAATGCCAAGCACACTATTGTGTATGCTATGTCTACGGATAAATAAGTGATTATACTTACATTTATGATAAGAGACATTCAATAATAAAATAGAATTTCAAGCGCTACACAATTTTTTTATCGTCTATACTATTTATCGTCAACTTCTGACTATTCCACGCAGTTTGTTGAGAACATTGAGATGAAAATATGTGCCTACTAATTTTACCGAGCACCCCCTCCCCTCCCTCTTATCCTTTAGTTACTCAACATACCCTTCAGACATGTTCCGCCGCCCCTGCTGAGTACCATACATAATAGAAAAGTACAAAAAAGTGTTTAAAAGTACGGAAAATTATGAGTGAATATAAATGATATAAAAAATGACAATCCTATGAAAAAATCAGAGAAAAGATAGCAATATACAATCAATCACAAACGGTAATATACTACGAGAAAATGCTGACCGATGCAAATGAAGACTCAAAACAGAAGGAATTTAAACACACAAAGAATAATGAAAGAATGGGTACTTAATTACACAAATGTACTCAAAAAAAAATTTCAATGGAAATGTTATACAAGGATAACAGGGGGGGGATGGGAAGGTAGATGTTTTAATGATCGATCAACTGTATCCTATTTAAATTATCATTGTATTTAAGTAACGGTTACAAGTATTCTTATGAAAGTTACAATCCCACACTAGTTTTCTAGGGCTAAGAGATGTCTTCCCTCGACCGAATCCTAGAGGAGGGAATCCTCCGCGGTGAGCAGTGAATATTCCTCGACGTACGCTTGCAGTTCATCCACTGGCTCGGTCTCCAAGATCGGGGTAGAGGACCGGTGGGAGGCGTGTTGGGGACGATCGGGGAAGAAACCCTTTTTTCGGGGCTGATCGGCGAGAATAATGAGCGCTTCCTTTTGACAGGTGTAGCTCGGACAATGACGGACCGTATGATTGGAGATGGGGGAGGGGGTGATCGCCTCAGGGGTGGGTTGGAAACGTTTCTCCGGGCCCTAGGTTCTTTTAAGGGGTGATAGCCACCAGGAGATTCTGGCTCGCCTTTTTTTCTCGTGCGTGTTCAGTTGGGCCTGACGATACGCTCGGTTTTGCACCCGTACTTCGGCACTAGGTAGTGGGGCTCGGACGAGTCCCCACTGATCTTGGGAGTGTGTCGTCTTAGGTGTTGATTAGGATGGGGGAGGCGATATCGGCAGATCCAACAACCGAGGGAGTTGCTGCTCCCTTTTTTTTTTTGGCGATTTCTTGGGCCTGCTGTCTGTGTTTTTTTCCTCCTCTTCGTCGTTTCACCGGATGAGACACCGGGAAAAATTATAATTCGAGTACGATCCCGAACTTTTTTTAGGTTAATGTACCCCTTCACTCACTTGGGCGGGTTTCATGACGATGTTGTCCTGGGCAAACAGGTTAATGAGGGATCATGAGCCTTCCGCTTGGTGAGCGAGCTTTCCGCGAGAGGAGAACGAGCGCGAGCCTTCCGCTAAGTGAGTGAGCTTTCCGGGAGAGGAAAAGGAGCGCGAGCCTTCCGCTAAGCGAGCGATCTTTCCGCGAGGGGAAAAGGAGCGCGAGCCTTCCGCTAAGCGAGCGAACTTTCCGCGAGGGGATGGGGTCTCCAGGGGGTTCCAACTCTCATAAGACTCCGTGTATCACGAAATTTAAGTGGTGCCCTCGCGGTGTACTAGCTACTCCACCATACTCCACCATCCCACCACCTTTCTACACCGTCCCACCACCTTCCTACACCGTCCCACCACTGTACTTCACCTCCGTGTCCACCGAATGGTGGGAGTAGAATACGGGAAGAAATAAGTTAAAAAGAGAGCGTTCTATACGCGAGCTTGGATAGCTGTACATAGAGTATAAGTTGCAGCGAGAACAGCGGAGCCAACTACTCCTGAAATTTTATTATTCTGATGCGTTTTGATGCGAGTCAAGTTTTCCCAAGCGGAGCACTTGGAATCGACCCATTGATTTCTAACTTGTTGTTTACTTTTTTAAATAGTTTATGATGTCCTCAAAGCCATTAAAAAAGAGTTTTTTGAAAATTTCATTTCTATCATTCGTTAGCGAGCAAAGAGTTTCAACATTACTTTTTTTTTAAAATTTGATATCTCAGCAATGAATCGATCGATTCATTAGAAGTTGGGCATTTTTCGAAGGAATGTATTTATTACCATTTTTAGTGAAAATGAGTTTTTTTGTTTATAACAATTTCATTTTTTAATAAACAATTGAAAATTTCTCAAACTTCTCATATTGCTAGAAAAAAATTTTCAACATGTTTTCGGTAGGAAATTTTATCATCTTTTCATTAAAAAAAAAAAATTTTGGTCACATCCATAAACAACCCATAAAAGAATTTTTTTCTTCGAGCGCGCGCGCCCTAATAGGGGATCTTTGCGCGCTGATTCGAGTGCGAAGTGAACTTGCATTAGTTCCATAGTAATGAGTCGATTCTCATTATCGTTTGATGTTGTGACTATGTACAGAACACATTTTTTTATCAAAAACATACACATTTTCTTTAGTAATAATTTTTCGAGTCAAGTTTTCCCAGGCGGAGCACCTGGAATCGAACCATTAAATTTTTACTTTTTTTTTTACTTTTTTTAATAGCTTATAATGCCCTGAAAGCCATCGTAAAAGCGTTTTTTGGATATCGTATTTTTACGAGTCCTTATTAAACAAAAGTTTACAACATTGATATATTTTTCAAATTAAATATTACAGCAATAATGAGTTCATTGATTTATTCAAAATTTTGCATACCATTAAGAAAATGAACGAAGGATGCGTTCGTTAACGTTTATTAGTGAAAATGAGTTTTTTTATTTATAACAGTATCATTTTGTAATAAACAATCGATAAATTTTCAAACTTCTCATATTACTACAAAAAAATTCAAAAAGCTCAAAATAGGGAATTTTATCATCTTTCGATGACAAAAAAAATATTTTGGCCACATCCATAAACAAAATAGCAACGGTAAATAAAAAAACTCATTTTAACTAAAAATGTTAACGAACGCATCCTTCGTTCATTTTCTTAATGGTATGAAAAATTTTGAATAAATCAATGAGGGCATTATAAGCTATTAAAAAAAGTAAAAAAAAGTAAAAATTCAATGGTTCGATTCCAGGTGCTCCGCCTGGGAAAACTTGACTCGAAAAATTATTACTGAAGAAAATGTGTATGTTTTGGATAAAAAAATGTGTTCTGTACATAGTCACAACATCAAACGATAATGAGAATCGACTCATTACTATGGAACTAATGCAAGTTCACTTCGCACTCGAATCAGCGCGCAAAGATCCCCTATTAGGGCGCGCGCGCTCGAAGAAAAAAATTCTTTTATGGGTTGTTTATGGATGTGATCAAAATTTTTTTTTTTTAATGAAAAGATGATAAAATTTCCTACCGAAAACATGTTGAAAATTTTTTTCTAGCAATATGAGAAGTTTGAGAAATTTTTAATTGTTTATTAAAAAATGAAATTGTTATAAACAAAAAAACTCATTTTCACTAAAAATGGTAATAAATACATTCCTTCGAAAAATGCCCAACTTCTAAAGAATCGATCGATTCATTGCTGAGATATCAAATTTTAAAAAAAAATTAATGTTGAAACTCTTTGCTCGCTAACGAATGATAGAAATGAAATTTTCAAAAAACTCTTTTTTAATGGCTTTGAGGACATCATAAACTATTTAAAAAAGTAAACAACAAGTTAGAAATCAATGGGTCGATTCCAAGTGCTGCGCTTGGGAAAACTTGACTCCGTAGAAGGCGAAATGGAATTCATCCTTTCTTATAATTATTAAAGATAACAAAATATTATCTTTTGCATGTATATTTCATGGATAGAAATCATGGAATTATTTTTTTAGCGAATAATTAAGGAAATATAAAATAATTTTTCACGTTCATTAATATTGATTTTTATTGAACATTAACAGTATCAATAATACGTTTGAAAAATTATATTATTCTTGTGATTCAGTACATAATATTTATAAGAAATATAAATTAATTAATTTATATTTGTATGTATCCATCAATTGGTAGCTTTAGGTTCAGGTTTGCTCAAGTTTCAACGTTAAGTGCATCAAAGACACGTGTTCGACTTGTAACGGTTGTATGTACTGTGATTTATTAATATTTAACAAACAATGTACCTTTGACAAATGTTAATAATTTTGTGTTATTATTATGTTCGGAATATTTTTCGTTAAAGTAAGTATGTAATTTAATTTATTTTTATGATAAAGTAAGAAATGCAAATTACGACTATAGTGACGCTAGTAATACGGTCTATTTTTATGGTAAATTAAGTTATTTTTACCATAGTTTTAATTTATTGCGTTTATACAGGATACCTTGAAGCACCTTGAAGTCCTCGGATCACCTAGATAAATCTGACTGGTTGCAACCTCGAACTCGAATATCTTTTTTGATTTCTATTCTTGTAAAAAACCAAAAACAAACTTTTGCGGAAAATTTTAGAGGCGTTCATGATAAGATATATAATATATTATGTAACATAGTTATATGTTAATATAACTGTAATATAGTTAGTAACATATTATGTTACTGACGCGCGGCAAGATGCAAAAATTATGATAATAATGGGATATATAGCCCTTATAAAATAAGAATTATTTGAAGTTATCAGCAAAAAATGCCCTGTACAGTTACTATTTATTCTTAAGCAATAGAAAATCTTGTGATTCAGTGAGACATCTTGATTTTTATTCACTATATATTATTACATTATTTTTATCTGAAAGTAATGAATGAAAAAAAAATTTTTCTGGTAAATTTTCGTCCAAGCTCTCTGGACCATCCTGTATTTTTTTAAAATAGTAAATCTAGTTTCATTCGGTCGGTATCTAAAATTCATTAATTATCTTAGACGCCAAGTCAATAAACGTGGCATGGAACGGAAAACGCCGGGTAGTCTCAAAAATGAGATAAGCTGACCAGAGTAGTCGTGGCCACTTCTTTGTTTTTCCCATAACTGCATAAAGGCACAAGTGCAACCCACTTCACGCGTTCCGTTTTCTAATTTTTTCAAATTATTCAATATTTTAATTTGTTTTTTCGCGAGTGAAAATTGCCTTACCGGTGCAGTGTCTCCGGTTGTCCATCCAACTGCTATGAACTCAGTCATACTCTACCCCTATCCAACGAGGATTTATCGAGGACATGGCTCAAAAACATTGGATTGGAAAAAATGATTGGTTCGTATAAAAAATTGCTTGCTTTAATCTTATGAAGTGGTCAATGAAAACTGAAAAGTGTTTTTTGAAAAGTCAAGAAATTCACAAGTAAGAGTATTTTTATGTCATAGTACTGAAATGCATTCTCATTTTTCTTTTTTTTTTTTTTCTTTTGTTCAGTGTTTCTGAAATTATCGGTATTTTTCTAGGTGTAAAAAGTTGCAGAATTTTCCACTATTTTATGTATCCCTAGAATTTTTATATGAATTCCAAGTTAGATTTCGAGATTTTCGAGCTATAGCATTCGAAGTTTATTACAATTTTCGTGTTTCGAACTATTTTTCAGAAAACTGTCAAGAGATTTTTATTTTTCTCTGTTTTTTTTTTCGTACAACTTCCGTTTCTCTACGATTTAAAGAATCATTTCCTTTTTTACATATATTTTTGTTTAATTTTCTGAAATTTGATGCACAAGTTATTACAGCTGTAAAGATTAATAATGTTTCTTACAGCTATTTACTTGTATTCTTCTTTATGTAGTTTTTCTTTGTATTTCTGTCTACATGCAAAAAAGAAAGTGCTTCCGATCAGTAACGCGGTTACTTAAAATTGATCTCGGGGTGAAAAATACGAAAAAGAAGTAACTGCTTACTTCTATTGAGTAACGAAACGTTTGAAAAAAGGAATTATTACTTTTTCTAAGTAATATATTACTTGTTTTGAACCTCCCGTTACTCGATCATTAATAAATTACTTCTTTTTCGTATTTTTCACCCCGAGATCAATTTTAAGCAACTCGTTACTGATTGGAAGTACTTTCTTTTTTAAGTGTACTTACATATATATATATATTTTTAATAATATGACACAAATTCGTCATTATTGTTAAAATGAGGAAAAAAAATTGTCGGACTCGAGATTTGAACCGTGTACTTCTGGGTTGTGGAGTGGCACTCTTTCCATTTTGTCACATGTTAATATACATTAAGAGGTCATGTAAAGCACCCAACCGCGCCACGCAAATTGTTACAACTATTTTTTCCAACTAATGGGCATTCATATACTATATTATACCTCCATGCTTTTTTGGCCCAATAGAAGAAAAATAGCGAGTTAAGTCAAGATCTGCGCTTCATAACTCAGAGCCTCCCCTTGTAAAACCGTAAATCCTAGAGCATATAGTATGAAATTCTATACATCTTTTAAATTGAGAACTCCATGAAAATGCTGTTCATCCAATTTATGCAATTCGAACAGATGAATATTAATTGTATTGTCTTAATAAAAAAGAAATTAATAACATTACTGAAAGTCGCTGTAAACATGATACTTGTTTTCTGAAAAATCGATTGAAATGCTACAAATTTTCACTACATTCTCAGATCGATATCGAAACAAAATTCATAAAGTTGCAAGCAAATCCATAGTCAATTTTTCGGGATGGTGTTGATTGTGCATTAATTTGTTTAACACCGTATTTCTTGTTCACTCTACACGATTGTGCAGATTTTATAAATTCTGTGGCTTCCCGTCATAACGGAGAAAGTCACTACAGTGCGATGAGGCTCATTTGACATAATATTCTGATTAAATTTTGAACGTTATGGGACGTGTGACTTTCTCTATTATGGCGGGAAGCCACAGAATTTCCATCACTATTATCCTAATCACAAAAATTTTGGAAATAAAAAGTTGTGTATGATCGTCTGATCACCAATAAATACTCAGTTCAATAAATTAATGCTCAGTCAACATCATCCTAATTTTTCAAGTATCAGAATGATGTAAAAAATTATTTATTAAATTCAAACGAAAATTTATTTATGAAAATTTGGATAGTTGTTGGAGCTTTAAATTCTAACAATAAATGCGTTCTCTCTCAAAAAGTGTGAGGTAGACTCCGTGGACTAAAATTTTTCAGAATTTTCTAAATATTTTTCTGAGGCAGAAAGTCCTTCGCCAATTTTAACATAAGTCAAAATCAAAAAAGTTATTAGGGGTACAAGTTTCAGCTTGGATTTTATGCGTATATATATATATATATATATTTTTTTTTTTCAATAATTTTTTGAAAATTAAAAATATTTAAATATCGATATTTTATTATTTAATTTTTCAAGAGCTGACATCAAAAAACTGAAAAAAGTAAGCGTGTGCTGTAAACACTTCCCAAAAAGTACATCAGGGTCGAACAACGTTCCTCGACATCGGAGCGTTCCAACTATTGCGCACCATTCCTCATGGAAAACCGTGGAAAATGAACCGTCACCACCAACTTTATCAAGAACACCACAAAGGAATGATATTATTGTCAATTCAATTGAAGAAATTTGGTCAAATTGCCAGCTCAAGCTTTTTCTGATTCTATTTTTCCCTATTTTTTTCTCTATTTTCTACCTCCTCTTATTTTTATTGTCTGCTGCGCTGCAGAAAAATAGAGATTTGGAGGAGAAAAAGAAAGATTTGGAAAAAAAAGTTGCGAATATTGGGATGAAACATGCCAAATTGGAGAAGGACTTTGAAAGAATAAAAGTTCACCTTCGTTCTACTCAAAAAACTTTGTACGCGAAAAATAGAGCTGTTGCATGCGTACAGAGGAAAAAAAACAAAGGACGGTTGAAGAGAGGAGGAAAATGGTCTACAATCATGCAATGCTCGCAGAGGATGTCCAAGGTCATGTTGGAAATGATGGAAAAAAATTTTAAATCGAAATCACCGGAACGTTTATCAACAGTAAGTGTAAAAGTAAAAAATGCTGTCAAGTAATTATTTCCCCCTTTCTATAGTTCTCTCAACCTCTCCTTCCGTGTAATAGTATATTAAAAAATTTTTAATTTATAATTTTATGAATTTTTCAATTCAGCAGGTCTTTTCCTTCCATCTATCGTTTATTTTTGACTGTTTATATTGTCCAGTTAATTCTATATTAATTGTTGCACACTTTCCAAATTTATATTTATTTTTCGTACTGTTTGCACCCTTTTCATTCTTGTAAATTCACTAAGCCATTGCCAAGCACTTTCTCTAGACTCCTTTGCTAGCTTTCGAATGATTTTTGTTTTCAGTAGACGTGTAGCTCATCGTTTTTCTAATTCGCCTGAATTTTTTGTTAAAGTGCAACAGATACGAGCACACCGAAATTGCTGCCGCTTTTGCCGCCTACAAAATTCTAGGCCTAAGGGGCTACACTTTTTTGAGGGAGATCATAAAAGGTATTCCTAACGTCCAGACTCTAAACCGTCATCAACATGACCTTTATGATAACATTCCTCAAAAAACTTGCGGCTTCAAGGTCACTAGAACACCGAGTGGTGGTGCTCATGTGGGACGAGGTTAATAGATTTATCTAATTATATGTAGCACGATAAATAGGAAAAAGGTCCACATGAATTTCGTATTGTTCTCATATTGATTTTTGTATAATTAACAATACAGGATACAGGTTTTATTTTCTTATAATATTGACTTAAATAATACACTGGAAAATAGATTTTTTGGAGACTGCAACAATTTTAAAATTGACGTGTTTAATTTATGATTTTCTCAACTAATTTGATTTTCAAAATTCGTGGGCTGCCCGTATACTATGCTGTGTTTTTAATCTATATTACGTTAAATTAGATGAAGATTCAGCAACGGGTTGAGTACGACAAATTCAACGATATTGTATGTGGATTTGAGAATTACGGATATAAAACGACTGCAAGCCTCGCAACCCATCAACTCGTATTTATGATACGATTTTTGTCAACTGGCGAAAAAATGCCAATTTCGTATCACTCGACAACAAATACTGCTGGTTCCATAGAATTGCAAAGGCTAATTAAAGAGCATGTGCGCCTCTTGCATAAATTGAATTTTGGTGTTGTGGCTAGTACGTGTGATCAAGGAGGTCCAAATCAGTCAGCAATTAATACAATTACCGACGACACATCCCGGTCACGCAAAAAACGCTCAGGCACTTTCCATGGCGAAAACTGCGATCCACGTAAGACTTTTTGGTCTTTTTTTCATTCAGATTATAATTTTCATCTTCCTAGAATACTTTCAATAATTGTGTTTTTCAAAATATTTAATAAATTTCTAATTTTGTGGGGTGTATCTTCATATACATAAAAATTGTGATATTTATTACGTAGTTATTTAATTGTGTTAGTATATAAATATATATTTTTTTATAGTTTTAAATTTTTGCAACCACGTACAAAGATTCGGTATGGTTTTTCATTTCTATAATAATAGTTCGATAATAAAAGTGTACTTACACGATTTCTTTTAAGAAAAAATTTCTTAAGAAACGTATTGCATATTATCCAGTAACGTTCCCCGGCATTTCGTAAATTTTTGGAAATTTAAATATTTGTAATTGGGAGCATTACTGAAATTTTGCCAAAATTTGATACTCTCTCGCAGTGAACACAGTTTCTTAAGAGCTATTCAACTGTACAGTCTGAAATATCGCAAGACAGTTTGTATCTATAACAGCCTCTGGGTGAAAAAAGGCTTTTTAATTTCAAGCACAAACATTTTTTTTTTTTTTTGAAAAAAAAAAAAGAAAGCTGAGACGTTCAAAAATAAAACATTTCATGAAAACGACCATAATTTACGTAGAAATGTTATGGCAGCACAATGCTTCGTTCACTAGTAGTGCAAGGATTAAAAATACAGATCTTACTTTTTTTAAAAAGTTTATATAACCCCTCAGCCGTATCCATTTTACAAAAATTCATTGCTTTCTAATCAAGTTATAGTAATGCAGAAATAAATTAAGCTATTATTTTAGAATTTTATTTTATAATAAGATTTAAATAATAAACTCTTAAGAAATATCTTGACATTTATCGCTCTTGGAATCCATAATATTCCAGTATGATAAAATGCTTCATTTTGTCATGTATCACTTATATAGGGAAAGCAAGGATTAACGGGCAGGACGCGGCTTTCGATGCAGAAGCTGGGCTTGCGGTTGCGAAATTAGTCAGGCTCTGCAACAATCTTTTTGACTCCCTGAACACCACTACCGAACAAGACGCTGCTCCTCTCAGAAGACCCGTGAACGCAACAAGCGAACATTGGGCTTTTTGGGAGGACGCGAAAAAAGAATTGAACAACCTGGTGCTCTACTTCCGGGACGAGAAAAAGAGCACATACGTGGCGGCCCCTTTTCCAACAGTGACCAACTGGATTCACACAATCGAAAATGTCCAGAGACTTTGGCAAACCATGAGTGGCCCAAAATACAACTTCGGGAAAATTGATCTAAGATATCTAGGGCAGGACCCCCTAGAAAACTTCTTTGGACAAATTCGATGTAGTGGTGGAAGAAATGTGTCGCCCACTCCGCAACACTTCAAAAGTGCGTACGTATCGTGTTTGTTGAACACTATTCGCAGCAAATACCTACGCCACACGAATTGTGAAGGAGAAAATATGGGTGACGCCTTCTTTCACTCTCTTAGAGATTTTTTCATAGAAGTTGAAAAAAAGAGTCAATTAAAAAGAACTTCAAATGATGACAGTGAAGAAGTTGTAGATGGGCGACTCATGGAGCCAAATTCATCACAGAAGTGCAAGGTTCAGTTCAAGAAAGATGCAATTCACACCAATTTCGCAGAAAACAAACTTGAAATTGTGAAGGATGTTTTAAAGAAAGTCAATTCCTGCGAATTTTGTGATACATATTTACAATCACGGGAATTTAACGGATTGGCTCTGCAAATCATTGAGTTCATTTGCGCCAATCTAGAAGAGCAAATTCATTTTCGCGGAGTTTGCTCTTCTATTTTGGGGAAAATTTCTCACACTTCGATGGGTGTGAATCCGAGCGAGTGCGACATGATTGATCATGATCCACTACTCGATATACTAAGCGAAAGAATGATTAGAAACATCGTTACTTGGTGGTGTAGGGAGTTAAATAATGCAAATTCCGCAGCAGATGAATCTGTCGAACAAGGAATAGGATGCGAATCAAGAAAACGTTTGTCGACGAAAAAAAGTCTAGAAAAAAGTGGACACGGAAAAAAATTCAAGTCTAGCTAGATAGCTGATATGATTTAAGTTTATTTTTATTTGAACTCTAATTCAAGTGTATTGTATATAAAGTATAAATGTAATTTTTTAATACAATAGAATATTCATCTTATCATTTTATTAATTTCATTTCAGTATGATAAACTACTGAAAAATGTCAAATAAAATCATTAAACATGGTCAAAAGTTGACTTGTATTTAAATACCCATTCTAGGCACATTTCACTGTTATTATGAAAATAAAATTAGAACGCCGCTACGTACAATAAAATTCCATGTAAAATTTCATGCTTTTTGGACGGAAATTTACATATTTCTGTATACAATTCGCATTGTATTTCTTATATACTATAAATGCTCAATTAAAGTTTTCGAATTGTTGTAGAAATGAAAAGAATCCTTTTCAATATTTGCTACTTTTTACTTTTTTTTAAACAAATATGAATCAAGTAACAATTTTTTTCAGTATCATCGCTTCTATTAAGTCTGTGAATTCCCGCCATAACAGAGAAAGTCACCTATGCCATAAGGCTCATTTCTATGATATTCGGATAAAATTTTGAACGTTATGGCATGGGTGACTTTCTCTGTTATGGCGGGGAGCCACAGAAGTATTAAACATTTCAAAGAAAAATCCAAGAAATTATTTGTAGTCGGAAATCAAAATCCTGTTAAATAATATTTATTGGGGTATTTTTCATAGTTTACTTATAAATTAATTCGCTGTTTCGATGTTGATCTAAATCACAACCACATAAAAATTTTATTTGTTTACTTAGAAAAAATCATCATTAGGTTTTTATACTAAAAATTAATTATTTAATTTTTTTGTAAGCGATAAAATTTTTCTTAGTCGCCAGTTTTCAGTCTCGCTCGCTATTTTTCTTGTATGTGCTCGTGATAAAATTTAAAATAGCTTGATGAAACTGATCGAACGGTCAAAAATAACAATTATTGTCTGTTACCTCTGAACGGCTCTCATTAACTCGCTCTCACCAGCTCTTACTGTGCCTTGTGCCTCACTGCAAGTCCCTACCCCTACCGACCTCCACTATAACGCGCCGGAGAGAGGAGAAACTCGGGGAATATGGGGTAACTGCGAGGTGTGCGGGAGAGGCAGAGAGAAGTAGAGAGAAAGAACTCTAGCATGATTTCGCCGGAGTTGGAACCCCCTGGGGGTCTCGACTGAGTTGGCCAGTCGAAAGTGGCCAGGCCTCGTACACTCTATTGAAAATCCGTGTCGCGTTTACGCTGAAATGAACTTCTGCGCCATCTGCTCTGCCACCCGATGAAACACTATAAATATGACTCTACCTAACCGATTTGTTTATATTTTCTCAGTGATTTTTAGGGATGAGATTATCGTTAAGAAATGGTTATCGATAGTTATCGATAGGGTCAATGAACTGTCGATAATTATCGATAATTATCGATAACTTCCCCCCCCCCCCTTTTTTTCATGATAGCCCTTAAGTCCTAGGTTCCTAATAGCTCTTAAAACATACAGTAGAACGTGGACGCAACGAACTTCCCGGGAGTGTGTTTGACCTAGTTCGCTGTGTCCCCGCGCATCAATCGGTGATGCATGAAGTAGAAAAGCTATTTTAATGGCCTTTATGAAGATCTCAAAATTCCTACACTGGGCCTAGTGTTCAAAATTAGGGAGGGTAATTCAGAGATTTTCCTAGTAGCCAGTTAATTTCAGGAGAGAGCCCGATATCTTTAGTTTGAGCGTGGTAATTTGCTACCCTCGTAATTTCATTAACGAAATTATGAAAATTACTAGGTTCAGCATATAATAGTAAAAAATTACAAGCAGCTAGAAATTTTTATCAGTGTTTTTTATCGCGTAGAGTTAAGAAACGTCCCAGATAAAAATTATTCAGGCTATCATGAATCAGTTTATGATGTTGATTGTGTAAATAAAAAGGTGAATTCTGAGTATAGTTTTTTAAAAATGAAAAAATGTTTATTCAAAAAATCCCCAGTTTCACAAATTATGCAAACCTTCTTGGTAATTAACTTCAGTCAATCACATCTTAAAGTATTTAACATTATCATGTAAAAATACAAGTTCTTCTGCAACCAACGGTGACAAGCGAGATCTTCTTTCTGTGATTACATTGCCGGCTGTTGAATTCGCGAGCTCAGATGGAACAGAAGTAGCCGGAATGATCAAATACTTCAAAGCGATTTCTTTGAGATCGTCACAATTTTCGTATTGTACCTAATAGTCGATTGGGTCTGCAGTTTCAGGCAGAATGGCTTCTTCCATGAATGCATTGAGATGAACAATGGCTTGCGACGAACTAGGGATTTTCGTCGTTGTTGCTTGGGTACGATGTTTATCAAGAAAGATAAATTTGGACTCTGGAAGAAGTTTTTCTATTAGACATATTCAAAGTTTGTCGAATTTGATCTGTACAAATATTTTTCGAAGATCGATGTATTATTTATTGCATTGCTTACTTGTTTATTGTAAGTAGTATTCTGTTTTTTTTTTTTACCGTGGATAATGTTTCGTTATGTTTTTGCAATCTTTAATCATTTATTGTATTTTGTAGATATTTTTTTGCTTTACGTATTAATTTTTTTTTTTTTTTTCTTGTGTAGAGATGCATTTTTTGTGATACATAAGAATTTCTTTAAAAACCTTGAGTTTTTTCGGATGTTGTCAGCGCAGAAGATCGGGAAGCTGCAAACTTCGTTCTATTTGCTGCTATTTTTCTCACAATCAAATCCCGCAATTCTATTTTTATCGATTCTTCGGCATGACGATGAGATTCAGTTGAAAACCCAAAACGTTTAAACCGTGGGTCCAAAAGCGTTGAGATACTGTAACAATCATTATGGGTTTGAATATTTGAAAAATCATAAAATTTAGTACATATATTTTTCACATACTCACGCTGAAATAGAATACGACTCGTATTTCAGCATTCTTTCTTGTGTAGCAAGAGTGAGCAGCATATGAAAACATTTCACAGTTGAAAATGTAATGCTCGTTTCCATGGCAGCAAGTTTCCTCAAAATGAGTTTTGTATGGGGTATAATGAGCGACATTGTTGCATAATTATGCCCACTCAAATCATTTGTGGCCTCTACAAAAGGCTCCAAAACTTTCAAGATTTCAGGCATGATGGCAATTTCAGTTGAATTGAACGAGGGAACTTTGCAGTGTGTCTTGGCAATGACAATAATAATATAATCTATTGCTTTATGAACGCTTTTGAGCATCAAATAACTGGAATTCCATCGCGTGGAAACCGATTGAATCAAAACAACAGACGACATGTTATTTTTTTCCAATTCTCGAGCCAATGCAATCGACTCGGACCGCTCTTGTAGAAGTGTGTCGTCACTCTTCTGCATTTTTTTAGAATCGAGTAAACGGAACCTTCGTCGACATTTTCGTCCTCTACGTCTTCAAAAAGTCTGTAAATAAACAAAAAGAAATATCAAATTATTTACGATTTGAGTCGAAAATCATCCTTTTTTTCCGTTGAACTTTGTGTAACATTTTGTTGTTCATTTTTTTTAAACAAGTCTAATTTTTGCTTACTTGTTACAGATTGATATGCAATTTTTCTTATACTATTGTAAGAATTAAATTTTTCTTAGTTTATATAAATATTCGATATTATAAGTTGCAAGATTTTTTGCTTTGAAAAAATTCTAATAAAGTGAAATGAAATGCGTAAGATGAAAAAAATTTTACTGCTTGGTATCGCCTGCAGGGGTTCTCGTTGACAACTCAGTATCTCTTCGAGTTTTCAAAATTGCACTGTTGACGACCAGTTGAATCGCATGAGCCGCGCAATGCATGTTCTCAACCTGTAAAATGATTAATTCACTCACTTTTCTAACAAAGATATTTTTCATGCAAGGGCGCGCATGGAAACAAATTTTTAAATATTTATACCTCTAACTCTTTGCATGCAGCTGTTACGTTTGCAGCATGATCCGTCACAGCACAAACCAAAGATTCAGGTTTCTGTATCTCTACCGGCACTGCAGAGTTTTCAGAATTGTCAATGCTGCCCGTTTTCAGAGATGGAAAACGACTCAGCACTTCTGTTGTCAATTTCGCCAATTCTTTGGAAGTTGAGCTTTCAGGGATTTGTATCAAGCCCAACATGGCACCGCTTAATTTTCGATTCTCCAGAAAATGCCCAGTGACCGTGAGATAATGTTGATGTGTGACACTGCTCCACCCATCAAACGTGATTGCCAGATGTCTGTGAATCAGAAACGTACATTCATATAAAACATGAATAAATAGAAAAATATTACTTTAACGAGAGAGTTGGGACTAACTTTGAGTTTGACAAAACTTGGTCCAAATGTTTAATTGTGCTGCTATAAGCAGAATTGAGAAAGTTGTCGCGTAAAGTTCTGCGACTTGGGAGTGAGTATCTGGGATCAAGTTTTTCGATTAAATTCCTGAAGGCTTCATCTTCCACAACACTCAGAGGTTGCAAATCTTGTGCAACAAACTTCGTTAAGGCCTCATCGATTTCTTTTTTTTTAAGGAACCCCGAGAATAAGCAGCCATTTTCGTTTTTTTCACATATAATATAATAACATGTAGCAACAATCGAAAAAGGATTAAGAATGTAAAAAATATTATTTTATTTATTAATAGAAGTCAATAAAGAAAACAAAAATCTTTAAGAATTCATCTAATGTGTTATTTTCCATAATTTTTTTTCACAGGAAGAATTTGAATATATTGGAGTAAATAAAGTAGAATTGATTATTACTCAGAAACTTTTTCCTTGGGTTTGCTTTCATTGTCCGATGTTGCTGTTTCTTCGCTACTGGTAGAGATGACCATTTTTCCTTTCTTTGCAGCTTCGAGTTGCTTTTTGTGGTTTGTACTGATGTGATGAAGAAGATTCGTCGTGTTTCCCACATATTTGATTTGAACATTGCACTTTGGCACCTGACACACGGCTTTTTTTTCTTGAGTTGACTTATCAAAACTTTTAAGTTCAAAAAATTGCCACACTATTGATCGTTTTTTGCGACTTTTGACCCTGAAAAAAATTATTAATTAATAAAAATTCTCTTTGATTGTTTGAATGTACATTACATCACCAAAAAAATTTTGAAAATTAATACAAAGGCATGCTGGCAGGCGTTTTGATTTCGGCATTGGAATTTTCGTTGCTGTTCTTATTTATTGTCGAAAAATTCAACGTCGATTGACGTTGTCTCATTGGTTTTTGAGGACTGCTGTTTGTGCTCGAAATGCTGCTAGCACAATTTTCCCTTCGCATTTTTTGTCTTTCCCAAACTAAAAAAAAAAAAAATTTATAGCTTTATAATCATCCTTTAAAATTTTACGTCATCCCTTCAAAAAATTGGTCTTACCTTAATCAATTACGTCCTCGTTCGGGATCACAAACACACAATTTTATATGAATTTATATGAATACAACATTGACAATTTACCTCGAATTTTGTTTTGTTTTGAAATATTGGCGAATTGGCGATCGGGATTAGTAAAGTGAGGTCTGCGCCAGCGCGAGAGTCAGCGAGAGTTCATCTCTCTTTTTGATTCGATGAGAATAGAGATGGAGATATACAAAATTACGAACTACAATTTGTGCTTTTTGGAACGCGTTAGAAAACGTATATCGATTTTTGCATTGAACTCGTACGTGATTGGTGCAGCTCAGCATAAATAAAGAATTGAAATAATTCAAATATTCCGTCTGAGCTTGGAACAGCCAACACTATCGATAACTATCGTTAAGCATTTACCTTGTCGATAATTAACGATTTTGCGCTTATCGATAATTATCGATAATTATCGATAATTATCGAATAACTTCCCATCCCTAGTGATTCTCAGTGATTCTTCGGAAACTGTCATGTGAACATGGGCTGCGCTCGTTTGTTTAGTAAAACGAGTAAAACCTAGTGAACCCAGTAAGACTGGATAATAATCCATAATAATATTTCAAGAACGCCGATCTGCACCTACCCCAATGAAAAAAAAAACAGTTTTAATAAAAATCATGGACAAACAGTGCTGTATTTCAGACTGTCAAAATGTACGCCATAAAATGTAAATGTAATAAAATAAAGTGTAAATGGTTATGATCGTTATGATTGGCAGGTGTTAGCAGGTAAACAGAATAAAGCAGATCCATAATGAGTTGAACTCTTAAAAAAAATTCATTTGCTTCCAGACAAATTAATTTACAGAAATTTGATAGTCACCGAACAATCTTAAAGATGCGAATAATTTCCCTGATAAGAGAAACTGGTGATAATAAGTAGGATAAATTCATCAAGCAGTCCTATAATGTGTTTAGGTACTTCAAAAATAGATTTTATTCGAAGTAAATGATTTAAATATTTAACGAAAAATCTCCAAGATGCATGTGATTTTCCTAAAAAGTGAAATTGGTTAAAATGGGAGGGTAAAATTCAAAAAAACTAGTCCCTAAATGTGTCAAGCTACAAAGAAAGTAGATTATACTTAAGAAGAATTATTTAAAAAAATTTTATATTCTACGAAGAATCTTGCAGGTAAAAAAATTTTTTTCATCAGGGAAACTCGTTGTAATGGGTAGGAAAAATTCATAAAACAGTCCTAAAATGCGTTTAGCTACTGAGAAAAATGATTGAAAAATAAATTGATTCATAAAATAAAATATTCAACGACGAATCTTCAAGGAACAAATAATTTTACTACACAGTGAAATTGGTAATAATAAGCAGATAAAATTAATAAGCCAGTCATATAATGTCTTGAGCTACAAAAACAATTCATTTTGTTCCAGAAAAAAAATTTTCAGAAATTAGGTAGTCGCGAAGAATCTTGAAGATACGAATAATTTTTCCCACACGTGAAACTGGTTAAAAGAAGTAGGTAAAATTCAGAAAACCAGTCCTATTATGTGTCAAGCTACTAAGAAAGTGGATTTTACTTAAGAAGAATTATTTAAAAAAATTTGATACTCGACGAAGAATCTTTAAGGTAAAAATAATTTTTTTCATCAGGGAAACTCGTTGTAACGAGTGGGAAAAATTCATAAACCAGTCTTAAAATGCGTTGAGCTACTGGGAAAAATTATGTAAAAAAAAAAAAATCGATTTATAAAATAATACATTCAATGACGAGTCTTCAAGGAACAAATAATTTTACTGAAAAGTGAAATTGATAATAATAAGTAGGTAAAATTAACAAGCCAGTCATATAATGTGTTGAGCTACAAAACCAATCCGTTTTGTTCCAGAAAACATAATTTTCAGAAATTAGGTAGTCATGGAAGAATCTTGAAGATATAAATAATTTTTCCCAGAAGGGAAACTGGTTAAAATGAGGAGGTGAAATTCAGTAAACCAGTCCCATTATGTTTTAAGCTACAAAAAAAGTAGATTTTACTTAAGAAAAATTATTTAAAAAAATTTGATATTCTACGAAAAATCTTGCAGGTAAAAATCCCTGGTGAAGAAATCCAATTGGATTTCCAATTGGAAATCTATTTGGAGAAATGGTCAGTTTTTCAATTGGATTTCTACTTGGACATCAAACTGGATTTCCAGTTGGAAATCTAACTGAATTTCTACTTGGAAATCCAAGTGGATTTCCAGTTGGGAATTCAACTAGAATTCCAGTGGAATTCCAGTTGGAAATTCAACTTGATTTCTAGTTGCAAAATCAACTGGATTTCCAGTTGAAAATCGAACTGGATTTATTTCTAGAAAATCCTAATGAATTTCCACTTGGAAACCTAACTGGACTTCCACTTGGAAACCCAACTGGATTTATTTCCAGAAAATCCTAATAAATTTCCGCTAAGAAATCCAAGTTGATACCCACTTGGAAACCTAACTGGATTTAGACTTGGAAACCCAACTAGATTTCCACTTGGAAAACCAAGTGGATTTCCACTTGGAAATCCAACTGGATTTATTTCTAGAAAATCTCAATAAATTTCCACTTTGAAATCCAAGTGGATTTCCACTTGGAAATCCAACTAGATTTCTAGTTGGAAATCCAACTGGATTAATTTCTAGAAAATCTTACTACATTTCCACTCGGAAATCCAAGTGAATTTCCAGATGGAAGTCCAACTGGATTTATTTCTGGAAAACCTTAATAAATTTCCACTCGGAAATCCAAGTGGATTTCTTTATGGATAACCTTACTGAAATTCCACTTGAAAATCCAAATTTGTTCCTCGCCTTCTCTCCGACGATCAAAAGGAGCGTCGACTTCAGGCCTGTCTTGAGCTGCAAAATCAGTTGGATGAAGACCCAGATTTTTTTCTCAAGGTTATAACTGGCGATGAATCATGGTGCTATGGCTACGACCCCGAAACAAAGCAGCAATCAAGCCAATGGAAGACACCTGTCTCGCCTCGTTCAAAAAAGGCACGCCAAGTGAAGTCCAACATCAAGACATTGCTCATTTGTTTCTTCGATTGCAGAGGTATTGTGCACGCAGAATTTGTTCCTCCAGGCCAAACGGTCAACCAACACTTCTACTTGGAGGTTTTGAAAAGGTTGAGGGAGAACATCCGGAAGAAAAGAGCGGATCTCTGGCGCACAGGAGATTGGCTCTTCCACCACGACAATGCACCTGCCCACACAGCGCTGTCCGTGAAGAAATTTTTGACCAAAAACGGCATGACACCGATTGTTCACCCCCCCCTATTCACCGGACCTTGCCCCCTGTGACTTTTTTTTGTTCCCTAGACTCAAAAGGGACATGAAAGGAAAACGTTTTGGGACTGTAGAAGAGGTGAAACAAAAATCGCTGGAAGCTTTAAAAAACATTGAAAAAAATGAATTTCAAAACTGTTTTGAACACTGGAAAAAAAGATTGAACAAGTGTATTACAGTCAATCGGGGTTACTTTGAAGGTGATAAAAATTGTGTGTGAAAAAATTTGTCAATAAAAAAGTTGTAACACAATTCCCGTTACTTTTGGGTCCCCCCTCGTAGAGCAATGGAAATAAAAGTGTAAAAAATTTGAATGTATTAAAAAATATTTCTTTCAAAAAACTGATGAAAATCGTAAGACTTAATCTTATTTCGTAAAAACCGAAATCAACTGAGTCTTTTTCTTATAAAAAAGCTCGGAACGTTATTTTTTCATTTACAAACCAAAACCGGAAAAAATTTTTTTCCCTAACGAAACCGTAGCCTAAACTGATATACATTTGTTTTGAGATACTGAAACCGAACCCTAAACCGTTATATATAACGGTCTCAGTCCTTGGTTTTTAGGGCGAGGTTGGCAAACCGTTTGCCGTAGTACATTGACGCACAACATTTTATGCAAAATCAAACGTTTTGGATCCCGACCGATCCGGAATTAACCTGTGTGTGTTAACTTGGGTTAGTTTTAGGTTAACTGCAGGGGCGTGATCCCCTATGCTTGGACTCAGCGAAATGCTGAGGCCCCCGATCTCGAGGGGCCCCCAGTTTTTCAGTCATATGCAAAAATTTCGTTTTTTTATTTTTGAATGAACGCGCCATTTCTGTTAGTATGGTGTGGTCCCATCGCCGCGTTAGTGAATCTGCCCGTCACATTGCAAACGCTCTATACCTATATACATATAGTATGTATAGCTAGTGGCCAATAGTGACCATTAACGATGCTGCTTGTTCGCTGGAGTTACCAGAGAGAAATTGCTTGAGTCAGTGAGAAGTTTCAGTCAAATTATCGTGCATTGCCGTTTCGTAGTCGATAGAGTTTTGAAGTTTGTATTTTAAAATATTTTGTGAATGTTATGTAAATATGAAACGTAATTATCCGAGTGGGCATGAAAAGCGAAAGGCACAAGAAGAAAAAAAGAAGCGCCTTGACGCGGAAATCGAAAAAACGCTAAAGATAGATCAATTTTTCGTCAAAACAGTTGCAAAGCCTGAAGGTGAGTCACATCAAAATCTCGTTTTTCCGGTTATAATATCCTAGGAACAGTTGACGCCCTCAAAGGAAAAACGTGATTCATAAGGTTGTGTAGAAAAACTGATCAGATAAAGTTTCGAGGAACAAAGTTAAATATAATTGCTCGGTAGAAATGGAACTCGAGAATCTCCAGGGAAAAACATTTTAGAGAAGATGAATTAGAAAAATGTTCAAGGAATGTATCCGTGAGGAAAAACGTTAAAGAATTTTTTGAACAGTGAAACATTATAGATAAAGTTTTGAAGAAAATTCCCGATACCCTTCGTGTGTCTGATCATGGTAGAATTATACAAGGTATGTTCAGTAGTTGGACGCGTTTTCGTTCAGTTCGCGCAGGAGTCCGAGCGCCGCCATATAGCTTGTTTTTGTTTACATCTGTTGACGTCTGTCATCGAGATACCGCGAGTTCGTAAAATGTAAAGTGAAAAATTCTACGAATTTTGATTTTTCCGCCAACCGTTTTTACAATTTTTCACTTTGCACTGTCTCGACATTGCGGTATGTTGCGGTATCTCGATGACAGATGTAAACAAAACAAGCAATATGGCGGCGCTCGGACTCCGATGCGAGAGAGATTACCTATGCTAGAGAGAGTGAGAGAACACTCCCACCATACCCCCACATGCGCCTGAACATACCTTGTATAATTCTACCATGTGTCTGATAAAGAACGTAGAGAGAGGGATTACTTGCCTAGAGTCCAACCGGTTTCGAGGCCCGGGCCGTGGGCCCCAGAAGAGCTTTAACAATTTTTACTGGAAACTCGAAACTCGAGCGAGAAATGAATGAAGTCATAGAAATTTGTATTTTGAAATGAAAAATTATCAACAATTTTTTTTATCAAAAGTTATTAACCATTTTGCTGCAAAAAATATTTTCTGAACATCACAAAATCCGTCACCAAGCACCTCGTCAAACCTTTCCTGATCAAGATGATTGTCAAGGTTTCAACAATGTCAGATACTCAGGGATCAATGTAGTTTGTAGATCTACAACATGAAAATATGAAAAATTTAAATCGTCTGATGTTTCATTTGTGTATGATAAATTTATCGTCTAATATGTACAATGAAAAGAAAGTTCATGGGGTATTTTCTTTTACAATATGAAATAAAAATTATCATTTATTATATTTTAACGCTATAAAAAAGCCATTTTTCTACATCAGTTCATTTCTATATTTATGTAGGGAATAATACAACTCACTCGAAAAATTCTTCATGTAACGAGATTGGTAACGAGAATAAAATTTCTGACGATATCAAAGCTATCGACGAGCAAAAAAATCCTGATGACGACATTCAAGATAATGATGAACTACAAATCGCTGAAAAATCAGACAACAGTGATTCACAGGTACATTTTTCAATGACTATTAGATTCAGTATTTTCAGTTAACTCAAAATTAATTTTTTTTATACAGGATTAGGCACTAATTTATATAAATTTCTTTTAAATCTGTCAGGTTGTACATAAAAATCAAATTTTGGAAAACGATCCCATCAACTTTACAAAAATGTGTGGCTTCACTGCTATCACATTGAAAAAATTTACCACTCTTGTTCCGTGTCAACCTCGCGCGCATGATTTGGCAAATGGTTGATTTCTGTTAGATGAAAATAAGCGATCTTTTGCAAAGCATCATTATTGTTTTCAACTGCCAGATGGCACATTCGTGCGCAGACATTGGCTCAGTTATTCTCCTTCTCTCGATCGAGTATTTTGCATGAGTTGCATTTTGTTTGGTAAACCATCATCGTAACATTTGCCATTTGTTACAAACGGATGTAAAAATTGGAGGAATGTTACTCAAATATTGAAAAACCACGAATCACACGCAGAACATGTATAATCAGAAATTTCTCGTAGCGTTTTCCTTTCTTCAAATCAAAGAATTGATGCTCAAGTAGCAAAATCTCACAATTTTATTATAAGTCAAAATCGAGAAGCAGTCAAAGTGTTATTCATAATCCTCAATCATTTGGCAAAGCATAATTCAGCTTTACGTGGGAAACAAGAAAAATTGAGCCAGGTGAACGAAAAAAATCTGGGCAATTTTCTGGACCTTGCTTTTCTTATGTCTAAACATCACCCAGCTCTCTCTAATTTTCTGAATGAGCACTTGTCGAACGAACGTAGAACTATTACTTTATCGTTAAACAAGACTCAGAACCAAATGCTCAGCATTCTGGCAGAAGACATTCGTCGAAATATCATTGATGAGATCCGTACTGCCAAGTTTTTTGCCATTATCATTGATACTACAACTGATATAAGCAAAAAGGACCAATTCACAATCGTCGTTAGATATTGTCGCTCAAATCCAAGCACTGGTGAGCCCGAAGTCGTAGAAAGATTGCTCGCATTGGAGAATTGTGAAAATGCAAGTGGAAAAGGAATGTTTGATTTGTTTAAAAAGCTGTTAGAGAAACATTCAATTGATTGGACGTCGTATTTGATCGGTAAATGGCAAATATCTATTTTGTTATCATTTGTTTAAAATATTAAGTAGCTACCCTGCTAGAAAAATCCAATCACATTTGCAGTTTGACGGTTTAATTGGAAATCCAATCAGAAAAATGATCAGAAACAGCAATTGAACAAGCCAGTTGGATTTAAAAATAGACAAAAAAGCCAATTAGCATATCCAATTGAAAATAGAACGGGATTTTCACTTGGAAACTAGAAAATAGATTTGCAATTGGTTCAGTATTCGATTTTCAATTGGATTTCCATTTGGATTTCCATTTAGAAATGTAAGTGGTCTGTGTGATTGGTTTTTCTAGTTACTTTTCCAATTGGATGTTCACTTAGACCGTCTAATTGGATATTTATAGCAGGATAGGGGATTGTCCTTCAAACACATTTTTTCCACCATAACAGGACAAGCTTATGATGGTGCTTGGTCTATGCGTGGTCAGTACTCTGGTCTACGAGCTCTTGTTCAAAAAGAAAACCCAAAAGCACTATATGTTTGGTGCCATGCTCACGTACTGAATTGAGTAATCATTGATATGTGCAGTTGCTCACAAGTAAGATAATTTGGCATCACTGGTAGAATTTTACAATTGAAATTATTTTTAATTATCGCCCAACCAAGTCTTTAAAAATTGCATGCAAAAATTCACATTCAGACAGTTGACCATACTTTCTAACATTTAAATTTTGATCGCAAAAAAGATTCTAGTTCTAAATCCAATTTAATTTGTTAGTATAAGTGTACTTTTTTTTGTTCAGGTATTTCACGGTACTTCCACTTTAGTTATTTTCTAGTGTACTTTATTAGTATTACGAGGTGTGACAATTAAGTAATGAGACTGATTGTATTGCCGCGCTTGTGGTAAACCTGCGACCTTGAAATTTTTTCCCCTTTCCCCGGCATCCTTCCCCTCTCCATTGATGTATTTACCGTCACTCTAGCTTGTTTAGTTCGCCTGCTACGTCGTGTTGAGTAGACGTGCGTTGGTGGTGCTCGTCACGAAAATGGAGAAACAAAATCTAGAGCGACGCGTCGCGATAAAATTTTGCGCCAGATTAGGCGAAACAGCTTCGGAAACGTACGCTAAAATTGTAAAAGTGCATGGTGATAGTGCCCTTAGTCGTGCCCAGGTGTTTCGATGGCATAAAGAGTTTAAGGACGGTCGTGAAAACGTGGAAGACGAGGCGCGGAGCGGGAGACCAGTCGAGGTGCGGACTGACGCGAATGCGCAGCGTGTGCGCGCCCTAATCCATGAAGATCGGCGTTTAACAGTTCGAATGTTGGCCTCGGAGCTGGGTATGAACCGTGAAACAGTCAGACAAATTTTAACCGACGATTTTGGGATGAAAAAGTTGTGCGCGAAGATGGTTCCAAAGAACCTTTCTGAGGAGCAAAAGCAGCATCGAATGAACGTTGCAGAAGACTGTTTGGAACAAGTGAAAAACGATCCCACGCTACTTGATCGAGTTATTACAGGCGATGAGAGCTGGTTTTTTCAATACGACCCGGAAACCAAACGCCAAAGCTCACAATGGTTGTCTCCGCACGCCCCCCGCCCGAAAAAAGCTCGCATGAGCAAATCAAAGGTGAAAACGATGATCATTGCCTTTTTTGATAGCCATGGAATCGTCCACAAAGAATTTGTTCCACCGGGGCAAACCATCAATCAAGTCTACTATTGCCAAGTACTCGAAAGATTGCGAAAACGAGTCAACAGGGTGCGCCCAGACATCTCTCGTAACTGGATCCTTCATCACGACAACGCGCCGTGCCACACCGCCCTCAGCGTGTCCCAGTATTTGGCCTCTAAAGGGATCGCCGTGTTGCAACAGCCGCCTTATTCGCCCGATATGGCACCCTGTGACTTTTTTTTGTTCCCTAGAACAAAATCGGTGGCCAAAGAACCCATTTTGAGTCGATTACGGACATCCAAGCGGCCGTGACGAAGGTATTCGCGAACATCCCAGTCGAAACGTTCCAGAAATGTTACGAAGCGTGGAAAACGCGCTGGAATCGTTGTATAGCTGCTCAAGGGGATGGCAGAGTTGTAGAATAATTTTTAAATATACGGTTTTTATGGAATCAGTCTCATTACTTAATTGTCAAACCTCGTATTAGTGTATTTTACGGGTATTGTGACAAATTTTAATTTGTTCAACAGGTTATCAAAAATTTCATTGGCAATGTCGGAAAAATGTGCAATTTCATCAAAGCTGGAAGAAAACGAGTTGATGTATGAATTGTCAAATTTCAGAAACAGTTTGAAATGTCTTCATAAATGTGTAACGTTAGGCTCCCATGTTCGTAGATTTTCGAAAAAATTCAAAAAAGAGATATAGACAGTGGAGTTTTACCGAAAACGGACAACCGGGTACGTCGATTACCTTAATTGTGTTTTACGCGTTGGACTGCTTATCATCGTGCAACTGAATTCATTCATGATCGTCATGATCAATTGGTCGAAACGATGGAGGAAATTCAAGAGACAGAAAATGATAAAGAAACTGTTTTTGAAGCCAAAGTGTACCAGGAAAAGTTGCAAGAATTTCCTTTGGTTTTGAATTTGATATTAATCAACAGTGTTTTCGAGATCACCACTCCATTATCGAATTGCCTGCAGTCTAAAAGCATTGATTTCGTTCAAGCTCATGATCTTGTTAACACAGCTTTGATGCGTTTAAAGGACATGAAGGAAGATGTTTTTTTTTTCGTCTTGTGTAAGAAAAGCTGAAGAGTTTGCTAGAAAACGTGGAATAAATACAACTTTTCCCGAAAAAAGGATACCACTCAGAAAAAAACAAGCTGGCGAAACGACAAACGACGAGAGAACCCAAAATCAAATTGATCGTTATAAAATCGAGACGTTTAATGTTTTGATTGATACAGTCATTTCAGTTTTCAAAGATCGTTTTTCCGCAAATTCGAATGAAATCTTTGAAGAGCTATCTCTGCTTAGGGAAGACCGGATCACAAGCCTATTCAAAAGTATGTACTCTTTGAATTTCTGAACTTGTATTTTCACTTATTTAAATTAAAATTTCGTTTTCTAAATGAGCATCTTGCAAATCTAGTGTTAGCAAAAGCTGCACTTTGGTGAGAAGTTTCGCGTATTCCAAACCGATATTCAACTGGTGAAAATAAGTGATGTTAACTTTTTGCTTAGGATAAAATATCTCTACATAACGAGTTACGTTCAACTCAAACCTAATTAACAGAATTTTTACTTACAATAAAAAAATTAAAATATACATAGAAAAGGAGAAGTGTTTTTTTAATGTTTAAAGAATGCGTGAAATTGATTTCTTCAAATATATCACCAGCAATGCGTCATTTTTTCAACTTACACAGTATAGGAGATTTGTCAAGAAGAGAACTTAATACTAATGAATTCTTATGATTTTAAACCTAATTGAACTGATCAGAATATTATATTGTACTTCTGGGAGTCAGGAAAGAGCAATTATGTTGTTGCGTAAAATATTGTCTGTTTAAACTATTGTCATCAATAAAAATATGTTTTTGAAAGAAGTAATGAGGTGTCCTTCAGTCAATTTATTGACATCGCAGCACTAAGTTCAGACGGATACTTATTTTCGTTCATGCATTGTTCAAAAAAGTTACCAGCTATTGAGAACCTAAAATATGAAACCTAAACGCACTTGTCGAAAAAGGCCCCCGTTCAAGAACGCTGAGGCCCCCAAAAATACGAGCACGCCCCTGGGTTAACTCATGTAAACTTGTTGGACACTTCATGAAATATAATTTTTCTTGTGTTAAACTCTTTTTTAGACTTAAAATGCTGAAATTCAGAGTTTTGATCGACATAGAGTGGTGTTTATTGCCGAATTTTTTCTTACTCAAGCTATTGTTTTTTTACATAATGAATATTCTTCCATAATTTTTTTGATTATCATTATGAGAAGTTCAAGTTGACAATACGGTATTATCGTATAATTAGAATGGTAATATTGTGTCAACAGGATATTGTTGTGTAGATATGATTCTGTTTCACCGAGTACATTGTAAAAAAATAGAAGAAGCTGTAAGGAGTATAACTTAACTCGAAAGTACCAAAGCTCTGTAGAATCTTCGTTATATATGTCACGCTCTGAGAAAAGGGACCTTAGATCTCGAAAAATGATTTTTGAGATTATCACGATTCTAAGAAAAGGAGACAAAGATCCTTTAAATTATCAAATTAGTATTTTTTACGTGCAAAAATTGACGATGTTATGTATTTTTGAAATTCATCGTTACTACGGAAATCCCTATGCCGCGCGAACTTAAATCACCTCTCCTGAAAACTCACTTTTGGATCTAAGGTCCTTTTTGTCAGAGCGCGACACATATGTTATTTTAAAAAAAAAATAGGAAGCAACCATAATAAAACGTATAATCACACTCAGTGCTATTACCTGTTTTTGCTATTCCGTACAAGGCATAGCGGAACCAGATATCAGATTGATGAAAAAAATGTTCACTTGGAATTAGCTGTACGTTCAGTTACTGAAGGTAGGCGCAATTTAAAGCATTATTACGAGCAACAGTTCAGTGCACTCTCAATATCCGTGCAATAAAAAGCAAACATAACCAACCATGACAAAGTAGAATGTACCAAACGGAGTATCTCCGATGTAACTGATGACACCCCGAGGTCATTCAGTAGTATTCATTCCGATGGAATGTCCATGTACGAAACTAGAAATTAGATTATGCAAATGTTTCATTACCTGCTAAATCACCGATCATTTCAACAAATGAAGCTGTCTTATTGCTAAAAATCTTGGCAGCATTAGTGACTCTCATGCGGGGAATTTTTTTGGGTCTACATGATCATCTCGAAGATGGGCCATGTACGAAATCACCCTCCTTTCACCACTTGCTGATTTCTCCTTGGACTTTTCATAAATTTTTGACAATGTTGCCCAAGACACAAATCTTGACGATGATTCACCTTTTGCTGTTATAAGAAGGTCGTGCGAAAGAAGGAGGTTTCGTAAAGACTTTAAGAGATGACAGTAGTCATAAACGAAAAAAATTTCTTGACCACCCACAACAATTTTGTTCCCTGGGGAAAAAAAACAAAAAAAAATTCACTGCCAATGTTGTAGGTTCATAAAATAATGTTATGAGATTTGATAATATAAAATCATGCATATAAATTATTTTTTCCGAAATCTTTCCGAAAGAGAGTCATTATTCATTCACTTATCGCTGCGAACGTGTCTCTTTCCAACTCGATTTCAAATGATACATCGGGAAAACAAGAATGCTCTTTTTCAACTGCATTCTTGTTTTCTCGCTGCATAATTTGAAAACAAGCTGAAAAGAAACACGTTTGCAGCGATAAACGAAAGAATAATGACTCGCTTTTAAAAAGATTTCAGAAAAAATAAAGTCCTCAAAAGTTTGATAAAATAAACCTCTTCCAGGAAATTTCTAGGACGTCATAAATCGCAGTACGTATGTAAAGATCGAGCTAAGACGAAAAAAAAAAAAAAAACTACGCGTGCCTGACCCGACTTTTTTTTCGTCTCGGCCCGATCTCCACACACGTATTGTGATGAATGTCCCCCTAGAAATTCCCCGGAAAAGGTTTATTTTCATAAACTTTTAAGGAATCTACTATAAATGGTAGCAACCTACCATCACCAACTGAAGAGGAAAACGTAGGATAATATAGGAGCGGAATGCATGGTCTCTTGACAGAAGTACTAGGGTAATGAGAGGGAAGCATAGCTTATTTGGTAAGGGATTAAACTCCCTGCGACAAAGATATCCACATTGAAATTTTTCTTTCCTTTTTGTTCAAAAACATGCAAAAACAAATTTTTTATCAAAATTAAAAATAAATGACGCAATGTTCGATGAACTCACTTGCTTCTTCGCCTCTGCCTGTAGACTCTGCGTTAGACTGTTCACACAAAATTTTGGCAGCTCGGATGTTTGGTCTCCCTTGGTCAGCGACGCATGCGAGAACCGTGAAGCCCCGCTTATGCAAATTCTCAATTTTACTTTTTAGCACATTTGCCAATTGCTGACCACTCGTTGAACCACGTGCGAAGCTATGCTGCAGCGGCATGTGATATCCGGAACGCAGGAACCTGAGTTTAATCAGCGAAGCATGATCGGCGACTTCGTACTTAGTAGTGGTCTGCTTATTCTGGGGCTGGTTTTCTGCACAAAAGTCCTCTCCAATTCGTGCATTTTCATCTGCTTCGTCTTCGTTATTGTATCCTCTTTCATCTCTTCTCATGCGTTCTTCAAACGACTCAGGCATAGTTTCGGGATCGTCTGGTCTCTTTTTTTCCGATTCTTGAAGGCCGTAATCAGTCAGTCTAATGATGCGTCCGCACTCTTTGTTGTAGTACAAGTTCGGTTTCAATGACATTTCATCTAAAATCAGAACAACTACTTTCTCCATATTGTCTGCAGTCCTTGCACTGTAATGTTCCAAAGCATCCCAAACGTTTTGATTGAAGCCGGCCGTTAAGGGAATCTTCTGAAGCGTCAGCCGCAAAGTTTTCACTGACGGAGCAAAGTGAAGACATGACCGAAGAAAACGATAGGCTTTCGGAGAACACTTCCATATTTTAATGCAGAACAGCACTTCCTGCAGCTCGTACCGAAACCCCTGTAAATAAAATACGGTGTAAATGAATATAAAGTAACAGTGACGCCGTATGAGTAATTGCATGCTATTAAAATTGTCAAACATTTCCGAAACTATGGTTAAATGTAGGAAAGGTGCAAAAATTATAACTGAAAAAAGTAGGCACTAGACTGTAAGAAGTGTTGTACCGTTACCTTTGGTTTTCTATTCTAGTTTCTTCTAGCCATGTTAAAGAGATATCGATAATCTCCCTCGAATTCGTCGCTGACTTGTTTTCCGGATTTGGTAAGATCAGCAACTCGCTTCCGAAAATATCGGAGAGATCGAAGATCTGTCTTGCGTTGCTCTGGTAACTCAAGATATTTGGCGGTCGGAACAGTCAATTTTCGAGATCTGTCAACTCTTATTAGTTTTGGTCGTGAAATCTTTTCTTTTGACTGTGGAGACGGAGGCCGAGGATCTGAAATCGGCAATTCTTGAGCATTTGTAGAATTTCTATCGTAGCACAGAGGGTTCGCCGTTCTCGTCAGTGTAAAATTTTCATTTGAGTCCTCAGTTGGTGATGCTGAAGGTTCGAAATCGGGGTTATCTTGAGGGCCTTCCATGCTGACATTGGCACGAAGATCTCGAAAGCCCGGAATTCCTAAAGCATCCATATTATCGGGCAGGGGATCAAAAGATGGAAGTAGAAGTGTTGGCAAAGCATCTTTTACCAGACATAGTCTGTTGCGGGTTGTTTCTGAGCAGTGGGGTGAAAGTGGTTTTGAAACACGACTTTCGTAGTACGCTCCCTTGTTGTTAATCCTGGTAGGGATAGTCGGAATATTGACAAAACAAGGACAACTGGAACGATATACTTGATGAACAATAACACTTTATAATCTGGTTCGCGAAATTTCAAAAAATCACAGGTGACCAAGTTTGGTCCATTGAAATATTATATTGTTATAAATGCCAGGACAGAAAACCTTAATTTTTTGCTCTACTTTGTGCGATCTTTGCCCATATCTAGGGTATATCTGACAATTTATCGTTGAATTATAGATTTCTTGAAATTTCTATATTTTCATACAATTAATTTTCTTAGTAGATAAACGCATTAAGAAACTGGTTTATAAATTTCGTTTGATAATTATAGCCAGTTTCAATTATCGGAAAAATTATTTCTATATTGAAGATTCTTAATTGAAATTATAATTTCTGAAAATAATTCTTTTGTAATAAAATCAATTTTCTTGGTAGCTAAACACATTATGGGATTGGTTCATGAATTTTTTCTGCCAATTACAACCAATTTAATGCCTGTATTTAAAACTCGGAAAGTTGTATTTCCTTCCCGAAGACCCAAGTAATTTGACTTGAGAATAAGAATCGACTAAAAAATTTGCATGTAAGACTCGGGTACGTGACCTTCATTTTAAAAATGGTTTGCCTGTTCTTTGCCTTTAAAAGCCAGGAAGAAAATGTCTTGTGGATAAAATCTGGTACAAGAATTAGAAGATTTTTATACCTGTGGATCATTTTACCTGATCCTTATCTGGGGTTTCCAAAAGTTTTCAATTATGCGCTGTTAAACTAGGTATGGATCGAATAAATATTTAGACAGATCACGGGTCAACTTGCAGATTTATTACAGAGAAACGAGAGCGGTTTTTTTACATGTTTTCAGTGCGCGGGCGGATTTGGAAGTGAGGAACGCAGATAAGGAGTACTTGTGGTAGGTTGGCAGGTATGAGTGAGAGAGAGACAGATTGAAAGAGTAAAAATGTAAGTGTGTGAAAGCAAGTAGGGTTAATACACCTGTGCTTCCACGATGGCGCTGGATTCAAAAACACAATTGTCAATTTAGGTAGGTGTGAGTAAATCTTCCTTTCAGCTCAACACTCCTACCAAAGGAATATTTACGGATCCCAGTAATTCTCGATGCTGCCTGATGCTGCCCGCTTACGTCCTACGCCAACTTCCTCGACTGGTTTCGCGCTTGCCATACGTTGTGGATTTGCCCTTGACTGCTTGCGCGTGTTCATCCTCCCGAGCGTTGTGAGTTCCGCCTAAAACTCCCGCGATCTGTGACAGTTTCCGCGCCGCGATGTTTTTGTTGATGTTTTTGTCCAGGACATTCAGGGAAACTCGTTGTTCCTCGAAGATGGTCCTGGGGAGCGCCTTCCTCAGGATGTCGGCCTGTTGTTCACGAGATGGTACGTGCTCTAAAAAGAATTCATTGTTATTGAACTTTTCGCGAATGAAATGATAGCGTATATCGATGTGTTTTGTTTTCTTGTGAAATTCGGGATTCTTTATTAGTTTGATAGCGCTGAGATTATCCACTCGCAGGTATGCATTTTCGCACGGGGATGCGAGTTCCGCGAGGATTCTCTTGGTCCAGATCAGTTCCTTGACGGCGGTGCAGGCTGCCACGTACTCCGCCTCGGTTGTTGACAGTGCCACGGATTTTTGCCTCGATGAAACCCAGGTAAATGTTGATTCCCCGTGTTTGATTAGAACCCCACTCGTGGATCTGCGAGTCTCTGTGTCCCCAGCATAGTCAGCGTCACTGTACGCCTGGATGTTGTTGTTTTTAATTGCTGGAAAAAAAAGGCCAAAATTTTCTGTTCCTTTTAATTATTTCAAAATTCGCTTAGCAGCATTCCAACGTATTATTTTCGGATTTTCAAGGTGCTGGCTCGCGCTGTGAACAGAGAAAGTTATGTCGGGTCTCGTTGCGACCGACAGATACATAAGGCTGCCCACGACCTGGCGATATGGGACGTCTGGAGCGTCCTTGTCCCCGTTTCGATGCACGTCAGAGCACATCTCGTGATTTCGGTCAGCGGGTACGGTGGTGGGGTTGGCTTCCTCCATTCTGAAGCGCTGTAGGACCTTCCTGAGGTACGCCTCCTGGTGGATGAAGATTGACCCGTCCTTGAGCCTCTCTATTTCCACTCCGAGGTAAGTTCCAGTTTCTCCAAAAGTGACGATAAATTTGCCCTTGAGCTCCGTGATGATCCTTTCAGCGGTTGTCTCCCTCATGGCTGCAATCAGGCCGTCGTCCACATGAATTTCTAAAATAAACAAATCTGAATCGTTCTTGTTAGTAAAAACACAGGGGTCGGAGTCAGTGGCCTGGAGTCCAAGTTTGTTCAGAGTGAGAGTGAAGCGTTTATTCCAGCACCTCGACGCCTGCTTTAGTCCGTAGAGACTCCTGTTCAGTTTGCAGACTTTTCGACTCCCATCCTCATAGCCTGTCGGTTGTTGCATGAAAATGTCCTCTTCAATGTCCCCATAGAGAAAAGCTGTTCTGACGTCGAATTGACTGAGATGCATGTTCCTGGCTGCTGCGATGGATAGGATAATTCGGATGGAGTCGAATCTTGTCACGGGGCTGAATGTTTCAGTGTAGTCGATTCCTGCGGTTTGTCTGAAACCCCTCGCGACCAACCTTGCCTTGTATCTCAGAATATCGTTGTTAACTCCCCTTTTGATTTTGTAGGTCCACCGGCAGTCGATGATTTGATGATTTTTCGGAGGATCGACAAGGGTCCAAGTTCCGTTGTCAATGAGTGACTGCATCTCCTCGTCCATGGCTGTCTTCCACTCCCTCGAACTTTCTGATGACATAGCCTGCTGGTAGTTCACCGGTTCGTCTGGATCCGTGACGGTGACCATGGCATTGCGGTATCTCGCCGGCATCTGGAGGTCAGTCCGGCGTCTCAGGTTATATCGTGGATTTTCTTGGTCCTCGGTGTCAGTTTCGGATTGGCTCTCTTCTGCTGATTGAAAATCCTGCCCAGATTTCTCGATGGAGTCTTCGGATTTTTCGTCATTGGATCCGGTGTTCTCCAGCTCGGCATCCTCAGGCTCGGCGTCTACGGGCTCGGCGTCCTCAGGCTCAGCACCCTCAGGCTCGGCGTTCTCGGGCTCAGCGTCCCCGCTGTTGTTGGTGTCCAGGTTGAAGCTGACGAGTTTTCTCCCTGTGGATGAGAATTTTTGGTATATTCCTTGCCAGTGAAGACGGCGTCCCTGGTGACCTTGACAATGTTTCTTTCCGGATACCAGATCCGGTAACCCTTGGTTTCCTCGTCGTGACCCACGCAGAAACCACGTTCAACTTTCACGTCCCACTTTCTTCTCCTTTCCTTCGGAACGTGGGTGAGCATTTCTTCGCCAAAAGTCCTGAGATGTCTGATCTCAATGCGCTTCTTGAGCCAGAGTTCGTTTGGAGTATAGTTTTTCTGGCTGCTTGTCCCGGTCTGATTCAGGGTCCCGATGACGTAGTTGACTGCCTCGGCCCACAGTGTGATAGGCAGCTGATTTGCGTGCAGAACAGTCCGGGCCAGTTCCACGATAGTTCTGTTTTCCCTCTCTGCAGAACTATTTTGTTTCGGTGTGTAGGGGGCAGTTTTCTGGTGGACAATTCCGAGGTCATGTGTCAGGTTCGAGACGGCCTGGTTGATGAATTCTCTTCCGTTGTCGGTTCTGAAAATCTTGATTCCGTTTCCTGTGTGTTTTTCGGTTCTTTTCAGGTAATATTTCAGGAATTTCTCAGTTTCATTTTTACTTCTCAGGAAAAACACAGATCTATGATGACTAAAATCGTCTTTTGATAGTAGAAACTACCTTGCTCCTCCTAGGGATTTCTCTTGCATCGGCCCACATACATCCGAGTGAATAATCTCCCCTATTTTTTCAGATCTGGATTCGCTCTTGGGAAACGGGAGACGGTGCATCTTACCTCAAATGCATGGCTGACAGGTGAACTCCTGGTTTTGGAAATTAGTTCCGGTGGCCTTGAGAATCTTGGTGACCTGGACGACATTTTGGTGTGCCATACGCTCGTGCCATGATTTTAGAGATGTTTCTTGGGCCATGTTCGCTGTGGATTGCTGGCTCGGCTCGGTGACCTTGAAGCTCATTTTGAAGAGTTAACCCTTTCTGGCTCCCACCACAACGACGTCTCCCTTTCTTAGCAGCTTGCAAGTTCAGTAGTAGGACAGTGAGAGTTCTGTCCCCACCCACTCCTCCTCCCATCACGTGACCCCCTCCCCTCCCCGGCCCCGCTCACTCCCCCCTCCCTTTGCCCCGCCCAATCCCCTCCCCTCGGGGTTTTCCCGCGTTATTCCGGGATTTTCCGGATTTTCCCGCGTTGTTCCGGGGTTTTCCGCGAATTTGCGCAATTTTCCCGCGAATTTCCTAGAATTTTCCTAGATTTTTCCCTGAATTTTCCACGAATTTTCCGCAGTTTTCCCAGATTTTTTTTGGAATCTTTGCGATTTCTCACTAATTTCATGCAAGTTTTCTCAAAATTTCCTGGAATTTTCCGCGATTTCAACAGTTTTCCAATCCTTTATCGCAGTTTTCTAACCCTTTTCCGTTGGTTTTTGCAAACTTTTTCTACCCCTTATCGTGGATGTCCTCCCTTCAAAACAAGATGGTGGACAGAATAAATTGAAAACAAAATGGCGGTTTGCTAGGCATGATGGCAAACAGAATAAATTAAAACGAAAATGGCGGACTTATGAAGATTGAAATACTTACCTTTGATGTATTTTTCCCCAGAGTCGGAACGTTGATAGCACTTACACGCACACTCACACACGCATACACATACCCATGCAAATTAATACACAGAAATTTTACATTTTACAAAGGGCCCCACCCCGCCCTTTGTTGTGGAGCACAACCAGCTAATTGCTATTCCATTTTTATTGTTCAGTTTTTTACAATTGTTCTTACAAAAACTCACAAGCATTGAATTTACCACCAAGGAATCGGAAACTGACTGTTAGCTCTGACTTCACAGCGTCGACAAGTTTTTGAAGCTGATCCGAATCCTCTTGTAATGATTTGCCAAGCCTTGCCGGGAGAAAAATCTCGAATTCCGTATCCAGAGTGATGAGGAATTTCGATCCATACTTGGTTGTAACGGAGCGAATGTTGGTGACGGTGTAACTTTTATTGAGTTCTAACTCGATAATTTTACGCGTTGGCAGAAAATTCTCTACACGAGCTATTTTGTTCAGCTTCGAGAAGTCCATGTTGCTTGATAAATATTTTTCTTAAGACTGACGCTCTACCGCTCGCGCATCCGTATTTCAAGGATTATTTGACCTTGAAAATCTATTGCGCAGTTTCGAAAGTGATGACGTCACCTCGACAAGTTTAAACAAGTCGCCGGTGTACTGAGTGTCGGTAAGGTAGATGCCGATAATGTACTGAGTGTCGCTAAGGTAGATGTCGACATTATTGATAACTTACATCTTATTGATGATCGGTATATATTTAAATTAAATTATCTTAGAGGGATAGGGAGATTTAACGTTATAATGAAAAAACAATTTCTTTAAACAATTTTGACATCATTTATTTGAAATTACATTTTTTCTTCAAATTCACATAATCTTAATTAGTGAAAACATTTACACTTCCTGTACGGTTGTTTGCTTTTCCTGTTTTCTATTCTTTTGGACCTCCTCCTTGGGATGTCATCTTTATTATGTCTATCCTCTTTCCGACTTGTAGCTGCAATTGTTTCATTCATGAACTGCTGCAGTGCTACCCTCGTATCCTCCATTCCTATATAGTATGCGTCTACGGCTGTCTTTTGGAACGTTCGATCTAAGTTTTTGAATGTGTCTCGATACCTGTAAGAATCATTACAAAGAACTTGTTAAATGACAATTTCTAAAAATCACATTCATTGAATAAATAATCATCGAATATAATTAATAATCATTATTATAAAGTAAAATTCTAAACAATATAAATGAAGTTTTTTAATCATTTACTCAATATGTTGGGGAAAGTCGGGTGGAGTGGGAAGTCGGTTAGACAGGAAATGTTAATATTTTTTTTAATCAATGAACTTTCTCTCCATGATACAGTTTTGAAATAAAAAAAAAAAAAAATATTCTTTTGCATTTTATGTGGCATTATTAAAACACTTCCCACTCTACCCGACTGTCCCCTAAACAATTCAAAATAATTAAAAAATATCGACAAAACAAAATTGTGAACACTGAAAATTGAATAAAGAACGACTTACCATTGGCTGAAATTTTCACCTTCTTCACAACTCCTCTGCATAAGGTAAACTTTCACTGCAGCCAAACTTCGTCCAAATCTGACTGGAAACTCACGTCGACTGATTAAATTTAATTTATAATATCCCATCACTACTTTATGGGTAACGTTTTGTTTACTCACGAATCTCATGATAAAGCCGTGACTGATTTCATTTCAGCTAGCATCACTTTATATAGTCAGATTTTGTAGGGCAGTCTAATGCTTTCGAAAAATGACCTCTAATTCCTCACTCTCAAAAGTTTCTAATTAGAAAAAAGAAGATTGCTTACATCATATTCATGAATTATAGTTTTGTCCAACTTCTAAAAATCTGTGTTCTTTCGAAATCAGTTTGAAGCGTGTTCTCTTATTACCTCAATCACTTTTTCTGATTTTCAAGGAAAGCGATCGATGCGAGCGTTCACTTTTTAAAACAATTGTATTTTGAAAGAGCGATTAATGTCTCGATAACAAACGCTTGCCTTGTAGACGCCGAGTAAATTAATATATTCCGTAAATCCAACGTCATGCGATGTAGCACGTGTGTCGAGAAGAAAGTAAAAGTAGAATCGAAGATAATCCATTTATGTTGCTGAAGAATGCAACGATAGAAAACAGGAAACGGTATAAGATATGTCAATACATTGACCAAGTTCGGAATAGTCATAAAAGACTGTTTCCATGATATCATCCGCGAAGTCTTGAAAGCATATTCAAATTTTACGAAATTCGTTATAAATTCTCTTATGCAGATCTGTTACTCTCGATGAAAAATTTCCATCGAGTTTGAACGCATTCATTTTTAGAGAAAAAAACATTGATTTATTTTTGCTGTGAATTAAATTACGTTAATATTACTTTGAAATTCTGTTACGTGATCTATCACTTTAGGCGTTAGATAAAAAGTAGAAACGACGGCTTATATTTAAAATTCAATAAAATTTGAATATAACATCGCTTTAAGTGTATTTCATACGTCAAAAATAATAATATGAAATGAGAAACTTATTATGTAATAGAACCTTGAATATTTATTACATGACTAACGACTCTAAAAGTTTGGAAAAAAATAAGTATCATACAATATGTAAATTCAAAGAAGAGAAAACATGTTTTCAAGCAGTTGAAAAATTATGCGAATATAACTTTGAAATTCTATTACGTAATCTATATTTCGAATGTTATATAAGAAATAGAAACGACAGCTTTTCTTTTGAATTAATGGAACAGGAAACATTAATTTGCTCCTGGCCTATTTTACGTACCGAAAATTAGAATATGAAATAAGAAATATATTATGAAATAGAACCTTGAATGTTTATTACGTAACTATGAACTCTGAAAGTTTGGAAAAAAAGAAGGATCAGTTAATATGGAAATTAAAAGAATAAAAAACATAATTAAGCATAAAATTTCAATAAGAAATGAATCAATTCAAAGTATATAAGTTGCGAATTTTCAAACTGGGATCAGAAGTCTGATTCAGAACGTTTCGAAGTTTACACTTTCAAACCATAACGTGAAATCGTCACGGGTCATAGTAGCGCGACCCTGTAGCGCGACACCGTAGCGCGACACCATAGCGCGACACCGTAGCGCGACACCATAGCCCGACACCATAGCGCGACACCGTAGCGCGATGCATACTGTGGCACTTGGCAAACATTAGTTCTCTCGCAAAAGTTCTATTGACTAGTTGTTTGATAGTGCTTTTGAACAATTGTTGTGGTATTTAGTGACTAGTTTTTTTTTTTGGTTGAAAAACATTAGTTTTTCCGTGATCGTTATTTTGACGCGTTACTAGATGATGTTTTTTAAAAAGTTGAACAATTGTGATACTGATTGTGATAGTCTTATCTACGAAATTCAAAATCTCAATCCATATACGTTGATGATGGACCATGCAGAACATTTCGATACTTCAAATTACCCCGCGGACAACCAATTTGGAATTCAACAACTCAACAAAAAAGTCGTGGGTCTCATGAAAAATGAGTGTAATGGGAAAATCATTACAGAATTTGTCGGTCTACAAAGTAAAATGTATAGTTTACGTGTTAATGGTGAGGATAGAATTAAGAGAGCCAAAGGTGTCAAAATGTCAGTTGTCGCGAAAACGCTGGATTTCATGGACTATGTATATTGTTTGAAGAACGAAGTTACAAAATTCTGCTCCCAACGACTGTTTCGTTCACACCTCCATGAAATCCAGACAATCGAGCAAAATAAACTCGCGTTAAATCCGTTTGATGACAAACGTTTTATTTTGTCAGATACAACGGACACTTGGCACACGGCCATTACAAAATACCTGAATTAATGGAGCTCGAATAGATTATGTTTGTAAATAAACGAGCGTTTATGTCTGCGTTCATATGAATAATATATATATATGTAAATATGTACGCAAATATAAATATGTACAGTCAGTTGCATTAAATAATGCAACTATCGTGGATTAGGCCTACTGGGGATACCATGTTACCAAAAACGCGCCACATATTCTACCACCCCATGTGGGCTCTGGTGGTGCGGAAATGAATAAAACAATTTTTTATCTACATGTCTGTTTTATTAATCCAACTATTGTGGGTATTATTGAATCCCAACCATTTTACATATAGTTTGTTTCCACGTTTTCGTAACACTTTCTCCACGAGATATACATCAGGATGTTTCACTTTAGCGAGTTCCTCGGTGTAAAATCTTCCATCGATGGGTTGATCTTGGTAATCTTTGAGTTTGTACGTCGTTGGATGCGATGGTTTCACAGCAACTATGGAAAATATTTCCGTTGTCCAATTGGGTGTGTATCCTTTCTCGAAGACATGTTTATACTTGCTGATCCGGACTTTGTCACCAATATTGAATTTATGCTTCTCTTTCTGATCCTTGGTATGATAAATTTCATGGATTAGGCGTTCTTCATCAGCTGGAGTAACATCCTTAGGCTTCATATTGATAGTGCGGTGTTTTGTGGTGTTGTAACTGGACATCAATTCAGGTAAGATGTTGAGCCATTTGTAATGTCCTTGGAGGGAGAATCGTTTCCACATCCGACTCTTGAGTGTGCGATTAAAGCGTTCACAAATGGATGCTTTCATGCCACTGAATGTAAAGTACATGTTGATTCCATGTTGCTTCATGAGCGTCTTGAAGTCCTTGTTGTATAACTCTTTGCCTTGATCGACGTGTAGATTCTTGGGTTGACGATCCTTGAGCGTGGTCTTCATAGCAGCGGTGACGTCAGGACCATTTTTAGATTTCACAGGAACAGCCCATGCATACTTGGAGAAGACATCTATGACGGTGAGCAGGAACTTGTAGCCTTTGTCAGCATAAGTGGACATATCGACGAGATCAGCTTGCCAAGTTTCATCAATTCCACGCATATCCACATGACGTCGTCGATAATTTTTCCTTGCAGGCTTATGGAGCTCTTCTACAAGAGCTTCTTTCGCGTCCATCCTTACAATGTCTTGGTTGGTAATGAGGGTGACGCGTTTGTATACTTGCTTTTATTCAAACTCATTTTTTTCGGGTGTGATATGTACTACTTCCTCAATGCGTTGCTGACGATGTAGAATAACATTAATCTGTTTCGAATATTCAAGCATATGTTTTTGATACATATCATTCAAGGATTCCAGCGATTTTGTCAAATTGTCAGTCACAATGCCAATCACATATCTCAGTGATTGAATCGCATCTCCAACGATTCTATTTACTTCTTCGAGGTTCACTGCATCCATCATTTCCATCGATTCGCCAACGTTGCATAACCTTTTTCCCATCATATCATAGTTTTGCTCAGCGGTCAATTGGAATCCAACACCTGGAGGGCCGCGAAGTCCTTGAGTTCTCGTTAGGTGTTTTCCAAAAACGTCTACACTCGCCATTGTCTAGCTTGCGAATGAAGTTGTATAATGCAATCCCCTCAATATATAATCTCAGCTTCTCTTAGTTCTTCGACGATAGAGTTTATTTCGTTGATGTGACTGTTGTTACCAGCCGCTTGTGACGCAAGTATAAGTCGCAGGCGATCAACGAGCTCGTTCGGATCATCCCAATGCACGTAGTCGATGTCACGTCCACGATTAACCACGTTGTATACTCCTGTGCCCACTTTCTTGTCAGCAATGTATGTGAGATATTTCCAATCTTTACTTCCACGAAGACTCTCGTCAGGACGATAATATTTTCTATCTGCACTCGTTTGACGAATGATTTGCTTATACTTTTCCACGTCGACTTTAGTTATGATTGAACTGTTTGGTATTTTTTTGAAAAGCAGTTCGATTAATCCTGGCGTTTTCTCAAACTCCTCCATTCCTACATGAACAGTGTCTACCGCAAAACTGATCGACGCGTTTCCAATATGCAATCCAGTTTCCAGCGATCGTACTCCATACTGCGTGTCGAGATTTTTTCGTTGTGACTTGTTTTTTAACATGTTCAAGTATTTAGTCAGAGTGTTAACAGGAGCTGGTGAACTGACATTACTTGGTGCAAATGTTTAATCACTGAGGGTTTGATTAAAACTCTCAAAATCTTCACTCTGTTGCTCTTCATCTTCACTCTGTTGCTCTTTATCTTCCAACGATGATTCTTCTTCTTTTACTTCTTCCTGTTTCATTTCTTCTTTTTTAATTTCTTTCATTGCAATATCCCGTTTCGTCAATGACTGGAGTGGATCGATGATGGGCTTGAACACTTCTCGCACCGACGTCTCTACAGCAGCTCTCCCACGTTTCAGCAGACGATGTTTGCGACGGATGGCTTCGCTTGCTTGTGCAATGTGGTGTAGTACATCTCTACGATCCATCTTTGAGCAGAGTTAAGGCGATACTGGTATCATTTTGTATAATCACTTTATTTTATAGAAACAATCAAACCCTCTTCTGTAACGTCCACGCTCACTATCCTTGTTAATGACGATGAAACCATAATTATCATTCCAACATGCTGCGCATAAATCTCGAAATTGTGTGAAAGACATGTCAGTGTTGACATGATCGTTGTACACATGTTTCAAGTTCATGTCATCTTGACGAAACAGTATGAGCATATTTGCATTATCTCGCACCAAGTGTTTGGGAATGCGTGCGTATGTTTGACAGAGATAAAAACTATCTACATCACGATGCCGTCCCATATAAAAATATGCTCGTATATTGTTTTGTTTTTCACACGCCACATCGTCGAATATCATTACAGAGTTTGGTTTAACATCCCCCACACTGACAACTTGCTCGTTGTCGCTATATGGGAAGTATCCAACTCCTTTGATCGGTTCAATGATTTCTTCCAAGTACTTGTATTTAGACTGCTCGAGTGATTTCGAGTAAATGTAGACGTTCTCGAATCTCACTCCGTTTGGATGTGTAAGAAGTGAGAGCAGAGCATTAGTTTTTCCACAATTTGAAGGTCCACAGATGATAGCGCGAACTGTATTCGGTAGTAGCTTTCCATGACGTTTGATTTTTTCCCACCTCTCTGTCACGTTATCAAAGTTAACAACAGGTAACTTTACATTCTGCTGTATAAACTCCATGATGGTTCGCGAACGTTTGACACAAAAAGTATAAATACGAGGTATTTATAGTCGCGAACTCAGTTAAGCAATGACTGTGAGAGGACAAGGTCTCGTCAACACTATCATCAACAAGCTCCCCGTTGAACTTTATATACCTGGATATCAATTTTGCGGTCCAGGCACAAAGCTGACTAAGGACCGTATATAAACGAGAAGAAAGTGCACACTATTCATGAGTTTTTTCCCGTGGTGCCACCAGGATATAAGATCATCGAACTACCAACTCACGTCATTTATCATCCGATCACCGTACAGGCAATACATCATCTCCAGCTACGTATTGTGGATCAAGACGGCAAGTTGGTGAATTTTCGAGGAGAAGTCATCACTATTAGACTTCATGTGAAAAGTGAATAATGGGAATTGTCTACGGAGACTATAAAAGTCACACAGCACGTCCAAGAATCACCAGTCGGTACAAACCACTCAAAGTGCTAACACCGCAAAACGTGCAGTTCCTGAAAAGTCTCGGTTTAAGAGTAAAATTTTCTGCTGCTTCATCTGCCTGATACAATGTTATCTATCGAGAAAAAAGTCATCTTCGACGAGTCAATAGCGCAATATGAAATACACGCGCACCAGCCATATGCTTCATTAACATTCAACAACAACGATGAGATTCGCATCAGCGTACAAAACCAGGATTCATATATACTGCCTAGCAAAAGTTCGCTGCATATACAAGGAAGATTGACAAAAGCAGATGGAACTGATGTTGCTCATACATCGATTGTGAACAATGGCATCTGCCACATGTTTGAAGAAATGCGGTATGAGCTGAATGCTGTAGAGATCGAAAGAGTCAAGAATGTCGGTCTCACAACAACGATGAAGGCCTACATTGCACAAACTCCTACTCAAAAGGATATGATGGAAAATGCTGGATGGATTGTTGACGACACAAGACATATAACTAACAACAATGGATATTTTGACATATGCATTCCACTGAATTTCATCTTCGGATTTGCTGAAGATTATCAACGAGTTATCGTCAATGCAAAACATGAACTCATTATTCTGCGAACCAACACCGACGTCAACGTAATCACACAGCTTGCTGCGAACAAAAGAACAATACAAGCTAACCATTATCAAAATTGAATGGTTAATTCCATACGTCAAAGTTTCGGACTTGGAGAAAATTCGAATGCTTAATTTCATCGCTACTGATCCAACGATCGCCATGAGTTTCCGAAGCTGGGAACTTTACGAGTATCCACTTTTACCTCAAACTACAAAGCACGTATGGAGTGTGAAAACAACGACTCAACTGGAAAAGCCGAGATACGTCATCATAAGATTCTTAGTTGGACGAAAAAATGTGAGAACTGGAAATATGAGCAACTTTGATACGTGTAATTTGCGTGATATGAAATTGTATTTAAATTCACAATATTATCCTTATCAGAATCTTCATATTGATTTTCAACGAAACCAGTTTGCAACGTTATATGAAATGTTTGCAAATTTTCAATCATCGTATTATGGTAGAAAAAATGCTCCATTGCTAACAAAAACTCAATTTAAAGATAATGCGCCTCTTGTTGTTATCGATTGTGCTAAACAAAATGATTCCTTGATCACTGGTCCAGTTGATGTTCGTCTGGAGTTTGAATCAGGAGCCAATTTCCCAGCTGCAACTACTGCATACTGTCTTATTGTACATGATCGTATCATAGAATACCAACCAATCAGCGGAGTTGTCAGAAAACTATGAAGCGTGTTACGTTTGATTGTAACCCACCTACAGTGTATGTGCTGTATGTGTGGGATTTTGCGCATTGATTAGCGAGACGGGGTCCATGGAAACAAGCAGCCCGTGACCGTTATAGGTTTCAACGACGAATCGCTTTTATTAAATGTGTTTTAAATCCTACTTTACGTAGAAAAGCTAAAGATTTGACAAAAATGATCAGTAGATATTAGTTTTAAGACTGAATAATAAGCGGTATGAATTGGTTCGTACTACCTTACCGACACTCAGTACACGGCGACTTGTTTAAACTTGTCGAGGTGACGTCATCACTTTCGAAACTGCGCAATAGATTTTCAAGGTCAAATAATCCTTGAAATACGGATGCGCGAGCGGTAGAGCGTCAGTCTTAAGAAAAATATTTATCAAGCAACATGGACTTCTCGAAGCTGAACAAAATAGCTCGTGTAGAGAATTTTCTGCCAACGCGTAAAATTATCGAGTTAGAACTCAATAAAAGTTACACCGTCACCAACATTCGCTCCGTTACAACCAAGTATGGATCGAAATTCCTCATCACTCTGGATACGGAATTCGAGATTTTTCTCCCGGCAAGGCTTGGCAAATCATTACAAGAGGATTCGGATCAGCTTCAAAAACTTGTCGACGCTGTGAAGTCAGAGCTAACAGTCAGTTTCCGATTCCTTGGTGGTAAATTCAATGCTTGTGAGTTTTTGTAAGAACAATTGTAAAAAACTGAACAATAAAAATGGAATAGCAATTAGCTGGTTGTGCTCCACAACAAAGGGCGGGGTGGGGCCCTTTGTAAAATGTAAAATTTCTGTGTATTAATTTGCATGGGTATGTGTATGCGTGTGTGAGTGTGCGTGTAAGTGCTATCAACGTTCCGACTCTGGGGAAAAATACATCAAAGGTAAGTATTTCAATCTTCATAAGTCCGCCATTTTCGTTTTAATTTATTCTGTTTGCCATCATGCCTAGCAAACCGCCATTTTGTTTTCAATTTATTCTGTCCACCATCTTGTTTTGAAGGGAGGACATCCACGATAAGGGGTAGAAAAAGTTTGCAAAAACCAACGGAAAAGGGTTAGAAAACTGCGATAAAGGATTGGAAAACTGTTGAAATCGCGGAAAATTCCAGGAAATTTTGAGAAAACTTGCATGAAATTAGTGAGAAATCGCAAAGATTCCAAAAAAAATCTGGGAAAACTGCGGAAAATTCGTGGAAAATTCAGGGAAAAATCTAGGAAAATTCTAGGAAATTCGCGGGAAAATTGCGCAAATTCGCGGAAAACCCCGGAACAACGCGGGAAAATCCGGAAAATCCCGGAATAACGCGGGAAAACCCCGAGGGGAGGGGATTGGGCGGGGCAAAGGGAGGGGGGAGTGAGCGGGGCCGGGGAGGGGAGGGGGTCACGTGATGGGAGGAGGAGTGGGTGGGGACAGAACTCTCACTGTCCTACTACTGAACTTGCAAGCTGCTAAGAAAGGGAGACGTCGTTGTGGTGGGAGCCAGAAAGGGTTAACTCTTCAAAATGAGCTTCAAGGTCACCGAGCCGAGCCAGCAATCCACAGCGAACATGGCCCAAGAAACATCTCTAAAATCATGGCACGAGCGTATGGCACACCAAAATGTCGTCCAGGTCACCAAGATTCTCAAGGCCACCGGAACTAATTTCCAAAACCAGGAGTTCACCTGTCAGCCATGCATTTGAGGTAAGATGCACCGTCTCCCGTTTCCCAAGAGCGAATCCAGATCTGAAAAAATAGGGGAGATTATTCACTCGGATGTATGTGGGCCGATGCAAGAGAAATCCCTAGGAGGAGCAAGGTAGTTTCTACTATCAAAAGACGATTTTAGTCATCATAGATCTGTGTTTTTCCTGAGAAGTAAAAATGAAACTGAGAAATTCCTGAAATATTACCTGAAAAGAACCGAAAAACACACAGGAAACGGAATCAAGATTTTCAGAACCGACAACGGAAGAGAATTCATCAACCAGGCCGTCTCGAACCTGACACATGACCTCGGAATTGTCCACCAGAAAACTGCCCCCTACACACCGAAACAAAATAGTTCTGCAGAGAGGGAAAACAGAACTATCGTGGAACTGGCCCGGACTGTTCTGCACGCAAATCAGCTGCCTATCACACTGTGGGCCGAGGCAGTCAACTACGTCATCGGGACCCTGAATCAGACCGGGACAAGCAGCCAGAAAAACTATACTCCAAACGAACTCTGGCTCAAGAAGCGCATTGAGATCAGACATCTCAGGACTTTTGGCGAAGAAATGCTCACCCACGTTCCGAAGGAAAGGAGAAGAAAGTGGGACGTGAAAGTTGAACGTGGTTTCTGCGTGGGTCACGACGAGGAAACCAAGGGTTACCGGATCTGGTATCCGGAAAGAAACATTGTCAAGGTCACCAGGGACGCCGTCTTCACTGGCAAGGAATATACCAAAAATTCTCATCCACAGGGAGAAAACTCGTCAGCTTCAACCTGGACACCAACAACAGCGGGGACGCTGAGCCCGAGAACGCCGAGCCTGAGGGTGCTGAGCCTGAGGACGCCGAGCCCGTAGACGCCGAGCCTGAGGATGCCGAGCTGGAGAACACCGGATCCAATGACGAAAAATCCGAAGACTCCATCGAGAAATCTGGGCAGGATTTTCAATCAGCAGAAGAGAGCCAATCCGAAACTGACACCGAGGACCAAGAAAATCCACGATATAACCTGAGACGCCGGACTGACCTCCAGATGCCGGCGAGATACCGCAATGCCATGGTCACCGTCACGGATCCAGACGAACCGGTGAACTACCAGCAGGCTATGTCATCAGAAAGTTCGAGGGAGTGGAAGACAGCCATGGACGAGGAGATGCAGTCACTCATTGACAACGGAACTTGGACCCTTGTCGATCCTCCGAAAAATCATCAAATCATCGACTGCCGGTGGACCTACAAAATCAAAAGGGGAGTTAACAACGATATTCTGAGATACAAGGCAAGGTTGGTCGCGAGGGGTTTCAGACAAACCGCAGGAATCGACTACACTGAAACATTCAGCCCCGTGACAAGATTCGACTCCATCCGAATTATCCTATCCATCGCAGCAGCCAGGAACATGCATCTCAGTCAATTCGACGTCAGAACAGCTTTTCTCTATGGGGACATTGAAGAGGACATTTTCATGCAACAACCGACAGGCTATGAGGATGGGAGTCGAAAAGTCTGCAAACTGAACAGGAGTCTCTACGGACTAAAGCAGGCGTCGAGGTGCTGGAATAAACGCTTCACTCTCACTCTGAACAAACTTGGACTCCAGGCCACTGACTCCGACCCCTGTGTTTTTACTAACAAGAACGATTCAGATTTGTTTATTTTAGAAATTCATGTGGACGACGGCCTGATTGCAGCCATGAGGGAGACAACCGCTGAAAGGATCATCACGGAGCTCAAGGGCAAATTTATCGTCACTTTTGGAGAAACTGGAACTTACCTCGGAGTGGAAATAGAGAGGCTCAAGGACGGGTCAATCTTCATCCACCAGGAGGCGTACCTCAGGAAGGTCCTACAGCGCTTCAGAATGGAGGAAGCCAACCCCACCACCGTACCCGCTGACCGAAATCACGAGATGTGCTCTGACGTGCATCGAAACGGGGACAAGGACGCTCCAGACGTCCCATATCGCCAGGTCGTGGGCAGCCTTATGTATCTGTCGGTCGCAACGAGACCCGACATAACTTTCTCTGTTCACAGCGCGAGCCAGCACCTTGAAAATCCGAAAATAATACGTTGGAATGCTGCTAAGCGAATTTTGAAATAATTAAAAGGAACAGAAAATTTTGGCCTTTTTTTTCCAGCAATTAAAAACAACAACATCCAGGCGTACAGTGACGCTGACTATGCTGGGGACACAGAGACTCGCAGATCCACGAGTGGGGTTCTAATCAAACACGGGGAATCAACATTTACCTGGGTTTCATCGAGGCAAAAATCCGTGGCACTGTCAACAACCGAGGCGGAGTACGTGGCAGCCTGCACCGCCGTCAAGGAACTGATCTGGACCAAGAGAATCCTCGCGGAACTCGCATCCCCGTGCGAAAATGCATACCTGCGAGTGGATAATCTCAGCGCTATCAAACTAATAAAGAATCCCGAATTTCACAAGAAAACAAAACACATCGATATACGCTATCATTTCATTCGCGAAAAGTTCAATAACAATGAATTCTTTTTAGAGCACGTACCATCTCGTGAACAACAGGCCGACATCCTGAGGAAGGCGCTCCCCAGGACCATCTTCGAGGAACAACGAGTTTCCCTGAATGTCCTGGACAAAAACATCAACAAAAACATCGCGGCGCGGAAACTGTCACAGATCGCGGGAGTTTTAGGCGGAACTCACAACGCTCGGGAGGATGAACACGCGCAAGCAGTCAAGGGCAAATCCACAACGTATGGCAAGCGCGAAACCAGTCGAGGAAGTTGGCGTAGGACGTAAGCGGGCAGCATCAGGCAGCATCGAGAATTACTGGGATCCGTAAATATTCACCTGATGGGAGGAGGAGTGGGGGGCAGAACTCTCACTGTCCTACTACTAAGTTCTGCTGTCGGATTCCTGAACCAGGCCATTGTTGAGAGCTGTGCCTAAGGAAAAAAGATTGTAAGCAAGGTCGGGTACGTAGAGAACATTTTTCAGAGTTTTCGGATTCCAGTTTCGCCCGTCGAAGGCCAGTACGTCGATTTCTCTACGTCCTAGGGCCGGGATTAATTTTCCATTTCCAATTTTTACAGATTTGTCCTCCTGGAATGCAGTGTAGTTCACGAACCATGAGAGCCTGTTGGACATGTGGTCGGACGCTCCGGAGTCCATGAACCATGCTTCGCTGTTGGAACTTCCTTCCTCGCTGTTTAGGGCCAGGGCTTCTCCGACGAGTGCTTCTCCCCTCCCCTGGTTGTTGACACGTCTTTCGTCCGCGGCCTTCTTTCTTCGACATTCCGCAATCCAGTGACCGGGTTTTCGACAGTAATTACAGGTTCCAGGTTTTGGGGATTTTCCATAATCACTGTGATGCGGATTTTTATTAAAAGATCGATTTACAGCGAAGGCCACACCGTCAGGATTTCCGGATGATGTCTGGCGTGACTCTTCGATGGATAAACGAGAGATCAGGTTCGTCAGGGTTCGATCCTTGGAGTCCGTCGACTCCCATGCGGTTATAAAGTGATTCATGTGGTGGGGGAGGGTCATGAGGATTTTAGTAATTATCATTTGACTCGGAATGGTCTCACCAAGCGTTTCCAGGCGATGAGTGAGGTCCTCGATTCGGGCGATGTGGGTGGCCATGTCGTCACCGGGGTTTTTCTGCTGTATGCTGTACCAGTTCTGAAGCAGCATGTGGACACTTGATTCTGATTTTTGTTCATAGACTGAGGAGAGCTTGTCCCACATGGCCTTGGCAGACTCACAATTTATCACGTGCAGGAGTGGCTTCTCGTCGATGGCAGTAGCGATTATTTTCTGTGCCAGTGTGTCCAACTTGTTCCAGGTAGCGAGTTCCTTTCGATGGGCCTCGGCGTTCTCATCGGCTTGGAGTTCAGGGCGAGGTGACGTGCCATCGATGATTTCCCAAGTTCCGGATGCTTTGAGGGTAACGCGAACACGAAATTTCCAGGACGACCAGTTTTCTATTCCAACGAGTTTCGGGATGCGCGCGGAGTCGTCGTTCGCGAACATGTTTTCAGGGACCGCGTGGCACGTGCTCAGAAAAAAAAAGTTAACACTCGTCTTTATTCGCGAATTTCAGATCAGAAATATTTATTCGTGCGTGATCCTGGGCCCATAACCTGTTAAACTAGGTATGGATCGAATAAATATTTAGACGGATTACGGGTCAACTTGCAGATTTATTACAGAGAAACGAGAGCGGTTCTTTTACATGTTTTCAGTGCGCGGGCGGATTTGGAAGTGAGAAACGCAGATAAGGAGTACTTGTGGTAGGTTGGCAGGTATAAGTGAGAGAGAGACAGATTGAAAGAGTATAAATGTAAGTGTGTGAAAGCAAATAGGGTTGATACACCTGTGCGTCCACGATGGTGCTGGATTCAAAAACACAATTGTCAATTTAGGTAGATATGGATAAGTAAATCTTCCTTTCAGCTCAACATGCGCAACTAAATATTTTTTCCTTGATATTTATATGTTAATCATCATAATCAAGATACAGAGCTAATAAAACCCAAATTTAAATATCATCGAAACGTTTCAAATATTTCAACTGTAATAGTAATTGTCTGCCGATATTCAAGGAAACATTTGCGAACAGAAAATCAATTGTTCTTTTAGTCGGTGTAAAATTTCGAACAGTATTCACTTATTTTTGAAAATACTTAAGTATCAAAATAATTTTCATTTCTTGATCTGATGATTGTAGAGAAAACCTTATGCAAAATTTGAATTAAGAACTTCCGATACTTTTACACAAAATTGATCGACCTTTGCAACAGAATTCTTCTTGCAAAGAAATTATAAACTTTCTTCGGAACTATACGTGTTCTACGTCCTGAAAAGATGCTAGTTACTAGACAAAAAAGTTTCTTACTTATTGTCACCTAGGGTTTCTCGTACTCTAGTACGTAGAATGTGCAATATTTATTATGCTAAGAAATTTTCTTCATTCAGTGTGTGCATGTTATTATGAATGATGGTGTATCTTCTTTCGAATTACATTTTTTTAATGTTGAAATTCTTATTCACTAAGCTTTAAATGAAGGGTACTGCAATCCTTTATAATTGCATGATTGAAAAAGAAATGAAAATGCATCAACAAGTTTGTAATGAAGAAATTTAAATATTTTCATATTTAAAGGCAAATGCCTTAACCGCATCCAGAAATGCTTAGTTAAAAATTTATTTATTTTTTTATTTTTTTCATAGCAAATGATACTCTACTAAATAAAACAACATTGAAAATTTACCGCCTGCGAGGATTATGAAATTATTTTGGGGTTCATTTGCGCAAACCCAAGTCTTACATGCACGCTTTTTAGCCGATTCTTATTGTTAAGTAAAATTACTTGCACTGTAAAAAATAACTGGAAATTTTTTGTTGGAGTAAAAAGAAATTTTTCAGTTCGACGGAAATTAGGATTTCCAACGAAATTTTTCAGCCTTGTACGGATTTATCCGTATTTGGAAGAAAAATTCTTTTTTTTTTTCTGAATTTTCTCTGTCAAAACTAAAACATTTTCCGTGCCTACTAACAAATAATTTTTAGAATTGAACTGGTTTATGACTTCCAGTCAAAAAATTAAATTTTTCCACTAAAATTTTTTACAGTGTGGGTCTTCTGAAAGGAAATACGATTGTCCGAGTTGTAAATTAAGCCGTTCAACTTTACTAAGCAGTAAAATTATTTCTATCTTAAAGATTCTTTATCGTTAAATACTGTAGAACGTGGATTTCAAAAATGTGAATCCAGAGTGGTCTTTAACAACTGCGAACGAATTTCGATGCTTGAGGCCCCAGGAGGCCATTCAAGTGGAAATGGTTGAGGGTCGAATAAGACATTACCTCAGTGCCGTTTCTAAACTCTCAGCTTGTTTCCGAACTAAGGCCCTTTGAAGCAAGTCATTTAAATGCGACGTGAATTCGGAGCGGTGTGGCCTTGAGAGCCCTAAACACCACTCAAAATCCACGTCCTACAGTATTAAATTTTGCAAAATTCGTCTTTCGTAGCAAAATTAATTTTCTCAGTAGCTTAACGCATTACGAAACTAGTTTATCAATATTTTCTGCAAATTATGACCAGTACTACTAATTAGAATAACTATTTCTATCTTGAAAATTCTTCATTGCAACTTCAATATTTTAAAACTATTCTTCTGGAATAAAATTAATTGTCTTAGTAACTAAACGCATTATGGACCTGGTTCACGAATTTTTCCTGCCAATTATAACCAGTTTCACTTATCAGCAAAACTATGAACGTTGATGTTGAAGATTTTTCGTTGAAAATCTCATTTTTCAAAATTATTCTTTTGGAGTTAATATATTTTTATAATATCTAAGCTCATTATGGCATTGGTTTATGAATCTTTCCTGCCAATTACGACTAATTGTATTTACGAGTTTCAGGATCATTATTTTTGTCTTAAAGATTCTTCGTTGAAAATTCAATTTTTAAATTTTATTCTTTTGTAATAAAATAAATTTTTTTAGTAGCTTAACGCATTACGGGCCTGGTTCACGAATTTTTCCTGCCAATCATAACCAGTTTAACTTATTGTAAAAATTATTTCGATCTTAAAAGTTCCTCGTTGAAAATTTTAAATGTTTAAATTATTCTTTCGGAATAACATCCACTTTTATTGTATCGATACGCAATATGCGACTAGTTTATGAATTTTTGAAATAATTACAATAAGTTTCATTAATCAGGAAAATTATTTGTGCCGTGAAAATTCGTCGGTGAATATGTAATCACTAAAAATTATTTATTCGTAACAAAATCACTTTTCTTGGTAGCGAAATGCATTATAGAACTGGTTTATGAATATTTCCTGCCAATTATGACCAGTTTTACTTACTAGGATAATTATTTCTATCTCAAAGATTCTTCGTTGAAAATTTAATTCTTGAAAATTATGTTTATGGAGTAAAAAATTTTTCCTACTAATATTGTTGTCGAATCTTCGCTTATCATTTAATCAGACAAATTTAAAAAGAAAAATTCTTTGACGAACTGCTTTTAAATTATCAATTTTTTTTTTCATACTTTCAGCTTTTTCAATGGCTTCTAACATTATTTTCTTTTTTTCGCACACAAGTTCTTTGATTTCCTCTGCTTTCCTTTTTTTCGTCTTTTTTTCATTTCCTTTTTTTTCTGATCGATTTTTTTTAAGAATTTCCGGACTCGACGTACAACCGGAAAATAATAATTTTTGTTTAAAATTGAAAATTTCACGGTTTTTTCTCGGTGAAAACGAATTCCTGGTTATTTCCCGGTTTCCCGGTCGCTAGACACCCTGCGTACTTTCTAAATGATGGAAAAATTAGGGCACTCAAGACATCATTTTGCTTCCGTTACTTTTTATATTTACAACATCGCTTCCATTACAAGGTGTAATGGAAGTGATCTTTGACTACAAAGTTCATTCACAATCGTACGTGATCGTTTGTTTTTTAATAATAATTTATTTCTTTTTACGATACTTGAAAAATACTATGGCGAATAGAGCCTTCAAACTAGATCAGGCTGTCTAGCTTTACTTTTATAATTTATGTAAAGAAATAATTTGTTTACAGAGTTGATTAACTTTGTGACTAAAAAAGTAGAAAAATTGTAAAGTTAGCTCGATTTCATTTTTTATTCATAACTTAAAAGGATATCAGATAAAATTTACACGTAAAGAGCAAACGGTTATGAATTGGGCTATCGTAGGGGAGAATTTTATTTAATTTTCAAATAGTTATATATTAATTTATTATTTTACACCATCGGCCATCAAACGAAACTTTTACGTCCCCTTTGAAAACTTCTACATTGAGAACCTGTGATATATTTTCATGTTTCTCTCTTGTTTTTTCGAATTTTTTATGATTTTGATGAACTCAGAAATAGTACACACTCAATAGCCTGATTCAAATAAATTTTATCAAGTTTCACCTATGGACTTAGTACACTAAAACTATCAAGTTAAGTGATAATATAATAATTGACTTGAGGGTGACATTCGTTCTATTATATCGTTTTTTTGGGTACTCAAACCAAGCGCATTTTTTGAGCGCAAATTCATGATGAACATATAGATATTCATTTGAATTCTCAAAAGTTCTTATTTGATGATGGCAAACAATTTTCATTAAAAATTTGTTTCAATCAGATTTCTAGAAGTTGGTAACTTGCACATGAATTTTCGGAAGTGGTGAACATAAATTTTTGACTGGTACTGTACTCTGCATGGAAAATTTTTCTTCATTGGGGGTTAATTTTTTTTACTTGAAGTTATAATGATATTCGGTTATTGAAAAAGAAAACACAAAAATAACTATTCATGGCGTCTTTCAAAAAACACAGAAGCAATTTTCCTTTAAAAATCATTGAAATCCCGAGTTTGAAGAAAAGGACATTTTTAATAGCACAATATATTGTTTAATAATTTCTTAGATCGAAATTTGAAAAAAAAAATAATAATATAAAATAAAATGCTATAAGTGTGAAAATAGAGGGATGGCTTCCTCAGTTTAGAGTTCCAGAAAAGGATTATTTATATGCTCTGGTCGTCGTGAGCGTTCAGCGTCGGGACAGGTCATGCTGGAATCCTAGGTTCGATCCCCATTGAAATGAAGGTTTCTTCAGGACACATGTTGAATTTTTCAGGTTTATCACATCGTTATATACTAATCAATGCTACTTTCCGAACATGCATCTTCAGCAATGTCTACTAACTAAGATCCTGGGGACCATGTATAATATTGTGCTAAATAAGACATTTTTTAATGTTTAAAATTTTTTTTACTTCCTTGAAAACCCTAATTATTATTTTTATTGTAGACTTGAGTATCCCAAAAAGGAACCTAAAGTATTATTCTGGGAGACTCCGAGTTTCACAAAAAGTAACCTGAAGTATTGTTTTCAGAGACGAATCTCCCAAAAAGTAACTTAAAGTATCTTTGTCAGAGATGAAGCACCCAAGCAGTAACTCAAAGTCTTTTTTTTGGAAACCCAATTGTCTGAAGTACCTTTTTGGGAGACTGGAAATCTCCCGTTTGAAAACTTTGAAGTCTCCCAAAGAGTATTCCGTAGTGCACAGAGAGATATTGTTCGGAGACTATGGATACTCCAGAGACGCAAAAAGATACTCGGTTTTTTGTCCCGAGAATGCATTATAAATTAAGATAATGTGACTCTCAATCAGGGCAGTATAAAAAAAATCCATGGCCCTGATAAAATTTATGTTTGGAAATATTGCAAATCTATAAAAAAAAAAGAAGCTCATCAATTTCAAGATACGTCAATACTGTCAATGCTTCGATCAAGCCCTGGTAACAATATGCAATAATTGAGTATTTCACCGGTTCGTGAGGACTCCCCTCCCCCTTTTTTTCTGAATTGTACTTACTTACTTGTTTTTACTGTGTTGTCAAAAAAAGGGTTGAATTATTACTTTAATGCAATGATCGACAACTTAAAAATTTTGAACAATGTTTTACTGAACAAAAAAATTTTTGTTGTGTTTTTTTAGAAGAATAAAAAGTTCTAAAGCTATAACGAAAAGGAAAATTAACATTCATTTTTTTTTCACATTAGACTGTTGTCCATAAATACCATCACACATGTAAATAATCAAATACATATATTTCATCAAAGAGTGAAAATTCGACTGAATCCCTCTGACACTCCCCTGCGACTTTGATATACAAAAACTATTGATGTCCTATATAAGAAAAACTTTTAAAAAGTAAAAAACCGATTGGCGGGCTTACAAAAGAAACGTTCTTTGTGCAAGTATTAAGAGGCTACAAAAAAGACAAAAAAATAAACTTTGATCTATAATATGTAAATATACAATAGCTATCAACAAAAAGTGAGGATACCTAATTAGCGGGAAACATCACTCCGGTATTTCAAAAATACGTCTAATTTTTTAATGTTGTTAAATAAACGCAAAATAACAAATAGAAAATTCCTAAAATACACAATTTATGGAATATATTGCACTAAATGTTGAGAATTATTTATCATTGCATGCAATTAAAAAATTTACAGAAAGACCCGACAACCTGTTTGTTGTTATGAAACACGAATCTCTAACATTTTTTAAAAAATATCTTGTGAAAATTTTAAACAATTTACGTATGTCAGTTACAAAGTTAGGCCTCATATATTTATATTGATAAAGTGATTGATCACATGATTCAGTGATAAAATACAAAGATGCAATACATTTGCTACGGTCTAAAGTATTACTGAAAATTTGCAGTAATGAGCAAGTAAACAATTATCAGTTAAGAGTAACAATACAAGTACAATTTCAAAATAAGTATGTTGTTTCAGGAAATTATTTTAAATAATTAAAGAACATATCTCCTATGAAGGAGTTATCTGATGGAGTTATTTTTCAAAGCTCAACATACTATCATTATAATACAACAGGCAGGTTGTCGGGCCTTTCTGTAAATTTTATAATGGCATGCAATGATAAGTAATTCTCAACTGTTAGTGAAATATATTCCATCAATTGTGTATTTTATGAATTTTCTATTTTTTATTTTGCGTTTATTTAACAACGTTAAAAAATTAGAGGTATTTTTGGAGTACCGGAGTGATGTTTCCCGCTAATTAGGTATCTTTACTTTTTGTCGATAGCTATTGTATATTTACATATAATGGATCAAAATTTTTTTTTTTCGTCTTGTTTTGTAGCCTTTTAATACTTGCACAAACAATATTTCTTTTCTAAGCCCGCCAATCGGTTTTTACCTTTTTAAAGTTTTTTTTTTATGAGTCCACTTTTCTGAAAATGTCTGAAATGTAAAAATTTGTGACTAGTTGAAAAATTTATAATTTTCTATTGAATAAACAGTTACTTACAAAAAAAAAATGAATATCCGAGTAATGAAATCGTGATTTTGACTTTTGAGAAAAAAAAAATCACTCATCGATGTAGATTACTGAAAGATCAATTTTTTAATTTTCAAATTTCTAAAATTTTGTAAGACTGGACCGATTGGACGATTTTTTCCATCGGATTCAAAACAAAATGAGAGCCATAAACAAAGGCAAGAAAAAAAAAAATTAATAAAGTCATCTGATCTAAACTTTAATTATTGACAAATGAAAATTTCGAGATCAGAAAAATTTTTTGTTTTGATGTGCAGCATGAGTAATTTTAAGAATAATAATTATTTTTTGTGCTTAAACCAAATTCACTATAATCTCAAGAATTTGTGTTGGTAAATGGTAAAATGTCTTCTTACTATTATTATCGATTGTTTTGGATTTATAAATATTAAGTGCAAAGTAAAAGAATTCTAAAAAATTTAGAAATAAATGAATATAAAACAGTGATACGTTTTGACTCAACTAATGAAACAGAAAAATTTGAATAAATACAATTTGTGATCTTAATATTTTTTTGTAGTACTGATTTCAATTTCCACTTTAAAAAAAAATTTCTATATTTTGGATGGTATGATTGTTGTATGAGGATTTTGAAAGTAAAATTCACTTGAATATGAAAGTTATGTATTAGAACATCATAGGCGTTTCCAATTCTTGGAAACTCTCCACTTTTTGGAGAGGGTGTAGTCAGTGAAGACACGATGATGAATGATAAAGTATTCGTATTTAATCGATGTGACACAGATTTGGTATTCTACAATATTATCAATATTATTATAGGAGTTCTTATTATCAATATCATTATAGGAATTCTTAAATTTCGTTAGGCCGTGAGTTCCCCCGTCTCCCAAATAGTTCCTGCCAACTGGGGAGGGGCGGTAAGCCCTGGGAAGACCTCAACTCCGTGGGGATCCCGGTTGGGCTTCCCGGAGGAGTGGAGGTGTCAGACTCTGGCTCCCTTAGAAGGCGCTCCTCGGAGCGGGGCGAGAGAGGAGGTGATGAAAGCTCCTCTCTTGATCCGGTGTGTTCCTCTCGAGGGGGGGGCAGCAAGGCTCCCAAATTGTGTGCCTCGAGCGCCCTTTGGAAGTGTTCGGGAAGGGCCGTGGTAGTGACCGGGGTAGGGGAGCGTTGCCGCGAAGTTGACGGGCCCGGCAATGGGTTCTCCAGAGAGTCGCGCAATGTGGGGATTCCAGAGCCCTGAACGGACAACTGTGGTGGAGAGTTCGAGGGTTCGCCAGTCAAATCGATTATTTCCACCACGACAGGAGGTCGTCGGTCCCACCGAGGCTGTTCATCTCGTACGGGAATTGGCTGGTGGTCAAGAGCCTTCCTGACCACCGGAGTCACCCGTGCGATCGGTTTTTCCGGGACCGTCTTCCTCAGGCGTTTAGTTGGAGGGCAAACCTCTTGGCCGAGGACTGGGTCGCCAGGGTCGAGTCCCACCTTGCCTCGCTGTGCATCCACAATCCCTGGTAGTTCTGATTTTAGATCCCCAGGTAGCGCAGATATCCCCGGAATCTTTCCTTTATGGAACTTCAGGTACACCCAAACCTCCGGGGCTCCCCAAGAGTCGAATTCCCGAAATCCAGCTTGTGGTAAAATTCGGAGCGATTTTGCTTGCTGTTTTGCCTCCTGATAATTTGCAGGAACCGGAAACACCACTATTTGGTGGGAGGGGGAATAAACAAAGATATCTTTATGTTACAAAAACCTGACTTCGAAAAGCATAAAAAAAAAGGATAAATGAATTTAACTTTGAATAATCAAAGAAACGAATTAATTATGAATTGATTCGAGTTTGAAGAATTCAATATGAAATGACTGTGAACTGGTTTGACTTTGAAAAGTCTTGTTGAACTGATTTGATTCCGCAAAGTTTCATACGAAAATGACTGTGAAAATATTTGACTCCGAAAAGTCTAATAATACGGATTGACTTCGAAAATTCAAATGACAAGAAACAAATGTGACTTTGAAAAGTCTAATGAAAAAATATTTAACTATGAAAAAATATTTGACTTCGAAAAGTCTAATAATACGGATTGACTTCGAAAAGTCCAATGACAGGAAAACAAATTTGACTTCGAAAAGTCGAATGAAAAAATATTTGACTTCGAAAAGTCCAATGAAAAAATATTTAACTATGAAAAAATATTTGACTTCGAAAAGTCTAATAATACGGATTGACTTCGAAAATTCAAATGACAAGAAAACAAATGTGACTTCGAAAAGTCTAATGGAAAAATATTTAACTATGAAAAAATATTTGACTTCGAAAAGTCTAATAATACGGATTGACTTCAAAATTTCAAATGACAAGAAAACAAATGTGACTTCGAAAAGTCTAATGACAAGAAAACAAATGTGACTTCGAAAAGTCTAATGACAAGAAAACAAATGTGACTTCGAAAAGTCTAATCACAAGAAAACAAATTTGACTTCGAAAAGTCGAATGAAAAAATATTTGACTTCGAAAAGTCCAATAATTGGGAACAATTGATACTAACTATTTGCAGCTCCGTTTCCAACAGGACAGGTGAGTTGTTTTTCTTTCAAAAGACTGGATACTGGGGTGGGCTATTAACCGAAAATAACTGGCTGTTAACGAGTTAATTGACTGGGGTCGACTGCGCTGTTCCGCAGGGGACTTGCATTTTTATACCACTTTTTCCTCATGGGAGGTATGGCATTCCAATACATTTCCTCGAAATCAATCGTCACCCAGTCATATTACATACGAAACTCAGTCAATCAGCACGTGATTTCACTCGAACCTGAGAGGTGCATCCGCCGTGATTTGCCTGGGCGGTGCATTTATCTTATCAGCGCGTAGTCTAAACTTCTTTCGTGCATTCTTTCGATGCGATTTATTAAATTTTATAAGATTATAGATTCGAAAATATTTCATATCTTCGGATATATAACATGAAATTAATTGTAAATATGTATCATAAGACTGAATTCACAGCATTTTTTAGAAAAACTATTATTACAAGGAAAAAATTCAAAATTTTGTGATTAATATATTCATCGCCAAATTAATGAACATTTATAAAATTTCCTACTGAACAATTAAGCAATCAAGTTGTCGGGCCTTTCTGTAAATTTTTTAATGGCATGCAATGATAAATAATTCTCAACTGTTAGTGAAATATATTCCATCAATTGTGTATTTTATGAATTTTCTATCTGCTATTTTGCGTTTATTTAACAACATTAAAAAATTAGAGGTATTTTTGAAATACCGGAGTGATGTTTACCGCTAATTAGGTATCCTAACTGTTTCTTGATAGCTATTGTATATTTACATATTATATATCAAAGTTTATTTTTTTGTCTTTTTTATAGCCTTTTAATACTTGCACAAAAAATATTTCTTTTGTAAGCCCGCCAATCGGTTTTTTACTTTTTTTAAAGTTTTTTTTATATGAGTCCACTTTTCTGAAAATGTCTGAAAGTAACTTACCCAAACTTACCTGATAATAATGGGCATTTGATTTGGCGAGCCCAATTTCGAGACCGATCAGAGTCCGATGGAAAACCATACACCTTTTTATCGCGTACAGCACACTCCGGAACACCGCAGAGTTCAGGCATTTTTCGATAGCAATCGAAAAATGCAATATGTAGCAATTTTATGAAATATTTCAATCCAATAATAAAACGATGTTTACTAACACTGACTAACACGATTGACAACGATTCAAATTTAAACACGGTGTTTACTTGGGAAACGGCCGATAATATACATAATAGCGTAATCAGTCGGGAGACTCGCGGGGTCCCCCAAAGTATACTTTTAACTTTTTTTATTATGTGGGAAGGAAAGTGTAAAAAATAATAATTATACCGAGGTATAACAAGAATGAATTGCGGCGAAAATCTGAATACAAAAAAATATCTAAAAAAAGCTACTAGTTAACACGAAAAACCGTAAAACACCACGAAAGTAAAAAAAATTGCGAAAAAACTAGAAACGATTACAATAAAGTTGCAAAAAAATAAGAAAAAGCAATAAAATGTTGCAATGAACTTGGCATTCTGCGAAGAGCGTAATTTACAGTATTTTTCATGGGCTTGCTCGGCCCTTTATAAAAAAATACCCGTACATACATTCATGTCTCTGCTACGAATATACAAAAACTATTCGATCACAGAGAAACTTTAAGAATTACAGACAAAAAAATGTCCCTACTAAAAAACACATCATGAAGAAGATCATAATAACTCTCAAAAATTCCTGTTTTTTTATATCACGTAAGATTTTTCTTGGTTTTTATTAACTCCTTGTATTTATCTCAGACACCCGGCATATTATTTTGTAGATTTTCGTTGTATGTAGGGAGTTGTTTTGTATTTCACCGTAATGTTTTACTTTTTTTTTATATGTGGCAATTGTAATTGACTCACCCCTTGGACAATTTTTCCCGTCGAGTCATGAATAACTTTATTCCATTCAATGTCTGGTGAAAGAAAATGAAGGTGGCACACGCGGTGATTACTATAATCGCGAGATATCCGTACGCTTTGTAGCGACATGCCATTTCATTAGAAAATCTTCACTTTTTGGAGGACCCAAGGTATAGAACGTTTTTTTGCTGTTTTGAACATTTCGCGATTCTGCTTTTTCATCTTCAACGTTTCTGACAGTTTTCTCCTGTGTATTTAGTCGTTTTACACTCGATTCACTGGATTTCAATCTGGATCTCTTTGGCTCGTTAGGGCAACCACTTATAATACACTTGAATGGCATGATATGATGTCAAAGGTAAAACTAGAAAATGAAAATGAGAACAAGACACAAAAACGGGATTTTCATTGTAACGTAGAAAAATATATAGCGAATTGAATGAATTTCAACGCAACACGACGTTCGAAAATCCGTAGTAGCAACGAAAACGATGAAAACGATGTAAACTCAAGGACTCCGGAATACTAAACTGAAAGAAAAGCATAAAACACATTATTTGAAAGTTCTATCTTTGGCGTTTTCCAAAAATTCCAGTCGAAGCGGTCAAACTGGTCGAAGCGATATTATATAAGACATTCTTATCCTGGTTCCCGTGGTTCAAATCGTTCGAATTCTTCCGCTTTCCGAACCCAGCAGGGCAGGGACCGGAGCCTTCCAGGCTTCCAAGAAACTCACCCAATTTCCACGAAAACCGTCTACTCTACAGACTCCTAAGACGCCTAAGACCTCTACCGCTCTTACTTACTTTCCCTGCTGCCCCTACTCTTGCCTTCTCAACTGCCTCCGCACCCTCCACGAGTTTTTTTGAAAGTTTGAAACCTACTACCTAACATCGCCATCTACTGGATTAGTTCCTGTGAGAGATTTTCGAGCGGTCGAGATACATTTCAGGTATAGGGAGTCAGAGAGGGCTGATAAAAGCCATATTGACTGCAGTATTTGGGTAGAATTTGAGTGCGAAATTCAAATTACAGTTGACAGTCACAACAGTTATTACCTGAATGAATCGTGTTATTTTGAATGCGGAATGCGTAAATCGAAGTATTTTACACGTCAAAACAAAATACATAATAAAAGATCGCCACAGTAATTAAGCGGAAGGAATTGTTAAAAAATTTGTGTACGTTTTTTTTTGCATCAGAGATTTTTCAATGCATGAAAAATTTTTCCAACGCTGTAAATGTAAGAATTTTCGTTATGTTTCAGTAATGAATTGTAATGAATATGATTAAATTCCCTGGCGTTCAGGCAAACACCACTTATACACCAGTTTAAGTGTATATCTGAATGTTTATCTGACGTATGTTCATTTTCATTGATTTTGTGCTTATAAAGTCAAAATCGATGTCGAATTCATGCCATTGCATAATTTTAGGGATTTTCCCGCAACAATTTATGTGTTAAAGTGCATAAATTTCATTAATTACACTGTGTGACAAAACGAAATTTTTTTGCTATAGATCTAAATACATAAAATCGATTGCTCATGACCCCATAAACAAGTTTGCAAGAGCTTTTCACGAAGTTAGTGAAAGTTTCCGAGGAACTATTTATGCAAAATTTCGAAAGTATGACATTGTAATTTATACAATTATGGCTCGATTTTTACCGAACAAAAGCGTATATCTATGTATTTGAGGTCGAAAATTCTATTTTTATCATAAAAACCCTAAAACTGAATTTTTTACAAATTTGAAAATTTGAGGAAAATCACTTTATGCAAATGACTAACGGTAACGGTTGGGAGTCTCGCTCGCGCTCGATCGTTCTGAATGCCTGCCTATTCAAGACGATCGAGCGCGAGCGAGACCCCCAGCCACAACCATTAGTCATTTGCGTTAAGTGATTTTCCTCAAATTTTCAACTTTGTAAAAAATGCAGTTTTTCAGGGTTTTTATGATAAAAATAGAATTTTCGACCTCAAATACATAGACGTAAGTTTTTGTCTGGTAAAAATCAGGCCATAATTGTAAGAATGACAATGTTGTATTTTCGAAATTTCGCATAAATAATTTCTCAAAAACTTGCACTAATTTCGTGAAAATCTCTTGCAGACTTTTTTATAAGGTCATTAGGAACCGAATTTATGCATTTCGATCCATAGCAAAAAAAAATTTTTTTTTGTCGCACAGTATTACCGCATTCAATGGGGTCTCAGAGTATCACTTTTAAATCGCTGCCTTGGCATATAATTGTCGGAAAAATGTCTGAAAATTCTTTAAAAAAAAACTACGCTCCCACAGGTGTTTTTCAAGTGAAATATGTACTGTAAATTACAATTTGAAGATAAAATAAAATTATCTGATACAGTGTCATTTCTGCTGACAGCTGACAAGGAGCCTGCTCAAACAGTAAATATCACTTCGTATACGTAAGCAGCAACAGTAAGCAGTATAAGAAATCGGCTGATCGCCGCTAATGGCAGTTGATGTCATTGATGACAATTAAGAATCGTGCAATTGTGTTTCCCAGTGTTTTTGCATCGTTCCCAGTGTTTCTGCAACACTGGGAAACACATTTGCACGATTCTTAATTCCCGGGAAAAAAATTGCATGATACATGCATGCAGCATGCATGCAATGACATGCAAGCAGCTTACATATTTCTTGCATGCTGCATGCAAGTGTGCTTGCATGTAGCAGACATGTAACATGCAAGTTTTTAAATGCCAGAACCATGCATTTTTCTTGTAAGATAATCATGCAGGCTGCTTGCATGCCGCGTGCATGTCGAAAAAAGCGTTTTTTTCTGCTTGCATGCAAGTTTTGCATACATGTCGCATGCAAGCAGCATGCATGTTGAAATAAGTGATTATTTTTTTATTTTTATTTTGCATCGTATTCTTTTCGCATTGCATTTATTTTGCAGTCACTTTTTTTTTGGATGTAAAATTGCATGAAAAATTTTAAAAAATTAATAACATAAAAATTTTTCAAGAAAGTTTGCTAGTGATTGCATTAATCGCGCCTATGTAGCGCGAGTAATGACATATCTGCTGGAGAAATGAGCCCAAGAAATGTGATATTAATTTTCCCTAAGACATGCACTTGGTTTAAGTATTCTACACAAAACTTAAAATATGAGTTAAAAAATCCAGCAGCCATCTGTTGAGTGTTTGGGAGAGCGTGCGAATTTTCAAAATTTGAATTACTTTTCATTCAAATTTTGAAAATTCACGCGCTGTCCCAAACACTCAACAGATGGCTGCTGGATTTTTTAACTCATATTTTAAGTTTTGTGTAGAATGCTTAAACCAAGTGCATGTATAAGGGAAAATTTTTATCACATTTCTTGGGCCCATTTCTTCAGCAGATATGTCATTACTCGCGCTACAAAGGCGCGATTAATGCAATCACTAGCAAACTTGCTTGAAAAATTTTCATTTCATTAATTTATTAAAATTTTTTATGCAATTTCACATCCCAAAAAAAAGTTACTGCAAAATAAATGCAATGCGAAAAAATACGATGCAAAATAAAAAAAAATAATCGCTTATTTCTACATGCATGCTGCTTGCATGCGACATGTATGCTAAACTTGCATGGTGCATGGATACAAAACTTGCATGATGCATGTATGCAAGCAGAAAAAAGTAGCTTTTTTCGGAATGCAAGCAGCATGCATGATTATCTTACAAGAAACATGTATGGTTCTGGCATCTAAAAACTTGCATGTTACATGCCTGCTACATGCAATCACACTTGCATGTATCATGTAATTTTTTTCCCGGGTTGTCATCAATGACATCATCTGTCATTAGCGGGGACCAGCTGATTTCTTATACTGCTTACTGCTGCTGCTGCTTACGTATATCAAGTGCATAGACACTAGAAACCAGGATTGGTTATTCATCACTTTAAAAACGGGTCGTATACTGTCAGCTACGTGGGAGGAGCTTGTATCGCAATCACCTTTTTATTCTACTTATCTTATCTTTCACTTTTGTGACTTGTTACCAACAAAAATAACATCTAGGGTAAATTCCTTTGGTCGATTATGATCTTTTTGTATTTCTACCTGATAACGACCTATTTTCGAAAATTTTTGTACTCTCCTGGGACATAAGAAAAGGAATCTAATGGATTTTGCTTGGGCCCAGTGGTCAGGTATCAAAGTAAAGATAGGAAAATCGACCAAAGCTCCTCCTACGTAGCTGACAGCATGGGTCCCGTTTTTTCGAGCCTGTTTTCAGGTGAGTGACCAATCCTGGTTTCCAGTGTCTATGATAAAGTGATATTTACTGTTTGAGCAGGCTCCTTATCAGCCGTCAACAGAAATGACACTGTTTCAGATAATTTTATTTCATCTTCAAATTGCAATTGACAGTACATATTTCACCTAAAAAACACCTGTGGGAGCGTAGTTTTTTTTAAAGAATTTTCAGACATTTTTCCGACAGTTATATGCCAAGGCAGCGATTTAAAAATGATACTGTGAGTCCCCATTGAATGCGGTAATTAATAAAATTTCGGCACTTTTACGCACAAATTGTTACTGGAAAACTCTTAAAATAATGCACTGGCATGAATTCAACATCGATTTTGCCTTTATGAGCACGAAATCAATGAAAATGAACACACACCAGTTATACACCAGGCATACACCAGATAACGTGTATGTTTGATCGCCAGGGTTTTTAAAATAGTTGAAACTTATTTATCGTGCATATTTAAAAAATTAATTATAGCGTGGTTGGAACTCTATTCATTTTTTCGGAATAATATGAAATAAATTATTTTCAATAAAAATAGGATAGATATGATAATATCATAATTTTACTGATACTCTTAAATTATTTACAAACACATGCCCGTATTATGCCCGTATCACACCAGCCGTCACCGCTCCGTTTCGTTCCTTTTTCGGCCAATCAACGCACGCTACCACTGCCGCTACCGTTGATGATTGGCCAAAAACAGATCCTGTCACTGTAACTCATAGACCATAGACCTCATAGTATACATGGACTAGGCTCTGCCTATCCCATTCTAGAGACCTTTAAGGTAGTACCTCCACAATAGCAACTATTGGCCGATTTCGACGAAATTTGGAAATTAGGTTCAAAAAAGTTAAAGACAATGCCTTGCAAAATTTCAAGTCGATCGACTACTTCAAACATTCAATAATTTTTATATGCGTTCTTATGGGAACAGCATCATTTTTTTTGAATAAATCAAAAAGTTATTGGCCGAAAATTCTGAAAAATTGAGGACACATTGTTCAAAGTGTTTATAAACTCTGTGCTAAATTCATCAAAGTTGACTACATATTTATGCGACAAAAATTATTTTATCTTATTCTTATCAACATACATTTGGCAACGTCTCATTCCAAGCGAAACAATTGCTGATCGTATATATAGCTACAGTGTTTGCCCGTGCCTGCCAGCGCTTATGTGGAAGCAGGTGGCAGACAGTGGTAGATGCGACGTTGCCGATACATGTGCACAGAGCCTGAAATGTGAATATGGCTGCAAGAATTTTTTGTTGCGGCTATATTCATATCATTGCATCCTGGAGGTACTACCTTAAAAAGAGAGACCGGCAATGAACGTCCGCACCTTCTTATTGGCCCAGTCAATGAAGGACTACAATATGGCTGCGCAAATGAAAGAGCTTTGAGCTAGATAATACAATATGGCTGTGCCAATGAGAGCTAGGTAATACGAGTTCTTAACATTCTGCTTACTTTCGTGTTTTGTATTGACAGCTGAACTGGCTGATGGCTGATGCTGGCTGACACCCATTGTCGACCATATTGTTGCCCTATTGCCAGTCTCTCTTTTTTAGGGGTCTCTATCATGTTCCATTGACGAGAATGTGCCAACACGATTTGGCCATAATGCTTACCAGAACCAACAGGTTACCACCTACGCCCTGCGTCATTCAGGTACGGCGATAAATTGATTAATTTTTTTTTTTTTTAGAAAATTATATTTTCGATCAATAAATAACAACAAAACAATAGTAACAATATTATAATAGGTAACGATATTTTAAATGCGTTTTTTCCGAACACTTACGTGTCAGGACCACCCCGGGCCTCACAAGTTCTTAGTCCGCCACTTCACTTGTGTGACGAAAATGTTTCCCGTGATTCCTTTTTCATCCCTCCACAAATACTAAAATAAATGACTATTGATTTTATACCCTTCTTGATTTCACTTGCACTTAAAAAAACGATTTCATTCTATTTTTATAGGATAAACACAGCTTATACTACGGAGGACGCCATTTTGTTTTAGATTTATGGCCAAATCATGTTGGCTCACTTTCGGCCTGTTTAACCTGGACCACCCTGTTTAATGTGATATTAAGTTTCTGGAACATCAAAATTACGTATTATCAAAACAATACCATACCCAGCTGATACTGAACGGTAGGCCTCATTGAAACGATGGACTTTAATCGCTTTCCCAACAGTTTGGTAGGTGCATGTACCACGTCTGCTCTCCGTGATGCACCACAAACCCAGGCGAAATAATTTCCTCGTGAGAAATGAATCTTTTCACTTGCGTTGGCGCGGCCATCGTCATGTATTCGGTGCGTGTATTGGCAATGGCAACATTTCTTTCTTGTTGAACAAACCCTATAATGCCTTCAATTTTTTCTCCCCACCTTTCAATCATAATGACATCATGAATGGTGAGGTAACCGGTCTCAGAATAAGCAATGTAATTACAAAAAGATAATGCTGCTTGTTCATAGTAAGTTCTGTACTCAGTCCCATTAATGAGTGCTTTGGAAAAGTGTCTGATCAAAGTGTTTCCATCTATGTCATCAGTCATCAATCCCAGCTGCTTGCAGTATCTGCATCTCTTCCTCTTCAGCAAGCGAATCACGAGTTTTTGCTCTTCCGAGCATGTATCGTCCAGTTGCAACATTCGGCGGGATATCCCATTGAGCACTCCGCGTTAACTTCCATAACTCTTCCCGAGTTGAAGGAGACAAAGTTTCGTTCCTTACTTCCGACACAACGTATTTCGTCATGAGGAATCTGTTGACGATTTGCATTGCTCTTGCAGTTGAACTTGTGACATAAGATAGCATTCGCCTGTGCCATCCCTCAAATATTGCTCCAGAAGTGGCCCAAGCTGGTCCCATGTTATGAACAGATATTCCAGCATGTTGCAACAAATGCACATTGTACGACATATGTCCGGGGCCGAAGTAGACGCTGAACAAAGAGACAAACTCGTTCAGCAATTCCGAAGCATGATTTAGTTCTTCCACAGTTATACTCGCGTTGTTTAAAATATATACTGCATTCGCTAACTTCGCCCAATGGCGAACATAAACTGGCAGCAATATATCTTGGAATCATGGTACCGCAAAGAATAGAAGACAATTCCTCCACTCTGTCCCCTTCCATAATTTCCATGTTTCCATTTTGCGTGGACGACGGGACACTCTTGATGGTAACTTCACACTCATAATTCTTGCACTGAGTAACGCAATGTTGTCGAGTATGTTTCCGCGAACAAACCACCTTCGGTCCTCAGGCATAATCATTGACACGTATTGTCGCACAATTCCTTCGTAAAAATTGTGAAAAGTTTCAACGAGAATTCCTTGATCGAAACGGAAGAGAGGCAGAAAATAAAGATGCGATATCCCGGTGAAACCATTCACGGTTTCATTTCTTTCTGCAGCTTGTACCATGTTGGCTCTTGTGACATCAACCATTCGTAAATCACCTACACCAACAGGATAATATCTTTTTCTTCTATCATTCACTATACAAGACCGAGTATTCGCGAGGCAGAATGAACACCCGCCTTCTCGTGCATTGTGTCGCATCTGTCGGAGGACTGGATACCGGTCTTCGCAGTCCGCACAAAAACTCAGTACAATACATCGACTTCGAATAATAGTATTTTCAGTTGGATGCCACATGATTCCATCTTCGTGAAGTCTAGAAATTTCTTCAACTATGGGCTGCAGAAGCGTTGTTCTTGGTGGTTTGACGTTTCCCGTCCATAAGCCTGCTAAAATAATGTGCCGCTTACGAGCAAAAGGAGATAGCTCGTTTATAAGAAGCAATATTGGACAGGCTTTGGCTGTCGAAGACTTTGTTAGTTGGACATGGTCAACCCAAAGTGTAAAAGACAAATTAATGTCACTCGCGGGATCATTTGGTGCTGGCACATGTAAAAAGTTCCCTTCCGCAGACAGTTCCTAGTATGCTTGTCCATCATAAATGTCTTCAATGGCTCCCTCCCTTCTTTTAGTTCGTGTGAAGCGGTATCTTAAGTCATTTACTATTCCTGGTTTCCGGAAAAGTTCTTTCAGTTGTTGAGTAATGCTCAAATACACATACGTTGCGAACGGGCCACCTTTGTTTCCTTGACGGCATTTTCCACATCGGCAGTTTCTCGATGGCGTAGTTGTTTCGCCAACAAAATCCATGCACTCTTCACACTGCAAACGGTACCGCATTCCTTCATCATTTCGACCAATCCGTCTCCACAATGTGTCCATGTTTGTTGGGATCCACGGATGATTGCGTTTCACCGTCTTTAGCCACCGCATTCGCAGCATTAGGGACTCATACGTATCGTGCGAAATAAGATTTTGAGCAAGCGCTACGACAAAGTGGTCTCGAATATCAATCTCTTCTGCATCATTCAAGTTTCCTGGTCCTCTTTGAACAAAATAGAAAAATTTTACATCTAACTCATCGTTGGCGTCGGCGATATTGCCGTCTAACTCCCCATGGTCATCAACTCCTTCAACATCACCGGGCAAATCTTCTTCCCACTCACTTTGATCTCCATCACTGCTCTCTACATAGCTTTCTGTGTCAACCTCTGCCTTGGAAAAGTCTGTCTCTGAAGTCGATTCATGGCCAGATACATCCATGTCAGTACTATCGTCGTCTAGTGGCTCAGGATTGTCTGCCATTGTGCGATGATTCGATTGTAGTGGTACCTGTGAATTACAAACATACACAAATATACAGTAGCCTCTTGAAATAACAGACTGGTGTCGAACAGAATTTTTATATGAGGAACAGAAGGATAGAGGGTCGCCCCCTCATACAAAAGCCGCATTGTGGATAATTCGTTCCGGTTGAATCGCGTTCAATCTCGTTTTGAAAGTCTCGTTCAGACTCGTTTTGATAGTCTCGTTTTTTACTTCGCCATTGGGGTCACTAATCAGTGTGCACATTCGTATTATCCCGAATACAAACATGTTCATTCACTAAACTTCGCGCTTCATTGAAAAGGGTCGTCTAAGCTGAACAGAAAACTGACTAGTCCAGAAAAAATTTGAGGGAAAACTTCTGTTCTTTCAAGAGGCTACTGTATTCTTGTACTAAAGAGTTTTGTTTACCAAAGCCTAAGAGTCTGCTGGATCCTGACAATTTTAAAATCTTACTTTCAGAATTGGTACAGAAAGACTCCAGGGCGGAATAGGCTCTTGCTCGAACTATTTGATTGTAGAATCTTCATAGACTTTTCAGTATTTTGGTACTTTTAGACTTTCTAATCATAACTACTCCATCGTCAAAACGCTAATTTTCGGTCAACTGTCAACTATACGACAACTACCAGAATCAAGTCAGCGAAAGTTGGCATTTGGACCTTAGGGTAACTCCACTGTTTCAGTGGAGTTTATTGGAGTCGCCTTTTTATACTGAATTAGCGGTAAGCCATCGAATTTTTGGGCAAGTTTGATTGAAGAAGTATTATTGTATCATTAGTAATACAATACAAGCTAATCCTAGGACTAGTAGAAAAGTAAGTAATAAAACTAAAAACATGGTATTTTGTATGCATCATCAATTAAACCTTTTTCTGTACGTGTGGTAGTAAAGACATATTTATTATCAAACTCGATATGTGTTTGTTAATACAAATCCCCCCCCCCCCTACATCAAAACCGTGCCTACGCCTCTATTTGTCCGTATTGGTAGTCCCGTTCCCCTACTGGTAAACGTTTTCTATGATAGTCACCAAATAGAATTTTGGAGAATTTCATGAACACGAAAAAAATAACAAGTAATTATGAAAATACAACATTTATTTCATAAAATTTGGCATGGCGCAACAAACACTTATCGTCATATGAGATCATTAATTCACATTACACCTTTCATTCTTTGGCATAGTGTCAATTGTACATCAAACTAAAAAAAGTCTTTCAAAAATTAAAGGAATACAGGAAAGTAGTTATAAAGTCTTTCTAAGTTAGTCAACAATAATTTGCGAGAGACAGAATTCTGCACAACACTTTTATTTGGCTGGTCTTCCTCTTCGTCTGCGTCCTCGGTTTCCTCTTCGTTTTCTTCGTCGTTGTCGTTTTCCTCTTCGTTTTCGTCGTCGCCGTCTCCCTTTTCGTCTTCTTCGACGTCGTTGTCTTCCTCTTCGTCTTCTTCGACGTCGCTGTCTTCCTCTTTGTCTTTTTTGTCGTCGCCGTCTTCCTCTTCATCTTCTTCGTCATCCATCTCTTCATTTTTCTCTTCCCTGTCACTGTCAATTTCGTCGTTGTCACTGTCTGTTCTGTTCATGTCTTTGTCATGTTCAGGACTTGTATTTGGTCCAAGCCATTTAGACCACGAGCTGTCACTGTCTTCGCTGTCTGTTGTGTCCGTCTTCGCTGTAGTATTTTTATTTTGTGAAGCTCTTTGTCGATTCAGATGTTTGCGAATTTCGTCCTTGATAAAAGCTACATTGAACTTTTTTTTGTCTGGTAGTGGCAGAAAAAAACGACGTTCCCCCTTTTTCGTGGATTGGAGCGCTGCCACGAAATCTGAAAAAAGGAGAAAAATACGGACTGCGTATACGCTCCGGTTTTATATATCTTGTGGTGAAGCTCATAGCTGACGTGAATAACGCACAATAAATGTAAGAGGAAAATCTGAAAAGAGTCAGGCGTTTACATGATTTTATTTGCCACTTTTGTTTCTTTCACAGAGTGACCAAATAAAAGAAAAACTCGGTGCTCCAATCTTATGCGGCAATTGGTATATTGTTCTTGAAGGAATTTCACACGTTTAGCTATATTATTTCATTGCTGTGACTTTCTGTGCATAGCAAACGAGAAATAAATATTTTTGGTTTTTCAAAATCTAAGATGACAAAGGAAAAAAGTAAGAATAAAGTTAATAGATATGATTTCAATAAACATGTATAAATGGATAACTTTGAAGACTAATTTTAATTGTAAGTAATTGAATACCATATTTTCAGGTAATAAACCATTATTCTGTTCGAAATTTTTTATCCGAATTGTAATTGCACAAGTGCATAAGACGTTTTAACAAAAAATTATGCAATGCAAATACTGCAAAATGCTGATCATTTATTCTTGAAAGCCCACAATTATAGGGAATTTTTTAAGTTACCGTCATGACAGCTACGGGAAACATTACATGACTGTTATTTACAGTATGAAAAGAAAAGAAAACTCCTTCATCGATTTTCCCAGTCAAATGATCATATATTTTATTTCATAATTTAGTAAACGTTTCGGCTATTATGCAGCCATGTTCAGGACCAGATCTACAATAAATATTCGTACATATATAACTAACAAATAAATATTTCAAACATGAATGTCTCTAAAAGTATGTAAAACAAAAAACCAAAAAAAAAACAGGGTATGAATACGTACGTAATTCATACTAGAAAAATCTTTCTAAATCTTCCTATACATTTTTTCTATATTTCTTCCCATACTTTCTTCGGCAATAAGGAACGTGCGTCGTACATAGGGGCAGAAGAGAAACTAAAAGATTGTGTCAGAATTAAAAATGTAGAAGAACTGTTAAGTAAGGGCGGAAACTTCTTTTAAGAAAGGAATTTTCTGTTAAGAAAGTATGGAAAGAAATTTAGATAAAATGTATAGAGATATTTAAAAGGATTTTTCTACTATGACTTATGTACGTATTCATAACCTTTTTTTGGTTTTTTGTTCAACCTATTTTTGAGACATTACTGTTTGAAATATTTATTTGTTAGTTTTATATGTATGAATATTTATTGTACATCTGGCCCTGAACATGGCTGCAGTATATCCGAAGCGTTGACTAAATTATGAAAAAAAATATATGATTTAGAGCATTAAAAATAGCCAAAGATATGAACTCGGATTATGAAGTTATTAGTAACTATTGACTGAGTTTCTGATTTCGGAAATGTTATTGCCGAACAAATAATTTTACTATTATAATATTATTATTCATGTCTTAACGATGCGAGTTTCTGTCCCAAGCTGCTTCTAATGATCTTAATCATCAAAAAGATCTAGTTGGGTAGTACCCTTGGCCAGGTATCAGAAAAATGAAAATCGACCAAACAAATTTGGATCGAAGGTCTCTTTTCTCGGATCGCGTCACATATACTCTCTATTTTACTCACCAAAGACACGTTTAGCCATGCCAGTAGTTAGTCGCACCCACTCTGTATTTTTGGAATTTTTAGGCTTTCTAACAAACAATTTATTTTGGGTGTCTTTGTCCCAAACTGCATCTACTGCGGCTATGATTCGAAGACGCAACGACTTCGCGTCACGCATCCTCAAGTAGACTTCTACTGGCAAAGAAAGGCCTTTCCCTTTTTTACCAACTTCGATGAGCTCTAAAACAAATAAAAATATTTTTCATGCTCGATATTTTCCAAGAATATCGAGAACCTCAATATGGGTGGTATGAACAGGAATAGTCGAAAAATCAAATTTCGCAAGACACGAACTGTAGTTACTGTTGAACATACACATAAAGAAATTTCGAAAATAAAGGAAGAAACAAATGAAGAGATATTTTTTAGTATCACCTAAAGTATTTTACTTATATTAAAAAATATTTTTAATCGCTTATTCTATGAATGTTCACATTCCATAAAATCATCACTCGACCTGTAAATACACTCAGCACTTAAACATAGCCGTAGGAACGAATTTTTGTTTTCTTTCGCCGGGAGCTCCATCGGATAACGACCGCTTTCTGATAAAGCAAAAAATTTTTGGGCCCACTCAGCTAGAAAATACAGACACGTGTCGACGTCCGACAAAATTAAAAGCTATTTGACGGGCTAAGAGCAACAGATGAACGAGTAGAGACAGAAAACATGGAGTTTTACATCTATCTGTCTTTTACTTGTTCGTTTTTTGCTCTTAGCCTGTCTAAACAAACATTCGTATATCAGTGAATAAGACTCTTCCGGACGCCGATGTTCGAGTGCTAAGTGTAACTGTGCCAAATTGAAGGGCAGGTGGTAAAAACTAGGTAAGTAGCATTTGCTATAAGGCTTATATTCTAAAGAGATTCTTCACAATAGTGAGCCTTATAGCAAATTCTACTTATCCGGTTTTGACCGCCTGTCCTTCAATTACATTCAATGAAAGAAATTACTTCCAGCGAAGTTTCTGTCACCGATTCAGAATCGTCAGCACTTTTCAAATGCTCTTCTTTTGGGGTTGAATGTTTTGGGAGCCGCTCATCGAGTATGTTTATAATGCGACTGACATTTTCATTGCAACCTACTGCAGGTTGCAAATGCTGCCCTTCCAAAATTTGCACTCTTTCTTTTAATTGTGCATTCTCTTTTTTTAATTCGACATTTTCCGCTTTCACGGCTGCCAATTCAGTAACAATTTCAGAATAAGCTGAGTTTCTCGATGTATCGATATCCTCACTTCCAGTATGCGGTTCCAACTCCCCTACTCCATCCTCAACGTTTTCAGCAATTTGCTGATGGAGTGCATCAGCATGCTATATATATATGGACAAAAGGACTGCATAACCATGTGCCTTGCAATATTTTGCATTTTTCGGAAGTACATAAGGTGCAGTCCACATATTACGTCATCTATTTTTACCTATTTTGGATCCCCTCCCCCCCATGTAATCAACCATCATCATTCTGTAGACCCCCCCCCCCCCCTAGTGTAAACGTCATCACAAAGAAATTAATTTTTATCGTGTATAGGTGTCCTAAAATTTTTGATAAAAAATTCTATTTTTATGATCGCGTCATCATCCTTGCCCACCCCCTGACGTCAATATCCATCATTAAACTCAAAACCCCCGCCCCCTCTAAGTGTGATGACGTAATATGTAGATAGCCTCTAATGTAGTAAGAGAGTGTAAGAAAGATATCGAGGAACTGCCTTGCAGTTTTTGGTTTTTTCGAAATGTCGAGTATTACATCCTCACGCTGAAAATTGCTTCGCTGAGAAAGTTTACAGATGTTATAGAGAAAAGGAACAAAATTATTTTACAGTATTTTAAGTCTTGTAATTGTTCATTAGCATAGGAATAATTTCCAAAATACTTACACATTCATCAACGGTTGCCCGATTTTCTATGCTGCAACCACTCGACGTCTCAGTCCTTGCTTTCCTGATAGCAAGCAACGCCTGGGCGTCCCAGTCTTTTTCCTCTTTACGAACTGCGTCCTTTTGAGATTTCTGGAAGGTAATATATAGCTGAATAATTATATATAATAATTATTCTAGTGTCTCTTGTTACTTTGTAGCGTTTAGTAAGGTACTGTCATCGTTCGTATCGAACGTCTAAACAAGTAGATTCATTTTACGCTTTGACAACGTTCGATGTATTAGTTAAACAATTTACTTTTGTAAGGCAGTATACCCGTGAAAAAAAGAAACGTGTTCTGAACGCGTTATGAACGCGTTTTTAGAAAGCGTTCTCAAGAACGCGTTCAAACCCGTTTAGAACGCATTCTTACGAACGCGTTCTTGAGAACGCGTTCATAACGCGTTCAGAATACGTTTAGAACACGTTTATTTTTTTCACGGGTAGATTTATTTTGTATGTAGCGAACTTTATTAACACTTTTTCTCTTAAATATAAGTTTAAAAACATGCTTAATACAGATAAGAATCGATTTCTTTGATACACTGTAATTTGTACAGGAGCAATCAAAGCGAACTTTATGCTCGCAAACAAATATTGTATAGCAGCATTTATTTGAAAAAACTCTGAATATTCATTCCAAATCGGATTTGTTTGCACAAAAACTGACATAATGAAGGAACAGTTATTGTTTCAGAATATATTCAAATACAGTTGTTACCATGTACCTCTTCATATTTTCTGGGTGTGTTATTGTGTGAAATGTTACATACTATGTATCAAGAAAGTTATGCATCGTTTCTCACCTTTTTTTTCGCAGCAGCAGCTTTTTCTGTGTCGATGGCGATCCTTTTTTTACTTTTTTTTTTTCCGAAAACGTAAAATGGACAGGAGGTTTAACGTTTCTCTTGTTCTGCATGTCACCTGCAACAATAAACAAAAATAACATCAACTTATGTTATTGCTATCATAACCTCATAATTTATCGAGGTTCATTAAAAAAAGACTGATGTACATGGTTGTAACTTGTCTTTGATATTTTGAATATAATGTAAAATAAATTCAAAACGAATGAAATTTTTTTAAATCTTAAATAATTAGTTTTTTTTTAAATTTTAAATGACAGTGACATTACAAGTCACCTTAATATTGATATTCTTTCAAAACCTATAAACAATATTCAATTCTTGACCAAAAATTGTGTAGTCTTGGCGCATTTTTGTATTAAAAGTCAAAATAAATCATATCAGCTGAAAAAATTCTTTGTTTTCCGAAAATCATCTCTATTTTTCGAACAACTGCAAGACATACTTGACGCCTTTAGCAACGAACTTAACGTGCTACTCAGAACTATCAAGTTGACAACTGTATTTAAGATGTAAACTTGAATCTTGGTTACCAAATCTTTCAATTTCAGACCATTATATTGCTATAATAAAAACATTATAGGTTCATCAGCATTTCCGGAAACGTAACAAGACTTTTTGGTGGCAAATTCAAAACGGAACGAAAAGAGATCTTTCCCCTGGCATTGTCGCTGCGTCGAATCTGGATTGGTTTCATTTTTATTCTACTGCAACAAATAAACAACAAACATATATATAAATATATATATATATGTATGTAAGTATGTATATGTATATACGCAAACACAAAAAAACACATATACGCGCGCGCGCGCGCGCGCGCGCGTGTGTGTGTGTGGGTGGGTGGGTAGGTGTGTGCGCGTGCGTGCGTGCGCGCACGCGCGCAAGCGTGTTTAAAACAGCAAATTTAATCACATTCATGCATAAGCAATCATTATTTCCTGACAAACAGAATGGTCAGAAATTTCGATACATCAGTTGATAGAACTGATGAAAAAAATGGTCCGAATTTGGTCCATTTTTGATCCGAACACTTTGCTACGGTTCTAACAACTTAATGTAAACAGTTTACATGATGTCTACATAAAGTTTGCACGATATTTGTATTATGTTTACATATAGTTTACGTAAACATATGCAGATGCACTGGGAAGTAAACACTTTTCACTAGGGAAGTTGTCGACATTTCACATCAACAAATTAGATTATTTTTCGTCAATTTAGATCAGTAAGTCTTACACACTGTTACATCTCTAATCACCTGCGCTCCACTGCGCACCACCACGGCCGTCGAATGCCAAGTAGCCAAATACAAATGCCAATTAACAATGCCTTTGCAAATTCCTTTGCAAATTACTTTGCAACGCCAATTAGCAAAGTATGTATTTCACTAATACATTTTTTTAGAAACAGATCTTTTGAGTCACTAGATTGTATGCTTGTGCGCCAGTTGGGCGCGCCATTGTTCGGGTATTGGAAAATGAAGACTGATCTCGTCACGTAGGGATGGGAAAAATATCAGTAACGAGAAATATCAAAAAGTATCCGTACTGTTTTAGTATCAGCGCCGGCAGAAGATGAGGTGTAGTGGGTATCACTTCCCACCTTAAAAATTGTAGATTGGTAAAATACTCATAAATACCCACGCCAAAATGCAGCAATTTGCAAATCGTAGTTTTACAAATTTGTCAAAATTATTCGCAATGTACAAAATTTATCTAAATTACTTAAAATTCTATATTTTATTTTGAAATGTAAATTTACGAAATTAACAACCATCTCCGAACAATAGAAAATTTTTGTACTTTCAATAATTTACAGATATTACAGGGTTCGTATAGTAATACAAAAATCCCAGAATTATTGACATTCAAAATTTTTAATCTTTTGCAAAGTTTCCAATATTTTATAAGTTTAAAATGCAATTCGAACTATTCCATCATTTCCAAACTTGACGAAAAATCATCAGTCTCTGTGAGATTTTTCGTCGTTCTCGAATCTTTTTTAAGTATTTTAGTACTTCATCAGTAAAAAAAGTCATTATTCATATTTTGAAGGGATATGATCATGAAGGCAACGACTGTATTTATGAATATCATTCCAAATTGTACAATTTTTTCGAATGTCATCGAATTATTGAGGATGTTTCAAATTTCTTATGTGTGAAGTTGTTAGAATGTTTTAAAACACGAACATAATATAAACTATCCGAAAGTTTAAAAATTTTGTGGAAATTCGCCAGAATTATAAAGATATTTGAAAATTTTTTATAATTTTTCAATTTTTTAAAATAAAATATATTAAAAACGAAACAAATTTATCAAACAGATTTCGAAGGAATAGAATACTGAACACAAATGACAATATGTATGAACATACATGTACTGAGATTCTACGAAATTCTTCGCATTCCGTCGGAATGTTAATAATCTTCAAAATTATCCATATTTTTAAATTATTTAAAATTTTTGAATATTTCCTCCATGATACAAAGTATTCAAAAATTTGTCAAACTCAGTGAGATTTTTCGTCATTTTTGATTATTTGTCAAGTTTTTCGAATTCATGCTTCAAATTGAAAAAGGAAAAAAATTGCTTATTTCAGATAAATATAATAAATCAAACCCTCTACAATGTCAATGAACATTTTCTGTAAGTCTACAAATTTTCAGAATTTTATGAAACCATTAACAACTTTTGAAACTTTTTATGTTTTTTAACTGTTCGAAATTTTAAAATCTCTTATGTTTTTTGACTTCGTGAAATATGAAAAATTTTATACATTAAATCAATTACCTCAAACTTTCCAAATTTCATGAAAATTTGTCCAACTAATGGTAGTTTCTGTCGTAATTCATGAATACCTTTCAAGGTATTCGGATTTTCAATAAAAATCAACAAAACATCATCATGCATATTTTGAAAAACATAGAACAAAACGCAATTCTAATAACTACTAACATTTCCTTGAATTCTATACATTTCACGAAATTTTCGTAATTTCGTACATATATTCAAATTTCAAAACATTTTGAAAATTAAATAAAATTTTGTCCGACCAGTTAATTTTTTTTTGGTAATTTCCAAATCCTTAGCAACTTTGTTAGATTTGTATTTAAAAAAACATATTTTGCATATTGCGGAAAAATATCACAATGAACACGTCGACCCAGTTACTTATGTTTTAATGAGTACCCACTCGAAAAAATCACGTACTGCCGCCCCTGTTAAGTATTACTGATAGTTATTGATATTAAGTAAAATTGGTTCAACTTAGCACTAAAATACTTTAGTTTTTTTAAAATCGGTAACTTTTTCAAATTTGCATTCACCCTATCGTGCGTGGTTCAATATGTTTTACGATATCGTACAATACTTAGCGTATTCGAATATTTATCATAAATAAGTATAAATTAATAAAATTTATAAAAATTTCAAACAATAATTACATGTATAATCATAATACAAATTATTAAATATTTTTTAAATTTCCTTCTGGAGGTGCTACGATGTGATTTTACACTCGCAATTATTTAAGCAAGTTAAAAAATTATAATTTTAGTATAGAATCGTTACTGGAAACTTTCCAAAATCTCAGGATATTTGGAACTGTTTTCAATCTCTTAAGTTTTCAAAAATTGTGAAATTCTAAAAAGTGTCAAAATTTTCTGGACTTTCAAAATGTTTCTACCACTCCAAACTCTTCAAATTCGCAAAATTGTTAAAAATCTTAAAACGTTCGAAATTATAAACTTTCTTAACATTTATGAATTTAGTCAAACTTTTTGAATTTAAATAATCATACGTACTTCAAATTTTCAGAGTTTTCGAAACTTTTACGAATCTCTGGAGTTTATGAAAATTCGGATATTTTTGACATTCTGAAAATATTAGTAAAAATTTTCTAGACTTCCAAAATTTTTACGATTCTCTAAGCTTTTAGAATTTGAAAAATTGTTAAAAATCGTACAATGTTCGAAATCATTAACTTTCTCACAGTTAGAGTCATTCGTAAAATATCATGAATATTATAAATTTTTAGAATTTTGAGGACTATAAAAATCTCTGAAATGTACGAAAATTTGTACATGTTTGAAATTCAAGAAATTTTTCAAATTTTCTGGACCTTGAAAATGTTCAATATAGTACAATTTTTTAGCATTTGAAACTTTCAAAGTGTCAATAATCATAAATATTATAAATTTTCAGTTTTCGAAACTTTTGAGAATCTCTGAAATTTAGGATGATTTGAAAAATTTTGACTTTCTAAAAACTGTCATAATTCACTAGACTTACAAAATTTTTAAGATACTCCAAGCTTTTATATAGCTTTATATATTATAATATAGTATATAATATATATAGTAATATAATATAATATATTATATTACTTAATCGATAGAAAAGCTAGAAGTAAAGTTAGTGATTGCCAGCTTATAAATATAAATGCAGAGATTAGAAGAAATTAAAACGAATTTTTCGAACGTTATACCACGGAAACTGCGAATACTGTTACGGATAAGGCGAAGAGAAGTCATGCACGTCTGTCACCTTCCAGTGTAACCAGCCCGTTAGTGACGAACGAAAATCCAGATGATGTTCACATGAACCTTGAAAATTCTTTTGACTTTGGTGATGACAATGATTTTGTCACACGTGTTATTGAAAGTGAAGAATCTGGTGAAAATAGCGATGTTGATGAAAGTTGTGAAAATCCGACTCAGTCAAATTTTAGAGATGGGTTGCGCGCTTGTCTTCTCAGAAGTAAGATCAATCGTGCTCAAGCTACTGAAATTTTGAAATTTTTAAGAACACATCCTTGTTTTTCTAAACTTCCTAAAGACGGTCGTACATTATACAAAACTCCGCGGGAATCAGCAGTTCTTAGAAAAGTTAATCCAGGTGAATATTTGAACATTGAATTTGTCAAGGCTCTGAAAAAGATCATTCGCAAATATCCATTACGAACGATCCCATCTTCATTAAAAATAGATTTTCATGTAGATGGTGTTAGGGGCGATCAAAGTGGTCGAATTCAATTTTCGATTATTCAAATAAGGATCGCTAATCTGCCACGTTGTGATCCAGAAGTAGTTGGGATATATCGAGGAACGAAGAAACCCGATAGCTCGGCTGATTTTCTTCAAGATTTTATGTCAGAATGGGAATCACTTGTAAAAAATAATGAAATCAGCTACAATGACAAATCTGTACAATTTGAAAAATTGTTGAAAATCTCGGAATGTTCGAAATTATTAACCCTTTTGAAGTTTAAGAAATTTGTAAAATTTTCGAAATTCCAATAACTATGAACAAATATTACTTTAAGAATTTTTAAAATTATACGAATCTCTGAAATTTTCGAAGTTACAAGAACTTCCAAAATTTTCAGAGTACTTTCTTTGAACTTTGAAAAGGTTTAAAATTGTGAAAAATGTTAAAAATTTGTAGAATTCTCGTTATTTTGAGAGTGATAATATTGTTAATTTTGTCGTGACTCCACAATTTCCAAAGTTATTGGAGTTTTGATAATTTGCTTAGTCTCTAAAAACACGGTAAATTATCAAAATCTTCCAAACCTCAAGTATTCCCGAATTATTTAAAATCTCAAAATTCTGAAAACGTATGAAATTATTTATTTCCTCGAAAACTCAGACACTTCGAAAAGTTTTTTCAGGAAAAAAATACGAAAAAAAATATATGTATTTTATCAAAGCGGTCTAAAAAGCCTCCCGCTATGATAAAAAAAATCATGAATAAAAAATTATCGCTATGATTATTATTTATCGCATGAGAGCACATGAGAGTCACTGCTGTCGATATAATTCACGATCGCGCTCCTACACGTTCGATTCGCGTGTGCCGCAAGATGTCGCCAGCTATCGGAGAATCATTTCATTCTCAACTCGAAAACAAATTTCAAATAATTGATCATTTTAAACCAAAAAATAAATTATTTTGACTGCCTACCTACTTTTTCATGACAAAAAAAGCTTCCGGAAAGCCATTTATGCGGTAAAAACTTTTCTACGGCAACATTTATTGTTTTGGGTGGTTACATTAGGGTGGTCCTTAAAATGGGTTCGGTCGAATTTTAACCACGCCGCCCCCTAAAGTGTTCCAAATAATTCAAAAAAATTGCATAAAATTTTTCAGATTTTTATTTGAACGTTAACCCGTGCCTTTCATTATTCGTTAAACTTTGCGTCTTATTCTTGAGGTTCGAAATGACATGCTTCGAGATATTGTTCTTAAATCAGCAAGTCAATGGAATTTAGGACACTCTGAAAGTGAAAGCAAGATGAATTTGGAGAAACTTCTGTCAGTAATGAAATTTTTTCAGAAACCTTGAAACTTTTTATATACTTATTAGTACTTTTCAGTAATTTTAGAAAATCACATCACATATTTGAAAAATTTCATCGTGATAAGGAATCGTTTGGAATTTCATACGTGTATTATTATTCATTTGATTTACATATCAATGTATTGTTGTTATTAGTATTGTATTGGAGTAATTGTCACAGTTCAGTAAAGTGAACTGTGACAATTACTTCGATACATCAAGTCACAATTCCTACAGGTAAAGCCTTAAATGCAACCTAATCTAATTAAGCATTTTTTTGACAGTTCTGTTTTTATACTCCTACATCTCTTTATTACATTTTCAATCGATGTTTGCGCTTAAACATAGTTGATATATATACATCTATACATATTTCACTAACATTATTTCTATTTACATCAGAGTTGTTAAATGTTTTACCTTCATACTCGAATTGGTACATTGTTGTTATTTTTTGCAAAATTTAATGTGAGTTTATATTTTGCGAGCGATAATAATAATTTTTATTGTACATACCAATAATTAAATCATAAAAGAGTTTTGATAAAAAAATGTATGGAGTAATTAAATACCTAAAATTCCAAATAACCATAAATTCAGATATGGTAAAATTTTTTAGAAAATTATTATACAACCTTTTGACCTCATAAATTTTTTGTAATTGATGAATTTTTAGATACTCATTTATGTCCGTGATGATTTTTCAAAATTCCAATTATAAGTTTCTACAGAATAAAAAAAATTTTTTTAATAATGAAATATCATACACTTTTGGTTAATTTCACATCATACAAAAAATTTCATTTCTTCGAAAATAGTTCAATCATCATTTTTTTCTATTATTACATTTTTTCCTGTGCATTTGATTCTTCGAAAAACCTTTTTTTTCATGCGTTACTTCATTGCAAAGACACTTTCATATTTGTTATCAAGTCAACTACCTATGTTTACAACTGCTGCATTTGAAATTAAAATATAAATTAGCATCGAGTAAACTGAACTGTGGCAATTACTCCGATACATCAAATCACAATTATTGGAATAGTTGAATCCGTTGATGACAATGATGAGAAGAATCAGGAAAAAATTAACTTTTAATTCAGATTTTTTGCAAGATAAAACTGTTGACGTTAATTCCATCATAAGCCCATCGTGCTTCACAGTCAAATATAAATCAGAAGAAGGATTTGGTGAAAATGTAGAAGAGATTTTGAACTGCAGATTGGCAAATTTAGTTCCAACTTATCAAAAATTTTGGACGCGAGATGCGGTGAAATATTTCGAAAGCGTAGCGTTAAATGAAAATTTTGCTATCAAAATATTAAAGCAAATCGACGATCTATTCTTTATCAATTTAGAAGATTATGATTTAATGAGGAGCATCGACCAATAGATTGTTGATAGAGAATATGCAGTTTTCGAAGATTATTTTGCTCCATACTTTCCATCCGATTGATATGATTCTCCATTGAATTCTTATGAATTAATTGAAAAAAAAAGTTTAAAAAAATTATGTTTTTGATCTGTTATTTAATGTACTATTTACCTTAGCTTACCGCAACTCTAACGAACAATTTGACGTATTAAGCTTATTCTTAAGACGTCTTTGGCGTTCAAAAAAAATGATTGACTGTGATGAAGACTAAATCCATGTTATTTGAATGGGAAAAAGTAGGGCTCTAAAAGCAAGGGTTAACTTTCAAATAAAAATCTGAAAAAATTTATGCAATTTTTTTAAATTATTTGGAACACTTTAGGGGGCGGCGCGGTTAAAATTCGATTTGAACGCCGATTTTGAAATTAAAAAAACTTGATCATGGTTTACAAAAATAATACTTAATAGAATTAATAAATGAAGGAACGAAAAATACTTCAAATTATTAAAAATAGGAAAATGCATATTTTAATAAAGAATGTAGACTCAGACAATGAAATAGAATAGTACACTTTGTTAAAAAATTAATAATAATCAAAAAAAAAAGAAACACTCAGTAACTCATCTTACATATATATATGTATGCGCACACACACACAAACACACACACACGCACACACACACACACACACACACACACACACACACACACACACACGCACGCACACACGCACACACACACGCACGCACGCACGCGCGCGCGCGCGCGCACATTTAAGTTCTTAATGAGTATTTTTAAAAATTAGGTTTGATACAATTAGAGAAAGTACCTGTAACCACGAATCAATTCATTCGTGGTTACTGGGGTAGTAAATTTTTATCCAAAAAAACATTTTCAGCAGTTTTGAGGAGCTATAACTGCAATTACAACCATTCAAAATTTTACAATATCTGGAAAATAATAGAAGTTTTATTCGATTACCTACATCTGAGTATCCAACACACAAAAGATTATCTTTTCGAATGTTTGAATCGGATAAGTATGCTGGTATCAAATTTTTTCAAATCATTTAAGGAAAATAAAGGTTTTGTGATTTGTAAGGAGTCTATAAAGACAAAGAGATCACTTACGAACTATTAAGTATAATATCAGCCTTGTTGATTTTACATGTAGAAACCAGATAAACAAGTAAATTCTAGGCAAAGAGAAGTGAATTCTGTGAAATTTCGTATAACGTGTATGATTGTGGTGTGGACTACGGAAAAAGACCTTGCAGCACCTCGAGGCTTTTTGAGAAAAACAAAAACGTGTTTCAAAGTATTTTATTATTTTATCCATTCGAGTGGCTAGAGGGGCTGGAGCAGGTGGCAACATTCTCTTTCAAAAATTTCCCTTTTCACTGCAGTGTACTTAAGTTTTTAAACCGGCGGAAGTCATTAGTGAATGGTTTTCAGTTTCAGATTTTATGCTTGAATTGATCGATGATTTTCTTTTGATACGCGTCAAAAATGTTAGAAAGGAGACAAAGGAATGAAAAATTGCCCAACCTCAATGTCGACTTTTGGTGCTGTCAAGACCGTTTTAGAAATCCACGCTGTTTAAAGCCGGTAAAAAAAAAAAGAAAAAAAAACACGTGAATTTCCAGGCAAGTTTTGTCGACATGAACGGCGAATATTCACCCTGATAATATCCTTGGGAAGGAGCTGATAAATGCAAGCATAAATGAAGTCATCTTTTTTACACGAAAACTCAAAATGATAAGAACATGAAGACCGAGTGATTGGGAGGAAGGAAAAGTATTTTCTTCTTCAAAATTCTCGAAAGCTTAACACATTAGAAATGAATAACAATATACCACTTTACATCTTAATTAGTACTATGTAGAATGGATTAAAAAAAGGGACATAAAAAAACGGAAATAGAAACAAATAACGTCAAAAAATTTCAATTTATTCCGTGAAAAAAGCCCATAAGAAATAAAGGAATGTACTTAGATTTGATTATCTGTACCTTGTACTGTAGACTACGATCCTTGCTGTGCCTTGCTGACTACGATTCCTGACGGTTCCTCGCTTGGAAGTGGTCTTGGGTTCAAGAATATTATGAAATGCTGTCAACTGCAGACAAGCACTGACACTGGTATGAAGAATACTGTATTCTTCTTAGACACTGTTAGACACTGTTCGACACTGGAAAAGTTTCTCCCAGAAAATCTCGCTAGGAGAGAGGGGAGAGAGCGAATGAATAATGGGATCCATATTCGGCCAGACGTCTAAAATGACCTTTTTTTACCTGATAAAGGTTAATGGTTTTCCAGACTGGCCGAGAATTCCTCGGGTCATTATGTAAATCACTGCCAAATAAGGCATCAATGACGCTGAATGAACGCGAGAAATTTTTTAAGAAACAGCTTTTAAGAAAGAATTGTTTTAGAGAAACATTAAAGCAACCTCTTTTTCCTTTCAGAAAATAGATTCAGCTCAGAAGACAATGCCCGAGTTGATTTCTGAATGATATTTTTAACTGCTAATTTCAATAAGCATATAACTATTTATTATTTCATAATATAAATTTTTATAAACAAATTATTATCAATGACTTAATAAAAACAAATAATGATATATGGAATCATGATGCAAAATTTTTAGACACAAATTGTGGTAAACAAATTGTTATTAACAATTTGTAAATAACAATTTGATACTAACAAATTGTTCAAATTAAATGGAAGAAATAAATCACGATTTCCAAAACCGTATATGAAAAGTTAATAAACAAATTCTTGTCGACTAATTGTTATTTGTTTAATAGTCATTTAAATTTCTTATCAAAAACTTACTCTAACGAATTGTTACAAACCAAGTGTAATAACAATTTTTCTCATTTAAATATAATAAACAATATATTCATACACTAATAACACCCGGTTGTAAGTGTACTATTAGGATGACATATAATTTTGATAATTATAAAATACTATATACGTCGTAATTGAAACAATGTACAAAGAAAATATTGGATCCAAAAATTTGAATCGTTTTTGAACAATTCAGTTCCCAGATAATAGAATTCCAATTTTGCTCAAAAATGGATAAAACATTTTTACCAGAACCTTGATCAAATTTGTAATGTAGCTGTTTCCGCTATGCGGTTCAAATTTTAACAAAACTTATTGCTCAAACTTTGATTCAGGTTTGGTTAAACCTGGGATGGGTCGAATTTTTTCTATCACATATCCAGATTTTTGTTCAAATTTGGGTTAAGTATGAAAACACTACTGGAAACCCGGATATTTGAATGAATCTGGAGTTCCAGGTCTGGTTTTCCGGGTTTCACCTGTCACTTTTCAGTATCTTCACCTGTGGCTTCTGAGCTTGCTTTACATGTATACCCATTTCTGGTTCACAGGCCTGAAGAGGTAGAAAAAAAGTCCTTAAAATTGATGATTTAAAAATTTTTTTCAGTTTTTGACGTTTTTGAAAAATATTTAAACAATAATTTGTAATTTTTACCCCGAGCCCGGATTTTCTCACTGCGGCCCTCTCAGAACACTACAAAACACCTTACGCCATCTCTTAGAAAAAATTTTAGACTCACATCTATTAGCGCCCGAAGATAACCGAGTGAATCCGAAGTATAATATGAAACGCCGAAATGGACGAAAATCGTGACGCTCTTGCGCACTAGGAGAACGACCGAGTTGATTTTACTCGGATTCGAGTTGTTGACACTCGGCGGCCGAGTATCTTCACGCAAACTAGCCGAGTATCGCTGTAGAGGTCGCTTTTACTCATACTGTAGAGTAGATGCGACCATTTTAAACGAGTAAGCATTTCCGAGTTGCAGTAAGCCCTCGGGCCGAGTCGATTTTACTCGGTTTTCAAGATTGACAGATTTGTCAATGGATATGAATATGAACCGAACATTCCCGACCACTGCCGAACGTCTCCGAAAGCGACTTGCAGCGACACAACTTGCCGAGTAATATACACTCTGCCAGCGAGGTTGATGCAACTCTAACACTGTTACTCGGCGAGTATGTATTATTTTAACTCGGCCGTTTTCCCAGTGCGTCGAATTTCAAAATACACGACGCTCATTGACTGCCGCAGGGGGCAGACACCTAAATGCAGAAATCTCCCACGAGATTTTTTAGTCAAGTTGCCCGCCGCGGGGCAGCAGCACGGTCGCTTGGTTATAATTCCTTGATTTGTTTTTATTTACATTTACACACCAGCATCAGCTTACATTTTTAGCTTTTATTGATTTGAAAACAAAAATAATTAATAGCAGTAAAAATACGGTAGTAATTCACGTTCGTAGATTATTTATTTTTACATAGAACTTGTAAATATAAAGATAAAAAGAAAATTGAAAATTTAGGTAAATATCAAAATCAATGTTCAAGTGGTGGTTGTTTTGGTGCACTCAAGTTTTCAAAAAAAAACAAATTTTTTTGAATCAATACCCATCAAATTGTCAAGGGTACAATCCCAGAATTTTTTACATTGGAAAAAATGTATATTTTTGTTCTTTTTATTTTTTTTTTTTCATGATTTTGATGAGTTCAAGAATAGTGAGTCTCACAATCGCCTGATTTTTTGACTCAAGATATACAAGTTCCATAAAAAATTTTGTATAACAGATTGTAACAGATTTATAACAGAATTTACCAAGCTACCATTTTATGCTATCAAAAATCAAATATACTTATTTTCCTGAATTTTCAGGTTACCTGATTTCATTAAACAAAAAAATTTTTCCATTCTACAAAAACTAAATACAGCCTCTGTTAAATGAACGTTCGCGAATGACCTTGATAAAATAAATCAGGATTCATTATTATGATGATATATTACAAATTACAGGAAAATTTTAAATTGCATTATTTTTGCACTGTGAATCCACGTAGATTCGACATTCCTGTAAATTAGATTACATGGTGAATTCATAAATAACTGATGGAAGGAAACAAAATTGTTGTCGACTGCAGTTTTTTTTTTTTTTTTAATCTTTAATAAAATAAAATACATAAAAATTTGACATATAAAAATAAAAGTGCGATTCCATTGCTTTGCAAAAGCAATCATAAGTAAAACGTAATGTATTCACTAATCGAAATAAAACTAACGCCCTTATTTTGACTGTCATTCGACTTGTTTTATTATTTACCAATTATCAATCGATACCTAAATTCAACACTTATACCTAAGCTAGGAATATCTTTCGGTTGAAGAGAATAATAATAAATACATAATATGTATAATGTAACTTTTCTTGATATATCAAGTAAAAGTAAAATTATAATTCAAATAATTTATACAGCATATTTTACGTACAACTCAGCCACTGAAAAGGCACAACTTACACAATCAAGGCAAGATGATTATATTGACACGAAAAAAAAATGTACAATTAATATGTACCTAGTAACAAAAACATACATTTCTCACAAAAAAATCTCGTAATCAAACTTTTTTCGTTTCCTAATCCTGAAGAATAATTTCAATAAATGTAACTAATTTTGTAGACAATACAAACATAGGAAAAAATGAAAAACCGTTTAAATGTGTCACTTGTAAGACTTCTTAAAATTCATTTAAATTAAATATTCAGAATGCCTTCGTCATTCTTTCGATTTGTACAATTCGATCATTCATTTTATATGCAAAATCGTCTGTAAGATTCTGCAGACATTTCTACTTATTTTACTTTTAAAGATACGCTATTCAAAAATAGTATGTCATTGACGTAATACATTTCTACATTTCTTTTCAACAATCGCGTATTATTCTTTATACACGAAAACTCTCTTTCCTCCAATTCTATGCAGTATTTTTCTACATATTTCTTCTTCACATATTCTTTACATTTTGGGCGAGGTTTGGCTGGTTTCGTTCACTGAGGAGCGGTGGCGCCGCGCCAGGCCAATCACACCCACCGATCAATGACCTTGCACGTGACACCCGTGTACAAATTCAAACAAGAAAATAAAATTAACATTACTCGCTACAACTTTATAAACGACACCCTGTTTATCATATTTATCCAATTTGTCTTTCTCTTTTTTTTACTATTTAATTATTAAGTTTTTTTCTATTTTATTAATCACTCTGAAATCATATTTTCGGAAAACCCTTATTATTTTCATATTCAAGTTTTCAACAAAGGGTAAAATGAACATCTTCTTTTTATCATTCTCAGTATTCTTATTATTTATACTCTTCTGAGTTTTCAAATATTGAATCCTACCCTTAATATACTTATCAATAAAAGTTTCTGGATAATTGTTTTTCTTTAAAATCTCTTTAACAATTTAAAAATTTTTTTCCCGAAATTCAAAATCAGCCAACTTGACAACTTTGTCTACTAAACAGGAAATAGTACCAATATTTTGGTGTAGTGGGTGTTTCGAATAGTAATTAACGAACCTCATCGACGTGGTCGGTTTAATGTACCAATCAAACCTCAAGCTACTACCACCTTTTATGATCTTTAATTCTAAAAAATTCAAATTGTCATTGTCTTCAATTTCACAAGTAAATTTTAAACGAGGGCCCTAGTGACTGTGTTTTTTATAAACCACTTTATAAAAAGTCGACTTTATAAAAGTTTCATAAAATATTTGATGTTTATAAAATGACTTTATAAAGAATCTCATGTTTTATAAAGATTTAGAGCTTTATAAAGCAAACAAAGTTTTTTAAAAAAAATGAGATTTTTAAAGTACATCCTTTCATATATATGGAAATTAATATTCGTAATTGTACACATTATTTACCAAAAAATGCTGATATTATGAATTTTTTAACTGTTTGTTGCATTATGAGTTTACCTAACAATACTATCTAATTTGAGGCAGCATAGTCAACAATTAAAAGAAATTTTGTAACTTGCATAAAAATTTATTGAAAACACGAGTTGTACAACATTGGAAATTATTAACGAGCCTTACAACATATTTACAGTGGAGGTTCATTAGCTGCTACAGGAGGTTGGTTAGCTGCTACAGGAGGTTCGTTAGCTGCCACATTTTTTTTCTTTGGTTTTTTTCCTAATTTCACGCGTATTCCGTGTGCGATTTCATTCCGTGTTCAGTTTTTTATTAGCTTTTCGGGATGTTTCTGTCGTCTATGCAGAATGTATCCTGAAAAGAGTAACGTGATTAGAAGAAATTTCACACAAACAACTCATGATTAACAAAGTGTTTCGGAATAGGTGCTCATACCTATGATTTGTTTGACAGCTTCTTCATGAAGTGGAGGTTTTTTTGTGACATTCTCCTTGCCTTTTAGTAGATAGACTATGCCAATTCTAAATACCCCCACTCCTCCACCCATCGCGTGACCCCCCTCCCCTCCCCCTGCGCGCTGATTGGTCCACCCCTCCCCTCCCCGCCCCTAGGTCCCGCCCCCTGTGCGCTGATTGGTCCACTCCTCCCCTCCCTCCCCATGGGCTTTCCGGATTTTTCCACGATTTTCCGAGGTTTTCCAAAAATTTCCTACATTTTCCGGATTTTTCCTAGATTCCCCCTAGATTTTCCCAAATTTTTCCAAAAATTTCCCCAAATTTCCCTAGATTTTCCGGATTTTCGCTAGATTTTTCCGAATTTTTCCAAAATTTTCCAAACTTTCCCCTAGATTTTCCGGGTTTTTCCCTAGAAAAATTGCTGTCAACAAAATGGCGGTCGAAAAAACAAGATGGCGGTGGTCGGTAAATTACCTGTGTCGGTAATAATCACCTGCAGTCGGTAACTATTACCTATGGTAGGTAATTTTAGGAAATTTTTTGGTTTTTGTTTTTTTATTTTTTCATTTATTTTTTTTTCTCAGTTTTTAATTACATTTGTTTTTTTTTTATAATGATTACATATATATACTTATAATTCCTTAAATCTACTCTTCTGCGCCATACTTTTCTCTCATATACCCATTTGTCCATACAACTGTTGTTTTTAAAAATTCATGCTTTCGACGCTCTTCAATCATTCGTTCACTTAAATTTACAGAGTCTTCACAATTGTTCAAACAAAAAAAATCATGCACACTTTCACTCCAGTCAAACATTCGTTCTTTAAATAACAATATTTCACATATTCTATCAAACTCGCATTCATCCTCACATTCAAACAAACTTAATTCTAAGGCTTCAATCTCTAGCTGATATTTCATCCTTAATCGACTAAACTTCTCCTGACGTTCCGAAAACTCTTCATTATTTTTGACCATCAAGTTATTCAAATTATCTATTTCTTTTTCTATCGTATCGCTCGTGTACATCACTCCATTTAACTTAGCGACGTCGATTCGGATCTTCTCTACCACCGACAAGCGTCTCAGTGCATCGAGCTCCCGTTTCTTTAACAATAAAAAAAAAAAATGTGAAAAAGTACTTGAGTGTATGTATAGATAAATATTAAATAATAAGCATTGTTACAGAAATATCGAGCTATGTAGAAATTTCCGAACTTAACGCTAAAAATGCAACCATCACTGTGTACTAACCCTTTAACCAGACTCAAATCCCTATTTCACTCGCGCGCATCCTCAAAGAACAACGAAAAAGAAAAATTCTCACTAACCACAATTAATTACTTACCGAAATGAAGTATCGGCCGACGAGCACGTACTCCTCCCCGAGTATCCAATAGGTATTTTGCAACCCATTCAACAGCAAAGATTGTATGAGGCGTACAATTATCAAAACGTACGCCTCATTTGAAAAATCGTAAAATTTTTCAGGTAGGAAAAACTTTTCACTCCCGAAGAAAAATGAGGGATACATTTTATATTATAATATTTTTGGAGTCAAAAGGCGAGAAGTGATTTCTATGAATGGTTTTAGACGACTGAGATTGAAAAAGAATATGCATAATGCTCGAACCAATTTTATTCCAAAGATATTTGGATGTTGAAATTGAACACCGCCCGCAAATTCATAAACACCATAGGTCCTAATTACCTCACGCGAGAGTCCGAGTACCCTATCTTTTCTAGCGTATCCAAAACAACGGGCGCAGTATAATCTCAAGTGCGCCTATAAAATTTTCGGGCTGCAATAAGACCATACATTCCTACAATGCGGAGAACTGTTGACATTTCCTAAGATCTCGTGAAAACGTGTTACACACAGCAAACATAGAAAAATATCAAAAATCATTTTTTCCAATCAAAGAATCTAACTAAACTCATAATAAAATTTCATCTCAAAAATATACTCGATTCGTTTTTCCCATTCATATGAATCATCGTGCATGTTTGATTTAAAATAAAAGAGTTATTCATGAAATTTAAGGTGAAACCTACCACAATATAAAACATTCAAAAATATATGAATGATTATTACATGTAACGAGAAATATGCTTGCATTATATATGATTCGCGATAAGATGCTTTATCCATTTTCTAACGGATGAATTAAAAATTTATCAATCTATTATTCAAATGTATTATATTTTATAAAAGATGAGGTTTAGCAATCGCTTCTTATAGACATTTTTTTTTTTTTTAATTTCACTAAAGTTTAGTACTTATATATTCATACTATATATGCTTACATAATTCGAGTGTTGGATAATTTCATGTTATTATTTAGACTAAGAAAACACTAAAAATATGACACCGCGATAAAATTTACATCATTTGTTTATAGTATCAGGTTTCCGGATGTCAATGTAATTTGAGAATCGACAAATTTCATGTTATTATTTAGACTACGAAAACACTAAAAATATGACACTGCGATAAAATTTGCCTCATTTGTTTATAGTATCGGGTTTCCGGATGTGAATGTAATTTGAGAATCGATAAATATAGAACCAAGTGTTTATATGAAAAAATTGTGACGTAGATGCAATTCAATCTCATTGGTGATTTCCAACAGCGGTATCCTTTGATCGTGACAAATTTATGACCTTTGTTTACAAATCAACTTCCGGCCCAACATGTAATATGATCGTAGCGTTTTTCGCTGCACAGTTATCATTTAATACTTTTGTTTACAGTTGTAACCTGAGTATTCTGTTTTGTCTTATGTGTAGAAGTAATTTGATTCCATTATTTACAAAAGTGATTATCTTAATAGCTCAATTCCCTTAGTCAATATCTAATTTTACCTATGACTCATGTTGAGGAGTGGGGTTTGACGATGACGTCACCTTACCTCTATATAATACCACCCAATTCTCCCATCATTAGTCAGTCGCGATTACGGCATCGCGAATCTCTTTATTATCCGCTTGGAATATGGCTCCGATTGATTTAATTCTACGTGGCAATCTAAAAGAAATTGGTACCGAGTGCGCGGTAAAGACTGATTGTTATTTTTCGTGGAAAATTACTGTGAGCAAAACAGACAACGAGAAGTTGCAACCCGTTGTTCACTGTAGTGCTCGTGTTGACAGTTCATCCGAGTGGCGTGCAGCAACAATAATTGAAAACTTACACCTACCGCGAATTGACGAATATGTGAAAATTTTCCACCCCGAAGGTGGAGACTATAAACTTTCAGAAGAGGAACCAGTGAAAGACGGTTGATTTGTAATAAGCCTCAGAATATACTACCACTTGTGGGGAGGTTTCGACTCTCAGAAAACTTATAAACTCGACGGTTTTGTGAAAAGTTTTAGGAACTTATTCTTCACGGAAAATCTTTCAGATTTCAAAATTAAAACTCCAACCCGTCAGTTCAGAGTGCACAGTGCGGTTCTCGCGGCGCGACCGGATATTTCGAAACTTTATTCGCGAATCCGTGAAGAGAATCACTTGAATATCAAATGGTAATAAACGATTTCCCGAGTGTCGTTACCGAACATTTTTTAATATTTTTGTATACCGGGAGTGTTAATTTGTACAAGGAAAGTCTTGATATCGTTTTAAAGTCATACAGCGCGGCCGATTTATTCCTAAATTTTGAGTTTCGAAAAATTTGTGAAAAATCAATTGTTGACAGAATCGTCCCTGAGAATTTCAAAATCATTGAAGAATTTTGCACTTTATTTCCTAATGAGAGAATCGAAGCCGAGATTGCTGACGTAGGAAAATTTCTACTTCGAGGAGGAAAAAAAACAGTTTGTTCATTTAAAAGGTTTATGTATGAGAAAACAAGAAAATTTTAACAGACAGTGCACGCAGATAGACTTGGCAACAGTGTGTCAACGTGGCAACAGTGTGTGCGATCGAAAACGTTTGTAAACAATTTAAAACGTACGTGAACAATTGGAAACGTTCGTAAACAATTGAAAACAATTTACAACGTTCGGCAAAGTTCATGAATGTTCGACAATTTTCGGTTAAGTTCGTGAATGTTCGGGTGATCGATCGCAGCGCCAACATTTACAAGTGCGGCGTTTCACGCGGAAAGAGTCAGTCTACTGACGAAACTGACAAATAAAGTATCGAACTTGAGCGCTACAGTTTATGGCGCTACGATTTGTCGCGCTACGTTGTCGCGCTACAGTCACATGCTATAAGTACAGTGTTTCACGCGAAGTAACTCAGTTTTATAGCGAACATCATGGCTATCAACGGTGCTAAAGACGTGGTGCGTCGACAAAGACAGCTTTTGGCTGCGGGTTCGGCCAGTACTCTCGAGGTAACGGCCTTGATCGAGGAAGCCGACGCAAGTGTTCGAGAGTTGATGCTATTTGGACAAAGATGTAGACCCGAACAGAAACTCCAGTGTACGCGATTGATTATTCACTTACGCAGTTATAATTGTGAGTTGAGTGCATACCTAGTGCGCGGTGGAGACCTCGGAATCTCCTGGGAAGATGTCAAAACGGCATTCAATCATAACTTACAAACCGGGATGATTGTTAACCTCCACCACTTGGACATCAACGACTTTCTGGTGGAGTCGGAAACTATCTTTGTCACTAAGGTCGAAGAAGTTCTACGTAGACAAAACGCACTGAAAGTCAACGCGGTTCTCGACGCCGAGTTCACCATTGTCAAGGACGATAAAGAAGTGACCGAAATCAAGAGCTTTTTCACAAAAACGGCACCGATAATGGCTACTACGGACCTGGCAAAGTGGTTTCTCCAACACGTTCAAGATCGTCTACCTCGTGACATTAAAGAGTTCCAGCAAAAAGATTCCGGATGGACGTTGCGTAGGATCATCAGCCTTACCGTTCATATCAGCAAATACAACCCAATGAGGGGCAGCTCCTACATCGATCTACCTCCATCAATCAAGAGCAAAAAAGCGTGTGTGAACGTCAAAAATTTCGACGACGAGTGTTTTAAATTGGCGATTCTCTCGGCGCTACATCTGGTTGAGAGAAATGTGAACCATCTCTCCAATTATCAGAAATACGATGGGGAATTGAACTTCGAAGGAATCGCTTCTCCCGTCACACCAAAACAAGTAAAAGTGTTCGAGAAACAAAATGGCGTGTCAGTGAATGTATATATTTTGGAAAAGAAGAAAGAAGAAAACTATATAGTTGCCCCGATTCATGTGACTGCAAACAAAAAGGATCAACACGTCAACCTTCTCCTTGTACAGAATGCCTATATTGACGAAGATGATGAAGACAATCAGGAAAGTGGACCACTGATATTTCATTATGTTTGGATTAAAGATCTTTCTAGGCTTGTGAGCTCACAAATTTCTAAACATGGACATAAAAATTGGATTTGTGAACGATGCTTACATTTATTTTACAATAAAGAAAAACTCATCTCACACGAAATTGATTGTAAAGAATTAAACAAGTGCAGAGTCAAGTTGCCTGAAAAAGGAAAAGATAAAATCGAATTCGAAAATCAGAAAAATAACCTCAAAGTGCCGTATGCTGTATATGCCGACTTTGAATACATTCTCAAAAAAGTCGACTCTGAAAGTGAAAAAAATACTAAAGTAATACAAATCCATGAGGCGCACAGCGTAGGATATTATGTGAAATGTAGCTATAACGAAGAACAATCATCATACAAGAGTTTTCGAGGACCTAATTCAGCACAATGGCTTTCTGACGAGCTCGTAGCTCTATCTCATCGAGTCAAAGAAAAAATGGATGATCCAAAACCAATGAAACAGCTCACATCGAATCAAGAACAGGCCTGGCGTACAGCTCGAAAATGCCACATCTGCAAGCAGCCTTTCCTCAAGAAAATCGACAAGCAGGGGGACACAAAAGTACGCGATCATTGCCATCTAACGGGAGAATTTCGAGGTGCCGCTCATAGCAAATGCAATCTCCGATACCGAGATTCTCTAACGATACCGGTAAATTTTATCAATACATATATTTTTCAGAGAGAAAAAAAAATGGACACGAACAATTTTCAATCATATGATATTTAACTGTGATTTCAGATAATTTTTCATAACCTGAGTGGATACGACAGTCATCTTATCATAAAACGAATCGCCAAATGTGTCGAAGGAAGGATCAAGCTCATACCACAGACCATGGAGAAATTCGTTACCTTCACAAAGTATATCCAAGAGGACAAAACTTCGTTGCGGTTCATTGGCTCTTTCCGCTTTATGGCTTCGTCCCTTGATAAGTTGGCTTCCTACTTGAATAAGGAGGAGAAGAAAATCGTCAGGAAGGAATTTGTAAATTACGAAGAGGAATATCTTCAGCTTCTTATGAATAAAGGAGTGTTTCCGTACGAGCATCTCGACTCTTGGGAAAAACTTGAGGAGAAACAACTACCACCTCAAAAAGCCTTCTATAGTACCTTGACGGATGAAGGGATTTCAGACAACGATTATCGGTAATTTTTTTATTTTTAAACTTTTTAAATTTTTTGGAACAAAAATCATAATACATTTTCTCATTTCAGCCATGCTCAGTCAGTGTGGGACAATTTCAACATCCAAACTCTGGGCGAGTACACCGACTTATACCTCAAAACCGACGTTCTCCTGCTCGCTGACGTCTCGAGAACTTTCGGAACAGCTGTTTGCGAGTGTACGACCTGGACCCAGCCTATTATTACACCTTACCCGGATTCAGCTGGGATGCGATGTCCGTAGTCGACATTCCTGTGCGAACAATCCATTTTTCGAAGCCAACTATGACCCGGAGCAGGATAGTAAATATATCATGTACTTTGACGTCAATAATTTATACGGTTGGGCTATGACTCAATATCTGCCTCACGAGGGTTTTCAATGGGTAGAAAATTTTGATGAAAATTTTGATTGGGACGTAGCTGATGATTCGAAAGAAGGGTATATTCTCGAAATTGATCTTGATTATCCCGAACATTTACATGATGCTCACAATGACTTACCATTTTGTCCGGAACATAAAATTCCTCCCGGTTCAAAACAGTCCAAATTACTAACAACTTTAGAATCAAAGTCGCATTATGTAATACACTATAGAAATTTGAGGCAGGCCTTGAGTCACGGTCTGATTTTGCGAAAAATTCATCGAATTCTGAAATTTAAACAGTCCAGTTGGCTTCAAGCGTATATCGATCTGAACAGCAATTTGCGAAAATCTGCAAAAAATGAGTTTGAAAAGAATTTGTTCAAGCTTATGAACAACGCGGTTTACGGTAAAACTATGGAAGACGTTAGGAAACGTATGGACATGAAACTTGTTGCACAATGGCCTGGACGCTATGGTGCTGAGGCATACATTTCAAAATCAAATTTCAATTCGCGAGTTATATTTGAAGAAAATTAAGTGGCGATTGAACTCGATCGTGTTCAAGTCACCATGAACAAACCCATTTACATTGGATTCTGTGTCCTCGACCTGTCAAAAACATGTCTTTATTCATTTCATTACGATTTCATGAGACGAAAGACAAACGCTAAACTTTTATATACAGATACAGACAGTTTAATCTATGAAGTAAAAAATTTGGATCCGTACAAACTGATGAAAGAAAATTCCAGTTTTTTCGATACCTCTGATTACTCCGCGGACAACCAATTTAAAATAGAGTTGAAAAACAAAAAAGTAGTCGGACTCATGAAAGACGAATGTAATAGAAAAATTGTTACGGAATTTGTCGGGCTTCGCAGTAAGATGTACAGCGTGCGAGTTGAAGGACAAGATAGAATAAAAAAGGCTAAAGGTGTAAAATCATCGTTTATAGCTAAAACTTTGGATTTTAACGATTACATTAACTGTTTGTACAACAATGCTACTGAATACCGCACTCAGCATCTTTTCCGATCACACTTACATGACATTCAAACAATCCGACAAAGGAAACTTGCACTAAATCCATCAAACGACAAAAGATACATTTTATCAAATATGGTTGACACTTTGGCTCACGGTCATTTTAAAATAAGAGAATTGATGAACGTCGACGAGGAATTTTAAATATCAATGACTATTGCTCTAATTAAATAAGGGAACTGATAAATGTCAACGAGGAACTGTAAATATCATTAGGTTAGGCAAAACTGTAAATAGCTTTTTAAATAGTATCGTGGATTAGGCCTACTGGGGATACCACGTCACCAAAAACGCGCCATGAATTCTACCACCCTATGCGAGCGGGCTCTGGTGGTGCGGAAATGAATTTTGCGTTATAAATTTATTCTTATGTATGCGTGTTTTGGTAAATAAAAACAACTGTTCTATACTTCGTATTCTGTATTGATTACATATCCTTCTCATTTATCCAACTATTGTGTTCATTGTCAAACCCCAACCATTTTACATAGACTTTATTTCCACGCTTGCGCAGCACTTTTTCGACGAGCTAGACATCTGGATGCTTCACTATGGTAAGTTCTTCGGTATAAAATCCTCCTTCGATGGGTTGATCTTGATAATCTCTGAGCTTGTACGTCGTAGGATGTGTTGGTTTCATAGCAGCGATGGTGAATATTTCCGTTGTCCAGTTTGGTGTATATCCTTTTTCAAAGACGTGCTTGTACTTGCTGATCCGGACTCTGTCACCAACGTTACATTTCCTTTTGTCTTTCTGTTGCTTGACATGGTAAATTTCATCAAGCAGACGTTTTTCATCAGCTGCGGTGACATCCTTAGGCTTCATCTTGATTGTTCGATGTTTGGTTGCATTGTAGCTTGATACAAGTTCCGGCAGAATATCTATCCATTTATAGTGTCCTTGGAGGGAGAACCGTTTCCACATCCTGCCCTTGAGTGTGCGATTAAAACTTTCACAGATGGATGCCTTCATGCCGCTGAATGTAGAGTACATGTTGATTCCATATTGTTTCATGAGGGCCTTAAAGTCCTTGTTGTAGAACTCTTTGCCTTGATCGACGTGTAGATTCTTGGGTTATCGATCCTTTAGCGCAGTCTTCATAGCAGCAGTGGCGTCAAGACCATTCTTAGATTTTATTGGTACAGCCCAAGCGTACTTGGAGAAGACGTCGATAACGGTGAGCAGGAATTTGTAGCCTTTATCCTTGTAGGTGGTCATGTCTACGAGATCTGCTTGCCATGTTTCATCCAGTCCTCGCATATCAACATGACGACGTCGGTAATTTCTCCGAACAGGTTTATGGAGTTCTTCCACCAGTGCTTCCTTGAGGTCCATGGTGGTAGTGAATGGTGCGTGTGTGTACGTGAGCTTTTATTCGTAAACGTCCTTTTGTGGTGTAACATCGACAAACACTTCCTTCTCGATATGCTTCAAACGATTCTGAATCGATAAAATTATTGCAGCGTTTTCAGTCACATGTTTTTGGTACATGTTAGTCAAGGTTTCCAACGATTTCTTCAACTGTTCCATCCCAGTTGCCAACACTTCTTCAAAATCAATTATATTTTGATACGAAGTACCATCCGTCTCATAATCGCCCTTTGCAACGTGGACTAATTTTTTATGTTGGAGATCGTAATGACCTTCAGGAGTCAGTTTGAATCCAATACCAGGTGGCCCACGTATTTCTCGGTTCTTGACCAGATGTGTTCCAAACACGTCTACACTAGCCATTGTCCAGCTATCGAATGAGATTACATACTCGAAAATTTTTAATATATAATCCCAGCTTCTCTCAATTCTTCGATGATTGAGTTTATTTCGTTGGTATGACTATTGTTTCCGGCAGCTTGAGATGCGAGAATAAGTCGCAAACGATCAACGAGCTCGTTCGGATCATCCCAATGCACGTAATCTATTTCTCGTCCTCGTTGGACTACGTTGTAAACTCCTGTGCCTACTTTCTTGTCAGCAATGTATGTAAGATATTTGAAATCTCTGCCATCACGCAAACTCCTGTCAGGTAGATAATTTTTTCTATCCGCACTCGTTTGCTGAACAATTTTTTTATAGTTTTCCACGTCGATTTTATTAACAATCAAATTGTTTGGTATTTTCTTAAACAGCAGTTCTATGAGTCCTGGCGTTTACTTAAACTCCTCAGTCCCAACATAAACAGTATTTTCTGCGAAACTGATTGACGTGTTTCCAATAAACAACCCATTTTTCAATGACCGTACTCCATACTGCATGTCCAGATTCTTTTGTTGATTCTTGTTTTTCAACATGTTCAAGTATTTCTTCACAGTGTCGACAACGGCTGGTGAACTAGCCATGTCTGGTGCGAAGGTTTGATCCGTTTGATTGAAGCTCTCGAAATCTTCACTCTGTGGCTCGAATGTATCTTCCATTGTAGGCAATTTTTCTTTAGGTTCCTCCTCTTTCACTGATTCTATCTTTAAATCCTGTCTAGTCAATGACTGAAGGGGATCAATGATGGGCTTGAACGTTTCTCGCACCGACGTCTCTACAGCAGCTTTTCCACGTTTCAGCAGACGATGTTTGCGTCGGATAGCTTCACTGGCTTGCACAATCTGATGTAGTACATCTTCACGCTCCATGGTGTCACCCTCAGCAACGTTCAAGTGATACTGATGCAATTGTCATTGAATCACTTCAATTTATAGAAGCAATCGAATCCTCTCCTGTATCGACCTTGATCAATTTCACTATCCTTATCGATGACGAGAAAGCAATACTTGTCGTTCCAGCAGGTCGCGCACAGTTCTCAAAATTGTGTAATCGTCATGTCTGTGTTTACATGATCGTCGTAAACATGTTTCAAATTCATGTCATCTTGACGAAACAGCACGAGCATATTGGCATTGTCTCTCACCAAGTGTTTGGGAATGCGAGCATAAGTCTGACAGAGATAAAAACTATGCACATCGCGATGCCGTCCCATGCAAAAGTATGCGCGTATATTGTCTTGCTTTTCACATGCCACGTCGTCAAATAACATCACAGAGTTTTGCTTGACGTTGTCCACACTGACGACTTTTTCGTTGTCGCTATACGGAAAATATCCCACGCCTTTGACAGGTTCGATGATTTTCTTCAAGTATTCGTACTTGGGCTGATTGAGCGACTTTGAGTAGAGGTGCACGTTTTCAAATCTTAAGCCGTTAGGATGCGTGACGAGCGTGAGAAGAGCGTTGGTCTTGCCACAATTCGAAGGGCCGCAAATTATAGAGCGAACCGTGTTTGGTAGCAGCTTTCCATGACGTTTTATTTTTCCCGCTTCTCCGTTACATTATCAAAGTTGATGACTTGTAACTTGACGTTTTGCTGTGTAAACTCCATGGCTTCTCGCGCGCGTCTGATTGGAAAACCTAAAAATACTCGACTTTTATAGCATCGAGCTCAGTCGAGCAATGGCAGTGAGAGGTAACGGTCTCGTCAACACTCTCGTAAACAAGCTCCCTGTTGAACTTCATATACCAGGTTACCAATTTTGCGGGCCAGGTACCAAGCTTGCTAAAAGATTGGCGCGTGGAGACCAGGGTATAAACCCTCTGGACGCAGCCTGCAGAGATCACGATATCGCGTACTCGAAAAATACTAATCTAACAGCAAGACACAAAGCTCACAAAGTCCTCGCAAAAAGAGCGATCGAACGTATCTACGCCAGGGATTCCGGAGTTGGAGAAAAAGCAGCTGCTCTTGGAGTTGCCGGCATCATGAAAGTCAAGTCAAAACTTGGAATGGGTTTGAAGAAGAAGAAATCGATGAAATTGAAGAATAAATTGAAGAAAATCCCTTTGAGGAAAGTCATCGATACTGCAAAAATAGCATCAAAAGCTACTGGATCCATACCATCAACTCTAAAAGCTGCACGTGCAGCTGTGAAAGAAGCTGGAGGAAAGAAGAAAGTTCGAGTGCCTCGTGTATTACCTGTACCGAGCAAAGTTGGAGGCATTCTTCCCGCGTTTTTGCTACCTGTTTTTGCCAGACTGAGTGCTACAGGGGCTTTGGCAGGTGGCGCTGCTAGCATTGCAAAAGCCATCAACGACGCGAAAGCCGCCAAGCGACAGTTGGATGAAGCGAAGCGACATAACCTCAAAATGGAATCAATCGCCGTGGGAAAAGGTTTGTTCTTGAAACCTTGGGGAGTTTTAGTTTTATGTTGGTGATGATGTCATTACTATACCATCTGGAAGCTACGAATTGGGAAACATCGAGGAATATCTGAAGGAAGTACTTCCAGAAAATATTCAGCTGAGTTTGCGGGCCAACAGTAGCACACTACGCAGTGAGATCAAATGCAATCGGGAGATTCATTTCCGACCCAAAGACTCTATCGGTAAACTGCTGGGCTTTGATTCGAGAATCATCGAAGCTGACGTAGCGCACAAGTCGGATTACTCAGTGAGAATTCTCGCCGTCAACGCTTTACGCATCGAGTGTAACATCACGGTAGGAGCGTATATAAACGAGCAGCGTGTACACACCATCCACGAATTCTTCCCAGTAGTGCCTCCAGGATATAAGATCATCGAATTGCCAAAACACGTCATTTACCATCCAATCGTCGTACAGGCAATACATCATCTGCAGCTGCGCATAGTCGATCAAAGTGGAAAGCTAGTGAATTTTTGAGGAGTAGTTATCACTATACGACTACATGTAAAAAGTGAATAATGGGAATCGTCTACGAAGAGTACAAAAGTCCAGCAACATGGCCAAAAATCATCAGTCAAAGCCGACCTCTTCAACGACTCACACCACAGAACGTTCAGTTCCTGAAAAGTCTCGGTCTGAGAGTCCAAAGAAAATTTGCTGCTTAATTTGTCTGATTCCATGTTATCCATCGAAAAGAAGATCGTCTTCGACGAGACGATAGCACAGTACGAAGTGCACGCGCATCAGCCGTACGCATCGTCAACGTATAACAATAACGATGAGATTCGTATCAGTATCCAGAATCAGGACTCATACATGTTGCCGAGCAAGAGCTCGCTGCATATTCAAGGACGTTTAACGAAAGCTGACAGCGTAGCCAATGTCGAGCATACGTCTATAATAAACAATGGTATAGCTCACTTATTCGAAGAGATTCGTTACGAGCTCAACGCTATTGAGATCGAGAGAGTGAAAAACGTTGGTCTGACAACTACAATGAAAGCCTACGTTTCGCAAAACCCTAACCAAAAAGATCTCATGGAAAATGCTGGATGGATCGTTGACAATGCCAGACAATTGATCAGCAACAATAGATATTTCGATATATGCATTCCTCTGGATTTCATCTTTGGATTCGCCGAAGACTATCAGCGAGTGATTGTCAACGCCAAGCATGAACTCATCATACTCCGAGCCAACACCGACGTGAACGCCATCCTACAGCAAGCTGCGAACGATGAATAATACAAGATAACAATCAGTAAAATGGAATGGCTGATTCCGTACGTCAAAGTTTCCGATGTGGAGAAAATTCGTATGCTGAACTACATCCCAACGGATCCAACCATTGCTATGAGTTTCCGAAGCTGGGAACTCTACGAATATCCTCTGTTGCCGCAAACGACTAAGCATGTGTGGAGCGTTAAAACTTCGACACAGTTGGAAAAACCAAGATATGTTATCGTTGGATTCCAAGTTGGCAGAAAGAATGTTAGAACCGAAAACATGAGTAATTTTGATACGTGTAATTTGCGTGATATGAAATTGTACCTAAACTCACAGTGTTATCCTTACACAAATCTTAATATTGATTTTCAACGAAACCACTTTGCGACGTTGTATGAAATGTTTGCGAATTTTCAATCGTCATATTATTGAAGAAAAAATTCTCCATCGCTGACAAAAACGCAATTTAAAGGCAATGCTCCTCTTGTGATTATTGATTGTGCAAAGCAAAATGATTCATTGATTACTGGACCAGTTGATGTTCGTCTCGAATTTGAATCGGTAGCAGCTTTTCCCGCTGCAACTGCGGCGTACTGTCTTATTATACATGATAAAATTGTAGACTATCAACCAATCAGCGGCGTTGTTAGAAAACTATAAAATGTATGAGTGTGTGTGTGTGTGAAAATCTACATAAAAAGGTATATATATATTAATGTTCAAACTTGATTAATCGTCAGTCGCGATGGATAAGTTAACCGATGATCGTCGATGTCTTTTGTCCAAAGATAAAACGTCGGATAAATATAAACCTGTGTTGGACAAAAAAGAAAAGGATGATAAAGATAAAAAGTCAACCGTCAAGTATGAGAGATTCAAGTAGTTGGTAGTGGTGGTGGTGGTGGGGGAGAAGATGTAAAAGGCGATGGAGTTGTCAGAGAGCATCAGTACATCAAGATGAAGTACGTCGTTGACATCCAGGGCTTCTCCATACAAAAAACCTTTGTTGTCAAGGAGCTTGCAGTGTTAAGGCTTGAGTCCTTCTACGCTGACCCTCTGACGACATTATTTAAGCCACCATGTGCCTGGGATGGTTTGTCTCCAAAAACAAAGGCGACTAATTTGTGGCTAACGAGAAACTATCATGGTGTACCTTGGAACTCTGGAGATGTGCTATACGAGGAACTCTATCAAGAGCTGCAAAATCAACTTGAGGACGCTACATTCATATTCGTCAAAGGATTGGACAAAAAGCGATGGTTGAAGCAGTACACAAATGCAATCATGATCGATTTGATGGATATGGGCTGCCCGTCCCTGAACGATTTGCGAGTCTCTGCATGCCCTTACAACAATTTTCATCGTCCTGTACTCGATCATCACTGCGCCACGGAAAACGTTCGCCGCCTCAGGATGTGGTTAATGGAAAAATTTGGAGATGCGCCGTCAATGAAGAAATCATTTACTCTACTCTCATACACCGTCTTCCTCCACGAGTTGGATTCTGAAGATATCGCTGAATTGCCGCGAGAATTTTTATTATACTTTCGACAAAAATGTATCGATAGAGCTTGGGAAAAGCTCCCGTCTAAATTACAAAAAAATCCTGAGTTTGTTGGTCTTACGCGATGTGAAAAACATTGGAATTCGACGTCTGATGATTGTATTGGCATAGCTCCGATGATAAAAGATTGTATTAGATGTAAGCGTGATAAATTGTAATTTTTTGAAATAAAAATGGAGGGGCTAACATGATGGATGAGTCTCACAGCAAGGGGCGGGGTGGGGCCCCTTGCACAAAAAAATTATTTTACTGTAATTTATTCCCCAGTAAAATTTGAAATTAGGTGACATCATTGTATGTGATGAAGTAATCGTTGCTAAGAATAAATGTGTTTAAACTTGTCGTGTTGGCGTCATCGTTTGCTAGAATTTTTATGTAAAACTTGTCGTCTTTTACGCAGTTATCGTTCTAAAAATAACTTTCAGGGTCAAATATGTATTGCGCAGTAGCATCTTTCAGGAATGTGATGACGTAATCATTTCCTAGAATAAACGTGTTTAAACTTGTGGAGATGATGTAATCGTTCCTAAAATAAACGTGTTTAAACTTGTCGTGATGACGTTATCGCATGCTCTGATTGGTCAATCCCCCACTCTCGCGCGCTACGATTGGACGATCCGCGTTTACTACCTCTGCCCATGCGTGTTGATAAATCTTTCACACACGTCTATGCATGCGCAGCATAGCTCAAAATATGACAACTCTGAGCGGGAGCGTCATTCCAAAGACAATTTTCGAACAAACAACATGGACTTCTCAAAGCTTAACCAAGTTGCCCGTGGAGGAAATTTTCTCCCAAAGCAGAGGGTTGCCGAGTTGGAAGTAAACAAAAGCTTTCCTGTGACTGGGATTCGATCCATTGACACTAAATTTGGAACTAAATTCGTCATCGCCCTGGATGAGAAATTTGAGGTGTTTCTACCAGAAAGGATCTGCGAAACTCTGAGGAAAGATCTGAAGGAACTACAAAAAATTGACGTCTCCATCAAGTCGACGAATCCAGTGCATTTTCGTCTTCTCGGAGGGAAATTTAACGCCTGCGAGTTCACTTTGGAAAAATGAATGTATTTCAAACCACTATGTAACGAAATTGTTTCAATAAAAAAAAAAAAAAAATGTAATTAAAAACTGAGAAAAAAAAAATAAATAAAAAAATAAAAAAATAAAAACCAAAAAATTTCCTAAAATTACCTACCATAGGTAATAGTTGCCGACTGCAGGTGATTATTACCGACACAGGTAATTTACCGACCGCCGCCATCTACTTTTTTCGACCGCCATTTTGTTGACAGCAATTTTTCTAAGGAAAAACCCGGAAAATCTAGGGAAAAGTTTGGAAAACCCCGGAAAATCGCGGAAAAATCCGGAAAACCCATGGGGTGGGAGGGGAGGAGTGGACCAATCAGCGCACAGGGGGCAGGACCTAGGGGCAGGGAGGGGAGGGGTAGATCAATCAGCGCGGAGGGGAGGGGGAGTGGGCAGGGCCGGGGAAGGGAGGGGGGTCACGTGATGGGTGGAGGAGTGGGGGTATCTAGAATCGGCATAGCCTATCTACTCCTTTTTCATTTGCTTTTCTTCCAAACAATGAGCTAGCTTGCATTGCTTGTGGCGTGGAGATCCCAGTCATCATTTTTCTCACCATAGCCGAGCCGCTTACAAATGCTTATGCCTCCTTGAGAGCCGTTCTGTCGATGAAGACCGTTCCGTTGTGCTTCAAAGGTGTACACTACGATGTAAAGTTTCACATTAATGCAATTCATTTACAGTACGAAAGAAGTATTATATTCTGCTTGTGAAACATTCAAGAAATTGGAATTTTTTCGGGTAGACAAGAAGGTTTTCATGTAGAATGATATTTTCAAAATATGTTCGCTTATTACTCGCATACAAGTCTTCGCTTTAATAGAACTTTCACGCAATTTCAGGTTACGCTTTCATAATATCAATCAGCGCATAGAGCGCACAACAGTTTTGAATATATACCTTAAAACCTTTATTAATCTAATTGAAATTGAACTATTCCAAATTTGATTCAAAATGAAGCATAAAGATAGATTACAGAAATAAGGTGTGATAAAATAAATAATTCCATACCGATCCATTTAATTCTTGGTAACGGAACATGGGGCCCTCAAAAGCGAGTGGGCGAGGCATTTTATCCGCATTCTGTGCACCGCAGTCTGGAATGAATGGGAAAAAAATTACTACCAACACTGATGATACTGAAACTTTACATTTAAATTTCATGCAGTACGTTGAATATTTCTAATTAGAAATCCACTAATTGTTAGATTTGCAACAAAAAGTAGGCAAAATTAAAATTAAGATAAAGCTGGTCAAAATTCACCAAATATGATAAATACTGTGGAAGTGAAATTCACTACTATAATTATCAAATCGAACAACAAATCAATAACTGTACCATGCTCAATCGAGCTTTCGAAGTCGTCGACTTCGTCTTCGCTAGATATAAAGCCATCCTTGTTGTTTTTATTGTTGACTTCTTTTTCATTGGGGAGTGTATTTTCATGAGAACAGTTCGTAGTCATATCCGATTCAGTTGAATAATCTCTGACTTCGGAAATATCAAGTATCGGAGATGGCACCCGCATATTTACTACATTTTCACTTTTATGCTTCTTTTTCTGAAAACATGATGGACAAAAAAAAATGCAAATTGATGGAAATCGATTGATGTTCTGTATAATTAATTTTTGTAGGTTACAAAAATTATTTCTATAAACAAAAATTTTCAAAATTTTACATTTCTAATCAAAAAGTTTATAAACTGACAAGCGTAAGTTTTAACAAACATTTTCCAAGGGTGGAAATGTTATTCATTCTAATGAAAATTTTTTTAGTTTTCCACGCAAGTAATGAAAAAAATATTTAACATGTACATTTCCCCATAGTAAAGATCAGGCCCGTGCGCAAGGGGGGGGGGAGTGTTTAACCCACCTTTCCTTGAAGAACACGCGATTTCAATTGTTTTCACAGTTTTTTACGTAAAAATTATAAATTGAAAATTTTGTTCGCTGAATATTGGAAATACTGAAATTTGGCAATTTTTGTTGAATAAAAAAATGTTTATTCACAAACATTGCCACAATTTTTTCATTTAAAAATGTTCAATTTAAATTCTGAATTTCACTGCTTGCTAAATTTTTTTTCTAGTTTATTGAAAATAATAGTTAAATTACTCATCCTTACAATTTTTAAATTTGATCGATGACTTTCAGATATTGTTTTTAGCATTATAATTATTTTCAGAAAGATCATAATTGCAAGTTTTCATACCGGTGTAGAGCAAATTTCAGGATTGACATTTGCTTTTTTCATGGCCTTCCCTTTTCCTACCATGGTCTTCATGTTACCCTTTTGTTTTATTGCTGCCTGGCGCTCCTTATGACCGTTGCTGGCGTTTTCGTTGGCGGTAATGTTGGCAGGGACGTGTTTCTTTCGTTTTTCACGGTCGCGTAACTCAAGGAGTCGTTGGTAGTTTGTCGTAACTGTACAAAAATTAAATAGTTAATATTTGAATTACTATATTCATTTTTTTACCTTCATGATGATATAACAAAAGGGACGTAAAAACAATTCTTAAAATTTTCAGAAACATTCGCCAATGAAAATTTGTAAATTTAAAAAAAAAATAACGAATGTTTGAATGTTTTCATAGAATTAGAAACCTCTGCACATTTTTCAAGTTTTACGAATATTGTCATTAATACTTCAAATTTTCAAGATTTTCCATAACTTCTAGAAACATGTTAGAAATTTCCGAATATTTTTCTCAATATTTTAAAGTATTTTGCTGTTTTTGTACTACCTTCAGAACGTCGCTGTAAAAATGGAAAATTTTAATTGTAAAGATTTGTCGCACTTCCACTGTGAAGTAATACAGTTGTATAGACAAATGGGTATATGAGAGACAAGTATGGCGCAGAAGAGTAGATTGAAGGAATTATAAGTATATATATGTAATAATTATAAAAAAAAAAAAACAAATGTAATTAAAAACTGAGAAAAAAATATAAATGAAAAAATAAAAAAACAAAAACCAAAAAATTTCCTAAAATTACCTACCATAGGTAATAGTTACCGACTGCAGTGATTATTACCGACACAGGTAATTTACCGACCACCGCCATCTTGTTTTTTCGACCGCCATTTTGT